>CM040120.1:240154091-241565631 GCA_022559845.1 Amorphophallus konjac
AAACTCGGTCCACGGGGTCAAGAAAGAACGGCTGACAGTATACCATTCAAGTGTGTAAGTAATCCATTCTACTGGAGTAATAGGGACTAAAACATCAACTTAACAATCAATTTAATCCTAATTACCAAGTTAATATATCAAGGATTATCCATTATCATTTGCATTAAACCAATTTGCCAAAGGATGATTCAAGATGATAAGGTAAAGGAACAAGCTCGTACAGGAATGAAATAGCATGCATTAACAGAGATTTAGTTTCACCATTAACCACTAATTATGTGGGTTTCTATTTAACCATTGTATGAAGATGATAAATGGCATGTTTTTACACTACGTTTGCATGTAGGGACCAATGTTAATTGAAATCAAAGGGGGTACATGAATAGGTTACTGGTTCTTCAAGAATATACTTTTCAATTGGTCTAAGTTAAATGGGTCGATCCCCTAATGATCTGGATCGATCCTCGGGTCGAAAAATGACAAAAACTGGGGTTCTGGTACACGGGTCGACCCCTGGGGTCGACCCCTGTAAAAATGGGGTCTGCCAGTGAGATGGGTCGACCCCTGGGGTCGACCCCCACAATTTCTGCAGAATGGGTCGACCCCTGGGGTCGACCCCTACACTCTGGCTGTATGGGTCGACCCCAGGGGTCGACCCTTGCTGGGTGCTGGATGGGTCGACCCCTGGGGTCAACCCTCGGGCCTGCCAGGGCTCCCAGAAAACGGGTCGACCCCAGGGGTCGACCCCTGCAAGAACAAAAACGGTTTTAACCTCCGAAAAACGTAAAAACTCACCCAATTGAGGTCCAATTGAGTTGGGATCTTAACCACATGATCTAGGGTCATTAATGTACATAATAGGGTCATAAAACAAGCGATTTGAAACACTAATTTCAACAGAAATCAATTAAATCTTAACCTATTCTATGATGAACACATAAAAACCTAATTCTAACATGCTTCTACTAAATCATGAAATTCTCTCAATATACATAACAAAATTCGGGGCTTCTTATGTCAAAAGAAAGCTAACTTGATGCTGAATCCAACCATATATGATAAGCTATATGTGGATCAAGTTATCTAACTCAAAATCAGCCCGCAATCAAGCTCCAACTCAAAGGGTCACAATATAAATCAAGTTCTAGACATGCTCTCACTAAAAATCAAAATTCTCCAAGCATGCTCAATGAAGATTGGGGCTTTCTACGTTAAATGAAAGCTAACAACATGCTGATTGCATCATATAAGTTAATTAGAGTTTGGCCTGTTAAACCTACCTCAATCGAAGAGAGAACTTAAAACCTAGAATGAAGAACGAACTGGATCACCCTTCACAAAACCCACGATAGCTCTCTAGATACCTGATAAAAATTAGGGCTTTCAGTCCCACTGGATAGATCTCGTCGAGAGGAACAAAATCATATATTCATGATCAAATTTTGGTTGAGAATTCCTACCTCAATTGAAGAAACAAAGAAGGAAGAAGGAAGCCGACGGCCTATCGACACACCTCCACAAATCGAGCAAGATCTTCCTAGATCTGAAACTTCAGCGAACCCCACAGCCACCAAAAGAAACTAGGCTCGAAGAGCTTTCTATCTATAGCTCACACATCTTCTGGAGAGTTCTGAGCTGGGAGAATTCGACGGAACAAGAGACGTGTTAAAAACGACACCGAAATGGTTGACTCAACCACACTCGGCCGGCTGTGCCTCCTAGGGTTAGGTTTGTGTCGAATTGATTGAGGGATATTAATCCTTAGCTCATGGCCGTTCATTTGCCTCTGATTTGAGCTAATTTGGTTGAGTATTAAGCCCGAATTTTACGTTTTGAACTAAGGTTAGGTAAGGGTTAAAAAGTGTGCACTTTTGGGCTTAATGTCCAATTAGATCTAACCACGGATTTATAATGGCTTAATGCCAGAAGACAAAGTTGTTGTCTACATCGACCTTAACCTGTTTACTATTTTTATGGATTTTTATAAGGTATTCGGATTTTCACTTATACTATTTCTAATGAATTAAATATTAATAAATCTGAAATTCAATTATTAATTCAATAAGAATTAAATTTTTAATTAATAAAAGCTTAATAAATATATTGGGCTCAATTAAATAATTCGGGGTCTTACAGCCGGGATATGCTGGTCATATCCAAAATTCCTGCCAAAGCGAAAAGGATAATATGGCTCCAACATCAAACTGTCCCCTTTACGGAAGGCCAGCACACTGGACGGACGGACAGCGCCCAGGCCCTGAGTTCCGGCTCCAATAGCGGGCGAACCACGTTCTCCTGACTGATCGGGTGCACATACTTCTCCACTTGGTCGTCTCGACACTCCCGGTTACTGTTTACTAATGGACTTGAGTGAGCGGCCAGGGTCCAAAAGTAGATGGTGCCCGCAGCGTCAAGGGGCACCGTCGTCAACTTGCCTCGAATGTCGTACAGTCGCATGGACATCGAGCTTGACGTCACACTCGTAAACTCCAACATCCGTGGAACCAATCCCCAGCCTTGAATGGTGCGCGGGGCGAATTCTGGGAATAAAGAATAGACCCACGCATTAAAAAAATGCAGTGGGCACACATACCACGCTTGGCGCGGGAACTATTGGCGGCTGATGTCCCCGAGCGCTTTGTATATCAGACACAGCGTGGCCGGGCACAAAGACAGCTTGATACCCCAGGCCATCTGACAGGCTGGGTAAATGGCGTCTGGGCGAATGACGGTCTCATCCCCGTGGGGCATGGCGAACGAGCACAGCCAGTACGTCAGATACGCCGCGCAATGTGTCAGTTGGTCGACACCCATCGGGTTCGGCCCGCCGCGGCGCCCTCAAGAAGGGATCTTCACGTCAACCTTTGACTTGGCGCGTTTCTTTCGGCCGAGAGCAGTGCCAATGTGTGGGAACTCCTCATACTGCTTCAGCCCATCGTAGAAATACCGCACCCAGAGGACCACGCGGACCCTTTTCCGTTCCCCTGGGGGGGGTTGCCTCCCGCCATGCGACAACTGATACAATTCTCGGTACGCCTTCATAAGGTACCAGTATGAATAGCCCAGGGAATAGTAGCCATCCCCGTTGGTTTCATCCTTGATCATATCCGGCGGACAGACTTCTTCGTAAGGCTCCCCGTCAATGGGCAAGCCACTGAGCTGACTGAGACTCCACAGGTCTAACGAAGTCTCGCCCTCTGCGGTGTAAAAAGTATTGGTCTATGCATTAAACACCTCGATCATACCGCAGCAAAGGCCCCTGGAAATGGGGTAACTGTACCGGGAGGCGTACACACTGTGGTAGACGCCAGCCTGGATGAGGATCGGGGCATAGTTGAATAGCACATACTCTGTGAATTCCACGGCCCCTTCCCGGAAGTTGTGCGCGTCTTTGAGCTTCAACTCTCCGAACCAGCCCAGAGCCAGCTCATGCTTGAATCGGATGTCCAAGCAGTCCAGTAGAAAAGGTTCCTCTCTGTATCCACACTTCAACGGAGCCAGGAACAGACTGAACCGGGGATGCTCACTTTGAACCCGCCCGGCAGATGTGTCCCACCGAGCAGGGATGAACTGAGGCGCCCGCACTAGTTTGTCCTCTGCCGGCAGCACGGCTTCGAGACCCAAGATGGGCTTCCACTCCCGAGCTTCCCCCACTAAGTACATCGGGATGCTCCTCGAAACACTGTAAAATAGGCTATCCCGGGACTGCAGAATCGTCCGCTCAACCTCTTTGACAACCCAAAAGTTCCACCTCTCCTGGTGACTAAGGTGCTTCAGGAAGCGAACGAGATGCTTGTCCTTCGGGAAGTCCTTCCGGTACTCCCCCATAGCCCGGTCAAAAGTCATGACGCCGTTAACCCGAGTAAGCCTGCGGTAATCCATTGTCTCGGTGTCTGAGCCCGACGATCCGGCCAATGCCGCTATCTCGGTGTGCTCCCTGTCCAAGTCTTCTACGTTGAACCAAGTGACTGTTGGCACCGGAGGTGGGGGAACGTGCTCGGCACCGGAAGCAGCGGAATCTCCCGGGGTAGCCATTTCTCTGTAAAGGGCAAGATACCGCAAGTCAGAACAAGGCATAAGTAAAGGAAAAGGAAAGGAAATTATAAAGGGAGGCTACACTACAGTTGAATTAAAAGAATGTCAATAACTTCTAATGAAATTTCGGCAGAGTTTCCCCTAGGCCGGAGGCGTAAGGGAAAACACGGGTGCATGCCCACAAGGAGTGACGGCCCCAACAAAGTCACGGTGTGCCCAAGGGCAACACTGGAGGTCCTCCGGTTGAAGAAGTCTTCTTTCGTCAGCGGTACGCCTAGGCCACATCCCCTGGCGGCACACCCTGTGCCTCTGCCCAGTGGCACGCCCCCTGGCGGCACGCCCTCGGTGGCCCAGCAGCACACTCCCTGGCCGCCCTAGCGGTACGCCTTTTTGGTCGCCCCAACGGCACACTTGTGCCCTCCCGTCAGCGGCACGCCCGTACCCCGCCTCCCTAGCGGCACACCCCCTGGCGGCACACCCTTAATGTGCCCAGCGGCACACTCCCACTAGTGCCCAGCGGCACGCCTGTGCCCCCTAGTCCCAGCGGCACGCTTGTGCCCTCCCATCAGCGGCACTCCCGTGCCCCGCCTCCCTAGCGGCACGCCCGGTGCTGCTCCCAGCGGCACGCCCTGACGCTCCACCCCACACCGAGGAGAAGAAGGAGAAGAACAAGAAAAAAAGAGAAGAAGAGAAGGGGGGAGATGAAGAGGACGACGGAGGGCCTAGGGCTCCGTCGTCCCCCGAGAAGAAGATAAGGAACGAGAAGAAGAAGAGAAAGGAAAGGAAGAGGAAAACGGAAGGGGAAGGGAAGAAGAGAGGAAGGAGAAGAGAAGAAGAGGGAGGGGAGAGCGGCACGGTGGCCTCACCCCAAGCACCGGTGACGACGGCGAACGGCGGTGGCGACAGAGAAGAGAGAAGAAGAGGAAGGGGGAGCGACGGTGGCTATGGTGACCGAAGAGACAAAGGGAGAAAGAGGGAGAGAGAGAGTTTGAAAAGAGGGGGGAGTTTCGAGCTCCCCTTTCCCCCTCTTTTTATAGCCGTCTAAAAAGGGAGGAAAAAGGAGAAGAAAAAGAAAAAAAGGGGAAACGAACGAACGGGAGGGGAAATAATAAAAAAAATGAAATGATGATGAAGATGAGAAAAAAAAGAAAGAGAAAAAAAAGAGAAGAAAAGGAGGGAATAAAAAAAGAGAGAAAATGAGGAAAAAAAGAGAAAGAAAAAAAGAGAGAAAAAAGAGAAAAAAAAGGAAGAATGTGTACATATGTATATATAATAATAATAATAATAATAATAATAATAATAATAATAATAATAATAATAATAATAATAATATAACACATATATAATAGCAATACAATAAATATACGATAGAGATCACGATGTCCGCATCAGGTGTCTTATGAACGTACGTCCAATAATGTACGTTAATTCCCCAGACACACCCGCGGGCACCGTCTGGCTCATCCCTCGCCCGCACTGCCCTCGGGTGGGGGGCATTTGTGGACGCATAAAATTGCACGTCCATATGTCCCGCTAAGCTCTGCGTTAATGTCAAAGTCAAAGGAAGAAGACCCAGAGAGACTGGCCATCCAGGGCTCCGGGAAGATACTACCGCCTGGCAAATCCCCGCATTTGCATGGGCGCACTAAAAGGCCGAGAAGTCACAGGATGTCCTCCTGAATTAACACACTTCTAGGGACCCTCCCTCGGGCCCCTAACGGTGAAGAAATATCCCAAAGAATGCACGGCTTCAAGCTACTTAAGCAAGGGCCTGAGGCCCTTCAGCGGCACGGCCATGAGCCCCCAGCGGCACGGCCCTTCAGCCTCCAGCGGCACGGGCCTGAGGCCCTCCAGCGGCACGGGCCTGAGGCCCCTCAGCGGCACGGCCATGAGCCCCCAGCGGCACGGCCCTTCAGCCTTTCAGCGGCATGACCATGTGGCCCTCCAGCGGCACGGCCGTCTGGCCCTTCAGCGGCACGCTTCATGCAGGGTTTCACCAAGTCTATACATTCATGCCTGAAGTTTGTATAGGCTCATGTATGCTCACAGTGCGAAGTCTGTACAGAGTTCTGGCAAACGCGAAGTCTATACATCCGAGCTCCAAGTCTGTACACTGGCTCGCTGCATCAAACGAAGTCGGTACAGCCATCAGCCAAAGTCTATACGTTGGTGAAGTCTGTACATCCACCAGTTCAACTGCCAAAGTCTATACACTGGTGAAGTATGTACATCCACCAGTTCAACTACCAAAGTCTATACACTGGTGAAGTATGTACATCCACCAGTTCAACCGCCAAAGTCCGCACGTTGGCGAAGTCTATACATCCGCCGGTTGGGCTTCCAAGTCTATACACCGGCCCCTGCAAGTCTATACATTGCAGCTGAGCTGAAGTCTGTACAGCCTTTGCTCTGCCAAAGTATGGACATTGTGAACTCTCAAGTCTGTACATCGTCCAGTTGCCTTGCCAAAGTCTATACACTCATGAGGCAAGTCTGTACAGGGTTCAGACACGAGGTCTATACACTCATGAGGCAAGTCTGTACAGAGTTCAGACACAAAGTCTATACACTCGTTACCAAGTTTGATCGCCAGCGGCACAGTCTTGGCTCCTTCAGCGGCAAGGCCTTTGGCCCTTCACCGGCACGGTCTGGGGAGCCTCCCCCCAATGGCGCACTGCAGCAAGCTGCCGATGGCACAACGTTGAAGTCTGTACAGAGTTCGTACAAACACGAAGTCTGTACACTCACATGGCAAGTCTGTACATCGTCCGTGCCTTGCCAAAGTCTGTATGCTCACTTACCAAGCCTGTCTCCTAGCGGCACGGCCTCAAGCTTCCCAGAGGCACGGGCCACCTTGCCCGCAACACCCTGCGCCCTTTCTCCAGCGGTATAGCACTGAAAGCCTCCTGACGGCACGCACCGGTAGAAGATACAACGGTCAATAGGCAGACCCATTGGCGCGTAGTCCAGCCACTTCGAAGCCAGCTAGCGCCTGTCTCCGTGTCACCTTCTGGCTGGAGGAAGAGAGATCTTCGCCTAACGAGGAAGATACCGAAGCCTCGGATGGCAGTGCCATCATGAGGCGACCTCGTCAACCGCCCGCATATAAAAGGCCCCCCACAGACAGAAAGGGGGAGGATGGATTTCTGCTAGAGGAAGAAACACAGAAAGAGAAGAGAGGATCTTCGTGCAAAGAAGCCCGTTCGAGGCAAGGGAGAAGAGAAGAAGAAGGTAGAGGAAATGTAGGAAGAAGAGAGGAGTGTTGCATGTAGCAGAGGGGGGAAGGAATGGAGGAAAGGGAATGGTTACCCTTCCTCGTTCCGACCCTCTCTCCAACTTTTTTTTTTCTATGCTTTGTTTTCTTCCCTCCGTTTGTTCAGGGATGCATTGTATGATGTGTGGTCTTCGGGCCATGATTCCCTTTTTTTTATCATTATGAATCTTCCATGAATGAAATAGTGTTTGGTTCTGCTCCTTACTACATTTGTCATCTTCTTCTCGCCGGTCTCTTGTGGTTTTACTTTCTCTTCCCTCAACCTCCCAACTCCCTGTTCTACTTGATTTCCCGTAGTGCTGGTTTATGCAGTCAATAGGGTTTGCTCCTGGCTTGATAGGGTATGGCCAGCCTCGTCCCTCTTCAATGGCTCTCCATTGCACAACAACCCTTGGTATCCCCTTTTATCCCGGGTATGTGGGAGCCCATTCTCTTTGATACATTGGAGTCACTTGATGCCCAGAGCATCCTCCTTTGCCCTCCCTCAGGACCAGTGGCATGCCCACACACCCTTAAGCTCTCAGTCACTCTACCACTCAGGCCCCCCCCAGCGGTACGCCTCCCCCATTTGGCTGTTCGGCGGTACAGCCTTCCTTGAGTATGCCTGGCGGCACACTCTCCTTAGGGCCATTCAGTGGTGCACCCTTTCCCTTCTTGTCAGCGGCACACTTCCCTTCCTTGGCCGCCCAGCGGCACACCCTTGAACTGTCAGCCCGGTACTCCTTGGCCACCACCTCCCCGGTATACTCATAGCTTGCATCAGTCTACTGGTTCCTTGTTCGTTGTTTTCTCCGAGTTTTCCGAGGTTTCCCTAAAGGCGGCTGCTCCGGCACCCTCCTTAGATGTTGGTTCATGCCACCCCCGTGGGCATGTTCCTTGTTATTCCTTTACCTCCCGGGTCAGGGGGAGGTGTTGCCGAATTTTTGTCAGGAATAACAATCAATCTAAAAAAGATGAAAAGAAGCGGCAAACATATGGACTGAGCAACAGTGAAAACATTCTAATCAACTAAAAGAACTATGCAAGATTCAAGGAGCTGAACTGAACAAGACTTTAAGCACTGCATTGCTAAAAATATGACTTGGGACTCAACCTCATGACAGGAAAAATGAGAGCTTAACCATCTAAGATGCTTTCACCCTGAGCTGAACAAGAAGCCCTCCCTTGAGTCCTGGCCACCCCTTTAGCGGCACACTCTGCCTGATTTCGTCTGCCACTTTTCCTAGCGGTGCACTCCCTTTTACCTTCAGCAGCACATCTTCTATCCTCCAGCGGTACGCTCCTCTTTGGCCCTCTAGCGGCGCACTCCCCCAGTTCCTTTCCCAGTAGTACGCCCCCCTCTTGCCCTCCGAGCGGTACGCATCCTCCCGGCGGCATTGCATTATTTGAGCTGAAGTCTGTACAGCTTGTGCATGAAGTCTGCACACTGTCTGGTCGCATACACTTATAAGTCTATACATTGGCAGTTCTACCTACGTTGCACTCATAAGTCTGTACGTTATGAACTCTCAAGTCTGTACAAACCTCGCTTTGCTCAAGTCTGTACATCGTCTAGTTGCCTTGGCTAAGTCTACACGTTGATTATCTGCTCACACATCATTCCTTTGGCAAGTCCATACATTGTGAAAGTCTATACATTCCTCACTGGCTTGCTTCATGCACCAAGTCTGCACATTCCTTTCTAAAGTTTGTACGTTACATCGCATGAAGTCTACACATTCCACGCTAGCGAAGTCTACCTAAGTCTATACATTGCTCCTTCATGCATTGCATTAAGTCTGCACATCGTGTGCATCATGCTGCCAAGTCCACACGGCCATTGTACCGCTGGCCAAGTGATGTGACACAACCTAGGACTTAAACAAACAAGCACAATCGCAATCAAACGGACCGATGTCGACGACCGCTCACCCGATGCTTACCAAGACCCGGGGTAACTTGGGCTGGGCCCTTGCTGGTAGAGGGCCAGCAAGGCCTAAGTTGATTCCCAAGGGTAATGGCAGCCCAATTCAAGGGAGCCGACGTCGTGCCGATGGCACAGGTTCCACTCTTTTCCCACGGTGATCACTTATAGCAAAGGAGCTTAAAGATCGGGCTCTCATTCACGGCCAGCTGAGTTTATGAACTAATATTGAAAGAACAAGCACAAATTAGAGCAAAGTTTGGAGCACTTACTCGACCGGTTTGAAGAAACCGGTCTCGCTCGGAGACGAGGGCGAGCGGGGAGGCGGGTGGATCCCCACACGCCGCGTCGGGGTAGCTTGACCTGCCCAAATGATTACAATACTACACCTCTCGCAGGAGGGGGATCTTGGGGTGGGGGTTAAGTGATATTACAACTAAAACTACCTCCACATAGGGAGGGGCCTTCAGCCGGCCAAGCGGGGAGGGGAACTTGAGAGAGGAACACCGAAGATGGGAGGTCGCCGGTTCTATCCACGTTCTGTGGGTGCTGACAGATGATCGAAGAAATGGTTGCTGCGACTGATGCCGAATTTTGTTGGGGATGAAACCACCTGTAAAATCTTCGTAGGAGGCCAGGGAAGTCGTCCAAATTTTTTTCATTTCGTCTGGCACCGACGCTGGTCTGGGTGGAGGCCCGAGCAGGGAGGCAGATTCTTGGACTGGCAGCTTCTGGCGGCCAATAGAAGGTTGCAGAGGATGCCCCATCAGCTCCTGAACTCAGAATCAAGCACCGCTGGAGTTTTTGGATTTGTGGACGAGTCCTCTTTGTAGAAAAACTGACGGGAAAGCCAAACGGTGCCAGAGAAGACCAGGGGACTCTGAACACTGATGATAGGTCGGTGCAGGCTGTGGGAAGCTGAACCGCGTACCCGAGGGAGAAAAATGATAACTATGGCCCACGGATGTCGATAGAAGTTCCACTTCTTGATTCTGAAAGTAGACAGGAAGAGGAACAACTTTTCAGAAGAACTTCTGGCCTGAATCTTCCAAGGTTCGTCGTGCCAGAGCTTCTACTATGGCTCAGGTGCTCAGTAGGGGCAGCTCTGCGCAGTTGTAGGAGAACGGATCTCCCGGTCAGCTAGGAGCTCGGAAGGGGACGAGACCACTGCCGTTGTGAAGAAGATAGGTAGACGCTTCCGTGGATACCTCTTGGGCCTTCAGATTGTCTGGGATGTGGTCGGGGTCACCTCTGCAAGCTGCTACTCTTTTGCTGCCAGCGAACTGAAAACTGGAGGTTGAAGATGGTGGGGGGGAATGGGGTATATGGGAGGGGAAATGGAGGTGGATGAGTGTGGGGAGAACCCTGGCTGTGAGGGGGTCTAGGAGGGGGTGTTCCAAGGTGTGGGAGGGGAAGAATAGGGTCTGGAAGGGGGTCTAACAGGTGGTGGGAGGAGGAGCTACGAATTTGGGCTTGGAGGGAGAAGGAGGAAGGTGGGGGGGGGGCACAAGTGGGTGGAGGGCATGTGAGTTTGAATTTCCTTTAATGTGGGGTGGTCAATGGTGGTCTTGGGGATGGGAAGAGGTGCCTTGGGAAGGTGGAGGGCTGCTTTGGGTAGTGGGAAGGGTGCTTGGGGAAGTGGGTGGGGTAGTTGGGGGTTGGGAGGTGGAGCTAGGATTGGTGGAAGCTCTCTTGGGACTATGGGGTGGAGTAATGGGATGTGTGGGGAAGGGGAGTGGTCTTTAATGGGGGTAGGTGGGAGAGTGGTGGTTGGGAAGGGAGGAGAGAGAAAATTTTCAAAATTGGGTGTGGAGGAGAGAGAAAGGGGAGTGAAAAAGAGAGATTAAGAGAGGGATGGGTGGGGAATCTCTCCCCTAGGGTCTCTCACCCAAAAAATGGAATCTCTCCACTAGATAAGAAGTGTAAACTCTCAAAATGGCAAGTTTTTAATTCATTGATTCATTGATTCAAATGAAGGAAATGGGGTCCTATATATAGGCAACCCACATTTCTACAAAAGACCTTGACTCTTAACACAATGACAAATAACCAAGGGAAGGGGGGTGCCCTTGGGCCAAGCCCAATGAATTGGGCCCATAAACTAATCTATCAACATAATGACACTTAACCTATGTAAATGACTCATTAACCTAGGTACAAGACTCAAATAAAAGGAAAATTATATAATTATGACTCAAAGAAAATATGAAAGTTACATGAATTGACTTAGAAAAATGTGATGGATGTAATGGAACCATGCTGGCGGGCAACCGGGGCTTTGAAAATATATGGGGCGAGAGATGCCCCCATCATACTCCCAGGGTGCGGAGAACTCGACTCCGTCGAGTAAGAGTCCTTCCCTCCTCGGAGGGTGTAGATGTGGTATCGCCCACAAGTCTTCCAAACGAGACCGATCCATCCACCTGCCGGGATAGCGCTCGTATACCTTGCTCCTGGTGGTAGTGACCTGTTCACCCAATATTCAGTCAATGCGCTCATGCTGGGCTCTCTTGGCTGGTGGTCTCTCCTCTCGGGTGGGTGCTCTCTCAACAGGAGGAATAGGCTCAATATTCTCACTGGGTACCACTGGGGCCCCCTTATATGGCACTAGGTCGGCTACATTGAATGTTGGACTTACTCCATACTCCTCGGGAAGATCTAACTCATAGGCATTAGTGCCAAGGCGTCTCAAAACCCGGAAGGGACCAGCCCCATGATGCCTCAACTTAGAGATGGCTCTCGGGGGGAGCCTCCTCGTCCTCACCATCACAAAATTACCCACGTGGAATTCTTGGTGCCGTCGATGAGAGTTGGCTTGCCTTTTATGAGTCTCATTCTTTTTGCTTATGTGCTTGCTAAGGTTTTCATGTAATTTTGTGAATGCTGACATTCTAGGGGTGATGGGTGGACCTGGGCAACCAAAAGTAAACCAATCATGCTTTGATGTCAAGAAGACTTTGATGGAATTTGGAGGGCCAAGGCAACCATATGTGGACTTATCATGCAATGTTGTCATGTAGACTTTGGTGGGCCTAGGTGGGCTGGGGCACCCGTAGGTGAACCTATCATGCAAAGTGGTGATGAATGTAGGGGGACCCGGACATCCGTTGATGCTTTTGACATGCTTAAGACCCATGATAATTGAAGGTGGACCAATACATCCGAATATGGGCCATTCATACTTTCTACTTGACATGTGGGTGGTATGAATGAATGGACCCCTCATGGTGTTCATGCCAAGTGGTGTGGTAAGCCTAGACACATGCATATTTTTCCTAAGGGTGACTTCCATGTGTATAGGTGTGGGACAACCTTTGAACTCCCATTGGAAAGGATCGAACGGATCTAAGAATGTGGTCATCATGGGGTGGAGCACAACCTCATTACCTAGGGATATGTGGCCCAAGGTCATGGCTCCCAAGGTGTAACCCAGGTCTAGGATGGAGTGGATTGGGTCAAACATGGTGATTTGGTGTAGGGAAAGGTGGGTGGTGGATAAAGGGTTTGGGTCACACGAGTCTCTTGACTCCCATTGGAATGGATCATATGGATCATAAAATAGGTTACCTAGGGGGAGGAACTCCATGTCCTCAAGATCCTCAAAAGGTGCTAAGTCATCCTTCTCCATGATAGTTGGGCCAATGTTCTTGGAAAGTGGGTCGGCCATGAGTGGAGGGCTTGGCTTTCTACCCGAGATAAGAAGTTCTAAATCGAGGAGAAGGTTGGGCTCATCGGGTGTAGGGAGGAATAGAAGAAGGTCGCTAGTGTAGCAACCAATGGTGCAAATCGAGGTGATAAACCCTATGCATAGGTGTAGAAGGCTAAGGCTCCTAGGTTGTTCGACCATAGGGGTCAACATGCTAGTCATCTCTAATTGCTATGCTATGCCCTTGAGAAGGTCCTCTAAGGTTTCCACTTGGTAGGAGTTTTGAATTATGGTGTGATAAGAGGAGATGGGCACTATGGGATGGTTTTCCTTCATGGGTGGGAAATCGTGGGCCGTGATCTCTCTTATTGGGCTCTCCTTTAGCCAACTAACAAGGGGTTCCCCTAAGATGAGATTGACTCCAACTAAAGATGGTGATGTAAGGTGAAGACCCTCGTATGTTGTTTCTTCTTCAACTTGGACTTGGGTTTCCTCCAAGGTGGAGAGTGGGTTTGGAGTGTTCACCACTATGGGGTGGGGTATGGGTTCTTCTTCCAAGGAGGTGAGAGGGGCTTTTGAGGGTGTGGTGATGATTGGGGCATAGTGTATCCGGGGTGGTAGGTAGTGGGAAACTTGGGTTAGGATAGGTAAGGGTAGTAGTGGAGGCTTTGGTGGGAGTTGGATTGTGGTAGGGAGAGGAAGATGGGTGTGTTGAAGGGGTTTGGGTTGATTGGTTTTTGGAGGAGTGTCCCCTTTTGGGGGTGATGGAGAGGTAGTGGTGGGGGTTACCACGGGCCTAGGTGGAGAGTTGGCCATGGGCCCCAATTGGGTATGGGGACCTATGGTTGTGGTGTGGACTTGGAGGTGGGGTGTAAATGTAGTGGTTGGGGTAGGAGAGATGGGAAGTGGTGGGGAATGGGTGATTGGGGTCTTGGATTGACCGGGTGGGGATGATGGAGTTGAAGTGCTCCTTGGACTTTGGTGATTTGAGTAGGAGGGAGAGGGTTGGAGGGTGTAGGTTTTTCTAAGCTCGGTCTTCATCTCATCCCAAGTGCTAATTGGGGCCTCCCTACGGATCTTTCTCAAACCTTCCACAACTAACCAATGAGTTTTAGCTTGTTTGGAGAGGTGTGCCTTGGCTAGCCTCATTCTTCTTCCTTCGTTCAAGGGGTAACTTTTAAAGAATTGGTTCATGGAAATCTCCCAATCTAGGTAAAGGCTTGGGCTGTTGGATCCATCAAAGGCGGGGGTTTTGATTTTCAAGTGTTCTAAAAATATGGTTTCTAGATTTCCCCAAAGGTCACTCTCATTCACTCTTGGTGCACGGCTATTTCCTTCAAGTCGGTCGAGTCGAGACATGATATCTTCAAGTCGATTAAGGACATTAGGTAGGGCTTCTATGATCGAGGTGTTGCTACCCACTTTGTTGGCAATGGAACTTCTATGAGCATTTGGGCTTCTTGGGAAAGTTGATGGGGATGGATATGACGGGTATGAAGTGGCCATTCTAGTGGACATGGGAGATGCAACCGAGGACTCTAAATGCATAAACATGCCCTAGGACCAACTTGTGGAGAGACAAGTTGTGAACTTGCTCTGATACCAATTGATGTGACACAACCTAGGACTTAAACAAACAAGCACACTCGCAATCAAACGGACCGATGTCGGCGACCGCTCACCCGATGCTCACCAAGACCCGGGGTAACTTGGCAATGCCAAGTGGAGGTTGTGTGGGCTGGGCCCTTGCTGGTAGAGGGCCAGCAAGGCCTAAGTTGATTCCCAAGGGTAATGGCAGCCCAATTCAAGGGATCCGACGTCGTGCCGAGGGCACGGGTTCCACTCTTTTCCCACGGTGATCACTTATAGCAAAGAAGCTTAAGGATCGGGCTCTCATTCACGGCCAGCGGAGTTTATGAACTAATATTGAAAGAACAAGCACAAATTAGAGCAAAGTTTGGAGCACTTACTCGACCGGTTTGAAGAAACCGGTCCCGCTCGGAGACGAGGGCGAGCGGGGAGGCGGGTGGATCCCCACACGCCGCGTCGGGGTAGCTTGACCTGCCCAAATGATTACAATACTACACCTCTCGCAGGAGGGGGATCTTGGGGTGGGGGTTAAGTGATATTACAACTAAAACTACCTCCACATAGGGAGGGGCCTTCAGCCGGCCAAGCGGGGAGGGGAACTTGAGAGAGGAACACCGAAGATGGGAGGTCACCGGTTCTGTCCACGTTCTGTGGGTGCTGATAGATGATTGAAGAAATGGTTGCTATGACTGATGCTGAATTTTGTTGGGGATGAAACCACCTGGAAAATCTTCGTAGGAGGCCAGGGAAGTCGTCCAAATTTTTTTGATTTCTTCTGGCGCCAACGCTGGTCTGGGTGGAGGCCCGAGCAGGGAGGAAGATTCTTGGACTGGCAGCTTCTGGTGGCCAACAGCAGGTTGCGGAGGATGCCCCGTCAGCTCCCGAACTCAGAATCAAGCACTGCTGGAGTTTTTGGAATCGTGGACGAGTCCTCTTCGCAGAAAAACTGCCGGAGAAGCCAAACGGTGCCGGAGAAGACCAGGGGACTCTGAACACTGATGACAGGTCGGTGCAGGCTGTGGGAAGCTGAACCGCGTACCCGAGGGAGAAAAATGATAACTATGGCCCACGGATGTCGATAGAAGTTCCACTTGTTGATTATGAAAGTAGACAGAAAGAGGAACAACTTTTCATAAGAACTTCTGGCATGAATCTTCCAAGGTTCGTCGTGGCAGAGCTTCTACTATGGCTCAGGTGCTCAGCAGGGGCAGCTCTGCGCAGTTGTAGGAGAACGGATCTCCCGGTCAACTAGGAGCTCGGAAGGGGACGAGACCACTGCCGTTGCGAAGAAGACAGGTAGACGCTTCCGTGGATACCTCTTGGGCCTTCAGATTCTCTGGGATGTGGTTGGGGTCACCTCTGCAAACTGCTACTCTTCTACTGCCAGCGAACTGAAAACTGGAGGTTGAAGATGGTGGGGGAAAATGGGGTATATGGGAGGGGAAATGGAGGTGGATGAGTGTGGGGAGAACCCTGGCTGTGAGGGGGTCTAGGAGGGGGTGTTCCAAGGTGTGGGAGGGGAAGAATAGGGTCTGGAAGGGGGTCTAACAGGTGGTGGGAGGAGGAGCTACGAATTTGGGCTTGGAGGGAGAAGGAGGAAGGTGGGGGGGGGCACAAGTGGGTGGAGGGCATGTGAGTTTGAATTTCCTTTAATGTGGGGTGGTCAATGGTGGTCTTGGGGATGGGAAGAGGTGCCTTGGGAAGGTGGAGGGCTGCTTTGGGTAGTGGGAAGGGTGCTTGAGGAAGTGGGTGGGGTAGTTGGGGGTTGGGAGGTGGAGCTAGGATTGGTGGAAGCTCTCTTGGGACTAGGGGGTGGAGTAATGGGATGTGTGGGGAAGGGGAGTGGTCTTTAATGGGGGTAGGTGGGAGAGTGGTGGTTGGGAAGGGAGGAGAGAGAAAATTTTCGAAATTGGTGTGGAGGAGAGAGAAAGGGGAGTGAAAAAGAGAGATTAAGAGAGGGATGGGTGGGGAATCTCTCCCCTAGGGTCTCTCACCCAAAAAATGGAATCTCTCCACTAGATAAGAAGTGTAAACTCTCAAAATGGCAAGTTTTTCATTCATTGATTCATTGATTCAAATGAAGGAAATGGGGTCATATATATAGGCAACCCACATTTGTACAAAAGACTTTGACTCTTAACACAATGACAAATAACCAAGGGAAGGGGGGGTGCCCTTGGGCCAAGCCCAATGAATTGGGCCCATAAACTAATCTATCAACATAATGACACTTAACCTAGGTAAATGACTCATTAACCTAGGTACACGACTCAAATAAAAGGAAAATTACATAATTATGACTCAAAGAAAATATGAAAGTTACATGAATTGACTTAGAAAAATGTGACGGATGTAATGGAACCATGCTGGCGGGCAACCGGGGCTTTGAAAATATATGGGGCGAGAGATGCCCCCATCACCAAGTCTATACATTGTCTGTTGCACGGCAGCAAGTCTGTACAATCCTTGTGGCTTGTTCACGCACTCCACCCTTCACCCTTCAGCGGTACGCCCATCTTCAGTCTAGCGGTACGCCCCCACTCTTCCCAGCGGTACACCCAAGCCTCCGTCATCTCCCCTATGAATACACACATGCATGCAATAAAAAGGGAGGGGGGGGCTACATGATAAAAGGAATGATGAATAGTAATAACAATAGTGAGATAAAAGGGGTGGCCTCAACCAAGACGACAACAAGGGAAAATAATAACAAAGAAAGGGTAATGTCAATAAACAAATGAGAATAACAAGTGTCGACGGCCATCGTGAATACAACAATATGGCAGCAGTCTCTCCTTCCTGGATTCCGAACCCGGGGATATTACTGATGCCCCCCGTAAGCTAGAAGTCGCTCTCGGGAATTCTCTCTCTTGTCATGGTGACCGCCCGGCCTTATTTCGGGCCGATAATTCATCAGAGTCCCCTCCCTCGTCGGGATTTGATTTGCCTCCCTGCATTAAAATTGCCGTCCCTCGGTAAACATTTGTACGGATTCGTCTTCCGGGTTATCGTCTCGTTTTCCATGTGAACTTGTGTTTAAACATGAAATGGTCCATCAGTGACCGACATGACCCGAGTATTCAGGCCCCCGCCTCGGGCTCACCGCATAACCCGACGGGTGGTTTCCTTCCCGCGTTAATCAGTATTTCTTTCGACCGTGGAGCCCTTATTTCTAGCAATTAATCAAGGGTATTCCCCTCTCCGAGGGGATGTAAATGACGTTGTGGCCTTTATGGCACAACGAGTCTCAGTCCCGACCCGAACCACACAATCGCCTGACTGAGTCGGATCGAGCACACCATGGGCTCTCCGGAGCCCGAACAGATCGTCACTTTGTGACTGGCACGCCCACGCACTTAATAAAACTAACAAACGGATAAACGAAAAGGGCGAAGATCTCTCTCGAAATTAAGTGCGTCCACAGGAGACTAATCAGGAAATCAGAATGAAATCGGTAAGTTAGGAGACTAATCAGGAAATCAGAATGAAATCGGTGGCTAGCAGGCTGCCTCACTGAATTGGCGCCTAGGGGTTAGCTCTGCTTTTAGGAATTGGCGCCCAGGGGGTGTCCCTTCTTTCAGGGAATTGGCGTTTGGGGTTACCCAGTCTTTCAAGAAATGGCACCTGGGGGTTACCCTGTCTTTCAAGAAATGGCACCTGGGGGACAGGCAGTCCTTCAGGAAATTGGCGCTTGGGGGTCAGGTACTCTTTCAAGAATTGGCACCTAGGGGATATGGCTTCTTTCAAATTTCTATATATATATATATATAAAGGAAAATGACACCCCTGCAGAGAGTCTTCATTTAAATGACGACCCTCTGGAGGGTCACTATTCCACCAATTGGCGCCCCTGGTTAGGGCGCCAATTCATTTGGCTATATTTGCACTGGGCAGGTACATTTTTAGACTCATAAAACTCTTCATAATGTCGTAGGTTCACGAAATCAGGAAGCAAGGTCATGGGTAGACATAGAAAATTATCGGGAGTTCAGAATCATGCTCATGCAGAATTGTTGGGTTTTAGTTTCATAGATATTTATTTTCTAACGTGGTGTTTGAAATTTCTAGGAAAAAGGAATTGGCGCCCCACTGCAGTGTCTGCAGTGTCTTCATTTAAATGAAGACTCTGCAGAGGGTCTTCAATTCTTTTACAAGGCTATGGAATTGGCGCCCCTCTGTAGGGTCTTCATTTAAATGAAGACTCTGCAGAGAGTCTTCAATTTGTAAATGGCGCCCTGGTCAGGGGTGCCCTTCAGTTGGGCTCATGCTTCGCACCAGACAGGTGCGTTTGAGATACAAGTTACTGTTCACATTTTCAAAGTTTCTCGAAAATAGGAATTAAGGACATGAATAGGTAGAGTAAAATTTCAGGATGTCAGAATCCTACTCATGCATAAATTTTATGGTTTAGTTCCATAGATATTAATTTTCTAAGCGTGAGTGATTATTAATTATGAAACTAACTACTGCGAGAGACAAGTATATCAGGGCTATATATAATATGCAAGATGGAATGACTACTGCGAAAACTAGTATGTCAGGAACTATATAATATAGAAAATGGAACTAAACTACTGCTAATCATGCTTATTGACCCTATATAAGCTACTGGTTAGGCCAGATCATGAGAAAACCTACCTTTTTGGAGGGGTATACATTGTACAGAATAAGAAATCGAAGCTAGCCCTTCCTCGTCTCTGCAGCAGAGCTTTAGAGAATAAAAAATAAGAGAAGCCACACGTTCTCCACCACAAAGCTCCAGCAGCAGGACGTAGAGTGTAGGAAGAATACGTCCCTTCACGTCTTCTAAAGGAAAGAAGGAGATATTTCCTTCTGTAAGCAGCACTGATAACGACAGTAGTCTCTGCCTGTGCTACAGTGGGAAATAGTTATAGGAAATCTGGTTGCCAACGCAAAGCATTGGTTTATTATCTTGCGGGTCCCGTTAGGGAACAAGATCCAAGAACCTTGCTGTCCACGGCCAGAGGATGGTGCATTTCCAGCTAAGCGAGGCTGTTTGTGTCTCAAAGGATGGGTTTGGAGTACAGATAGGAATTGGCACCCTTTCAAGGGGGCGCCCATTACTATGTCTCTAGACAAAAGCTGAGCCTTCACGTGGGTCTGCAGAAGATGTATTATATATATAGGTTTGTAATCCCCTTTGAAGGAATTGGTGCCCTTCTGTGGAGGCTCTATTTGGTAGGTGGCGCCCTGGTGCAGGGGCGCCCCTTCCCTTGGTATGGAAAGAAGGAAAACCCCTCTACGTCATCTATGTGTTGGCTGTAAGGTGGCCTTTAAGTGATGTTGGGATTGTATATTTATATAGTAGTCCTCACAAGGTATGTTTATTTTTATAAGGCCTTCATGTAGGATTATTTATTTAGGAAAGGTTAGTTTCTCAGTCATGTTTATCCGGGGTGCTACACCCTCCCCCACTTAAAAGAATTTGGTCTCTAAATTCAACTACATATACATAGATAGGAAGGGTGCAGAGAACTTACAGACTAGAATAACTTCAGAAATCTTCTTTTCATAGACTCCTCAGTTTCCCATGTAGCTTCTTGTTCTAAGCATCGATTCCATTGGATTTTCACCATAGGGATCATCTTGTTCCTTAGAACTTGAACTTCTCGATCGAGGATCTTCATTGGCTTTTGCTCGTAGGTAAGGTCCTTCTGTATCACTAAGTCATTGTGGTCAATGACATGGAAAGGATCGTGCACATATTTCTTCAGCATAGAAACATGGAATACGTTGTGCACTTCCGATAGTTGTGGAGGCAAGGCAATACGGTAAGCCACCTCGCCTACTCTTTCCAGCACTTCAAATGGACCAATAAACCTTGGTGTAAGCTTGCCCTTAACACCAAATCTTCTAATACCTCGGCCGGGAGATACCTTGAGAAAAAACAGATCTCCAACTTAAAATCCCAGATCTCTTCTCCTATTGTCAGCATAAGATTTCTGCTTGGACTGTGCTAACTTTAGCCTTTCTTGAATGAGGTATATCTTCTCGGTAGAATCTCTTACCATATCTGGGCCTAATAGTTGCTTTTAGCCAATTTCCTCCCAGCATACAAGGGACTGGCAACTCCTTCCGTATAATGGTTCGAAAGGTGCCATTTGTATACTTGCCTGGTAGCTGTTATTACATGCGAATTCAGCTAGGGGTAAGTGGTCATGCCAGCTTCCGCTGAAATCTATAATACATGCTCTTAACATATCTTCAACAACTTGATTTATCCTCTCTGTCTGACCATCTGTCTGAGGATGGAAAGTAGTACTAAAGTTGAGTTTCGTCCCCAGAGAATGTTATAGACTTTTCCAGAAATGAGAGGTAAAGTGTGGGTCTCAGTCAGATACAATTGACACCAGGACTCCATGCAATCTAACCATCTCTTTGATATACAAGGCATCAAGGATATCAACTGACCATCAACTCTTGATAGGCAAGAAATGGGCCGATTTGGTTAGACGGTCGATGATTACCCAAATTCCATCACGTCCGTCCCTAGACCTGGGCAGACCCATGATAAAATCCATGCCGATATCTTCCCACTTCCACTTGGGAATATCTAGTGGATGCAATTTTCCAGCGGGTTTATGATGTTCCGCCTTCACCTGTTGGCATGTCAGGCAACGAGACATGAAGTCCGCTACCTCCCTTTTCATATTAGGCCACCAGAAAGCTCGTTTCAAGTCTTGGTACATCTTAGTGGCTCCAGGGTGGGTCGTGTACCTTATTCGATGAGCTTCTTCAAGAACCTTCTTTTTCAACTCTGGACAGTCGGGTACACATATCCGTTCATGGAATAGCAATCTACCATCGGGTGCCAACTTGAAATCAAGTCTCTCGTCCAGCTTGCCTTTTATCTCCACTAGTGGGAGATCTTCTTCTTGTAGCTTCTTAATTTTAGGTAGCAAATCTGGATGTAGACTCATATGGGATAGAATAATACACCCGTTCTTATCATCTGTATTGATATTGAGCTCAGAGAATTTCTCCAGCAACTTCCATTCTTGAATCATACAGTTGGCCAATATTACTCTCGACTTTCGACTAAGGGCATCAGCTACGGAATTACCCTTACCAGGATGGTATTGTATAGTGAAGTCAAAATCCTTGAGATATTTGAGCCATCGCCTTTGCCGCATGTTCAGCTCCTTTTGGGAGAATAAATAATTGAGGCTTTTGTGATCGGAGTATACTGTGAATTATTCTCTGTAGAGGTAGTGTCTCTAGATCTTTAAGGCAAATACTACTGCGGCCAGCTCTAGGTCATGCACCGGGTAGTTCTCTTCATGCTTCTTCAATTGTCGGGAAGAGTACGCAATGACCCTTCCATTTTGCATCAATACACATCCAAGGCCAATACCAGAAGTATCAGTATATACATCATACTTCTCTCCTTCAATTGGTAATGATAAGACTAGAGTAGTGGTCAAGAGATTCTTCAAAGCTTGGAAACTCTTCTCATAGTCTTCATTCCACTCATAAGACGCTTCCTTGCGAGTCAATCTTGTGAGAGGAACAACGATCTTGAAGAAGTCCTTGATGAAACGCCGGTAGTAACCAGCTAGCCCCAAAAAACTTCAAATCTCCGTTGCACTTGTTGGTTGTTCCCAGTTGTTCATGGCCTCGACCTTTGATGGGTCGACAGAAATTTCATCCTTCGAGACTACATGGCCCAAGAAGGATACTTCCTCGAGCCAGAACTTGCACTTGCTAAATTTGGCATATAATTTATTTTTCCCTCAATATTTGCAAAGCCTTCTTAAGATGTACTTCATGATCTTCTTCGGTTTTTGAATAGATAAGGATATCATCAATACAGACCATAATAAATTAGTCTAAATAGGGCCTGAAGATGCGGTTCATTAGCTGCATAAAGGCTACAGGGGCATTTGTTAGTCCGAAAGGCATAATAGTAAATTCGTAATGCCCATACCTGCTTCGGAATATAGTTTTATGAATGTATTCTTCTTTGATCTTCAATTGGAGGTAACCAAAACGAAGATCAATCTTGGAGAAGTATGCAACTCCAGATAATTGATCAAACAGCTCATCAATTCTTGGCAGCAGGTACTTGTTCTTGATTGTAAGGTGGTTTAGCTGCCGATAATCGATGCAAAGTCTCATTGTTCCGTCCTTCTTCTTGATGAATAGCACGGGTGCTCCCCATGGGGAAGTACTCGGCCTGATGAAACCCTTTTTCAATGATTCCATTAGCTGCTCTTTTAGCTCTTTCAGCTCAACAGGGGACATTCTGTAAGGTGCCTTGGAAATAGGACCAGCACCAAGGACAAGGTCGATTGTAAATGACACTTCCCTTTCCGGGGGTAGGCCGGGCAATTCTTTCGAGAAAACGTCAAAAAAATCCCGAACTACACGGATGTCTTCAAGTTTAGACTCATCGACTTCCGTGGCAGTCACAAATGCTATGAAAGCCATACATCCCTTACTTATAAGTTTACTAGCTCGGAGAGCTGAGATAAGAGGTGATCTATTCCGAGGGCTAGTGTAAACCAGCTATGGAAAATCCATAAAAGTTACCTTGTCATGCCGGCAATCTACAGTTGCTTGGTATGTGGATAACTAGCCGGCACCTAGTATGACATCATACCCCTTCATATCTAGGCATATCAGGTTCACAAGCAGATTGTTTCCTTTAATCATCACTTCGCAGTTTGGATAGTGATAAGTGATATCAGATTCATTCCCAAGAGGTGTAGATATGACCAAATCTAACAATTCATGTTTCTTTGAGAATGAAGCAGCAAATTTCTTGGAAACAAATGAATGAGTTACTCCGGTATCAAATAAAACTTGAGCATTCTTAGAACAAACAATTAGTGTACCTTCCACGATTCTACCTTCGGTCAGTTTCGTCTCTTGGAGAGCTTGCATACGGCCTTGTTTCTTTACCGGACGCTTATCTTTAGTGGCTTGCTCATTCATCATTGGGCAATCAGGAATTCGATGTTCTCGGCTCTCACATTGGAGACATGCTCCTAGTTTCCTGCAGCATTCCTCGGCTTTATGACTAACCTTGTCACAATATTTACAAATTTCCTTAGAAGGTGTAGTGGTAGAGAAAGGCTTGTCATTCTTCTGAAACCTCTTTCCCTTGGAGGGCTCCCCTCCATTGAAGAACCGATTCTTGTTGAATGATGATTTGAAATTTCCCAGGCCTGTGACAGGTTCCTTCTTGTCCTTTCCTCGAATCCTTTTAGATAATTCGATGGCGTCTTCTAGCAATTGGGCATACCGAACCATCTCCGAATAGACTTGGATGTCCATCGGTGCAAGTTGTGTAATATAGTGGGGCCGAAGCCCGTTGAGGAACCTTTTCGCCTTCATCTTTTCCGTACACACTAAGTGGGGTGCATACTTGGACAATCTTGAGAACTGGCCCTCATACTCGGTCACTTTCAGGGTCCGTTGTTTCAGTGCGGCAAATTCTGCGGCCTTCTTCTCCTGAATACGATCAGAGAAGTACTTGCTATTGAAATGTTCAACAAAGTCATCCCATGTGATAGGGTCATCAGGAAATGTTGCTTCTACGGATTCCCACTAGTCTCGAGCATCCCGCTCCAGTTGGAATATAGCCAGTAATACCCTTTCCTCATCCGTGCATTGCATTACACGAAAAATTCTATCAATCTCCTTCAACCAGTTTTCAGCATGTTCGGGGTCTGAGGAGCCCGCGAATCTTGGTGGGTTCATGTTGTGGAAACCTCTGTGGAGATCACTAGCTCCACGGTTAGATCCACTTTACACCACTTGCTGTAGCGCTTGTGTAAGACCTCGCATAGTGGTTGCATCTCGCGCCATTGTGCTCTTTCAGCGACCATGATCCTACAAGAGAATTTAAGTGTACTAAGGATCATGCTTAATTTATAAGGTCAAATGTCATTATAGAAATTAACCCATGGTTCTACCCATCTCACCGAGTATAAGGCGTAAACCTATCTTTAGACTTGAGTTTTTCCTAGATTTCGAACGTGACTTCTAATTTCCAAGGGTTGAAAACCTAGGCTCTGATACCACGAAGATTGTCACGCCCCGAGCGCGGAAGATACTCGGGGTCATGGCCAGCTTATATAGAACCATTCAATCAGAGTAGTATGCAAACTTTTTTTTTGACAAAAGACAGAGTGCGCAAAAGACTAAATACTGACTAAGATTTTATTTATAAAATAATACCAATGTCCAAGATGAGAATTATCCGATTAACCAATTGGTGACAAGTCTATTCCATGACATTCATTATTCAAATCTACATACTAGGCTACAATCCTTAACAAGCTTCGATCAACTAGACTGACATAATTGGAAGTACAAAGGGGACTCAAGTAAATCAAAAGATGCGACTAGCTGACAGTAGAGGATCGGTGACACTATCACTCTTCACTCGGTCTCATTCCAATTCATGTGGATGTCGCTATCCGAATTACCTAAAAAATGTTAGAATGAACTAGATGAGCGAATCGCTCAGTAGGAATTACATCTCAAGTTCAAGCAATCTTTAAGTACATTACATGTTACGTGCAATGCATGTATAACAATGCATGATGATCAAGTAAGAAAATTAGGTATACTTGTATATCTATGCATGATGAACGAGTAAGAGATCAAGAACTATATAGAGAGAGAGTATCGCGTGATTTCAAGTATTTGACAAGCAGGATATCAATAACTTTATAGATGTCGATACAACTTTCCAGGCAAGCAAGAATTCATGTTCAAGCAAGTAGAATCATGTTCCAGCAAGTAAAGTTCATGTTCAAGAAAGTAGAATCATGTTCCAGCAAGTAAAGTTCATGTTCAAGCAAGTAATATCAAGTACGTGTTACTGGAATTGGCTATTTCAATCAAGCAAGTACTTTGCCCTTTTTCGGGCCACGCAAGTCAAGTATTGCCCATTCTGGGCTACGTAAGTCAAGTCAAGCAAGTAGTGTCACGAGAAAGTAAGTGTAGAATGTCTCAAGTCAAGCAAGTCAAGCAAGTACTTCGGTGCAATGCTTAAACACTGTGATCATTCAACTTCCATGGGCACATGTACTTTTAGACGCTCCTCCCAGGACCAGATCGGGCCCTATATGCACATCATTTCATGTATTTCTTTTGACATTCACTCTCATTTATAGCCAATACAGAATTTCATGGGTTGACCATTGTAAGATATACATAAGGTAGATTGTCATGGAATGGAGTTCAAAGGCATATATCATGCAGGAAATGAGAGAGGGTTATATCGGTACAAGTTAGGAGACTAATCAGGAAATTAGAATGAAATCGGTAAGTTAGGAGACTAATCAGGAAATCAGAATGAAATCGGTGGCTAGCAGGCTACCTCACTGAATTGGCGCCTAGGGGTTTGCTATGCTTTCAAGAATTGGCGCCCATGGGGTGTCCCTTCTTTAAGAGAATTGGCGCCTTGGGGTTACCCAGTCTTTCAAGAAATGGCGCCTGGGGGTTACCCTATCTTTCAAGAAATGGCGCTTGGGGGACAGACAGTCTTTCAGGAAATTGGTGCCTGGGGGTCAGGTACTCTTTCAAGAATTGGCGCCTGGGGGATAGGACTTCTTTCAAATTTCTATATATATATATATATATATAAAGAAAAATGGTTCCCCTGTAGAGAGTCTTCATTTAAATGACGACCCTCTGGAGGGTCACTATTCCACCAATTGGCGCCCCTGGCTAGGGTGCCAATTCATTTGGCTATATTTGCACCGGGCAGGTACATTTTTAGACTCATAACACTATTCATAATGTCGTAGGTTCACGAAATCAAGAAGCAAGGTCATGGGTAGACAGAGAAAATTATCGGGAGGTCAGAATCATGCTCATGCAGAATTGTTGGCTTTTAATTTCATAGATATTCATTTTCTAATGTGGTGTTTGAAATTTCTGAGAAAAAGGAATTGACGCCACTCACAGTGTCTTCATTTAAATGAAGACTCTGCAGAGAGTCTTCATTTCTTTTACAAGGCTATGGAATTGGCGCCCCTCTATAGGGTCTTCATTTAAATGAAGACTCTGCAGAGAGTCTTCAATTTGTAAATGGCGCCCTGGTCAGGGGCGCCCTTCAGTTGGGCTCATGCTTCGCACCAGACAGTGCGTTTGAGATACAAGTTACTATTTACATTTTCAAAGTTTCTCGAAAATAGGAATTAAGGACATGAACAGATAGAGTAAAATTTCAGGATGTCAGAATCCTACTCATGCATAAATTTTATGGTTTAGTTCCATAGATATTAATTTTTTAAGCGTGAGTGATTATTAATTATGAAAATAACTACTACGAGAGACAAGTATATCAGGGCTATATATAATATGCAAGATGGAATGACTACTGCGAAAACTAGTATGTCATGAACTATATAATATAGAAAATGGAATTAAACTACTGCTAATCTTGCTTGTTGACCCTATATAAGCTACTGGTTAGGCTAGATCTTGAGAAAACCTACCTTTTTGGAGGGGTATACGTGGTACAAAATAAGAAATCAAAGCTAGCCCTTCCTCGTCTCTGCAGCAGAGCTTCAGAGAATAAACAATAAGAGAAGCCACACGTTCTCCACCGTAAAGCTCCAGCAGCAGGATGTAGAGTGTAGGAAGAATACATCCCTTCACGTCTTCCGATGGAAAGAAGGAGATATTCCCTTCTGCAAGCAGCACTGATAACGGCAGTAGTCTCTGCCTATGCTACGGAGGGAAATAGTTATAGGAAATCTGGTTGCCAATGCAAAGCATTAGTTTATTATCTTGCGGGTCCCGTTGGGGAACAAGATCCAAGAACCTTGTTGTCCACGGCCAGAGGATGGTGCATTTCCAGCTAAATGAGACTGTTTGTGTCTCAAAGGATGGGTTTGGAGTACAGATAGGAATTGGCGCCCTTTCAAGGGGGCGCCCATTGCTATGCCTTTAGACAAAAGGTGAGCCTTCACGTGGGTCTGCAGAATATGTATTATATATATAGGTTTGTGATCCCCTTTGAAGGAATTGGTGCCCTTCTGTGGAGGCTCTATTTGGTAGGTGGTGCCCTGGTGCAGGGGCGCCCCTTCCCTTGGTATGGAAAGAGGGAAAACCCCTCTACGTCATCTATGTGTTGGCTGTAAGGTGGCCTTTAAGTGATGTTGGGATTGTATATTTATATAGTAGTCCTCACAAGGTATGTTTATTTTTATAAGGCCTTCATGTAGGATTATTTATTTAGGAAAGGTTAGTTTCTTAATCGTGTTTATCCGGGGTGCTACACCGTAATACCACAACGTCCCTCCACTAAACGGCTATGCAACCGCACGTCCGGGTCCCAAGAGAGCCCAATACCCCCCATTGCCAGAAACCCTTCCCGACATCTTCTCTGCCTTTATGTCCATCGGGGCTTTACAGCTTCCTCCGGAACGACCAAATTGGAACCCGACCGTTGACCAATACAGATACTGCATTTATCACCGGCAGCCCGGGCACACAATTGAAAGATGCTTCTACTTTAGAGATCTTGTCTATGACCTACACAAAGGACAGCGCATTGACTGGGCTGAGATGCGCAAGGTGATCACAGATATCAAAGAGAGAAGACAATAGCCAGCACCACAACAACAGTAGCAACAGCCTGCACAGGAATTGGGGATTCATCAGAATCTGATGCCCAACCATCCGCCCGCTCCACAACCTCCGCCGCCAACACCGACTCAGGTTAATATCGTTCACCGCCCAGCTCCTAACGTTGGGTGGTCTTGTGATGATGACTCGTTAGCCCAACTCATGGCCCTCCATCATACCTACCGCAATTCCCCTTCGCCTCCTACTCCCAGTATCCTTCAACCCGTGACTATAACCCCCATCTCACTTGTTAAACCCCTCATCCTACCCTCCGTATTGCCCAACATTTCACCCATACCCATGCCAACACTCACTACACCCCCCATCATCACCCCCACGCCTAACCCTTTACCCATCAGTCTTCCGACGGGATCCATTAAGCCTGCCTCTCCCGTATTCACCCCCATTTTGCCCGCAACCTCCACTTTCACCCCCCTTGTCCACCCTATTGGGCCCATCAAACCATCCGATGCCAACCCGGCACAAAACCTCACCCTCCGGAGCGGGCGCCTATTTCATCGGAACTACCCCACTACTGGTGCACCCGCACCCAATCCCCAGTTCCCGTAGCAGGCTGTTGATCATGAAGAAGTGGACCCTTTGCCCGGCACGCAGTACGATTTGTTGCACCATCTGGACCGGATTCCAGCCAAGATATCAGTCCTTGAGTTGATAAAGAGGTCCAAGCAACACCAAGATGCTTTGAAGGAATTTTTGCAGAAGGTCCTAGTAGATGAGGACATGGCGGTAGACAGTTTACCAACGGCTTTAGCCACGATCACTAAGGGGCCGGCCATTTCCTTCTCAGAATCTGAATTAGCACCCCCTGAGGCACGCCAAATGCTGCTCTGCATCTCCATCACCTTGAGTAAGGTGGTTATCGACGCAACTTTGGTGGACACTGGAGCCTCCATTAATGTCTGTCCCCTCAGCACCCTCCGGGCATGCAATATCTCTGAAGACATGTGTTGTGTCCCTGTGGTGTTGATGATGTCAGACACTATAAGTAACCTTGTTTGCATGAGAACTGAATTGTTTGTTATGAGGTTAGTGCACTGTGCATTACATTAGATTGCTACAATTATCTTCTATGGTTTTGTGAAGCAGAATGTGCAGTTTGACCACTCTAAGACGCAGTCAACTAAGTCAAAGACTCTAAGTCAAAGTTAACTGAGCAAGGGTCACAGATTAAGCCAAGTCATGAAAAAATTAGTGAAGCTGAAAAAGGCAGGCTGACTAATCTGACGAAGCATAGACATCAGGTCTGTACATGTTTTGCCATCACTGCCACAAGTCGATGCTAGTCCTGCTCTCCAGCAAACAAAGGTTGATGCTAGTCCTGTTGCCAGAGGAATGAAAGTCGATGCTAGTTTACTGGGGACTAAAGAAGGTCGATGCAGTTTCTGTACAAGTTGATGCACATTTCGGCATGACAAACTAAGGTCGATGCAGTTACTCTACAAGTTGATGCACATTTCGGCATGACAAACTAAGGTCGATGCTACCTTGCCAACAAAGTCCGAGCACATCTCTCCAACACAGAGACAAGGTCCGAGCACATTCTTGCTAGCATCGTGCAGGTCGGTGCATATTGTTGAAAGTATGTGCATATATGGAATATAAGGTCCGAGCACATATGAAAGGCACGGCACAAGGTCAGTGCAGGTTTTGATTTCAAAGGGACAAGGTCGGTGCAGGTTTTGATTTCAAAAGCACAAGGTCAGTGTATGTTTTGATTTCAAAGGCGCAAGGTCGGTGCAATCCTTCTCAAGCACAGACATCTGCTACAAGGTCAGTGCACGTTTGGGTTGAATACAACAAGGTCGGTGCACGTTTGGTTTGAATACAACAAGGTCGGTGCAGGATTGCCTTCATGCAATGCAAGGTCGGTGCAATCCTTCTCAAGCACAAAGGAAGGTCGGTGCAACCTCTTCACTAGCACTGTGAAGGTCTGAGCACACAGTAATGTCTGTGCAGCATGGCAACCAAGGTCGGTGCAACCTCTTCTTCAACACAGTGAGGTCGGTGCATGCTCTGCCTTCAACACAGCAAGGTCGGTGCATGTCCTGCCTTCAACGCTTGCAAGGTCGGTGCAACCTGTTTGCTAGCACCGTGTAGGTCTGAGCATACAGCAACAAGGTTTGAGCATATTCTAGTATAAGGTCGAAGCACTGAAGATGGTAAGCCTATAAGGTCGATGTTGAGAAGTGTTTGATGAATTGCCTGACTGAACATTCAAGTGCCAGCGTGTAATCTCTAGGCACGGGAGCTCGACCCAGGTGATGACATGTATTCCCAAGTCAGCCAATGATGGGCACGTGTTTCTCTAGAATGGCAGATCTAGTGGCACGTGATCCGAGATGACCTGGGACGCTTCTTCAGAAGCCTTCAAAGGAAGAATATTCCATTGCCACGTGGGCCAATGGGATTTCACAAGGTCTTTTTTTGCCTCATCCATACGGAGGCTCTGCTCTATATAAAGATCGCCTCATCCTTCGATGAGGGAAGTAAGGAAAGCGGTAGGCTGCAAAAAGCTGCTGCAGAGAGAAAGCCAGAAAGCTGCTAAGAGAAGAGAAGAATAGAAGAAGAGGCCACCAAAGAGGAAAAGTGAAGAGAGAAAAGAAGAGAGAGCAGAGAAGAAGAAGAAGATAAAGCTGAGAGCTAGAGTGAGAGAAAGAAGAAGAAGAGAGGAGAAGCAAGAGGGCGAGAGAAAGTGTGCAGCCGAAGTATCAAATTGCTTATTTGTTAGTGTACCAACTCATGGATCAAATCCAGAGTTCTTGTGCTCCTGGGAGCTACATTTGTTTTCCTTTCTGCTTTTGCTTTTTCATTTGTTCTTTTCACTTGCTTAGTATGTTCTTCCAATACTATGTTTGGAGTTCGGGGTCCCTCCTGGGTTTTCAGGAGAAGGGAGAGTGTATCTCCGGTTTGCCATCTGTGGATTCAGAGGAAGAGAGACTTGAGTCTATGGTTGTGGGTGACTGAGGGTCACTCACGGGTCCCTCCTGTGGATTCAGGAGAAGGGAGACATAGTCTCCGGTTGCGAGTAATGGGAAGTTGCTCGTGGGTTCCCTCCGGTTTGGAGGAAGGGAGGATTGGTCCTCCGGTTCTGATCTTGTGGGCTGCAAGGTCAGGGTTCAGATCCTGTGGATTGCAGGATCGGTGTGAGGGATTTGTTTCCCTCAGGGCAAGCTGTTTGGCAGTGGTTGTTTGCAGACTAAGTCTGCTTTGATTTCTAGCTTGTGCTAGTGGAATCCTCGTTTTGAGTGAGGGGTGGACGTAGGCAGACTGTGGGTCTGGCTGAACCACCTAAAAATATCATGTCCTTCATGGTTTGATCTGTGCGCATACCTCCATATCTACCATCCCCACTTCTCAGGTTGCTTGGACGTTCCATATAAGAAGTTTCTGCGTGATTTCTGCATGAATTCGATATAGCTGTTAAGTGTCTGAGTGAATGCTTAGAAGAAGCACTTGCTTCTTAATGTCTCTCATGGTTAGAGTTCTTGAGCGTGTAGTGATTGAGATTGAACCTTTCCATGGACGAACTAATTTCAGCAATTGTTTTGTGTCCTCTGAGTAAGAGAGCTTAGTTGTCTGATTAAACTACCTTGAGAGTAGGCAAAAGTTTTATTCCGCAATTTTTAAAGAGGGATTCATTCACCCCGCCCCCTCTGAATCTCGGCCTTGCACCCTCACATTCTAACAATTGGTATCAGAGCAGGTTACTGCCTCATCGGATCCAACGATCCATAGTAGATCCTGTAGTCTCTTTGGTACATTTCTAAGTGTGTTCAGTCTATTGCATTGAATTGTTTGTTGATTTGATTTTATGGCTCATCCACCGGTTTTCAACTGTTCCAACGTTGATTCATGGCTCAACAGCATGCGTAGCTATGTTAGAACAACAAATCCTGATCTATGGAAGGTAATTTGATGTGGTCCACACAGATTACCTAAAGACAAATCTAAGTGGACTGAAAATCATAGATCAAAGAATGCTACTAATTTGAAGGCATTAAATTTGATGAAGGCAGCTGTTGATATTGCTATTCTTCCATGTCTTTATGAATGCAGATCTGCCAATGACATCTTAAACAAACTGAAGAATGCCAGCTGTGAAAAAGAAAAAAAAATGCATGATGGCTGAAGGAAGCAATGAAGGTGAGGATGAAGAAGAGGTAAACAATCCTTTCGCTAACTTTACTTTAGATGATTGGGAAGATGCATATGCTAATTTGCTAGAGTCCTATGAAAAACTGAGAAAACAGAAGAAATCCCTGAAAATGAAGTTAAACAAATTTGAGAATGCTGACTCTGTAGGTGAGGATATTGAAATTCTGAAAACAGAAAATGGCATATTTAAAAGACAACTGACAGATCTTGATACTCTTAGTTCAGAAATTGATTTCTTGAAATCTAAGAACAAGAAACTCAAAAACTAGATTCAGGAATCTGAACATAAATCAATGAATCTTGAAAGTGAAAATAAGTTGATATCTGAAAAACTGGAGACTGTTAGAGTAACAAATTTAGAGCTTCAGAAAATTTTTGACAAACTTCAATCAGAAAATCAACAAGAAATGTTTATTGAATGTCAGACTTCTTTAAGTGATTTGGTATTTGATGATGAACTCCAATAGCAAAATAGTAAACCGTTGGAGGGGAATAAAAACGTGAAGGATCAAAATAAGAAGCTCATGGTTCTAAACATTGTAATGTCTGAGAGATTGTTAGTTTATGAAAAAGGGAAATCTGTCATAAAAGAAGCTGAAGCTAACAATGAAATAAAATTAAAACATGAAGTTGAAAAACTCAAAAGTCTGAATGATGTCTTGCATCAACAAGTAATTTCCTATGAAACAGACCTATCCAGTTATGAAGCGAATATTGTTGCCTTAAATTTTGAGATTCAAGATCTGAAAAACTCATTATCAAAATATGTCAAAGGTAAGGACAATCTGAATAAGCTTCTTGGAATCAATGTTAATTTTCAGAGAGAGAGACTGGGTTACAGTCCGGTAAACAAAAAGATTGATGGGAATAAAATGTCTACTGTGTTTGTAAAAAGTTCTGATCAAAACAAAACCTCTGCTCCTTCTAATTTTTAATTTACTGCACAGAAAACTGAAAATTAAAGTAAAAATCTAGAAAAGCCAGAAAAATAGAAAAAGAAGGTTAATGGTTCTCCTGTGAAGTCTTCTGGTATTTCTACACATGCAATGAATAAAATTGTCACAGATTCACGTGCACACAACAGAAAGATTACATGTCACTATTGTGGTAGGGTAGGACATGTTATGGATGAATGTCATGCTTTGAAAATTGATGATATAAATGCATGTGAAAATGTGAATGCTGTTAAGAACACCCATGTGCAAAGTCATTACAAAAACACATCTGGTGCGTGCTATTATTGTGATAGAAAGGGTCATCATATACATGACTGTAATCTAATGAAACAAGATAAGTTAAAGCATGCTAAAACATATTCTGCTGGCATGAATGGGAAGCGCTTTTTCTATGGCAAAACAGGCCATATTGCCACCCATTGTTGGTATGCACAAGGAGTAAAGAGTAATCTCAACTCTACAAAAACTCCTGTATTTTATGTTTTTGGTAGGAATAAATTTGTGGAAGAAAGAGAAAGGCATGCTTGTTATAACTGTGGTAAGCTAGGCCGCAGAGCTGCTGAGTGCTGGTTGTCTAAACATGAAAAGAGAAACATTCATGATAATAACAGAAATAATCATGCTCATATTCACAATTCTTATGCATATGTTAGTAAAAAGAACATGAGAGCTGGCAGTTCTTGTCATTACTGTGGAAATTTTGGGCATTCTATGAATGATTGCCATTTAATGAAATTCGATGATTTAAAAGCCCAAAGACTGTGGAGAGCATCCTTCAGAGATGCTACTAACCCTCTATGTCACGCCCCGAACTGATAGCAACAGAACGTGTTGTTTGCTCGGAACGTGACAGTTAAACAGTCGTGAATGATCAAGAGCAATCGTATGAGACCAAATTATTTGGAACAACAATAAAAATTTTATTTCAAATATAAGCCTCTTACAATTTCAAATTTCAAACTTGAAGACTCAACTACATCACTATGAATGAAAAGGAAATGACACACTAACAGACTTAGACATGACAAACTAATAGGAAACACTAACTAGACTCAAGAAAGGTAAAAGACTCGGGTTCACTAATTTCGAATGCTCTCTTGCACACTTGCCCCTCTCGTGTGAGTCTCGGTCCCGCTAGCCACCTGATCACCTGAAAAATGTTGGAATAAAACTGGGTGAGCGAACGCTCAGTAGGAATTATATCTCAAGAACAAGCAATTGGTTTAAGTAATTACATTTTCACATGTAAGTGTAGGTAGGACTATGCATGTAGAATTAACCGAGCAAGTAAAACAAAACTAGCAAGAGTTTAACAACGCTATGCAAAACTTCCAAGCGAGTCTTAACAAGAGATATTCATGCGAGAATTTATAGATTATTGGCTATTTCACGCAAGTACTTGCCCATTTCGGGCCATGAAGGTCGAGTCACGCAAGTCAAGTCATATACGCAAGTCACGAGAGAAAGAGAGAGAGTGTGAAATGCCAAAGATCAAGAGAGACAAGTACTTCGGTGCAATGCCAGACACCGTGATCAATATAACTCCCATGGGCATAAGTACTTTCGGATGCTCCTCCTAGGACCAGATCGGGCCCTATATGCACAGCATTTAAAGATAGATCTAGTCATCCACTATAGTTCATAGCTAATAAAGAGTTTCAAGAACAAGAACGATAAGGTAAGATTTATGGAATTCAAGGGCAAGGCCCGTAAGTAGGGACAGAGTTGCGATAAAATCCACGCTAAAGCATAGAAAAATTATGACATGTCGATAAAATGTGTGAAGATTGGCTCCTAGGTAGGTAGCCATGATAACTTTGAAATAGATGACTAACAAGATAGTCACCATCCAATGGACATGAGACAAGCTGAAGAATTGGTACCTAACAATAGGATACCCAATTCAATATGTCACCTAGTGGAATGATCACTCATTCCACCGGCTAAGAGAATTCTATCATGGGCCAAGAATAGCACCATGAAAGAGCCGGGTTACCATGTTTCTCCAGAGTGACATGGCAATTAAAACGGGTATAAGGTGTTTAAGGTACAATCAGCTCAGTCGGCCTTGAGGGAATCCAAGGCTACGAAGAGACTTACGAAGGTCCCAATGACTAACTTGCCAGTCCGAAGGAACAGAATGTCCAACGGAGGGCTCGTATGACACTGAGAGTTGAGGGTGTATCGGGAAACCAACGTGAAACATGAGACTGTGTCTATGGACTGAGACGTAGTGCCAATAGGACCCACGGTATAGATCAAATCTCGAGAAAAATAGAATAAATCGCGTCCATGCAAGTAGGTGTCAATTCATATCTTAATTTCTATTTAATCTAATAATTTAGAAAATAACATCTCTTTAAAAGGACGGATACTATTTTTTAGAACTAATTACATGGTAATTAAGGAAAATTTACAAGGATCATGACTATATATATACTGTAATATTTACCGACTTTGATCATAAGATATGAATTTTCTAGGATTTAATCATGATATGTAGTTTTTAATTTCATAGTGATATTTTTCTCCAATAAAAGAAAATTGTCGGAACTAAATATATGATAATTAGGAGAAAAATCTAAGGATTCCAAATATATCTATATTATAATTTTATTTTACATAGTTTTATAAATATTAATTTTTAAAGATATACATAAAAAGTTATACAGTTTATATTAATATATATATATATTAAAGAAACGACGACAACGCACGTTGTCGTTATTTCCTTAATGAATAGTGCCACTTTCAAATTGCAAGAGTTTTTAGGGAACAAAAATATAGAAAAATAAAGAAAATTACAGGGATTCCAGAAATATAAATATAATGATTTTAGGATATATGGTTTAATAGTTATTTAATTTCAAAGATAAAGTAATTATTATATATATAACGCCAGGGATTAAGGCGTTAATTAGATAACGATAAAGCAAAAGGTTGTTAATTAATTAAATAACGACAAAGTAAAGGTCGTTATTTAGGTAAAGTAATGAATAGTGTTTCTCTACTTCAAACTCTTCGTTCTCGATGTATACATGTCGGAATCACGCAATCTATATATCGAAATGAAGAGCTCAAAAAACTCTACCTAACAGGATGTTCAGAAATATTTTTAGTTAAGAGTAGGGCTATCTTAAGATAGGAGGATTGGAAAAAGGAGATACCACCCTCACTACCTCGGTCTCCACCCCAATAGTACATCCTTAAAATTTCATGGCCAAAGAAGACTCTGGCGCCCATGAAAAGGCCGAACAAAGCTGATGGGAATCGACACCGAGCATATACATTTTATTTTACATTTGTGTCCTTTAGTTTATTTTTATATCCATGGGAAAGTATAAGCGCAATTGTACGGCTTTGTAAGCCAATGTGTCATTCCCTTGGATTGTGTGGGTTTTTATGTAATTGTGTAGTAGGTCCAGCTAAGGGGCCCTCAGCCCTTTCCCATTGGTCCATGTCACCTATGTGGGGCTGGTCAACCCTCCTAGGTGGCCATCTAGAAGGGTTGAATGCCAATTGACCACATGGGAGACAAAGGGGTCAAAATTTCAAAAGTTGGCCACCAACCTACCCCTTGGTCAAGGGGGCGCCCCCTTCCACTTGTAATATTTTATTTTTTTTGTGTGTGATTCACATCCAATCTAGGCCATCCATTCCCCATCCCTAGATCCAAGGGTGTAGATTAGATTAGATTCATAGCATATAAAAGGTTGTATTTTCCATTTGTTATAATTAATGAAGAGAAAATTGTTGGAAAAAGCTTGAAGCTCCTTGCGCCCCAGCCCTCTCCCCTCTGGTTTCTTCATCCCCAACCCCAATTCTAGAGTGAATCCCTCTTCTATCATCCCTTCTCTATCTCCGGTGATCATCGGTGCCGCCGCCGCCGTTCGTGCCGCCGTTGTGCCGTCGCGAAGCCGCCTCTGCAGTTCTGTCCATCTAGGACAACAGCCACTTCTCCGAATTACTGCCCTCCACCACGTGAAGATATCGAGTTGAAATTTTGAGGGTGTGTTTTTACCTTGAATCCCCATTTCCACCTAAATTTTCAGGTCCAAATTCCCTCATTTGCGATTTTTCCATTTTCGTTCCTCTTTCATTGTCAGATCTGCCTTGTTTCTGTCTACAGTGACAGTAGCTCTGAGTTTTCCATATCCGGACCCATTTTTGATTTTTCTAAGAGCTCCCAAATTAATTGAAAGTTTTGTCCACCTTCCCCTCTCACCAAGAATTTTATTAATTTTTTTTTATCCTTCCACCTATTTTACAAAATTCACCCAAGTTCCAAAGTCTATTTTGTCTGCCTGTTCCCAGATCCCACCACCTGCCAGTGTAAACTCTCTATAAAATCCACATCTCCATATTTTCCAGATCCAAAAATATGCCTGGTTTCCTCTCTTGATTTACTACAACTCTTCTGAAGAATACAACTTCAGATTCGGAGGTTTACCTATCGATCAATGACAGTTCTCAGACAAGTTCTCTGTTGATCTAAGAATTCGAGCACTGTACAATAGAAGCTTTCAAAATTCTCCAACAAGAAGTACAGAGCTGGTTATTTTTCTGTAATCCCATAGGGTTGAAGGATTTCATGTTAGCTTTCCAATGGCGCCAGTTTCGTGTCGATCCGACATCAGGGCTGATCGCAGCATCCGTTCTCGCCAGAGCGCGCGCTGAAAAATAGAACCGGCAGATCCGTGGCCGGTTATTCCGACCGGTGCCGATCGGAGCCGCCCAGCCCCCGGCCGACGAACCAGCGTGCTGCCACTCCCGGGAGTGCTTCCCCAAGCGTCCCCACTACAGCGGTGCCACTGGGTCCCACACGGCCCCTCCGGACAGCACGTGGGCCCCACGGTTGCGAGTACGTGTGCTGCCAAAGCTACGCGAGAACCCGCCCGTCAACCCAAAATCGGTCCTCCCGGACCAACTTGTGTAGCCCTTTACCTCCCTGCGTGGAGTGGGTGATATTTCATTGCTGTCATTATTGTGTAATATTTGTCCGGGAGTACGAGATCGGTCGGGTCCGTCTTCCCCACGCCCGGTAGCGTGGAGGTATCGTTTCCGCTCCCTTCTCGGCATTTGCTTTCTTTCGTATATATATCTTTATGCCGCTGCTAGAGAGCATGTGTAGGGATATCTAGCTCGCCATATGATGTTTATTACCGCTGCTGCGAGAGAGAGAGTGACCGTCCCGTGACCCGATCCGGGCACAAAAGAGAGTCGATCACCCTAGCTCATTGCCGATTTCTCAACCGCGCAAGTCCGACGCTTCCCTCGTTAAGGGACAATCGTGAGCTTGTCGTGTCCGTGGTCCGTCCCGCATCAATTTGGTATCAGAGAGCCAGTTGAGTCTAGGATGTCCAAAATAAAAAAAAAGAGTGTCATTTAAGTCTAAGTGTCTAAGTCGGTCTTAGGAGTTGCATTTGCATACCATTAGTCGGTATATCAAAAGGTGTTGTCCGAACGTTAGGCTACGCCTATCGGGAAGGTCGCACACTTGCACGAGTGATCTTCGGATCGATTAGCTCCGCCACGTATCGAGTCTTGGTCGTCATGTCTAGGGTTGTAGTCCATTGTCTAGTTGGTTTATCTACTAGTGTCGACATGGCCATCCACTAGCTTCTCCGTGTCCCATGGATTACCGAACACCCGGATCTTATCCATGGTGGCGATACTATCTCAAATGGAAGGACCACCCGAATCACCCCACTAGGCCCGAAACCCGGGACTTCTACGGGTCCGATGACCCAGGTGACTACCTAGAGTGGGAAGCCATTATGGACGACTACTTCGAGGTGTACAATATGTACGGGCCCATGCAAGTCGATGTTGCCAAAAGGTGACTTTTTGGTGAAGCCACCGAAACATGGAGGAACATCAAATATTGGAGGGAGGATAGGAATCTAAGGCCCATCGAGTCATGGTGGGAAATGAAGAGAGCGCTTAGGAGGGCCTACTTTCCCCGCCCACCTACCTCCAACCACGGAGGTCATACCACTCACCAACCCCACCAACTCACCCACAATCAAGTGGGCCACACCTCTACCCAATCCCGCCCCTTCACCGCCGTCCAAGCCCACCAAGGCGACCCCAATCTAGTGGCCCGCCCAGTCACCTCCAACCAACCTCCCCTTGGCAGCCCCATCCCAACCCACTCAAGTACCTCCAACCGAGTGGAAGCCCTGCTTATAGCGGAGCCTAGGACCCCACCTAGGCCGAGGGACGAGGAGCGAGTCCACCCCAAGGTCCCTACTCCAACCCGCACCCTTGCCGAGATCTTGAAACAATTTACGGACGGGCTGGATAGGATTGAGAGGGCACTACTCCAACCCGAGCCCAAGGAGGTCATAGCCGGTAGTCTTCACCCGGCCCCACCTCTAGCATCCCCAAGCCCTCTTCCCACCATGGATACCACGCCTCCATCACCCTCGAGAGCTCCAATGCCACCAGCCTCTATGTCCGAACATGATTCGGAACCATCTCATTTGGAGCCACCAAGGCCCGAACCACCCGTATTTCAAACGGGTACACTATACATCGCCGAGCCGCTTTTTAGTTGGCTCAAGGATGGCTTGGTCCCCCTCCCTTTCCATCCATGGACCCCATCCTCCCTTTAGTGCCGGTCAACTCCTTCCATACCACATTTCGATCTAGTCACCATGTTGACACATTGGATGATCTTGTCATGGGATTAGATTCACAATGGAAGTTGACGCATCTTTTGGCGCGAGGCTTTGACCAACCCGCTAGTCTTAGCTTCACCCATCAGGCCTTCGGGTCCATTACCTCTGAGTGCACCTTGGGTTGTGTCACCATGGAGGTTCTTCTACTTCTCCCGCTACCGGACGAGCACGAATTCATACCCTTTTGTCCGAGGGAGGAATCATACTTCTTGCCTACGATCCCCGTCCCACCCGTCACAATTCAAGAAGGTGACTATCCACACCTTCAAAACTTCTACACGTTGGACCGTGACTTGTGGGAACCCACCACAATGGGTCATACCTTCTTTGATCCCTTTGACCTATTCCCTAGTGGATCCTTAGACCCTCCATATATACTTCACTTCCTAGAGGGAGTCCACTATCACACTCCTACCCCACGGGCCGGGTCATCTACGCCCACCAAGCCCGTACACCTACAAGATACACCATCATCTAGAGGAAATACTCTTGGTCCTCCCACATCTACATCCCATACGCATGCATGGCCCACCTTAGGAGGTCTAGGATTTCCGCATGATGTCAACCACCGGTTACGTCAGATGCATGCATGGCATACGGTCGGGTGTCCTGGTCCGCCGTCATCCATGTACGGGTCGGACTAACCATAGATTTGTCTCGAGTCATGAGTCGGTTTCTTATTTGTGTGGTTAGCATATGTGTGTTAGTGCATGGTGAGTCTGCATGTGTCGTGTGCAAGCTCGTCTATGTCAGTCCCTTATGAGTGTGAAAGCGAGTAGACTCACTCGAGGAGTTTGGGAACGGTTCTACCTCTATACCCGGATCAGTCACCTACAGGGACCCAGCGGTGATTCCTAGTGAGTCTTCGAGCCGCCTCCTCCCATTTTGAGAGTGCCCCACCCGGAGTGTCCACCTTTAGCCCATAGCAGTTCGTGCATATCGAGTATATATGGAATGAGCAGGTGACGATCACTTGGAGTGGAGCATACCCGCGTTACTTGGCACGGTGACGGGTCCGCCGGAGTACGCGAGCAACCATACCCCTACTCGACGGGGTCGAGTTCCTCCCACCCGGGGAGAGTTGATGGGAATCGAGACCGAGCATATACATTTTATTCTGCATTTGTGTCCTTTAGTTTATTTTTATATCCATGGGAAAGTATAAGCGCAATTGTACGGCTTTGTAAGCCAATGCGTCATTCCCTTAGATTTTGAAGGTTTTTATGTAATTGTGTAGTAGGTCCAGCTAGGGGGCCCTCAGCCCTTTCCCATTGGTCCATGTCACCTATGTGGGGCTGGTTAACCCTCCTAGGTGGCCATCTAGAAGGGTTGAATGCCAATTGACCACATGGGAGACAAATGGGTCAAAATTTCAAAAGTTGGCCACCAACCTACCCCTTGGTCAAGGGGGCGTCCCCTTCCACTTGTAATATTTTATTTTTTTTGTGTGTGATTCACATCCAATCTAGGCCATCCATTCCCCATCCCTAGATCCAAGGGTGTAGATTAGATTAGATTCATAGCATATAAAAGGTTGTATTTTCCATTTGTTACAATTAATGAAGAGAAAATTGTTGGAAAAAGCTTGAAGCTCATTGCGCCCCAACCCTCTCCCCTCTGGTTTCTTCATCCCCAACCCCAATTCTAGAGTGAATCCCTCTTCTATCATCCCTTCTCTATCTTCGGTGATCATCGGTGCCGCCGCCGCCGCCGTTCGTGCCGCCGTTGTGCCGCCGCGAAGCCGCCTCTGCAGTTCTGTCCATCTAGGATAGCAGCCACTTCTCCAAATTACTGCCCTCCACCACGTGAAGATATCGAGTTGAAATTTTGAGGGTGTGTTCTTACTTTGAATCCCCATTTCCACCTAAATTTTCACATCCAAATTCCTTCATTTTGGATTTTTCCATTTTCGTTCCTCTTTCATTCTCAGATCTACCTTGTTTCTGTCTACAGTGACAGTAGCTCTGAGTTTTCCATATCCGGACCCCTTTTTGATTTTTCCAAGAGCTCCCAAATTAATTGGAATTTCTGTCCACCTTCCCCTCTCACCACACATTTTCTTAATTTTTTGTTATCCTTCCACCTATTTTACAAAATTCACCCAAGTTCCCAAGTCTATTTTGTCTGCCTGTTCCCAGATCCAACCACCTGCCAGTGTAAACTCTCTATAAAATCCAAACCTCTATATTTTCCAGATCCAAAAATAGTCCTGGTTTCCTCTCTTGATTTTCGACAACGTTTCTGAAGAACACAACTTCAGATTCGGAGGTTTACCTATCGGTCAATGGCAGTTCTCAGACAAGTTCCCTGTTGATCTGAGAATTCGGGCACTGTACAACAGCAGCTTTCAAAATTCGCCAACAAGAAGTACAGAGCTGGTTATTTTTCTGTAATCCCATAGGGTTGAAGGATTTTGAGTTAGTTTTCCAACGGCGCTAGTTTTATGTTGATCCGACATCGGGGCTGATCGCAGCGTCCGTTCTCACCGGAGCGCGCGCTAAAAAATAGAACCGGCAGATCCGTGACCGGTTATTCCGACCGGTGCCGATCGGAGCCGCCCGGCCCCCGACCGGCGAACCAGCGTGCCGCCACCCCCGGGAGCGTTTCCCCAAGTGTCCCCACTGCAGCGGTGCCACTGGGTCCCATACGGCCCCTCCGGACAGCACGTGGGCCCCACGGTCGCGAGTACGTGTGCTGCCGAAGCTACGCGAGAAGCCGCCCGTCAACCCGAAATCGGTCCTCCCGGACCCGCTTGTATAGCCCTTTACCTCCATGCGTGGAGTGGGCGATATTTCATTGCTGTCATTATTGTGTAATATTTGTCCGGGAGTACGAGATCGGCCGGGTCCGTCTTCCCCACGCCCGGTAGCGTGGAGGTATCGTTTCCGCTCCCTTCTCGGCATTTGCTTTCTTTCGTATATATATCTTTATGCCGCTGCTAGAGAGCATGTGTAGGGATATCTAGCTCGCCATATGATGTTTATTACCGCTGCTGCGAGAGAGAGAGAGTGACCGTCCCGTGACCCGATCCGGGCACAAAAGAGAGCCGATCACCCTAACTCATTGCCGGTTTCTCAACCGCGCACGTCCGACGCTTCCCTCGTTAAGGGACAATCGCGAGCTTGTCGTGTCCGTGGTCCGTCCCGCATCAAAAGCAAAACTCTATAACTACTGTGCTATAGTGAAACCCACAATTCACCGTGTAATTTTTATAATTTCTCTTATTTAGTAAAGTCAAATATTAAATAATTAACACACCATATAATTACATAAAAATTTGGGATAAATCATGAGGATTCAAGTCACATGCACTTTGTGATTTTTAAACAAGTGGTTACATAGATATAAAAATTTTAACGTGATGTGATTATTTAGTCAATTAAGATAATCATGCAAACAGTAAACTGAAAACTTAGGCAAAACGATGATCAGGAAAAATGAAAACATGAATTTTAAACATGCAACCTAATTACTATTGTCTTGGGCTCCAATTCTTTGAGAAAACTTACCTTTGATGAAGAATGAGGTACAAATGTCCTAAGGAAGCAGAGGGAAGGAGAACGCTGCAGGATGAAGAACCAGTCCCCTTCACGCTGCAGGAGGAAGAAAAGTTCCACGCAGTAGCTGTTGGGTTCGCTGCAGTATTCAGAGGGGGGGGTGAATGAATATAGCCCTTTAAAAAACTTTCACCCAATTAAAATATGATGCTCACTAAAGTTACTAGTTCGCACACTAGACAAGTTTAAAAGCTAATGGGCAGATGCGGAACTAAACAAACACACAGTAAGATCACTAGAGTGCTAACAAGATAGATTTAGACAAAGTATAGCTCAGCTAGAATTTCGCTCTCTTGACAAATTAAAATACTCTAAGAAGACTAATTAACTCTTCTGCCCAACCAGAAGCCAAACACATGGAGCGCCCCTATGCATTCATCTAGCGGAAGCACAATAGAACAAAACAAACCACAATGCACAAGGGGTTTTTAGGTGGTTCGGTCCGGCAGACCTACATCCACCCCACACTCAAACCGAGTGTGGATTCCGCTGACTCACAGTTTGAACAGCTGGGCATCACAGCTTGCCATACAACCGCTGGGCAACATAGCTTGTCGTCCGAGGAATCCTCCTCGCCCCGCTGAGCAACACAGCTTGCTGTCCAGTGAAATTCTCCACTGCAAACCACTGGGCAATACAGCTTAGCCGTCCAAAGGCAGCACCTCTGCAATCCCCGCTGACTAACAGCTTGAAGAAATGATAAAAGGAAAACACAAAGGGGAACAAAACAGCACCGGAAAGCTGTAAAGAAATGAAGCACAAATGTGGCTCTCTACAAGAGTTGACTGGCCTGGATTTGATCCACGGTCCAGTTGAGACAATCTTCAGCTGATCTCTTCTTCTCAACTCTCGATCTCTCTTTCTCTTTCTTTTTCTTCTTCTTCTCTGCTCTCTGTCTCTCTTTCTTTTCTTCACTCTTTTCTTCTTCTCTTCTGCTGGATCGACAGCTTCTCTCCTCTATCTCGATCCTCTTCTTCTGTGAAAGAAGGCTTGTATATATATAGCAGCAGCAGCAGTAGGCACACTGGGCGCGTGTGGCTTCCACATTTCCTGCCCTAAAAATTCGGACCACGTGGCAGCATCCTGGTATCTCGTCCATCCTTGGATCACGAGCCAGGCACCTCGGATCACGTGCCCTTCATTAGCCTCTTCAGTCCCTGTCAGACAGAGCATCGGATAAGTCATCAGTTTAAGCTGAAGCAGTGTATAGACTTTCCAATGTCTAGACTTGCAGATGTGAACGACATGATGTATAGACTTTATGATGTCCAAGAGCAATGTATAGACTTAGAGTGAGACTCAAATGAATACAAGCGATGTATAGACATTGCCAGGGCATGCACAATGCAATGCGTTGACGCTTCACTACATGCCAATGCACTGCGTTGACGCAATACAATGTGACTTTGCTAGGGCATGCACAATGCAATGCGTTGACGCTTCACTACATGCCAATGCACTGCGTTGACGCAATACAATGTGACTTTGAAGGCAGTGAACAACAAGGCATGCTGTACAGACTTTGTGATGCTTGTATGCAATGTAGAGACTTCGCTGAATGAGAATGCAATGCAGAGACTTCATGTTATGAAGCAAAGGTTACACTTAGCTGAAGACTGCCAGTCGACGTATAGACTTGGCATCAAAGCCAGTGTATAGACTTTATGCGTGAAGCAGCCAAAGGAATAAGTGTGTGTTGTGCCCATGTGGTTTTGATTTAATGATTGGTCTTTGAGGTTAGTTTTTCACTGTGAGTCATCTTGCTGTGTGAGTCATCATGCTACTATTCACTTTCTGATCATAATACAGTTCTTCATAAGTTCTGATATGGCATTGCATATTTTATTATGTTCAGTCATGCTACTGTTGCTCTTAAGACTGCAGTTTGATACTGCAGCGTCGACCCATCGAACTGCAGCGTCGACGCTGCCAAGGCACTTCAGAGGTAGCAGTAAGAAATATTTGATCTGCTGCGTCCACGCTACTTGGGCAATGCGTTGACGCTTGGTGCCTCTTTAACTTTGCTGCATTTATTCATTGGTCTGGTCTGTGGTGCGTCGACCCCTTGTGCTGATGGGTCGACCCCTCAGTTCATATCATCAAGTCTATACAGTGGACTGTGCAGCCTGTTTGTGTTGATAAAGTCTATACATCGGTCCTTTAGCGTCTCTTGCATCGTCTCACTCTTGCAAAGTCTGTACACTGGCTCAGACTTCCCAAGTCTACACAATGCTCCCTCATTGAAAGTCTATACATTCTGGCCAATTCCTACGCTCGAAGCTTTAGCTACACTCAAAGTCTATACACTACTATAGGAACCAAGTCTATACACTCTCCCATTCAAATCCTTCTAAGTCTGTACATTGGCTTCGTATCTGCAAGTCTGTACACTGGACTTCATTTCACCAACTCTATACATCCGATTGATGTTGCAGTGTTCACCAAGTCTATACATCGTCTTCAGACTTCAAGTCTATACACTCCATGCCCATTCAAGTCTATACATCGGTTTGATGTACACTGCTTCACTTCGTCAAAGTCCATACATTGGACTGTAGCATCTGAAGTCTGTACAACGTCCGTTGTCTAGAGTTCTTGAAGTATATACATTGGACCGTTTCTTTCGAAGTATATACACTACAATGTACATACTTAGATCTTATGACTTCATTCTTGTTGCTGAAGGGAACAGGGTCGACGCTGGGAGCTTAAAGCGTCCACGCATCAGTTGATGAAGCCTTCACGATATCTTCCACTGCGTCAACGCCACAATGGAGTAGCGTCGACGCAGCAGTTAAAGGAGCATTCACTTTCACAGGCTATTCCACTGCGTCAACGCCACAATTGAGCAGCGTCGACGCAGCAGCTAAAGAGACGAAGCTAATGGCTTACTGGAATGCCTCACTACGTTAACGCCATTGCTTGACAGCGTCAACGCAGCAAGTCAGATTACTGTCATTGAGCACGTGACCCGAAGCTGGCACCTGACACGTGATCCGAGGTGGGTGCTGAGCACGTGATCCGAGGAGGAATCTTCTGGACGGTAGGCGTGGGAAGCACACGCCCTATCTCCCCACTGCTGCTGGTATATATTGGAGCCTTCATCTTCAGATGGAGGCCGATTGAAGAAGAAGCTTGGAGAGCAGAAAGCCCTTCGATCCAGAAAAAGAGAAGAAGAAGAAAAAGAGAAGAAGAAGAAATAGAAGAAGAGTGAGCCGGCAAGAAGAAAAAGAGTTGAAGAGAAGAAGGAGAGAACAACGTGAGAGAAAAGGAGAGCAGAAGAGAAAGAAAGAGAGATAGAGAGAGAGAGAGAGAGTTCGTGGAGAAAAAGGAAGAAAGTTACTGAAGATCTGTCTACTGGACCGTGGATCAAATCCAGGCCAGTCAGCTCCATGGGAGCCACATCTGATGTTCCTTCTTTTACAGCTTGTGTTTGCTGTGTTATTTTCGTTCCTTATTTTTCTTTTTATTCGATCTGATTTACTGAGTTCTTCCGATCCTCTGGACTGAGGTCGGGTCCCTCCTAGTCTAGAGGAAGAGAGGTCGGCGACCTCTGGTTTGCAAGTGGCTGGAAGTCACTTGTGTGTTTCCCTCCGGTTTGGAGGAAGGGAGATCTGATCTCCAGTTCTGGGCTTGTGGGTTGCAAGTCCAGGGGTCCCTCCTGGTCTGGAGGAAGAGAGGCCTGCGACCTCTGGTTTCCAAGTGGCTGGGAGTCACTTGGGGTGTCCCTCCGGTTGGGAGGAAGAGGGGAGTTTGTTCCCCTGGTCAAGCTGTGTGGCAGCACCTGTTGCAGACTGAGTCTGTGGTTTCTAGCTTGTGCTAGTGGAAGCTTCACTCCGGTTGGGAGTGAGGGGTGGACGTAGGTCTGTGGACCGAACCACCTAAAAACCCTGCTGTTATGTGGTTTGCTTGTGGTGTGCTCTTCCATATCTTCCATCTGTTTCACAGGTTGTTTGAATAGTCTTGTTTCGATTTACAGTGGCCTTGAGCTTTACATCTTGGTAAGTGAGTCTAGTTTGCATTGTACTGTCATTTGTCATTAGACTTCATCAGGTTCCACTAGTATAGTCAGCAGCTCATCTGGTCGATCAAATGTCTATTTGAACTCGATAGCCTTTATTCTGCAACTGTATCTAGTAGCAGGCAAATTGTTTATATTTTGGGCAATATTCTTGAAGGGGATACATTCACCCCCCCTCTGTATCGATCGCACCGTCCCAACAATTGGTATCAGAGCGGTGTCTGCATACAAGGTCCAGCGACCTGCAGATTCGATCTTGCAGTCTTAGGTGCTAATTTGTTTTTAGTGCATAAATATTCCTGTTGCTTTGAATTTACTCGCTATTTGTTTTCAATGGCTCTTCCACCCGTCTTTAGTGGTTCTGATTTCAGTCAGTGGTACACTGCTTTACATGCTTATGTTAATTCTGCTAATCCTGATATGTGGAAATTAATTTCACAAGGTCCTCACACCTTACCAACGAAAGTGTCCAAATGGACCGACAGACACAGATCAAAGGATGGAGAAAATCAGAAAGCCTTTAACCTAATGAAAGGAGCTACTGACAGAGCCTTATGGTCTTGTCTTCATAATTGCAGCTCAGCAAAGGACATCCTGGATAGGCTGAAGTAATTTCACAGGGTAAACGAGGACAGCTGCATGATGGCTAACAGAAGTAATCCAAGTGGCAGCAATCAAGGCAGCAGTCAGAATGAAGATGATGTTGATGAAGAGGTAAACTCTGAATCTGACTCGGACGAAATGACCTTTGATTATTTGAAGGAAATGTATTCTGAATTGTATGAAAAGTATGGAAAAATAAAATCTGAAAATAAAAAATTAAAGGTTGATCAAAATGGTTCTGATTTATCATGTGAAAATTGTTCAAATCTGAAGCAATCTTATGATGCTTATTTTTCTGATAATCAAGAGCTTAAGAAACATGTTGAATTGTTAAGATCTGAAAAAGAGTCTCTCAGAAAATCTGTTAATGAAAATCTGAAATCAAAAAATGACAAACTAATCAAAGAGGTTGAAGGACTGAAGCAGTTGAACACTGCTATGTCAGAGAAACTTCTTCTCTTAGAAAAAGGAAAATCTGTTTACATTGAAGAATCTGAAAAATTGAGAAATCTGGAACAAGAAGTTGAGGAATGCAAAATTGTAAACAAGGTGCTAAGCGAATGTGTAAATTGTAATGAACAAGAGATTGCCAGTTATGAAATACACATCGTTTCTCTGGAAAATGAAATTGAAGATTTGAATAAATCCTTGTCAAAATTTGTGGAAGAACAAGAAAATCTGGACATGTTGTTAGGTGTTAATGTCAATACTCAAAAGGAAGGGTTAGGCTACAACAATGTCAATAAAAAGGCTTTTAAAAACAAGCTAATGACATCTTTTATCAAAGCATCAGATGTAGCCACCATCTCAGAAAATAAACAACCAAATGTTCAGAAGAATCAGAAACAAACTGGAAAAATGGAAAAGGTCAGTCATGTGAAGAAGGGATTGAATCACATTGAAAAAGTGCATGCTGTACATCACAAGAACTTCCCTGTCATCAAGAAAAAGACTGATTTTAAATATGTTGAGAAAGTTCAATCTGTGCTTGACATGAACACACATATACATGCTCATAAAAATAAGAATTCATGTCATTACTGTGGTAGGGTTGGCCACATTATGGATAATTGCTTTATTCTGAAACAAGACAACAGAAAGCATGCTAGGAAACATGTTTCTGCTCAGAACAAAAAGAAAACTGAATGCTTTCACTGTGGCAAATTGGGCCACAGGGCCATTGACTGTTGGCATGCTCAGGGTAGAAAATTTAATTCTAAAACTGTCAATCTCCCTGCAGACAGAAATGATTATGATAGGAATAAATTTGCATTTAAAAGAAAGATTCCTACATGTTCTGAATGTAGTAAGCATGGCCATACAGTCAAGGACTGTTGGCATGCCCAAGGAGGCTATGGCAATAATGAACTCAATTTTAAGAGGAAGGCCTCTCATTGTTTTAACTGTGGAAAGCCAGGTCACAGGGCTGCAACCTGTTGGCTGGCAGGATACCAAAACAAGACTGGTTTTGGTAAACAAAATTTTAATTCTGTTAACAAAAATTTTCATACATATGCACATAAAAATCATGTTTATAAGAATGCGCATAAATCTAATATGAAACCTGCTACATCTTGCTATTATTGTGGCACATCTAGTCATTCAATGAAAACCTGCTACTTGATGAAGTCTGATGACCATGCTGCTAGAAAATTGTTTAGAACACCTACCAAAGGTGTCACTGCTAATCCAGGACCCAAGTTTTCTTGGGTACCTGCAGCATCAAAATGATGTGTCTGTTGCAGGTGTGCCTTGGAAGCTGAAGAATAAAAGGGGTTATTAATCCAAGGCACTCAAGAATGAAAACCCCATTCTCACACTGTTCAGGTAAACTCTCTGCATTTCTTGTTTTGAAATTCATTGCATATCCTTTCTTATTGATTTTGTTGACAGACCTTGAACATATTTTTGAAAACATTGAGCTTCAAAATCTCTCCTATCAATTGGTATCATTTGGCTTCAGAATTCCATCAGTCTGTCATGAAGATTTCAATGGGACTATCTCGATCATAAATCTGAAAACTCTTGAACTAGAAATCTTCTATTATACATTTTTATGAATGACTGAAATAACTCATGTGGTTTAAGTTTAATGTATTCAATGAGCTTGGCTTTAAAATCTCTTAAAAATATCTGAAGCATGCTTAATAAACTTTAACCATCTGTTTCATGCTGTGTCTTGTAAAAACTGCTGAAATCTGCATTATTGAATACATGACTTTAATTGGTTAAGTACATGAAATTGTTATTGATTTGAAGCAAATGAATTTTTCTGAAATGTCTAAAGGGTATTTTCTGTCAGAGCAATGACCTTGGTCACTGAGAAACACATGTCCAAAGGACTGTGTCATGAGGTACCATAGTTAACTCTGATTAAGAATAATTGAAATTCAGGCAGAGCAATGGCATGCACACTGAGAAATACAACTCACTCATCAAGAAATGATTTGCAGTGTGTCATGATATGTAAATGCTATCTCTGTTCATATACAGCATGATAGTTAGTCACACTAAGTGCTTAGGGATATTGGCCTCTGATCAAGGTATATCCTCTAGTTACAAGATATGCACTGAACTAGAGTGCTCGTAAAATTTGTAGCATGAAAAATTGTTGAACGAATTGAAATATCTGAATATTGATGCTAAAATCAAATTGCTACAACCCTAGACAAAATCATATGACTTCATAATTGCTTAACTTCAATACTGATGCATGTAATTCTGAAAGAAGTCAATAAATTTGATTGTGTAAGAGAAAGGGAGTTTTATCAAGATAAATATGAGGGCTTGATTCATTTTTATTAAACCATAGTTTTAGATATCAATACAGAATTTTATTGATAAACTCTACATACATCATGTTTAAACCATGCTGTTCAATAAAGCTCATTCATAAGCCCTTATAATGGAAGACTTTTAAAAACTTATGTTTTGGATTTATGAGATTGATATCTCTCTGAAAATCTGACTGAATTTTCTGAGATTAGAGCTTCTTTAAAAATCTGCTAATTGAACCTCTTCTGCTCATTGATATGAACTTGTCCTTATTTGCCCCTATGATCTCCGTCCCATTCATCTCATAAGATTCCACTTATTGAGGGGGAGCCTCCTTGTCATATGCATCATGCTGCATAGAATGAGAAGAATTGTGCCCTTGCATTCATATTTCTAGGGGGAGATCTTGCATTCTGGTATCTACATCTACATTCGTACCCCTTCCCATGGTTTATTTTGATTATACCAAAGGGGGAGAATATCATTCAATCATTGCATGCAGGTTCCTTTTGATCATCTCTAATTCATGTTCTTGCTGAAACTCTTAAAGGGCAAGAATTTTGTTCTAGCAAGGGGGAGGAATTGACTGATTTTTTATACATGCTTTAATTTCTCAAACTATTTTCTTTTTGATGAAGTCAAAGGGGGAGAATAGTTTGAGTCATCAGATTGACTCACTGTGTAGTGTTGCCATCATCAAAAAGGGGGAGATTGTTGTGCCCATGTGGTTTTGATGATGGTTTTAATGGTGGTTTTAATGATTGATCTTTGAGGTGAGTTATTCACTGTGAGTCATCTTGCTGTGTGAGTCATCATGCTATTATTCACTTTCTGATCATAATACAGTTCTTCATAAGTTCTGATATGGCATTGCATATTTTATTATGTTCAGTCATGCTACTGTTGCTCTTAAGACTACAGTTTGATACTGCAGCGTCGACCCATCGAACTGCAGCGTCGACGCTGCCAAGGCACTTCAGAGGTAGCAGTAAGAAATATTTGATCTGCTGCGTCCACGCTGCTTGGGCAATGCGTTGACGCTTGGTGCCTCTTTAACTTTGTTGCATTTATTCATTGGTCTGGTCTGTGGTGCGTCGACCCCTTGTGTTGATGGGTCGACCCCTCAGTTCATATCATCAAGTCTATACAGTGGACTGTGCAGCCTGTTTGTGTTGATAAAGTCTGTACATCGGTCCTTCAGCGTCTCTTGCATCGTCTCACTCTTGCAAAGTCTGTACACTGGCTCAGACTTCCCAAGTCTACACAATGCTCCCTCATTGAAAGTCTATACATTCTGGCCAATTCCTACGCTTGAAGCTTTAGCTACACTTAAAGTCTATACACTGCTACAGGAACCAAGTCTATACACTCTCCCGTTCAAATCCTTCTAAGTCTGTACATTGGCTTCGTATCTGCAAGTCTGTACACTGGACTTCATTTCACCAACTCTATACATCCGATTGATGTTGCAGTGTTCACCAAGTCTATACATCGTCTTCAGACTTCAAGTCTATACACTCCATGCCCATTCAAGTCTATACATCAGTTTGATTCAAAGTCTGTACACTGCTTCACTTCGTCAAAGTCCATACATTGGACTGTAGCATCTGAAGTCTGTACAGCGTCCGTTGTCTAGAGTTCTTGAAGTATATACATTGGACTGTTTCTTTCGAAGTATATACACTACAATGTACATACTTAGATCTTATGACTTCATTCTTGTTGCTGAAGGGAACAGGGTCGACGCTGGGAGCTTAAAGCGTCCACGCATCAGTTGACGAAGCCTTCACGATATCTTCCACTGCGTCAACGCCACAATGGAGCAGCGTCGACGCAGCAGTTAAAGGAGCATTCACTTTCACAGGTTATTCCACTGCGTCAACGCCACAATTGAGCAGCGTCGACGCAGCAGCTAAAGAGACGAAGCTAATGGCTTACTGGAATGCCTCACTGCGTTAACGCCATTGCTTGACAGCGTCAACGTAGCAAGTCAGATTGCTGTCATTGAGCACGTGACCCGAAGCTGGCACCTGACACGTGATCTGAGGTGGGTGCTGAGCACGTGATCCGAGGAGGAATCTTCTAGACGGTAGGCGTGGGAAGCACACGCCCTATCTCCCCACTGCTGCTGGTATATATTGGAGCCTTCGTCTTCAGATGGAGGCCGATCGAAGAAGAAGCTTGGAGAGCAGAAAGCCCTTCGATCCAGAAAAAGAGAAGAAGAAGAAAAAGAGAAGAAGAAGAAATATAAGAAGAGTGAGCCGGCAAGAAGAAAAAGAGTTGAAGAAAAGAAGGAGAGAACATCGTGGGAGAAAAGGAGAGCAGAAGAGAAAGAAAGAGAGATAAAGAGAGAGAGAGTGTTCATGGAGAAAAAGGAAGAAAGTTACTGAAGATCTGTCTACTGGACCGTGGATCAAATCCAGGCCAGTCAGCTCCATGGGAGCCACATCTGATGTTCCTTCTTTTACAGCTTGTGTTTGCTGTGTTATTTTCGTTCCTTATTTTTCTTTTTATTCGATCTGATTTACTGAGTTCTTCCGATCCTCTGGACTGAGGTCGGGTCCCTCCTAGTCTGGAGGAAGAGAGGTCGGTGACCTCTGGTTTGCAAGTGGCTGGAAGTCACTTGTGTGTTTCCCTCCGGTTTGGAGGAAGGGAGATCTAATCTCCAATTCTGGGCTTGTGGGTTGCAAGTCCAGGGGTCCCTCCTGGTCTGGAGGAAGAGAGGTCTGCGACCTCTGGTTTCCAAGTGGCTGGGAGTCACTTGGGGTGTCCCTCCGGTTGGGAGGAAGAGGGGAGTTTGTTCCCCTGGTCAAGCTGTGTGGCAGCACCTGTTGCAGACTGAGTCTTTGGTTTCTAGCTTGTGCTAGTGGAAGCCTCACTCCGGTTGGGAGTGAGGGGTGGACGTAGGTCTGTGGACCGAACCACCTAAAAACCCTGCTGTTATGTGGTTTGCTTGTGGTGTGCTCTTCCATATCTTCCATCTGTTTCACAAGTTATTTGAATAGTCTTGTTTCGATTTACAGTGGCCTTGAGCTTTACATCTTGGTAAGTGAGTCTAGTTTGCATTGTACTATCATTTGGCATTAGACTTCATCAGGTTCCACTAGTATAGTCAGCAGCTCATCTGGTCGATCAAATGTCTATTTGAACTCGATAGCCTTTATTCTGCAATTGTATCTAGTAGCAGGCGAATTGTTTATATTTTGGGCAATATTCTTGAAGGGGATACATTCACCCCCCCTCTGTATCGATCGCACCGTCCCAACAGTGTGTACATTGAGAACCAATGTATAGACGTTATGAATCAGATCTGAAGCAGTGTATGGAGTTGCTATAGTGTAAAGCAATGTTCAGACTTCAGATGAGAAGGGACTCGCTGTACATACTTGTTGAGGCTCAAGCAGTGTACAAACTTTGAAGCACAAAGGTAATGTACAGACTTTGCCTTAAAACGAATGTATAGACTTAGAATCAAAGAGGCGTTGTGTAGACTTTGAACCAGTGTACATACTTGGAAGCTTGAGCCAATGAATAGACTTGAAACGCTTAAGGTGATGTACAGACTTGTTGAGGCTCAAGCAGTGTACAGACTTGAAGATCCACTATGGATGTATAGACTTTGGATTTCACTGTGGATGTACAGACTTTAGGGACATGAAGCGAGTCAGTGTACAGACTTCATTGTACACACTTGTGAAGTTGAATGCAAGACAAGGCTGTACAGACTTGATGAATAATGTAAGTTAGACGAATGTATAGACTTGCATTCATTAAGTAAATGGATGTACAGACTTTGTTCATGACGCATGCAAGCAACCCAATGTACAGACTTGATCAAGGCACATGCGTTTGAGTGTATAGACTTCAAAGTGAAAGACGGTAAAGCCAACAGTGTATAGACTTCAAGAGAAACGACGGTAAAGCTACCGATGTATAGACTTGAAGGGAAACATAGGTGAAGCTTCCAATGTACAGACTTGGAAGAACACTGTTGGATGTACAGACTTGGTTGAACACTATTGAATGTGTAGACTTGATCAAGAGTCCAATGTGCAGACATGCCACCGACCAATGTATAGACTTAGTGGTCGTGAGACGGTGGCCAAGACACTGTACGGACGGATGTATAGACTTCGCCTAAACACTGTCCGATGTACATGCTTTAGTCTGAAGCGTTGTATGGACTTGCAAGAGACGCACAAAGAGACGCTGAAGTCTGTATAGACTTTAGAGATCAAGACGCTAAGGAAGACGGACAATGTACAGACTTGCTGTAACATTCTGATGTACAGACTTCATGAAACTCTAGACACTGAATGCTGTACAGACTTAGTCCATGCAATGAGATGCTAAATGAGACGGTGAATGAGACGCTGGACTCTGTACAGACTTTGCCTTAGACTCTAAGTGAGACAGACAGTGTATAGACTTAGCCAATGCACTGTGGATGTATGGACTTTGACGCCTACATGATATGCAATGTACACACTTGGTGACTTCGCATGTTGTGCAATGTGCAACCAGTGTATGGACTTGTCGTGCCTACACAGGGCGTTGTACACACTTGTTGCCTGATGCTCATGTGCAGACTTTGATGCCCAACAGCGATGTATAAACTTTGAGAGCGTACGCTAAATGAGACGGTGGCTGAGACAATGGACTTATAGAGTTGACGCTACAGACTTGAGAATGCTCTCACAGCGTTGACGCTATACGAGACACAAGACAGACAGACAGTGTATAGACTTGTACTCTAGGGGTGTCGACCCATCTGAGAAGGGGGTCGACCCACTGCTGTTCAGACTATGTAGAGACATGCAGAGACATGATATCTGACAGAATGCAATTCAGATATATAAAGAACAAATGCCATCAATGCTAAACATCATCATTCATGTTGCTATCATATGCAGAATGCTCAAGGATAAGAGTGCACAGAAATGCACTTTGTTTATTGCAATCATCAAAACACAATAGCATTGCTATCATCAAAATACAATATCAAATGCACTCAAGTGCACTCACTGTCTTGCTATCATCAAAGCAACATAGCACATGCTTGTGCCTAAGGGGCACAACAGTAGCAGCAAGGAGGACGAGGAGGAAGAGGATTTGCTTCACGTGCAGCAAGGGTCTTCGAGCGGCAGCAGCATCAACAGAATCCTATTGGTTCGACGGGGTTGAACTTTTATAGGGAGGTAAAGGTTGTGAAGGCTTCGAAGGCTCAAAGGGGCAAGGTTTGAAAACTTGCCATGCAACATCCGTGGGTTACGAAACCCTTCCTGGTTTGCAGTCGCTAGCCATTTTTTTATTTAGAAAAACCCTAATGGCCTTTCCATCGATCATGCATGCGATTGGGCCATAGGTTGATTTGGTTATTACATGGGTGTTGGGTTTGTATACCCATTTTGTGGGTTTGCTGGGCATGTGGATGGCAAAAGCCCATATTTAAATATAAATATCTATAATGTGCATATGGGTTTAAGGTTAAATGGGTGTTAAGAGGCCCATTTAACTATAATGATCATATACATGTATCGTATTATATGTTTGTATATATATAAATATATAAGTTTAGGCCCTTAATATCTAGAAGGATTTTATACATTGTTTTATATATGGTTTATATATACATGTGGGTTGTTTTGGGTATGTGAGGCATACGAATGGGTTTTGCTGTAGTGTGAAAGTCCACGTGCGTGGGTGGTCTTGATGGGTTTAAGGCCTCATGGGTTTATATATAGGTATATATATATATATACCTTGGGTTAGACTTGTTAGGTGTTTGGGTGTGTGCTCCCTAAGGGTGTAGTAACATAACAGTGTGGGCTAATATTAACATGGCCCATGTCTTCTAATCCTGTTGGGATTTAGGTCTATCGAGGCCTATTAGTGATGGTTGTGTCTTTTGTGTATATATACGTATCCTTAAACCATATCTTATGGCCCCTTATAATTATGGTGATACATATATATATATATATATATATATATATATATGTCAAAGCCCAATAGGTACTAATTCTTCCAACCCATTAACTATTATCACACTATGTAGCCTGTTAATACCTTGGGATGTAGCCTGTTAATACCTCGGGTTAGAAGTCCTTTAATGTCCACTTGCAAAGGCTATGGAGTTTCCTCTCCTTTAATTATAAGGCCCATTAGTCTTTAAACTAATTTCATATGCAAGGCCCAAATGGCTATTGGGTTTACCATTAGTGTTTTATACTTCATTAATTTGGTATGGCTGGTCCCATCATACATTAGGATCTTAGTAACACTTCGTATAGGGATTTTATTTTTCATAATTTCATTTACCTTTATTAGTCATCGTTCTGGGTATCAAAGAAAGGTTCGATTCTAGTAAATATAATTACTTTCCTTTAAAAAAATATTAATTAGCCACTTATTTATTCTAAGAACATTATACCCAAATCTTTATTTACCCCATATTATTAACTTTCCAAACCGTATATATATATATATATATATATATTATTTTATTCCTGTTTAGCTTTCAAAATTACCGGGTGTTACACTCTAGGACCCAAGGAGACTTGGGAACCTAAACATGTAAAATGAGAAACTGTTTTGCAGGAGTGTATTGGGGATGAAGAATAAAAAGGGGTTTAATAAATCAAGGCAACCAAGTATGGTAAAAACCCCATTTGCTGCATGTTCACAGGTTTGGTTACTTGAGCTTTCAAATAATCTTCCTTCAGATAGATACAAAATATGTTTTATTTGTTTCATGCATACATGCTTACATCGGAATTTGACTTTCTGCATTGTCCTTCATAAGTCTTCAAATGCATATGCTGAATTATTTTTTTTTAGCTGAGATTGAATTGAATTACATATCATTCTCTGAAAATCTGAAATGCATATGGATGATGATTGAAATCAGTCTGTATTATATTGCATATCTTACACAGACAACTGTTGCATATATGACTGCATTTGCACTTCATTGTCATGCATGATCATCATGGTATATCAAATGGTAAGTTACTAAAGGGCAAATATAATTTGTCTGGAGATTCTTACTATGTGTGAGGTAGTCTTTAGACCAAGTCCTCTGCCTTGTACCATGGGTCATATTGCACATAGAGCAGTCTAGACTTTCATGAGCAGATTCCATAAAACTCCCTGCATAGATGTCATTACATGTACTGCATTTAGAACTGTTACACATGGCATATAGACAGGGGGAGCATTCAAATCAAACTCTTGAACTGAATGGCTATCCATATTTCTTTTACTGTCCAAATCGGTCAACCAAAACTGAACTTTCAGTCAACCGATATCTTCACAATCTAGCCATACCTTTGCTCATTTTGAAATTTGTATCATTGAAATCTATGCTCCTCCTGTAACTTTCATCAACATTTGGTATCTGTTGATATGTCTTGTCTCTGTTTGGCCTAAATTCACAATCATCTGATCATAACTCCATTGTCGGCTCTTTCTCTCTTGACTATCAATGTCATGCCTCTGAGGCTGTAAACTCCTAATCAATGATGGTCATTTGCTTGGAATTCTTGGCACATTCTTAAACTTGATTGAAAACACTGCATGACTGTCATCTGATTATCTGACAATTTGCTGCTTGTTTTTTGTTTATTGATTCTCTTCAAACTCTGTCAGCCCTACCAAGCTGGTTATCTGCTCTAAATTCTTTGAGCTAATCCTACCCATACATTCTAGAAAATACTACGTGGCATTTGCTAAGTAGCAGCTGATTGTCAGAAATTTTGAAATATTACTTGACTTGATTGCCATTCCTTGCAAATTTCTCTTGAAGATGTAATTCTTGAACTCTCATGGTCACCTCTGTCACCTATCTGAATTCAAAATTCTTTCTCACATGATGTATACCTGTTGCTGGTTTCTATTGAGTACTTCTGAAAATTTTCTTCATCTATCTACAATTCATGAAGATTTTAATGGGCATATCTTGATCATAAATCTGAAAACATGTGAACTAGGAATCTTCCATTATATGGAACTATGAATGTCTAAAATACTCAGCTGATTTAAGTCTTATGTATTTATTGAGTTTTGATTTGAACATCTTGAAAATATCTGAATCAAATCTGTTAATAAACTTTAACCAGGTAGTTCATGTTATATCATGTAAGATCTTCTGGAATATGAAAATTCTAAGATCATGGCTAACTCTGGTAGAGTTACATGTGGTGAGTATTGTCTTTAAACATCTAAAGAATCTAAAAATGTCAAAAAGATAAAAGTTAGTTAGAGCAATGACTGTGGTTACGGAGAAATCATGTCCAAAGGACTGTGTCATGATGTACCATAGTTAACTATACTGAAAAATTATTGTAATATTTGCAGAATTAAAGCAGAGTAATGGCTAAGTTGCACTGAGAAACTGGGTCCTTCATCAATGAATTGGAGTAAACCTATGTCATGAAGTGCCCTAGTTATCTCTGTTCAGTGTGAAGCATGACAGTTAGTCGTACTAAGTGCTTAGGGATACTATCGTCTAAACAACGTGTATCCTCTAGTTACAAGGTGTGCACTAAAACTCGATTGCTCTTGAAAAATGTGACCAATAATTAGTATGAAAAGATATTCTAATCTGAAAAATAATTGCTTCAAGAAAAATTTCAGGAATAGTAGATAAAATCAGATGCATATATGTTTGTTTAACCTCAATACTACTGTTTATAACTCTAAGAGGGGTCATTGAAATTGAATGATTAAGATGAAGGGAGGTTTAAACAAGATGTTAATATGAAAGTTTGGTTCACTTTTATTAAAAAGATTGATTCTCAGATATGAATACAGAATTTATGACAAACCTTGAATACATCATATTTAAACCTGGTTGTTCAATAAAGATCATGTCATAACCCCTTATAGTGGAAGAATCTGAAACATCCTTAAATTTGGAATTATGACTTTGATAACTCATTGAAAATCTTCTCTAAATTTTTGGAAGATCAGTAGGACTTCTTGTTCCTGTTATAATTCTATTGCATATCATTTTTCAAATTGCTCGTGTGCTCAATCTCCATTTTATGCTAAGATCATTTATTCAGAATGTTCACTACTCTTAATGCTATTTGATCACACCCTGAACTATTCTGCATACTCTGTTTGATAATCTTCCTTGGGACTTGTCTTGTATGTGATTTATCATACTCCTATCCTCACTCACATTAATCTCACATCTTCATGGGGAGAATCGTTTATGATTCAACCATATCAATGCATGCTCTGTATTTTATCAAATTACTATTTCCTCTTTGATGAAGTCAAAGGAGGAGAATAATTTGATACGAGTCAGCATGTTCCCTCATGACTCATTGTGCTCATAGTGTTGTCATCATAAAAAAGGGGGAGATTGTTGTCCCTGTGGTTTTGATGATGTCAGACACTATAAGTAACCTTGTTTGCATGAGAACTGAATTGTTTGTTATGAGGTTAGTGCACTGTGCATTACATTAGATTGCTACAATTATCTTCTATGGTTTTGTGAAGCAAAATGTGCAGTTTGACCACTCTAAGATGTAGTCAACTAAGTCAAAGACTCTAAGTCAAAGTTAACTGAGCAAGGGTCACAGATTAAGCCAAGTCATGAAAAAATTAGTGAAGCTGAAAAAGGCAGGCTGACTAATCTGACGGAGCATAGACATCAGGTCTGTACATGTTTTGCCATCACTGCCACAAGTTGATGCTAGTCCTGCTCTCCAGCAAACAAAGGTCGATGCTAGTCCTGTTGCCAGAGGAATGAAGGTCGATGCTAGTTTACTGGGGACTAAAGAAGGTCGATGTAGTTACTATACAAGTCGATGCACATTTTGGCATGACAAACTAAGGTCGATGCAGTTACTGTACAAGTCGATGCACATTTCAATATGACAAACTAAGGTCGATGCTACCTTGCCAACAAAGTCCGAGAACATCTCGCCAGCATAGAGACAAGGTCCGAGCATAATCTTGCTAGCATCGTGCAGGTTGGTGCATATTGCTGAAAGTCTGTGCATATATGGAAATTAAGGTCCGAGCACATATGAAAGGCACGGCACAAGGTCAGTGTAGGTTTTGATTTCAAAGGGACAAGGTCAGTGCATGTTTTGATTTCAAAAGCACAAGGTCGGTGATGGTTTTGATTTCAAAGGTGCAAGGTCGGTGCAATCCTTCTCAAGCACAGACATCTACTACAAGGTCGGTGCACGTTTGGTTTGAATACAACAAGGTCAGTGCACGTTTGGTTTGAATACAACAAGGTCGGTGCAGGATTGCCTTCATGCAATGCAAGGTTAGTGCAATCCTTCTCAAGCACAGAGGAAGGTCAGTGCAACCTCTTCACTAGCACTGTGAAGGTCTAAGCACATAGTAAGGTCTATGCAGCATGGCAACCAAGGTCGGTGAAACCCCTTCTTCAACATAGTGAGGTCAGTGCATGCTCTACCTTCAACACAGTAAGGTCGGTGCATGTCCTGCCTTCAACGCTTGCAAGGTCGGTGCAACCTGTTTGCTAGCACCGTGCAGGTCTGAGCATACAGCAACAAGGTCTGAGCATATTCTAGTATAAGTTCGAAGTAGCTGAAGATGGTAAGCCTATAAGGTCGATGCTGGGAAGTGTTTGATGAATTGCCTGACTGAACATTCAAGTGCCAGCGTGTAATCTCAAGGCACGAGAGCTTGAACCAAGTGATGGCATGTATTCCCAAGTCAGCCAATGATGGGCACACGTTTCTCCAGAATGGCAGATCTCGTGGCACGTGATCCGAGATGACCTGGGATGCTTCTTCAGAAGCCTTTAAAGGAAGAATATTCCATTGCCACATGGGCCAATGAGATTTCACTAGGTCTTTTTCTGCCTCATCCATACAGAGGCTCTGCTCTATATAAAGATCACCTCATCCTTCGATGAGGGAAGTAAGGAAAGCGGTAGGCTACAAAAAGCTACTGCGGAGAGAAAGCCAGAAAGCTGCTGAGAGAAGAGAAGAATAGAAGAAGAGGCTGCCAGAGAGGAAAAGTGAAGAGAGAAAAGAAGAGAGAGTAGATAAGAAGAAGAAGAAAAGGCTGAGAGCCAGAGTGAGAGAAAGCAGAGAAAGAAAGAAGAAGAGAGGAGCAGCCAAAGGGCGAGAGAAAGCGTGCAGCCAAAGCATCAAATTGCTTATCTATTCGTGTACCAACTCGTGGATCAAATCCAGAGTTCTTGTGCTCCTCGGAGCTACATTTTTTTTCCTTTCTGCTTTTGCCTTTTCATTTGTTCTTTTTACTTGCTTAGTGTGTTCTTCCGATACTCTTTTTGGAGTTCGGGGTCCCTTTTGGGTTTTCAGGAGAAGGGAGAGTGTATCTCCGATTTGCCCTCTGTGGATTCAGAGGGAGAGAGATTTGAGTCTCTGGTTGTGGATGACTGAGGGTCACTCACGGGTCCCTCCTGTGGATTCAGGAGAAGGGAGACATAGTCTCCGGTTGCGAGTAACGGGAAGTTGCTCGTGGGTTCCCTCCGGTTTGGAGGAAGGGAGGATTGGTTCTTCGGTTCTGATCTTGTGGGCTGCAAGGTCAGGGTTCAGATCCTGTGGGTTACAGGATCAGTGTGAGGGATTTGTTTCCCTCAGGGCAAGCTTTTTGGCAGCAGTTGTTTGCAGACTAAGTCTGCTTTGATTTCTAGCTTGTGCTAGTGGAATCCTCACTCAGTTTGAGTGAGGGGTGGACGCAGGAAGACTATGGGTCTGGCCGAACCATCTAAAAATATCCTGTCCATCGTGGTTTGATCTGTGCACATACCTCCATATCTACCATCCCCACTTCTCAGGTTGCTTGGGCGGTCCATATCAGAAGTTTCTGTGTGATTTCTGCATGAATTCGATATAGCTGTTAAGTGTCTGAGTGAATGCTTAGAAGAAGCACTTGCTTCTTAATGTCTCTCGTGGCTAGAGTTCTTGGGCGTGTAGTGATTGAGATTGAACCTTTCCATGGACGAACTAATTTCAGCAATTGTTTTATGTCCTCTGAGTAAGAGAGCTTAGTTGTCTCATTAAACTACCTTGAGAGTAGGCAAAAGTTTTATTCTATAATTTTTAAAGAGGGATTCATTCACCCACCCTCTGAATCTCAGCCTTGCACCCTCACATTCTAACAACATGTTAAGGCCCACTCCAACGATGATAGCAGCTTACGACAACTCAAGGAGGGCCTGCCACGGGGTGATCACTATCCAAGCAGAGCTCAGGCCACTAACAATGCCCATAGAGTTTTATGTGCTAGACATTGACCCGATGTTCAAGGCTATTCTGGGGCGTCCGTGGATTGACAACCTCCACACAGTGCCATCTAGCATCCACCAGTGCCTTAAATTCCCGTTCCAAGGGCGGGTGGTGAAAGTCAAGAGCATATCCACGGTCCAAACAGTGGAGGCCATCTTCGACAAAATATTACCGATACTCTGGCCGAGCAACAATCCGGTTATTTCTATAATAGACCTCAATTTTCCATGGGCTTACGTACACCGCAAGCCGTCAGTCACGTCAATCAACATCAAGATGAAGCCCACGATGAGAGACCCTAAGGGCTGGAATATGATATTGAAACTAGGCTATAAGCCAGGCATGGGTCTCGGTGCTCAGCTACAGGGGCGGACTAAGCCCATCCCCAGGGGCAGAAAGATGAACAGAAGGGGTCTCAGATACCGGGAGTCCTCATTATCAGTCCTGGGAGACTCAGGGCCGTTGACCTGGGACTACCGCCAACATTTTATAAAAGGACCATTGCAACCCGACACCTTGAAGACACCAGCCCGCCCCGATGAGAAGAAAGATGATGCATGCACTATTTCTGGCCCGCCACCATCACTGAAGGGGTCGGCAGGTGATATGGAGGATTTCTGTGAAGATTTTGAAAAGCTGTTTCATGAAGAGAGTCGTCTAGTAAAGCCGGAGGTGCAGATTATGGAATACTCGCGAAGAAAGCCAGCTCAAAGTCCACAGAGAGGGGGGAGCTCTCTCATTACCTTTTCCTGGTCACCTTCCCCCCTTGCTTCCTTTTTTCAAAAGCTGGAGTCCATGCCCCACTCACCTCCTATCATGATTGATCCATTTTTGGTGGAAATGCCAATTGAGGTTTTAATTGTGCCATGTTCATGCGGGCGCTGCCCACCCGTTGATCTTTCGACCATGTGGTTTTCTTCCTCCGATCCTTTTTTTGATGTCCTTTTTCCATCTCTTTGTCCGCTTGCACTTCCTCCTTCTCCTCCCCCCTCTGATCCATCTTGTTGCATGATCTCCACCAGTCTCAAAAAAAATGCCAATTTTAAAACGGAGATTTCAGTGGAGGATTATGCTGTGCTCTGTCAGTCCTCTTCCCAGGGGCACGGGGCCCCTGTTTCCCTTCCATTAGACTTTCTATCCTATGGGTTAGATATACGCCTTTTTGAGTCTAGGGAAGTAAAGTCAGTCGGGTCTAGTGAAGTAGGATCTTGTTCTAGTGTCTCCAACCCTTCCATGCTTGCTACGCGCCCAATGATGCGTCATTCTATGGTCATCCCTGATAGGTTCCTCCAGGACCTTGCTTAACATTGTCACACCCTCCTTAGATGCCCGGAGTTCGTAGAAACAGTCGTCGTCTTAGAAGATGATGAGGAGCAAGATGGGGTGTAGAGTGATGACGGACTAGGAGTTTATAAGATTATGGATGAGAAAGACCCGGTAGATTTTGAGGATGGCGGCATAGATGACACTGCCGACTTGTATGCACAAGGTTTGAAAAGATTCGATGAGCCATCGGCGGCAGTGGATGAGTCTACAAAAGAAATAAATCTCGGAACTGAAGAGGATCCCAGGATCGTCCTTATTTTTGCTAACCTCCCTCCTCAGGTTGAAGAAGAATTGGTCAAATTTCTGAGGGAGTATAGCGATTCCTTTTCCTGGTCCTATGAGGGCATGCCTGGTCTTGACCCTGCCTTGGTAGAATATAGACTTGTACTTAAACCAGGGGCAACAACCGTGAAGCAGAAACTAAGGAGATTCCACCCCCATATGGCCTTGAAAATGAAAGAAGAGGTCGATAAATTGCATAAGGCCAAATTTATTCGGGTTGTCTTATATCCTCAGTGGGTGACCAATATAGTCCCTGTTACGAAGAAAGATGGTAAAGTGCGAATTTGTATTGATTTTAGGGATTTGAACAAGGCATGTCCCAAAGATGATTTTTCGCTGCCTCATATTGATGTGTTAGTGGATAACACCGCCGAGTACGAAGCTCTTTCATTTATGGATGGTTATTCTGGCTATAACCAAATCCGTCTAGCTCTAGAGGACGAAGAGAAAACCTCGTTCACCATGCCCTGGGACACCTATTGCTACGTAGTCATGCCATTCGGGCTGAAGAATGCAGGTGCCACTTATCAATGGGCGATGATGGCAATATTCCACGATATGATGCACGTGTATATGGAAGCTTACGTGGATGCTATTTTGGTAAAATTGAGGTCGAAAGAAGAGCACCCCACTATTTTGGCCAAGGTGTTGCAAAGGGCCTGGGAGTACAAATTAAAGATGAACCCGAAGAAATGTGTTTTCGGAGTGTCCTCAGGGAAGCTATTAAGATTCATAGTTAGCAAAAGGGAGATTCAGATTGATCCTAATAAAGTGAAAGCCGTCATGGATATGCCCCCACCGAAGAACATCACTGAACTTTGAGGATTGATTGGACGTCTGCAATTCATTCGAAGATTCATATCTCAGCACTCTCAGAGGTGCCGCCCATTTTACGAATTACTTAAGGCGGGGGCTAAATTTGAATGGAATGAAGAATGTTAAAAGGCTTATGAGGACATGTTAGAAGGCTTATGAGGACCTGAAGGTTTATTTGTCTAATCCCCTAGTTCTGCAGCCTCTTGTCCCTGGGAAACCCCTAATCTTATACATCTCTGTCATAAAGGACTCCCTAGGAGCTGTCCTGGCATAAGTGGATGATGAAGGTAGAGAAAGGGCAGCATATTACCTCTCTAGGTTATTCAACCCCGTAGAGGCTAAATACACCGCCATGGAAAAGACGTGTGCAGTGTTAGTTTAGGTAGCTCAGAAATTGAAACATTATTTTCTTGCCCATGAAGTTAGGTTGATCTCTAGAATGGACCCAATTCACTATCTCTTGGAAAAACCTGTCCTTTCTAGTAGGTTAGCTCGCTGGCAGAGCTTCCTCTCTTAATTTGATATCACCTTCGTCACCCAGAAGGCAATCAAGGGCTATGCTATCGTTGAACACCTAGCCCATTTGCCTATTCCTTGTACCGATTCAATCCAAGATGAGTTCCCCGATGAACACCTAGCCGTACTTACTCATCATCCTTTCTGATCCTTTACATTTTGATGGCGCGCTTAATTCTCAGGGCCGAGGGATCGGCGCTGTTCTCCTCACTCCGGAAGGAGTAACTACCCCCTTCGCATATCAACTCTCCTTCCCTGCTACCAACAACATAGCCGAGTATGAGGCTCTCCTTGCTGGATTAAAGCACGCCTACATCATGGGCGTGTGATATTTAAACATTGTAGGAGACTCTCAGTCGGTGCTGCGCTAGGTTCTCTCTACCTATCGCACCCGTGACCCGAAGCTCAAACCTTATGAAGATCTAGTCACTCTCTTGGCTAGGCAATTCCACAAGTTGATTTACATTCATACTCCTCGATCTCAGAACATTCTTGCCGATGCACTTGCATCGCTTGCTTCTTCCCTGTCCTTTCCTCTCAGTCACTCCACTGAAATCATTGTGGTCCAGTGGTTGGACGCTCCTTCCCTTCAGGATCCCTGGTTTGATAACCTCAGGAAGTCCGTAGAAAAGAAGGCTGAGAAGGAAGAATTAAAAGAAGTGTCATTAGCAGAACTGGAGGAGATCTTGGAAGAAGAGGAGTTGCCTTGGTACTATGAAATCGAGCAGTATTGTAGGGATGGGTCGTTCCCTGAGTCAGCTAACGCTGAACAGCGGAAGGCCATTAGAAGAGTAGCATCTAGATACACAATCATTGCTGGAGAGATGTATAGGCGTGCTCTTAATGGAGTTCTGATGAGGTGTTTAGACGATGATGAGGCATGAAAGGTCGTTGAAGTAGCTCACTCAAGTGAGTGTGGAGGACATGTTAATGGTTAGGCTTTATCGAAGAAAATTCTTAGGTAGGGCTATTACTGGCCAACCCTAGAAGAAGACTGTTCCAGCTATGTTCGTAGGTGCGTTCAATGCCAGCTTCATGCTGACAAGATTCATCCTCCTGCTTCATGCCTCCATCCTCTTTCCGCTCCTTGGCCATTCTCCATGTGGGCCTTTGACATTGTAGGCCCGCTAGATGATCCCAATTCTCAGATCAAGTAGAAATCATTTATCCTTACTGCTACGAAATGTTTCACCAAGTGGGCCGAGGCCGAAGCTTATGCAGAAATCAAAGCAACCACAGTTTGCCGCTTCATCTTGAAGAATATCATTTCACGATTCGGAGTGCCAAGCGACATAGTCACCGACAACGGACCAGAGTTCGTGTCACAAGAGCTCCAGGGCCTCTATAAGAAATTCAATATTGCATTGCATCATTCATCCCCATACTACCCTCAAGGTAATGGCCAAGCCGAGGCCACAAATAAAACCCTTCTCAAAATTATTGAGAAAACATGCGAGTCGCACAAATTTTTCGATTGGCCCGAGAAGTTAGTCGAAGCCCTATGAGCATATCGCACCTCCGTCCATACTCCTAAGGGGTAAACTCCTTTTGCTCTCACTTATGGGATGGAGGCGGTACATCCATATGAGATTTTGATCCCTTCCCTAAGAGTGCAGCTTGATCAGGAACTCAATCTCGATGAGCGTCGAGAGGCGTTGCTAGTCCAACTGGAACTCTTAGATGAGAAAAGGCTCAATGCGGCCAATCATGTTTCTGTCTATCAAAAGCGCATCTCACGCCATTTTCAGAAAAAGGTTATTGAAAGAAAATTTCAAATGGGTAGCATGGTTTTAAAATGCAAATTCATTAGATCAGGAGGTCCTAGGTCTAAATTGCAACCTAACTGGGAATGTTCGTTCATGGTAAAAGAGGTTTACCTAGGGAACGCATACCGTCTAATCAACGCGGAGGGTGAAGAATTATCTCATGCGTGGAATGGGTTGTATCTCAAACGCTTTTATCCTTAGAGTCGAGCTAGTAAAGGCCCGGTGATGAGGTGTTCCTCTCCTTGATCATAAAGGAAGATCCCTAACATAACACTCACACACTACACGTCATCTGTGGTTGGGTTTTACTTTTTTTTCACAACAACCGCTCCTCCTTTGGCCATATTCGGGGAAAGTAAAGGTCCTTGTTCTTTTCCTCCCTTCGGCTAGATATAGGGGCAAGTGGTGAATAAAGGGCGAGGACCGATCTAGACACCCTGATAGGAAGGAGGTCTCAAATAGGGACAGTCCGTTATGACCTAATTCTGCATGAAGCAATCACAAAAGAAAGAAAAAAGAAAAAATAAGAAGGGGCAAAAATCAAGGCAAAAGCTAAAAGCTCACCCAAAAGCTCGAAGCTCAAAAGTCCAAATGCTCCAAAATATGAAACTAGGCATGGAAAGAGTGGTAGTATAGTTTCCCCGCGGGACGTCATGAGCCCGGTCATACGCGTGCCTAGAGCAGATGAAGGTTCGATGACGGACACAAAGTCCCGACGTAACAGACCAAATCTCTTGAGAAGGGGTTGTTATGAAAAGAACTCAAGCCCTAAAAACCTCTATACCTATCCCAAGCTTACCTTTCAAATTCTATTTTAATTTCCAAAGACCAGATCATACCCTGGATATGGCTTTAGCAGAAGCACCGTTATGTGAAATTGGTCCCTGGCCATGGATGATCACCCTTGATGCACGTTGTACTTGGGAAACCCCTAATGAGATAGGTGGGTCTCTCGTCGCCGAGTCTGAACTAGTTCAAAAAACAAACCCAAAAAAATCAGATATTTCAAAAATCTAAAAAAAATTAGATATTTCAAAAATCTAAAAAAATCAGATATTTTAAAAATACAAAAAAATTAGATATTTCAAAAATCCAAAAAACCAGATATTTCAAAAATCCAAAAAAAAAACTAAATATTTCAAAAATAAAAAAATAGATATTTCCAAAATCCAAAAAAACCAGATATTTCAAAAATCTAAAAAATCAGATATTTCAAAAATCCAAAAAAAATCAGGTATTTCAAAAATCCTAAAAGTCCCAAAAAAAATAATCCAAAAAAAGAAAAAATCATAAAATATTTTCAAAAGCTACAAAAATATTTTTCAAAACCGTCACATAGTTCCCCTACATTTCATGGCATGTATTGCATTTTCGTGTGTTATTTTTACCTATTTAATAAGGCTTCACCCCTTGACCAAATTTCAAGAATTCGTCTCACATTAAGCTTGCTCTCGGCAAAGGGTTAGGCCTAGAACAGATCTAACTTGTTTTCTTTTCCTTATTTAGTGCGTGCAGAGACAGGTCTGTACAGTTCAAGTTGCAAGCCCATGGACTCCTCTTTTACGTTTTCTTATGTGCAGTCCCTTTAAGACCATTTCCATTTCATTCAGCGGTCACCTTTAGACCGTCTCATCTTCCAGTGGTCATTGGGTAGGCTGCCATTTATACGGAGCCCAAATGAAAGGGTCCTCATGCTTTCAACATTCATGCGGTCTAATCTAGGATCGTTTCTAGAAGCCCTGCGGACAAACTATGACCGCTTATTATGTGGTGGTCCATCGATAGACCGTTTTCTACCTCCCAAAGGATCGTGGTCCGTTCAAGATGTACATTTGTTTGCGGTCTATTTAAAGCCATTTTTCTGATCTCAACGGTCATATTGAAAGCCGTTTATCTTGTCTCAGAGGTCCTTTATCAGGCCGTTTCCATTTTTGAGAACCACATCAAACCACACATATGAGAAAAAAGGAGGCAGGTTGATAAGCTAAAGAAATCATGTTCTTTCATCTATTCAATCTCAAAAACATCAAGTTCAAGCTATCAACCCCTAATACATCATGATAAATCACTCAATCCTCAGCCGGGCATCCACGCGAGGTCGGATCTCGCATAGCTCTCTCAGGTAAAGCTGGCACTCCTCTTGAATCTCGGTCACCTCTGCTAGTAGGGTGTGCGTCTTGCTGATCTCCCACATGATCAGTGCGCTCCTCACCGCCTGCTCATCCTCTTCTGTCCTGAGTCTCCTCGCCTGTAGAGTGGGTAGGTGGGGTAGTGCCAGAACCATAGTACGTGGGAGTCCAACCTGTAGAAAGCACCTGTGGGGGCTATACATCGCCAAAGTAGTGTTCCCTACAAGCCTCAAGTCTAACCCAAGCCTCCTAGGAAGCCTAAGGGTAGTGCCGACAAGGAAAGCTGAGCGCATCACGAACCGGTCAAGGGGCAGAGTGTTGAAGTAGATCCGCCATTCATCCCTAGTCTTCTTGTCTACCGTCCTGCACTCAACCTGCTGAGAGAATCCAAAGGCACCTCCAATGAAGAAAAGTGGGTGGCTCCCGAAGATCTGGCTAAGAGAAGAGATGTCCTTTTTAGGTGTGAATTTCACTCCAACTCCAATCCAACACTCAAGTAGGATCATGGACCCAAAGAGGGGCCCACGAAGGGAAGCTGAGCTAAGGCCCTCATTAAGGAAAGAAAGAACGGCCTGTGAAATGGATAACCCTCTCCACAACCCACTAATAACACTCAGATTTGGTATATCTAAGAGGTGGTCAGTGGTAGGGAAAAGCATGGCCCCGTACAAGCAAATAGAAGCGGCCTTGGCTATGGCCTCATTCCACCCACATTTATTCTTACAATGAGTAGTAACCCACTGGGCCATAGGAAGCAAATGGATATGTTGAGAACTAATCATGGTCCTGATATCATTCGAGCTGGGTAAGAATTCCCCTAAGATGAGAGAAGGGTCAATAGGGGCAACGGTGTGACACACTAAGTCCTCATCTCCTACCTTAGTCCTAGGGAAGGCTAGCAATGTCTCAACCTCTTCTAGAAGGATAGTGGCCTCAAATGTGGGAAAGACAAACGTGTGGGTCTGAGGATGCCATATCTCTACTAGAGCTGAGCTGAAATACTATGCCAATCGAGTGAGAGTTTTTGATAATTTTTGGCCAGAACAAGTAGTGAATGGAGGTGCCAGGCTTTCAGGATGGAGATCACATCTAATGGAAGTTCACAAATCATGGGAGCCACCCATTTCAAGTTGGAATATCACCTAGGGCCAGGGAGAAGCTAAGGAAAAGAAGGAAAAAAGAAAGAAGAAAGAGAGGAACAACATAAGAATTTTGGAAAGAATCGTGAACGAATTTGAATACAATTGTACGACTTACCTCCCTCAAAGGATTTGTGCTCAGATGATGTGGAATGGATGTTAGCTGATGCAGCACCTCGTGCTCCTTCCTAGCCGGTTGTGGGCCGTTGTAGAAGCTCTCCCCCATTGTACTAACCTCAAGAGCCCATTTCATGTTGATTTGAATGGTCGCACTAAGAATTTCAAGGCTAGAGAGAGGGAGTTGGTGTGAGTTATGAATTTGAGAGCCCCTCCACTTATAGGGCCCAATTCCTTGGCTTTTATCCGCTAGGATCGAGTTATGATAGGCTCAATCAAGGTTAAGATCGCTCTTAGCGCGGTTTGGATAGGCATATCCACAGGTTGGGACTCTCCAAGAGAGTCCCGATCGAAATTAACAGTTTTTTGGATTGTGTGGTCTATCGAGCGACCGCTAATTCATTCTTAGTGGTCTCTCCAAGACCGTTTTCATCTCCGATCATATCCTTATCTGCCTGGGTGGTAAACGGTCTCGGCCAGACCATCTTTATTTCAAAGCGGTCCACAGAAGATCGTCTCTACCATTCTACGGTCTTAAAGGAACCGTCTCCATCATTCATCCGGCTGTGGTTCAGCGGTCTGTCTGGGCACCGCTACACTCATTTAGCAGCCCTCACCACGACCGTTTCTCTCTGCAATTTATCTAACCGCACCTAAGTTCCTCTCTCCTTCTCCTCTCCCTTGCTCTTTGTTAACCCCTCACGTTGTCAGTCATAGGACGCATTGCTAAGTTAGTTAGTTAGTATCAATATGCACGCATTCAAGCATTTCTAAAAATCAAAAAAGAAATATGGCATTCCACTAAAATCCATCCATGCATACACCTTATAAAGTACATCAAGTCTGACCCTTCCCAGGGCCGTCACTGTCTCCCGAACCCTCATGGCGCTTCGCTGGTGGTGCCATGGAGGTGCTCCCCTCCTCACGCCGGCATCACTGACGCTCCTCGTCCTCGTTCCTCCGATGACCGAAGGACCCTATAAGGTAGTCTCGGTAGCCAATGCTGGGCGCATCACTGTGGGTCCTGCTCTGCCCCAATCTCTGGCTCATCTGCTGGTACGCTCGCACCTCTCCCCGCAGCTCTGCCACCTCGATACGGGCGCACTCTGCATCAGCTCGGTACTAGTCCACCTCCGCCACCTGGGCACAAAGATGCTCTAGCTCCACCATCCCGATGTGGGACCGCTCCATCTCTGCACAGAGACGCGCCGTTGCCGCTACCTCTGCACGGAGCCTCTCTATCTCAGCATGGAAGCGCTCGGCCTCCTCTCTCTGTCGAGCGGCCTCACCCAGTGTTGCTGCCATCTCCCTCGCCTGCATATGCATTCATTCTATAAGTTATTTTTTCATAAAATTTAGAAAAGAAAAAAAAGAGTGATTTGCTTACCCTCTCCGCAAGAGTGGCCTCGGCCTCCTCGGCTCGCACTATCACTCACGCGAGGTCTACATCCCACTCGGCCCGATCCGCTGGTGGCTGTGAGGAAGAGGACGGTGCATCTGGTGCCTGGCGCTGGGTTCCCTCGGCTCGCTGCGTATGGAGGAATGTCAGTTTCATAACATTGCATTTTTAAGTCTAAGGTTAAGTGAAACTTACTAGAAGGTCCAAGGAGCGCTGGAGCTCGTCCCGCTACTGGATCGTCGAATGGAGCAACCCCTGAAGCTCCGCGATCCGTCCCTGGCGGTCTAGCTGCACAACAAAATGTCAGTCATTAGCATCATAATCATAAGCATTTATAGAAGGAATGAGTTTAGAAATCATATCGGTCGGCGCGTGCCTCGAAAAACCTGGTCTCTGTAACGTCGGGCGTAGGCCGTCAAGTAGGCCTCGTCGCTGGCAGCTTGGGCCCGCACCACTCGCCCCAGCCTGGTCCAGTCCCAGATTTGGTCCACCGCCCGTGTAACCCAGTCGATCTCCATCGTGAGCCCCCGTGCGTGGCGTCCCACGAGCTCCTCTGGCCTCTCCCACACCGAGAACTCCACCTCTGGCTAGTGGACTCCCGTAGTCCTCATGATCAAATGGTAGTGGAGCGGCTCGACCACATTCATGTAGTGGAGCCAGATGTCCCGTCCTGCGTACGCCAGGGATGCCGCCACCCATGGCTGGCCCTCATGCCCCTCTCCCTGGTATGGTGTCCACCGGACCTGTCAAATAGATAAATTACATCAATATCCAAGCATAAAGTCATATTTGCACAATTCAAATTTAAAGTCTTACCGATGCATAGGGAAGAGCGTCGAGGTCATCCTGGATTGTCCGCACCTAACGTCGCAAAGACCCCACCTCCCGGACCGCTGTCCACCGCCTCGCTATGGGCACCCGGTCGTGGTACAACTCTTGTCCTCTCCCCAGCCCGGGGAGGTACAGATAGGCCCACACCTGCATCAAAAATGTCAGCATAGAGCATTTCATATAATCATTGCACAAATAGTTTAGAGTTCAAGGCTTACCTGAAGTAGTGGGGAGAATCTACCGAGCATCGTGCGACGGCCAGTCGAGCTCAAAGTGTCGAAGAGGAGGGCGAGAACGGCTGCACCCCACGCTTACTCGCCGACTCGGTTGTGGACGTCAAAAAATGATGATGATCATACGACATGCACGTCTCAGCACTCGAGAGCGAGTCGAAGACGGAAAGGCTGAATAAACCCTGTGCCCCCTCCAAGAAGGACGAATACCTACCCGGTGCTCCGCCACCCAACAAAGAAGCCCCTCGGGTTGAAGAGCTAGCCACGGCTCCCAAGTCGGCAATGCCGAAGGTCGAATCAAAGAAACTCAGGAGTCCGAACGCCTGCTCGGCATACACCGGAAATCACTCAAAGCCCTGAATCGAGACTCGGAGGCTCACAACTAAAGGAACACAGGAGGGCAAGCATCTGTCTGAATCGCCACTAAGCTGGGGGGGAGCCCTTTGATGCTTAAACCGGCGTGGCATAGCTTTAAACCGGCGTGGCATAGCCTTAAACCGGAATGGCATAGCCTTAAACCGGCGCGCCCCTAAGGGGGCCTTAAACCGGCGCGCCCTTTACAAGATGCTAGTCCGGCGGGCCCCATGAATTCCCTTGCTTTGTGTTAAAACGGCATGCTCCCGTTGAAGGGCCACCCCTTTGAATGCACTAAACCGGCGCGCCCATTTTGGAGTGCTAATACGGCGTGCTTAGTTTAAAATCAATCTATTCTCTGAAGCCTTTATCCGGCGCCGCAACCAACCCGTCCCGTCATCAATACGGTCCCCTGTTTCCTGGGAACGGCATGATGACGAACAAGCCTAAAATGGTTAAAGCTCCCACTTCGATCCGGCGGGCAACCGAGCATATGCCGTGAATGGAAGTTCTCGAGCCCCATCCCGCCGAACGCTCATTCCGTCGATCGGCCGCCCATCCTCCGGCAAATGATGATAGCAACGTGGCTCGCGGTGGATGTGCCAGCGGAGGAGGAGGCCATGCCTCTGCCCCCCTCCCGGTCACACTAGAGCCTCGGCGGAGGTAACGTCGACAGCAGCAGCAGGGCAACGTCACCAACGTCAGTAGTAGCAGTGGTGGTTGCGGGAAACAAGGAACCAACGGGAGGAAGAAGAATTCAGAGGGCCTCCCTCCAAAACAGGGCCTCCGGCCCCTATAAAAGGAGCGCCCAGGCAAAGCTTAAATGGGTTGGAAGGTTGGAGGGGGAGAAACTCCTTGAAGCCCGAAGCTAGTGTTCCTGTGAGAGCGAAGTGAAGTGAGAAAAGAGAAGGAGAGAGCAGAGAGTGAGGTGAGGGAGATACAGCTCTCCTCTCCCCTTTGTTTCTTTTTCTTTCCTCCGATGTATTCTTCCCTTCGGTTCTTTTCTTTAGATGCATGAAGAGCCCATGTATTTGCACCCCCCCCTCGTGGTGAAATGAAAACGATCCTTCGGGAGATCCTCTTTTTCTGATATGTTGCATCTTCTTCTCCCCCTTCGGAATACGTTCAGGCTGTAGCCCCCCCTTCCTACTTGGTCTCCAGTGCTTTTTGATCTCCCTCCCCACTTGTTCCCCTTCGAGGGATCATTACCCGTGAGTCGTGAGAGCTCTTGAAGGCTAGTCCTCGAGCTTTTCCACACTCACACTTGGGTTATCGGACCGCGTGAGGTCTACATTTTGAGGTTCACCCTGGAGCAATCCACTTGGTGTTCCTCTATTTTCTCTGGCAATCGTCAGTCCGGGGGAGGTGCTGCCCAAATTTTGCCAGAGGAAGAACATGTAAGAACAGAGAATGCGTAAGAACAGACAGATAAACACACTAAACCACTGAGACAAACTAAACTTCCAAGTTCCTGCACAGCAAACTGTTCTAATAAAACACTCGAATCATCACGATAATCCACCTGAGTAAACAATTAAAACGCTTAAACCTCCTTTCCACAGACGTAATCCATCAATAAGATGAACAAACCAATCAATAAATCAACTTGCAGTTGAAGGAAAGAAGAAACAGAGCACAAACGGGTTGAAAGAAGCTATACAATGCTTAATCCGGCGCCCCCTAATCCGGCGTGGGTTAATCCGGCGCGGTACCCCCCCCGCGCCGGTTTAACCCCACACTCAAAACCCATTTCATTTTCCTTGCAGCTATCCGGCGCGCCCCCTTGCATTAGCCCATTAAACCGGCGCACTATACTGTTCATTGCCTATTCCGACGCGTCCTTGGAACCCCTTCCTTCTTGCCATAGAACCGGCGCACCCCCCCCCCCCTTAACATCTTGAACCGGCGCGCCCCCCCTTAACATCCTTAACCGGCGCGCCCCTCTTAATACACTTAAACCGACGCCCCCATCCCCTTTGCTTCCTCAATCCGGCGTGCCTGGAAGAAAGAAGGTGATCAAGAAAATAAAAGAAAACATGCAATTCAAGTTAATAGAAAACTGATCAAAGGTCTCCCCTCCACTATAATCCAAATTTTGTTCCGGGGGTGCTGCCCCCGGAAACCCCCGCAAGAAAATAAATAGAACCCCGCGACCTGACCGCGCAGGTCGATCCGCGTGCGAGGGCGCACATTGTCGAGTTTTGGCTTTACACTTAACAACCCGCTCCCCCGGACTATGCAATGATGCCCCATGGTATCGGACGTGGACCTCGGGATCCCCGACATGGTCATGATCCGTGCACCTCTTGGGCCGATAGTTCATCAACTTGACCCACTTCTTCCGGGATCCGATCCCGCACCCATATGAAACGTGCCGTACCTACGGCAGATATCCAAATGTCTTTGTTGTTATCCCCGATACTTCAATTATGAACTCCCGACTGAATACTGGATTGTCCGTTAGTGGCTGATGTATATATACCGGGATCTAATCCCGCACTTTCATTAAATTCGCCGCACTCGCAGCAAGTATTTGTATGGTTTTGAACACCGTTTTGCATACTGATGCGGAGGGTTTAAATCATGTCAACCCAACTCGCATGCTTTAATGAAAAACGATCTTTAGGTCATTTGGCCCCTTTTCTTGGCGATTAATCAGAGGTCTTCCCCTCTCCGAGGGGATGTAATTAACGTCGTGGCCTTTATGGCGCAGTGGGTCTCCAGTCCCGACCCGATATCCACAATCATCTGATCAGTAAGACGGAGCGCACCCCGGGCTTCGGACCACTCCAGTCTTGAAGCCCGAACACATTGTCACCTAGGTGACTGGCACGCCCTCGCACTAGATAAATCGATAGAAAGAACACCCCGATATTTTGACCACGAAATTTAGTGCGTTCCACAAGCTTCCACCTCCTCGAGTAAGGGGAGGAGCGTGCAACTCACTCCATCTACCCTAGTGGCGAATAGCAGCTTCCCGAATAGCAGCATCAGGAATCACCATAGTACTATGTCTGCCTCTGGTCCTAGCGCAGCTGCCACACGCTCCCGTGGTCGGTCCGTCAGCTGCCCTAAGTGCTGCTCCGGTAACTCTCCAACTGCAATCCCGACTCCCCTCAGGCCTAGGCTCTCCTATAGCCTCGCTCTCGGTAGGATCGTCGAGTGACGCTCCGGTCTCTGCAGCTCCAAGCCCAGTAGCCACTGGGCTAGTTCCCGGTAATCTGTCAATGTCCTCCCGCTCACTGGCGCGCCGTGCACCCACAGTCTGGTGATGTGCGCCACGTCCTCCAACATCGGAATCATATGACCCCATGGGAACAGAAAGGCCCGGCTGACTGGATCCCACCGGTCATGCAATGCGTATAGGAGGGCGGTGTCAAGCCTCACTACATCCATGCCCAGAAACTCCATGAACCCCATGTTCGCTAGTCTCTCCCTCTGAAAGTCGGGTAGTGCCAAGTACACCGCCCGAACCTGGAGCCATGAGATCTGGGTCCGGCGTTTTCCCTACGTACAGTTTACATTCTAGGTCGGTCATTCATTCTCATAAGTCATGCATTGCATAAAGATAAAGGAAAAGATAAAATAAAAATGCAGTCTGTTAAATAAGCAGTCATCACAGGACCGTTTTCACGTTTCTAACGGTCTTCTGTCGACCGTTTTAGTTTTCTTACGGTCCCCAACAGACCGTTTTCATTCGACAATAAGTCACTTCGCTGATCTGGGTTCTAATGGTCGTCCTCTGACCGTTTTTATCTACGTAGTGGTCTGTTGGAGACCGTGTTGTTCTCTAGAGCGGCCCAGTCAGGACCATTTCACCCTTCGTGAGTCTATCCTCACAATGCGATCTTTTGGAGACCATTTTATTTGTACGCAGTCTGGTTCAGACCGTTTCCACCTCTCTGATGTCGGTTCGTAGCTAACGGTCACGGGCGTACAGCCTAGGAACCCTAGCGGCCCCTGTTAGGACCGTTTTCTTCCCGTTGCAACTGACGACATTCATCCATCCCCCATTCTTTGCAAATGACCCTATGGGCCCTACAACCTTCCCTAGGGGTTGGGGTGACCCCTATTCTCCCATCCAAGCCCCCATGCATCCATTTAAACATTTAAATTTGAGTCTTTGGTCTATGGCCTACCCCGGACGTGGAAGCCCTTCGGGGTGGTTCCTCGGCCTCCGCGGCAACTGCTCCGCCTTCAGGCATTGCCGCTACTTCTTTCGGCATCCCGACAACCGCAGGAGCTCCCTCCTCCGGAGGGTTTGTCGGCAGATGGGCCTCCCTCCCTCGGGCCACTCGGCGCTTCAACCTCATCAACTCCTGCTTCTTAAGCCTCATCGGCGCTCGTTGGGGGGGGGGGCTAGATGGGTAGCTAGGAGGGGAGGAGAGTTTATGGGTGAGGTTCGGTCGTAGGCTTCAGTCGTAGGCGTGGGGAAGATGAGACAGACGAAGGGGAACAATTTCTTTTTTTTGAAATTGATGGCTCTACGGCGGGCCCACGGCCGGCCATTTTAGTTTATAGGCAGTCATATGGAGACCATCTTTTCAATCATACATAGATGTTGAGTCACATTTTGTCACACCCCGAGCCTTCATTATAGCAGAAGACTAGCTCGAGGAACGTGAACAGTCGGCATGGTAAGCCTCTTGCAAGCAAGAACGATCAGAGCGCAAGACAACCACACATAACAAAATGCAATTGCACAAAACTCCAACTTTATTCCATAATCAAATCAAAATATTCAAATACAATAACTTTTCAGCCTTCTTCAATCCATCAAACTCAAGGAAAAAGGAACATTACAAAGACTCGATCTAAACAAGATTGACTTTCCTAAGTCTTCACTCTCATTTTGATACGACTTTCATTCGCTCTCGGACCCGCTACTTGTTTAACTCGAATCCGAATTCGAATCACTTCCATCTCCTGAAAAGATTGGAGATAGGTAATGAGCACACTTGTCCAGTAGGTATCTTCGCATCAACATGAAGGCACTATTAAAGTGATTAGCATTTTAGCTCTAAAGAAAATAAAGTGAAATCATGCGAAATGCGATAATTCACATGTAAATAACCAAGGTAATAAGACGATCATGTAAGATAGAATGAGCAAGTATGAATGTAACAAGAACATGATCTGGCCTTTCATGATCAAGAATGTATCGAGAATGTACTAGCAAGCCATGTAATCATCACACCAACATCTTTTGCTTATGAGCAAGTATTGGTGAATTTCTATGGAATATCATGTAACAAGCAAGAAGGTCATGTACATGTATATGTCGTGCCGTGGATTTTCACTTATTTATAGAGAAAGTACTCCCAGCGCAATGCGATGCCAGTAGCATCATACCCCATAGTTTCTAGTATGTTTTCGATAATCAGCCGAGGGGACTAACATAGAGCCCTTGAACATAATCAGTGCTCGATCGCATCTTCAAGTATAAATCAAGCTACTTCCACGTTTCAAGCAATAAAATATGGCCAGTAATATAACAAGTTCAATAAGTTCATGATAACAATAATTCAATGAATGAATGCTTCAATAAAGAAAGCGAGGGATCAAGAATGAATTAAGATAAGGTTATGCTCATGGAAACAATTTGAGAGCACAATAGTACATTCCTTAGCTTCCATAATTTAAAAGTAAGTATCTTGAACAATATGACAAGTCCTAGACCATCAATAATTCATCTAAGAACTTTGGAATATCAACCCTTGGGTCAAACCTCGGGTTAAAGTACTCAGGAATTGTGGCGGTCAATTAATGCGCCGCTACATGAACGTGACGGTCTAGTATTGGACCGTTAGAATGGGCTGAATCCAGAAAGAATAAATTGGACTCAGTAAGGTGACAGTTGTATACTGGACCGTTAGATGTGCCTTACGGTCGAGTAATAGGCCGTTACATGGATAGAATTCAGAACTTCGGTAGTGCTTTTCTAGACCATTGGGCTTTAATGGTACAACCAGCTCGGCGTCCTAGTGGGAATCCCAGGCTCACGGAGACTTACGGAGGCCTTGAAATAAGATTTTCTAGTCCATTGGAAGGAATATCCAATAGAGAGGTCCTCAAGTTCGAGAATATGTTCCTATAGTGCAAAGTGTAACTAGTGGACACATACCGGAGTATACGCCACGTACTTAAAGGAAAATGACTCTATAGATGAGAAAGAATATGTGACAATGTGAAACCATGATAAACTCCGTCAATTTTAAAATAATGGTTTTAATACAAAACTATGAAACTAACATCTACTTAAAATAACTCAAGGTGCTTTAGACATGCAATTTCTATCATGAATCAATAAATAAACTCAAAGTCATGAAAATAGGTCAAAACTTAGATATCCAGGCTTTATTTATAAGCTAAGTTGACTGTTTTCAATTCTATCTCGGGTTGACAGATCACAGTATTCTGACGGTCTAATATGGGGGTGTCATAGTGATGTGACAGTTTATCGTGGGGCCGTTAGAGTGTTATAACACTCCACTTATAGTTCGTCAGAGTTCACATGGAAACTCAAGTATAACAGGGGTGTGACGGCTAATCGTAAGACCGTTATATGTCTCTGACGGTCGAACTATAGACCGTTAGAGCCCTGTTGACAGTACATAGAAAATAAAAGACTATGATTGAAACAAAAAAGACTTAACTACTCTAGTCATGACAAAACGAAGTAAAGGCCATCTAGATGCATAGGTTGCAGTGGATTAACAAGAGAATATCTTTTATCCTTAATTTAGGCTAAAGATATGCGTGTATGCATAGACCTACTAAACCATGAAATTCTTGGCCTATGATGCATGAAATCAAGTAAAATCAGAGGGATTTTATCCATAACACGATATTCTTGCCGTTCATGAGATGACCTACCTCTTTACAAGCTTCTATACTTTAAATTTGGGTCTGCAAAGCACGCCCTAATCCTTCCCTTCCTGTGGATTTTCAGCAACTTCACGCCATCCTAACTCCTCCGTCTCTTGACCTAAAGACGTGAGATTTGGAGGGTATAAAGATGAAACTATTAGGAACAAAACGTTCTAAAGAACCAACTTCTAAATACCTCGTTTAGACGTCCTAATTTCCTGTTCTTCAATGGACTTTTGCTCAGATTCCTGGGTCGCTATGGTTGAACCAGGAACTTTGGAAGCTTCTAAATCCTTGGATACTTGATCTCCTAGCATGAAATTTTGGGAGCTATTAGTCTAAAGTATTAGAAACAAACACTTCTAAACAACTTACCCAAAATTATGACTCCTTACCTTGATTCTTAACGAGCCAAAAGTAAGGGTCGCCCAGTCTCAATCTAGGTCTTATTTATAGAATTTTGCTAGGGTTTCATGGATTAGGTCGATTCTAGAGTCCTTAGTTGGCCAAAACCTGATCCCTAAGAGTCCTTAGTAACCTTACATGTTCTCCCAATTAGGTCTCTAGCAGATAGGATCACAAAGATCCAATCTTTTTGTTTGTTCTTCCACTCACAGAATTAGTCAAAATGTAACGGCCAAGTCTTGGTGCGTCAGAGCCCTGTGGCGGTCGCACGATAGACCGCTACATCTACTGTGCGCAGAATTCAAACTTAATCAAACTCTTTTATTGTTTTATCCACATAATTATCTATAAAAAAGGTATTTATCCTTATATTCCGGGGATAAATTACTTAACCTTCTAGAATATTGGCCAAACTTAATGGGCTTGGTCCTTAACTCCTTTGGGCTTTATTTATCAAAGCTGGATTAATTAGTTAACATAATTGGGCCTTATAATCCCAATATCAATTTATTAGTTCATTTAACCTTGATAAATTCCTAATAAATTCCAGAAAATTCTTAAAATAATTCAAAAATTATTTATATAAATTTTGGGACACTACACCCTCCCCCACTTAGAAGAATTTGGTCCCCAAATTCAATACATGGATTATATGGAGAGTGTACTTACAGTTGAATAATTTTGGGAATCTTTTACAAATAGCTTCCTCCGTTTCCCATGTTGCTTCCATGGGCCATGACTTCTTCCATTGAATCTTGACCATAGGAATGGCTTTATTCCTTAGTTGACGCACTTCGCGTTCTAGAATCTTTATTGGTATTTGCTCGTACGACATATCCTTCTGAATCTCCAAATTATCATTAGTGATAACATGGTAAGGATCATATACATATTTTTTCAACATAGAGACGTGAAATACGTCATGAACTCTTGCTAATTGTGGAGGTAAAGCCAATCTATAAGGCACTTCACTGACCCTTTCAAGAATTTCAAATGGGCTAATGAACCTTGGAGTTAGCTTACCTTTGATGCCAAATCTTTGAATACCACGACCCGGAGAAACCTTCAGATACACATGATCTCCTACCTGAAACTCCAAGTCGCACCTTCGATTATCAGCATAAGATTTTTGCCTATCTTGTGCCATCTGCAATCTTTCTCGAATGAGCTTAATTTTCTCTGACAAATCCCTGATAATGTCGGGGCCTAGAAATTACCTTTCCCCTATTTCATTCCAACATATTGGTGATCTACAGCTTCTTCCATATAAAGCTTCAAAGGGTGCCATTTGTATGCTGGTCTGATAACTGTTGTTATATGCAAATTCTACCAGAGGCAAGTGATCATGCCAACTTCCTCCGAAATCAATAGCATAAGCCCTGAGCATATCTTCTACTACCTGATTTGTTCTTTCAGTCTGACCATCAGTTTGTAGATGAAATCCTGTACTAAAATTTAATCTAGTCCCTAGTGAATGTTGTAGACCCTTCCAGAACTGCGATGTGAATCGAGGATCTCTATCAGATATAATAGTGACAGGGACACCATGTAATTTGACAATTTCCCTCATGTATAATGCTGCTAGAATATCCACAGACCATCGACTTTTTATTGGTAGAAAATGTGCAGATTTAGTCAATCGGTCTATGATCACCCAGATACCGTCGTGTCCACCCCTTGTCTTAGGTAAACCCATAATGAAATCCATCCCTATATTCTCTCATTTTCATGCTGGAATATCTAAGGGATGCAATTTACCTGCGGGTATAAAATACTCTGCCTTTACTTATTGACAAGTGAGACAGCGGGATACGAAATCTGCCACTTCCCTCTTCATATTGGGCCACCAGAAATTTCTTTTGAGATCCTGATACATTTTAGTACCACCTGGATGAATGGTGTACTTGGAATTATGAGCTTCTTCCAGGATCAATTTCTTAGTATCTACATGATCTGGTACACAAATTCGATCCTTGAATAGTAACCTTCCATCATTAGTGATAGAGAAATCCGGCCTTTGCTCAATATTGGCTTTAATTTCCAGTAATATGGGATCATTGCCTTGTAGCTTGACTAGATCTTCTATCAATGTAGGTTGAGCTTGAATATTAGCTATGAAACAATCTTCTTCTTTTATGTCAACATCTAAGTTCAACTGAGCAAATTGAGGAATAAGATTAGTCATACTAATCATAAGACTTGATAGTTTTCCCATTGGTTTTCTGCTGAGTGCATCTGCTACAGCATTAGCTTTGCCAGGATGATATTGAATAGAAAAATCAAAGTCCTTGAGATATTCTAACCATCTCCTCTACCTCATATTTAGCTCCTATTGAGAGAATAAGTATTTCAAGCTTTTGTGGTCCGAGTAGACCGTGAACTTCTCTTCGTAAAGGTAATGACGCCAATTCTTTAAGGTGAAAATAACAGCTGCCAGTTCTAAATCATGCACGGGATAATTTTCCTCATGACGTTTCAATTGTCTTGAAGAATAACATATTACCTTTCCATTTTGCATGAGGACGCACTCTAAGCCAATGCTAGACGCATCCGTATATACTTCGAATCCACCACCTTCCACCGGTAGTGATAGAATAGGAGCTGTAGTAAGATGGTTCTTTAGAGTTTGAAAACTCTCTTCACATTCCTCTGACCAGACAAAAGGATTTTCTTTTCTTGTGAGTCTTGTTAAAGGAACATCAATCTTTGGGAAATCCTTTATGAACCTCTTGTAATACCCGGCTAGACCAAGAAAGCTCCTGATTTCTGATACAGTCGTTGGCTGGATCCAGTTTCTGACAGCTTCTACTTTAGAAGGATCCACAGTGATACCTTCTTTTGAAATAATGTGGCCTAGGAATGAAACTTCCTTGAGCAAGAACTCACACTTGTTAAGCTTGGCATAGAGTTTATGTTCTCTAAGCGTTTGCAAAGCTATCTTCAAATGTTCTTCATGTTCCTCTTTTGTCTTGGAGTATACCAGAATGTCATCAATTAAGACGATGATGAACTGGTCCAGATATGGCTGGAAAACATTGTTCATAAGTTACATAAATGCTGCTGGGACATTTGTTAACCTGAACGGCATTACCACGAATTCATAGTGGCCATAACGACTTCGAAAAGTCGATTTATAAATGTCTTCTTCTTTAATTCTAAACTGATGATAACCTGATCTGAGGTCTATCTTGGAGAAATACTCTGCTCTTGAAAGATGATCAAAGAGCTCATCAATACGCGACAACGGATACTTATTTTTAATTGTAAGTTGATTCAGTCACCGGTAGTCTATGCATAGCCAGAGAGAGCCATCCTTCTTCTTGACAAAAAGAACCGACACACCCCAGGGGGATGTGCTAAGTCTGATGAAACCCTTGTCTAATAGTTCTTGCAACTGCCTCTTTAATTCTTTAAGTTTCGTGGGGGACATCCTGTAAGGGGCTATAGAAACAAGTGCTGCTCCTGGAATGAGTTCAATGGTGAAGTTTACTTCCCTCTCGGGTGGTAAACCGAGTAATTCAGATGAGAACACATCAGGGAACTCATTTACAATAGGGATGTCTGCTATGATGATTTCCTTGGACTCGGTAACAATGACAGAAGCAAGAAAAGCTTCACATCCTTGCTAGATAAGTTTGCAAGCGTGAAGAGAGGATATGATAGTGGGATGTTTCCTATACTTGATGCTAAGGAAAGAAAATCTTGGAAGACCGAGTTTTTGAAAGGATATAATCCTATTTTGATAGTTAATATTGGCATCATGATCTATACGCCAATCTACCCCTAAAATGACATCATAACCTTTCATGTCAAGGCATACTAAGTTTGCGGGGAGATTGTGACCTTCTACTATTACCTCACTATCAGGATAATACTCGGTAAGCTTTGTTCCCGAACCTAAGGGTGTAGTAATAGCAAGATCTGAAGGTAGGGGAACTGATGTAATTGATAATATTTTTACAAAAGTAGTGGAGATAAAAGAATGAGAGGCACCAGTATCAAATAGCACAAATGCAGGACGGGAACAAATTTGAAGGGTACCTTTCATAAGCCCACCATCCCTGGGCACTTCTTCTTCCTCTAGGACAGCGTTGAGGCGAGCTTGCCTCCTACGTCTACCACCAGACTATTGATCCTTCATAAGGGGGAAATCTGGCATATGATGCTCCCTGCTTCCACAATGTAGACAAGCGCCAAGGCGCTTCCAACATTCTTCAGCCGAATGGCCGAACTTCTCGCAAAATGTGCAAGCCGCCATGACTTGCTCCTTCTCCTCTTTGACTTTCTTGTTCTTCTGGGAACTTCCACCGTTCCCACTCATGGATCTTTTCTTACTATCACGGCTTTTATGAGGTTCCGTGATGTTGAATTTCTCCTTCTTATAACACCGATCAGATCATCGGTTGGACTCTTCTCCTTTTCCTTTCAATTTCTCGACCTTCTCTAAGGTCCTCTCACATAAATATGCCCGCTGGACCATCTCCGCATAGGTACGGATGTTTTGGGTCCCGAGCTACTGAATGAAATTGGGTCGTAACCCGTCCATAAATCGATTAGCCTTCAATAAATCAGTACTGATTAAATACGGTGCATAGGGTGCTAGCCTGGAGAATTGAAGTTCATACTCCGCGACTGTCATCATTCCCTGGCGAAGAGACGCGAACTCCATAGCCTTTCTTTCTTTAACATGCTCACAAAAGTACTTAGCACAGAATAAAGTGAGAAAACCGTCCCATGTATGAGGTGCATCGGCTGGAGGTGCCGGAACCGACTTCCACCATATGCGTGCATCTTTATTGAGTTGGAAGGTTGCGAGACGCACTTTTTATTGATCCATGCACTGGATAACATCGAAGATACAATTCATTTCATCTATCCAATTTTTTGTCTCGTCTGGATTAGAAGAATCGTAGAAACGCGGAGGGTTTAAGCTCCAAAAATTACGATGCAAGTCAACAGCCCTTGCCCATGCGCCTACCTGGGCCATAGTTTGTAATACCTGAGTAAGGCCGGCAACCGTTTGTTGCATGCCACCCCAATCTACGGGATGAGCCATTGTAGTATTAAGGTACCTGAGGGAAATAACAAATTGTTAATTCTCATGGGATTAGAAAGAGATTAATCTTAAAATTAATTAGCTATCTTATCCCGGGCTCTACCCAATTCTCGCATGGGTGAGGAAATTTCTTCCTTAGTTCATAGGTAGGGGTCCTTAAGCCTTGAACTTATCCTATGACGTGACTCTTTTTCCTAAGTCTTGAGACTTAGGCTCTTATACCAACTTAACTGTCACGTCCCGAGCCTTTATTACAGTGGAAGACTAGCTCGAGGAATGTGAACAGCCGGCATGGTAAGCCTCTTGCAAGCAAGAACGATCAGAGCGCAAGACAACCACACATAACAAAATACAATTGCACAAAACTCCAACTTTATTCCATAATCAAATCAAAATATTCAAATACAATAACTTTTCATCCTTCTTCAATCCATCAGACACAGAGAAAAAGAAAAATTACAAAGACTCGATCTAAACAAGATTGACTTTCCTAAGTCTTCACTCTCATTTTGATACGACTTTCTTTTACTCTCGGACCCGCTACTTGTATAACTCGAATCCGAATTCGTATCACTTCCATCTCCTGAAAAGATTGAAAATAGATAATGAGCACACTTGCCCAGTAGGTATCTTCACATCAACATGAAGGCACTATTAAAGTGATTAGCATTTTAGCTCTAAAGAAAATATAGTGAAATCATGCGAAATGTGATAATTCACATGTAAATAACCAAGGTAATAAGACGATCATGTAAGATAGAATGATCAAGTATGAATGTAACAAGAACATGATATGGCCTTTCATGATCAAGAATGTATCGAGAATGTACTAGCAAGCCACGTAATCATCACACCAACATCTTTTGCTTATGAGCAAGTATTGGTGAATTTCAGTGGAATATCATGTAACAAGCAAGAAAGTCATGTACGTGTATATGTCGTGCCGTGGATTTTCACTTATTTATAGAGAAAGTACTCCCAGCGCAATGCGACGCCAGTAGCATCATACCCCATGGTTTCCAGTATGTTTCCGACAATCAGCTGAGGGGACTAGCATAGAGCCTTTGAACATAATCAGTGCTCGATCGCATCTTCAAATATAAATCAAGCTACTTCCACGTTTCAAGCAATAAAATATGGCCAATAATATAACAAGTTCAATAAGTTATGATAACAATAATTCAATGAATGAACGCTTCAATTAAGAATGCGAGGGATCAAGAATGACTTAATACAAGGTTATGCTCATGGAAATAATTCGGCAGCATAACAGTACATTCCTTATCTTCCACAATTTAAAATTTAGTATCTTGAATAAAAAGACAAGTCCTAGACCATCAATAATCCATCTAGGAACTTTGGAATATCAACCCTTGGGTCAAACCTCGGGTTAAAGTACTCAGGAATTGTGGCGGTCAATTAATGCGTCGCTATATGAACATGACGGTCTAGTATTGGACCGTTAGAATGGGCTGAATCCAGAAAGAATAAATTGGACTCAGTAAGGTGACGGTTGTGTACTGGACTGTTAGATGTGCCTGACGGTCGAGTAATAGGCCGTTACATGGACAGAATTCAAAACTTCGGTAGTGCTTTTCTAGACCATTGGGCTTTAATGGTACAACCAGCTCGGCGTCCTAGTGGGAATCCCAGGCTCACGGAGACTTACGGAGGCCTTGAAATAAGATTTCCTAGTCCATTGGAAGGAATATCCAATAGAGAGGTACTCAAGTTGGAGAATATGTTCCTATAGTGCAAAAGTGTAACTAGTGGACACATACCGGAGTATACGCCATGTACTTAAAGGAAAATGACTCTATAGATGAGAAAGAATGTGTGACGATGTGAAACCATGATAAATAAACTCCGTCAATTTTAAAATCATAGTTTTAATACAAAACTATGAAATTAACATATGCTTAAAATAACTCAAGGTGCTTTAGACATGTGTGGACGCACTAAAATTTGAAAAGAATCAGTTCATTTGTTGATGGGGGTTAATTCATTTATTTAGTGTGAGGGCGTGCCAGTCACAAAGTGACGATTTATTCCGGCCTCATGGAAGCCCATGGTGCGCTCGATCTGACTTGGTCAGACGATTGTGTGGTTCGTGTCGGGACCAAAACCCGCCATGCCATAAAGGCCACGGCGTTATTTACATCCCCCATACGGGGGAACACCCTTGATTGATTGCCGGGAATAAGGGCCCTACGGCCTAAAATTCATGATAACAAAGCGAGAGCAAAAGGTCTCAGATCACGTTTAAACAAACCCACGTTGGGGCGTAAATGTTCATAGATACATATATGTCGGTCGCTCATGGACTGTTTCATCTCCAGACAGAAATTCGTGTTTGTAGCATAAGAGACGGTGATAAAACCACGTAGATGTTTGCCATGGGTACGACAAGTTAATACGGGTGCGGGATCGGGTCCCGGTAGAGGTGGGTCAAGCTGGACGAACTTGTTGGCCCGGGATGGTTTCGGACTATGGCCATAACGGGGTTCCCGAGGTCCACATCCGATGCCGTGGGGCGTCATTGCTTTTCTCTTCACGCGCAGTCCGGGGGAGTGAATCGTTAAGTGTGAAGCCCGAACTCGCCAACGTGCGCCCTCGCACGCGGATCGACCTGGTTGTAACATTTTTTATTATCATTGTTCCAATTGTTAAATTATATGATTTGTTCTCACAGGAATGGTTTATATGCTTTCTTTTCTTTCTACTAACCTCAAACCTTCTATTTTCTTTTATTTGGTTAATTGTCCTTTTATAAGGCACGCCGGATTAGCATCAAGAGGAGGGCGCGCCGGTTTAGCCACAAGGAGGGGGGGGGGGGCGCACCAGTTTAAGGCCAAGGGAGGAGGCGCGCCGGTTTAAGTGTGGAGCATGGGGCGCGCCGGTTTAAGGTGGCAAGCAGGGGCGCGCTGATTTAGGACCAAGAAGAAGTGGGGTGCGCTAGATAGGGTAGCACAAGGGGCACGCGCCAGATTAAGGCCAATGAACAGTATGGCGCGCCGGAATAAGCACTATTCATTCCAAGGATTTGAAAGCTGTTTTGAGTGTAATGCTATTCCGGCGTGGGGGGGGGTAGCGCGTCGGATTAGCCCGCGCCGGATTAAGGAGCGTACCAGGATAGCTATTATGAGTTTTCTTTCATTCTCTTTGCTTCCATTCTCGTTTCTTCAACCTGCAGATTGGTCAAATGGATGGATTGTTTGTTCAATTGATACTTTACATCAATAGAATACTTCTCATCATTCGTTGAGGTGAACGAGTATGTAGATTTGAATGTTTTACTTGAAGGATTTATTATGCAGGAACTCAGAGGTTCAGGTTGATTCAGGGGTTTCAGACATACGCTGTGCTTATTCCCAGAGAGCTTAGTTTGTTCGTCTGTTCTTATGTGTTCTTTGCCTGGTAAAATTTGGGCAGCATCTCCCTCAGACTAAGGTCTTGCCAGAGAAAAAAGGAGGAACACCAAACGGATTGCTCCAGGGTGAACCTCAAAACTCGGAGCGAGGCCTCTGTTGACCCGTAAGCGCTTGTGGAGGCTCGAGGACTAGCCTTCGAGAGCTCCAGCAGCTCACGGGTAATGATTTCGTAAGCGGGACGGATGTACGCCATAAGAGGCTATGAGTGTGCATCCCTTTGACGGGTTCCTTAGAAGGCCATACCATGGAGAGGAAGGCTTCAAGGACCCTGGATGAGCAGGAGATGAGAGAGGGAAGGGAGAGGCTAACAAACAAAAAAAACAATAACATGTAGTGCAAAAACCTTTCTTTCTTTCTGTTCATCCATGAAGGGAGGGAGGTTAAATACAGAAGGGGATCTACCCTAGAGCGAGGGAAAATAGATCGGAGAAAAGTGAAATATACATCGGTGGGGGAGGGGGAAAGAGCACAAGCTTCCCCCCTCCGAACTCACCTTTTTTCTCTCACAAACTCTCTCTTCTTCTTCACATTGCAGGCACAGGGGGACGGGGACTCCTTCCTCTCTTCTATCAGCCAGCCCCCAGCCGAACGAACCAGCCCTTTTCTCCTGTGGAGTGTGCCTCCCTTTTATAAGAGTAAGGATGGGAGCGGTCCTCCCCTCTTTTTCTTCTTCACCTTCTTCTGCTCGGAGATCTTGAGTGGCCTGCAGATAGGGGAAGCAATAGAGTAGGGAAGTTGCCTCCATGGGATTGGCCGACGGTGACCGACGGAGAAGTGACATTCGGTGCGGAGCTCGAAGCCCTCCATTCTTGGGAGATGGACGGGCTCAGGCGGTTGCACGTTGGTCAGGAGCAGGCTGCTCACCCACTTCAGGTAAGTTCCTTCTATTTACACCTGAAAACTGGGGATCAGATGTAGGATGGGATGCCTCGGAGATAAAAAATGGCGTGGGGTTGTGCGCGCCGGAATAGCACAGATGGGGAGCGCGCCGGGATAGCACAAATGGGTTTAAACCCATAAGAAGTGAGCGCCGGTTTAAGATCCATTGGAGAGGGGGCGCGCCGGTTTAAGGCCATATAGGCACAACCACGCCGATTTAAGCATCATAGGGTCCCTTCCTAGCTTAGTGGTGATTTGGACGGGCACCTGCCCTCTTGTGTTGCTTTAGTTGAAATGCATCGCCTCCGGGGTGTTTTAGTTCAGAGCCTCAGAATCCCGATTCAGGATTTTGAATGATTTCCGGCGCGTGCCGCACATGTATTCGCATTCCCGCGTTTCTTCTGATTCGGCCTTCGGTAATGCTGACTAGAGAGCCGGGGCCATCTCTTCTGCCCGAAGGGCTTCTCATTGGGTGGGGGAGCACCGAGTACATATATTCATCCTGCTTGGAGGAGGTATGGGGTTTATTCGGCCTTTCCGTCTTTGACTTGCTCTCGGGGTGTCGAGATGTCCGTGCCACAGGAATGCTCTTTTTCTTCTCTCTTTTTTTTGACGCCCACGACATGCAATTTCTATCATGAATCAATAAATAAACTCAAAGTCATGAAAACAGGTCAAAACTTAGATATCTAGGCTTTATTTATAAGCTAAGTTGACTGTTTTCAATTCTATCTCGGGTTGACAGATCACAGTATTCTGACGGTCTAATATGGGGGCGTCATAGTGATGTGACGGTTTATCGTGGGGCCGTTAGAGTGTTGTAACGCTCCACTTATAGTCCGTCAGAGTTCACATGGAAACTCAAGTATAACAGGGGTGTGACGGCTTATCGTAAGACCGTTATATGTCTCTGACGGTCGAACTATAGACCGTTAGAGCCCTGTTGACAGTACATAGAAAATAAAAGACTATGATTGAAACAAAAAAGACTTAACTACTCTAGTCATGACAAAATGAAGTAAAGGCCATCTAGATGCATAGGTTGCAGTGGATTAACAAGAGAATATCTTTTATCTTTAATTTAGGCTAAAGATATGCATGTATGCATAGACCTACTAAACCATGAAATTCTTGGCCTATGATGCATGAAATCAAGTAAAATCAGAGGGCTTTTATCCCTAACACCATATTCTTGCCATTCATGAGATGACCTACCTCTTTACAAGCTTCTATACTTCAAATTTGGGTCTGCAAAGCACGCCCTAATCCTTCCCTTCTTGTGAGTTTTCAGCAACTTCACGCCGTCCTAACTCCTCTGTCTCTTGACCTAAAGACGTGAGATTTGGAGGGTATAAAGATGAAACTATTAGGAACAAAAAGTTCTAAAGAACCAACTTCTAAATACCTCGTTTAGACATCCTAATTTCCTATTCTTCAGTGGACTTTTGCTCAGATTCCTGGGTCGCTATGGTTGAACCAACAACTTTGGAAGCTTCTAACTCCTTGGATACTTGATCTCCTAGCACGAAATTTTGGGAGCTATTAGTCTAAAGTATTAGAAACAAACGCTTCTAAACAACTTATCCAAAATTATGACTCCTTACCTTGATTCTTCACGAGCCAAAAGTAAGGGTCGCCCAGTCTCAATCTGGGTCCTATTTATAGAATTTTGCTAGGGTTTCATGGATTAAGTCGATTATAGAGTCCTTAGTTGGCCAAAACCTGATCTCTAAGAGTCCTTAGTAGCCTTGCATGTTCTCCCAATTAGGTCTCTAGCAGATAGGATCACAAAGATCCAATCTTTTTGCTTGTTCTTCCACTCACGGAATTAGTCAGAATGTAACGGTCAAGTCTTGGTGCGTCAGAGCCCTGTGGCGGTCGCACGATAGACCGCTACAGCTACTGTGCGCAGAATTCAAACTTAATCAAACTCTTTTATTATTTTATCCACATAATTATCTATAAAAAAAGGTATTTATCCTTATATTCTGGGGATAAATTACTTAACCTTCTAGAATATGGGCCAAACTTAATGGGCTTAGTCCTTTAACTCCTTTGGGCTTTATTTATCAAAGCTGATTAATTATTTAACACAATTGGGCCTTATAATCCCAATATCAATTTATTAGTTCATTTAACCTTTATAAATTCCTAATAAATTCTAGAAAATTCTTAAAATAATTCAAAAATTTTTTATATAAATTTTGGGGCACTACACATTTCATGAAACGGTCCACTTCTGACCATCTCTTTGTTGACGGTCCTCCATTTGACCGTTTAAGTGTTGAGGCTTGAAGTCTAAGTCTGGCTGATCTGTGCGGCCAGATCTGTGACCGTTTATTTCTTAATCGGTCTGAATGGGACCATTTCTAGGTGCCCTATTTGTTCTGAAAGAACACATGTTGCTTATTGTCTAAATCTAAATGTTTGGCTGCATAATGTGCTTAATTTTTTTTGGTAAGTAATTTGTATTGTATTAAAGAAGGTGAAAACTATACATCATGAAAATGCTAGTCAAGCTAGCATATGGGAAAAATAACCTTCGGACCACACAGGCTGTGGACTTTAAGGTTAACTTAAGTTAAAATTAAACTTGTTGAATATAGCTTTCTGCCTCTTTGATAAGCTACTAGACCCAAAAAATTCTAAACAGCTTCTTGCATCCTCAGTTATTTCTAATAAGAGCTTTATTTTTGAAGTGGCTGCCGAGTCTTCAAAGGTCCTTAAACATCTTTCCCTCCATGTCTTCCAAATAGTGAACCGAAGGAGAATTCTAATCAACTTGACCAAAGGAGAAGATCCTATGAATTCCTAATGTAACTTCATTATTTCTTGATGAATACTTGTAAGTGGTTCCCTGTGAAGATCAAACCAAAGAAGTATGTATTTCAAAATCCAATTGGTATAAGGGCATTCAAAGAATATATGATCTTGAGTTTCACTTGCATTTCTGCATAACATACAAATGCTGGGTAGATGATGTCCCCTGGACTGGAGATTTTCTACAGTAGGCAATTTTCGGAGAGCAGCTCGCCAAGTGCAGTGAGAAGCCATCTGAGCAGTATGATTCTTCCAAATCCATTCATAAAATAACATGGTAGAGCTCTTTTCCCTGATGACCTCTCAGATGTTACTGGTTTTAATGACTTGCACAATATGATTCCATTTGATGACATCTTGTCCACCATTATGAATTGGAATTGAATTAATTCTCTCCCACAGTTCAAGCATTTCATTGGACAGGGCAGTAGGTAGACTCCATTTTCATGCTGAAATTACTATCCCTACCTTAGCATCTTTGGGAAGTTCAAGATCCTCTCTGATATGGTCACCATATAACTGGTTGATACTTTCTCCATTAATCCATGGATCCGACCACAAATTAGTATCTTTACCATTTGAGATTTGGTAAGTAATATGCTCTTTAATCCCGCTTTTGGCTTGTAGAACCCCCTTCCATGCTGAGGAATAATAATGCTTGAGCTTATAATCCCATATGTTTTTCTTATCAAGATACTTAAACTTAACCCAGTTATACCAAAGTGACTCTTTCCTCTGAAGAATCTCCCAAAGCAACAAACATGAACTAGCTCTGTTCCACTCTTTTAGATTTTTGAGACCCAATCCCCCTTCAGATTTAGGTTTGCATATTTGATTCCAGGAAACCATATATGTGGATGGTTTTGATGAGTGGCCCGTCCAGTAGAAGTTCCTCAATAATCTATCAATATCATCAGTTAATCCTGCTGGCAGAGAGAAGGCAGCTGCCCAATAAAGTGAGTATGAAGAGAGAACAGATTTCACCAATTCCAGTCTTCCTGCTCTTGATAGCAACCTATTTTTCCAAAAATCTATTCTTCTCTTAATTTTCTCAATAATTGGGAGGCAATTGCCCTTCTTAATTGATTTGGAGATTAAGGGAAGTCCCAGGTATAGAACTGGGAGTTCACCCTGACTGACTCCCAATTGACTGATTACTTCTTATCGGTCTTGAACACAGCCCCCTAAATAAGCCTTGCTCTTGTCAGAATTCAGATTGAGACCTGACATATTAGCAACTGCAGAAGAGGTCTCACTTGGCTGATTGTTTGAGGGTCATTCTTCAAAAAGAGAATCAGATCATCAGCAAATAGGATATGGGAAATCTTTAAGTTACCTGCATTGGGGCATTTAATTTCTCCTTTTGAAACCTTATCTTCCAACATTGAAGTTAGCCCTTCCATGACAATAGTGAATAAGTAAGAAGATAATGGGTCTCCTTGTCTGATCCCATTAGTGCTTTTGAAAAAACCTTGAGGTGAGCCATTTATCAAAACAGAAAAAGCAGGCCCTTCTAAACAAGCTGGAATCCATCTGATGCAATCAATTGGAAAACCCATCTTGTTCATCAGGTAATAGAGATACCTTCTATTAACAGAATCAAAAGCTTTCTTGAGTTCAACCTTTAGACAAATAAGCTTTCCTTTGGTCTTGGAATGCAGATCCCTAACAATGTCATTGGCCAGAAGAATGTTGTGATGAATACACCTCCCCTTGATAAAGGCAGATTGATTATTGCTGATGAGCTTCGGAAGAACATTCTGAATTCTATTTGAGATTATTTAGAGATTGTTTTGTAGATAAAATTGCAGAGTGATATTGGCCTGAATTGTTCAAAAGAATCAGCCCCATCTATCTTGGGAATAAGGGATATAAATGTACAGCTGAATTGCTTTAAGAGGCTGTTGGAGGAGAAAAAATGCCTTATAGCTGACATGACTTCCTCACCAATAATATTCCAAGCAGACTAAAAGAAATCTACTGGAAAGCCATCAGGTCCCGGAATTTTGTGTTTAGGAGCTTGAAAAATAGCTTGTTTAATCTCTTCATCCAAAATAGGAGCAATAAGCATTCCTGCTTCTTGTTCTGATAGCATAGATTTAGGAACAAAATTCCAATCTTCTGCATTGCAAGATGAAGGTTGATTAAGAAGCTTGGAAAAAAATGAATTGCATGTCTATTGATCTCATCAGGAACAGTAGTAGTACTTCCATCTTCAAGTTGACATTTCTTAATGCTATTAACCACCTTCCTGCTCTTCATTGCTGCATAAAAGAATTTGGCATTGGAATTGCCCAAAGCAAGCCAACTTTGTCTTGACTTCTGCCTTGCAAATGACTCCTCAATTTGAGTATCCTTCGAAAGTTGCTGTTTCAACTCCTTCACTTTACAAACCAGATTTATGTTCATGGGATCCGAATTGAGTTTATGCTGAACTATAAGAAGTTCCTTTCTGGTCTTCTGAATATTGTCAGTTACATTACCAAAACAGCTCGAATTCCATTCCTTTAGAACTTCCTTAAGCCTCTTAAGTTTAGACCAAAGGATAAATTGAGGGGTGCCTCTGAAGCTCTCCTTCCAAACGTCCTTTACAATATCTAAAAATTGAGGGTGCTAAGTCCACATGTGGAAGAATTTGAAAGGCTTTTTTCCTGTGTTTACCTCTTTCTCAGAAAAAACTCTTAGCATCGAATGATCTGAAAATAGCTCAGAAGAATATTCTGTATAAGAGTCTGGAAAGGAATTCAACCAAGCATCATTAATGAGACATCTGTCCAACCTTGCCACAATCCTATTGGGAGGAAGTGTACAATTGCTCAAGGAAAAATAGTTGCCAATAGACTTAATGTCACCCAGATTTGATGAAATAATCATTTTATCAAAATCTTGAAGAATGGCTATAGGGACTTGATTACTACCCAGTTTCTCATTGTGATATCGGATGGTGTTAAAGTCACCTATCACCATCCACAGAGAACTGTTGATGTTAGTTGATAAGTCATGAATGTCCTTCCACAGAGTCCTTCGGAGAGAAAGAAGGTTAGAAGCATAAACAGTAGTTAACAGAAACTGAAGACCCGTAACTGCATCAATTGCAGATATATGGATGAACTGGTCTGAAAATTTAATCATGCTAGTTTTGAGTTTCTTAGGATTACTAAGAATCCATATCCTGCCTCTGGAATTCAGATTATGAGTAAGATCAGCATCTGGCCAAATGCTCTGCTTAAATCTTAAAGAATTTCTAGATTGAATCTTAGTTTCAACAAGGACTACAATGTCACATCTTGAACGAGAGATAATGAGCTTAAGTTGAGCTCGTCTCTCTGGTTTATTTATTCCCCTAACATTCCAACTAACAATCTTCATAAGATTAAAAGAAGAATAAAGTTGGAGGCTGTTATGAAGACAGGCGAGGAGATCGCCTTGATTTTAAAAAACCACTCTGACTACCTTCCTTCCCTTTTCCCTTCGAAATAGGAGGCAATTGAGAATCATTCCCTGACTTCTGCACAACCACTTCTTGTAAACTCAGAAAGTCTGCTCTTTCCAAATTCAAATCTCCAGGAAGATGCGAAGATTTGAATTTTGGATCCCCTTCCGTAGAAGAAGACTGTAAATTGTTACCTTCTGAGGGAATATCGGAGAGACTAACCGTGGTTGGTTCATGCTGAGAATGCACTTGTCTTTGAAGATGATGACCATTACCAGTTTGCCCATCATGCACGATAATTTCATTGGACCCAGAATCATTCTGAATTGCATGATTAATATCCTAAAATGAATTATTCTGCTCTGTTAAAGAATCCAGATCTGAGAATTTGTTCCATGTAGAAACTAAATTGACTGAAGAATCTAGCTTCTTGTGCATCGAATTCTGTCTAACAGTCTTTTCCTTATGCTTATTAACCTTCTCAATTGGTGGAGCCTTTGCAGAACACTGTCCTTCTAAATGACCGAAAGAATTGCAAACAGTACATGATTTTGCCTTCCAAGTGTAAGACACTGAAACTCTCCGAGTCTTACCTTCAAGATCCTTGAAAAAAACTTCCTCAGGGAGTTCGCTATTGGCTGACACCATAACACAAGCTCTAGCAAAAGAAAGGCATTGCCTTGAAGCCGTGAGCTTATCAATGTGGAGAGGTGTCCCTATGACACTACATATGCGACTAAAGAATTTCTTAGTCCACAAATGCAGAGGAACTCCATGCAAAGAAATCCACAAGGGGATGGTCTGAAGACTATCCACTTCAAAAGAAACATCCAGGGACCATCTACGTAAGATCATTGGGTGACCTCTAATAGTCCATAAGCTCTCCTGGATGCGCTGCAAATCATCTTCTGAATCAAATTTGCAGAGAAAGAACCCATTATCCAGAATGAAGAGCTGGAACCCATTGGGACTCCATCTGCTTTTGATGAATGCATGAAGAGGTAGGAAGGAGGTGGAGAGGCCCACAACATAGCCTACAAGAGCAGTCGACCATACCTCCTCCAGCTCTGTTGAGTCCCCTGCTTCACAAACTGCAATGCTTCGAGAATCAAAGGAGGAAGGCTCAAGGTACTCCAACTTGAGCTGGTGCAGGAGTCTTGAAGAGGATGGTTGATGGGGACATTAGAGCAAGACCACTAACATTTACTTTTACATTTGTGTCCTTTTAGTTTATTTTTATATCCTTGGGAAAACATATGTGCAATTGTAAGGCTTTATAAGCCAAATTGTTAGTCTTTAGGTTTTAGTGGGGTTTTGTGCAAAAGTCTAGTAGGACCAGCAAGGGGCCCCCACACTCTTTCCCATTGGTCCACCTAAGCCCTAGGGACCCATGTGGGGCTGGTCAAAGTCCTAGGTGGGCTTCTAGATGGTTTGACATTCAAAGGGGGATAAGTGGTGAAAAATGTCCAAGATGCCTCCCCTTAAGTCAAGGGGGTGCCCCCCCATTAAAATGACATTTTGTATTTTCTTTTTTTAGACCAATTGACCACATGGGGGAAGAAATGCTACCCCTCTCCTCTCTCCCATGAAATTCCAACCCCCTCCCCCTTCCTCCCCTTCTATATAAACCTATGTATAGTGTTTTGTAAGGTTTAATGATGAATGATAGAAAAATTGTGAAATGCCCAAGAGAGCTAGGTGCGCCCCTCTCTCCTCTCCCCCTTGCAGCAGTGATTGCTACCCATTCTAGGATGTGAAGCCCTCATCTTGGTGTGACTCCAAGATCTCCAACCTCTGCTGGATGCGACTTCCGGCTGCCGCCTTCCGTTCGTGCCGCCATCGCGCCACCATCGCCGGAGCTCTGTCTCAATCAGGATAGAACCTCAACTTTGGAATTTTATCTGTTGTTCTTGTTGTCTGATTGAGCCCAAACTTTGAGGACTTGTTCTACCTGTATCCCCTAGTCTCTGGTTTAAATTTCGTGCCATTTGGACATCGTTTAGTATTTTTACCATATTTCTTGTTCCCCCTGTAATCTGTCATTCTGTAGATCCACGGGACAGTGTTCCTTTTTCGTATTTTTCCCACCCCCTTATCAATTTTCAGAAAATACATAAAAAATTTCAGGTGTTCCTAACATCCACTCCTTCCACCAGTAATTTTTGCAGCACCCATAAAATTCCCCTACCACCGGTCAAAGGTTAGTTTCAGGCAGATCCCTTTATGTCCTGAGTGTCAATAATCAGATCCATAGAAAAAACATAGTGTTACAGAGCCTCCCATTTCTCATCCCTTTTTTGGATCGACCTACAACAATTATATGTTGTAGATATGGGAGTCCTCTTTCTAACGCCTCTGGTCTCATCTCGATCTGATTCCGGATCTGAGAGAATTAATTCTTGCCGCCGAGGCGCGCAAATCTGTTCCCAGTGCAGGTCCGAAATTACAGTCCGAGAAATATTCACAAATAAATATCAAACGTCAACTTTAGGAGCCGCCACTTCAAGGAGTCATTCAGGGACGTCCTGCCATCGTGCCAGCCAAGCGGCGCCTCCAGAAGACCTCAAGAGGGCGATGTTCCTTTGGAAGTCTTCGCTTGCTGCCCAGCGAATCAGGACCGAGTCGATGCAGCACCGAGTCAGCGCAGGACCGAGTCGGACAAGCATGCCAAGTTCACCCCGAGAACCCTCCCAGTTTGCTTCCCATCAACCTAGGGTCGGTCCTCCCGGGCCCCACTTGTAGCCCTTTAACTCCCTGCGTGGAGTGGGCAATATAATTCACTGCTGTAATTAAATTTTAACCGTTGTTACCGGGAGTTATCGTACTTGGTTGGGAAGTCTTCCCCACGCCCGGAGCGTGGAGGTAAACTCGCTACCCTCCTCGTAGGCATTTGCTTTACCCATATATTTTTGAATGCCGCTGCATGTGATAGGTTCTTAGCCCGATATATGCTTTATTCACCGCTGCGAGAGAGCGAGAGTGAGTGTCCCATTCCGTGACTCGATCCGAGTACACGCGGAAAGCTGATACCCGAAACTCACTGCTAGTTTCTTAACCGCGCACAGTCCCACGTCTTCCCTCGCTTAGGGGCGATCGCGAGCTAGAGTCCCAGGTCGCGTGTCCGTCCCGCATCAATTTGGTATCAGAGCGAGTCGAGTCTAGGGTAGTCATTAGTCTTTACTTAACAAAAACAGAAAAAAGTGTCTAAGTCTAAGGGTGCATTTGCATACCATTGTTCGGTATATCAAAAGGTGTCGCCCGAACGTTAGGTTACGCCTATCGAGAAGGATGCACACTCACGTCGAGGAGACCCTCAGGTCAAACCTCTGCCACGTACCGAGTCTTGGTTGTGTCTAGGTTCATAGTCGAGTCAGCATTCCAACTTGCATTGTCGTTTAGGATCGTGTGTAGTGTCTTGTCCAAGTGTCTTCATGTCCGTCTTATAGCTCCCCATTTCCAATGGACTCCCGGTCGCCCAGGCGAGATAACCATTGGCACACCCATGGGTTGGGCAACCATGCTCTCCACTTCCGTAGGCCCGAAGCCTCGGATTTTTATGGCTCCAATGACCCGGGCGACTACCTCAAGTGGGAGAGCGCCATGGACACATACTTTGATTGTTATACCATGTCCGAAGCAGGGTAATTCTATTTTGCCAAGGAGAGGCTCCTCCACGAGGCGGCCAAAAAGTGGAGAGACATCGAAGGCTTGAGGGAGGTTAGGAGACAATGGCCAATCGAATCATGGTGGGACATGAAGAGAGAGCTTAGGAGGGTCTACCTTCCCCATCTTGTCCCTTGCAACCCATCCCACCCATTTACTTCCAACCCCGTGGGTCACGCCTCCAGCCGACCCCACCAACTCACTTCCAACCAAGTGGGTCATAATCGGAGGCAAGGAGCCCCGCACTTAGATGAGCCCCGACCCAAGCCTAGGCCGGTTGATTACGGGCGAGTCCACCGCAATAACCCTACTCCAACCCATACCATTTTCGAACTTGTGCAAATGATTTTGGAACGGTTGGATAGGAGGTGCGCTTATTTTGAGTCGCTGGTCTCCCCTTGCCCACCTCCGAGGCAGGAGGTAGCCATACTCGAGCCTAGGGAGGCCATAGCCCGTAGCCCCAACCCGGCCCTCCCTACGGGGTCCAAAGGACCACTTCCACTCCGGGAGGACATGCCTTCCTCGCCCATGAGAGCTCTTTTGCCGCCACCCTCACATCTTTATTTGGAGCCATCTCATTTGGACCCACCTCATCCCGAGCCACCCGTGTTTCTAACGGGAACGCTTTTCATAGCCGAGCTGCTTCTTAGCTGGCTCAAGGATGGCTTGGTCCCTACCCCACCTTGCTATCCACCCATGGACCCCACCTTACCTATACTGCCCGTCAACTCCTACCACACGACATTCCGGTCTAGTCACCACGTTGATACCTTGGGTGACCTTATTATGGGTCTACACCGGCAATGGACGTTGACGCACTTATTTGCCCGAGGCTTCGACCAACCCACTAGTCGTAGCTTCACCCATCCGGCCTTCGGATCCATTACCTTTGTGTGCACCGTGGGTTGTGTCACCACAGAGATTCTCTTATTCCTCCCTTTGCCGGCCGAGCCTACCTACATTCCTTTTATCCCGAGGGAGGAACCATATCTTCTATATACTGTCCCGTCCACCATGATGAATGAAGGTGACCACCCACACCATCAAGAATTTCACAATAGGGACCGTATCACATGGGATCCCATCTAATGGGGTCATATCTTCTTTGACCCTTTTGACCCCTTCACTAGTGAACCTTCCGAGATACCATATCTACTCCACTTCTACCTTGCCGAGGGAGTCCTCTACCACACCCCTCCCACTCAGGCCTGGCAACCTTCACATGGCAATAGGTTCAAAACATCATATGGGGGTAAAGACAACTTTGGCACTCCTAGCCAACCCAAATCCCATAGGAGGACAATGCATGACTGGGTCACACTTGGACGTCTAAATGTTTCCCATGCCACCAACCTCCGGTTACATTCCCATGCCACCAACCTTCTGTTACATAACATGCATGCATGGCACACATTCGGGTGTCCTGGTCCACCCTTGCATGTGTATGGGTCGGACTAACAATAGGTTTGTCTAGGGTCTCGTGTGTATATACATGCATGTGTCGAGTCGAGTCGGTCTTTTATACGCTCGCGTTGTCAGTCCATTTCGAGTGCGATACTTGTCAGACTTTGTGATCAGCTCTACCTCTACATATCGGATCTAGTCACATAAGGGACCCATCAGTGATTCCTAGTGAGTCTTTGAGCCGCCTCCCTTCATTTGAGAGTGACCCCACCCCGGAGTGTCCACCACTAGCTTCCTCCCCAGTAGCGTGTGCATATCGAATCTATACGGGATGAGCATGTGTCGATTACTTGGAGTGGAGCATACTCCGCACTTACTGGTACGATGACGGATCCACCGGCGTCACGAACAGCCGCACCCCTTACTCGACGGGGTCGAGTTCTTTCCACCCGGAGAGAATTGATGGGGACATCAGAGCAAGACCACTAACTTTTATTTTTACATTTGTGTCCTTTTAGTTTATTTTTATATCCTTGGGAAAACATATGTGCAATTGTAAGGCTTTATAAGCCAAACTATGAGTCTTTAGGTTTTAGTGGGTTTTTGTGTAAAAGTCCGGTAGGACCAGCAAGGGGCCCCCACACTCTATCTCATTGGTCCACCTAAGCCCTAGGGACCCATGTGGGGCTGGTCAAAGTCCTAGGTGGGCTTCTAGATGGTTTGACATTCAAAGGGGGACAAGTGGTGAAAAATGTCCAAGATGCCTCCCCTTAAGTCAAGGGGGTGCCCCCCCATTAAAATAACATTTTGTATTTTTTTTTTTTGGCCAATTGACCACATGGTGGAAGAAAATGCTACCCCTCCCCTCTCTCCCACGAAATTCCAACCCTCTCCCCCTTCCTCCCCTTCTATATAAACCTATGTATAGTGTTTTGTAAGGTTTAATGATGAATGATAGAAAAATTATGAAATGCCCAAGAGAGCTAGGTGCACCCCTCTCTCCTCTCCCCCTTGCAGTAGTGATTGCTGCCCATTCTAGGGTGTGAAGCCCTCATCTTGGTGTGACTCCAAGATCTCCAACCTCTGCTGGATGCGACTTCCGGCCGCCGCCTTCCGTTCGTGTCGCCATCGCGCCGGCATCGCCATCACCGGAGCTCTGTCTCAATCAGAATAGATCCTCAACTCCGAAATTTTATCTTTTGTTCTTGTTGTCTGACCGAGCCCAAACTTTGAGGGCTTATTCTACCTGTCTCCCCTAGTCTCCTATTTAAATTTCATGCTATTTGAACATCGTTTAGTATTTTTCCCATATTTCTTGTTCCCCCTTGTAATCTGTCGTTCTGCAGATCCACGAAATAGTGTTCCCTTTTCATATTTTTCCCACCCCCTTGTCAATTTTCATAAAATCCATAAAAATTCTCAGGTGTTCCTAACATCCTCCCCTTCCACGATTAATTTTTACAGCACCCATAAAATTCCCCTACCTACCGGTCAAAGGTCAGTTTCAGGTAGATCTCTTTTTATCCTGAGTGTCAATAATCAGATCCATAGAAAAAATACAGTGTTGCAGAGCCTCCAATTTCTCATCCCTTTGTTGGATCGACCTACAAACATTATATGTTGTAGATCTGGGAGTCCTCTTTGCAACTTCGCTGCTCTCATCTCGATCTGATTCTGGATCTGAGAGAATTAATTCTTGCCGCCGAGGCGCGCAAATCTGTTCCCTGTGCAGGTCTGAAATTACAGTCCGGGAAAAATTCACAAATAAATATTGAAGGTCAACTTCAGGAGCCGCAACTTTAGGCAGTCATTCAGGGACGTCCTGCCATCGTCCCAGCCAAGCGACGCCTCCAGAAGGCCTCAGGAGGGCGACGTTCCTTTGGAAGTCTTTGCTTGCTGCCCAGCGAGTCAGGACCGAGTCGGCGCAGTACCCAGTCGGCGCAGGACCGAGTCATACCAGCAGGCCGAGTTCGCCCCGAGAACCCTCCCAGTTTGCTTCCCGTCAACCCAGGGTCGGTCCTCCCGGGCCCCACTTGTAGCCCTTTACCTCCCCGCGTGGAGTGGGTAATATAATTCACTACTGTAATTAAATTTTAACCGTTGTTACCGGGAGTTACCGTACTTGGCCGGGAAGTCTTCCCCACGTCCGGAGCGTGGAGGTAAACTCGCTACCCTCCTCGTAGGCATTTGTTTTACCCGTATATTTTTGAATGCCGCTGCATGTGATAGGTTCTTAGCCTGATATATGCTTTATTCACCGCTACGAGAGAGCGAGAGTGAGTGTCCTGTCCCGTGACTCGATCCGAGTACACGCGAAAAGCCGATACCCGAGACTCACTGCCGGTTTCTTAACCACGCACGGTCCCACGTCTTCCCTCGCTTAGGGGCGATCGCGAGCTAGAGTCCCAGGTCGCGTGTCCGTCCCGCATCGATTTGGTATCAGAGCGAGTTAAGTCTAGGGTAGTCATTAGTCTTTACTTAACAAAAACATAAAAAAGTGTCTAAGTCTAAGGGTGCATTTGCATACCATTGTTCGGTATATCAAAAGGTGTCGCCCGAACGTTAGGTTACGCCTATCGAGAAGGATGCACACTCACGTCGAGGAGACCCTCAGGTCAAACCTCTGCCACGTACCGAGTCTTGGTTGTGTCTAGGTTCATAGTCGAGTCAGCATTCCAACTTGCATTGTCGTTTAGGATCGTGTGTAGTGTCTTGTCCAAGTGTCTTCATGTCCGTCTTATAGCTCCCCATTTCCAATGGACTCCCGGTCGCCCAGGCGAGATAACCATTGGCACACCCATGGGTTGGGCAACCATGCTCTCCACTTCCGTAAGCCCGAAGCCTCGGATTTTTATGGCTCCAATGACCCGGGCGACTACCTCAAGTGGGAGAGCGCCATGGACACATACTTTGATTGTTATACCATGTCCGAAGCAGGGTAATTCTATTTTGCCAAGGAGAGGCTCCTCCACGAGGCGGCCGAAAAGTGGAGAGACATCGAAGGCTTGAGAGAGGTTTAAAGACAATGGCCCATCGAATCATGGTGGGACATAAAGAGAGAGATTAGGAGGGTCTACCTTCCCCATCTGGTCCGTTCCAACCCGTCCTACCCATTTACTTCCAACCCCATGGGTCACGCCTCTAGCCGACCCCACCAACTCACTTCCAACCAAGTGGGTCATAATCGGAGGCAAGGAGCCCCGCACTTAGATGAGCCCCGACCCAAGCCTAGGCCGGTTGATTACGGGCGAGTCCACCGCGATACCCCTACTCCAACCCATACCATTGCCGAACTTGTGCAAATGATTTTGGAACGGTTGGATAGGAGGTGCGCTTATTTTTAGTCGTTGGTCTCCCCTTGCCCATCTCCGAGGCAGGAGGTAGCCATACTCAAGCCTAGGGAGGCCATAGCCCGTAGCCCCAACCCGGCCACACCTACGGGGTCCCAAGGACCACTTCCCCTCCGGGAGGACATGCCCTCCTTGCCCATGAGAGCTCCTTTGCGCCACCCTTACATCTTTATTCGGAGCCACCTCATTTGGACCCACCTCATCCCGAGCCACCCGTGTTTCTAACGGGAACACTTTTCATAGCCGAGCCACTTCTTAGCTGGCTCAAGGATGGCTTGGTCCCTACCCCACCTTGCTATCCACCCATGGACCCCACCTTACCTATACTGCCCGTCAACTCCTACCACACGACATTCCGGTCTAGTCACCACGTTGATACCTTGGGTGACCTTATTATGGGTCTACACCGGCAATGGATGTTGACGCACTTATTTGCCCGAGGCTTCGACCAACCCACTAGTCGTAGCTTCACCCATCCAGTCTTCGGGTCCATTACCTCTGTGTGCACCGTGGGTTGTGTCACCACGGAGATTCTCTTATTCCTCCCTTTGCCGGCCGAGCCTACCTACATTCCTTTTATCCCGAGGGAGGAACCATATCTTCTATATACTGTCTCGTCCACCATGGTGGATGAAGGTGACCACCCACACCATCAAGAATTTCACAATTGGGACCGTATGACATGGGAGCCCATCTCATGGGGTCATACCTTCTTTGACCTTTTTGACCCCTTCACTAGTGAACCTCCCGAGCTACCATATCCACTCCACTTCTACCTTGCGGAGGGAGTCCTCTACCGCACCCCTCCCACTCGGGCCTGGCAACCTTCACATGGCAGTTGGTCCGAAACATCATATGGGGGTAAAGACAACTTTGGCTCTCCTGGCCAACCCAAATCCCATAGGAGGACAATGCATGACTGGGTCACACTTGGACGTCTAGATGTTTCCCATGCCACCAACCTTCGGTTACATTCCCATGCCACCAACCTCCGGTTACATAACATGCATGCATGGCACACATTCAGGTGTCCTAGTCCACCCTTGCTTGTGTATGGGTCAGACTAACAATAGGTTTGTCTAGGGTCTCGTGTGTCTGTACTTGCATGTGTCGAGTCGAGTCGGTCTTTTGTACACTCGCGTTGTCAGTCCCTTTCGAGTGCGATACTTGTCGGACTTTGGGATCGACTCTACCTCTACATATCGGATCTAGTCACATAAGGGACCCAGCGGTTATTCCTAGTGAGTCTTTGAGCCGCCTCCCTTCATTTGAAAGTGACCCCACCCCGGAGTGTCCACCTCAGCCTCCTCCCCAGTAGCGTGTGCATATCAAATCTATACGGGATGAGCAGGTGTCGATTACTTGGAGTGGAGCGTACTACGCGCTTCCTGGTACGATGACGGATCCACCGGCGTCACGAGCAGCCGCACCCCTTACTCGACGGGGTCGAGTTCTTCCCACCTGGGGAGAATTGATGGGGACATCAGAGCAAGACCACTAACTTTTATTTTTGCATTTGTGTCTTTTTAGTTTATTTTTATATCCTTGAAAAAATATATGTGCAATTGTAAGGCTTTATAAGTCAAATTGTGAGTCTTTAGGTTTTAGTGGGTTTTAGTGTAAAAGTCCAGTAGGACCAGCAAGGGGCCCCCACACTCTTTTCCATTGGTCCACCTAAGCCCTAGGGACCCATGTGGGGCTGGTCAAAGTCCTAGGTGGGCTTTTAGATGGTTTGACATTCAAAGGGGGACAAGTGGTGAAAAATGTCCAAGATGCCTCCCCTTAAGTGAAGGGGGTGCCCCCCCATTAAAATGACATTTTATATTTTTCTTTTTTTAGGCCAATTGACCACATGGGGGAAGAAAATACTACCCCTCCCCTCTCTCCCACGAAATTCCAACCCCCTCCCCCTTCCTCCCCTTCTATATAAACCTATGTATAGTGTTTTGTAAGGTTTAATGATGAATGATAGAAAAATTATGAAATGCCCAAGAGAGGTAGGTGCACCCCTCTCTCCTCTCCCCCTTGCAGTAGTGATTGCTGCCAATTCTAAGGTGTGAAGGCCTCATCTTGGTTTGACTCCAAGATCTCCAACCTCTGCTGGATGCGACTTCCGGCCGCCGCCTTCCCTTCGTGCCGCCATCGCGCCGCCACCGCCATCGCCGGAGCTCTGTCTCAATCAGGACATAACCTCAACTCCGGAATTTTATCTTTTGTTCTTGTTGTCTGATTGAGCCCAAACTTTGAGGGCTTATTTTACCTGTCTCCCCTAGTCACCGGTTTAAATTTCGTGCCATTTGGACAATGTTTAGTATTTTTTCCATATTTCTTGTTCCCCCTGTAATCTGTCATTCTACAGATCCACATGATAGTGTTCCCTTTTCGTATTTTTCCAACCCCCTTATCAATTTTCAGAAAATATATAAAAATTATCAGGTGTTCCTAACATCCTCCCCTTCCACCAGTAATTTTCGCAGCACCCATAAAATTCCCCTACCCACCGTTCAAAGGTCAGTTTCAGGCAGATCCCTTTATGTCCTGAGTGTCAATAATCAGATCCACAGAAAAAATACAGTGTTGCAGAGCCTCCCATTTCTCATCCTATTATTGGATCAACCTACAAAAATAATATGTTGTACATATGGGAGTCCTCTTTCCAACGCGACTGGTATCATCTCGATCTGATTCCGGATATGAGAGAATTAATTCTTACTGCCAAGGCGCGCAAATCTGTTCCCTGTGCAGGTCCGAAATTACAGTCCGGGACAAATTCACAAATAAATATTGAAGGTCAACTTCAGGAGCCGCCACTTCAGGGAGTCATTCAGGGACGTCCTGCCATCGTCCCAGCCAAGCGGCGCCTCCAGAAGGCCTCAGGAGGGCGACGTTCCTTTGGAAGTCTTCGCTTGCTGCCCAGCGAGTCAAGACCGAGTCGGCGCAGCACCGAGTCGGCGCAGGACCGAGTCGGACTAGCAGGCCGAGTTCGCCCCAAGAACCCTCCCCGTTTGCTTCCCGTCAACCCAGGGTGAGTCCTCTCGGGCCCCACTTGTAGCCGTTTACCTCCCTACGTGGAGTGGGCAATATAATTCATTGCTGTAATTAAATTTTAACCGTTGTTACCGGGAGTTACCGTACTTGGCCGGGAAATCTTCCTCACTCCCGGAGCGTGGAGGTAAACTCGCTACCCTCCTCGTACGCATTTGCTTTACCCGTATATTTTTGAATGCCGCTACATGTGATAGGTTCTTAGCCCGATATATGCTTTATTCACCGCTGCGAGAGGGCGAGAGTGAGTGTCCCGTCCCGTGACTCGATCCGAGTACACGCGGAAAGCCGATACCCGAGACTCACTGCCGATTTTTTAACCACGCACGGTCCCACGTCTTCCCTCGCTTAGGGGCGATCGCGAGCTAGAGTCCAAGGTCGCGTGTCCGTCCCGCATCAATTTGGTATCAGAGCGAGTCGAGTCTAGTGTAGTCATTACTCTTTGCTTAACAAAAACACAAAAAAATGTCTAAGCCTAAGGGTTCATTTGCATACCATTGTTCGGTATATCAAAAGGTGTCGCCCGAACGTTAAGTCATGCCTATCGAGAAGGATGCACACTGGTGTCGAGGAGACCCTCGGGTCAAACCTCTGTCGCGTACCGAGTCTTGGTTGTGTCTAGGTTCATAGTCGAGTCGGCATTCCAACTTGCATTGTCGTTTAGGGTCGTGTCTAGTGTCTTATCCAAGTGTCTTCATGTCCGTCTTATAGCTCCCCATTTCCAATGGACTCCCGGTCTCCCAGGCGAGATAACCGTTGGCACACCCATGGGTTGGGCAACCATCCTCTCCACTTCCGTAGGCCCAAAGTCTCAAATTTTTATGGCTCCAATGACCCGGGCGACTACCTCAAGTGGGAGAGCGCCATGGACACATACTTTGATTGTTATACCATGTCCGAAGCCGGGCAATTCTATTTTGCCAAGGAGAGGCTCCTCCACGAGGCGACCGAAAAGTGGAGAGACGTCGAAGGCTTGAGAGAGGTTAGGAGACAATGGCCCATCGAATCATGGTGGGACATGAAGAGAGAGCTTAGGAGGGTCTACCTTCCCCATCCGGTCCCTTCCAACCCGTCCCACCCATTTACTTTCAACCCCGTGGGTCACGCCTCCAGCCGACCCCACCAACTCACTTCCAACCAAGTGGGTCATAATCGGAGGCAAGGAGCCCCGCACTTAGATGGGCCCCGACCCAAGCCTAGGCCGGTTGATTACGGGCGAGTCCACTGCGATACCCCTACTCCAACCCATACCATTGCCGAACTTGTGCAAATGATTTCAGAACGGTTGCATAGGAGGTGCGCTTATTTTGAGTCGCTGGTCTCCCCTTACCCACCTCCGAGACAGGAGGTAGCCATACTCGAGCCTAGGGAGGCCAAAGCCCGTAGCCCCAACCCGGCCCTCCCTACGGGGTCCCAAGGACCACTTCCCCTCCGGGAGGACATGCCTTCCTTGCCCATGAGAGCTCCTTTGCCGCCACCCTCACATCTTTATTCGGAGCCATCTCATTTGGACCCACCTCATCCCGAGCCACCCGTGTTTCTAACGAGAATGCTTTTCATAGCCGAGCCGCTTCTTAGCTGGCTTAAGGATGGCTTGGTCCCTATCCCACCTTGCTATCCACCCATGGACCCCACCTTGCCTATACTGCTCGTCAACTCCTACCACACGACATTCCGGTCTAGTCACCACGTTGATACCTTGGGTGACCTTATTATGGGTCTACACCGGCAATGGATGTTGATGCACTTATTTGCCCGAGGCTTCGACCAACCCACTAGTCGTAGCTTCACCTATCTGGCCTTCAGGTCCATTACCTCTATGTACTCCGTGGGTTGTGTCACCACGGAGATTCTCTTATTCCTCCCTTTGCCGGCCGAGCCTACCTACATTCCTTTTATCCCGAGGGAGGAACCATATCTTCTATATACTATCCCGTCCACCATGATGGATGAAGGTGACCACCCACACCATCAAGAATTTCACAATTGGGACCGTATCACATGGGAGCCCATCTCATGGGGTCATACCTTCTTTGACCCTTTTGACCCCTTCACTAGTGAACCTCCCGAGCTACCATATCCACTCCACTTCTACCTTGCCGAGGGAGTCCTCTACCACACCCCTCCCACTCGGGCCTGGCAACCTTCACATGGCAATAGGTCTGAAACATCATATGGAGGTAAAGACAACTTTGGCTCTCCTGTCCAACCCAAATCCCATAGGAGGACAATGCATGACTGGGTCACACTTGGACGTCTAGATGTTTCCCATGCCACCAACCTCCGGTTACATTCCCATGCCACCAACCTCCGGTTACATAACATGCATGCATGGCACACATTCGGGTGTCCTGGTCCACCCTTGCATGTGTATGGGTCGGACTAACAACAGGTTTATCTAGGGTCTCGTGTGTCTGTACATGCATGTGTCGAGTCGAGTCGAGTCAGTCTTTTGTATGCTTGCGTTGTCAGTCCCTTTCGAGTGCGATACTTGTCGGACTTTGGGATCGGCTCTACCTCTACATATCGGATCTAGTCACATAAGGGACCCAGCGGTTATTCCTAGTGAGTCTTTGAGACGCCTCTCTTCATTTGAGAGTGACCCCACCCCGGAGTGTCCACCTCTAGCCTCCTCCCTAGTAGCGTGTGCATATCGAATCTATACGGGATGAGCAGGTGTCGATTACTTCGAGTGGAGCGTACTCCTCGCTTCCTGGTACGATGACGGATCCACCAGCGTCACGAGCAGCCACACCCCTTACTAGACAGGGTCGAGTTCTTCCCACCCGGGGAGAATTGATGGGGACATCAGAGCAAGACCACTAACTTTTATTTTTGCATTGGTGTCCTTTTAGTTTATTTTTATATCATTGAGAAAATATATGTGCAATTGTAAGGCTTTATAAGCCGAACTGTGAGTCTTTAGGTTTTAGTGGGTTTTTGTGTAAAAGTTTAGTAGGACCAGCAAGGGGCCCCCACACTCTTTCTCATTGGTCCACCTAAGCCCTACGGACCCATGTGGGGCTGGTCAAAGTCCTAGGTGGGCTTCTAGATGGTTTGACATTTAAAGGGGGACAAGTGGTGAAAAATGTCCAAGATGCCTCCCCTTTAGTCAAGGGGGTGCCCCCCCATTAAAATGACATTTTGTATTTTCTTTTTTTAGGCCAATTGACCACATGGGGGAAGAAAATGCTACCCCTCCCCTATCTCCCACGAAATTCCAACCCCCTCCCCCTTCCTCCCCTTCTATATAAACCTATGTATAGTGTTTTGTAAGGTTTAATGATGAATGATGGAAAAATTATGAAATGCCCAAGAGAGCTAGGTGCACTCCTCTCTCCTCTCCCCCTTGTAGCAGTGATTGCTGCCCATTCTAGGGTGTGAAGCCCTCATCTTGGTGTGACTCCAAGATCTCCAACGTCTGCTGGATGTGACATCCGGCCGCCGCCTTCCGTTAGTGCCGCCATCGCGCCGCCACCGCCATCGCTGGAGCTCTATCTCAATCAGAACAGAACCTCAACTCTGGAATTTTATGTTTTGTTCTTGTTGTCTGATCGAGCCAAAACTTTGGAGGCTTATTCTACCTTTCTCCCCTTGTCTCTGGTTTAAATTTCGTGACATTTGGACATCGTTTAGTATTTTTCCCATATTTATTGTTCCCCCTGTAATATGTCATTCTATAGATCCACGGGATAGTGTTCCCTTTTCATATTTTTCCCACCCCCTTATCAATTTTAAGAAAATCCATAAAAATTCTCAGGTGTTCCTAACGTCCTCCCGTTCCACCAATAATTTTCGCAGCACCCATAAAATTCCCCTACCCACCGGTCAAAGGTCAGTTTCAGGCATATCCCTTTCTGTCCCGAGTGTCAATAATCAGATCCACTGAAAAAACACAGTGTTGCAGAGCCTCCCATTTCTCATCCCTTTGTTGGATCGACCTACAAAAATTATATGTTGTAGATATGGGAGTCCTCTTTCCAACGCCACTGGTCTCATCTCGATCTGATTTGGGATCTGAGAGAATTAATTCTTTCCGTTGAGGCTCGCAAATCTGTTCCCTGTGCAGGTCCGAAATTATAGTCCGGGAAAAATTCACAAATAAATATTGAAGGTCAACTTCAGGAGCCGCCACTTCAGAGAGTCATTCAGGGACGTCCTGCCATCGTCCCAGCCAAGCAGTGACTCCAGAAGGCCTCAGGAGGGTGACGTTCCTTTGGAAGTCTTTGCTTGCTGCCCAGCGAGTCAGGACAGAGTCGGCACAGCACCGAGTCGGTGCAGGACCGAATCGGACCAGCAGGTCGAGTTCGCCCCGAGAACCCTCCCAGTTTTCTTCCCGTCAACCCAGGGTCGGTCCTCCCGGGACCCACTTGTAGCCCTTTACCTCCCTGCGTGGAGTGGGCAATATAATTCACTACTATAATTAAATTTTAACCGTTGTTACCGGGAGTTACCATACTTGGCCGGGAAGTCTTCCCCACGCCCGGAGCGAGCAGGCACTATAGAGCGAGATCATGATCGAGCTCTGGGCTGAACTCTCCCTTCCAAAGCTGATGGAGACTTCGGCTGAAAAGCAGGGAGGGGGTGGGATGGCTCCTGCAGAGAGGGAAGATGAGGGGAAGCCGAGCCATGCAGTGCGGAGCTCCTGGCCCCAGAATCGCCAGAGCTTCTCTCTCCTCTCATTATGTGCTTAATTGACGATTCTTATGCCTTGATTGGTTTATCCTATATTGTAAAAACTTTTTTATGGTTTCTTGCAGCATGGCTCCATACTTCAATCCGGCAGGTAAATCAGGTACGTGTTACGCATCCCTTATCCCTTAATGCATTACTATATGGTATCTAAGGTATTTTTTCTCGAGAACCGGCTGGTCATTTATGTGTTATGAGATCTGATGTTCCCCTTTACCAAAAATGATGATGATCTAGGTGCACATGTTTAATCGCTAGATAAGGCCGTTAGGTTGGATGAATCAAGGGACGCTGGTTCTATCTCGCACACCATGATTGCGAATAGTATCCTGACCCTGATTTCTCCAGTCTAGCAATATTAGTCTCGAGTATTTTTCTATTTTATCATTCTTTGCATTCGTTTTAACGATTTCCTTTGTTTTAGCCCAGCATCCATCATACGCATTTTTGAGCGTTCATGTCCCTAATCTGTCTGAAAATACCTTATCGGTGCTGGACATTCATACGTCCATGGTCTTTGGTAAGAAAGGGTATTCCACTCAGAATTGGAAGGTCTTTTTTGGTCTATTCACTTGGTTCAATTGACTGAAGGTCCTGGTCTGGAGTTTAGTCTGCTCTCTTTCCTTTTTTTTCTTTCGTTCCTGTTTATTCCTGTCCCCTCATTGGTCCGTGGATTGTCTCCCCTAATGAGGTTGGCCGTATTTTCTCCTTCCGTTTATTTTATTAATTCCTCCAAATTGGTGTCATTTTGATCTGACTGTTCTATGTGTTTGGTTCAAAGTTTCCCGGAAGATTCCTATCGCTCATTGGCTACGAATGGGTGTCGTTTACCTTAACGCCCACTTTTCAGTCCGCTCCACTACATTTCCGCTTCATCTCCATGTTCCCATCTCGCCTTCGCTTCACCTCCGCTCGCTCCCCTGCAAAGAGGACGTTAAGGAGGAGCATCTGTTGACACCCGTTTTTTAACCTTTGAGTTGGGCTATTTTATTATCTTTATTTATGATGTCCCAAGGTTGTCCATTACCCATTGGGCCATTTTTTAGATGGTTTTGGGCCTATTTTATGGGTCACTTTCTCCCTGGCTGGGGTTTGCTCCTATGTTTTCTTGAGTTTAGACTTAGTGAAATTGGGTTCGACTAGGTCTTTGGATTGAGTGGAGCTATTCGCCCCTTATTTGCTCTTTTCAACAATCACCTTAAATAACAGTCTCACGATAGACCGTTTTCAGGAAGGTGGCGGTCTGTCGAGTGACTGTTTGCGCTCCCTGTGTCGACCTGTCATTTTCTGAGTCGGCATGTTACTTTTTAAAAAAGGTATCACGATAGACCGTCTCGAGATTGTGACGGTCTTCCGAGAACCGTTTCCACTTGGCGGGAATGCCCATTTGACTCGGTCAGTTGATAATTAAGTGGATTTATCTTGTTTTATCTTTCAACGACCAGAGTAAAAGCGGTCAGGCAATGGACTGTTTAGCTAAGTGACGGTCTGTCAAAAGACCGTTTCTACTTGGCGGGAATTCCCTTTGACTTGGTCTTTGGATAAATAGGCGCATTTATCTTATTTTTTTTTCTGCCGGCCAGATGCATAACGGTCATTCGATAGGCCGCTTAGCATACTGGGCTATCTATCGATGGACCGTTTCTTTCAACCGAGATTCCTGCGTCGATGGGCAGTTTCTCTCTCTATCTGTGGTCAAATCCATGGATTTCTCCACAGATTCTCAACCAAATCGAGCATCGTTTGATCCTGATAAAACTTGGGAGTATTATCTCCATTTTATTCAACATAATCCAAGTCTGATTCCCACTCTAAAGCCCTTCATTCGAGCTAGGGTTTCAAGGGTCTATAAATAGAACCCTTGAGTCATGGCCATGGGGGAGATCTAAGTCGACATCGAGGTGCTGTCGCTTTCTTGAGTGAAGTCCAGCCTGGGAGAAAGGTTTTCTACGCCTTTGGTTCAGGGAGTAGTCTGTTTCCTTCATGTTTTGAGTCATAGCTTAAGTTCTCTTTGGCCATTGTTTTAGTCATTTCTTCATCGTTCTCCCTCGTTTTCTCTGCATTTCTTTTTACTGGCATCCTGTCATTTCCACAACCTCCCCTCATTTTTTTTACGCCCCATAGGGGTTAAAAAACCCAACCCCCAGGTATTTCCCTTTTCAATCATGTATCCTCTTCATAGTTCCCAATTATAGATACTACACTTTCATAAACTAATTTGGGGTCATTGTTGTATGTCATTTGTGTTGTTTTACAGGTCAGCAAGTGCTTAAAATGCGAGGCCCATCCCTCCTGGCTGGCCGGAAGGGGTGAAGGATCAAGTTCCCCGGCTTGGGAGCTAGAAGTTGTTGCGGTCCACCTCTGACCGTTCACTTGGGAAAATGGCCTTCTTTAGACTGTCTCTCAGGTGTATGTGGTCGACTGGAAACCGTTTGACTCCGGCGCCTGTGTCTTCTTCCCGTGTACTGTTCCAGTGCCAATAGTGGCCTATCGATCGGCCGTTTTCACCTTTCTGCAGTCGTCTCCAGACCGTTTTTATCCTATATCGGCGCTGCATTTTTTGGCGAGTGTCTTCGTCCTTTCCCCCTTTCCAAGGTACGTAGTGCATCCTCGTTTGCATTATATATCTTGGTGGCGATCACAACTTGATAGCCTGTGTGGATGTTTGATTTCATTGCTTTTGTGTGTCATTCTATGTTTAGTTGACGTCATATCAGTCATATTCACACCAACTCCCACAGTCCATTCCTTCTTTTCCTTTAGATTAGAAGTAGAACTTATCTACAGCGACCACGCATGTGGGCGCTATTTCTATAATTGGTGGCGACTGAATGGGCGCCAATTACCCAGTTTCATTCCATGTCTTGGTTTTCGTGAGGATTAATGATGTGTCATACTTGTTCAAAGTTCAACCCTTGAACTCCTTCATTCGTGAAAATCTACCTTATCATCTTACAATGGTTATTCCTTTGGAACTCTATATTGGCTATAACTATAGTGGATGTCTAAAAACATATACATGACTCAATGCTTGTATATATAGGGCCCGATCTGGTCTTGGGAGGAGCACACAAAAGTATTTGTGCACATAGGAGCTATATTGATAACGGTGCGGCATTGCACCGAAGTGCATGACTAGCTAGATTTGACATTCCACGACTCGTACTTGACTTGACATGACTTGCGTGGCCCGGGATGGGTATTTACTTACTTGATATTACGATACCCAATTCACGTGACATGACTTCATATGCTTACATGTTTGACCATCTTGATACATTTTTCATGAAAATCTTTAAATCTTGCTAGTTCCTCTCTATTAATTCTTGTTACACTCTCTCATGTTGTTTTCATGCGTACATACATAGCTATACTTGCATTCATATAACATGTAATTACTTAAAGCAAGCTTGTACTTGAGATATAATTCCTACTGAGCGTTCGCTCACCCTAGTGTTTCCCATATTTTTCAGATAATTTCGATGACGAAGATCACTCGGCAGGGAATAGACATGAGTGAAGAGCATAGAGCCACCCAACTATTAATGCCTCTATCCAGTCGTGTCTTTTTCTACTTTTTTGAGTCAATCATTATAATTTTCTTTCATTGAGTCATGATTGTCCTTAGTACTTTATTGAGATTATGTAATAAAAATTACCTTGATGGTTATTATGAATAAAATATTTGGTTTATCTCTATTTTTGTGCACTCTGTCCTTGTGTCGAATACACTTATGCTCCGATTGACATGATTGATATAACTCGTCACGCATACCGGGTTCCTTCTGCGCTCGGGGTGTGACAGTTTTTATGGTATCAGAGCCTAAGATATTCCATTCCTAGGAAACCAAGTCCAAGGATAGGTTTATACCTTTACCCGGTAAGATTGGGTAGAGCCATGGGTTAAGAGACTTAGACTCTTGGTTAACCATATAATAATATAGTTATTTAAAAATTTGTAAGATCATGGCCGCTGAACGTGCTCAATGGCGCGAGATGCAGCGCACGGTGCAAGGTCTCACTCAAGCGCTGCAACAGGTAGTGCAAGGCGGAGCGAACCGGGGAGCAGGTGATCTCCACCATAGCTTCTGAAATATGAACCCGCCAAGGTTCGTCAGTTCATATGATCCCGATGACGCCGAGAATTGGATAAAGGAGATCGAAAGGATTTTCCATGTAATGCAATGCACGGAGGATGAGAAGGTCATGCTGGCCATTTTTCAACTAGAGTGGGATGCTCATTGTTGGTGGGAGTCTGTAGAAGCCACATTTCCTGATGATCATGTCACCTGGGCCGAGTTTGTTGACTATTTCAATAATAAATACTTTTCAGACCGTATCCAGGAGAAGAAGGCTGTGGAGTTCGCCGCATTGAAGCAAAGGACATTATCCGTGGCCGAATATGAGGCCCGGTTTTCCCATCTATTAGGGTATGCACCGCATCCAGTGCATACAGAGAAGATGAAGGCTCGAAGGTTTCTAAATGGACTTAGGCCGCAATATATAACCCAACTGGCTCCAATGGACATTCAAGTCTATTCGGAGATGGTGCGAAGAGCCCAGTTGTTAGAAGATGCCATGGAGCTGTTCGACAGGATCCGTGGAAAGGATAAGAAGGAATATGTCACAAGCTCTGACACCTTTCTGAACGCGTCACGTGGTGGACTGAGAGAGAGAGATGGGGTTTCTCCCTCTCTGAGTAATAAAGGGTGAAAGAAATGAGGATAAAATAATGAAACGCGCGCTATAGGGGATATGAAAGAACGGTGGACAAGTACACATACAGATGACACTCTAATGGAGACAGAAAGAATTTAGACTGACCGAACTCCGGTACATGGCGGAGATAGGGGTCCGAAGACCCTCTCACGCAAACTGAACCCCTTCCCGGTAGGCGTAACCCACCGTTCCGAGAGCAACTTTTCAGATACCGAATTCGAGTCCTGGGACTCTACGTAATAGGAGTTGACAGACGGGAAGACACGTAGACTCGGAAATTGTAACGATATATCACTCCTCGAACATTTACAAGAACAATATGAATAAAGGCACACCACCGCAAGACATTGATCTTTGCGGGGTTTTAACAATAATATTACAATATGAGCAGCAATTAATATATGTACATCTAGAAACCACCGCGAGACATTGGCCTTACGGGATTTTTAATACAATATAAATAATACATATGATATATATATAAACCACCACGAGACATTGGCCTCTGCGGGGTTTTTAATGCAATACAAATAATACATATGAGTATATATATAAACCACCACGAGACATTGGCCTCTGCGGGGCTTTTACTATAACATAGATAATAAATATAAGTATATAAATATATAAACCACCACGAGACTGTGGCCTCTGCGGGGTCTTTAATACGACATAAATAATATAAATAATAAATATATATATATATATTATATATATAAAACCACCATGAGACTGTGGCCTCTGAGGGGTCTTAATGTGACATAAATAATATAATATATATATATATATATATATAAACCACCACGAGACTGTGGCCTCTGAGGGGTCTTTACTATAAGATAAGTATATGTGACAGGAAAGGAAAAGGGATGAAATAAACCGCCGCGAGATGTTGATCTCCACGGGATTTTAAAGCGATGATGGGGGAATGCTGAAATTAAATAGTTAGGAGTTAGAAAGTAAAGTGCAAAAAATAAAATACTGAAATGGAAATGGTCGCGGGAGGTGACCCACCGCACCAATTAGGAGTTAGATATACAGAAAGTAAATCACAGAAACCGCCGCGGGGAATAATCCTCCGCGCGGGTGAGGCCAAGACAGAAGAAGATACCGCTGCGGGAAGTAACTCTCCGCGGGTGTTATTAAAACAAAAGATAGTCAAAATGGAGCGCGCGTTAGAGTGTTGTGATCGCCAGGGACCGAGGGTCCCGAGTGATTGATCGCTTTCGCCTTCGACACGAGGTTATGCGGGCTCCAACTTCCTCTTCTTTCGACAGGCCGAAGAAGAGGGCCTTTAACTGGTTACCCCTTACACAAAGAACAAACAGAGAAAAATAACTAAATGAGAATACGGCGGTGTAGTACCAATCCTTAGATAATAAAACTGTAAATAACATAAACGAACACGTACCTGGTTGGTGTGTTTAAAACCCCTTTAGAACTAAAAGGGTGGGAGAATGACATGATGAAATGCACAAACATAAAGACACTTACAAGCTAGGCCCTCTCGGAGAGAAAGACATGGCACATATGCTAAATGATACATGGAACATGATTAACTGACTGATTAAAATTAAAAAGGGAGAAGAGCTTATCGGGGAAGTGCCAATGACGGGCTTTGGGGGAGCTTCAGTAACACGAGCACATCACGACCGAGGGCCTTCAAAGCGGACTTCAGAAATTGGTTAAGCCGGTCATAAGAGCACACACACACACGAGCATATACATATGAATGATAAGTATATTTATATAAACATATATTTAGACATATTAAAGATATTTAACATATACATAAATACAAACATTTATAAACAGATACGTAAGTTGGTCCAAATAAAAGAACATGAATTTGAGAGAGAAGGCGAGAAAGGGAGAGAGAAAATTCCTTTTTTTAATTCATTTTTTAAGACTTTATTTTTAGGAGAAAAGGGATGAGATATATATACATATATGATATAGATATATATATATATATATATATGATATCTATATATATAGGTATTATGTATATGTATAATATATATATATATATATGGGGGAGAGAAAGAAAGAGAGAGGGCAAGAGAGAGGATAAGAGGGAGAAAGGGACGGAGGGGGGGCGTGTGAGAGAGAGAGAGAAGAGAGGGAAGATGATTAAAAAAATGAAAAAGAGAGAGAGAGAGAGATCGAGAAGAGAGAAGAGAGGGGCGAGTGAGAGAGAAAGAGAGAAAGAGAGAGAATAAAAAAAATTTAAAAAAAAAGGAGAGAGAGGGAGAGTGAGTGAGACGGAGAGAGGAGGGAGAGATCGAGAGAGAGAGGGGGACCCGGTGAGAAGAGAGAGATGGGAGAGGGAGATGTAGAGAGGGAGGCGGTGAGAGAAGAGAGAGAGGGAGAGAGAGAAAGAACGGGATAGAGGGAGAGAACCGGTGGGGGAGAGAGAGAGGCGAGAGGGAGCAGAGAGAGGGAGAGAGCTGTGGGGGGAAGAGAGAGACGACGGGAGAGGGGGGGACGAGAGAGAAAAAGAGTGTGAGAGGGAGAGAGAAGTAGGGGGAGGGGGGTCTCGCGAGGCCGGCGCGAGGTGGCCGGGCAGCCGCGGGGCGGCAGGGCCAGAGGGCGGTGCAGACGGGGTGGCCACGGCGCGCGCAGGCGATGATGGACGGCGGCCGGAGGGGGGACCGGCGACGGGAGCGACGGCGGTCGTGGGTGCCGCGATGGCGGGAGCTGCTCTGCGATGGCGGCGGTCACGGTCTGGGCGCGGCAGTGGGGACGGTGGCATCGGTTAGCGGAGAACGTCTGCGGCGGCTTCGACGGACGACGGGGAAGACGGGGGAAAGCTCGCGGCGTCTTGGGCAATGGCGGAGGGTGCGTCCGGGGGCGTGCAGACGACGGGCTGAGCGTCCGGTGGTGTGCAACGGGCTCAACGGGGAGAACGGGAAGGTCGGCGGGGCGTGGGTTACATGCAGAGGGGTGATGGCCGCGGTTAGCAGGTGGGAGTGGGGTGGTTTCACGGTGGAGGTGGAAGGAGGGAGATGGTGGCCGGTGAGGGTGGGATGGCAGCGAAGGAGGCGGCTGGGAGTGGGAGTTTTTACGAGAGTGAGGTTGTCGTTAGGGAGCTTGGACGTGGGAATGGGAGAGTGAGAGAGTTGAGAGCGTGAGGAGAGAAAATGAGAGTGGGATGGGGATGAGTGTGCATGTGTGTGTGCCGTGAGGAAAAAGGGTGAGAACAGTGAGAGTGAGAGGGAAAGAAAGAGACGGAGGGGGTTACATGAGAGAGAGGGAAGAAAATAGAAATAAAAAAAGAGATGGGGAGAGAATACGATGGGGTAGGGAATATTATTTCAAAGTATCTTTTATTTTATTTTTTATGCTTGTTTGTTTTTATTTGTTTTGTTTCTTTTATTTTTGCTTCTTTTTATATATATATTATTTATGGTTATTATATTTTTTTGCTTTTTAATAAATATATTATGTATATACTAATCACTTATATATGTATTTATATTTTATGAAAATAAATTTATTAAAGAAAATCAATTATATTATTTTTACGTAAACACAATTACACACATTTTTTTGGAATTTTATTTTTCTCTTTTTATTTATTTTATATGTACACATATTTTAATTTTCTCCCTTTCACAAAATAATGCAATTTAACCACAATTACGGAAATCACTCAAATAAAATAAAATGTAAGCCACTTCAGGGCATTACGGTACAACATGGGATTTACTCATCGTAACGTCAGAAATGGCGTGTCTACAGCTGCCCCGCCTTGGCATCCACTTTGTAGGGGAAGGACGTGTAATGGAATGAAACGAAGTGTATTGAATGAAATGGAGTGGACTGAAAAGTCGATGCCAAGGTGTGATGAGACACGCTTCTAACGTCACGAGATGGGAATCTTTCCCGAGTTTCACGAAGCAACCTTGAGGAAGGTTCTCCGAAATCAACGATTGTTTGGATGGTAAACAAAGGAAGGACATTGTGTGCACTGGGGCACAAACAAACTAAAAGGACCAACTTCACGGTGCGGAAGTACCTGGGTCGTAAACCTCAGGTTTCACCATTGGGGAGCGGTTACCAGCCATTGTGGAAGTGCTGCAGCCAAGGTGGGTCCGAGGGAAATAAACAGATGATTGGAGACAAATCCAAACAATGGTTTCATCCAGAGAAACGTCCCAAGGTAACCTCGGGGAAACTCAGTACTCGACTCAGAATGGAATATCCCATATTTAAGCAATTAAGCACAGTGCTCACACAATCAAAGTAAGTGAATGATTTTCCACAATGAACTCAAAGTCCTACATGAATGCATGCTGGGTTTAAAAGAAAAATAAAACAAACTAAAATAGAAACTAGCCAAGGATAATATTGCTAAGCTGTGGAGAGTGGGTCAGGATACCGATCCAATGAGCTGATACTGAGCCGGGGCCCGTTTATCCACGTACCGACTCATCGAACGGAACCGTCGTCCCCATTCTATCACAGCTTAACGGCCTATCCGTACGTCCTGATCTCCTCCGGGATCATCACTGTTTTTGTTGAAGGGGAACTCAAATCCCAGATTCGTCCAGACCGTAAGGTCCTTGGCATGCTCTAGTAGCGTAAATATCATATAATACGATGCATGATAAGGGGGGACCACAATGATTGAATGATTAGGGGACAAGGCGGGACAAGGTGGGGCATCGGTGGGACAGTGGTACCCCACTCGATAATTAACATAACAAAACAAGATCACAACTATGCAAGCAAATTATCACACACAACAAAACGAAACTGCAACACTGTTCCTAGATTCCTTTCCTCACTATAAGTATCGCCCCCTTGGCCCTTAAAAAAATGCATTCCAGGGCGAGCTAAGAAAGTTGAAGCTTAGGAGGAGATCAAAGTTCGAGATGGAAGGCCAGTCTTCCAATCCCGTGAAGAAAAGCAAGCCCAACAACGAGTGCAAGCGGCTTACTGACTTCGAAGGGCATCTTAGCGGGAGAATTCAGTCTCGAATGGTGAGTTAACATTTCTTTTTTGTGTTTCTGCAAGACCTTCTTACACTCATTTTCACCTTCTCCACTTTTCTATTTCCAGCCGTATCCTCTCTTTCCTGGCCCGAGGAAGTTTTCAAGGTTGCCATGGCTGTCGAGACTCACTTCGAACATCTCGATCAGCATGAGGGCCATCATCAGAAAGTGGTATCTCTAAAAGCTCGTAACTCATGCCAAACATTACAACGAGATTCACATGGATTGGGCGGCTATGGGTGCACTGGTAGAGCTTTGGCACCCTCAAACCCATACATTCATTTTCCCCACTTTCGAGGCAACTATTCTTCTCGAAGAAGCAGAACTTCTACTTGGCGTGAAGAAATTCTAGAGAAATGGCAAGGTAAAGGTTACGCGCATGCTAAGAAGGGTGACTTCCGAGGAGGTGCTCAGAAACTTCATGCCATCTTAAACCATCAAGGGCGTCCAGACTCAGAAGGGAATCCATCTGCAAAAACTTGCAGATTGGGTCATAAATGCTCTTGAAAGGTTGACAAGTGATGATGATCGCATTGAAGGGCTCATGAAGGGATTCACCATCTGCTTAGCGGGTGCTCTCCTATTCCCTTATACTGACAACATAGTGGAGGAAGATCAACTAAGCGCCATCTGTGGAATTTGGGAAGGAAAGAGAGTGGGACCTGCCATCCTTGCTTATCTCTATAGCGGACTCACGGCTTCCAGTATGGGTAAGCCTCCTTTTGGTTGCGCACTCCTTTTGAATTGCTGGACTGACTTGCATTTCAAATTTAACCATCGTGAGGGAATGTCGTCTACTTCAAGACTCTTCCAACAAAGCCCGCTTCACCATATGGTCAATGTGTTAGGCTCTAGTGGTAGTATAGCAAATCGCGTTCCCTGGCTGAAGAAACGAGAAGACTGGCGGGCTCACTTCAGTACCATTGAAGAGTATATGTTCACTCGTGCACCGACATGCTTACTTCCATATGAGCTTCTCACGAGGTCTTCTCTTAACATGGAGCTCCAGCTTGTTGGCGCGTCTGAATTCATCCTTTACAACACGCACCGGTGTCATACTCAGATGGGCCTCCCTCGCCATTCATTCCCACTGCTATCCGAGCTTCCTCTAATCAGAAAAAGGGAGCTGGGCACAGGTGGTGACGCAAGAAATGTGAAGACAATCAAAGCGTCATGGAAGGCTAGCATTACACTGAGGGCAACAGAGTCTGTGAGTGAGGACGAAGAACTGCTGAAAGCTTATGTAATTGAGTTGGGGAAATTGAGGCCTGAGATGCCCAAACCATAATGTATCTTTTCTTGGAATAAATATGGAAGCTTTAATGCCTATTTAGATCCTTACTCTCTACTATTTTTTTCTTCTTTTTTTATTCCCTTTTTTCTCTTTTTTCTTGTTTTTGGCACAAACATCTGCAATAGCCAGTGCTAGGTGATAGCGAACCATTCCGGACAAGAGCCAAAAAATCAAGGCAACCAGCATGAGGAGTTGCCCTGAGATGCCCGGGAGCTAAAGATTTCTCTCCGAATGGCTAAGAGAGAGATAAAGTAAGAGATAATAGAGAGAGAAAAGGCAAAAATAGAGCAGCACCAGTGGCGCAGGAGATGGAGCTCTGAGAGAAAGAGCATCCAAACATGGCTCGCTCTGTAGATTGGAGGGGATTAGAGCTCGCAACAGAGGAGCTTCTGGAGTTGGTAGCATCTTTATCGGCAGAGCATAGGGCAGCTCAGCTAGCGGCCTCGACTTCAAGAGCTTCGCGGCCATCAGGGTCGCGAGAGAAACAAGAGGACGGCGAGGAGCACTGCCGAAGAGCAGGTGGGAACGCATGGCGCGACAAAGCGATTGCTGCGTCACGGAATTATAAAAGGCCTCCAAGGGACTTCTTGCCTTGAGAGAGAGAATAGAAGCGACTAAGAGGGTGGTGAGGGTTAGTGAGTGGCTTGTTCACTCACTCCCTTCTCATGACGGGCACAAACCCTTATATATATGTGCGAGTGAAATAGGTTGGTTTGAACACGGCTGGTTCGCCCTGGATATGTTCCTTCTGCTCTACGCCTCTTCTCCACCACATGGTTCTCGCGCAGTATGCTCGGCGAGATGTCTCCTTAAAACACGGGGCGGTGACTCACCATAGCCATGATTTTCAAGGGGATCATCCACGGATTTCAACAATATCGGCCCGTGGTGCTCTTTTCCCACGTGAATGTCCCTTATTTCCTTGTTTGCGCTAAAAGTAGTCGCAATAGGACAAGGGACACGCGGAATCTTTGGACCGAATAGGAGTGGCGGGTCAACAAATCACAGCTCTGCTCCATTTACTTCACATGGCAAAGTGGCACGCGAGTGTACCGTGGCCATGACTTTCAAAGGGATCTACCACCAATTTCAACAACGTCGGTCCCTGGTCCTGTTTTCCCGTATAAATGTCCCCCACTTTCTTCTTTGCGCTAAAAGTAGTCGCAACGGGATAATAAACACGGGGAATCTTTAGACCGCATGGGGAGGACAAGTCAACAAATCACGCCTCCGAATTGATCACTCCAGATGGCAGAGTGACATGCGAGAGTAAAGAGAGGGTGACTTGTCGTGAAGGATGTTGCTGGGGTGATGGTGATAGATCCAGATCACCTTCTTTCCAATCCTATAAATACCTCCCCTTTCGCTCGACTTGGAAACACCGAAGTCCTGAGAGCAGACTTGAGGAGTGCAAATTTGTAAGGAAGGGAGGTTGCGAGTGTTGCTCACTTTTTCAGGATGGAGGGTGAATCCAGCTTTAGAGCAGAAGGTGAGTCTTCCCGCTCCTCGAAGAGGAGCAGATCAGGTAGCAGTTCCAGGAGACTCTCAGAAGTCGAAGGACAACTGAGTGAGAGGACCCGATCACAGCTTGTAAGTGGCTTCTTTGGTTTCTTTCCTTCATCCTTTTCTTCTCCTTTCTTGCTTAGCAATGCTCCCCTTTCTCACTTCTTGTGGATGTACAGGGCATGATGCGATCGCACATCTCTTGGGAGCTCGTAGTGGCAGCATATCGAGGTCTCCCGGACTTCCAAAAGGCCAGGCTAGACGTGATGGGGTTCGGTGCCTTCCTCCGAATCGAGCCGATAAAGCTCGACCTTGCCCTGATCCAAGCATTACATGAAAGATGGGATCCGGCGAGTCGGGCATTCCTGACGCCTTGGGGGCACATGGTGCCCAGTTTGGAAGATATGGTCCACATTACGGGCCTCAAAGTGGATGAAGAGGCAGTGACCGGCGTCACTTATGTGGATTATCGAGAAGGTGCCCAGAAACTGTTAGGACTGGAACTCGATGGACGGAAGAACAGGTCAGTAGCCAAGACATCGATCATGGAGGTGTTAGGGCTTACTGACATCCGTCCACGGGATGACGAGTCCTTGGAGGAATTTATGGAAAGGGCAGAGAGAGGTGCCCGTGCTGTATACTGTGCAGATGCCAGCAACTGGGAGAGGACCAACATGGACCTGAGGAGGTTCCTCCTCTTTCTGCTGGGTAGGCTGCTACTGGGCTCCAAGGGAGACAACATACACTGCCGCTTCCTGGAGCTGCTCGTAGATTTGGAGAGAGTAGGACAGTACGCCTGGGGAGCTGCCGTGCTGGCACATCTATTTACAGGTCTGTCGCAACGGACAGGCCGAGAGGTGACAATAAATGGGTTTACGCCCTTTATCCAGGTAAAAAATAAATATTTTTTTGTGGTTTTGGTTTTATGCTTTTTTTCTTGTATTTGTTGGTGCCAATGACACATGATGGTGTAGCTGTGGAGCTACTATTATATTCCAATGGGGAGAGCTCGACACTGTCGGCCAGTGACGATCCCGTTGGCTAGGCGGTGGCAACCCATCATGAGTACAACACCATTATCCTACCAGCTGATGGTATCGAGACGGGAGCTGCAAGAGTTCCCTGCAGCGATGGTAGGATACTTTTTTCTCCTTTTTATATGTTTTGTTCATTTTTTTTATTTTTTTTGTATTTTTGAGTAACTAAGAGGATATGTACAACCCAACATAGGTGAACTGGAGGCCTTACTTGAATATGGTCGATGTCGACCAGCCATGGGTAATTGGAAGCCGTGCCCGATTCGGACGGGACCTCTGGCTTCATTGCTTGAATGAAATTGATCCCCTCAGGCTACGATTAGCCATGAGGACCCTCGGGCTTGCCCAGGAATGGGTGGATATAACCTCCTCACCCAGCGTCGGGAAGAAGACGCGTGGGCCGGCAACCTGCGTTGATTGGAGGGTGCGCTTCCCCGAACAGTATGAAGACTGGCAGCGGGGTGGCACGCTCCTGGAATCACAAGCGCAAGACAGTGAAGATTACCTATGGCTCTATAGGGCAATGTATGCGGAGAGGCTCCAGCTTGGAGGGCTTATAGAGGTAAAGTAAAACGCCATTTTTTTGTCTTTTATAATTTCCATTTTTTTTGATTTTTTGTGAACTCAAGAGCCATACTGTAGGATGCCCGTGACACCATAATAACGAACTTACGAGCTCGTTTGGCGGACACGGAGCAAGAGTTAACTGATACCCGAGCGGCTCTGGGTTCATCAGTAAGTGTATATATACATACTCCTGGCATGATTTGAAATTCATGGCGTTAACCATTTAACTGTCACCTCTATGTGTACGCAGCGTGCCCAGCTCGATGCAGTTTCATCAGCAATGGGGGTAGACGGCGCTTCTTCCAGTCTATGGATTCCTACTTCAGAGTTAGATCTACTACACGAGCAACTTGCTCATGCCACACAGCGGGCTACGGAAGCAGAAGGGATGCTTTCTGTACAGGTGAGAGCCTCACCATTTAATATCCCTTGTTCAAGCGTTACCAGAAGCCTGAGATGAAACGTCTGGCAGGAGAAAGAAACGGAGGAGGCACTCGCACATGCCGCCCAGAAGGAAGCTAGAATAGCCGAGCTAGAAGAGGAACTGCAGCGTCGTCCAGGTGATGACTTTTCTAGGGACGCTATAGAGCTGAGGATCACCCTTCAGCTGGAGAGGGAAGACAGAGTGAGAGAACGTGCTGAGAGGGAAAAGGCCAAGGAAAGAGAGAAGGCCAAGAAGTCGGCCGAGAAAGAGGAGAAGAGGGCCCTGGAGGCCCAATTATTTGAATTGAAGACCAGTCTCGGCCTCGCCGAGCAGTGGCTAAAGGACGGTGAGGAACGCTACCGAAGAGCACGAGAGCGTGGCTTTCGTGTCAGCAGCTCCTTTGGTGCCCCCGCAGATCGGCGCCGGGGAGTAGAGATCGGAAGAGGAGCACAAAGCGGTGGAAGGACCGCATTCCATGATTGGATAGCCCCCTCAAGAGTGTCTCGTCCGGAGGGTGGCGGGACAAGTAATGTGGAGAGAGAAGGTGAAACCTGATGTAATCTCTTTGTTGTTTATTTTTATTTTGAATAGAAGTGAAATAAAGTATTTTGTGTTTGATTCTCTGCTTCTTCCTGAGCTCTCGAATCCCTGCACACACCTAAGCAAACAAGTCAGTATTTCTGCTCTGACTTGCCCCTTGCTCAATGAGTAAATGTGATTTTGAGCTATCCTTGATAACGAGTCAAGGGGCAAGCCCTTATTAACAAATGCAATAATAAATGATAATGATGAATGCGACAGACAAGCACACGGATGCAAACGATAATTTAAAATGAATGCTGCATACAAATGCGATCATGCAAAGATGTGATCTTTGTTTTTTTTGTAGGTGTATATTAATTTTTTTTATGTTTTGTTGTTTATTTATTATTATTTTTTTGGTCTTTTACATTTCTATTTTTTTGTGGATATACATTTTTCTACCCCTTTTTTTGGATTTTTGATTTTGTCATTTTTTTTGTTTATTTTTGGCTTATTTATTATTATTTTTTTGTTTTTTACTAATGCGTGATGACCAACCCATATAACATGTAAGTTGCACGAGAACAAGGGTTTCTTGCTAACCTCCCAGGTATCCTAAGTGTACATCTAGGTTGATTTGGGCCTCTAGACTCCTCGAATGATAATCCCGCCGGCTAAGACTTATCCTGATGACAATACCGTCATGCCATGCTTAGGCTCCCAGTTGCTTCCGACCACAGGGATTCACCCAAAAAATGTTCGAGGTAAATGATTTGCCCGACCCGGGTCTATTTCCTCACAACTCTAGATGGTATGTAATGGAACACCCTGGAACCCAAATGACCAACCGCGCGACGCTGACCCGGAATCAGACGCCGTCGCACCTATAGGTGACGCGCTTGCATTGGTCTAAGCCCGAGGTTAAACTAAGAAGACATTAAGGTGGTAGATAAAGGTCTTGACCAGCCAAAAACACGGAGACTCCTTCACGACAATGACTTCTGCTTTCAAAATGGACAACCGTATGCTTGCAAGCTTTGGTGAGTTTCACCCTCCGGGAACTCCATTGAGCCTTTATCTTCCGGGGAAGAAGGAAGAGTATTGGGGGTAAACCTCCTGAGAGGACCGGCAAAATCGTTAAACTGGCGAGCCAGTAGGGGCGCACTTAACTTCCCCTTTCGGGCAACTTCAGGCCAAATCTCGAGCATTTACATCTCGTGACCCCCTTTTGTGTAATTTGACTTTCAGTCAAAGGAGTTTCATTTAGTGGAATCAGGCACGGTTACGACCAGGCCTTTCTTTGACTTTGATTTTTTTTGCTTCTTTTTTTTGATTCTTTTGATGGATTTTTTTTACGAGGGACATAGCATTTTGACATTATGGGATCCCTCTTGGATGCCTGCGGGGACACTGCCCTCTTCTCGTGCTCTGATTCATGCTCGAAGAATTGGATCCTACTCTCACCCAAGGGGTGTGTTCATGTTTCCCATGCTCAGCGTTTTAAGGGCGCCGACTATCTCACTCGGTCGAGAAGAAGAGAACAAAGATTTAAGCTTTCTTGGAGACCTTTTAAGTGATGCCCTACCATAAGCGATGCTATCAATTTTTATAACACAGATGTGTATTCATGTTGTCTTCTTTTGAGGGGGCATAGGCCGAACTGGCCGGACAGGGGTCTCCACGGTTCTGACAGACCAAGACCTAAGACCTACCAAGTCTTAATGGGCCCTTTCCTAACATGAAGGTTGAATGCAATGACTTAACTACATGGTGATCTCCAAGCATCAGCATTTTGAATTTTTTCATTTCATCATTTTTTTTGGTCTTTTCCTTTTTTTTGTTTTTTATACACAAATTTTTGTGGTTTTCATTATTTTTCATTTTTTGTTGTTTTTGTTTTAAATTTTTTTATTTTTGACAGTATGTACACCTATCTAAGGGTAATACTTTTTAAGGTAAAGCCCATTCCAAGGGTGGGATAACTCAACTCCTTCAGCATTGACTAGCCTATAGGCGTTGCCAGGATGTACAGCCTGAACCACGTATGGTCCTTCCCAATTGGGTTGGAGCTTAGAACGCGGCCCGCCAGGTTTTACAAAAATTCTTTTTACTACCATTTCACCAACTTTGAACTTTCTCTCAATAACCTTCTTCTGGTAAAAACGTGCGAGTCTATTTTGGTAGACGCGAGCATGCTCGGCAGCAACCAGACGTTTCTCGTCTAAGAGTTCCAACTGGGCAAGGAGAGAATCACGACGTTCGTCGAGGGGAAGGTCCTTGTCCAATTGTACTCTCAGAGAGGGAATCATAATCTCATACGGAACTACTGCCTCCATCCCGTAAGTGAGGGCGAACGGAGTTTGCCCAGTAGGAGTTCGGATTGAAGTGCGATAGGCCCATAGAGCTTCGATAAGCTTCTCTGGCCAATCCGAGAATCTGCTAGACTCACAAGTTTTCTTTATGATTTTGATCAGTGTTTTATTTGTGGCCTCCGCTTGGCCATTGCCTTGTGGATAATATGGTGATGAATGATGCAATGTAATCTTATACCTTTGGCAGAGGTCCTGAAGATCCTGAGAGATGAATTGTGGCCCATTATCGGTGATGATAGTTCTTGGAATACCGAACCTGGCGATGATGTTCTTCATGATGAACTTGCAGACTGTGGATGCCTTGACTTCTGCATAGGCTTCGGCTTCAGCCCATTTGGTGAAGTACTCCGTTGTAGTGAGGATGAAGGATTTTTGCTTAATAAGGGAGTTAGGATCACCAAGAGGACCGATGATGTCGAATGCCCACATAGAGAAAGGCCATGGGGAGGACACTGAATGGAGAGAGAAAGATGGGGAATGGATCTTATCAGCGTGAAGTTGACACTTGACACACCTACGGACATAGACAGCACAATCTTCCTCCATGGTGGGCCAATAAAAGCCTTGCCGAAGGATCTTCTTAGCAAGCATCTGGCTGTTCACATGACCACCGCACACGCCTAAGTGTGCTTCCTCTACACACTTCCAAGACTCATCATCGTCAAGACACCTCAGAAGAACACCAGTGAGGCTTCTTTTGTACAGCAATCCTCCAACAAGTGTGTACCTCTGGGCTACTCTTCTTATGGCCCTCTTATCTTCTGCTGTTGCTTCTGTAGGGTAAGACTGGTCTTTGCAATATTTAACAATCTCATAGAACCATGGCTTCTCCTCATCAGCCAATTCTTCTTCCAATTTGACCAACATAATTTCCCTCTTCTCAGCGACTTCTCTATCTTGAGCCATCTTTGACATTTCCTCCTGAACCCTTAAATAGGAAGGGTTGTGAATAGCAGGGAGGATAAGCTTGTGGATAGAAACGAAAAGAGCCCTTCTGCCCAGAGGAAACCTTAATGATGATGCCAACGAAGCAAGAGCGTCGGCCAAAATATTCTGATTGCGAGGAACGTGGACAAAGACCAACTTAGTGAACAGTTTAGCGAAAGCAACAGTAAGCTCTTAGTATGGCTTGAGCTTGGGATCACGAGTGCGATATTTAGTGAGCACTTGGCGATGGATAAGTTGACTATCACCTATGACTCGCAATTCGGTGACCCAGAAGGAATAGGCAAGATTCAGACCTGCCAGAAGAGCCTCGTATTCAGCCACGTTGTTGGTGACTGGAAATGAGAGCTGGAATGCATCTGGGATAGCGACACCTTCAGGTGACAAAAGAACAATACTAATACCTCTCCCCTGGGAATTCAAAGCTCCATCAAAATATAATGTCCACATGGGATCATGAGACTGGGTAATGGACATTAGTTCCTCATCTGGAAACTCTGATTGAACAGGATCAAATTTGGGGAGAGGGTGGTGAGCAAGATGCTCAGCTATAGCATAGCCTTTAATCGCCTTTTGCTGGATATAGATGATGTCGAATTGAGATAGAAAGCTTTGCCAACGTGCTAGCCTATCAGTAAGGACAAACTTTTCCAAGAGAAATTTGATAGGATTCATCCGAGCAATTAAATGGACTTCATGAGCAAGAAAGTAATGTTTCAATTTCTGTACCACCCACACGAGGGCGGCACAGGTCTTTTCCATGGTAGTATACTTTCGCTCATAGGGGTTGAGGAGTTTGGACAAGTAATAGGTTGCCCGTTCCTTGCCTTCCTCATTGATTTGTGCCAGGACGGCTCCCACAGAGTCGTCTAGGACCGAGACATATAGGATCAAAGGCTTATCTGGAATAGGTGGAGTGAGAACAGGCGGGTTGGCTAGATATTCCTTTAATCCGTCAAAAGCATTCTGACACTTAGAATCCCAACAGAATTTGGTCCCTACTTTGGTCAACTCGTAGAAGGGCCGGCACCTTTGCGAGTGTTGAGACACAAAGCGACGGATAAACTGCAACCTCCCGATTAATCCTCGAACTTCTCTCAGATTCTTCGGGGGTGGCATATCCCTAATCGCCTTAGCCTTGTTGGGATCTATCTCAATGCCCCTTTTGCTCACAATGAAGCCAAGTAACTTACCCGATGATACACCAAACACACATTTCTTTGGATTCATTTTCAAATTGAATTCACGGGATCTTTGCAACACATTTGCAAGGACCTCGAGATGTTTCGCCCTAGTTTTGGACTTTACCAACAAATCATCCACATATATTTCCAAATATATGTGCATCATGTCATGGAATATTGCCATCATAGCCCTTTGGTAAGTGGCTCCAGCGTTCTTCAGTCCAAATGGCATGACCACATAACAGTAAGTTCCCCAGGGAGTAGTGAATGAGGTTTCCTCCTGGTCTTCTTCTGCCAAACGGATTTGATTGTATCCAGAAAATCCATCCATGAATGAAAGGGTTTCATATCCTGCCGTGTTATCAATCAACACATCAATATGAGGTAAAGGGAAATCATCCTTCGGACACGCACGGTTAAGGTCCTGGAAGTCAATACAAATTCTCACCTTTCCATCTTTCTTCATGATCGGGACGATGTTTGCGACCCACTGAGGATAAAGGACGACTCTTATGAACCTAGCTTTATGGAGCTTGTCGACCTCTTCCTTCATTTTTAAAGCCATTTGTGGGCGAAAACGTCTTAACTGTTGCTTTACCGAGATGGACCCTGGTTTGAGGGTGAGATGATGCTCAACCAGAGTAGAATCTAATCCTGGCATATCCTCATAGCTCCATGCAAACGTGTCCTTGTAATCCTTAAGAACCTTAACTAGTGCCTCTTCTTTAGATGATGGTAAATTATCACTTATGAGGACAATCCTAGGGTCTTCCTCAGTTCCCAGATTGATCTCTTTGGTAGACTCTTCTACAGCGGCTGACGGCTCATCAAATCTGCTCATTCCACTAGCATAGGTGTCAGCCGCGTCCTCATATTCTTCATCCTCTTCTTCAATGGGGTATTCCTCGTTAGTGAGTTCATAGACCCCATACCCTTCATCAATCATGCAATCATTCTCACATTCTATTTCTGGCAGTTGGACTGGATTTTCTAGCAATTGGGGGATGGCTAGAAGGGCTTGACACCTGGTGGCTAGATCCAAAAGGAATCGACGGGGAATCTGCCTACCCTTGGATTTCTTCTTAGGCACTACCCTTAACTTACTATTGCTAGCTAGACCGACATTTACAGAAGAAGAAGAAGAAACTGAAGGGGATGGTGAAGAATGTACAGGGAAGGACCCCTCAGATGAGGGGAAAAGAAGGTTGCTCAGGGGACCTTGAATGAGTGGCCCGTGAGTCGGGGCACACACGTGGGAGATATAGGAGGTTTCCTCAAAGACAATGCGCTGTTGAGGAGTTGTGGAATTGGCGTTTTTTTTTCATTTTCATCTTCATGTTTAATGACAAAACAATGGAAAGGACTTAGAGGAGATAAAAATGGGACTACAGCTAGAGGGTTGTGTAGCTCGTAGAGCAAATCATGATTGAAAACCTGGCGTGAGTTAAGAAACCCACGTAGGTATATGAGTAAAGAAGGGGACCTGGGAAGATCATCAGACAACTGTCTGGCCCAGGAAGGAGACAGCAACAAAGGCTGTGATATGTGGATAGAAAAGATGACGGCTAATGAGCCGTCGGTGACAATATTGGTGACGGATGATGACCCGTCGATGACAACATCCTCTTGGCGAGGAGGGTTTGTCATTCTGGCAAGTGTGGTGGTGTCCCCTGGCATTTCAGAGATCAAAAGTGGGCCTTCTAGATGTGGAGGCGAGAACATTCTTTCCAGTGCAATGGATATATCTGGTATGTCAAACCATTTATATCATTCACAATCCAGGTGGACAATCTTTCCTCTCTTAGGGATCCTTGAACATCCTTGAGCTAAAAACACATCCCATGACACCTCCAGGTGATTCCAGTGGAGGATCTCCCATCTGGACGATGGGCCCCTTTTTGAAATGTGAGGACAAAGTCCAAGTGAGGGGTTTGCCGTCTGATTCGAACGGCCCCTTAAAACCCAAGCCAGCTCTATGGATTGGCTTTATCTTTTGGAGTGGTCTCAGCCTTCCTTGCAGTTGTGCTCCTAAACCTTTGCCATCTTGGTAACCAATATTTCTCATAATCTCCCATCCTTTGGAGCGGAAGGGGAGACGTGAGTTTAACATAGGGAATGGCTTTTGTTGTGCGAAGGGAGCACGACAAGGGTCATACACATCCAACAAGGATAGTATGGGCCGATGAGTCGGCCAGACCGAAGGCAAAGAGGTGTTGATGGCATCCACCGTAGAACAGAGAGGCATGCTCATTACCTTAATAACCCATCCTTTGTATGGAAATTTCAAGCACTGATGATTGGTGGATGGTACAGCATTCATAGATTCAATGTAGGTACGGCCTAGTATAGCCTTGAAAGTGGGATCCATATCAAGGACATGAAATTCCGTAAAGACTGATACAGGACCTAGTTCTACATTGAGGGCAATCATCCCCATTGGCGGCCTCTTACTGTTGTCGTACGCCGTGACTGTAATTGAGGAGGGCATGAGTTGTTCTTCATCAACCCCACATGCTTGGAGAGTACTCGGGGAAATCGCATTTATAGATGCGCCCGTGTCCACCAGGCACGGATCCACTGACACACCATTGATTTTTACAGCAATACACAACACATATTTTCGAGCTTCCTTGGGGGCAAGCTCGTGATTATGGAATATGATGGGCGGTTGTGTATCCGTGGGTGTCAGGACTGTCGAGATTTTCTCCACAGGGAGATCCTCGTTCACCATGACTTTTTGGAGATATTCCCTTAAAGCTTCTTGGTGAGATGGGGATCTTTTGATCAACTCAAGGATGGAGATACGGGCGGGCGTCTTATCCAGATGTTTTAACAAGTCATACTGGGTCCCAGGGATGGACTCTTCTGACTGCTCTTCCTTATCTTTCTCGGGCCGAGATTGTTCAGGGGCCTGACTATTCTGGGGAAACACCCGGTGGAACATCCTTCCACTCCGGAGCACCATTGCTTGTGGGTCTTGTTGCACCTCTATGATATTGGGTGTGGATTTTAACAAGGGTTTAAGGGGTAATAATGGAGGAATGGTTGGTGGGATAGGGGTTATGATGGGTGTAGGGGTTTTGATTAGGGGTTTGCTTGGCGGAGGTATAGTAGAGGTAGAAGGATCTCGGGTGAATCACGGATAATAAGGGGTTTAGAATGTGAAAGTATAGGGGAAGTAGAGGGAATCTCGGGTGAATGGTGGATGATAAGGGGTTTAGATGGTGGAGGATGAGGTTCAGTGGGGATAGAGGTGGATGGTGTGTCATACGGATAATGGGCGGTAAAAAGATTAGAAGGCGGGGGTAAAGGCGCGATAGAGGTAGATGGTAAATTAGAGGAATAAGAAGTGATCAGGGGACTTAGGGGTGAAAAAGGAGTGGGAGATGGCCTTTGGTGATGGACTAACGGTGAATTGACGATAGGGGTACGAATAAGAGGGCGTGATGGCTGTGGAACGGAAGAAGGACCAAATAGGGGTTGTGAGGGGGTTGAATGGTAAGAAGATGATGTTCGAAGGAGGCGAGGTGGTTGATTGGTGGTATGACTGGTAGCAAGGACAGAGGTGCTTTCTAAACGACATGTTGCTCTCTTCCAACTTCCGAGAAGGAGGAAATCGGATTAACCTGGTAGTTGGGCTATTGGTGCTCCGGAAGCGGGTTATGGATGATGCCCATATTAGGCTGCTGTTGTGGGGCCTGCTGAGGCTGTTGTTGTTGTTGATGCGGTTGTTGTGGCAACTATGGCCTAGGCGGAGGTCTCCTGGCCTTTAGGGTGGCGATGCATCGCCTCATTTCATCCCAATCGATTTCACCCAGATCATTCATGTCGTAAATGTAATCTTTGAAGTTGAAACAATTCTCCACCGTATGACCCGGCTGTCTGTGATAGACACAGTACCTGGAGGTATCAGCATTTGGGGGCCATGCAAACTTTTCTTTGGGCAAAGTAAGTAGGTTGGCAGCCATGAGGGCATTAAAAATGTCCGGCAATGCCTCGGGCAATGGTGGATAATGGGCTCTTTTGGGTCCAATGGGCCTCATCCGCTGTTGTGGTGGGCCGTAATTTCCCGGGGGTGGAACTTGGTGATACTGAGGTTGTGGTTGTTGTTGTTGTTGGGGATGAAAGGGTTGAGGCATGTTGTTTTGAAGGGGGTTATTTTGGGGTGGAGGACGATAAAGAGGTGGAGCTTGTTGAAAGGGAGGTCGTGAAACCTGAGGAGGCCTTGGGTTAACTGGTTGGTTGGGGCTGCCAAGCACACTCACTTGCTCATTTATGACGACTCCCTCAGTTGTTCCTCCTTGGACACCAGTGCCTGTTTTCTTAAACACCCTAGGCTTTGGGGGTTCAAACATGTGCATGATGGGGGAATCTTTTAATTGGGTCTGGATATACCGAGCCTTCTCATAAAGTTCCTCCATCGTGGTAAGCTTATTCATGGCTAAAATGTGTCTAAACTGCGGGGTTGCATTAGACACAATCATCTTGACTTGCTCGGGTTCTGAAAGGGTATCCTTTATTTTATCGGCCAGAGACCTCCACCTATCAGCATACTGGACAAAATCCTCATCTGACCTCATTTTCTCAGCAACTAGGTCGGTGATAGAAAGGGAGGGACCGACCCTATCCCGGTACTTCTGTATGAATTTGGCTTTGACAATTTCAAAATCTCCAGCCTCACTCGGCTCTAGGGAATAGAACCATTCTAGGGCGGGACCATCCAATGATTTCCGAAAAAGGTAAGCCAGGGATTTTGGATCGTTCTGCCATGAGGAAGATTCATACAGAAAATCCTTGATGTAAATATAAGGATTTCCCGTGCCGTTATACCTACGGTATGTAGGCATTTCGGAGGGAGGAAGATGAAATATGGGGAGATTTGGCAGGGAAATGTCAGGGACAGACTTCCCATGTGCCTCTTTCTTGAAATTTCAGAACTCCTCGTTCATTTCAGTGTATTTGTTGAGGAGCGACTGAGTGAGCTCCTCGGCAGGTGAAAGTGGGGCCTGCCATTGAGGCTGAGAAGGCCTTATAAGGACCTGAGAAGGGAACCCTGAGCCAGATGGGTATGGTGGCCCACCAGTGGACGGACCCGCTTGGGGTACCGTATGAGGGATGGCAGGGGTTTGAGACTGTAGAGGGGGGAATTGGTGAGAGGCGGGCTGTTGGCTCGCCTGTCCTTGAAATGAAGAAGAAGGAGCGACATATACATGTGATGTAGTAGCCTGGAGCGGCTGTTGGTAGGACGTGGGAGCCGGAGTTGACTCCTGAGGAGGGGGAGAAACAGACTTCCCCTTTAAAATGGCCTGAAAGGCCAGAAGTTGCTCAGGGCTGAGCTGTGTACTAGCGAGGACACCCAAAAGGGAAAAGATATCCTGGGGTGGAGCTACCTCCCGTGGAACAACGGGGACCTCTTGTGAGGTGTCGCGGGAGGGGCCTGAGTCCATTACGTGGACCCGTGGGTCAGCTGACTGACCACGACCTAATTGATTCTCTTCGGAAGAGTCGTGAGCCATTCCTGTAATTTTACCAGAACGTAAATGCATACACTAGCAAACAAGTATCAGAGATTAACAGACAAGTGGATGATCTTACGCCATTTTTTTTGTTTTTGGTTTAACCTTTTTTTTGTGTTTTGATTTACTTAATTTTTTTTTTGATTTTTCTTTTTCTTCTTTTTTTTTGATTTTAACAAATATAAAATTCACACTTAGTAGGAGGGACCCTAATTGCACTTTGTTTTACCGCCGTGTCAGCTAGGGGCACTCGTCTCACCACGAATAGGTAACTAACTCCGGGGCACTTCAGTGGTACAACCAGCCCAGTGAACGAAGAGGGAATCCTTCGCTGTCGGGGACTTACGGAGGTCTCAATGGAGGAGATCCTAGTCCGTCGAGAGGAATTCCCGACGGAGAGTCCTTCCTTCACCGAGAGGGGTTAATCCTTAAATAAGTAAAAAAAAGAAAAGAAAAGGGGTAAATGCATGAAATGCAGTGCTGAATAAAAGATGTATAACACACAAATACCAGAGATAAACACACAAATAGAACAGAGATAGTCACAATGATATAACAGAGATATAAAAGCAGTAAACAGATGGAGTAGGATACAGCCGTTCCTCTTTCCGAGACACGTAGATCACCTGGAACAGGAGAAAGGGGCTCTAAGGGTGCACGTAGTGCACGAGGGGAATGACGTAGCGCACGTGGGCGCAATAAAGAGGCGGGGCACGAGGATGCCAAATAGAGGGGAACAAGGAGGCGGGGCACACGAGGGTGCCGAATGAAGGAGAAGGGGCACACGTGGGTGCCAAATGGTAGGGGAAGGGGCACACGTGGGTGCCGAATGGTAGGGGCACACGTGGGTGCCGAATGGTAGGGAGGGCACAGGTGGGTGCCGAATGGTAGGGAGGGCACACGTGGGTGCCGAATAGTAGGGGCACAGGTGGGTGCCGAATGGTAGGGGCACACGTGGGTGCCGAATGGTAGGGAGGGCACAGGTGGGTGCCGAATGGTGGTGGAAATGCACGTGGTGCACGAGACAACCTTAACCTCTCAAGTAACCATAAAGGACCGGGGGAGTGCACGAGGTGCACGAGGGGAGTGAGCGCACTTGGGCGCAGTAGGGAAGGGCGCACGTGGGTGCCGAAAGGAGGGACACACGTGGGTGTCAAAAGGAGGGGCACACGTGGGTGCCAAAAGGAGGGGCACACGTGGGTGCCGAAAGTTTGTGGGTAACCAGAAAAAAGCAAAAAGCCGTCCCACCGTGATCGCCAGAGATGTGAACGCGTCACGTGGTGGACTGAGAGAGAGAGATGGGGTTTCTCCCTCTCTGAGTAATAAAGGGTGAAAGAAATGAGGATAAAACAATGAAACGCGCGCTATAGGGGATATGAAAGAACGGTGGACAAGTACACCTACAGATGACACTCTAATGGAGACAGAAAGAATTTAGACTAACCGAACTCCAGTACATGGCGGAGATAGGGGTCCGAAGACCCTCTCACGCAAACTAAACCCCTTCCCGGTAGGCGTAACCCACCGTTCCGAGAGCAGCTTTTCAGATACCGAATTCGAGTCCTGGGACTCTACGTAATAGGAGTTGACAGACGGGAAGACACGTAGACTCGAAAATTGTAACGATATATCACTCCTCGAACATTTACAAGAACAATATGAATAAAGGCACACCACCGCAAGACATTGGTCTTTGCGGGGTTTTAACAACAATATTTCAATATGAGCAGTAATTAATATATGTACATCTAGAAACCACCGCGAGACATTGGCCTTACGGGATTTTTAATGCGATATAAATAATATATATAAGTATATATATAAACCACCACGAGACATTGGCCTCTACGGGGTTTTTAATGCATTATAAATAATAAATATAAATATGTATACACATCACCACGAGACATTGGCCTCTGCGGGGTTTTTACTATAACATAGATAATAAATATAAGTATATAAATATATAAACCACCACGAGACTGTGGCCTCTGCGGGGTTTTTAATGCGACATAAATAATAAGTATAAGTATATATATATATATAGAAACCACCACGAGACTGTGGCCTCTGAGGGGTCTTTACTATAAGATAAGTATATGTGACAGGAAAGGAAAAGGGATCAAATAAACCGCCGCGAGATGTTGATCTCCACGGGGTTTTAAAGCGATGATAGGGGAATGCTGAAATTAAATAGTTAGGAATTAGAAAGTAAAGTGCAGAAAATAAAATGCTGAAATGGAAACGGTCGCGGGAGGTGACCCACCGCACCAATTAGGAGTTAGATATACAGAAAGTAAATCACAGAAACCGCCGCGGGGAATAATCCTCCGCGCGGGTGAGGCCAAAGACAGAAGAAGATGACCACTGCGGGAAGTAACTCTCCGCGGGTGTTATTAAAACAAAAGATAGTCAAAATGGAGCGCGCGTTAAGAGTGTTGTGATCGCCAGGGACCGAGGGTCCCGAGTGGATTGATCGCTTTCACCTTCGAGACGAGGTTATGCGGGCTCCAACTTCCTCTTCTTTCGACAGGCCGAAGAAGAGGGCCTTTAACTGGTTACCCCTTACACAAAGAACAAACAGAGAAAAATAACTAAATGAGAATAACGGCGGTGTAGTACCAATCCTTAGGTAATGAAACTGTAAATAATATAAACGAACACGTACCTGGTTGGTGTTTTTAAAACCCCTTTAGAATTAAAAGGGTGGGAGAATGACATGATGAAATGCACAAACACAAAGACACTTACAAGCTAGGCCCTCTCGGAGAGAAAGACATGGCACATATGCTAAATGATACATGGAACATGATTAACTGACTGATTAAAATTAAAAAGGGAGAAGAGCTTATCGGGGAAGTGCCGATGACGGGCTTTGGGGGAGCTTCAGTAACACGAGCACATCACGACCGAGGGCCTTCAAAGCGGACTTCAGAAATTGGTTAAGCCGGTCATAAGAGCACACACACACACGAGCATATACATATGAATGATAAGTATATTTATATAAACATATATTTAGACATATTAAAGATATTTAACATATACATAAATACAAACATTTATAAATAGATACGTAAGTTGGTCCAAATAAAAGAACATGAATTTGAGAGAGAAGGCGAGAAAGGGAGAGAGAAAATTCCTTTTTTTAATTCATTTTTTAAGACTTTATTTTTAGGAGAAAAGGGATGAGATATATATACATATATGATATAGATATATATATATATGATATCTATATATATATGTATTATGTATATGTATAATATATATATATATATATATATATATATATATATATATATATATATATATATATATATATATATATATATATATGGGGGAGAGAAAGAAAGAGAGAGGGCAAGAGAGAGGATAAGAGGGAGAAAGGGACGGAGGGGGGGGGCGTGTGAGAGAGAGAGAGAAGAGAGGGAAGATGATTAAAAAAATGAAAAAGAGAGAGAGAGAGAGATCGAGAAGAGAGAAGAGAGGGGCGAGTGAGAGAGAAAGAGAGAAAGAGAGAGAATAAAAAAAATTTAAAAAAAAAGGAGAGAGAGGGAGAGTGAGTGAGACGGAGAGAGGAGGGAGAGATCGAGAGAGAGAGAGGGGGACCCGGTGAGAAGAGAGAGATGGGAGAGGGAGATGCAGAGAGGGAGGCGGTGAGAGAAGAGAGAGAGGGAGAGAGAGAAAGAACGGGATAGAGGGAGAGAACCGGCAGGGGAGAGAGAGAGGCGAGAGGGAGCAGAGAGAGGGAGAGAGTTGTGAGGGGGGAAGAGAGAGACGACGGGAGAGGGGGGGACGAGAGAGAAAAAGAGTGTGAGAGGGAGAGAGAAGTAGGGAGAGGGGGGTCTCGCGAGGCCGGCGCGAGGTGGCCGGGCAGCCGCGGGGCGGCAGGGCCAGAGGGCGGTGCAGACGGGGTGGCCACGGCGCGCGCAGGCGATGACGGACGGCGGCCGGAGGGGGGACCGGCGACGGGAGCGACGGCAGTCATGGGTGCCGTGATGGCGGGAGCTACTCTACGATGGGGGCGGTCACGGTCTGGGCGCGGCAGTGGGGACGGTGGCGTCGGTTAGCGGAGAACGTCTACGGCGTCTTCGACGGACGACGGGGAAGACGGGGGAAAGCTCGCGGCGTCTTGGGCAATGGCGGAGGGTGCGTCCGGGGGCGTGCAGACGACGGGCTGAGCGTCCGGTGGTGTGCAACGGGCTCAACGGGGAGAACGGGAAGGTCGACGGGGCGTGGGTTACATGCAGAGGGGTGATGGCCGCGGTTAGCAGGTGGGAGTGGGGTGGTTTCACGGTGGAGGTGGAAGGAGGGAGATGGTGGCCGGTGAGGGTGGGATGGCAGCGAAGGAGGCGGCTGGGAGTGGGAGTTTTTACGAGAGTGAGGTTGTCGTTAGGGAGCTTGGACGTGGGAATGGGAGAGTGAGAGAGTTGAGAGCGTGAGGAGAGAAAATGAGAGTGGGATGGGGATGAGTGTGCATGTGTGTGTGCCGTGAGGAAAAAGGGTGAGAACAGTGAGAGTGAGAGGGAAAGAAAGAGACGGAGGGGGTTACGTGAGAGAGAGGGAAGAAAATAGAAATAAAAAAAGAGATGGGGAGAGAATACGATGGGGTGGGGAATATTATTTCTAAGTATCTTTTATTTTATTTTTTATGCTTGTTTGTTTTTATTTGTTTTGTTTCTTTTATTTTTGCTTCTTTTTTATATATATATTATTTATGGTTATTATATTTTTTTGCTTTTTAATAAATATATTATGTATATACTAATCACTTATATATGTATTTATATTTTATGAAAATAAATTTATTAAAGAAAATCAATTATATTATTTTTACGTCAACACAATTACACACATTTTTTTGGAATTTTATTTTTCTCTTTTTTATTTATTTTATATGTACACATATTTTAATTTTCTCCCTTTCACAAAATAATGCAATTTAACCACAATTACGGAAATCACTCAAATAAAATAACATGTAAGCCACTTCAGGGCATTACGGTATAACATGGGATTTACTCATCGTAACGTCAGAAATGGCGCGTCTACAACCTTCAAGCCAACCTTCAACAAGAAGAGAGCTAGTAATGGAGGAGATTCCTCCCAAGAGAAGAAATTCAATAAGAATAACAAACCCTTCTCTATTACTACCACACCTTCCAAGGAGGTGTGCAAACACTGCGACAAGGCCGGCCATAAGGCTGAGGAATGCTGGAGGAGACTGGGTGCTTGTCTCAGATGCGGGAGCCGTGATCATCGAATTCCCGACTACCCCTTACTTAATGAACAAGCTGGAGATGAGATGCGCCCGATAAAGAAGCAAGGACGTCTCCAAGCTTTTCAAGAGGCGAAGCAAGATGAAGGCGGACTGGTGGAAGGTACCTTAAAGATTTGTTCCAAGTCTGCTCGTGTCATGTTTGATACCGGTGCATCACATTCTTTTGTTTCCAAGAAGTTTGCTGATCCATTACCTATGGAACCAGAATGGATAGATTTAGTTATTTCAACTCCTCTCGGAAATGAATCCGAGATCACACACCATTATCTGAATAGTGAATTTATGGTGAAAGGGAAAAATTTACATGCCAATTTAATATGCCTAGACATGAAGGAATATGATGTCATACTAGGAGCCGATTGGCTATTCACACACAAGGCGGTTATAGATTGTCGGAATGGCAAGGTAACTTTTAAGGAGTTCCTGGAACTTGTCTACACTAGCCCTAAGGGTCGGAACAAGTCACCCCTTATTTCGGCTCTCCGAGCTAGTAAGCTCTTAAGAAAAGGGTGCATGGCTTTCCTAGCTTTTGTGACTACCACGGAAGTTAAGGAGTCCAAGATAGAAGACATCCAAGTAGTTCGGGAGTTTCCCGATGTGTTCCTAGAGGAATTGCCCGTATTAACCCCACAAAGAGAAGTGGCCTTCACCATCGACCTTATCCTTGGTGCGGGTCCAGTTTCTAAGGCACCTTATAGGATGTCTCCCGCCGAGCTCAAGGAGTTAAAGGAGCAACTGTTGGAGCTTTTGAAGAAAGGATTTATTAGGCTAAGTACTTCCCCGTGGGGAGTGCCCGTGTTATTTATAAAGAAGAAGGATGGATCGATGAGACTCTGCATCGACTATCGGCAGTTGAACCATCTTACTATCAAGAACAAGTATCCACTGCCGAGGATCGTTGAGTTATTTGATTAGATATCTGGATCCAAGTATTTCTCAAAGATTGATCTCCGGTCAGGATATCACCAATTAAGGATCAAGGATGAGGTCATTCATAAGACCGCATTCTGGAGCAGGTATGGGCACTACAAATTTATTGTTATGCCTTTTGGACTAACGAATGCCCCTACAACCTTTATGCAGTTGATGAATAGCATATTCAGGCCTCATCTGGATCAAATTGTTGTGGTCTTCATTGATGACATATTAATTTATTCAAAAACCGAAGAAGATCATGAGGAACACTTGAGGATTGCATTGCAAATATTGAGGAGTAATCAACTCTATGCCAAACTCAGCAAGTGTGACTTTTGGCTCGAGGAAGTGTCCTTCCTAGGATATGTGATCTCAAAGGATGGGATTTCTATTGACCCATCAAAAGTCGAGGCCGTAAAGGGTTGGGAAAGGCCGACCAATGCTACCGAGATCCGTAGTTTCTTCGGTCTAGCTGGCTATTACAGGCGATTCATCAGGGATTTCTCAAAGATCGCCGTTCCGCTTACTAGGTTGACCCGTAAGGAGATTCTTTATAAGTGGGATAAAGAATGCGAGAAGAGCTTTCAAGCCTTGATGGATCATCTAACAACCGCCTCGGTATTGGTATTACCAACTGAAGGGGAGAAATTCGAGGTATATACCTATGCATCTGGCATTGGCCTCGGATGTGTGTTAATGCAACAAGGGAGAGTCATTGCCTACTCATCCCGACAGTTAAAGAAGCATGAAAGAAACTACCCAGTGCACGACTTGGAGTTGGCCGCGGTGGTATTTGCTTTAAAGATCTAGAGACATTATCTCTATGGAGAATAGTTCACCGTGTACTCCGATCACAAGAGTCTCAAATATCTATTTTCTCAGAAGGAATTAAACATGAGACAAAGGCGTTGGCTAGAGTATCTCAAGGACTTCGACTTCACAATACAATATCATCCTGGAAAGGGTAATCCCGTAGCTGATGCCCTCAGTTGAAAGCCGAGAGCCTTATTAGCCAACTGCATGATCTAAGAGTGGAAGTTGCTAGAGCAATTCTCTAAACTTGATATAAGTACGGACCTGGAGAAAAGGTGTATTACTCTATCACACATGAGGATACAACCGGATCTGCTCTCTGAAATCAAGGAGCTTCAAGACAGTGACCTGGTGCTAGTAGAGATCAAGAATAAGCTAGAAAAGCGACCAGACTTCAAGGTAGCCTCTGATGGAAGATTATTATTCAGGGAAAGGACTTGTGTACCGGATTGCCCGGAATTGAAGAAGAAAATTTTAGAGGAAGCTCACTGCTCAAGGTACACAATTCATCCCGAATCTACCAAGATGTACCAAGACTTGAAACGGACTTTTTGGTGCCCCAACATGAAAAGGGAGGTAGCGGACTTTGTATCTCGTTGTTTCACCTGCCAACAAGTCAAGGCAGAACACTAAAAGTCTACCGGTAAGCTTCATCCTCTAGATATTCCCAAGTGGAAGTGGGAGGATATCGACATGGACTTCATTATGGGATTGTCTAAATTCAAAGGTAGACATGATGGAATATGGGTCATCATAGATCGATTGACCAAGTCAGCTCACTTCCTGTCAATTAAGAGCCGATGGTCAGTTGGTGTTCTTGCTGTCTTGTACATCAAAGAAGTCGTCAGACTGCATGGAGTTCCTATTTCGATCGTGTCTGACCGAGACCCGTGATTCACTTTTCATTTTTGGAAGGGTGTATAATACTCCTTGGGGATGAGACTCAACTTTAGTACTGCCTTTCATCCTCAGATGGATGGTCAGACCGAGAGAACGAATCAAGTTGTAGAAGACATGCTACGAGCTTGTATCATTGATTTCGGTGGAAGCTGGCATGATCACTTGCCTTTGGTCGAGTTTGCATATAACAACAGTTACCAGTCAAGTATTCAAATGGCACCTTTCGAAGCATTATACGGAAGGAGTTGCCGATCACCCTTGTGCTGGGACGAAGTTGGCGAAAAATAACTACTAGGCCCAGACATGGTGAGAGACACCACAGAAAAGATTCAACTAATTAGGGAAAGACTCAAGATGGCTCAGTCTAGACAAAAGACTTACGCCAATGTTAGAAGAAGAGACCTCGAGTTCGAAGTAGGAGATCATGTCTTCCTTAAGGTTTCTCCAGGACGAGGTATCCGAAGATTTGGTTTTAAGGGCAAGCTTACACTAAGATATATTGGTCCCTTCGAAGTGTTAGAAAGAGTTGAAGAGGTTGCCTACTGCATCGCTTTGCCTCCCCAACTATCCGAGGTTAACAATGTGTTCCACATTTCTATGTTAAAGAAATATGTGCACGATCCGACCCACGTCATAAATCATGGCGACCTGGTGATACAAAAGGATCTCACATATGAACAAAAGCCTTTGAAGATCCTTGATCGCGAGGTTCGTTCACTAAGGAGCAAGACAATTCCCATGGTCAAGGTACAATGGAGCAAGTGCTCAGAACAAGAAGCCACATGGGAGACTGAAGAATCTATGAAGAAAAGATTCCCCAAGTTATTTCCAAATAGTAAGTATTCTGCACCCTCCATGCGTATATGCAATTGAATTTGGGGACCAAATTCTTTTAAGTGGGGGAGGGTGTAGCAACTCGGATAAATTAGAAGAAATAAAATTTTCAAGTAAATAAAAACCTCCAATTAAATGATAAAGGGGCCCAAACCAAACCAGATTATGAAACCCAAATAAATTTAACAAAAGGCCTTAACCAAATGGGCCTCTTACGTACATGAACTAATGGGCTTCCTATATATATATAATCACTAAAGGGCCTTAAAAGCCCATGACCCTCCCTACGTCCAAAGAAAGAATAGGATATATATATATGGATATAAATATATATATACTCTAAAAAGCTAACCCTCATCACGTACGAAGCTTGCATGCCTTAGGGTTTCGAACCCAACTAGGAAGGTGGCTGTAGTTTTGGCAGTGGAAAAGATTAAGATGGGAAACTTAAGACTAACTAGGACTCTTACGTGGGAATCAAAATCCCGATAGGATGCAATAGGGTCATCGAAGCCAAAAGACTTATAAATAGAACTCCCCATCGACGAGCTTCGGCTACTGCTGCTGCTCGTATTGATTCCCTACTACCATCGTCTTCTTCTTCCTGTTGCTGCACCTTGCTATCGTGAACGGAGGAAACAGAGCTTATCATCTTCCTCTCTCCATGCTGCAGCTACCGTGCCCGGAAGGAAAGCTGCTGCGTCTTCCTTCTGTTCATTCCTCTGTCGTGCTCATATACTTCCTATTAGCGACGAAAAGAAGCCCCAACTTCTTCCATCATAATCGTTGCTACCGTCTACTTCTACTTAAGGTGCTGCTGTGATTATCTGTTCAAGTTCCGTTGCTGCTGTACCATACCTCTCTCCCCATCTTGCCATAGCTGCAGTTGCTACTGTTATTACTCTTATTATCTTTTTCGTCTGTCGTCCAGAAACAAGTCAAGAAGGTAGGTGTTCTCAAGTCACGAAGCCCAACCTGTTAATCACCGTAATATCATGCATATAGGTCATATAACATGATACCTTGATTTCTGTTTCAGTACATGGTAGTTTTTACTGTGTTTTTGTAAATAGCGACCACGGCTTGGGCGCCTATTCAATAAATGCCAACGCAAACAATCGCTAATTTTTGAATGCAATTAAATAAATATGACTTGTTAAAATTTAATAACTAAGCAATCTGATGTTAAAATTATTGCATGAACATATTTTTAGATTCCTGATATTTTCCTCTACCTGTTCATGTCTTCACTTTCCTGTTTTGATAAATTGAAAATACCATGTGTCTGTGATTGTACCTGCCCGATGCGTAGCATCAGACAAATAATGGGCGACCGATACATAGTCGCTATTTAAATAATGAACGCCCTCACACAAGGGCGCTAATTTGTAAATAACCAGTGAAAGGATAAAATATTAAAAATTGTGAATTGACGACCGAGATCAAGACGCCATTTAAAGAATGAACGCCACTATACACCGTCGCTAATTGAAATCATAAATTTTAATTTCTAGAAAATCCTAGAATTAACGCCATTATACAGTGTCATTAATTTCCATGATATTCATGAAAAACCTGATATAAATTCTGATTGAACGACCATTCAGAAGGTCGCTATTTCATTAAATAGTGCCTTCTGTACATGAGCAATTTTCCTATCTCACAGATTTATCGATTTTCTGACCCATATCGCGGGTCTATTGACACTCTCATCTCACATCCGTAGATGATGTTTCAGTTTTGGTTTCATCGATTACACACTTAACACTCGGTGATGTTTGAACCCTCTGCGGGATATTCCTTCCTTCAAATTGGTGATTTCATCATAGAGACCTCTGTAAGTCTACGCTAGCCTTGGATTCCCTCAAGACAGCCGAGCAGGTTGTACCCTAAAAACCCATGACACAGTGTCCTGTCACGTCACTGTGAAGAAACGTGATGCTTTAGCCCTCATAGAGCGCTGTCTGTAACCTCTTTGAGAAGTCTGTTCTCTGTCAGCAATTGGCGACACTGACATGGGCGCCAGAAGGAATTTCACGACCTGTCTAGTGCCGTTATTTTCCTGATATAGCGACCTGAGCCTGGGCGCTATTTCATAGAGCATGTAATGTTCACAGGAATGGGCGACCACACATTTGGGCGCTATTTCTGTAATTGGTGGCGACTGAATGGGCGCCAATTACCTAGTTTCACGCCATGTCTTGGTTTCCGTGATGATTAATGATGTGTCATACTTGTTCAAAGTTCAGCCCTTGAACTCCTTCATTCGTAAAAATCTACCTTATCATCTTACAATGGTTATTCCTTTGGAACTCCATATTGGCTATAACTATAGTGGATGTCTAAAAACATATACATGACTCAATGCTTGTGCATATAAGGCCCGATCTGGTCCTGGGAGGAGCACCCAAAAGTACTTGTGCCCATGGGAGCTATATTGATCACAGTGTGGCATTGCACCGAAGTGCATGACTAGCTGGATTTGACATTCCATGACTCGTACTTGACTTGACTTGACATGACTTGCATGGCCCGGAAAGGGTATTTACTTACTTGATATTACGATAGCCAATTCACGTGACATGAATTGATATCCTTACATGTTTGACCATCTTGATACATTTTTCATGAAAATCTTTAAATCTTGCTAGTTCCTCTCTATTAATTCTTGTTACACTCTCTCATGTTGTTTTCATGCGTACATCATAGCTATACTTGCATTCATATAACATGTAATTACTTAAAGCAAGCTTGTACTTGAGATATAATTCCTACTGAGCGTTTGCTGACCCTAGTGTTTCCCATATTTTTTAGGTAATTTCGATGACGAAGATCACTCGGAAGGGAACATACATGAGTGAAGAGCATAGAGCCACCCAACTATTAAAGCGTCTATCCAGTCGTGTCTTTTTCTACTTTCTTGAGTCAATCATTGTAATTTTCTTTCATTGAGTCAGGATTATCCTTAGTACTTTATTGAGATTATGTAATAAAAATTACATTGATGGTTATTATGAATAAAGGATTTTATTTATCTCTATTTTTGAACGCTCTGTCTGTGTGTCGAATACACTTATGCTCTGATTGACATGATTGATATAACTCGTCACGCATACCGGGTTCCTTCCATGCTCGGGGCGTGACAAATTTTGTAGTATTAGAGCCTAGGATATTCCATTCCTAGGAAACCAAGTCCAAGGATAGGTTTATACTTTTACCTGGTAAGATTGGGTAGAGCCATGGGTTAAGTTAAGGTTCTTAGACTCTTGGTTAACCATATATTAATCTAGTTATTTAAAATCTTGTAAGATCATGGCCGTTGAACGTGCTCAATGGCACGAGATGTAGCGCACGGTGCAAGGTCTCACTCAAGCGCTGCAACAGGTAGCGCAAGGCAAAGCAAACCAGGGAGCAGCTGATCTCTACGGTAGCTTCCGAAATATGAACCCGCCAAGGTTCGTCAGTTCGTCTGATCCCGATGACGCCGAGAATTGGATAAAGGAGATCGAAAGGATTTTTCGTGTAATGCAATGCACAGAGGACGAGCCGTGTAGGTCTTTGGTAGGCTCTTGCTTATTTTGGTAGGCCTTTACCTGTTTTGGTAGGCTTTTCACGATAGGGTTTCATGATTTATCAATGGATTGGTAATGCCCGACTTTGTGAGATCGAGGCTCGCCTTTCTGTTGTTGTTAGGAGTAGTTTTAAAGGGCCGAGGTTCCTTCGGTTGCCGTGTTTCCGTGGCATGGCTTTCCTCTTTACTTTTACTGTTGTTGCTCCTGCTGTTACTGCTTTGCTTTAGTCGTTGGCACTGTTGTTACTGTGTTGTTTTGTGGTAGGGTTCTGCGGGATCCTTACTGAGCCAGTGATAGGAGGCTCACCCCTGACTTTTCAGGTGTAGCTGTTCTTCCTCGTGCTGGGAGGTTCCTGCTGTGTGTTTTTTAGTTGCCAGCGTTGCGAGTGTCGTGCTTCCCCCAACTTGAGAGTACATTCTCTTTCCCGTTGGACTATACTTGTCTTTCTTTGGACTGGACTCTGTTAGTTTTAATTATTATAGAAAATGTAATTTTATTTCTACTATTTTAGCAATCTTGATCATTGAAATTTAATTGCTTACTGCTTTATCTGGAAGTTCAATGTACTCTCACATACCGTTCTATCCCTTCGGAGCTTTTTCGCTCTTGGGAGACCTCGCAGGTTCCAAGTGGTATCGGGTTTACCCAGCATCCGGAGTCTGGGTCGTCACACGTGATATCAGAGAAGAGTTCAGAGTTGTTCAGAGTTTTTCTGAGCTAGCTGAACTTGTGTTTGTGAAGTACATGGGAATTCGGGATATTGTAGTGCTCAGAGTCCGTAAGGTCCAGTACAGTCCGCAGCTGGCATAGGTTTTGCAATTATTTATTGCTCTACTTTCGCGTGTGGTCTTGTGCATGCTGTGTTGGCACTGTGCGAGATGGTTTTACTCCTGTTAGATTCTGATGGAGTGTTCTTTCTTTTGTCATGGTGTTTATCTCGGTTGTGCTGCGCTTGGCAGAGTTCACCGGCATGTGTGAATCTACGATGCGATGTTCGAGATTTTTTCGTGGCTTGTTCAGGTGGCTGGTGGCATTATCATTGGTGTAATGGCCGTGCACATTCTTATGTGTTTTGGTCATCCCAGTTGAGGTTTGTTCAGTCCCTAAGGTGTTTAAGGTTGTGTTTGAGGTGGTCGATTGGATGCCTTGTTTGAGAGAATACTCAGGCGAACCTAGGATTTTCCTTCCTGGTGAGCTAATGTTAGTCGAGCTTGATTCTTCTCATCTTGTTGTGTGGCGTCTTTTCAAGGTAAGCTTTGGAAGTGCTGTCTCGGTGAAGCCTTTGTCCTGTGTCTTCTTATGTGTGGACTGTGTTAGTTCTGAACATGATCTGCTCTTATTCTACGGTGGCCTGGCTTAGGACCCAGTTCATGTTTGGGGGCCATTATGCACCATGTTCGGCGTGCCGTGTCTGGCGGCTATTGTGCTGTGAAGGTTCAGTGATCATTTTAGGATTTGAAGATAAGCTGAGATTAGCGTTCTTTATGCCTTGTGCTGAAGTTGGTGCTCTTCATGGTTTTGCACTTTGGTGACTTGTGATCGACTGTTAGCAGGATTGATACTCAAGGCGTGGTACATTGCAGTTTGTGAATTGCAATGGCGCCGAGTGTGTGTTGAGATACGGATGCTGAGTTGTTTGTGATGTCTGTGTGCGTGGTGTTGAGTGCGCAGTGGAAGCGTATGGGCTTATAACCCACAGGTCGAGGATCGTTGGTTGGGAGATACTGACCAACCGAGAGGTTTATTTCCTCGGTGTCACATCGTCTTGGCTATGTGTGCCATGATGCTGTTGGTTGTCATGCCGTTGTTGGAGGCTTTGTGGTTGTTGGCACTAGCAGGTTTAAGGATTGGGGAATTTGTCGGCGTATATGCTGGTCGAGTACCCTTTTCATCTTCTATATTTCTTTAGAGTTGTGCTCTCGGGACATGATCATGGTCCTCGAGATGCGTTCTCCGAGATTGTTATTTGTGGGTCTTTGTTGGTAAGCTGCGAGCGGCTAGTATATTTTTAGTCGTGTGTTCAGCTATAATTGTGCCCTGATGTGACCCAGGTTGCAGTTGTGTCCCGTGGTTCTGTGTTGAGAACGGAGCCAAGATTCTGTAGGTGTTGTTGTTTGGTGGTTTGAGGTTGTGGTTGTGTTCAGCTTGGGAGGAGTTCCCTGTGAGTCTGATTTGGCATTGTGTGGACCGAGGTCATTGTCGGTTGATTTTGCTATACTCTTCTACCGTGGTAGAGTTAGCATGTGACTCGAATCAGATGTAATGTCTGAGTGAGGACTGACTTGATTATGCTCGTGGTCCAGTGCTGTCATTGGCGTTCTGTGTGCCAGTTTTGTTGTTCTTGGCACGGAAGCCGATTGTTGGAATAGTCAGCTGAGAGGACTGTGTTTCCTCGTTTAAGCTGAAGCTTGTTGTGTCTGTCGAGTCTGTTCTATCTGTAGCTGTTTCGTGGCATGGGTCGTGTCTCCTTTCCTTGTGAGACGAAAGTGATGATGCCCTATTTCGGAGGTGCCGGACTTGTGTCCCTTGTGTGCTTTGCTCATTCTGTGGATCGGTGTGCCTTGAGATCCGGAGCGTGTGCCTGTGATTATGGTCTGGCTGTGTCCCTCTGAATTATGTTTTTTTCTAGAATTGTGTTATCGTGCTTTGTGTTTGAGGTTTGGCTGATGCTTGGAGAGCGTGGCCAGTGTTTGGGTTTGTTCTTCCCTTGTTCCCTTGTTGGCTCCTTGAATTTTGAAGACGAAATTCCTTAAAGGGTGGAGGACTATAATATCTTGGATTCTTTAGATCGTAATCGGAGAGCTTTCGGAGCGTTTTCGTAGGTCATGATAGGTGTTTTACGATCCACTTGGGTTTTTTCCTTGTATAACTTACCGAACCCTGTGGAGAGTTAACTGTTGAGTTTTGCGACTCCGGGACGCTACAAGTGTGTTGTGCTTGTTCCGAGGATCGTGAAGATTATTTTTTTGTATTTTTTTGAATTTACAGATTTTCGTGTAGAAAATTGGATTTTAAGAAAATTACTAATTTTCCTATTTGTCTTTTCTTCTTAACCCTTTCTCTCCTCTCTATTTCCTCACGTTCTCTCACTTTCTGTAACACCCTCAAATATAGCTAAGTTGTACTCTATATCACCGAGACGCCTTTTGAAGTATTGGCTCAGTTCTTGAAAAGAACTCCAAAGTTAAGCGTACTTAATGGGGAGTAGTACTGGGATGGGTGACCTCCCGGGAAGTCTGCCATTCTGGAGCCGATCACTATTAGAAAGGGACAAAACCGTGAGACCGGTAGGCCACCTCGATGGTATAGAGTACGGGGCGTGACAGAATGGTATCAAAGCCATACCCCAACCGGACATGTGGGAACTAAGTGCCATGCATGGCAAAGTGCTACGCTATGGGAGTCACCTCTTGAACCCGCAATGGGATAAAGTGCTACATAGTGAGAGCCACCTCTTGATCCTGTAGGGGCCACCTCTAGAGTCCTACATGCCTGGGGATTTGATTACGTGCTATATGTGCCCAGCGTCGAGGACGTCGCCTATATAAGAGAGGTAGATTGTAACACCCACAAATATAGCTAAGTTGTACTCTATATCACCGAGGCACCTTTTGAAGTATTGGCTCAGTTCTTGAAAAGAACTCCAAAGTTAAGCGTGCTTAATGGGGAGTAGTACTGGGATGGGTGACCTCCCGGGAAGTCCGCCATTCTGGAGCCGATCACTATTAGAAAGGGACAAAACCGTGAGACCGGCAGGCAAAAGCGGACAATACCTCAATGGTATAGAGTACGGGACGTGACACTTTCTCTCCCTCTGTTCTCTCTCCTCTCTACTCATCTCCCCCGGGCGCGCGACCGGCGTGGAGCTGGGTGAGGTGGCGACAATGTGGAGCTGACCTAGAGCGTGATGGCGCGAGTATCGGAGTGTGGCGTTGGCGCGATCCCGTTCATGGATTCAAAGCCGACGTGGGTTGTCCGTGTGATGGTTTTCGACACGGTTTGGCCTTTTCAGCGCGTGGGATCTTTGGTGGAGGTAGGGGGGCATATGCCCTACTCTTTTCTTGCTTCCTCTCACGATTTGGAGCCAAACGGTGTGAGTTTGAGCGGATTTTGCCTTGTTTGGGTGAAATACATGTTTGGGGGGTGTGAGTCGTGTTCACCGTTCCATGTGACATTTTGTAGTTTAAATGGTTTCATTTGAACCCCTGACATGTTGGGAATCTTTTTCCGCCAGTTTTATTGCATTTGGTTGAGAATCGGAGCTTGTATGAGCTCGTCTGTCCATGTGGGTTGTGTTGGGTCGATTCATGGGAATCGCCCGTTTCTTGTTGTTTTGCGGATGGTTTGATCCCTTCCGACTTGTGTAAGGTTGATATCGACGTTAGGGTTGTTTCCCCGTGGTTCAGACGCCATTGGGGCATGGAAAGACCGGGTTTTTGGTAGTCCCACGATTTTCCCATAGAAACGGTTTGGCGTTCCTACCAGAGATCGTTATTTGTGTTTAGCGGCCCTCTGGAGACCGCTAGGCGGAGTTCCGGTGTCGGTTTGGTTTAGCAGTCTCGCGACCGACCGCAAGGAGGGTTTAGCGGCCCTTGGGCGACTGCTATTCCACGTTTTAGTCGGTTGATCGGTTTTAAGTCGGTTCGGGCTAGCGGTCAAGCTCCCGACCACATGGGGGCTTTGGCGGCCCTGGGGTGACCGCCATTCCCTGGAAATGGTCCTAGGGAGACCGTTATATGGTTTTCACTATTTTAAGTCGGTTCCTAATGATGGCCTTGAGGATGACCGCCTTATGAAGTGACGGTCAGGCAAAGGACCGCCAAAAGGATGGCTTATTGTGTTTTCAAGACTATTTGGGTATAGCGGTCTGGCCATGATCGCTAAAACCTAGAAACGACCTTGAGCAGACCATTTTAGGTCTGTTTTACCCTACGAATAGCGGCCCTGATAAGACCGCCAATAAAGATTAGCGGCCAAGGGTAGGATCACCATTTGCTTGGGAGTTTCTTTCGTGTCGGTTTGGCTTCCGGTTAATGTGGCTTCGACCCCTTGGTTAGCCCATTGTTTCATGGATGTCTTGGACGTCCTATGATGGCTGTGATCGTATTATAGGGTGTCTGAGACTGCCATTATACCGAGCAATATTTTGTATTATTTCTAGGGTCATTATGGTTTCTGGTTAACCCGGTTGTGACCTAGTGGTTGACACGTGACCTCGTGAGTGTCTCATCTATCCTGTGAGGATCGAGACATGGTTTTGGGTGCTTGGAGGTAGGGTCTTACCTCAGCTTACGTGCCATAAGGTTTGAGGGCTTTGGTAATCCCTCATGTTCCGTGTTTCGTGTGATACAGAATTATGAGTCCATTGTGCGGCTTGGTGGCCGACGACTCATTGTTATTATTGCTGTTATGGATCCGATTATCATGTGTCGTCTTCCATAATGTGTTTTACCATGGTTTTGTCTTAGGGACTAGGCTGATTAACAGCGTGTTACTGTGATGTGCGATGATCTTAACCTGAGTCTTATGACTCAAGGATCGTTGTCAGCAAGTCTAGTTGACTTTCCTAAGTCTGGCGGCAGTCTGGTGTGCTACCTTATGTTTCGTAGTACTTGTGATAGTGCGTTCTTAGCCTGTCCGTACTACATCACTTCTTTTTTAGAGTCTCTGTGTCTAGTGAACCTCCACTAGTCATATCTTGACGACACTTTCCAGTGTGTCGACCCACCTGGGAGTGGCGGCGGGGCAGTTCTTAGTAGATGGTTTTTAGGCTAGTTTCCGTGGGTCCCCTTACTTTGCGGTAGCATCCTACTAGGGGGGAAAACTAGCTAGAGACTCGCTCAAGGCATTGGGCTTATGTGTGCACACGTGGTCAGGGGCGGTTGGACGAGCGTCGACGGGCGTGACCCTGACTAGTCAATCGTTACTGCAGTTCCTTGGTTCTTTTAAAGTTTCCCAGTTACCGCCATTCTAGGCAAGTGGGAGATACTTAAGGCATAGTGTAAGACGTCAGTGGACGCATCTGGCTGTTCTTCTAGTGAGGAGATGCTTCTGTCACTTGACATGATGACTTGTATTTTCGTGACTTGTCCGAGTAGCCTGTGCTTGGGTTCACTCGAGGTTACGGGTTTTGTAGCGTACACGACAGTGGGTTCGTGTATGTCTTGTGCCTTTGACCATGTAGGTCTTTAGTAGGTTCTTGCCTGTTTTGGTAGGCTCTTGCCTGTTTTGGTAGGCTTTTCACGATAGGGTTTCATGATTTATCAATGGATAGGTAATGCCCAACTTTGTGAGATTGGGGTTCGCCTTTCTGTTGTTATTAGGAGTAGTTTTAGAGGGCTGAGGTTCCTTCAGCTACCGTGTTTCCGTTGTATGACTTTCCTCTTTACTTTTACTGTTGTTGCTCCTGCTGTTACTGCTTTGCTTTAGTCGTTAGCACTACTGTTACTGCGTTGTTTTGTGGGAGGGTTCTGCGGGATCCCTACTGAGCCCGTGATAGGAGGCTCACCCCTGACTTTTCAGGTGTAGCTATTCTTCCTTGTGCTGGGAGGTTCCAGCTGTGTGGTTTTTAGTTGCCAGTGTTGCCACTGTCGGGCTTCCCCCGACTTGAGAGTACGTTCTCTTTCCTGTTGGACTATACTTGTCTTTCTTTGGACTGGACTCTATTAGTTTTAATTGTTATAGAAAATGTAATTTTATTTCTGCTATTTTAGCAATCCTGATCATTGAAATTTAATTGCTTACTGCTTTATCTGAAAGTTCAATGTACTCTCGCATACCATTCTACCCCTTCGGAGCTTTTCCGCTCTTGGAAGGCCTCGCAGGTTCCAAGTGGTATCGGGTTTACCCGGTATCCGGAGTTTGGGTCGTCACAGAACATTTCCAGTCCTTGGGGCCTTACCTGGCCGAATACCCACAGGGGCCTGCCACGACTCAAAGTCGAGGAACGTTCCGGAATGGGGGCCGGTCTCGTCTATTGCACGGAGGACCTCATCAACATCGATCTCACATTCGGTGTCGTCATTCAACAAAGGATCACCCTCCAAAGGTGGTGAAAAAGTCGCCTCCACCCCAACCTCCAGCGGAGCTGCCAGAAAACCAGTCAAGCAATGCATGGTTAGTCAATCAGAATGACTAAGCCAGTAAAAGTCAAAGGGTGGACATGGCACTTACTCAAAGCCATCTCCGCCTTTATGTGCTCATCGGCCCTGAGTCCCTGAGAGGACTCACCAGCCCCCACCGCCCCGATGTCCTCCCAGGGTCATTTTCGCCTGGGCTGAACACTCCCATTGTCACGCCCCGAGCTTTTATGACAGCGGAAGACTCGCTCGAGGAACATGAACAGCCGGCATGGTAAGCCTCTTGCAAGCAAGAATGATCAGAGCGCAAGACAATCACACACATAAATGCAATTGCATAATATTTTAATCAAACCTCCAACTTATTTCATTGATAATCAATATTCAAATACAATAACTTTCAACTTCTTTCAATCTATAAGACTCAAGAAAATAGGAAAATTATATAGACTCAATCTAAACAATATAGACTTTCCTAAGTCTTCACTCTCATCTTGACAACACTTTCATTCGCTCTCGGACCCGCTACTTGTATAACCCGAATCCGAATTCGAATCACTTTCATTTTCTAAAAAGAATGGAAATAGGTAATGAGCACACTTGCCCAGTAGGTATCTTTGCATCAACATGAAGGCATCATTAAAGTAATTAACATTTTAGCTCTAAAGAAATAAGGTAAAATCGTGCGAATGTGATCAATCATGCGAATACCCAAAGTAACAAAGATGATCGTTAAGATAGAATGAGAGCAAGTATGAACTAGCAAGAATGTAACAAGAACATGTTATGGCCTTTCAAGAACAAGAATGTAACGAGAATGTACTAGCAAGCCACATAATCATCACTCCAGTATCTTTTGCTTATGAGCAAGTACTTCGTGAATTTCTGTGGAATATCAAGTCATGTACAAGAAAGTCATGTCGTGCCGTGGATCTTCACTTATTTATAGATAAAGTACTCCCAGTGCAATGCGACGCCAGTAGCATCATACCCCATGGTTTATAATAGTATGTTTCTGACAAGCAGCCGAGGGGACTAGTATAGAGCCCTTGAACACAATCAATGCTCGATCGCATCTTCAAGTATAAATCAAGCTACTTCTACACATGTAACAATAAAGTATGGCCAAGAATGTATAATTCAATAAGTTCATGATAACACTATTCAATGAATGAACGCTTCAATTTAATAATGCGAGAGTCAAGAATGACTTAAACAAGGTTATGCTTATGGGAATAAATCGACAGCATAACGGTACATTTCTTTAACTTTTATTTCATTATATTAAGCCTCTTTGGATAATATGGCAAGTTCTAGATCATCAATAATCCACCTAGAACTTTAGAACATCAACCCTTGGGTCAAACCTCGGGTTAAGCACTCAAACAATGTGACGGTCAAGGACTGGGCCGTTACATGATGTGACGCTCCAGTATTCAGCCATTACATTAGTCTGAATCCAGAAATAGTAAAATAGGCTTACTGAAATGTGACGGTCTTATATTGGGCCGTTAGATGCTCCTGACGGTCCAGTATAGATCCGTTACATTGCTAGAACCAGAAACATCGATAGTGTAATATACTAAATGAGCTTTAATGGTACAACCAACTCGGCGTCCTAGTGGGAATCCCAGGCTCACGGAGAATTACAGAGGCCTTGAAACAAGATTTCCTAATCTATTGGAAGGAATATCCAATAGAGAGGTCCTCAAGTTCAAGAATAATGTTCCTATAGTGCAAAGTGTGAACTAATGGACAACATACCGGAATATGTGCCATGTACTTAAAGAAAATGACTCTATTGATAAGAGAGAATGTGTAACAATATGAAATCATGATAAAACTCTATCAATACATCATTTAAAATCATGGAGTTAATACAAACTATACTGCTTTGGCATGAAATTAACATATCCTTAAAATAATTTAAGATGCTTTTAACATGCGATACTTATCATGAACCAATTAATAAATTTGAAGTCATATCAATAGGTTAAAACTTAGATAACTAGACATATTTATAAGTTAATGTGACTGTTCTTCAATTCTATCTACAGTTACTCTGACGGTCGAGAATGGGGGCATCACAGTGATTGTGACGGTTTATCATGGGACCGTTACAGTGTTGTAACACACTGAGTCTGGGCCGTCAGAGATAACAGAGAAATTTAAAAACAACAGAAGGTGTGACGGCTTGTCGTAAGGCTGTTAGATAACTGTGACGGTCTTACCTAGATGCGTCAGATAGTCTGCTGGAAGAAAAGATATAAAAAAAATCCAAGGTTTCAACTTACATCATGTCTGGAAATCATATATAAACTTTCACATGATAGAATGAAGGCTAACCTACTAGAATGCATGGGTTTTCTGTGAATTTGACAAGAGAGTTCCTTTTTAACTTAGTTAGGGTTAAGAGTATACATGTATGCATGACCTACTAAAACATGAAATTCATGATCTATGATACATGAAATCAATCAAAACCAGAGGGCTTTTATCCCTAACAAAATATTTTTTCCAATCATGAGATGACCTACCTCTTAACTAGGCTTTATGCTTCTAATTATAGCCTGAAAAACCGTGCCCTAGTTCTCCTTTTCCAGTGATTTTCCAGCAATTTCCTGCTACTCTAACTCCACGACCTTGATGTGTAGTAGACAGCGGATCTAGAGGGGAGGGGTGAATAGATCAGCCCCACTTTTCACAATGCGGTCCTTTAATCAGCTAGTTAAAATGAATTACAGCTGAATAGAAACTAGCTTCCAAGAATGCTATGATTCACTTAGCAAGATAAACAAGATATATAATAATTCGATCCTAAGCATGCATCTAGAACGAATCAATCACACAAGCAAACCACACTAGACATGATTTTTAAGGTGGTTCGGACTGAATCCTCAGCCCTACGTCCACCCCTCACCAAAACCCGGTGAGGCTTCACTTGTGCAGCGCACAGAACCGCAAATCGGAAACCACCGATTGCCTTCCTACTCACCACCTGGTAGGGACGTCAACCGCAAATTGGAACACCCTCCAATTGCCTTCCTACTAACCACCGGTAGGGATGAATCACACTTTCAATGTTTAAACAATAATGAAAATGAAACAAATGTGAAGGAACTAAAACAAGAGATTGAGTTATGAGTGAAAATGAATTGGCCCTTGTATGAAATGTTGATCAGCAACAAGGCTCCTCTTGGCTTCAACTCAATCTTCTTGATTCACCATTGATTGGATGAATGTTCTTCACGGAGTACTGTTCACGTGAACAGTACCTCTTCCTTCAATTCTTCTCTCTTGATCTTCTCTTTGAATTTCTTTGAATGAATGAAGGAGATGATGAAGCTACCTTGAACCTTGATTGCTTCTTTAGCTTCTAGGAGTTTGAATGCTTGAAATATCACCTTGGATGAGCTTGAAAGAGCTTGAATGGATGAAGATAATTTCCCTTGAAGAACTTGAATCAAACCGGCTTCCTTGGATCACTTTGATAGCCTTGCTTTGATGTAATCTTCCTTGAAGATTGCTGGCTTTGATTTGAGCTTGATTCCCCTTTGATTGGATGAAGAACACCTTCACGAACTACTGTTCACGTGAACAGTAGCTCGTCTCCAAGCTCTCTTGCAACCACCCTAGATCTCACAAGAAGCCCCTTGAAGCATTAGGTTTTCCATCCCCTCAAGTGTTGGTTTTATAACCCTTGAATGGTCCATAGATGCCCCCTAGACCGGATCCACAAATCATGGAAGATTAGGTAAGATTTGATTAAACAAATCCATGGAAAGGGGCTAGCCATGAGGTGGATTTCGAGGTCAAACAAGGCTGCATCGGGGCTGGCGGTCGACCTAAGGCTCCTGGCGGTCGACCGCCACTGAAACACATACAACCGGGCGATCCCTGGGAAAACCGGTCGACCGCCACTGGCTGGCGGTCGACCGCCACTGAAAAACGTGCAGCCTTGGCAGTCCCTGGCTGGGGCGGTCGACCGCCCCTGTGCTGGCGGTCGGCCGCCAGCTGGGCAGAGCCCGGGTCACCCCGGTTCGGTCCGTTGGCCGCACCAGCTCCGTCGCTTGAGTCCGTTAGCCGCCCGTTCATGTTTGTGGCATCGACCTTGATTGTCTTGAAGTTTTATTACTGAGTCTTCAAGCCCGGGTCGATCCGCGTGCGAGGGCGCAACATTGAGCTTTCATGTGCATTTCTGTCATGAACAAAATATCACATATGTCAGTAATAAGAGTGTGGAAAATAACAATGACTAATAGTGTTAAGCCATTATCAAAACCAAGAATACACAAAACTCATATGACTATAGAATGATGTCGAATGACCCATGTGACCACTGAATGACTCAAATGACCTCAGGGACACAACAGACCTCTTGACCTAAAGATGTGAAATTTTGACGGTAAGAAGATGAAACTAAGGTGAACAAAAAGTTCTAAAGGATTGAGCTCTAATTATCTCGTGTAGACGTCCTAATCTCTTGATCTTCAGAGGTCTTGTGTTCAGTTTCCTGAGTTATTATGGTCGAACCAGCAACTTTGGAAGCTTCAATCTCCTTGGTGGCTTGATCTCCTAACATGAAATTTGGAGAACTATTAGTCTAAAGTATACTAAACAAAATCTTCTAAAGAACATATCCGAAATTATGACTCCTTACCTTGATTCTTCACGAGCCAAAAGTAAGGGTCGCTCAGTTCAGAACTAGGTCCTATTTATAGGGTTTTGGCTACGGTTTGAAGATTAGATCGATTCTAGAGTCGTTAATTTGCCAGAACCTAATCCCTAAGAGTCCTTAGTAATGTTATAAGCTCTCCCAAGTTGATCTCTTGCAGATGGGATCCCAAAGTTTCAATATTTTTGCTCGTTCTTCCATTCACGGAACTATCAAGGTGTAACGCATCAATACTGGTGCGTTACATGGCTGTGGCGGTCGCACGATAGACCGCTACATCCAACGTGCACAGAATTCAACATAAATCAAACTCTTTTGTTAATTATCCATATTATTATCCATACAAATGGTATTTATCCTTAAAATATGTAAATATGCTAAATAACCTTCTAGAATATGGGCCAAACTTAATGGGCTTGGTCCTTAAACCTTTTGGATTTTATTTAAATAGGCTAGGTTAATTATTTAACACAATTGGGCCTTATAATGACTTATTATTTCAATAATCTATTTATTAATCTATTTAGCCTTTATAATTTCCTAATAAATTCCAGAAACTTCTATAAATAATCCAGAAATTATTATATAAATTCTGGGGCACTACACCCGTCCCCGCTCCCAGAAGACACCTCCGTGGAGAGATGATCCTCCTCTACCGGAGAACCTGCCAAAGAAACGTAGCAACACACATGATGCGGGACGAGACCACGGACACGACAAGCTCGTGACTGTCCCTTCACGAGGGAAGCGTCAGACGTGCGCGGTTGAGAAACCGGCAGTGAGCTAGGGTGGTCGGCTCTCACTTGTGCCCGAATCGGGTCACGGGACCGTCACGCTCTCTCTCGCAGTAGCGGTGATATGAAAAATATAGCAAGCTAGATCCTAAAACATGCTCTCTAGCAGCGGCATAAACAAATATATATGAAAATAAGCAAATGCTGAGTGTAGGGAGCGAGAACGATACCTCCACGCGCTCGGCGTGGGGAAGACGAGCCCGGTCGAAACTCGTACTCCCAGAACAATAATACACAGTATTACAGCAATACAACTCGCTGCCCACTCCACGCAGGGAAGTAAAGGGCTACACAATGGGGCCCGGGAGGACCGAATTCGGGTTGACGGGCGGCTTCTCGCGTTGATTCGGCAACACCTGAACTAGTGACGGTGGGGCCCACGTGCTGTCCGGAGGGGCCGTGTGGGACCCGGTGGCACCGCTGTAGTGAGGACACTTAGGGAAGCACTCCCCGGGCTGGCGGCACGCTGGTTCGGCGGTCGGAGGCCGGGCGGCTCCGTTCGGCGCCGGTCGGAATAACCGGCCACGGATCTGCAGCTTCTGGTTTTCAGCGCGCGCTCCGGCGAGATGGGACGCTGCAATCAGCCCCAATGTCGGATCGACACGAAAATGGCGCCGTTGGAAAGCTATCTTCAAATACTTCAACCTAGGACTGAGATCAGACCTGGATCTGCACGGATCTTGGCTTTAATGAATTTTTGAGTTGCTATTGTACAGTGACCGGACTCTCAGATCTGCAGAGAACTTGTCTGAGAACTGCCTTTGACTGATATGTGAACGTCCGAATATGAAGTGGTGGTCTTCAGAAAAGTTGTAGGAAATCAAGCTAGAAAATCGGAACTATTTTTTATGAAGGATTTGGAGGTGGCTGTGATTTGTTATGATTTTGGAACTGGAAGGTGGTCGGATCTGGGAATTAGCTGAAAACACTGTAGCATAGATAGAACACGAATTCTGAAAAATGGATAGAGGGCGGATCAAAAATCAAGACAAATGTTGGACGTAGGGGATGATGGACAGAACTCCCAGTAAAATTGGGAGCCCCAACAAAAATCAAAACCAAGGTCGGAGATGGGAAACTCATATCTGCTCTCACTGTAGATAGAGACAGGACAGATCTGGGAGTGATTGAAGATCAAAATTGAAAAAATATCAAACGAAGGATTTTCGACTTGAATGTTTTTGTGGATGATGGGATGGAAGATAGGAACACACCATAAAAATTACAAATCACGAAGAGGCCGTGGCTGGTATCAGGAATTTCGGGAAGACACCTCTGTCCAGTAGGACAGAAAACCGAAGACGGATTCGCGGCGGCTCGAAGGCGGCACGAACGATGGCGGCGGCGGCACCAATGAAGATCAGAGGTTGAGAGGGGGAGATAGAAGATTGAAACACTCTAGAATGGGGGTTTGAGGAGAGGAAACCAGGGAGAGAGAGGAAGGGGGCACAAGAGCCTTCTTGGCATTCAACAAAATTTCTGAATTTTCACTAATTTTCACATGAAAATACATGGTTTTATATGCTTCCAACCAAATCTAACCTCCACCCTTAGATCTAGGGATGAGAGATAGATGGTCTGGATTGCATGTGAATAACACACAAAAATTAATAAACTAATAAGGAGAGAGGGGCGCCCCCTTGACCAAGGGTAGAAGGTTGAATGGGGGTAGGTGGCCAACCATGGAATCTTGACCCATTTAACCCTATGTGTCCATATGACCAGCCCACCCTTCTAGATGTCCACCTAGGAAGGTTGACCAGGCCCACAAGGTGACATGGACCAATGGGAAAGGGCTGAGGGCCCCCTTGCTGGTCCTACTGCATAATTGCATAAAAACCCACACAATCCATGGGAATGACTCCTTGGCTTATAAAGCCTTACATTTGCGTACAAACTTTCCCAAGGATATAAACACAAACTAAAAGAACATAAATGTAAAAGAAAAAGTACAGGCTCGGTGTCGATTCCCATCAACTCTCCCCGGGTGGGAGGAACTCGACCCCGTCGAGTAGGAGTAGGGATGCTCGAGTACTTCGGCGGATCCGTCACCGTGCCAAGTAACGCGGGTACGCTCCACTCCAAGTGATCGTCACCTACTCATTCCATATATACTCGATTTGCGCGGACTGCTATAGGCTAAAGGTGGACACTCCGGGTGGGGCACTCTCAAAAGGGAAGGGAGCAGCTCGAAGACTCACTAGGAATCACCGCTGAGTCCCTGTAGATGACTAGATCCGGGTGTAGATATAGAACCGATCCCATACTCATCGAGTGAGTCCAATCGCCTCTTACTCATAAGAGAACGACAACGAGCTAGTACAAGACACATGCAGACTCTTAAACTTGACACTCAAATCATGCAAACAAACCACATAAAACAAACCACACGAAAAAAGCACATTGACTCAACTATGACCCTAGACACACCTAATGTTAGTCTGACCCGTACATGGATGACGGCAGACCAGGACACCCGAATACGTGCCATGCATGCGTGTTACGCAACCGGGAATGGATGGCCTGGGGAACACCTATACGTTGGGTGTGGTTATGCATGGATGGTCTTTTGAATGTGGGCGACTCGGGTGGCTTAGAAGGGCCGGGTGAAGGTGGATCGGGATTGGTGGATGTAGATGGCCCATCCCGTGGGGAAGGGGCGTAGAAGTGGGCTTCCTTGAAGAAGGAGAGTACGGGTGGTAACTCGGGAAGCCTACTAGTGAAGGGGTCAAAAGGGTCAAAGAAGGTATGACCCCGTGAGATGGATTCCAACATGATATGGTCCCAATCGTGAAATTCTTGAAGGTGCGGGTGGTCACCTTCCTCCGTCATGGTAGATGGGACCGTGTATAGGAAATATGATTCCTCCCTCGGAAGCAAAGTCATGAAGTCGGGCTCATCCGGTAGCGGGAGAAGTAGAAGAACCTTCGTGGTGACACAACCCATGGTGCACTCGGAGGTAATGGACTCGAAGACCGGATGGGTGAAGCTAAGACTAGCGGGTTGGTCAAAGCCACGCGCCAAAAGATGTGTCAACTTCCATTGCGAATCTAATCCCATGACAAGATCGTCCAATGTGTCAACATGGTGACTAGATCGAAATGTGGTATGGAAGGAGTTGACCGGAACTAGGGTCCATGGATGGAAAGGGAGGTGGGACCAAGCCATCCTTAAGCCAACTAAAAAGTGGCTCGGCGATGTATAGCGTTACCGTAAGAAACACGGGTGGCTCGGGGTGAGACGGCTCCAAGCATAATGGTTCTGAATGTGGAGTGGGCTGCTGGGGTTGAGTGACTGGACATACGAGGGTGATCTTACCGGGTAGGTAAGGTGGGTGTAAGGTGCAAGTCCTCTTGCCCCAGTCAAGATTGGCTCTTCGTTCTTCTAACCACGTTTGCTCTAAAATGATGCATGAACCAGCAAGTGTGCCGATCCTACACCATGCGCCATCGGTGTAGAGAACAGAGCCGATCCTCTTATAGAACTCAACAAAGGCAAAATCACCATCGCGGACAATCTCACCTGTCTTGGAGAGAGACTCCACGATGTCAAGAGAAACCCAATTATCCGACTCCCTATCGGTGAAATGGAGTTCCGTTGTGGACCTGTTAGGTAGAGCGATTTTCATAGTGAGAGGGGTAAAACCAAGGGCTCGGTCCATGAGGACATTGACTTTGGCCACAAAGGTTGACCACTCGGACGTATGGTCTTGGGAAACGGCCATGGGTAGCGGACATGGACATGCATACACACGGTGACAAGACACTAGACCGACTATGCAAGTTTGGAATGTATGCACACTAAGGACCCTAGACGTAAACCAAGACTCTGTACGTGGTGGAGATAACCGATCCAAAGATCACTTGCGCAAGTGTGCGGCCTTCCCGATAGGTGTAACCTATCATTTGGACAACACCTTTCGATATACCGAGTAAAGGGATGTATGCGACCCAAAATGACTCTTTTTTGTTGTTTTTTTAAAATATGATGATCTTAAACTCGACGTAGACAATGAATAATGACTAGACGTAAATGACACTTTTTTTTGACACCCTAGACTCAAACTTGCTCTGATACCAAATTGATGCGGGACGAGACCACGGACACAACAAGCGCGTGATTGTCCCTTAACGAGGGAAGCGTCGGACGTGCGCGGTTGAGAAACCGGAAGTGAGCTAGGGTGGTCGGCTCTCACTTGTGCCCGGATCGGGTCACGGGACGGTCACGCTCTCTCTCGCAGCAGTGGTGATATGAAAAATATAGCAAGCTAGATCCTAAAACATGCTCTCTAGCAGCGACATAAACAAATATATATGAAAATAAACAAATGCCGAGTGTAGGGAGCGAGAACGATACCTCCACGCGCTCGACGTGGGGAAGACGGGCCCGGCCGAAACTCGTACTCCCGGAACAATAATACACAGTATTACAGTGTTTGCGACGGGTTTTTTTATCCGACCATCTTGTCGTTTTTATTTCGCGTAGACATGTGTATATGCACATATATACATGTCTTATTTCGCGTATCGATCAACCAATTAACTAACCGGTAATTAACTGACTGATTGACGACGCGGGCGTGCCAGTTGTGAGCGACGTCACGCGGTTCGGGGAGCGGAGAAGACGCGGAGCGCGCGGGCTCCTCTTTTGTTTGCTGCAACACAGAAATAAGAGAAGAGAGAAGGGGCCACCACGGGAGATTGCTCCGGCGGGGCGAGCGGGACAAATGTAATATAGCAAGATATGGGGGTTAAACGGCCATAGCGGGAAGTGACTCGCCGCGACCTCGGGGGGACGGGAATGGTGCAGAAATTAAATAGCAAGAATTGAAACGGCCATTGGGGAAGTGACTCGCCGCGACCTCGAGAGTATGAGCAGATAAGAAGATAACAGAATACAAAGAGAATATAAAGAGCGAGAATTTAAACGGCCATTGGGAAAGTGACTCGCCGCGGCCTCGAGAATATGAATAGATAAGAATATAACAGAATATAAAGAGAATATAAGAGCGGAAATTTAAACGGCCATTGGGGAAGTGACTCACCGCGGCCTCGAGAACATGAATAGATATGAATATAACATATAAGAACGGGAATTTAAACGGCCATTGGGGAAGTGACTCGCCGCGGCCTCGAGAACATGAATAGAGAAGAATATAACATATAAGAACGGGAATTTAAACGGCCATTGGGGAAGTGACTCGCCGCGGCCTCGAGAACAAGATGTGATCGCCAGGGGCCAAAAGACCCCAAAATAAAGAAAGTGATCGCGCCTACCTCAAGAGCGGGAGATGGCGGGTTGCTTCTTCCTCCCCCTTCGGCCGGCCGACGGAGAGGGCTTTCCTTGGTTACCCTTGCAAAACAGTAGACAATAAACGAACGGAATTAGAAAATGGCAGTGTAGTAACAATTCCTTGCAATAAAAGTAATGAGATCGTGACCTGACACACACCTGGTTGGTGTGGTTTTAAACCCCTCTCGGACTCGAGTAGGAGGAAAATGCGATGATGAATGCAAGAAGTATGCAAGAGACGGCGCCCTTATGTAGGGAGATAGAGGATGCAGTATGATGAATGTAAAGAACTATGGAGAAAAAGGGGAAGAAAAGGCTTATTGGAGGAGCCGAGGGTGAGATTCGGCGGAGCTCCGGCAGCGTAGGGACGACGTGGAAGCGCGGTGGATGAAGACGACCTTCCTCTCGCGAGCGTGGGCACCCGAGAAGCCGGTAGAACCTCCACCTACAAAAGACCCCACGGGTTAGAAATGACTCCGGTAGCCTCTGGGCTCCGGCAGCCTATCGGATCTCTGCTTGGCTCCCCTAGAACTGAGGGGGTGGGCCTCTATTTATAGAGCTCCGGAGGGTGGAGGCGTCCAGGACCCTGGACACCTCCATCAAGGCCGAACTAATATTTTAATCTATTTTTATTCATTTTTTCGGAATATTTTTGTGGAGGCGTCCAGGGCCCCGGACGCCTCCAACAGGTCCACCGAACCCCACCGACGGCCGCACGCGGTTTGGCACAACGCGTGGTTTTATGAGCGGCGCCTCGTGATTCAGAAATGGGCACGTCCAGCTGGCTGGACGTCTCCATAATTTAGATTTTTTCACACACGACAAACCGTCATTCGGTGGGCGGCGCCCGTGAGAGAGTTGATGGAGGCGTCCAGGGGCCTGGACGCCTCCATAAATATATTATTTTTATTTTTGTGTTTTGTTTTTATGCCAAAGCTGGCATTTTAATTTTTTATATTTATTTTTATGGAGGCGTCTAGGGTCCTGGATGCCTCCATTAATATATTATTTTTTATTTGATTTTGGGCTGTGAAAAATAAATTAAAAGAATGGGGGCGTACAGGGGCCTGGACGCCCCCATAAAGACCCACCCGGGTCCTCAGTTCAGGTGTTGGCGGCCGCCCGGCAGACACCCTTCCTGGTTTCGGAACCTCTGATGCGTCCGACTGGTGTTGATGCTGTCCGAATACCGTGACGAGACGATTCTGGATGTCGAAAAAGATAGAAGAAGACTAAGAAAAGAAGCACTTAAGAGATTCGAAATGCGTAAGCCGTCACGGGGCGTCGTATAGTAATATGAGACTTTCTCAGGAGACGTCAGGAATGGCGTGTCTACAGCTGTCCCGCCTTGGCGTCTGCTTTGCAAGGGAGTGACACGTAGTGGAATGGTATCGAAGTGGAGTGAAATGAAGTGGGAGCGGACTGATAAGTTGATGCCAAGGTGTGATGAGACACGCTTTTGACGTTACTGTCTGGAATTTTTCTTGAGTTTCAATGAGGCGACCTTGAAGAAGGTCTTTCAAATCTTGACGATTGCTTGGACGGAGATCAAATAAGGGAGGGTGAGATGTGCGCTCAGGTACGAAAAATAAAGGAGACCAACTTCTCGGTGTGGAAGTACCTGGGTCATAAACCCGCAGGTTTCACCTTTGGTGAGCGGTTACCAGCCGATGTGGAAGTGCTGCGGCCAAGGTGGGTCAAACAAGGTATAAAGTAAAGGAATATCTGAGGGTCTGTCCAAACAAGGGTCTCCTTTGGAAGAGCAGCGTAGGGCCGTTTCAAGGAAACTCAGTATTTCATTCGGAGTGGAATATCTCATATTTGTAAGAATTGAAGCGCAGCGGCTTTCGCAATCGAATCACTTGAATGATCTTCCGCAATAAATCAAAGTCTATATGAATGCATGCTGGGCTTAAAGAAAAATTTAAAACAAACTAAAATAGAAAATAGCCAAGGATAATATTGTCAACTTGTTAAGAATGGGTCAGGATACCGATCCGGTGAGCCGACACTGGGCTGGGGCCCGTTTATCCGCGCACCAACTCACTGAATGGAACCGTCGTCCCCATGCTACCACAAGTTAACGGCCTATCCGTACAACCCAAATTCTTCCGGGATCATCACTGTTTTTATTGAAGGGGAACTCAAATCCCAGATTCGTTCGGGCCGCAAGGTCCTTGACATGTTCTAGTAGCGTAAGTATCATATACTATGATGCATGACATGGTGGGACCAACCATTGAAAGGTGGGACAGGAGACAGGACAAAGACGTCCGTTTGTAAAACCTGCACAGACTAGAAAAGGTTAGCAACATCAAAAGTAGCAGAATCATAGCAGAATCGCACCACAGTACAAAGGAGATCCAGACAAAATCTTGACAATGACCACTGATGTGACATGTTTTGTCCTGTAGCGATCTTTCCTTCCTATAAGAACTCCCCTTAGGCTAGTTCATTCAAATGCAGCAAGGTGGGTTTTGGAAGCTCAGGAGAGGAAGGAGAGGGGAATCTAGAGATCTCAGGATGGAAGGAGAGTCTTCCCGCGTTATGAAGAGGAGCAGGCCTAGCAGCGAGATCAGGCGACTCTCTGACCTCGAGGGCCATCTGAGTGGGACGATCATGTCGCATATGGTAAGCTGATTCATTTCAAATTTCTCTACGTGAACCTTCTTCTTACTTCCTTCCTTTCTTCTTTCTTTTCTCTTCCAGCCATATCCACTCTTCCCAGGCCCGAGGAAGTTTTCCAAACTGCCATGGCTTTCAAAGCTAACTTCCAACATCTCCATCGGCATGAGGGCCATACTCTCGAAGTGGCATCTGCAGGGGCTCCTTATTCACGCCAAACACTACGAGAAGATTCGTATGGACTGGGCGACTATGGGCGCACTAGTGGAGATCTGGCATCCCCAGACCCACACTTTTATCTTCCCGACCTTCGAGGTGACCATCCTCCTCGAGGAGGTGGAACTTCTGCTTGGATTGAAGAAATTGAAGAGTGACGGGAAGGTGAAGGCTATGCGGATGCTGACACGGGGGACTTCCGAAAGCGTCCTTGGAAGCTTCATGCCGCTCGACGCAGCCCGAAAGGTTCGTACTCAAAAGGGAATTGATTTGCAAAAGCTCGCGGAATGGGTCATGGAGGCCCTGAGAGGGTCACCAGACGATGACTATTTGGAGGGAATCATGAAAGGGTTCACCATTTGTCTGGTGGGTGCTCTCTTGTTTCCTTATACCGACAATATGGTGGAGGAAGACCAACTGAGTGCTATCTGCGGGATCTGGCGTGGAAAGAGGGTGGGACCCGCTGTCCTTGCCTACCTGTATAGTGGTCTTACTGTCTCGAGCATGGGTAAGCCTCCTTTTGGTTGCGCACTTGTCCTGAGTTGCTGGCTGGATTTGCATTTCAAGTTTGATCACCGTGAGGGAATGCCAACCGCTTCGAAGCTCTTCCAACAAAGCCCTCTTCATCACATAGCCGACGTGTTAGGCTTCGGTGGTACTGTAGTGAACCGCGTTCTGTGGCTGAAGAAACGTGAAGACTGGCGGTCTCACTTCCGCACCGTGACACAAGGCTTTTTCACTTGCGCACCGGCATGTTTGCTTTCGCTTGATCTCCTCATGAGGCCTTCTCCGGAAGTTGATCTTCAACTGATCGGCGCGACCGAGTTCATCCTTTAGAATGCGCATCGGTGCTGCCTCCAGATTGGCATCCCACGTCATTCGTTCCCACTACCGACTGGCATCGTCCCTTTGAAGAAGAGGGAGTTGGGCACGGAGGCGGATGCGAGGGAAGCGAAAGCCATTAAAGCTCCCTGGAAGACAAGTGTTGCGGGAAAGGCCTTAGCGCACGTGGGGGAAGAATGCGAGCTGTGGAGGGCTTATGTAACTGAACTGGGGAAGTTAAGGCCTAAGGCGCCTAAGCCCCTGATGTGGCTCATTCTGCTTTTCTGATGGAATAAAATCTGGCATTTGGATGTTTTGGACCAGTTCCCTTTGTTATGATTTTTATTTTTCTGTTTTTCTATTTTTTATGTTATCTTTCTTTTTATGTACCTATTTATTCACAATATGATCATATGTAAATATATATATTAAAAAAATATTTTTAATGGGGGCGTCCAGGGGCCTGGACGCCTCCAATTTTTTTATTTTTTTTTATTTTGGGGGCGTCCAGGCACTTGGACGCCCCTATATTTTCCTTTTAATATTCTTTTTTTAATTTTGTTTGGGGGCGTCCAGGCGCCTGGACGCCCCTAAATTTTTTTGAATTTTTGAAAAAAGGAGAAAAAAGTGGGGGCGTCCAGGCGCCTGGACGCCCCAAAGATGGGTGATTTTTATATATAGGGGGGGCCTCACCCCCTGTTCACTCTTACTGTTCATTCTGACCACTCGTTCACTCTAAATGACCCATTCCCAGTTCCAATGGAGCAAGGAGGCCCGAGCCAGGGTGGAGAGAAGCGGAAACGACGGGCTCGTCGTCCGAGGAGGCTGAGGGATGATGCCGAGGAGACTGCTGCGGCGGAGGAGATTGCCGTGGAGGAGGAGGAGGCTCCTCCTTTGGCCGTGGAGGCTCCTGCGGGCGCTGGTGACGCGGGAGAGGACGAGCACGATCCGGTAAGCCCCTTAGACTTCCATTCTATTGGTTCACTGGGCTAAACGGGCGGACGAGAGGCTGTGTGGAGAACGCCGGGGTGTGAGGGAAGGAGGCGTCCAGGGGCCTGGACGCCTCCACATTTTCTTTTTTCTTTTTTTATTTATTTATTTACATAAATAATAAAAATAGAATTAAAAATAAGGAGGCGTCCGGGGCTTGGGATGCCTCCATGATAATTTATATATATTTTTTATTTATTTTTGTTTTGGTTTTGGGTTTTTCTAAAAATAAAATAAAGAAAATGTAAAGGAGGCGTCCAAGGTGTTGGACGCCTTCAAAAAAAACATAAATATTTTTTTAAAAAATAAAAATAAAATAAAATAAATAAGTAGTATATACAGTGTTATTGTTTATTACTATTCATGATGCTGATGTGTTCCTTGTTGGTTTTGTGGTGTGCAGGGCGTGATGAAGGGCCGGATCAGCTGGTCCCTAGTGGTGGCAGCATACCGTGGGCTGCCAGACTTTCAGAGGGCGCGTGTGGACGCCATGGGCTTTGGAGCTTTCCTTAGGATCGAGCCCTTTCGGATCGACCTTCCTCTTATCCAGGCATTGAGGGAGCGGTGGCACGCACCGAGCCGGGCGTTTCTGATGCCCTGGGGACACATGGTGCCGACACTAGAGGACATGGCTCGGATCACCGGGCTACGAGTTGACGGAGAGGCGGTGAACAGGGTCACCTACCCCGACTACCGAGAGAGTGTCCTGGACCTGCTGTGGTTAGAGACGAGCGTGACTGACAGGGACAGCAGGGTAGTTGGCCGAGTGGAGATCAGGCGCTCGGGTTCGTCGACCCGCGCCAGCGGGTTAGCGAGACTGGAGCGTAGTTTCTGGCACGACTCGAGGGAGACGCTCGTGCAGTTTTCACCCAGGACCCGAGCGAGCGGGAGCTGGTGGACCTAGACCTTCGGAGGTTTCTTTTCTTCTTCTTGGGCCGCCTTCTGCTGGGGACGAAAGGGGATGGCATCCACTGCCGTTTCCTCGGGATCTTGGCGGATCTGGACAGAGTGGGACACTACGCGTGGGGAGCGGCTCTGCTTGCCCATCTGATTGCCGATCTCTCCCAGACTTCGGAGAAGGAGAGGACAGTCAGTGGCTTCGCACCTTTTCTCCAGGTAAACATTTTACTTATGTATTCCCACAGTTAAATATGTAATTATTGTACTAATGATGTATGATGGATGCAGGTGTGGAGTTATTACTACTTCCCGATGGGGAGGGCCAGGCAGGGGAACAGAAGAGCCGTGCCTCTGGCGCGGCGGTGGAGGCCGGTCGTGGTTGCGGCACCACACAGCTACCAGCTGGCATCGCTTCATCGGGAGCTGAGTGAGTATCCTAAGGCCATGGTATGATGCGTATGATTTTTTTGTGTTTTCTTATGTGACTGAATGGCAACTAACATGATGTATGTATGGTGATGCAGGTGGTGTGGAGACCCTACCTGGGCATGGACGACGCTGGCCAGCCTTGGGTTGTAGCGGGTCTTCCTCGTTTCGGGCGGGACGTGTGGGTCCATTGCCTGAACGAGATCGAGCCGCTTCGGCTGAGGCTGGTTATGAGGACGTTGGGGCTAGCCCAGGAGTGGGTTGATGTAGATGAGCCGGCCCGCATCGGGCGGAAGACCAAGGGGAAGGCGAAGATTGTGGACTGGCGTACGCGCTTCCTGGCACAGTACCAGGACTGGCAGTAGGGCGGGGTCCCAGTGGTGTCCCATGTACAGGACAGTACTGATTACCTGAGACGGTACCGGGCTACGTACGGGGACCGCCTCTTCCTTGGTGGTATGGCAGGGGTAAGTGAAATGAAAATGCTTCACCCTTCTATATGTATATGCATGTGGCACTAACTTATGTGCAATGTAGGATGCTCGTGACAACATGATTTCTGACCTGCGGGCCCAACTGGCAGACGCCAGGCGGCAGTTAGTGGCCATCCGACAGGAGTTGGAGATCCTGGTGAGTCTATGCAATGCATTTTTGTGACCTGGATTTTTGATGCTTAGCCTTTGACCGACGTTTGCCCCGTGTTTCAGCGGGCCCACCTGGCAGCGACAGCCGGGATGGCTGGTGGAGCGGGTTCCAGTTCGCGGGGCCCTCCTCCGGAGGTTTCTGCCCTCCAGGAGCAGCTGGCGTATGCGGTGGCTCGCGCTAAGGAGACCGAGCGTGACCGCGAGGCTCGAGTGAGTGTCTGCCTGACCTCGACTCTCCTTCTGGCTGCTCTCCTTCTATCACTGTTCTCTTACGGTGCATGCGTGCTTTGACAGGTGGCCGAGATTCGGGAGGCCCTGGCCCGTGCTGTTCGTGCTGAGCAGGAGCGCGATGCCTGGGTGGCAGAGCGTGACGCCCGGATTGAGGAGCTAGAGGAGGAGCGGCGACGGGAGGCTGAGGAGCTTCCTCGCGACGTAGTGGATCTGCGGATCGCCGTCGAGCTGTCGAGGAGAGAGGCGATGAGGGAGAGAGAGGAGAGGGAGAGGGATAGGGAGACCATAGAGAAAGAGAGGGAGTATAGGATGGCAGAGCGACATCGAGATTGGCACGAGAGGAGAGCTCTGGTGGCCTTGGTGTCGGAGCTCCGGCTGAGTCTTGGCACGGCGGAGGGGAGACTTCGGGAGAGTGAGGAGCGGTATCAGAGGGCGAAGGAGCGCGGGGCGCGACTTCGTCAGTCTGGTTCCTTTTTTGTGGGCAGCTTTCTAGTTTCTTCGGCCGAGGAGCGTCGCCGCACCTTGGAGGCCGGCATGGTGCCACCTGGAGAGGCGAGCACGGCTTCTCAGGGTTCGCAGAGGCCCCCTAGGGATTCCCGTCAGAGGAGAGAGAAGGGAGATGATCAGGATGGTGGTGGCGAGAGTTAGAGAGTTGTTTGTACACCCCACCCTCCTCACTGTATGATGTACTTTTGACTATTATATGAAATGAAAATGACTTTCTTGTGTTGTGTGTACTTTTCCTCTCTCACTTTTCTGCCGCACCGAGTTGTTTCGAGGCATGCCTTACGAGACTTTGCCCTGAACAACGGGGAACTGTGCTTTGCACGGGGGGATTCTGTTTCCTTTCTCCCTTTTTGGGCACGCCCAGGCGCGAGGACGCGTCTTAATCCTTGAATTCAAATTTAAAGCGCCGGGTGGCCTTTCTTCTCCCGTGCCTTACCCGCAAACGAGCCCGCCTCCTGTCAAAATTTACTCGCCCCTTTCCGTCTTCTTCCTCTCTCGATCGATGGAGTTCGGTGGGCCGGACCATGGTGAAGGTGGAGAGGGACGTGGGACTCCTCGCCTGAGGAGGGACACGAAAGAGCACGGAACGGCGTTCATGGAGGAGGAAGGGCCGCTTCGGGCCCCCGAGGGACCCGAGGGGCCCGATGTCGCGGAAGGAAGTGAACACGGCTTGGTGAGTGCTTCGGTTTCCCCTTCTTTGATCTATTTTGAGTTTTGAAGCGGGCCGCGCGAGGGGGGGAAGGGTTCGGCGAGTGTTGCACTCAAATGATGGACGCGTCCTAGACAGGGGACGCGTTCTTTGTTATGATGCGAGGCCCTTCTTTCTTGGTGCAGGACATGGCGAGAACCCTGGGCCTGGCCTATGAGTGGGCGAGTGCAGACGAGTCGAGCCGCGTCAGGAAGGAGAGTCGCGGCAAGGCGAAGCTTGAAGATTGGCGCATACGTCTCCCTGGGCAACAAGGGAGCGTACTGGTGCAGGATAGTGTCGACTTCCTGCGGTGGCAGAGAGAGAGTTATGCGGGGCTTCCCCAAGCCGGGGATATGCGCGACGTCAATGGCTCGCATGCCCAATTAGCCTAGGTCAGGCGGCAGCTGGCCGTCACTCAACAGGAACTATCGCTCCTGGTAAGCTAAGTGTTGCATTTTCTATTTTTAAATGTTGAGCTTAGCTGACGGCTGTTGTTTGTTCGTTCCAGCGTGCCCAGCAGACAGTGATGGTGGGAGTGACTGGCGGCGCATCTTCCATTTCCTCGGCCCCTTTTCTTGAGATTGCCTCCCTCCGGGAGCAACTTGCCGATGCGGTGGCTCGGGCTGCCCGGGCGGAAGAGGAGCGTGATGCCTGGGTGGCGACTGTAGCAGAGTTGTGACATCGCGGTGAGGAGAGACCTTCTCTAGACATCCTGGAGTTAAGGGTTCTTCTGCAGATGATGAGGAGAGGGGCAGAGAGAGAGAAAGTCGAGAGAAGGTCCGAGCGACATCGGGATCAGACCGAGAGGAGGGCCTTGGAGGCCCAAGTGAGGGAGCTCCAGCTGGGCCTTCAGGCCGTCGTGCAGAGGCTAGGAGGGATGGAGACGCGCTACGAGAGAGCGCGAGAGTTCGGGGAGCGACTGCGCCAGTCTGGTCGCTTTGCCGCTAGTAGCTTCTTCGCCACGCCAGGGGAGGAGCAGCGAGTCATTACTATGGAGCCGGAGCCACGAGGCGAGGCGGGTGCTGCTGCACGGGGATCCAGGAGGCTTCTGAGGGACCCTCACCTCAGGGGAGAGGAGAGGGACGCCTAGAGGGACGAGCATGAAGATAATGGCACGAGTTGGCGAGCTAGTGGACCCGCCACCTCTCTATGATTGTAGTGTTTAAGACAGCTTATGTAGAATTATGAATGGAGTGATTTAATTTTCTGCTGCTTGTTTGTTCTCTTGTGCGTTCCTTCTTTCCTACACTTCTTCTCCTTTGCACTGTTCCCATGTGATAGGTCTGCCGAGACTCCACCCCAAGCGGAGAATCGCGTCTTGTTGTGACCATTTTCCACGGGAATCTGCCGTCGAAGTCAATAATGACGGCCCTAGTCCCTTTTCCCAGATGTTGTGTCAAGTTTTGCGGACGTCTTCCAAAACATGATAGGGTATCCCTAGACAACATAGGGGGCTAGTCGTCATACCTTCGTCCAATCAATCACCCTGTGCGAGCGGTGAAGTTACACACGGGACCGCATGGTAGGTGCCTCATTGCGAGGGCTATCATTAAAGGTGACGGAGGCAATCTTGGCCTGTACTCCTTCCATTTCTATAAATTCTTGTCCCTTTTATCCTTCCAGGTATATCGAGAGCTAACTCGAGGAGCACAAGTTCTCACGGGAGAGGAGGAGTTCAAAATTCTGAGAGTTGGATGGAGGGCGAATCTTCCCACTCCTCGAAGAGAAGCAGGTCCAGTGGTAGTAGTTCCAGGAGGCTTTCGGACCTCGAAGGGCACTTTAACGAAAGGGCCCAATCACAACTCGTAAGCTGAGCTTTCCTGCCCTTTTTCCATTCTTTTTTTCTTCCTTTCTTTCTGACCAAACCTCCTCTCCATTCCTTGCATGCGTAGAGTGTGATGAAATCACAGATCTCATGGGAGTTGGTAGTGGCAGCATACCGAGGTCTCTCAGATTTTCAGAAGGCGAGGCTAGATGTGATGGGTTTTGGCACCTTTCTTCGGATCGAGCCGATCCAGCTCGACCTGGTCCTGATCTAAGCCTTGTGTGAGAGATGGGACCCAGTGAGTCGGGCATTCCTGATGCCCGGGGGGCACATGGTGCCCAGCTTGGAGGATGTGGTCCGGATCACAAGCCTGAAGGTGGAGGGCGAGGCAGTGACCGGGGTCACTTATGCGGATTACCGAGAGGGTGCTCGGAAGCTACTGGGTTTGGACCTAGATGGTCGGAAAAATAGGTCGGTAGGTAGGGCGTCCCTCATGGATGCATTAGGGCTCACCGACACTCGTCGGCGGGACGATGAATCCTCAGAAGAGTTCATGGAAAGGATGGAAATAGGATGCCGTGCCGTGTACTGCACAGATTTCGGCAACTGGGAAAGATGCAACATAGATTTGAGGAGATTTTTCCTCTTCCTTTTGGGGAGATTGGTACTGAGCTCGAAAGGGGACGGTATCCAATGTCGCTTCCTGGAGCTGCTATCAGACCTTGAAAGAGTAGGATACTACGCCTGGGGAGCTGCCATGCTGGCGCACTTGTTTGCAGGCCTGTTCCAAGAAGCGGATCGTGAGATGGCTGTGAGTGGTTTCACACCATTCATCCAGGTACTTTTGGTTTTGCTTGATTTGCATTTTTTTTCTTATTTTTGCAAGGTACTGATGACCTGCGCCGAGCAGCTGTGGAGCTATTATTACCTCCCCATGGGGAGAGCTCGACATTGGCGACCCGCGATGGTGCCGCTAGCCAGGCGGTGGGAACCCATCATGAGTGCGACACCCCTAACCTACCAACTGATGGTGCTAAGGCGGGAGCTACAGGAGTTCCCTGCAGCGATGGTAAACTGGAGACCCTACTCAGATATGGTCGATGTCGACCAGCCATGGGTTCTAGCAAGTCGTGCCCGGTTCGGACGGGAACTGTGGATGCACTGCCTGAATGAAATCGAGCCGCTTCGGCTACGATTGGTTATGAGGACTTTGGGACTGGCTCAGGAATGGGTGGATACGGCTGCGCCACCTCGTGTCGGGAGAAAGACGCGAGGACCGGCGACCTGCATTGACTGGCGCGTGCGGTTCCCTGAACAGTGTGAAAACTGGCAACGGGGTGGCACGATTGTAGAATCACATGCGCGGGATAGCGAGGACTACTTGCGTCTATATAGGATAAAGTACGCAGAGCGGTTCCAACCCTGGGGACTTGTGGAGGTAGGTTTCCCCTTTTTTTCTTTTTTTCTTTCTCCTTTTTTTGGTTTTCTGGTGGAAATGCTGACTCGTATGGCTGCAGGATATCCGTGATACGATGATAGCGACTTTACGAACTCGCTTGGCAGAGATGGAGCAACGGTTGGGCGATGCCCGCGGAGCTACGAGCGCCTTGGTAGGTGTACAGTGTGTTCCTAATTAGAACCACAGATTCCAGATGTTGGCTGCTAATTCACGCGGTCGTAGCATGCCCAGATTGGCGCGGCTTCCCCGGCGATGGGAGTAGGTGGTGCCTCTTCCAGCTTGTGGATTCCCACCTCAGAACTTGACTTGCTTCATGAGCAACTTGCTCACGCTACGCAGCGTGTTGCGGAGGCAGAAGGGATGCTCTCTATACAGGTAAAAGTTTCAGTGTTGAGTTCTCTTTGTTTACACCTTATCGCGTATCTGAGATGGTACACTCGGCAGGAAAAGGAGACGGAAGAAGCGCTTGCCCAAGCTGCGCAGAAGGAGGCTAGGATAGCAGAACTGGAGAGGGAACTGCGGCGTCATCCTGATGACGACTCCTCTAGGGATGCCGTGGAACTGAGGATCACTCTCCAGTTGGAGAGGGAAGACCGCGAGAGAGAACGTGCAGAGAAAGAAAGAGACGCAGAGAGAGAAAGAGCCAACAGATTGACTGAAAGGGAGGAACGAAGGGCCATGGTGGCCCAACTATTCGAACTCCGAATCAGCCTTGGTCTTGCTGAACAGTGGCTGAGAGATGGTGAGGAGCGCTACCGAAGAGCACGAGAGCGTGGCTTTCGTGTTGGTAGCTTCTCTGCTGCTTTCGTGGATCAACGCCGGGATGTGGGAATAGGAAGGGGAGTATAGAGCGGTAGGAGTACCGCTTTTCGTAGTTGGGTAGCACCTTTGAGAGCATTTTGTTCGGAGAGTAGTGGGACGAGTAATGCAGAGAGAGAGGGCGGAACTTGATGTAATTTTTTTTTTGGTTTTTGGAATAAAATACAAGGTTCGGTTTGTTTGGTTTTCACCTTTGCTTCAGTTGCCTGAATCCCTGCACACATCACTGAAACAAACAAATCAGAATTTCTGTTCTGACTTGGCCCCTTGCTCAATAAGCAAATGGTCACTGTGACTGTCCTTGATAACTGGTCAAGGGGCCAAGCCTTTATTTAATGAAGGCAAGGGAAAGATGCGGTGATGATAAATGCGACAGGCAAGCACACGAATGCAAGCGGTATTAAAAGTGAGATGCTGCACGCAAATGCAATAATGCAAAATTGATTTGTTTTCTTTTTTATATTCGGCATTTTTTTGTTTTATCATAAAAAAGATTTTTTTGTTTGTAAATATGTACATTTTCTTTTCCATTTTTTGTTGTTTTTATCATTTCAATTTTTTTTTTTTGCTAACGCCTGGAAAGCACCCAAATGACACCTAACCTACGTGAGACAGGGGTTTCTTACTAACCTCCCAGGTATCCTAAGTGCACATCTAGGTTGATTTGGGCCTCTAGACCCCTCGAATGATGATCCCGCCGGTTAAGACTTACCCTGATGACAATACCGTCATGCCATGCTTAGGCTCCCAGTCGCTTCCGACCACAGGGATTCACCCAAAAGGTGTTTGAGGTAAGAGATTTGCCCGACCCGGGTCTATTTCCTCACAACTCTAGATGGTATATGATGGAACACCCTGGAACCCTAACGACCAACCGCGCGACGCTGACCCGGAATCAGACGCCGTCGCACCCATAGGTGACGCGCTTGCATTGGCCTAAGCCCGAGGTTTAAACAAGAAGACATCAAGGCGGTAAACATGGGTCTTGACCAGCCAGAAACACAGAGACTCCTTCGCAGCGATAGCTTTTGCTTTTCAAAGTAGGCAACCAAATGTGTATATTAAAATAAGGTCGCAGACCCTGGGCAGTTTTCACCTTTCAGAAACTCCATCGAACCTTCATCTTTAGAGGGAGAAGGAAGAGTGTAGGGGATAAACCTCCTGAGAGGACCGGCAAAGCCGTTAACCCGGCGAGCGAATAAGGGCCCATTAACTCTTTCCTTTCGGACAACTTCGGGCCAAATATCGAGCATTTACATTCCATAGCCCCCCCCCCCTTTTGTGGATTCGAACTTTTGCTTTGAGGGGTTCCATTTATCGCATCAGGCACGGTCACGACCAGGCTCTTGATTTTGATTTTGTATTTCTTTTGTGAGGGAGATATAGTCATTTGACGTTTGTGGGCTTCATTTTCGTATGCCTGTGGGGACACTGCCCTCTTCTCGTGCTCTGATCGATGCTCGAGGAAATGGATCCTACTCTTGCCTTTGGGATTTGAGTTTCGATTTCTCATGCTCAGCGTTTTAAGGGCGCCGACTGTCTCATTTAGTCGAAGAGAAAAGAATAAAGATTACAGCTTCTGGAGATCTTCTGGGTGGAGCCCCACCGTAGGTGATGCTACCGACTTTTTTGAATAAAATACATAAGTGAGCACATGTTAGCTTCCTTCAAGCGAGCATAGGCCGACGTGGCCGGACAGGGATCTCCACGGTTCTGGCAAACCAAGACCCGGTGCCTACCAAGCCTTAATGGGCCCTATCCTAACATGAAGGTTAGATGCAGTGACTTGACTACATGGTGACCACCAGGCATCGGCGTTATGAATTTTCCATATTTTTAGTGGTTTTCGATATTTCTTTGTTTTTGATGTTTTTTATCTTTTCATCATTTTTTTTGTTTGTTTTGTGCTAAGGGTAGTATTTCTTAAGATAAAGCCCATTCCAAGGGTGGGATAACTTGGTCCCTTCGACGTTGACTAACTTGTAGGCGTTGCCAGGGTACACGGCTTGAATTACAAATGGTCCTTCCCAATTGGGTTGGAGCTTCGAACGTGGCCCTCCAGGTTTGACAAAAATTCTTTTTACGACCATCTCACCGACTTTGAATTTAATCTCAACAACTTTCTTTTGGTAAAAGCGAGCGAGAGCAGCCAGCCGCTTCTCATCCAAGAGTTCCAACTGGGCGAGGAGTGAATTACGACGATCGTCGAGGGGAAATTCCTCGTCCAATTGTACCCTGAGAGAAGGGATCAGAGTCTCGTACGGGACTACCGCTTCCATACCATAAGTAAGGGCAAACGGAGTCTACCCGGTGGGGGTACGGATTGAAGTGCGATAGGCCCATAGGGCTTCGATAAGTTTTTCTGGCCAGTCTGAAAACTTACTAGACTCGCAGGTTTTTTTGATGATTTTGAGCAATGTTTTATTGGTAGCCTCCGCTTGGCCGTTACCTTGTGGGTAATAAGGCGATGAATGATGCAATGCAATTGCGTACCTTTTGCAGAGGTCCTGTAGGTCCTGAGAAATGAACTGTGGCCCATTATCGGTGACGATTGTGCTTGGGACGTCGAATCTGGCAAGGATGTTTTTCATGATGAACTTGCAGACTGTTGACACCTTGATTTCTGCGTAAGCTTCGGCTTCGGCCCATTTGGTGAAGTATTCCGTCGCAGTAAGGATGAAAGATTTCTGCTTGGTGAGGGAATTGGGATCACCTAGGGGACCAATGATGTCGAATGCCCACATGGAGAAAGGCCACGGGGAGGATATTGGATGAAGTGAGGAAGATGGTGAATAGATTTTATCGGCGTGAAGTTGACACTTGACACACCTACGGACATAGACAGCACAATCCTCTTCCATAGTGGGCCAATAAAAGCCTTGGCGAATGATCTTCTTGGCGAGCATCTGGCTATTCACGTGGCCACCGCACACACCCGAGTGTGCTTCCTCTACACATTTCCAGACCTCATCGTCATCAAGACACCTTAAAAGAACTCCGGTAAGGGTCCTCTTATACAACAACCCTCCAACTAGGGCGGTTTATTTTAAATAAGCGGGGATAAAATCAGATTTAGGTGAAAGATACCTAGAAGAATTTACAGAATGAGAAGAAATCAAAGAAAACAGTGAGGACTAAAGCCTCGAAAATAGTGTGAGAATGGGCAGGTGCCCGAGGAAGTTAATGTGGAAGGAACCGGGTCGAACCCGGGAGCGGGATCGAGAAGAATCAGAAATTGATGAATCGAGAGAGGCGGATCCGAAGGGTCCGGACGTAAAGGAGGAGAATCATGGGGAAGTGAATCCGGAGGTTCCGGAGGAAGAAGATCATGAGGGACATGATGCCCTGGGAAGTATGTAAAGAGGCAATTCAAAGGGGTGAAAAGAATGAAGGATGCGATGACATGGAAGAACAAAAGGATAAATCGACAGAAGGAGAGGCCCAGAGGTTCCGGATGGATATGGGAAGGAAGGGCGCAATGCCCTGAGAGAGATGGAGAATAAGATAAGAAATCCGCAGGTTCCGGATGGGGGTGAGAGATGGATAAAGACATGGAATTAAAGAGGGAGGGGTTCGGAGGTTCCGGACAGGGATGAATGTAGGGGTCTGGAAGCTCCGGACAACGAGGAATGTGAGGGTTCGGGGACCCTAGAGCAGAGGAGCTTGATGACTTAGATTTAGATGACGGGAGGCGTCTCCTTAACCAATGGACTGCCCATAAAAAGAAGTCGAATAGCATCATGAGTAGTGATGGACTGGGATAGGAAGTGGATGAACTGATGTGGGCTCCTTCAACAAGGGATTTATTGTCCTTAAGCTTCACTTTATGATTTTCCCTCTTCTTGGTAAATACTCTCTCATAGTGCGGCCCTTCAACCTTCAACACGAGTTCTCGGCCTCCTGGGTTTGCAGGCTGATCCTAATGATGTGCCCAGGCAGAAGGACTCTTCTTTCTCTGACCAACCGGGTCCATTAGTACGGTCAGGGCCCACAGGCTCTCATTTGACGAACTTCTAATAAGGCCCTTTGGACATTCGTACATGAACGGTAACTCTCTTGGCAAAATATCAAAACAAAGATTTAAGAGCTCCGCTTGTGAAGTAGGGATCTTGACATGAAATGGCTCCCTTGGAAAAAACTCCCATGATAGATGAACGGTGTCCATCATTGGAAGTTGGATGCTCGGCATAAGGAGCTTCATTTTTGGGGCACTGCTCAAGGCTGTTGGAATATCACACGTGATCATGCTGGGTAACATAGGCGTTCGCCTCTTGCATGGAAGTTGGTGGTGAGTAGACATGATGTTAAAAGCTTCCAACAAGAACTGCCCTGACCCACCCCTGAGCATAGAATTCATCATCTCCTCGGCAGTAGAATGTGTCATCACTATGCATGAGGAGAACCCCTTCTTTTGATTGGCCATTTGGACTATGACCGAACAAGGGGTAATAAGAGCCTTGAAAGCATGTTGGCCAATGAGTAACGTGATCGTGGTTATTTTGGCCCCTGATTTGGTCAGCACCAATTCCTGAGAGTCCTTCTTGATGGGCATTGGTGCAGATAGAAATTCGGCCTTCTTAAAGGTGACCGGCACAAGAACCCGAATCGGCATTCGGCAAATTAAATCTTGGATCTTGAATGGCATTACCGTGGCCAAATTCTTCTTGTCCGATTCTTGAACATCATCTTTGGCACATGTATTTGTAGAAAGACACCCACTCCGAGAGGTGGTGGAAGGAGGTGAGATTGAGACAACAGGCTCAACGGGTAATGAAGATTCAATGATGGGGGCTATAGGAAGGGTAAGTGGAGTTTGAGACACGACGGGCTTCTCCTTGTTCTCGAGAGGAGACGAGGTTGGCTCGTGTGCAACAATCAATGGGCCCGGCTCAGGGTTAATCACGGGTTTAGGTAAGGGGAGTGGAGGAATAGGAATGGTTGGATTCGGGGTTACAAGGCTAGTGGAGGTTTTAGGTGGAGACGATGGAGGATTACTCGATTGGGAACAAGAGTTAGTGGAATGCTCAGTGGAAGCCAATGGTGTGGGGGTTATTTGTACAATTGAAGGGGTGACAGTAGAAGGTTTGGTACATAGGAAACGCCGGATTTTGGTGGTACGTGGGGGGTTAAGGGTAGAAGGTGATTCATGGTGCATTGATGCGAGTTGTTGGGGTGTAAACCCGTCATCGTGACACCATGATGACTCATAAGTAGGGGTAGAACTAGTGGCTTCATCCTGAGCAGGGGGTTCTTGTGGGAGCAGTGGAAGAGGGAAACGAAGAAAACTCGGAGTAGGTGTATATTCAAAATCTTCATAAATTTCATCATGTGCCATTTCCAATTCTTTATGATCATCAAGTTCAAATGGACGCCGTGGTGGAGGCACGTTGATGAGTGGAGGTGACGTATATTGACATGGAGGAATTTGCGTATATAGATGTGGATGTGAAGGCGGAGAGCCGTATGGATTAGTGTGATGAATGTATGGTGGGCAGACGGCGTCCACTTGATCGTAACGACTTGGAAGAATATCTTGCTCACTCATATCCCATATGCCATACTCATCTCTTCTCTCCTTCTAATCCTTCTCCATTTTGGTAATATTATTCATGAAAGCGTGAAGGGGGTTGGCTTGAGGAGGGGAAGGAGGAAGAAATTTCCTCTCAATAACAGCCTGTAAGGCTCCAAGTTGAGAGCTGAGAGAGTCGACATGAGAAGCCATGAAATCCCAGGCATAGGGAACACTAGTGGAGGGGGAAGCTCCACTAACAGCGGCCCGTATTCCATATGAGGACTTATAGGACGGGCCAATGTCCATGGGATGAACCTGTGGGTCAGGCTGATAGCCCCAATCTGAGTTATAGACCCCATAAGAGTCATGACCTGGGTCACGCATTTGAGACCCATGACGGAAGGCGTCGGCCTCGAAACAATTATAATTATATTCAGCCATCCATCATGTTTTTTTTTGGGAGCATAATAGCATACACCAACAAACGATCAGCAGAGATTAACACACAAGTGAATGCCTTACGTCTTTTTTTGTGTTTTGATTTTGATGATTTTTTTGTGTTTTTAGCGAGATCCGAAGTTCACACAAAATAGGGACCCTAGTTTATTTTTGTTTCACCGCCGTGTCAGCTAGGGTCTCTCGTCTCACCACGAATGGGATGACTAACTCCGGGGAACTTCAATGGTACAACCAGCCCAGTGAACGAAGAGGAGATTCTTCGATGTCGGGGACTTACGGAGGTCCCAGTGGAGGAGATTCTAGTCCGTTGAGAGGAATTCTCAAACGGAGAGTCCTTCCTTCACCGGGAAAGGGTGATCCTTAGAAAAAAATGAAAAAGGATATAAAAGAGGGATGGATGTATGCAATGGAATGCTGACAGAGATATAGAGTAAGAAAATAACAGAAATAACAAACATATAATAAACACCCAACCAATCACAACTGATAGTGCTGCCGTGAGCACAACGGGGGCGCGCGAGGGCGCCAAGGTGGAGAGGCACAGACGGTGCCGAGCTTGCAAGGGTAGCCAAAAGGAAGCAGTAGTAGTCCCACCGTGATCGCCAATCTGTGAGCGACGTCACGCGGTTCGGGGAGCGGAGAAGACGCGGAGCGCGCGGGCTCCTCTTTTGTTTGCTGCAACACAGAAATAAGAGAAGAGAGAAGGGGCCACCACGGGAGATTGCTCCGGCGGGGCGAGCGGGATAAATGTAATATAGCAAGATATGGGGGTTAAACGGCCATAGCGGGAAGTGACTCGCCGCGACCTCGGGGGGACGGGAATGGTGCAGAAATTAAATAGCAAGAATTGAAACGGCCATTGGGGAAGTGACTCGCCGCGGCCTCGAGAGTATGAGCAGATAAGAAGATAACAGAATATAAAGAGAATATAAAGAGCGAAAATTTAAACGGCCATTGGGGAAGTGACTCGCAGCGGCCTCGAGAATATAAATAGATAAGAATAACAGAATATAAAGAGAATATAAGAGCGGGAATTTAAACGGCCATTGGGGAAGTGACTCACCGCGGCCTCGAGAACATGAATAGATGAGAATATAACATATAAGAACGGGAATTTAAACGGCCATTGGGGAAGTGACTCGCCGCGGCCTCAAGAACATGAATAGATAAGAATATAACATATAAGAACGGGAATTTAAACGGCCATTGGGGAAGTGACTCGCCGCGGCCTCGAGAACAAGATGTGATCGCTAGGGGCCAAAAGACCCCAAAATAAAGAAAGTGATCGCGCCTACCTCAAGAGCGGGAGATGGCGGGTTGCTTCTTCCTCCCCCTTCGGTCGGCCGACAGAGAGGGCTTTCCTTGGTTACCCTTGCAAAACAGTAGACAATAAACGAACGGAATTAGAAAATGGCAGTGTAGTAACAATTCCTTGCAATAAAAGTAATGAGATTGTGACCTGACACACATCTGGTTGGTGTGATTTTAAACCCCTCTCGGACTCGAGTAGGAGGAAAATGCGATGATGAATGCAAGAAGTATGCAAGAGACGGCACCCTTATGTAGGGAGATAGAGGATGCAGTATGATGAATGTAAAGAACTATGGAGAAAAAGGGGAAGAAAAGGCTTATTGGAGGAGCCGAGGGTGAGATCCGGCGGAGCTCCAGCAGCGTAGGGACGACGTGGAAGCGCGGTGGATGAAGACGACCTTCCTCTCGCGAGCGTGGGCACCCGAGAAGCCGGTAGAACCTCCACCTACAAAAGACCCCACGGGTTAGAAATGGCTCCGGTAGCCTCTGGGCTCCGGCAGCCTATCGGATATCTGCTTGGCTCTCCCAGAACTGAGGGGGTGGGCCTCTATTTATAGAGCTCCGGAGGGTGGAGGCGTCCAGGACCCTGGACACCTCCATCAGGGTCGAACTAATATTTTAATCTATTTTTATTCATTTTTTCAGAATATTTTTGTGGAGGCGTCCAGGGCCCCGGACGCCTCCAACAGGTCCACCGAACCCCACCGACGGCCGCACGGGGTTTGGCACAACGCGTGATTTTGTGAGCGGCGCCACGTGATTTAGAAATGGGCGCATCCAGCTGGCTGGACGTCTCCATAATTTGGATTTTTTCACACACGACAAACCGTCGTTCGGTGGGCGGCGCCCGTGAGAGAGTTGATGGAGGCATCCAGGGGCCTGGACGCCTCCATAAATATATTATTTTTATTTTTGTGTTTTGTTTTTATGCCAAAGCTGGCATTTTAATTTTTTATATTTGTTTTTATGGAGGCGTCCAGGGTCCTGGACGCCTCCATTAATATATTATTTTTTATTTGATTTTGGGCTGTGAAAAATAAATTAAAAGAATGGGGGCATCCAGGGGCCTGGACGCCCCCATAAAGACCCACCCGGGTCCTCAGTTCAGGCGTTGGCGGCCGCCCGGCAGACACCCTTCCTGGTTTCGGAACCTCTGATGCGTCCGACTGGTGTTGATGCCGTCCGAATGCCGTGACGAGACGATTCTGGATGCCGAAAAAGATAGAAGAAGACCCAAGAAAAGGAAGCACTTAAGAGATTCGAAATGCGTAAGCCGTCGCGGGGCGTCGTATAGTAATATGAGACTTTCTCAGGAGACGTCAGGAATGGCGTGTCTACACCAGTCACATGAGTGACAATTTTATGATGCGCTCATTCTGACCCGTGTCGGGCGAATGTGAGGTTCGGTCGGGACCAGCAGTCCGCCATACCATAAAGGCTATGGCGTTAATTACATCCCCCACGAGGAGGGAACACCTTTGATTAATTGCTGAGATAGCGGGCTGTCAAAGCCAGAATGAAAAGAGCTACATGGTGATCATGACGAAGGCATGCAGGATGCATTTGTTTATCATACAGGGGATGCATAGTTCATCGAATTATGGACCCTTGGTACGTGGCGGAGGACGTAGGTCTGAAGACCACCATCGCGCATAGCAGAGACTTCCGGTTGGGCATAACCCGACCTTCTGTCAACACCATTTAATATACCCGAGGGTCGATGCAGACATACACGAGGAACCGTGATATGCGAGGTGTAATAAGGATGTTATAGCACAAATTCGGCAGCATGCCCCCTCCCTTTGGACTATGCCAAATGGGGATATAGGACATCCATCCACGGAGAGCCGGAATGGAAACCAAAAGAGAGTCGGGCGTAGCCCTGGGTCCGAGAAGGACCCAAATATGACGGGACGGTGTGCACCATTGTGCCGTTCATTAATATTTCCCCTCGAAGAACCATTGGAGGACATGCGGTGGCAGAACTCTGAGGGTCAGCAGGGTGACATAAGAAACGTCGTATTCGGTGTGATGTAAGGGTGAAACCCTCCACATTAATGTATCTCCCATGGACCTGGGTGAAGAACCCTAGTCCCCTTGTGAGGTAGCGGGGGTTGTCATGGCAGCTGATAGTGACAAAATATTGAATTCAGGCTACGTTTAGGTTTGGTGAAGTGGGGAAGACATCGGATATTCAGATGACAACCAATGCCGAGGTGAGACGGCACAGCGATGGAGTCGGCGCGAAGGCCAAACGGCACGGCATGCTCCCAGCGCGATGGGAGGATTGGGAGTAATCGGCACGAAAGGAGTTCGACGCGCCAAGGCAGGGGTATTCGGCGCGCCAAGGCAAGGGCATTCGGCGCCCCCTTCACCCGGCGTGGGTTTGGCGCCGGGAGGCAGTGGCGCCGGGAGTAGATGGCGCCGGGGAATAGTGGCGCCGAGAGGCAGTGTTCTTTTGATTTTGCCAAAGGTATTGTGAGGTTTTCCTCGCCCAGTGGGATTTTCAGGGTGATGAACGGATAGGAACGGAGGGTGAGGGTGACTCCACTCACGAGGGGAGTTCCAAGGAGATCACCAGTTACGGGATATATTCCCTGTGATGTCCAGATGCCATGAGATTACACAGCTTGGGCCCTCACGGGGGATTAAATACGTGATTTCGATGAAACATCGTGCCATATTATGGAGTAAAGCTTCGGGCAAATTTTGGCAGCATCTCCCCTTATTTTGGGAGTATGCCAAGAGAATATTATGGGCTATCCACTCACGAGTGCCGGAGTAGAAACCTTAAACGAGAGCTGGGCGTAGCCCGTGATTCGAGGGTCTGAATCATATAAGACCTCACCCCCTGTATTGCAATATCCCCAATGCAATCCATCGGAAAGCCTGCAATGGCAGGACTCCGTGGTTTAATGGGCTACAGAATGTAGGGGGAGAATTAACCCCTTTGATATAGCTCCCGTAAGGCCAAAGGGAAGGGCAATGCACACCCACGAGGGGAGGATATAGTGGACGAGGTCTGTATGGCTCGCTGTGGTGACGAAGGCATCAGGATGGCCAGACGACGTAAGGGTATTGATGCAGAGAAGAGGGGTGGTTTCGGCACGGAAGCTAGGTAGGCTCGGCATGATAGGGAGGTCCAACCGGCGTGGGGAGCTGTCGGCGCGAAACTCGCGCCGGGAGATTCGCGCCGGGAGACACCGATGCCGGGAGGCTTTCAGCAGGGGTTTTAAGGAGGTCTTCGAACAGGGTTTCAGGAGTTGCTCAGAGAGAGGTTCAATCCCGACTGTTTGGATGATCGGAGGGGGAAGACTTTGGGGGAACACCTTTCCTCTGGGCCTCATCGGGAGCAGAACCACGGACGGAAATCCCTGAACCACGTCCCCCTTTATTTCACATACGAGGAGCCATGAGATAGACTGTCTCAGGCCCTCGAAATGTGACTGGAGGGGGGTGATAAATAATGGTAGCGAAGATGCTTCAGCAGAATTAGAAAACCAAACGATAAAACACGCCTAGTTATCAGTATCCTTAGCGTATAGCGAACTTCAGATGCAGAGACAGAATGAAGAAGGTAATGAAAGGGAGGAATTCAACCCATTCTCTCATTCTTTAATTCATCCAGATGACTTACACGCATGCTACTTAAGAGAAAGAAATCTGACTCAACAGAGAAAGAAATCTAGGCTTAATCCCTGAAAGCGGGGTTACACTGGCATTCGATGCTATTGAAGCAAAGATGCTAGAAAAGAAAAAATATAGAGAGAAATATTCAGACAGATAGGGAGGGGGAAGAGAAGGAGCTGCAGCTGTCCGGCACTCCCACCTGGATCCCTCTTCGAGCTTCTACCTCTCTCCTTTTTTTTCCTTTCTTCAGCTTCTTTCAAGGGCTCTCGAGTTCCCTCCTTCTCTTCGGTGGCTAGGCGCTCCCTTTTCACTCTTCTTTTTTTCTTCTTTTCTCTTCGACCCCTCTCCTCCTCTTCTTTTTTTTGTTCGAAGGGCAGGCCTCTTATAGAGGCCAGACCCTCATCCTTTCGGCATGAACTTCCCGGCGCGCCGGGATCGTCCTCCCGGCGCGGCCGTCATCGGCGCGTCCCATCTCATATTTGGGCTTGGCCCATTTTCTTGTCGTTCGGCCCATTCGGTCCAGGATCCCCTTGGTGGACTCCTTTCGACAGTGGGGCTCTTGGCATATGTATATTAAGACTCCATGGGGCTTGCTTGCACCTTGCATTCATAAACACGTGCGAGGCATTGTGCATCCCTTCTTCGGAGAATTAGAGATGCCTGAACATCCGTTTCAGCAGGCAGATGGTTGCCTGAATGTTGGTATAGTTTTATCAGCCTGACTATCTGAATGACAGCAGTACTGGACAACGACCTAGCCAAAGACGGCTTTAGTCGAACAACATGATAGGGGTAGTGGGTTTCTTCTATTCAGACTCTCAGATCTCCCAGGGATGGTACGTGAGCTGTGCCCTCGACTGATCTTCAGAACTGTGAATCTGCTATGATCTCTTCTGACATATTTTAGGTGTCAACAAATGCCCCCCACCCGTAGGTGGCGTGAGCGAAGCATGAGTGACATAGGACATGCGGGTGTACATCACGTTCACACACTGTGCTTCGTGGTCTCTTCAGGTCTGCTCCTGTGCATTGGCTATTCTTTTGACTCTGAGTCTTCATTCTGCTTTGCATGACTTCCATGCTTTACAAGCAAATTTGGACGAACACCAGCATTTTTGGCTTGATCTGTTGGTTACATCACCCCTGGTGGGCTAATCGGCTCCATGGATGCTCCCGGCACTATCTTCTCGGTGCGGAGGTGGGCTTGGCATGGAGTTCCCGACGCGACGCTCTTCTCGGCGCGGTGATCTTCTCGGCGCGATGGTGGCGCTTTTGCTTTTCGGCGCGGAGGTCGTCTCGGCGAGCCTTTTGGCGCTTCCGGTCGTCGGCGCGACCTCCCTCTCGGCTCGTCTTTTGGCGGGGCCGATATAGGCGCCGAGAGGGGGAGGGAGAAGCTCATTTCTCCTTGAGCTTTCTCCCTCTTCCTCCCTTTTCTCCTTCTGTCTCCTCGGAGCAGCCGGCGTGGAATCCTTCCCTTCGGGGAATTTTTGTTCGGGAGTCCGTCCCTTTTCATTTCGGAGTCACCCCCTCCTGGTGGGTGTTCTCCCATTTGACTTCTGGGCATGCTCCGGATAAGGGGAGATGCTGTCAAAATTTTCTTTTGAAAATTTCTTTTCTAATAATTTTTTCCTTATATCACCTTCTTATTCTTTTTTCTTGGTTTTGTGTCTGCAGCTCGCTGGAAATGGCTTCTTCTTCTAGCCGCGTTGTCTCCGGCACTGCTGATGTTGACTCTTCTCCTCAAGGCAGGGCTTCTGGTCCCGTTGTGACTTGGAGGAATGTTGGACAGCTGGACCGGGGACTTGGGAGGATTGCCATAGTCGATGAATCCTCTGGCTCCGAAACAGATACAGTATCCGCCTCTCGCATTGTGACTGTCGAGGGAGGACTGGACTTCAATCGCGATGACCACTACCGTGCGGACTTCCCGAAGGATCGTCACCTCGCGCCCTTCATTTGTACCTTCAACGTCTCTGGGAAGAGGGACGTCATGCTGGCTTGGATGGTGGAGCGGGCCATGCTGCTAGACCGGGACAGCTTAAAAGGTTCTGTGTATCGTGGCGATACCATCTACCTTCCGGGGGAGCGGCGCAAGTGGGACGCTGTCTTAGGGGTAACAGAGCTGGAGGCAGAGCTGAAGATGCTAACACGGGCCCCGGAGTTCACACCAGCCAGGTGGGACAACACCATAGGTCGGGTTAACAGGGAGAAACCCGGTTACGGTTTATTCTTGGCGCCCATCAAGTGGGGCTACAGAGAGGAACCGTTTGTGCTGAACTGCTTGGCTGTTCAGTTCAAATTTCAATTGGCAGCTGGGTGGTTTGCAGACACGAAGGTGACAGATGCTCATCTCTTTCGTGTAGGGGCAGTGGAATTCACAGAATATGTTCTGAAAGAGTATGCACCGCTGCTGGTCAGGGCCGGGGTGTACCACAGTGTGTATGCATCCCGCTTCAAGTATCCCATTTCAAAGGGGCTGTGTTGCGGCATGTTCGAAGTATTTTGCCCGCAGTTCAACACTTTCTATACAGCAGAAGGTGAGACCTCTCTAGATCTTTGGAGCCTATCACAGTTATTGGGCCTGCCGATTAACGGAGAGCCCTATGAGGAGGTCTGCATTCATGACTTCATCAAGGACGAAACAGACGGTGAAGGTGAATATTACTTCGGCTATTCATACCGGTACTTGATGAAGGCATACCGCTCCCTCTGCCTGACGCTGAATAGGGGATCCTCAAAGGGATACCAGCCCCGGGAGAAGAGCAGTAAACTGAGAGTCCGAGCAGGACATTGGATTCAGTATTTCTTCGGGGGCCCTTTGAAGTACAGCGAGTTCCCTCACATAGCTCCTGTTGCGGGTAAACCCAGCAGGCCACCTAAGTTCAAGTCAGAGCTGCCTGCTTCTCTTCGGGGGATAAGCCGCGGGGGGCCGAATCTGATGGGGGTGGATCCCCTTACCCATTGTGCTGCCTACCTTACCTTCTGGCTGTGTACTTTTGCCCTCCCGCAGGGGGATGAGACAGTTATTCGGCCGGAGGCAATATACCCGGCTTGTCAGATGGCTTGGGGCATACGGTTTGCAATATGTCCAGCAGCACTATGCCTGATTTACAAATCCATTAGAGATATTCATAGGCATCGGATGCCCCGCTCTTTCTGAACGGTGGGGCCGTTTCATTTTTTAATGCCTGGGTGTGCAACTTATTTTCGGAGCTAGCTCCCCGGACTTTGCAGACAATGACATTGTATCCCAGAATGCTAGAGTTTGCAAGTGCTGAACCGGGTCCAGTGTCCCAACAACTCTTCTCCATCCGTGGCCGACTAGCAAGGGTTCCAACGGATTCAGCGAGGGCTATTCACTTTTGGAATCTGGCTGCACATTCATCTCCATTAGTGAACCGTCAGCGTGAGTGTAAGCTCGAGGCAGTGGAGACTTTCACACACTTCATTTTGGGCAACACCGTGACCCAACCAGTCTTGGAGCCTGAACTCATTGACTGGGCTTTATCAATTCGCCCCAGTGTTTTAGTATTCAGAAAGGGGGGCGCAGTTTATTTAGAACCCTACTATCCCTTCAGGTTCGGTCGGAATTTCGGCTACGATCATCATATTCCGCCTTCGGTCGCCCTGTTCCCTTTAGACAGCAGGTCAAAGCATGGCTCGACCGTTGTGGCCGAAGGTCGCTCCTGGTGGGACTATTTTCACTGCCGGGATGCCAATACTTTCAGAGTGCCGATGCCGAACCGAGTCCCCCGGGTCACTCCAGAGTATGTAAAATGGTGGAATGCTCGCACGAGCTTCTACCGCAATGCCCGGATAACATGCTGGGATGTGGCTGAGCGCACCTTTCTGAGTCAGCAGCCTGGGCCCGTTTTTGACATTGACGAAGCCCATCTGAAGAGGTTATTTTCCCACCACCCGAAGGAGGCAGAGACATACATAGTGAGCAGAAAAGCCATCAAGGAGGGAGCGGCTGAACCACTGATACCCGTGCTTGCTGACATAAGTGAAGATGCTTTTACGCAGAATTTAGAACACCTGTGCCAGATTGGTGGTTCCCGCCTGGAGCTTCAGCAGTATCCGTTCCCTATCGAGGAGCCGCTCTCCAAAGCAGTTTCATGGAAGTGCGAGGTGGATCGCTTTTGCCCATGTCGGGCGTTTGTTAATAGAGAGGACAGAACCCTGACATACTATCAGCATACATCTTGGCTGTTCGTGCTGATGAGCATCCACGGACTGACCCTTGAGAGTCCCGCAACTAGTGTTCTGGACAAGCCTCTATTCGTATCTTTTCATTATGCCAATGTCTGGGGCTTTGACCACCTCGGCTTGTATCATTGTATAGCTTCCCACGGACATGCGGACCTGGCCGACCTGGTCGACAAGTGTAAGAAGATTGGTGACGTCTGCTGGCTTGTTCGGGAGGCTGCATCCCGAAGCAAGGAGGTGGCTTATCAATATTGGCCACTCTCGTCTTTTTACAACGGCCGGGCAGGTAAGTGCTCCTCCGTTGACACGTAGATTAGTTTGTTGCTTCGCTCCTTCATAACGGCGTGTGCTTCACTTGACAGACCGTCCGGATATCAAGCAGTAGGGGTTTTATAGAAAAATCATCTCCCAGGCACAGAAGCCGGAATATTTTGAGGTCCCTGTACCAGCGCCGACTACTACTCCACTGCCGCCTGGCAAAAAGAGAGCGGCTTCTGCAATGAAAGTTGCAATAGGCCGAGCGAGGAAAGCTCGAAAAACTTCTTCCAAGCAGCCTTCGACTGACGCGGCTGAGACTCCCCTGCCCGAGGTGCCATCATTTGAACAGTTTGCCGCTCGGAAAGAAGCTACTCAGCAAGCAGCTAAAGGTGACATCATTTTCCCTGTACGGTATAAAGGAATGCTCTTTTCACGGCATTTTCATTCTTCTGACGTCTTCTTTGTATAGCTTCAGCTCAAGGAGCGGCTGACACCACATGTGCTGAGGAAGCCGCCCTAGAGGCCGGAGAGATAGGGCCTTCCATCATAGCCCTGGTAGGGGTGACTGAGACAGCTGGAGCTGTAGGGGAGAGTCTCCCCGCTGTTGAGGAGGATGTCAGACTTCCTTCTCCTACGCCTGCCAGCGAGGCTGAGGGTGAGCTGCACAATTGTGGTTCTTTAGGTTCCCCTTTTTATTGAGCTTTCCATCCTGCCTTACGCACTTGTTTTATTGTGACGGCAGGAGTGGTCAGCACGGCGGTTAAGGCGCCTGTTGTGGAAGCTCCTTCACAGCCCGCGGGACATAAGACTGTGCTGAAGAAGGGTACTATCCCATTGCGGCGCGTGCTCACCCGCTCAGCGTCCCGTCAGGCGACGGAGGAGGCGGGCCAACCCAAGATCAGCATAGATATTTCTTCGAGTAGCTCTGCCACCCCTTCTGACGAAGAGACTGACCATCATTCTTCAGAAGGTGATGAACAAGTGTCTGCAGCAGATGGCAAAGGGGCAACGGCTCCCTTCATACTGTCAAGCGATGCTTTGATTTTCAGTCCTCCGAGGGTGCCGAGGGCACCATCCGAGGGAGTGTTACAGGAGGAATTTGCTGGATTGGACGTGGAGGTGGAGATAACCCCTCCTTTTGCTGCTTCGTCTGCAGGGTTGGAATCTTCTATTCAGGGGCTTGAAGAGATGGATGTCGTCATCATAGTAAACTCTATTCGCCCCTTTACAGAGCCGCATATCCCCCTCTTTTTTTTTGCCACCTTGGTGTTTACATGAATTTTCATTCCAGGAACCCGAAGCCGCTATTCACTCCCCGGCATCGACTTCTGGTACTGTTGTGGTCTCATCAGAGGCCTCGGATCTGCTACCGCTGGCCACCGCATCTCCTTCAGGGACAATCACTCTACTCCGCCCCGTGCCGGTGAGGATACATGCGGCTGTTGGGGGATTACCCTCGGAGCCGAGCCAGTCGGGGGAGAGTCTCGCCCTGGCGTCGATGACAGAGTTGAGGGCTGAGGCTGACCCGCAGAGGGGGTCTGCTTTTATACCGACGGCCATATTGACGATCGCACCTGATTCTGTAATTTCATTTGTGTCGGAGCCAGAGTCAGAACCTCCGTCCCTCCTAGGCTTCGTTGAAGGAAGCCCTAACAGGAGTCTGACGGAGCAGGAACATGTTGCCGTGGTATCTGCTTCTTTGGCTTTGACGGCCGTTCCATCTTACTCTTCCGAGCCGGACACCGGCTTATGGGCCGCCATAGACAGGGAAGTGACCTTCGAGGTGTCTCCGGCGGCTTCCCTGGGCATTACCTCATCGGAGGAATTTGTCTGGCAGCATCTAGAGATGCTGAGTCAGGTTGTGGCATCTCAGCCAGCGCTGTCTTACTCCCAGTTGAAGGAAGTGGCTGCGCGACTGACGATCGGGCTGCAGGCGCTGGGCTGCCCTCTAGATATCTGGACCCAGCGGGTGCTTTTCTTGTTGAAGTTTATGAATCGCCGGGACTTTCTCGAGAAGATGATGGGCGACCGGCTGGCGGCCCTCAAGCTGCAGAGAGTTGACTGTCAGGCGGAGCTGACGTCTCTGATCTTCAGGAGAGCAGGGCTCAGGTTGAAGCTTCCGTAACCCAGGCGCACATTCTACGTAGCCGACGGGAAGAACTCCGCACTGAATTGGCTACTATAGAAGCCGAGATACTGCGGCTAGAGGCTGCGGAAGTCCAAGGCATCGAAAGAACTTCTTTGCTGGAGGGCCGAGTCGCGTCTCTGGAGACTGAGGTGACTCCGGTTCAGGAAGAGGAAGCGCAGCTCCATGAACTGGGGGCGGCTCCTCATGTTGGGCTTATTGACTTTGCTGATATCTTCAGGCGGTCTTAGCTGATCCGCCTTTGTAATAGGTCCCCTTAGAAGGGCTCCTTTTGTATTCACTTCCCCTTTTTGTAATGAAGATAGAAGTTTCCTTCACTATATTCTTTTTTTGTGTTCACATCCACACTCGCATTTTGTTGTGTCTTGTGGCAATTCTAGCGACCTGCTTGGAAGTACCTCCATGTCCGTGTCGCAGGAGAGCGTCCACCCTTTCAAGGAAAGGATGGGGGCCTCGCTCCACCGCGGGACGGGGTTCCAGAGGTTGCCAGGTTGGCGCAGACGTAGGTCTTGCTGACAAGAGGCGTCGAAACCATGACTGCTGGCTGCTCATGGTAATTCCATTATTGACCCTGATTGGGGGAGATGTTGAACGACCTTGTCGATGGTGACACGGGTCGAAAAGGGTAGACGGTCTTGCCGATGGTGACAAGAACCCGGAGGGTAGCGACCGATCTTGCCGATGGTGACAAGGGTCGAAAGGGGTAGACGGTTTTGCCGATGGTGACAAGAACCGGGAGGGTAGCGACCGATCTTGCCGATGGTGACAAGGGTCAAAAAGGGGTAGACGGTCTTGCCGATGATGACAAGAACCGGAAGAGGGTAGCGACCGATCTTGCCGATGGTGACAAGGGTCAAAAGGGTAGACGGTCTTGCCGATGGTGACAAGAACTGGGAGGGTAGCGACCGATCTTGCCGATGGTGACAAGGGTCAAAAGGGTAGACGGTCTTGCCGATGGTGACAAGAACTGGGAGGGTAGCAACCGATCTTGCCGATGGTGACAAGGGTCAAAAGGGTAGACGGTCTTGCCGATGGTGACAAGAACCGGGAGGGTAGCGACCGATCTTGCCGATGGTGACAAGAACCGGGAGGGTAGCGACCGATCTTGCCGATGGTGACAAGGGTCGAAAAGGGTAGACGGTCTTGCCGATGGTGACAAGAACCGGGAGGGTAGCGACCGATCTTGCCGATGGTGACAAGGGTCGAAAGGGTAGACGGTCTTGCCGATGGTGACAAGAACCGGGACGGTAGCGACTGATCTTGCCGATGGTGACAAGGGTCGAAAGGGTAGACGGTCTTGCCGATGGTGACAAGAACCGGGAGGGTAGCGACCGATCTTGTCGATGGTGACAAGAACCAGGAGGGTAGCGACCGATCTTGTCGATGGTGACAAGGGTCGAAAGGGGTAGACGGTTTTGCCGATGGTGACAAGAATCCGGAGGGTAGCGACCGATCTTACCGATGGTGACAAGGGTCGAAAAGGGGTAGATGGTCTTGCCGATGATGACAAGAACCGGAAGAGGGTAGCGACCGATCTTACCGATGGTGACAAGGGTCGAAAGGGTAGACGGTCTTGCCGATGGTGACAAGAACCGGGAGGGTAGCGACCGATCTTGCCGATGGTGACAAGGGTCGAAAGGGTAGACGATCTTGCCGATGGTGACAAGAACCGGGAGGGTAGCGACCGATCTTGCCGATGGTGACAAGGGTCGAAAGGGTAGACGGTCTTGCCGATGGTGACAAGAACCGGGAGGGTAGCGACCGATCTTGCCGATGGTGACAAGGGTCGAAAGGGTAGACGGTCTTGCCGATGATGACAAAAACCGGGTAAGGTTAGATGTATGTAAGTGGGATATCGGATGAAGACTCTGCCTCGACCTTGTAAATGGCCTTCTGGACGGAGAATGGTTCATCACTATTCATCATTCATTTTTTATTCACATTACTGACCTAAGCGCCCTTTCGGGTTTTCGCCGAATCCAGTCCCCTCTTGCTTTTGCCCGCGCGCCCTTTCGGGTTTTCACGCGGCGGGGTACCCGATTTTGCCCGCGACGCCCTTTCGAGTTTTCGCCACAGCTGGGTTATAGCCATTTTTGCACTTGTCCTGATCATAGGAGCAAGTCTAGCGTGGTATCTCTATTTTTAACCCCATTTTTCTTTCTTTTCTCCTTTTTTGATTCGGGATGCGGAAAAACTGAACCGTGAAAATATTGACTGGCCTTGTTAATGATGACAAGGATCGAATCCTGTTTTGATTCGTCGACACTGGTTAGATGTCGAAGCAAAGGGGTATGGTCTATTAACAAGGATGTAGGATCCGAGTTAGGGGTAAAGATCGAACGATCTCGCCGATGATGGCGAGGGTCGAAAAGGGTTTGTTCGTCGACATATGTTACTGCCAAAACAAGGATGGGGTTGTCAACAGGGACGTAAGGTCCAAGTTGAGGGTAGAGATCGACCGATCTCGCCGATGATGACGAGGGTCGAAAAGGGTGTGTTAAAGGATTTCTGGCGGGACTTTGATGATTGTCCCTTTCGGAGTTTATTGGGTGGAGAATAGGAGAGGCATTTGGAAATTACCACTTTACTGACTCAAGCGCCCTTTCGGGTTTTCGCCGAAGCCAGCCCCCTCTTGCTTTTGCCCATGGGCCCTTTCAGGTTTTCACGTGGCGGGGTATCCGATTTTGCCTGCGACGCCCTTTCGGGTTTTCGCCACAGCTGGGTTACAACCATTTTTGCACTTGTCCTGATCATAGGAGCAAGTCTGGCGGGGTATCTCTATTTTTAACCCCATTTTTCTTTCTTTCTTTTTTTTTTGTATTTGTGTAGGGTGGCAGGTCGAAGTGCGACGTTCAACCCTTGGTTGACAGTAGATGGCTGTCGGCTGGAGCAGCAGACCTTGCGCTGGGCAGAATAGATCATTCGTTAGCAAGGGCTGAATGCCAACGCAAAGGAGTGACCTCTCGCCGATTCGGGCGTAAGGCCGGTAATGGCAACAGCGTGGTGTATTTTTCCGGGAGCTTGGTCAGGGCGGAGTGCCACTAGACCGAGGAAAGGATAGTTCGGTTAAGGCGGGATGCCATTAACTAAGGGAAGGTAGCTCGATCAGGGCGGAATGCCACTGGACCAAGGGAAGGTAGCTTGGTTAGGGCGAAATGCCATTAACCAAGGGGAGGTAGCTCGATCAGGGCGGTCTGCCACCGGACCAAGGGGAGGTAGCTTGGTTGGGGTGGAATGCCATTAACCAAGGAAAGGGTAGCTCGGTTAGGGCAGAATGCCGCTGACCGAGGAGAAAGTAGCTCGATTAGGGCGGAGTGCCACTAAACCAAGAAAAAGGTAGCTCGATTACGGCGGAATGCCGCTGACTGAGGAGAGGGTAGCTTGATTAGGGCGGAATGCCGCTAACCAAGGAGAGGTAGCTTGGTTAGGGCGGAATGCCATTAATCAAGGAAAGGTAGCTCGATCAGGGTGGAATGCCACTGGACCAAGGGAAGGTAGCTTGGTTAGGGCGAAATGCCATTAACCAAGGGGAGGTAGCTTGGTTAGGGCGAAATGCCATTAACCAAGGGGAGGTAGCTCGATCAGGGTGGAATGCCACCGGACCAAGGGGAGGTAGCTTGGTTGGGGCGGAATGCCATTAACCAAGGAAAGGGTAGCTCGGTTAGGGCAGAATGCCGCTGACCGAGGAGAAAGTAGCTCGATTAGGGCGGAGTGCCACTAAACCAAAAAAAAGGTAGGTCGATTAGGGCGGAATGCCGCTGACCGAGGAGAGGGTAGATCGATTAGGGCGGAATGCCGCTAACCAAGGAGAGGTAGCTTGGTTAGGGCGGAATGCCATTAACCAAGGAAAGGGTAGCTCGGTTAGGGCAGAATGCCGCTGACTGAGGAGAAAGTAGCTCGATTAGGGCGAAGTGCCACTAAACCAAGAAAAAGGTATTCCGACCGATCACTCGGGGAATGCTGGCTGCGCTGCATGATACAGCTTAATATGCTTTCCGTTGAGGGGAGAGAACTGAATGACTCTTTTGTGGTCTACAAGGATGTAGGCACCCCCTTCATATACTCGGCGGACGATATACGGCCCGACCCAATTTTCAACCAGCTTCCCTTTAGGGTTGGAGGCCATCACTTCTTTTCTTTGGACCATTACCAGGTCTCCTTTCTTGAATTCTCGACCCTTGACTAGCTTGTCAAAAGCACGGGCCATGCGAGCTTGGTAAAGCTGGATGTTTTGCTGCGCCCGGAGGCGTTTTCCTTCGAGCTCAATGAGCTCTTCCAATCTTCTTTCTGCATTGGTCTGCTCACCATTGACTAGTCCGTGCTGGATGGCAACTCGCAATGAAGGAACCTCAAGTTCAATTGGCACCACAGCTTCTGACCCGTAGACAAGGGAGAAGGGGGAACAGCCAGTTGGGGTCTTGTAGACAGTACGATAGGCCCAAAGTGCTTCGTACATCCTTTCTTCCCAATCTTTTTTATTAGACTTGACAGTCTTTGCCAGCAACGTGCACAGTGTCTTGTTAAAGGCTTCTGCGAGTCCGTTGGCTTGAGGGTTGTAGGGGGAAGATGTCCTCCAGTCGATTTTGTATTTTTCGGCCAGCCGATAAACCTTCTGGTTCCTAAAGTGACTGCCATTATCAGAGATGATTCGGCTGGGGATTCCGAACCGGAATATTACATTTTGCCGGAAGAATCTTGCAACTAGCTCTCCCGTTACATCTCTTAGTGCTACTGCTTCTGCCCATCTGGAGAAGTAGTCTGTAGCTGCTAAGATGTATTTGCACCCTGATGAAGATGCTGGCAGCGGCCCTACCACGTCCGTGCCCCACTGAGCAAATGGCCAGCTCGGTAGGGTGGGATGCAGTGGCACTGGAGGTCTCCTTGCCACATTAGCATGTTCTTGACACTTCTGACAAGCCTTGGCAAACCTGCAGCAATCGTCAAATATAGTGGGCCAATAGTAACCCAGTTTCTTTATCTCAATTTTCATTTTCGGGCCAGCTTGGTGTGCTCCAGCTGATCCTGCATGGACCTCCTGCATCACCTGTCCTGCTTCTGCTGAAGATAAGCAACGGAGTAGGACATTCCTTCGGGCATCTACCATAATTCGGAACAAGGTCCCGCTTCTCATCTCGTAAGAATCCTTGAGCCTTAGGAGCTTCATTCTCTGTTCCTTTTCTTTTGGAAGTTGCTGGTGTTGAAACCAACGCAGGAGATGCTCTGGCCAATCGGGCTGCTGAACCCCTTCGATGACTGCTGCTTCCATCTCTTGTTCGTCGGTCAGGACCTCTGTCACGCTGGGGACCTGTCGGCAGTTGATCACTGTTATATTCAGGCCTGTGTCTGGCGGGACCGCCAATGAACTGGCCAGCTTAGCGAGGGCATCCGCCTGAGCATTTCGGCCTCGATTGATGTGCTTAATGCTGATGAAGTAAAATTTTGACATCAGGCGAGTTGCCAACTGGTGATAGGGGAGGAGCTCTTGCTTTCGTACATCGAACTCTCCTTCTAGCTGTTTTATAACTAGCATGGAGTCTCCGAATGCTTCCAGCATCTGAATTCCCATGGACAGAGCAATTTGCAACCCGATTATCAGGGCTTCATATTCCGCTTCATTGTTTGTGCATTGCTTGTTTATGGAACAGGATGTATGCACCACTTCTCCTTCTGGGGATTTCGGGACTACGCCTGCTCCTGCTCTGACCCTGGCTGACCCGGTGGCAGAGGTGTCAATTCTGGAAGCGCCATCAAAGTATAGTTGCCATAAGAAGGGTTGTACTTGCACGGCTTCTAAAGTTTCATCTTCAGGAAGCTCCGGCGCCAACGGGCAATCCCCGGGCACTCGGTGCTCAGCGAAGAAGTCTGCGATAGCTTGGCCCTTGACGGCCTTGCGCGGCACGTAGGAGATATCGAACTCCATAAGGATTACCGCCCATTTGCCCAGGCGGCCTTTGAGTGCCGGTTGAGACATAATGTACTTCAGGGGATCCTCTTTGGATACCAAGCTGATTTCATGCGATAACATATAGTGTCGGAGCTTTTTAACTGCAAAGACCAGCGCCAGACAGATCTTCTCAATATAAGTATATTTCTCTTCAGTTCTGACCAGTCTCCGACTGAGGTAATAGAGGGCTTGTTCTTTCCCTTCTTCATTATTCTGGGCCAGCATTGCCCCCAGAGAATTATGTGTAGCCGCTATATACAGTATCAATGATCGTCCTTTCATCGGTGCGCCCAACACTGGAGGAGTTTTCAGGTAGTCTTTTAGCTTGTCGAAGGCTGCCTGGCAATCTTCATCCCAATAAAAGGGGACATCTTTCATCATTAACTTGTGAAAAGGCTGGGACCGCCCTGACAAATTGGAAATGAAACGCCGGATATAAGCCAAATAGCCCTGTAGTGATCTCAGCTCGGAGATGTTCCTTGGCGGAGGTAACCCCTGAATCGCCTTGATCTTTGCGGGGTCTATCTCGATTCCCCGATATCGGATGATGAAGCCCAAGAATTTTCCGCTCGACACTCCGAACGCACATTTCATAGGGTTCATTTTTAGCTCTTGCTGCCTCAGTCTCTGAAAAACAATCCGGAGGTCTTGCAGATGATCTTCTTTTCTTCTGGTTTTGACCACCAGGTCATCTATGTAGCACTCGACCTTGTGGTAGAGCAGTTCATCAAAAATTTTGGTCATTGCGCGCTGATAGGTTGCGCCAGCATTCTTTAATCCGAACGGCATTCTCTTGTAATGATAAATACCTTTAGGAGTTCGGAAAGCAGTATGGACTCGGTCATGCTCCGCAATCCAAATCTGATTGTAGCCGGAAGACCCGTCCATGAATGATAGGGCCTCGTGGCCGGTTGTAGCATCAATCATGACCTCAGTTATCGGCACCGGGAAGTCATCTTTGGGGCAGGCTTTATTTAGATCCCGGAAGTTGACACATATCCGAATCTGTCCATTCTTCTTCTTCACGGGGACGATATTCACCAGCCATGTAGTGTACTGGTTTTCTTCAACAAATCCCACGTCAATGAGCTTGTCGACTTTAGCACAAATTTGGGTGATGAGCTCTGGCCTCATGCGCCGCGGTGGTTGCTTTACCAACTCGGCTTCAGGGTTGATTGCCAGCTCATGTTGTGAGACAGCGGGGCTTAGACCTGGCATCTCTTTGTAAGTCCAGGCGAAGCAATCCCGGTATTCTAGCAGTAGTTGAATGTACAGCTCCCGTTCTTCTGGGGATAGTTGGGCACTGAGGAAGGTAGGCCTAGGGTCCTTTTCATTTCCCAGGTTGACTTCTATCAGTTCATCGATTGTGGCTTGGCCTCCGTCTTCTATCTCCGGAGGTGCCGGTTGGAGGTCAACGAAGTCTGGAACGCCATCTTGAGGGTTGAGCGCTTCGACTTCCTCGTCGGACACCGCCAGAGCTTCTGGAGGTTTCTTGATCTCTTGTTCCGGCGGCTGAGTGGATTGTTCTATTAGCAGATCCATTGCCGTCGCAGCTTCCAAGGATGAGGGAGCAGCCTTGGTGTTTGCAGATGAGATTGCAGCCATGACGGGCTGGTAACTGTTCACTGCCAGTCCCGGACAGCATGCTGATTTTGCAGCAGAAGTTGAGAATGTTTCACCTTCTGGGACAGTTGTATCTTCCGCAGAAGTGGCTTTTTCTTTCCTGGTAGTTGGCTCCCCTTGATTGGAGTTGACCAAGGCTTCCCTGATGGGCAGAAAGGGTGTTGAAGTTGTCATCAGTAGGACCTCTATGGGGGGAGAGACTCCTGCTCCCTGACTGTCTTCGGCTTCGCTGCTGCTAGCCGTGTCAAATTCGGCTTGAAGGGCCGCTTCTTCAGGATGAACCTGCTCCCAGCATCGGCAAGGGGCCGAGGTTTCTACTTCTTGATTCCCGGACCGAGCCAGTTCAGAATATTCGGCTTCCATCGGATACTCATCAAAGGTTGCCCTAAAAGGGCCATCTTCAGTAGGATAGAAGGCGGAGATAGTATCCACCTCGTACCGCCCACTGTAATAATATTCTTCCAGGGTGAAGCCCAACCCCGGATGTTGAGAGACACGTCTCATTTCCTTATCCAGATTTGCAGGATGCCACATCTTCTGGAAAGCTTCTTTGCGCTTTTGAGACTGATCGGGAGGGATGTGTTGCTTCTGAAACATCTTAGCCATCCGATTAGTTGTAAATGCCAGGCCTTGAATAGGAACCCGCTAGTTGCCTAGATCTTCAGGGAGGCTGCAATCTGTATCTTCCCGAGTGGGATGCTCCTCAGCTGTATAGAACAAGCTGCTGGGCCCATCTTCCTGTGTCACCTCCCAAGCTTTGAAAGGTTCGACAGTGGGGTCGTTAAGGCCAGAGACTGGCTTGGTGAGGCCGGCCGGGACTCTGATGCGGTCGTGCTGTCGATCGACCTGCACTTCCTTAGCTTTGGGGTATAATGCTGGGGGTGTTACCCTGCCGACATCTCCAAAGGCTGTGATGTGGGAGACCATATTCGGCTTGACATATCCGCGCGGTGGTGGTGGATACCAACCGTCACCCGATTTATTCTTCGAGGCCCCTACGGGGGCTTCAGCTTCAGAAACCTTCCGGGGAGACCCCGTATATAGGTTGGCGTCCGCCAAATGACATTCAAACACCTCGAATGGGTGGATATCAGCAAATATCCTCTCCTCCTTCCCCTGGAGGCTGTATTTGATGCACTGGTGGAGCGTGGAGGGCACCACCATATTTTCATGCAGCCATGGACGGCCGAGCAGTGCTTTGTAAGAGGTGCAAGAGTCAATGACATGAAACTGCACCGTTGTAGTGAAATCTGCCAGGGTCAGTGTGAACTCTGCCACCCCCATAGATACTTCACATTTTTGGTTGAAGCCAGCGATACGCATATCCCCGACTTTCTCGAGATGCACATTGAAGTGGTATCTCTCGTATATTCTGTATGGCAGGATGTTGACTGCTGCACCAGGATCGACCAGAATCTGGTTCAGTTCTCTTCCATTCAGATGCCCTTTCATATATAGCGGCCTGTTGTGGCTGGTAGTAGGTAGTAGCATGTCTTCTGGAGAGAAGGTCATACTGGCTTCTGGTATAGCCTCAGCTATGCAGGCTTCAAAATGAGCAGGCGTCTGCAGAGCAGTGATGATCGCCTGTCGAGTTTCTTCACTCAAAGAGAGAATCTCCTAGATCGTAAATCGAGCGGGGAGCTTTTTGAGGAGCTTCATTATTCGACTCCCAGCCCGGACACTAGAGAGCTTCATTTCTTCAGCCCATCTGGGCTTGGGGAGGTTTTGATTTGTGGGCCCAGACGGACCTGCTTTATCTTCCTCGGACTCGGCATCCTCTTGGCTGGCGCCGGCTGTCGGGTCTTCTTTATTAGTTGCCGTAGGGCAAGCTCCAGCTGCATTCACATCCTCAGTAGATTGCGCTGGCTGCGGGTGAATGGCCCCAGGTGTAGGGTTAGCCTCTTGACAGGGCTGCTTCCCTTTTGACATCTTCATAAATTCAAGGAATGAAGGGGCTGTCTTGCCCACACTCTTGTTGTATAGGCCTGACGGAGGAGGGATCTGGACTCCCTTAACTTCCGGCGGAGGTGTCTTGTAGGGTTGCTCCCCTCTGAACATGATGTTGTAATTGGGTGGTGGCTGGCGCCCCCATTTTCGGCCTGACTGAGTGGCATGTGCAGCAGTTGCGGCCTCGGCCTTGCCTCCCCCAGCATAGGGTGCGAAGCAAATTTCTTCTTCTTCCTCTTCTCCGGGTAGGTTGAAGAGTGCTGACAGGGTATTGCAGGAGACAACTTGTGCTTTAATGGCCCCAGCGGCCTTTCTTTTCTTCTTCTTTTGCTTTTTCTTCTTCTTTTGCTTTTTGGTTTCTGCGGGTGCCTGCCCCCAGAACAGGCTGCCCTCTTCAGGGGGTGCTGCTTGAGCTTCCTCCACCTGTTTGAGTGAGAGTTGTTCCAGTTCTTGCCATGGGACGTGGTCCCGTATCAGCAAAGGTTTCAATTCGGGCTGCACATATTCATCTAGCCCTTCAATCAGGTGCTGCAGTCGAAGGACTCCAGGATTGGTTTCCTTGATTACTGGCAGCGGAGTTTGTCTCCTCCTGTTAGGTGCATGTATTCTGACAGTCGTAGGTGGAGTGACCCACACGGGTGCTACCACTGGCGGAGCAGGCCGGGGTGTAATGCCACGGACATGTGCCCCCCCCTTTTGGGCGGGGTGCCCTCTTCTTCTTGTGCTTCTCAGGGATCTGCTGCCACCCCTGCTGTTCTTTCACGAGCTCTAGGAAATGGATTTCGTAGGTGCTCCGTGTGCTTGCTTCAGAGATCTCTTCAGGTAATGCCTAGTAGAGGGAGACCATGTTGACTGCTGCTCTCCTGAAAGGGGCTTCATGTGGCTGAGGAGGGTCTACTTTGTACTCTCCCAGCTCTATCTCATTCTTCTTTACCATTCCTTCGATGACGTCTTTGAAAACATAACAGTCTTCGATTGGATGTCCCAACATCTGGTGGTAGGGGCAGAATCTCGGACTGTCTTTTCTTTTCAGGTCCTCCGGTCTCCATGGTTCAGGCAGAGTGACCATGCTGTATTCTGTTACCCAGTCGAACAGGACTCGGGTCTTGTCTTTTGGAAAGGAATAAGCTTTCTTCATTTTGTCCCTCAGCGAAGGACCTTCTTTATCATCTGGAGCTTTTGCAGGTTGTGGGGGAGCCGCTTTCTTGCCTTTCTCCTTCTGTTGTTCGAACACCTTGATATCAAGCGCATTCGCTTCTTTAGGTGTGGGGCGCCGTTCCGCAGCCTTACCTTTCTGGGCTGTGCTGGCAGTTGACGCTGAGACAGGCTTGGCTAGAAAAGCCTCCACCTCGGCCACCACATTATTCAGCCGGTCGAACGACCGTATTTCCATACCAATCATCTTTTCCAGGACCTCCCTCCTGAGATTTTGTTTACATATTTGCACAGCGTCCTCCTGATGCGGGGGCCGCTTGCACCTCATTCCGAGGTTCCTCCACCTCTTGATGTAATCAAGGGCTGTCTCATCTGCCCTTTGTTTTGTTGAGTAGAGTTCGGCCAATGTGACCTCCCTCTCTGTGACATGGAATCTTTCTCTGAATTTTCTCTGCATATCCGACCAATCATTGATTGACCCGGCCGAGAGGCTGGAGTACCATTCAAATGCGAGCCCCGTCATCGAGGACCCGAAGAACTTCAGCAGATATGACTCGTCGGTGGCCAGATCACCCATAACGGTCATATAATATGCAATATGCTGCTTAGGGGACCCCTTCCCGTTGAATTTGTCGAATTTGGGCGGCTTGTTGACCCCTGGGGGAAGTCGTTTAGCCGCATGGTGTTGCGGGTAGGGCACCCGATAGGCATCGAATGCGACGTAGTCGCCTTCACTTTTCTCTGCGAGCTTCAGCTTGATCATCCTTTCCACCATCATCCGGTTCACGACCGTGGGGTCGACTGGTTTCGGATAGAAGTGCGCTGTCTGCAGGTACGGGGTGACCAAGGTGGTCGCCTATGGAGGACGCAGCAGCGGGTGTGTCGGATGCACCTGGGGGGGCACCGGAGGTAGCAGCGGCTGAGGCTGTGACGGCCGCTGTTGTGCTGTCGCCATGCTTGGCTCTGACGGCTGGGATAGTGTATAGAACGGTGGAGGGTCGTCACGACGAACCGCCCCCGGGATGATTCACCTTGGACTTCGGGTGGTTTAGAAGCCGACGAATGCTCAGTCTTTTCCATCAGCTGTTTCTTCAGAGAGTCTATCTCTCGTTGATATTTTTGCAGCAGCATCAGAACTAATGGATCAATAGTGGTGGGGATACCCTCTGTCGTTTCCCCGGACGTACCCTCAGGCAGGATGTCGAGGAGGACGTCGTCTTCTTCTTCCGTCGTCACCACATTAGCGGTCAAGACGGGGGCCTTATCATCCCAGCGGGGATAGACCTGGGGTTGTTTCCCTCTCATGATCATCAGAAGCTCTCTTGCTGCTTCTGTTCTGCGGGTAGTCGGCCCGGGCCGTGCGGCCAATTGAGCCAGTTCTTGGGGATCTTCAGGAAGCTCCCCATATCGGCTGGATATACCAGCCATGTTGCAAGTAAAGACCTACATCCTTCTTCTCTGTCGATGGACCCTCCGTCTGGCTTGTTGTGGAAAGGTCAGCCTCTCGAACACAGAAACTCTTCTTTTTTCTTCCCGCTCGGGGAAGGCTTCATCGGCTTCGATCTCGAAACCGTCGTTGTATCCGTTGTCATCGACTGACAACACCATCATTCTATCTTCCATATCTTCTTCATCCGCTGCTGATGGGAAGTAGTCTTCGTCAGTGGCGACTGTCTGCATTAGTCGCTGCTGACCCAGCGAGGGGTTGCCCAACCCTCGAAAGTAGTTCCTGATCAGACAGGTTACCTCCTCCTGACCCCGCTCTTGATAGAGTACGGGGGATAGTTGTCGACCTCCAGCAGGAGGGATATAGGCCAGCAGAGCTCTGTCAGCCGGATGTTGGAATCTTCGTCCCGTGACTGGGATGTTGGCTTGGCGGGCAGCAGCCCGGAAACTTCTGCGGCGCGAAGGATCCGCAACCACCTCTTCTTCTTTCTTCGGGGGCAAGCCCCTTTCTCTTCTCACCTCCGCCTCGTCGTTCATAGGACGGCGGCGGATGGGTGTTAGATGGTGGGCAGGTCGGGTTCACTTGGGAACCCACACCTGCTTGAACTTCCTCGGCCTGAGTGCCGAGCTTCCCTGGCCATAGGGGCCGGTTTCTTCTCTTTCTGCCCTCCTTCCGGCGAGAGCTTGATAGGTGTTACGGACAGGGATGTTGGGGATGACTTGGTCTGGGGTCACCCGGGCCATGCGTCCGTCGAGGAAGACGCGCATGCCTCCAACTAGCATAGACTTCCCGGACTGAGATAGGGTTCCGGTAACTACAACAGCATTCTTGCGGACCTGGCGACGCTGGCGTCCTCCAGGGTGTTTGTTGATGACGTTGGGGTGGGTCCCACGTATGACGTGGTGCACCAAACAGCTAGCGGCTGGGGTCGGGCTTTCAAGCAAGTCTTCGCCGCAGGGAACCTTCAGAGGCTCCATCTTCTCTGCGACTTCCTTGGCAGGTTCTGGGGCTTTGACCTCCAGGATATCGACGAAGGCTAACCCCAAAAAGTTGGGGAAGCCTACAGCGGTAGGGAAGCTGCCGAATTCCATGGGTACCGCTAGGTACCCTTGCGCGTGTCCAGCAACGATCGAATGATCAAAATCGACGCCAGTTATCCCGTGGATCGTCATTGATCTGCCTGCAAAGACAAACATGGAAATAATCAGTAGCCTTTGAGAGGGCTTCGAAGCCCGAATATCTCGGCTAAGAGATGAAAGGTGACACTGGTCCCACCGGGCGTGCCAGACTGTTTGTGATGGGTTTTTTTATCCGACCGTCTTGTCATTTTTATTTCGCGTAGACATGTGTATATGCACATATATACATGTCTTATTTCGCGTATCGATCAACCAATTAACTAACCAGTAATTAACTGACTGATTGACGACGCGGGCGTGCCAGTCACATGAGTGACAATTTTATGATGCGCTCATTCTGACCCGTGTCGGGCGAATGTGAGGTTCGGTCGGGACCAACAGTCCACCATACCATAAAGGCTATGGCGTTAATTACATCCCCCACGAGGAGGGAACACCTTTGATTAATTGCCGAGATAGCGGGCTGTCAAAGCCAGAATGAAAAGAGCTACATGGTGATCATGACGAAGGCATGCAGGATGCATTTGTTTATCATACAGGGGATGCATAGTTCATCGAATTATGGACCTTGGTACGTGGCGGAGGACGTAGGTCTGAAGACCACCATCGCGCATAGCAGAGACTTCCGGTTGGGCATAACCCGACCTTCTGTCAACACCATTTAATATACCCGAGGGTCGATGCAGACATACACGAGGAACCGTGATATGCGAGGTGTAATAACGATGTTATAGCACAAATTCGGCAGCATGCCCCCTCCCTTTGGACTATGCCAAATGGGGATATAGGACATCCATCCACGGAGAGCCAGAATGGAAACCAAAAGAGAGTCGGGCTAGCCCTGGGTCCGAGAAGGACCCAAATATGACGGGACGGTGTGCACCATTGCGCCGTTCATTAATATTTCCCCTCGAAGAACCATTGGAGGACATGCGGTGGCAGAACTCCGAGGGTCAGCGGGGTGACATAAGAAACGTCGTATTCGGTGTGATGTAAGGGTGAAACCCTCCACATTAATGTATCTCCCATGGACCTGGGTGAAGAACCCTAGTCCCCTTGTGAGGTAGCGGGGGTTGTCATGGCAGCTGATAGTGACAAAATATTGAATTCAGGCTACGTTTAGGTTTGGTGAAGTGGGGAAGACATCGGATATTCAGATGACAACCAATGCTGAGGTGAGACGGCACAACGATGGAGTCGGCGCGAAGGCCAAACGGCACGGCATGCTCCCGGCGTGATGGGAGGATTGGGAGTAATCGGCACGAAAGGAGTTCGGCGCGCCAAGGCAGGGGTATTCGGCGCGCCAAGGCAAGGGCATTCGGTGCCCCCTCCACCCGGCGTGGGTTTGGCGCCGGGAGGCAGTGGCGTCGGGAGTAGATGGCGCCGGGGAATAGTGGCGCCGAGAGGCAGTGTTCTGTTGATTTTGCCAAAGGTATTGTGAGGTTTTCCTCGCCCAGTGGGATTTTCAGGGTGATGAACGGATAGGAACGGAGGGTGAGGGTGACTCCACTCACGAGGGGAGTTCCAAGGAGATCACCAGTTACGGGATATATTCCCTGTGATGTCCAGATGCCATGAGATTACACAGCTCGGGCCCTCACGGGGGATTAAATATGTGATTTCGATGAAACATCGTGCCATATTATGGAGTAAAGCTTCGGGCAAATTTTGACAGCATCTCCCCTTATTTTGGGAGTATGCCAAGAGAATATTATGGGCTATCCACTCACGAGTGCCGGAGTAGAAACCTTAAACGAGAGCCGGGTGTAGCCCGTGATTCGAGGGTCTGAATCATATAAGACCTCACCCCCTGTATTGCAATATCCCCAATGCAATCCATCGGAAAGCCTGCAATGGTAGGACTCCGTGGTTTAATGGGCTACAGAATGTAGGGGGAGAATTAACCCCTTTGATATAGCTCCCGTAAGGCCAAAGGGAAGGGCAATGCACACCCACGAGGGGAGGACATAGTGGACGAGGTCTGTATGGCTCGCTGTGGTGACGAAGGCATCAGGATGGCCAGACGACGTAAGGGTATCGATGCAGAGAAGAGGGGTGGTTTCGGCACGGAAGCTAGGTAGGCTCGGCACGATAGGGAGGTCCAACCGGCGTGGGGAGCTCTCGGCGCGAAACTCACGTCGGGAGACATCGGCGCCGGGAGGCTTTCAGCAGGGGTTTTAAGGAGGTCTTCGAACAGGGTTTTGGGAGTTGCTCAGAGAGAGGTTCAATCCCGACTGTTTGGATGATCGGAGGGGGAAGACTTTGGGGGAACACCTTTCCTCTGGGCCTCATCGGGAGCAGAACCACGGACGGAAATCCCTGAACCACGTCCCCCTTTATTTCACATACGAGGAGCCATGAGATAGACTGTCTTAGGCCCTCGAAATGTGACTGGAGGGGGGTGATAAATAATGGTAGCGAAGATGCTTCAACAGAATTAGAAAACCAAACGATAAAACACGCCTAGTTATCAATATCCTTACCGTATAGCGAACTTCAGATGCTGAAATAGAAAGAAGAAGGTAATGAAAGGGCGGAATTCAACCCATTCTCTCATTCTTTAATTCATCCAGATGACTTACACGCATGCTACTTAAGAGAAAGAAATCTGACTCAACAGAGAAAGAAATCTAGGCTTAATCCCTGAAAGCGGGGTTACACTGGCATTCGATGCTATTGAAGCAAAGATGCTAGAAAAGAAAAAATACAGAGAGAAATATTCAGACAGATAGGGAGGGGGAAGAGAAGGAGCTGCAGCTGTCCGGCACTCCCACCTGGATCCCTCTTCGAGCTTCTGCCTCTCTCCTTTTTTTTCCTTTCTTCAGCTTCTTTCAAGGGCTCTCGAGTTCCCTCCTTCTCTTCGGTGGCTAGGCGCTCCCTTTTCACTCTTCTTTTTTTCTTCTTTTCTCTTCGACCCCTCTCCTCCTCTTCTTTTTTTTGTTCGAAGGGCAGGCCTCTTATAGAGGCCAGACCCTCATCCTTTCGGCATGAAAATCCTGACGCGCCGGGATCGTCCTCCCGGCGCGGCCGTCATCGGCGCGTCCCATCTCATATTTGGGCTTGGCCCATTTTCTTGTCGTTCGGCCCATTCGGTCCAGAATCCCCTTGGTGGACTCCTTTCGATAGTGGGGCTCTTGGCATATGTATATTAAGACTCCTTGGGGCTTGCTTGCACCTTGCATTCATAAACACGTGCGAGGAATTGCGCATCCCTTCTTCGGAGAATCAGAGATGCCTGAACATCTGTTTCAGTAGGCAGATGGTTGCCTGAATGTTGGTATAGTTTTATCAGCCTGACTATCTGAATGACAGCAGTACTGGACAGTGACCTAGCCAAAGACGGCTTTAGTCAAACAATATGATAGGGGTAGTGGGTTTCTTCTTTTCAGACTCCCAGATCTCCCAGGGATGGTACGTGAGCTGTGCCCTCGACTGATCTTCAGAACTGTGAATCTGCTATGATCTCTTCTGACATATTTTAGGTGTCAACATACAGCAATACAACTGGCTGCCCACTCCACGCAGGGAGGTAAAGGGCTACACAATGGGGCCCGGGAGGACCGAATTCGGGTTGACGGGCGGCTTCTCGCGTTGATTCGGCAACACCCGAACTAGTGACGGTGGGGCCCACGTGCTGTCCGGAGGGGCCGTGTGGGACCCGATGGCACCGCTGTAGTGGGTACACTTAGGGAAGCACTCCCCGGGCTGGCGGCACGCTGGTTCGCCGGCCGGAGAGAATAACCGGCCACGGATCTGTAGGTTCTGGTTTTCAGCGCGCGCTCCGGAGAGAATGGACGCTACGATCAGCCTCGTTGTTGGATCGACACGAAACTAGCGCCGTTGGAAATCTCTCTTCAAATACTTCAACCTAGGCCTGGAGATCAGACCTGGATCTGCACGGATCTTGGCTTTAATGATTTTTTGAGTTGCTGTTGTACAGTGACCGGACTCTCAGATCTGCAGAGAACTTGTCTGAGAACTGCCTTTGACCGATATGTGAACGTCTGAATCTGAAGTGGTGGTCTTCAGCAAAGTTGTAGGAAATCAAGCTAGAAAATCGGAACTATTTTTTATGAAGGATTTGGAGGTGGCTGTGATTTTTTCTGAGTTTTGAACTGGAAAGTGGTCGGATCTGGGAATTAGCTGAAAACACTGTAGCATAGATAGAACATGAATTTTGAAAAATGGATAGAGGGCGGATCAAAAATCAAGAACAATGGTGGATGTAGAAGATGATGGATAGAACTCCCAGTAAAATTGGGAGCCCCAACAAAAATCAAAAAGAAGGTCGGAGATGGGAAACTCAGAGCTGCTGTCACTGTAGATAGAGACAGGATAGATCTAGGAGTGATTGAAGACCGAAATTGAAAAAATATCAAATGAATGATTTTTGACCTGAATGTTTTTGTGGATGATGGGATGGAAGATAGGAACACACCATAAAAATTACAAACCATGAAGAGGCCGTGGCTGGTATCAGGAATTTTGGGAAGACACCTCTATCCAGTAGGATAGAAAACTGAAGACGGATTCGCGGCGGCTCGAAGGCGGCACGAACGGCGGCGGCGGCACCAATGAAGATCAGAGGTTGAGAGGGGGAGATAGAAGATTGAAACACTCTAGAATGGGGGTTTGAGGAGAGGAAACCAGGGGGAGAGAGGAAGGGGGCGCAAGAGCCTTCTTGGCATTCAAAAAAATTTCTGAATTTTCACTAATTTTCACATAAAAATACATGGTTTTATATGCTTCCAACCAAATCTAACCTCCACCCTTAGATCTAGGGATGAGAGATAGATGGTCTGGATTGTATGTGAATAACACACAAAAATTAATAAACTAATAAGGAGAGAGGGGCGCCCCCTTGACCAAGGGTAGAAGGTTGAATGGGGGTAGGTGGCCAACCATGGAATCTTGACCCATTTAACCCCATGTGTCCATATGACCAGCCCACCCTTCTAGATGTCCACCTAGGAAGGTTGACCAGGCCCACAAGGTTACATGGACTAATGGAAAAGGGCTGAGGGCCCCCCTTGCTGGTCCTACTGCATAATTGCATAAAAACCCACACAATCCATGGGAATGACTCCTTGACTTATAAAGTCTTACATTTGCGTACATACTTTCCCAAGGATATAAACATAAACTAAAAGGACATAAATGCAAAAAGAAAAAGTACAGGCTCGATGTCGATTCCCATCAACACAACATCTCAGTCATATATCTAAAGAGATAATAAGACTGAGACAATATGCTAAACAAGGGTCTGACTTGAGGCCCTGAACGGAGTGAACGGCAGAGGAACTAGTCGGCTTCAACCCTAGCACCCTAGTAGCCTTCGCAACTGCCTCCCTGACGTCTCTCAGTGTGTAGGCACACTCGATCTGAGAGACAAACTCCACCAGTCCCGCTGACCCTATCGCGTGGGTGATATGGCGTCTCTAGTCATCGACCACGGTGTCAGCGACGCTCCCCTCTTGGAGCACCTGATCCAGGGAACCCTTCTTTCCAAAGCCGCAATCGGCTTGGAACTGGGTCCACCAAGTCTTCGGCATCCTTGACCGCGACGCCCTAACTCCAGCGCCTTGAGGGCCCCACCCTAACCTTGACCAGCTGACGAAGAACCCCGACTGCTCCGGGGCCACTACTGTGTCAGCCGCTCCACCTCCTGGTGAATCTGGGAGAAGCGAGTCCTCAGATACTCAACGTCTAGTGAAATTGGAGGAAGGTCCTTAGAAGTCAACTCTCCTCAGCTTTCCAGATCACTGAAGCCTTCTAGCGGTACAGGTGGCTATGCTCGAACCACCACTTAGCATAGTGGACATCAAATCTCCCGCGGCGGTCCAACCCTAGCATCGACAATTGCTCTGGCTCCCCACAGAAGTATAAGTCCCACCAGGCGGCCGCTAATAGGTGGCTGTCCTGGCCCTTATATAGTCGGCTCGTCAAGGGAAACTCCTGGTTCGGTGGGATCCTCTGGTCGTACCCAAAGTTCTGGGCGAACCGGTGCGGGTAGTACAGCTCTAGAAAGCTCATGGCAGACCGGTGTAGCGCTAACACCGCCGGTCGGGTGCTGATCACCCACTCTGAATACACGACGGTGTCTGACTCTTGCTCGTATGGAAGGGCACAGGCCGCCCCATCGCTCGAAGGTACCAGAACAGGATGAGAGACCCTTGAAGCATTGTCACAAGGGAGACCGTCAACGCCCCTACCCGAAAAGTAAGACAGGGCCCTCCTAGCCCCCTCCAGCTGCACAACGGCGTCCCCATCTGGTTGGCCAGTAAAGCTGAACAATAAAGGCGCCGCGGGGTTCGCCACCGTCGCCCACATCACCCGTCCAGGAAATAGCAAATCGGCCCATACATTAAGGTAGTGGGTCGGCAGAAGCAAACTCCGCTCACGTGGTGCAGGATGCGCCGCCAAAACACCCAACCCATGGTAGATGTTGGCCAGCACCACAGGAGCTAACACCAGCCTCCGCCCCTCTGCTACCAGGCACGCGGGGCCCAATAGCTCAACCCTCAGCAAACCATCCTCCCCGTGAGGGACCACGAGCATCGCCATCCAATAAGCTAAGTACGCTGCCAAGTGCGTCACGTCCAACAACCCATGGGGGTTCCACCCCTCTCGTGGCTCATATATGTACCTGGAGTAGGTCTGGAACCGTAACTCCACCTCTGTGTACTCCTCCCAAGGAGTCTGGTCTCTCACAAACTCTTGGTAAAAGCAGAAGGGCCCGTTGTAGAAGTGACGGACCCACACCTTTAGCGGCACCCTAGGAGTCTACGTGGCTCTCTCCCTCCCGGCCAAAGCCAGGTCTCTCCAGGTCTTCAGCAGGTATCGGTAGCTGTAAGGAACCTGATATCACCCCTGCCCGTCGGTGTGGCTGCGGTGGAGGTCATCCAGCACTACCTCCTCGTACCCTTCACCGCTGAATGACAAACCAAAAATTCGGAAGTGCGACCACAAGTCCAGAGAAGTCTCTCCCTCTACTATCACCACCTTGTTCCACTGGCGTTTGAAGCACTCCACCAGTGCCTATATCAACCCCGTGTAGTAGAGGTACCCGTACAGTGCCGTGGTCACTACATTTCTGATCTCGGCCCGGTCTAGGAGTACTCTGTAATGGTGCACCATCCCCATCAGCCACTTAGTTGCCCCTTGATGGTACCTGTGTGAAGGGATTGCCGCCAAACAACTATACCAACTCATGACCATCTGTCGAAGAATCCCATCCAAGAGGCTGTGGTCGTCATAGACTTCTCCAGTATACTATAGCCTTGACGGCTCCAACACCAACCCCATAGTCCCCTCTGTCTTCACTCGGTGGTGGCCATGCAAGTCTCAAGAAGCGGGACCCAGCACTCTGACACGGACCCCGAATCGATCCACCCTACTGAAAAAGCACAGGCACTCAACACTGAGAAACTGATGATGCCTCCAATAATCAATAGAAAAGCTCAGAAATCCATAGAGGGCAACCCCATGCAGGCTATCCCTGCCCACCAGAATGGCCCGCTCCAGCCGACGGCGCTCTCCAGCAATACGAGAATCCCCGTCCACCATGCCAGGCAGGACAAAGCTCCTGATAAACTCGAACAAGTGGCGATCCAGTGGGAACTCTACCGGGTAGCCTCCACCACGATCATAGGTGTAAATCCCTCCTGCCTCAAAAATTCGGGCCGACTCTATGGTCTCGGCGCCACTCTCCCCCTCACCAACGGGGCCCTCAGCTACCAGCAAATGCCCTAGGTCAAGCTGGTCCAGGCTGGCCACGGTGACAATGGGCGGGCCCAAAGGGGGCAAGGGCCACCCAGTCTTCCTCACCCAGTGTTCCTCCTCGCGGGCCACGTGCCTCGGAACCCGCTCATCCCTGCCGAATCTCGCCATAGCTGCAAAATAAATTGCACAGAAATGGTAAGCATACTAGGAATAATTACATATAAGATAGCAAAAGAAACACACATGAAGTGTCAAAATACAACTACAACAACCCAGAATGAAGAGCTCACGGGCCGTACACCCTCGTCTCCGCCTCTGACGCATGCCCCATGGGGGGCATTGTTGTACCCATACAATTTCTCAGCAAAATATCAAGAGATAAGGGTTCGAGAATTTCCTCGAACACCTTTAAAGCGACAGTTACCCAGCCCCTTCTATGGCTCCCCGGGCCCAACCAAGGGTCCCAACCAACTAGCCATGACCCACGGCAACTTCGGTAATTGATTGGGGCCACCCCCCGATCACTCAGTTTGTAGATTTACCCGCATGCTACACCGCCACCCGGGCCAACCCGAGGGCGCCCTGACAACAAGCCACGACATCGCCACCCGAGCCAACCCGCAATCTGGCCTTCTAAAGTCAAAGGAAGATCTATCTTGGTCAACCCTACGCTTTATAATCCCACAGCACCCGTATGCGATCCATACACGTGTGTCGGGAATTTTGTTGTGCCCCTGTGGTTTTGATGATGGTTTTGATGATTGCCATCATCAAAAAGGGGGAGATTATTGTGCCCCTGTGGTTTTGATGATGGTTTTGATGATTGGTTTTTGATGTGAGTTATTCACTATGAGTCATCTTGCTGTGTGAGTCATCATGCTATTATTCAGTCATTCTCTGATCATAATGCAGTCTTTCATATGTTCAGTTAATTTACTGTTCAATCATGACATCAGATCATAAAGCATTGCAGTTTATGTTCAGTCATGTTAACTGATGCATAAAGCATTCATTGTTACACTCTGCTTAGTTAGTATGAACAGTAGTGGGTCGACCCACCCTTGCTGATGCGTCGACCCATCAGAACACTGACTGTCTGGGTATCAAAGTCTGTACATCAGCTTGATCGAGTAAGTCTGTACAGCATGCCTTAGTGTTCATATCATTAAGTCTGTACATTGGCATCTCTTCTTCAAGTCTGTACACCGGGCATCTTCTAATTGAAGTCTGTACAGCCAATGCACTTAACTCAAGTCCATACACTGGAAGCTCTTCATTTGATTGAGTCTATACATTGTCCTAGGCTAAGTGTGTACAGTGTCTCATTCATGCTTTGATTAATGAAGTCTGTACATCGGTCTTCACATTCTAAGTCTATACAGCCGTTGGGTTTGGACTCAGAGTCTGTACACTCGATTTGCCCTTGAATTGGTCAAGTGTGTACACTCCTTCACTGTAGCTTTCACGTTTCCAAGTATACACATCGTGAAAGTATATACACTCATCACTTACCTTCGTTCAAGGCAAAGTCTATACACTGGGGTCTTTCCCTACGTTTCTTAGGCGAAGTCTGTACATTCAGTTCTGAAGCCTGAAGTCTATACACTCCAGCCTATTCCTACGTTCAAGGCTTCAGCTACACATTAAGTCTGTACATTGGCTTCGCTCCATCAAGTCTATACATTGGCCGCTGTTCTCCAAAGTCTGCACAATGGTCTTCACACCTGAAGTCTGTACATCCACAGTTAAACTTGAAGTCTGCACACTGGTCTTCAAATCCAAAGTCTGCACATTGGTCTTCAAATTCAATGTCTATACATTGGGCTTTTACATGAAGTCTATACATTATTGTTTGCATTGTAAAGTCCATACATTGGTTGTTGTTCTTCAATGTCTATACACTGCCTTTAGGATTTAAAGTCTATACAGCCGTTGCCTCCTTTGTTGAAGTCAACACATTGGGCAAGTCTGTACGTTGCATTCACCTTCACAAGTCTATACAACGAAGTATATACACTTTAATGTACATACTTAAATCTTATGACTTCATTCTTGTTGCTGAAGGGAACATGGTCGACGCTGGGAGCTTAAAGCGACCACGCATCAGTTGACGAAGCCTTCATGATATCTTCCACTGCGTCAACGCCACAAGCAAGCAGCGTCAACGTAGCAGTTAAAGAAGCAGAAACCTTCACCGGCTATTCCACTGCGTCAACGCCACAATTGAGCAGCGTCGACGCAGCAGCTAAAGAGACGAAGCTAATGGCTTACTGGAATGCCTCACTGCGTTAACGCCATTGCTTGACAGCGTCAACGCAGCAAGTCAGATTGCTGTCATTGAGCACGTGACCCGAAGCTGGCACCTGACACGTGATCCGAGGTGGGTGCTGAGCACGTGATCTGAGAAGGAATCTTCTGGACGGAAGGCGTGGGAAGCTCAAGCCCTAGCTGCTGCTTATAAAAGGAAGCCTTCATCCAACAGATGAAGACTGATCGAAGCCTTGAGGGCAATAGCAGAAGAGCAGAAGTGCTGAGAGTTCGATCCAGTAGAAGAGAAGAAGAAAAGAGTAAAGGAAAGAAAGAGAGTGAGAGCAGCATAAGAAAAAAAGAGAAAGAGAGAGCTCGTAAGAATTGAAAGAAAAGAGAAAGACAGTGAGAGTAAAAAGAAGAGAGCAGAGAAGAGAAAGAGAGTGAGCGAGAGAGAAGAGAAGAGGAGGATAAGCTTACCTGAAGATCTATCTACTGGACCGTGGATCAAATCCAGGCCAGTCAGCTCCATGCGAGCCACATCTGTGTTATCCTTCTTTACAGCTTTCTGATCGTTGTGTATTTTTCCTTTCTTATTTTTTCCCTTTTTCATTTGGTTATTCTTGTTCTTCCGATTGCCCTGCTGGGGATCGGGTTCCTTTTGGTGGGTCAGGAGAAGGGAGATCTGATCTCCGGTTGCAAGTAGCTGGGAGCTACTTGTGGGTTCCCTCCGGTTTGGAGGAAGGGAGACTTGTCTCCGGTTCTGGGCTTGTGGGTAGCAAGTCCAGGGGTCCCTCCGGTCTGGAGGAAGAGAGACTTCGGTCTCTGGTTTCCAAGTGGCTGGGAGTCACTTGGGGTGTCCCTCCGGTTGGGAGGAAGAGGGGAGGTTGTTCCCCTGGTCAAGCTGTGTGGCAGCACCTTGTTCGCAGACTGAGTCTGCTTGGTTCTAGCATTTGCTAGTGAAGCCTCACTCCTGTTGGGAGTGAGGGGTGGATGTAGGTCTGGAGGACCAAACCACCTAAAAAATCTATTGAGCAGTGGTTTGATTGCTTGATTTGCTTCCGTTAGATGCTTGGATAGGCTCGCTCCACCTGCTTGTTATTTTGCTTAATCGAATTAGCTTAATTCCAGAATTTGCCTAGCATCTGAGTTTTCTATTTGGGCATTATTTGTAGCAGGATACATTCACCCCCCCTCTGTATCCGGGCCTAGCACCCTAACAGTTGGTATCAGAGCGGTGTCTGCATACAAGGTCCAGCGACCTGCAGATCCGATCTTGCAGTCTTAGGTGCTAACTTGCTTTTGGTGCATCAATATTCCTGTTACATTATATCTGTTTGTCTCCATGGGTGAACCACCGATCTTCAGTGGTACGCATTTTAATGCATGGTTCGCTAGTCTGAAGAATTATATCAAATCTGTGAATCCAGACCTGTGGAAAGTAATTTCACATGGTCCTCATGAACTACCAAAGAAAAAGTCCAAATGGACTGACAGTCATAAGTCTATGCATGAAGAGAATCAGATAGCTATAAATCTAATGAAGGCAGCTACTGATAGAGCCTTTCACTCATGCTTCGTTGATTGCATTTCTGCTAAAGACATTCTGGACATGCTGAAGCGAACTCAGATAAGAGATGTGGACAGCTGCATGATGCCTGACAGAAATAATCAAGGCAGCAGTCAAGATGAAGATGATGATGATGATGAGGTAAATCCCTTTGAAAACTATGATTTAGATGATTGGGAAATTGCATATTCTGAGCTGCTTGAATCTCATGAACTGTTAAGAAAACAATACAAAAAATTGAAGAAAAGTAGTAGGTCAGACAATTTAAATGTTGATTGTAGAAATTGTGTTGAACTGAAAAATGCTCTTGATGCTAGTAAGTCTGATACTCAAATGCTGAAAGAATTTGAATGCGTTAAGTTTGAATTAAACAAGCTGAAATCAGAAAATGATTCTCTTAGAGGGTTCTCCAAAGAAAATGAAGAAAGTTTAGAGAAACTAGAAAAGGAGAACACACTGCTGACCGAGAAATTTGAAGCCATCAAATCTGTAAACATACAATTACAGAAAGATTTTGAAATACAACAAAGAGAAATGAAGCAAATTGTAAATGAAAGAAAGTATGAAGTCAATTCAGAAGACCAGCTTCTAATAAATGAATTGGTTCAAAATGATAAGCTTAAAGAAGAAATTAAAAAATTGAAGCGGTTAAACAGTGCGATGTCACCATAGAAAAAGGAAAAATGGTGTGTGTTGAAGTTCCTGAAAAATTGAGCATTTTGGAACAAGAAATTGAAAAATATAAAACTGCTAACAAGGTGTTAACTGAATGTGTGAATTGCAGTGAACAAGAGATTGCCAGTTATGAGCTACATATTTCCTCTCAAGAAAATGAAATTCAGGATTTAAAAAACTCATTGTCTAAATTTGTTAGTGGGCAAGATAATCTGAACAAACTACTAGGAGTAAAAGTTAATTTTCAGAAGGAGGGGTTAGGTTATAATCCTGTAAATAAAAAGAATTTTGAAAATAAAATTCATACATCTTTTGTTGCTAGCTCTACTTCTCACACTTCTCAGAAGTCACATGTTTCTCAGTCCACTGTTCAGAGAACCCAAAAATAAACTATTTTCGTTAAATCTTCTGAACAGGAAAAGCCTTCTACTTCATCTCCACCTCAGTATAAGGCTAAGAAAATAGAGAAACAGGATAAAAATCAGAAAATGATTGGAGAACAGAAAATGAATAAAAAGGGTTCATCTGTGCATGTTGATCACAGTCCTCACACACACTCACATGCATCTAGAAGGAAAATGTCATGCCACTACTGTCATAGATTTGGACATTTAATGCATGCGTGTAAATTGATGGAGAAGGATGACATGAGGGCCGGGATAATGAATGCTAAGAAACTTCATGATAAAAAGTCTTCATTCCAGAAAAAGAAAATTGAATGTCTGCACTGTGGCAAATTAGGACACTCAATTGCTCATTGCTGGTTTGCTAGTGGTAAGAAAATATTTTATTCATATCATGCTAAATTCTCTGCAAACCAACATGTTTTTAATAAAAACAAATCTGTTTCAATGAACCAACATATCATCTGTTTTAACTGCAACAAAATTGGTCACAAGACCTCTGAATGCAGGTCAGGCTCTTTTAAAAGAAATTCTATTCCATGCTTTGAATGTGGAAAGCATGGCCACAGGGCCATTGATTGTTGGCATGCTCAGGGTAGAAAATTCAATTCTAAAACTGTTAAATTCCCTGTCATTAACAGAAAGTCTCCTGCATGCTATCACTGTGGGAAGTATGGCAACACAGTCAAGGACTGTTGGCATGCCCAAGGAGGCTATGGCAATAATGAACTCAATTTTAAAAAGAATGCCTCTTATTGCTCTCACTGTGGAAAGCATGGCCACATAGTCAAAGACTGTTGGCATGCTCAAGGGAAAAATTTCATTTCTGGAAAGTTTAAATTCCCTGCAAGTACAAATGCTCTCAGAAAGAACAAAGTTATTTTCAAAAAGAAAAACTTTGAATGTGTTGATTATGGAAAACAGTTTGGTCATGCGAATAACAGAAATTTCCATGCTAATGCACATACAATTCATGTTCATAATGATGTGCATAAAAAGAACCTAAATTCTGTTTTCTCATGCTATCATTGTGGGAAGCCAGGTCACAGGGCTGCAACCTGTTGGCTGGTAGGATATCAAAATCAAACTGGTTTTGGTAAACAGAATTTTTATTCTGTTAACAGAAAATCTCATGTATATGCACATAGAATTCATGCTAACAAGAATGTGCATAAATCAGATCTGAAAACTGCTGCTCCTTGCTATCAAGTTAAAGATGTGCTGAGAAAACCTGCTAGAAGTGATAATGTCATGTCAGGACCCAAGACTTCTTGGGTGCCTGTTTGTGCAAAATAACTTTGCCTTGCAGGTGTGCCTTGGAATGGAATAAAAAGGGGTATTAATCCAAGGCACTCAAGAATAAAAACCCCTTCTGAACTATTCAGGTAAATTCTCTGTATTTTATGTTTTGAAACTCATTACATATCTTGGTTGATGTGTCCATGCATAATTGCTATTTTTTTTCTGCATAGCATAATCACTCTTTATCTGCATTGTCTAAATTGAAGCCTCTGAACTCTCCTCAACTGAAATTTATGCTTTGGACACTATGAGTATTCACATCTCTCAATGCTCATACTGTTTTGTCTGTTTAAATCCGAACTGCATATGAATGTTGTTGAAATCTGTCACTGCATATTGAATTATCATGATTGACCTCAATGGTATATAAATGGTAAGCTACCAAAAGGCAGGAAAATCTGTCTGGAGGCTCTTACTATGTGTGAGGTGGTCTTTTAGACCAAGTGCTCCGCCTAGTACCATGGGTCACCTTGCTGATAGGACAGTCTGAATGTGCATGAATCAAAATCATATGTTCAGTTTCTCATGGCAAACATTGCATGTTTTAAGGGGGAGTTACTTGCATGTGTTTTTGCATACATAAAGTGCATTGCATTTCCTTAGATTGAAAATGCCAAAAAGATTGTCTAAATGCATGTTGTCAGGGGGAGTCAATGCATTGCATATAGGTTGTCAAATGCATACTCATGTGAGAATTCATTGCATATCCTTCCTTATTGATTTTGTTGACAGACCTTGAACATATTTTTGAAAACATTGAGCTTCAAAATCTCTCCTATCAATTGGTATCATTTGGCTTCAGAATTCCATCAGTCTCTCATGAAGATTTCAATGGGACTATCTCGATCATAAATCTGAAAACTCTTGAACTAGAAATCTTATATTATACATTTTTATCAATGACTGAAATAACTCATGTGGTTTAAGTTTAATGTATTCAATGAGTTTGGCTTTAAAATCTCTTAAAAATATCTGAAGCATGCTTAATAAACCTTAACCATCTGTTTCATGCTGTGTCTTGTAAAAACTTCTGAAATCTGCATTATTGAATACATGACTTTAATTGGTTAGTACATGAAATTATTATTGACTTGAAGTAAATGAATTTTTCTGAAATGTCTAAGGGTATTTTCTGTCAGAGCAATGACCTTGGTCACTGAGAAACACATGTCCAAAGGACTGTGTCATGAGGTACCATAGTTAACTCTGATTAAGAATAATTAAAATTCAGGCAGAGCAATGGCATGCACACTGAGAAATACAACTCACTCATCAAGAAATGATTTGCAGTGTGTCATGATGTGTAAATGCTATCTCTGTTCATATAAAGCATGACAGTTAGTCACACTAAGTGCTTAGGGATATTGGCCTCTGATCAAGGTATATCCTCTAATTACAAGGTGTGCACTGAACTAGAGTGCTCGTAAAATTTGTAGTATGAAAAATTGTCGAACGAATTGAAATATCTGAATATTGATGCTAAAATCAAATTGCTACAACCCTAGACAAAATCATGACTTCATAATTGCTTGATTTCAATACTGATGCATGTAATTCCGAAAGAAGTCAATAAATTTGATTGTGTAAGAGAAATGGAGTTTTATCAAGATAAATATGAGGGCTTGGTTCATTTTTATTAAACCATGGTTTTAGATATCAATACAGAATTTTATTGATAAACTCTACATACATCATGTTTAAACCATACTGTTCAATAAAGCTCATTCATAAGCCCTTATAATGGAAGACTTTGAAAAACTTATGTTTTGGATTTATGAGATTGATATCTCTCTGAAAATCTGACTGAATTTTCTGAGATTGGAGCTTCTTTAAAAATCTGCTAATTGAACCTCTTCTGCTCATTGACCTGAACTTCTCCTTGTTTGCCCCTGTGGTATCCTTCTCATTCATTTCATAAGGTTCCATTTATTGAGGGAGAGCCTCCTTGTCATATGCATCATGCTGCATAGAAGGAGAAGAATTTTGCTCTTGCATTCATATTTCTGGTATCTGCATCTACATTCATACCCCTTCCCATGGTTTATTTTGATTATACCAAAGGGGGAGATTGTTTGCCAAAGAGGGAGAATATCATTCAATCAGTGCATGCAGGTTCTTTTTGATCATCTCTAACTCATGCTTTTGCTGAAACTCTTAAAGGGGGAGAATCATGTTCTTGCAAGAGGAAGAAATTGACTGAATTTTTATACATGCTATAATTTCTCAAACTATTTTCTTTTTGATGAAGTCAAAGGGGGAGAATAGTTTGTGTCATCAGCATTACTCACAGTGTAGTATTGCCATCATCAAAAAGGGGGCGATTGTTGTGCCCCTGTGGTTTTGATGATGGTTTTGATGATTGCCATCATCAAAAAGGGGGAGATTATTGTGCCCCTGTGGTTTTGATGATAGTTTTGATGATTGGTTTTTGATGTGAGTTATTCACTGTGAGTCATCTTGCTGTGTGAGTCATCATGCTATTATTCAGTCATTCTCTGATCATAATGCAGTCTTTCATATGTTCAGTTAATTTGCTGTTCAGTCATGACATCAGATCATAAAGCATTGCAGTTTATGTTCAGTCATGTTAACTGATGCATAAAGCATTCATTGCTACACTCTGCTTAGTTAGTATGAACAGTAGTGGGTCGACCCACCCTTGCTGATGCGTCGACCCATCAGAACACTGACTGTCTGGGTATCAAAGTCTGTACATCAGCTTGATCGAGTAAGTCTGTACAGCATGCCTTAGTGTTAATATCATTAAGTCTGTACATTGGCATCTCTTCTTCAAGTCTGTACACCGGGCATCTTCTAATTGAAGTCTGTACAGCCAATGCACTTAACTCAAGTCCATACACTGGAAGCTCTTCATTTGATTGAGTCTATACATTGTCCTAGGCTAAGTGTGTACAACGTCTCATTCATGCTTTGATTAATGAAGTCTGTACACCAATCTTCACATTCTAAGTCTGTACAGCCGTTGGGTTTGGACTCAGAGTCTGTACACTCGATTTGCCCTTGAATTGGTCAAGTGTGTACACTCCTTCACTGTAGCTTTCACGTTTCCAAGTCTACACATCGTGAAAGTCTATACACTCATCACTTACCTTCGTTCAAGGCAAAGTCTATACACTGGGGTCTTTCCCTACGTTTCTTAGGCGAAGTCTGTACATTCGGTTCTGAAGCCTGAAGTCTATACACTCCAGCCTATTCCTACGTTCAAGGCTTCAGCTACACATTAAGTCTGTACATTGGCTTCGCTCCATCAAGTCTATACATTGGCCGCTGTTCTCCAAAGTCTGCACAATGGTCTTCACACCTGAAGTCTGTACATCCACAGTTAAACTTGAAGTCTGCACACTGGTCTTCAAATCCAAAGTCTGCACATTGGTCTTCGAATTCAATGTCTATACATTGGGCTTTTACATGAAGTCTATACATTGTTGTTTGCATTGTAAAGTCCATACATTGGTTGTTGTTCTTCAATGTCTATACACTACCTTTAGGATTTAAAGTCTATACAGTCGTTGCCTCCTTTGTTGAAGTCAACACATTGGGCAAGTCTGTACGTTGCATTCGCCTTCACAAGTCTATACAACGAAGTATATACACTTCAATGTACATACTTAAATCTTATGACTTCATTCTTGTTGCTGAAGGGAACAGGGTCGACGCTGGGAGCTTAAAGCATCCACGCATCAGTTGACGAAGCCTTCACGATATCTTCCACTGCGTCAACGCCACAAGCAAGCAGCGTCGACGCAGCAGTTAAAGAAGCAGAGACCTTCACAGGCTATTCCACTGCGTCAACGCCACAATTGAGCAGCGTCGACGCAGCAGCTAAAGAGACGAAGCTAATGGCTTACTGGAATGCCTCACTGCGTTAACGCCATTGCTTGACAGCGTCAACGCAGCAAGTCAGATTGCTGTCATTGAGCACGTGACCCGAAGCTGGCACCTGACACGTGATCCGAGGTGGGTGCTGAGCACGTGATCCGAGAAGGAATCTTCTGGACGGAAGGCGTGGGAAGCTCACGCCCTAGCTGCTGCTGCTGCTTATAAAAGGAAGCCTTCATCTAACAGATGAAGACTGATCGAAGCCTTGAGGGTAATAGCAGAAGAGCAGAAGTGCTGAGAGTTCGATCCAATAGAAGAGAAGAAGAAAAGAGTAAAGGAAAGAAAGAGAGTGAGAGCAGCAGAAGAAAAAGAGAGAAAGAGAGAGCTCGTAAGAATTGAAAGAAAAGAGAAAGACAGCGAGAGTAAAAAGAAGAGAGCAGAGAAGAGAAAGAGAGTGAGCGAGAGAGAAGAGAAGAGGAGGATAAGCTTACCTGAAGATCTGTCTACTGGACCGTGGATCAAATCCAGGTCAGTCAGCTCCATGCGAGCCACATCTGTGTTATCCTTCTTTACAGCTTTCTGATCGCTGTGTATTTTTCCTTTCTTATTTTTTTCCTTTTTCATTTGGTTATTCTTGTTCTTCCGATTGCCCTGCTGGGGATCGAGTTCCTCCTGGTGGGTCAGGAGAAGGGAGATCTGATCTCCGGTTGCAAGTAGCTGGGAGCTACTTGTGGGTTCCCTCCGGTTTGGAGGAAGGGAGACTTGTCTCCGGTTCTGGGCTTATGGGTAGCAAGTCCAGGGGTCCCTCCGATCTGGAGGAAGAGAGACTTCGGTCTCTGGTTTCCAAGTGGCTGGGAGTCACTTGGGGTGTCCCTCCGGTTGGGAGGAAGAGGGGAGGTTGTTCCCCTGGTCAAGCTGTGTGGCAGCACCTTGTTCGCAGACTGAGTCTGCTTGGTTCTAGCATTTGCTAGTGAAGCCTCACTCCGGTTGGGAGTGAGGGGTGGATGTAGGTCTGGAGGACCGAACCACCTAAAAAATCTATTGAGCAGTGGTTTGATTGCTTGATTTGCTTCCGTTAGATGCTTGGATAGGCTCGCTCCACCTGCTTGTTATTTTGCTTAATCGAATTAGCTTAATTCCGAAATTTGCCTAGCATCTGAGTTTTCTATTTGGGCATTATTTGTAGCAGGATACATTCACCCCCCCTCTGTATCCGGGCCTAGCACCCTAACAAATTTTCCTGAACACCTTGTGCGTGTGCATATCCCAGCCATTCTACAACAAGCTGAGGTCCAACCCGTGGCTACAGTACTCTAGTCATGTCTTATGGCAACTTTCCAGCAAGTCGGGGCCACCCCCGACCCTTAGACACGCGGCAACAAGCCATCTATTCTCAGCTCCCGGGCCAACCCGGGGCTTCCCGCCAACTTGTGTTATGACACGGCATATGTCAAGAAAGTCGGGCCCACACACCCGGAAGGTTCTCTCTCAGCTCCTATGAGCCCCTACCCCCAGCGCAAGGCCAAATCTAAGGCCCGTCGATCACTTACCCAAGCCGATCGATAACCCGACGCGTGTCAGGAATTCTCCCGAACACCTCACGAGCAGCAGCAACAACACGAAAACAACAAGCCCTCATGGGCCAATCCTGGCATCCCTGAACACTATGTCCCTCAAAGGACACCCTCAAATGACAAAAGAAGACCCCCGAGGCCACCCCTCAGGGCCACGGCTCGCTCGGGGAGGGAGTTCACCCCGGGCGCGGCCGCACCCCGGGAGGGCGAACACCCCCTTGGGGGACGCGCCCTCCTCCTAGCCCAATGGCCCCACGGCCGTTCTCCAGTACTAGCATCCCCCAATTTTGTGCAAGATTGACCGGCGTACCCATGCGTAGAAGGATTCGACGATGGAGAACTCAACGACAGAGTCTCGAGAGCGCAAAGTCATACACATCAATCGTCGGGGTCCACACGCGCAAGCAACCAGTCAACCAGTCCAACTCTCGTATCCTTCTCATCTTCTGGCGGTCACACTGGGTCAAAGTGGGGCCAAAAGAAGTAAAAGGGGCATTTTATAGGGTGGGGACTGCCCCCCTCTCTCTCTCTAGACTTGGTCCACCTAAACCCCCCCAGGGTGTTTAGGCGGACCAAACCTTGCCCCAGGCTTGGTCCGCCTAAACCCCTGGTATAATTAAAAAAAAGTTTTTTCACACAAAAACCCAGCCCCCAAGCCCAGTCCGCACTAACCCCTAGGGGTTTAGGCGAACCAGACTGGATGTCCAATCTGGTCAACCTAAACCCCATCCATACCAAAAAAAAAAGATTATTCAAAATAAAAAAACCAGCCTTTTACCATGCGTGAACCCCTCCGAGGAGGGGTTTAGGCGGACCAGACCCAGCCCCTGGGTTGGTCTGCCTAAACCCTCCCTCCCCTACTCAGTAAATAAAAAAAATGTTTTTACAAGGGTTTACGCAGACCAAGTTTGGCCCTCAACTTGGGGCGCCCAAACCCTCCCTGACCCTTCATATTCCCCTATAAAAGCCCCGTAGGGGGCTAAAGGGAGGGAGATGCATACAAAGGAAACAACCTACGATCTAACTGCTCCACCCTCGGGCTTCCGCAGGCATCTAGCAAGGATCGAGGATGCAAGGAGCTAAGGGTGCGTGCATGGTTGGATTGTTGATCGGCTCACACACGCCAAGGGTATGTCGCTCGCACTTCCCTCATATGCCGTTTAGCCATCGCACACAAGCCCACCTCCATCACACATAAGGCGCTATGACAACGGCAAACACACCTGCATCCTAGGTTTGCCCGTACATGACAACCTACGACGGCCACACATGTGTCGTGAGGCCGCACCTACCTTCGTCATGGAACCGCGTGCCCATCGCTCGCCCCGAGTTGACCGCTGACTGCTCTGATCGATGACTCGTGTTAGCCGGACCCTGGCCCGGAAGTAACATCCCCGGGACTGGCCCAGACTCCCAAGTATGAAGATACTCATCTCTTACGACCCGTACCCGACTACTCATTCCGATCCGCGTCCGGCCCTCCTCCAGGCGATGACCAGTATCTCTCCCTGCAATCTAGTCTAGCCCTCCCTCAGTGAATCGGGCATCCCCTTAGCCTTGTGGAGAGTCTCTGTAAAAACACGCGAATATCCGCTCTGTCCAGCCTTGACTCGGGGACCGACCCACGTGTTGGAATTGTCCCGTGGCTTGAGCCAGTTGCACTTTGGCTGCCTCGGCCCATTTGTAAAGCCCACGTGGCTATTATAATAAGAGCAGTTAAATACACATACCCATACCCGGGTCTCAACCTCACCTCCACACCACCCAACGTGTGTCCAGTGTCTCCGCCCCCAGTTAATTAAGCCTCACAATCGAGCAGTGGTTCCCTTATAGCCGTAGGGTACCCCGATCCTCTATCCATGGCTTCAGACATATCCAGACTTCTCTTCAGCACGGAACAATGGTGTTCATATTAAATCCGATGTAAATAAACACTGCTTGCTTGTGGTCGGTGGGGAAAGACATGCAGTACATGATTCCCCATCATCGTTTGTGCACTCGCACCCATGGAACCTTCTCGCTGCATGTGTCACCCGACTTCCCGAGCCAACATGCCGCGTTCTGGCAACGCTTCCCCCGTCAACCTTTGGTTCCATGGGTGATTGTCGAGAAATCGACTGGCAAGCCCGCACCCTGTTCAGTTAACCTATACTCCCGAAAATCTTCTCGTGCCATTCGACCCCTCTTGACCTTCTGTAAGAGGTGAGTTCCCGGTGCCGTCTTGAGAAGAATACGGCTATGAAGGAAGATACCCGAGATATATCAAACTCCCGTCTTTTCCTTTTCCTCTTTATTCCTTCCCTCACCCCGGTTACTGATCCCCGCATACAAACATCAACCATGTCATCTTTTAGGAGAGATATTGAACTCCCTATATGCTCAACATACATTTGACTTCAGAAATACAGGGAGTTTTTACCTTTAATTCAAAACAATGTGGCAACAAAAACGTTCAATGGATGCACTTATGTCTATTCCAAATACACAGCCTTGTTGATGTCCATTCTGTCCCTTATTTATAGCTCTATCCTAGTGCTACAGTCCAATATTGTTGTAGGAACCTGGATAAAATATAGGAATAAAATTTCCTAACTAAACGAATAAATGAATAGAAGGTCCAAAACAAACAAAATAATAAAAGCCCAAACCACAAAGGCCTCAACCTTTACACATTAAAACGAAGCCTTGATTACATATGGGCTTAAATGTCAAAAAGAAGGCCCATGGCCTTCCCACGTCTTAAGAAAAGATGGGATACATAATACACACACACACACATATATATATATATATAATATGGGCGAATGCAAAAGCACACAGGATGTATCACGCTCGAACACTGCATGGCTTTAGGGTTTTTAACCCCAACGGGATAGCGGCTGTGGATATAGCAATAGGAAGATTAACCTAGAAGTTTTAAACCAATTAGGATTCACTATAGGGAAACTTAAAACCTGTTAGAAGTCAGAGATATTAATCCCTATAAATATAAGCCCCGTCGAACGAGCTCAAGCTACTGCTATTTTCTGCAAGTCTCGAGTCGACGTCGGCTGTGTCCTCTCCTTCCTATTCTACGGTGCTGGTGCGCGATGACGAGAGGACCTACATCCTCTCTTCCTCCTACTGGCCGTTCGTGAAGAGGAAACCGTTGCTTCTTCCTCTTTCTTCTTCTACGATCTCTACTGACGTGAAGAAGCTCATGCTTCTTCCCTCTCCTCTCGTCAATACACGTGAAGAAGGGTACCTTCTTCCTTGTATTGTTGATTGTTGATTCGAGTACCGCAGCTGTAGTTGCTGCTACTGCTATATATTGTTATTCTTCTTCTTTCTCTCTGAGCTGTCGTCCAAATCAAGCCCAAGAGGTAGGTTTTCTCAAGATTTGAAGTTCAAACCCATAGTAGTAAGTATAATACATGCATATAATTGAGTCACCATAGTTTTATATCTCCTGTCAGTCATTTACATAGTTTTTTTAAGATTACTATCTTGCATAAAAATAACAACTAAGCGTTGGCTGTCTATTAATGAACGACCTCGCAGAAGGTCGCCAGTTTTTAATTGGCGACAGTCTTCGGGGCGTAGTTTAATGGGCGACCACGCCGCTATCGCTATTTACTGTAAAACAGAATTAATAAATACTACATGTTTAAAATTTTATATCTATGAAACCTTATGTTAAAAATCTCGCATGAGCATGATACTGGATCCTCCATATTTTTATCTGTCTATCCATGTCTTCACTTTCCTGATTATGTAAACTCAAAGTATATGATCAGTGCTATGTGTCTAGGAATGTACCTGCCCGAAGTGTAACATCTAACAATGAATGAACGATTGTCACCCAGTCACCTATTAATGATTGAGCGCCCTCCTACGAAGGTGCTGTTTTGTAGAAAAATTAATAAAATAGAAATGGTATGAAAATCCTGAAACTGCGATAGAATAATAGACGTTATTTAATGATTGAGCGCCATGTTATAAGGTCGCTATTTATAATGAACTGTGTTGATTTCTAGAATTTACTAAAATGAGCGCCCGTTCACAGGGTCACTAATACTTAGGATTTTCCTTGAAATTCTGTTAAGATAATTGATTGAGCGACACCTCACACGGACGCACAATCATGAATGAGCACCTGTCTGAGTGGTCGCCAATTTCTTGTCTCTCAGTTTTATCATGTTTTTTGACCTATATCGCAGGTTTACTTGGCACTCTCATCTCACATCCGTAGATGGAGTCCCTATTTTGTGTCTATCGATTACACACTCAATTCTTGGTGATGATTGGACCCTCCATGAGATATTCCTTCCTTTGGACTGGTACTTTCTTCATTGAGACCGCCGTAAGTTTACGCTAGCCTTAGATTCCCTCAAGGCAGCCGAGCAGGTTGTACCCTAAAAACCCTGGAGCCCTTACTTGTCATGTCACTCTGAAGAAACATGATACTTTAGCCCTCTTAGAGCATTGCTTCTGGCCTCTTTGAGAAGTTTGTCCCTGTCAGTAATTACCGACTAGGACTTGAGTGCCAGAAGGAATTAGCGGCCAGGCTAGTGGCGCTATTTCCCTGATTTAGCGACCAGATTATGTGTTGTGTCTCTATGGTTTTGATGATAGCAAACACCAAGATGATTCATATGTGTGCATGTTAAGATGATTCATAAGTGTGCATGTGAAATGATGATGAAGTATGCATTTGTGAATGTGTGCTTGTGAATGAGATTTCATAATATTTCCTTGTGTGCATGTCATTTCTTTGGGTCTGACTTTTTGACAAACACTTGGTCGATGCATTGCATTCTGTCAAACATTTAGTCGATGCATTCATAAGGTCTGTGCTCTCTTCGTTGTTTAGCACACAACATATGTGTGTGTTTTGGATTAATTGTCTAAAAGTCAGTGCATGTTTGCACACGTCGTCTGTGCTAAGGATTATAAAGGTCCGTGCACTTCACTGTTCAAGTCGGTGCACATTCTGTGTCCATCTCACTTAGCGTCTCATGTTGTGTCTCAACATACCCAGGTCCGAGCACGTTTCGTGTCTGTGCATACTTTAAGGTCGATGCATATAGTGAGAATCTAGTCAGTGCATGTTTAGGTCTCATACAATAAGCATTCATGAGGTCGGTACATACTTAAAGCATTTGGGTCTGCAAGTCAGAGCACGTCTTTAGCTTGAACATACAGTCGGTGCTAGTTTTGTCTATACAGCTCGGTGCATACTTAGTATGCTGCATCTAAAGGTCCGTGCATATATGGGTTGGTGCATAGTTTGCCTTGCACATGCAAGGGTCGGTGCAAATGTCAAGTCGGTGCACACTCTTGTCATGCACACACATGTAGGTCGGTGCATATTGTTTGCTGTGAGCGCCTCAGGTCGGTGCATACATTTGCACTGGACAGATAATAATTGTGTACGTTTAAGATCGATGCTAGCACATGAGGTCGATGCACGTTGGTATTAGATAGATCTAAAGTCTACACACTTCACTATTCAGAGTCAGTGCATGTTTTGCTTTGAACACTTAAGGTCGGTGCATTTTTTAGTCTTTACCTACATTTCATGCATTCACATGCTCCGTGCATTGTTTCATCACGCATACACATAGTCGGTGCATGTTTTACATGCACGCATATAGAGTCTGTGCAATGTTTGCATATCTGTTCACTAAGTCAGAGCATAAATTGATGTATACTCAAATGAGTCGATGCACATCGTGAAAATGCTAGTAACGCTTGTGCACCTCTTTGCGATTATGCTTGCATATGGTCAGTGCATCTCCCCGTAGCTTGTCTATACAAGGTTGGTGCATCTTCCATTCCGTGCATTCCTGAGTCGGTGCATGCTCCGTATAGCACTCGTTTCTAGTCGGTGCAACAACTGTTGGTGCATGCTCAGAGTCGGTGCATAACATGCATTACACATAGTCCAAGCCCTTGCATGTATTCAACTAGGTCAAATAAGATCCGTGCATTCAACGATCTTTAATCAACGATGGCCTGGCAATCTGCATATAACTTTCTGAGCATATTAACTATGTCTCTGACCATATAGCATTAACTAAGTGTTCTTCATTGCAGGAACTTATGCACGGAATGATCAAGCAAGGACAGCCAAGGTTCGAGCATCTTATGTGCACCTGAGCACTTAACTCATGAGGAGCAGAAGAACAAGAGTTCGTGAGGACAGCAGAGCAAATAATTGGCATGCGATCCAAGGTAGATCATTATTGGAAGAAGCTACCACGTGGATAGCTAAGCTCTAAGATTCTGACACGTGGCTAAAGGATCCCTAATTCATCGTGGCGGGAATGCTTTCTCCACACGTCGAGTGCGTGAGTTAGTGGGTCTGAGGCTGAAGTTATATAAGGCGTCCCTTCTGCAATCAAGAAGAATAAGAAGAATAATAGAAACAACGAAGAAAAGAGAAAGAAGCAGAATCAGAGAGTAAGCAGCAGAGAAAAGAAGAGTGAGCCAGGGTCTGAGAAGAAGAAGAAGGAGAAAAGAGAGGAAGAGAGGATCTAGAGAAGAGAAAGAGAAGAAGAGAGGATCGAGAGAAGAGAAAGAAAAGAGAGAGTGGTCGAGATTGAAGCAGCCTGTGGCTAGCTATCTGTTGGTTTCTGGATCAGATCCAGACTAATCTGCTCCTGCGAGAGCTACATTTTGTGTTTCATTTCCAGCTTTTCGGTGCTGTGTTTTATTATCTTTTGTTTTCTTTTAAACCTTTCTTTCAAGCTGTGTATCAGTGGTTGCGGAGAATCTGTTTCTCTATACAGCAAGCTGTGAGGCTCAGCGGGCGAGGTGAATACCTCGGACAGCAAGCTGTGTTGCTCAACATTGCAGAGGATTGGTTTCTCTGGACAACAAGCTGTGTTGCTCAGTGGTTGTAGGCAAGCTGTGAGGCCCAGCGGTTTAAGCTGTGTATCAGCAGGAATCCACACTCGAGTTGAGTGTGGGGTGGATGTACGTCTGGAGGACCGAACCACCTAAAAAATGCTCTGTGCAGTGGATTGATTGCTTGCTAGTTCACGATAGATGTATGATTAGGTTTGCTACATCTAATTTGTTTAGAGTTTTCTTGAATCCATTAAGTGATTAAGTGTTTCATCCATTTGTCCACGTTAAGTGTTCGAGTGTGAGTCTTCTCAGAACAGTGATTCTGTTTGAGCCATCTGAGTGTTGTAACTCCGCACTTTGACTAGTTATAGTTTTATTTGGGCAAGTTTTTATAGGGGGATTCATTCACCCCCCCCCCCCCCCGTCTGAATCCGTGTATGCACCATTGCATCTAGTCTCTACAGACTAACAATTCGTATCAGAGCGGGTCTCTGACTGATCAGATCGAACGATCTGCAAAGGATCCTGCCATCTTTTGGTGCAATTTCGTGAGACTTGGTTTATCGGTTTGAATTCACTGCTTCGGCTTGGTTTTGATCTGTGTTAATGGCTCATCCTCTGGTATTCGGTGGTTCAAGGATTAAATTATGGCTATATCTAATGCACAAGCATGTTAACTCTGTTAATCCACAACTGTGGAAGGTTATCTCTCACGGTCAACATAAAATCCCTAAGGATAAGTTCAAGTGGACTCATGATCACAAGATGTAAAATGATGATAATGTGAGAGCTCTAAATCTAATGAGGGCTGCGATTAATTTTGATGATTTTCCTTTTATCTCAAGCTGTAGCACTACAAAGGAAATTTTAGATGAACTACTTCGTATCCACAACGGAGAGGAAGAAGAATGTCTGATGGCCAACCGGAGTGATCACAGCAGTGATCAACAGGAGGAGACATCATCACAGGTAAGTACTGAATCCGATGAACTCACTTTTGATGATTTAATGATTCTATACAATGGCATGTTAGATAAGTATAAGTCTGTTAAGTCTGAAAAGAAGAAAATGAGAAAGGTCATGACATCAGACATAAAGTCATTGAGGTCTGAAAATGAACAATTGATAGCTGAAATAAAGATGATTGAAAATTCTTGTGATAAATGTACTTCTGTAAAGAATTTGAATGATGACCTTCAATCTGAACTGAAAATCCAAGAAGGATTAATTGACTCTCTAAGAAAAGAAAATGAGAAACTGGAACAAGAAATTGAGAAGCACAAAAATGCTAATAAAATTTTGAGTGAATGTGTTAATTGTAGTGAACAAGAAATTGCTAGCTATGAGATACACATTGCATCCTTAGAAAATAAGATTAAGAAACTTGAAAGACTGCAAGATGAAAATGAAGTAATTTCTGAGAAACTTGATGCTATTAAAGCTGTCAATGTGGAACTACAGAGAAACCTGAAAAAATCTGAATCAAAACAGAAACAAGAACTATCTCCTGAAGATCAGATTTTAAAAATTGAACCAGTTCAGAATGGAGAGCTAATGAAAGAAAATGAAGAATTGAAGCTGCTGAATTCTGCTATTTTTGAGAGGCTTTTAATGCTTGAAAAAGGGAAGAGTTCATTTGAAAATGAATGTGAGAGAGTGAGTACATTAATGGAAGAGATAGACAGCTACAAAACCGTCAATGCTATGCTTAATGAAAAGATCACAAACTCTGAACTGCTCATCTCTTCTCTTAAAAATGAGATTTTGGATTTGAATAAGTCTCTGTCTGATTCTTTTAAGAACGAAGAAAATCTGAAAGCTATGTCTAAAAAGAAAGCTTCTGATGGAGGTAGTAAGCAGGAAGTGAGAAAAGGACTGTACACAACCTTTGTGCGTAGCTCTGAGTTAGCTAGCACTTCAGCTTCTTCTTCAAATCTGCCTGCTAATCAAAGAGAAAATCAGAAAAAGAAAACAAAATAGAATAAGAATCTGTATGCTGAAACTTCTCAGGCCAAACTACCTTCTGTTAAAAGAAAGAATGTAAAATGTTTCTACTGTGGTAAATTCGGCCATGAGATGCATGATTGTTTTGTTATGAGAAAGGATGAGAAGAAACCTGATAGAAATCATGCTAAAAATTCTAAAACGAAGAAACCTACTCATGTTCAAAACAGTAGAATAAAATGTTTTTATTGTCATAATGCAGGTCATCTCATGCATGAATGCAAACCAATGGAATTAGATGACCTTGTTGCTATTACTACACAGAAATACCATGCTAGAAATCATGTTTCTAGGAGAAAGAATTTGAATTGTTTTTGCTGTGGGAAGTTTGGACACATCTATGCACAGTGCTGGCATGCACAGGGAGGCAAATGCACTACTAAATCTGTTAAATTCCCTGTCCAACAGAATAATTTTAGGAATAAAACTGATCTCATGAAAAAGAAATTTACTTGTTTCAATTGTGAAAAACCTGGCCACAAAGCCTCTGAGTGCTGGGTGGTAGGTTTCAGAAAACAAAATGTTCATGTACATAACAGAAATTGCAATGTTCATGCACATAGATTTAATACTCACAATAAGGTGCATAAAAGGAACTTGAATTCTGTTATTTGTCATTACCGTGGTAAGTCTAGACATCCCATGTCCAATTGCAAGTTGATGGGCTATGATGACAGTGTTGCTTGCAAAAGGTCAAGAACACATGTTGATGGTAATACAGGACCCGAGGTTGTTTGGGTTCCTGCTGGATCAAAATAACCCACTCTTTTGCAGGAGTGCCTTGGAACCTGATGAATAAAGGGGTTAATAAACCAAGGCACCCAAGTATGGTAAAACCCCATTCTTGTACATTTCAGGTAAATCAACTGAATTCTCTGACTTTATGATTATTGCATAATTTTTTGATTACACATAGTGCATCCTCATGAGCTATATGTTTAGCCCAAGTTGATACCTCTGACTGTTCTCAGATTGTTCAAAAAGTATTGAAATTCCTATCTCTGCTATTGCATGATTGAGTCTTTCTTCAAGGAATAAATGATCTGATTGTGTGACTTCTGAAGAGTTTATTTTGAAATTATTCATGCATACATTAAGTTGCTGCTTGTGATGTTTTTTTTTTTTAAAAATGCATAAATCTGATTAAATAAGAGTGTAACAATCCATTGTGATGCACATCTATTGTCAATCTGAAAATCATGCATAGACTTGTTGTTCTTTCCACATATGGAAATTCATATCATCATATGTATTTTGGTAAAAGTATCAGTGGCAAGTTGTATACTGCACACAGTAAGGGGGAGTCTGTTTGTTCACTAGTTAGTGCAATTCATCCTAAGGAGAGCCATTGCATATGCATACATGTAGTGGACTGCATTGCATATCACTTATTTTGAAAACTCTAAAAAGAAGTGACTGACTGCATATAGAACTGCATTGGCACTGCATTGTCATGCATGACCATCATGGTATATTAAATGGAACAGTGTTGAAGGGCAGATGGAGTATGTCTGGATGCTATTACCATGTGTGAGGTGGTACTTGGATCAAGTCCTCCGCCAAGTACCATGGGTCAAGTTGCATAATATCTTTGTTAGACCTGCATACATACTGTAAAATGCATACATTGATCTATGAATTCATGCGCAGTACATGCATACTCTTGGGGGGAGCAAAATGCCTTTGTGACTCCAAATCTATCTTGTTCGATCGACCAATCTGCTCTCTTTAGTCAACCGAAGCTCCCAATTCAGAATGTTGTGTCTGAACATCAGTGCATATAGATAGGGGGAGTCTATGTCAAGAAAGCTTTGTGTACATTGCACATGTTGCATACCTTCTGATGATCTTAATCCTGAACTCTTCCTGTCCACCTAATTGATTTATCCTGCCATATCTGTCATTCTAGTGACTCACATCATCAAATAATCATTGTTGGCTGCTACTGATTACTCAATAACTGAACTGAGATTTGAAGTAAACCTTCAGTTTGAATACTGCTTCATAAATGTTAAAACATCTTTAATGTAGAATCTTCCATTATACAGGTTTAAAAATATTTGTTGATTTGGAATTGGTTTAAGTCTAATGTACTCTTAAGTTTGAGCTCAAAGAACTTAAAAATATCTGATTCAACTTTTTAATAAACCTTAACTGCCTGTCTCATGTAAATTTATGTAAGAATTCCTGAAATCTGAAAAGTTGAAATCATGATTTTCTTTGATTGAAATACTGAGTGTTAGTATTGCTATTAAACATCTAATATGTCTGAATTTGTTCCAAAAAATTATGGATAGAGCAATGACTGTGGTTACTGAGAAACATGTCCAAAGGACTGTGTCATGAAGTACCATAGTTAACTCTGACTAAAATCATTGAAAATAATGTAAAAATATGGTAGAGCAATGGCATGGTTGTATTGAGTAACTGATAATTCTGGCCTCTAATCAAGGTGTCTCCTCATGCCAAAGATAACTCTAATGCTATCTCTGTTCTCTAAAATAGAGAAGCAATACAATTATCACACTAAGTAACTGGGGATTCTGGCCTCTAACCAAGGTGTCTCCTCACGTCGAAAGGTGTTGATCAACCAAAATTGCTCATTAAAATTTATATTGATGACCAAAAGAAAAATATGAAAAAGTGTGATTCAAAAATTCTGGAAGGACAATAAAATTCAGATGATTTCACGAGTGTTTATTCTCAATACTACCTTATGTGATTCTTAAAGAAGTCATGGAAAGTAAACTGAGTAAGATGGAAGAAGGTTGAACTAGAAGTATTATATGAGCATTTGGTTCACTTTTATTAAAAATTTATTTCAGATATGAGTATGGTTTCTTTTTGAAAAACTCTATTTACATCTCTCTTAAACCATATCTGTCAATCAAAGGATTCATAAGCTTTTATAGTGGAAGACTCTAAAACCTAAATTCTGGTCTATGAAGTAGGTAACTTACTGAAAAATTCTGTATCTCAGGGTCTTTGAAAACTCAATAATACTTTTGCTCAATTGTTGATCTCTGTTACTTTCATTGATCTTTTCAACAGATATCAAAAATTGTTCTTGAAATATATGTGCTTTGATTGATCTCTGCACTTCAGCCTGAGTCTCTTTCAATGGACTCCTCTACCATATTTCTTTTGGCTAGGAAATCCTGATGGTTCTGTAGACCTTTCATCTGCAGACCATACAAATGTGAGGATCCATTGTCATTATTACCTTGCTCACTTGCAGCTTTCTGAACTTTAAAATTATTGTGGTTGAATACTCCAGATTGATTCCTTGAATGGTCATCTTGCTCAAAGGGGGAGAATAGGTTATCCTCTCAAATTCTAGATCTATTGTGCCTTTACTCTGCTGGAAAGCTTTTGCTAGCTTGCTCTCATTTTGTCTCAAAGGAAACCCTGCGCTCATCTTGACAACCATATTCCTGGTTGCATTCCTCACTGCCATATCTCTTGGCTCGTCTAATTGTCTAATTGTCTTATCTTAATTGTTTGCTGTCTGCATTTTCGCTCATGATTCAATCATCTTACAATTGGTGTTACTCTATTTTCTCTTTTTGAGGAAGTCAAAGGGGGAGAATAGGTTGACATGAGTTACTTTATGCTTTATTATCATTATGACTCATCATGGTGTTGCCATCATCAAAAAGGGGGAGATTATTGTGTCTCTGTGATTTTGATGATAGCAAACACCAAGATGATTCATAAGTGTGCATGTGAAATGATGATGAAGTATGCATTTGTGATTGTGTGCTTGTGAATGAGATTTCATAATATTTCCTTATGTGCATGTCATTTCTTTGGGTATGACTTTTTGACAAACACTTGGTCGATGCATTGCATTCTGTCAAACATTTAGTCGATGCATTCATAAGGTCTGTGCTCTCTTCGTTGTTTAGCACACAACGTATGTGTGTGTTTTGGCTTAATTGTCTAAAAGTCAGTGCATTGCACACGTCATCTGTGCTAAGGATTATAAAGGTCCGTGCACTTCACTGTTCAAGTCGGTGCACATTCTGTGTCCGTCTCACTTAGCGTCTCATGTTGTGTCTCAACATACTCAGGTCCGAGCACGTTTCATGTCTGTGCATACTTTAAGGTCGATGCATATAGTGAGCATCTAGTCAGTGCATGTTTAGGTCTCATACAATAAGCATTCATGATGTCGGTACATACTTAAATCATTTAGGTCTGCAAGTCAGAGCACGTCTTTAGCTTGAACATACAGTCGGTGCTAGTTTTATCTATACAGCTCGGTGCATACTTAGTATGCTGCATCTAAAGGTCTGTGTATAAATGGGTCAGTGCTAGTTTGCCTTGCACATGCAAGGGTCAGTGCAAATGTCAAGTCGGTGCACACTCTTGTCATGCGCACGCATGTAGGTCGGTGCATATTCTTTGCTGTGAGCGCCTCAAGTCGGTGCATACTTTTGCGCTGGGCAGATAACAACTGTGCACGTTTAAGATCGATGCTAGCACATGAGGTTGATGCACGTTGGTATTAGACTGATCTAAAGTCTACACACTTCACTGTTCAGAGTCAGTGCATGTTTTGCTTTGAACACTTAAGGTCGGTGCATTTTTTAGTCTTTACCTACATTTCATGCATTCACATGCTCCGTGCATTGTTTCATCACGCATACACATAGTCGGTGCATGTTTTACATGCACGCATATAGAGTCTGTGCAATGTTTGCATATCTGTTCACTAAGTCAGTGCATAAATTGATGTATACTCAAATGAGTCGATGCACATCGTGAAAATGCTAGTAACGCTTGTGCAGCTCTTTGCGATTATGCTTGCATATGGTCAGTGCATCTCCCCATAGCTTGTCTACACAAGGTCGGTGCATCTTCTGTTCTGTGCATTCCTGAGTCGGTGCATGCTCTGCATAGCACTCATTTCTAGTCGGTGCAACAACTGTTGGTGCATGCTCAGAGTCGGTGCATAACATGCATTACACATAGTCCAAGCCCTTGCATGTATTCAACCATGTCAAATAAGACCTGTGCATTCAACGATCTTTGATCAGCGATGGCCTGGCTGTCTACATAAAACTTTCTGATCATATTAACTATGTCTCTGACCATATAGCATTAACTAAGTGTTCTTCATTGCAGGAACTTATGCATGGAACGATCAAGCAAGGAGAGCCAAGGTTTGAGCATCTTATGTGCACCTGAGCACTTAACTCACGAGGAGCATAAGAACAAGAGTTCATGAGGACAGCAGAGCAAATAATTGGCACGTGATCCAAGGCAGATCATTATTGGAAGAAGCTGCCACGTGGATAGCTAAGCTCTAAGATTCTGACATGTGGCTAAAGGATCCCTAATTCATCGTGGCGGGAATGCTTTCTTCACACGCCCAGTGCATGAGTTAGTGGGTCCGAGGCTGAAGTTATATAAGGCGCCGCTTCTGCAATCAAGAAGAGTAAGAAGAAGAATAGAAACAACGAAGAAAAGAGAAAGAAGCAGAATCAGAGAGTAAGCAGCAGAGAAAAGAAGAGTGAGCCAGGGTCTGAGAAGAAGAAGAAGGAGAAAAGAGAGGAAGAGAGGATCGAGAGAAGAGAAAGAGAATAAGAGAGGATCGAGAGAAGAGAAAGAAAAGAGAGAGTGGTCGAGATTGAAGCAGCCTGTGGCTAGCTATCTGTTGGTTTTTGGATCAGATCCAGACCAATCTGCTCCTGCGAGAGCTACATTTTGTGTTTCATTTCCAACTTTTCGGTGCTGTGTTTTTTTATCTTTTGTTTTCTTTTAAACCTTTCTTTCAAGCTGTGTGTCAGCGGTTGCAGAGAATCTGTTTCTCTGGACAGCAAGCTGTGAGGCTCAGCGGGCGAGGTGAATACCTTAGACAGCAAGCTGTGTTGCTCAGCATTGCAGAGGATTGGTTCCTCTGGACAATAAGCTGTGTTGCTCAGCGGTTGTAGGCAAGCTGTGAGGCCCAGCGGCTTAAGCTGTGTATTAGTAGGAATCCACACTCGGGTTGAGTGTGGGGTGGATGTAGGTCTGGAGGACCGAACCACCTAAAAAACTCTCTGTGCAGTGGATTGATTGCTTGCTAGTTCATAATAGATGTATGATTAGGTTCGCTACATCTAATTTGTTCAGAGTTTTTTGAATCCATTAAGTGATTACGTGTTTCATCTATTTGTCCACGTTAAGTGTTCGAGTGTGAGTCTTCTCAGAACAGTGATTCTGTTTGAGCCATCTGAGTGTTGTAACTCCGCACTTTGACTAGTTATAGTTTTAATTGGGCAAGTTTTTATAGGGGGATTCATTCACCCCCCCCTCTAAATCCGTGTATGCACCATTGCATCTAGTCTCTACAGACTAACATTATGGACGCTATTTCATCAAGCCTGTACTGTTCACAGGAATTAGCGACCAGACAGTGGGTGCTATTTCTGTAATTGATGGTGAGTGAGTGGACGCCAATTACCCAGTTTTACAATATGTCTTGGTTTTCACATGGTTTAACGATGCATCATACTTGTTCAAGTTCTATCCTTGAACTCTTTCATTCGTGAAATCTACCTTATCATCCTACAATGGTTTATTCCTTTGGAACTCTATATTGGCTATAACTATAGTGGATGTCTAAAAATATACATGACTCAATGCTTGCGCGTATAGGGTCCGATCTAGTCCTAGAAGGAGCACCTGAAAGTACTTGTGCCCATGGGAGTTGATTGATCACGGTGTGACATTGCACCGAAGTGCATGACTTGCTAGATTTTGACACTCCACGACTCGTGCTTGACTTGACATGACTTGCGTGGCCCGTAATGGGTGTTTACTTGCTTGATATTATAATAGCCAATTCACATGACTTGACTTGTTATTTACATACTTGGCAAATTTTGTTATACTTCACATGATTATCATGAAATCTTGCCTGTTCGTCCATATTATCTCTTGACACTCTACTCTCGTTCTTATCTACATGCATCATTATACTTGCATAGTTCATGTAACATGTAATTTACTTAAAGAAAGCTTGATCTTGAGATATAATTCCTACTGAGCGTTCGCTCACCCTAGTTTTTCCCTTATTTTTCAGGTAACTCCGATGACGAAGCTCATTCGGATGGGGACGGACATGAGTAAAGAGCGTAGAGCCGTTCCAACCATTGGAGTTGTTATCTAGTCATGTCTTTTCTACATTCTTGAGTCGATCATGGTAATTTTCTTGTATTGAGTCTGGAATGTCCTTTAGTTCTCTTTTCTAAAAATAAGATTATGTAATGGATTTATCTTAATGGCTATTATGAATAAATTGAATTTGGTTATCTTGCAATTTGCGCATCTCTGTCTATGGTGTCGAATTATCTCGTGCTCTGATTGACATGATTGATATAAACTCATCATGCATACCAGGTTCCTTCCGCGCTCGGGGCGTGACAATTGTTTGCAATGGTCTTGATTAGAATTCAACTCTATTAAACTCCCTCTTCTTTTTTGCTTAATCTGTTGATTATTTGATTGGCTTTCTTTTATTCTTCTGTCTTCCTTTTCTCACTTCTTTGGAATGACTTATTTTATTATTGTCAAACAGTATGCTCAGTTCAATTGTCCATTCATTACGGCATCATTTTTTTGTTATGCTTGTATCTTCATTGCTGGTTCATTTTTCTAAGTCTCAAATTCTGGTGAAATTTGGGCAGCACGTCCCCCGGACCCAAGCATTTTGGGGTGGAAAATGAGGCACATCCACGGATGATCCGGGATGACCCCTACAATTGAGAGTAAGCCATGAACGGCCACTCCATGATCTCAAATTGGGTAGGGAAGAACCCCGAGGATTAGCCTACGAAGGGAGCTCCACAGACCCAAGGATTATCCTTCAATTTCATAGTGTACAGCCAATGGCTGCTAGCTCTAGGGCCGTTAATGTCCATCCTTCTGTGAGGCAATCCTCCAGATACCCTACCATGAAGAGGCGGACTTCGGGGATGTGAAGGTGGTGGCGGGGAGCCATCCAATTATATGAAAAGAAAAGAAATTATGTGTCTCTTCCCCAAGGACAGACCTAGCAACATGAAGCTCCGATGAAATCCGTAGTAATACATTGTTGCTCTGGGACATAAGACCCAAAAGAAATCAAGTGTAGGAGGTCAGCATGCTGCCGTTGCCATACAGAGGTGAAGCAAAGCATTGGAGAAGGGTGCACGGTATTCTCCCAGCAATAGCCCACTAGGCATTCGGACAAACAGCCTAATGTTCGCACATAATGAGTATAGAAGCCAGAGTGTGGAATGAAGGGGATAGCAGAAGACATGAGCATTGAGGGATTTTGGATTGGGCTTGAACCCCAACAACCCATGGGCGTGGGTGATGAGGCCCACGACCATTTCCACAGAAAATCGGGTGCACTAAGCAATGATGGATTTACTTATTACATAAAAACAAAATGGGATTCGTACACATTAAACACATAGATCCCATTCAGGTCTGAGACATTGATCGGAATATGTATGATACATTGAGGAAGAGACTTGCATAATATTGCCCATGAGGGCATTAATACCCATCTGGCAGGCCATGATAGGCAGAGCCAGAGACCCGGTCATGGTGACTGAACGGCCCTGGTTACCCTCCCATTAGCGCAACATATCTACAACATCAGAGAAAATAGAAGCCACATAATGAGATGCGGGAACGGGGATTGAAAGAAAAGAAGAGGATGCAAGGATGAGTCCATTTATGACTGAACACAACTGAGCTCAATTCTCTGATTCATTTCTTTGCATAAAAGGAAAAGAATATATAGCGTGCCAAGACCATGGGATGCAGGCAGCGATTACACATAAAAAAGAAGAACAACATACAGTTTCAAAAAGAAGAAAAAAGAAGGGGGGAGGGAGGGGCATTGACCCCGTTCCCTCCCCAAAACCAGCACACCTTCTCTCCCTCTTCTTTCCTCTCTTCTCTCTTACTCAGACGCGAGCACAAAGCTTGGTTGCTGGGTATCTCTTAGTAGAAGGGCCTCCCTTCTCTTCGCCAGCTAGCCCACAATTCTTCTTCGGAGCTTTGCTTCTTCTTATAGCCACCATCTTAGGGCACAGACGAGGAGTCGCTAATGATTGGCGTGGCTTGTCCATGCGTCTCTGTACAGCTCCTTTCGAGCCTCTAGACGAGCTTCGAAGCTCGACCACACTATAGGCATGAAGCTCCCATCGGTCCAGTGCATAGGGGAATCTCCGCAGGTGGGGCTACCATGGGCGCTGCTCTCGTGTTTGTTGGATCAGAGCGCCAGGGGTTTAGGCGGACCAACCTGGGGGTCAGGTTTGGTCCGCCTAAATTTAGCATGGGGGGGTTTAGGCGGAGCAAGCTAGGAGAGAGAGGGGGGGCAGTCCCCACCGCTATAAAATCACATTTTTTCTTATTTTAGCCCCACCTTGACTAAGTACGACCGCAAGAAGAGAAAAAGGATACTAGAGTTGAACTGCTTGACCGGCTGTGTGCGTACAAGGAACACGAACGTTGATGTAGGACTTTGCACTCCCGAGGCTCCGTTGTCGAGTTCTTCATCGTTGAATCCATCCACGCACGGGTACGGTGGATCTTGCATGAAACTGGGAGTGACTGGGACTGGGAGATGGTGGAGGGGCCGTTGGGATGGGAGGAGGGCCCATCCCCCAAGGGGGTTCGCCATCCCCGGGGCGCGGCCTCGCCCAAGGGTGAACTCCCCCCCAAGCGAGCCGCAGCGCCAAGGGGTGGCCCCGGGGGCCTTCTTTTATCATCATGGGTTGTCCGTTGAAGGACGGAGTGCTCTGGAATACTAGGATTCACCTGTGGGGGCTTGTTGTTGTCGTGTTGTTGCTGTCGCTCGCAAGGTGTACGGGGAAATTCCCGACACACCTCGGGTTGTCGATCGGCTTGGGTAAGTGATCGGTGGGCCTTAGATTTGGCCTTGGGCTGAGGGCAGGGGCTCACAGGAGCCGAGAGAGGGCCTTTCGGGCATGTGGGCCCAATCTTCGTGGCATATGCCGTGTAGTACGGTAGGTTGGCGGGCAACCCCAGGTCAGCCCGGGAGCTGAAGTAAACGGCTTATCGCCGCGTGTCTGAGGGTCGGGGGTGGCCCCGACTTGCTAGAAGGTTGTCATATGACATGGATGGAGTGCTGGAGCCCCGGGTTGGCTCCTGGTTTGTTGTGGAACGGCTGGGATATGCACGTCCGCAAGGTGTTCGGGAAAATTCCTGACACTCGTGTACGGGCTGCACACGGGTGCTGTGGGACTCTAAAGCCCGTGGTTGACCAAGATAGGTCTTCATTTGACTTTAGGAAACTGGATGGAGGCATTTTGAGGGTATATCCCGGCCTCATTGCTAGGTGCGACGTGTCATGGATTGTCATCAGGGCGCCCCCGAGTTGGCTCGGGTGGCGGTGTTGAACGAGGGTAAATCCGCAACCTGGGTGATCGAGGGTGGCCCCAATTGATTACCCAAGTTGTCGTGGGTCACGGCTAGCTGGTTGGGACCCTTAGCTGGGCCCAGGGAGCCATAGAAGGGGCTGGATAGGTGTCTCTTTAAAGGTGTTCAGGAAAATTCCCGAACCCTTATTTCTTGATATTTTGCTGAGAAATTGTCTAGGTACAACAAATGCCCCCCATGGGGCGTGCGCCAGAGGCGGAGACGAGGGCGTACGGCCTGTGAGCTCCTCGTTCTGGGTTGTTGTAGTTGTATTTTGACACTTCATGTGCACTGCTTTTGTTGTCTTGTATATTTTGATACCTGGTATGCTTACTATTTTTGTGCAATTGTTTTGCTGCTATGGCGAGATTCGGTAGGAATGACCGGGTTCCGAGGCGCGTGGCCCGGGTGGAGGACCACTGGGTGAGGTGGACCGGGCAGCCCTTGCCTCCTCTAGGCCCACCCATTATCACTATGCCCAGTTTAGACCAGCTCGACCTGGGGTATTCGCTGGTAGCTGAGGGCCCCGTTGGAGAGGGGGCGAGCAGAGCAGGGACCGTAGAGCTGGTCCGAATTTCCGAGGCAGGAGGGATTTACACCTATGATCGTGCTGGAGGCTACCCGATGGAGTTCCCGCTAGATCGCCACTTGTTTGAGTTTATCAGGAGCTTTGTCCCACCTGGCATGGAGGAGGGTGATTCTTGCATTGCTGGAGATCACCGCCGACTGGAGCGGGCTATTCTGGTGGGTAGGGACAGCCTCCATGGAGTTGCTCTCTACTGTTTCCTGATCTTTTTTGCGGATTACTGAAGGTAGTGTTAGTTTCCCAGCACCGAGTGTCTGGGCTTTTTTAGTAGGGCAGACCGGTTCGGGGTCCGTGTCGGAGCACTAGGTCCCGCTTCCTAGGACTTGCATGGCCACCATCGGGTTGAGACCGAGGGCACCATGGGGCTGGTGTTGGAGTCGTCAGGGCTACAGCATGCTGGTGAAGGATATGATGACCACAGCCTGCTGAATGGCATCCTTTGAAAGACGGTCGTGAGTTGGTACGGCCGATGGGTGGTGTTGACACCTAAAATATACAAAGATAAAAGAAGAAGTCAAAGCAAGCTCAACGCTTCAAAGATTAATCAAGGGTGCAACTCCTATGTCATCCCTGGAATTTCTGAGAATCAGGATAGAAGAAGATCCATTACCCCTGACACTCTATCCGGCTGAAGCCACTTCTGGCCAAGCTGTTGCCCAGCATGGCTATCATTCAGATAGTCAGGCTGATTAAGACTACATCAAGCCCCAGGCAATCATCTACCTACTGAAGAAGATCCTCAGAATATTCTGGTGCTCGTAAAATGGGATTCACATAGCTTCGCACATGTCTGTTGATGCAAGATGTTAAGTAAGCTACAAGAAGAACACATGATCATTTTAAGAAGCCCATATGGCCAACGAAGAAGGCCCGTTCATTGAAGGCCTTGGTCGGCACCGATGCACTAAGTAAATGGGCCCAAGCCCACAATAGAAGCGCCTCGAGAAGCTACCTCTGAGCGCGTCGATGCCACATCACCCCGGGAAGCGCCCGTGCAGATGGAAGAAAGCCAACCCTCTATATAAACCCCATGCCTTCGATAGAGAAAGGGATCGAGCATCCAAATACAGAGAAGAGTATTCAGAGCCAGAGAAAAAAAAGAGACTGAGAGCCTGCTGAAAGGGATTTGAAAGAAAGAGAGAGAACAGCAAAAACCTGGGTGAAGGAGATTCAAGGTGGGGTTCATCTGTCAAACGCCCTCAAGGGCTATATTCTCCCCTTCCCCATCTTTTATTTCTGTCTTTTCCTGAAGTCTACTTCCGAGCGTTGTTCGTCTGCCGATGTTAAGAGTCGACTTAGTCCGGCAGATCTTCAAGGGTCATTAGCCTATGTGTATGTTACTATAGTCCGATTCTCTTCTATACTGAACATGTGCGTTCTTTTGAATGAAATGAAACATTAGATTCTGGAGTTTTCTCTCTCTCTCTCCCTGAAGACTATCATATTTGATAGCTGTTGTGTACATAGTTCGATTCTGCTGTGTATGCACACCCCTCATACTACATGAGTTCATTTCTATTGCATCGCCGTTGTTTTCCAAACCTCATAACCATAGTGAGAGACTGAGACAGTTCATCTCATGGCTTCTCACTCACGAGATAGTGAGGGATACAATTGAATCACAATTAATATGATTCAATAAATAACTCTGCTCCCAGTGATGCCTCTGTGTGAAGGTCTTCGCTTCCCCAGGGTGATCCGTTCCAAAATCAGCCTTAGGACTCCCTAGCCTCTTAAAACCCTCAGATAAAGCCTCTCAAAACCCTCAGATAAAGCCTCTCAAAACCCCCAAAATCCATAACCTCATAAAGCCCTAAAAATCCTTGAATCCTTCCTATCGGCGCATGATGGCCTCCCGGCGTAGTCCTCTCTCGACGCGGGTTCCGCACCGAGTGATGGGCACGCCGACGACTGCCCACGCGCCGGGCCATCTACGCGTCGATCACCCCTTATTCAATCCTCCCAGGCCGATGCCCCCCTATGCTTCTTATCACGCCAAACCTGGCCGCGCCGAGGCGCCATCGCGCCAACGCCCTCATGAGCCCCGAGCCCTATTATCCTAAGTGTAGAACTCTTACCATCTCGGGGAGGAGTAATAGCCCTTCACTCAAGCCCATGGGAGCTAAATTAATGGGGTTGACCCCCTACATTCTACCGAGTATGATGTTTATTTTGCAATCCTACCGGCCTATGGAGTTCTGCCACTGCATGTTCTCCTATGGCCTCTTTAAGGGGATATCAATAAATGCCACAATGAGTGGACACTGTCCCGTTGAATTCTGATCCTCTTGGATCTCGGGCTACGCCCATATTTCTTTTGGCTTCCATCTCGGCACTCCGTAGATGGATGTCCTATACTCCCCCTTTGGCACAGTCCAAAATAAGGGGAGATGCTGCTGAAATGAATCCCGATCTTCGGCATGCTACATCAGCTCCAAACCCCTTGGGATCCAAAGAGCCCTGCCTCTGTATGGTCTCTAGTGACTCCCTATAGGGAATAAAAACATCAAACACCTCTGCGGACGAACACCGTCTCGGATTAGTCCGTCTCAGTTTAGTCCTACTTCGCATTATTCGGGCACTGGTAGGTCCCGATCATTTATGGATTCCATCTCGCCTCTGCGTGGACGGTATCCTATTCCCACTTGGTATGATCCAAGATAAAGGGGACGTGCTGCCGGATTCATTCCGTGATTCACGTAAATAATATCAAGAGATGGGCATGTAATGCCGCAATGTTCTAATAAATCTTGTTATTCTGCTTGTGCTTGCCTAGTTTCATAAAGAATAAGCGTGTCTATCTCATGCATCATTCTCAATATGATCAAATAAACCTAAAGTCATCCCCTCCTTACTTCTGGTATATCGAATAATGCGTGGTTGAAGGTCGGGCTATGCCCGATTGGAAGCCATCATTATGCGTGAGAGTGGTTCTCGAACCTAAGTTCTCTGCCCCCGTACCGGGAACCAGGCAGATAAACCATAACAAACTGTGAATCGCATGATCATGTGCACGCATCTCACATCCTGCAAATAAAATGAGCATAACAGTCTCATCTCGTTTTGCCCTCGGGGCCCCTTTTACTTTGGCGATTAATCAAGGGTTGTCCTTCTTTGGAAGGGCGTAATTAACGTCATAGCCTTCATGGTATGACGGACTTCCGGTCCCGACCTGACCCTCACAATCAACTGACTGAGTCAGATCGAGCGCATAATGAAATCGTCACTCCGGTGACTAGCACGCCTAATCAACAAACCAAATAAAATAAACTAATAAAGAAATAAATAACCTAAATAAAAAATTAAATAAATAAAATAAAATGAAATCCATTCCCACAAAGCTGGCATGCCCGGTGGGGCCAAGTTTCCCTTCATATTTTCGCCAAAATAAGGGGCTTGGCGGCCTCCCCAAAAGTTCTGACTGTGTGCTGATCTTACTTGCAGGAATTCAAATGGAAAATGGACTGATTTCTCTCGAGTTCGGCCAACAAGTCATCGACAACCACGTTCGTGATGGGTACCTGGCGGTGCCAACGATGTTCGTATCCCTGCCACTGGCGGTGGGCTTCCCAAACTACTTGGGGCTTGCATTCGTCGACATGCTCCAGGTCGATGGTAAAGATGAGAAGACTATTGCGGTAGAAGCCGCAAAGATGCCAGAAAAGAAGAAAACACAAAAGGCGGTTGTCTCATACACCGTTGTTCCATGCTATGTCCACCATGTGGATAGAAGGACCACTATTCCTACTGCTGCTGGAAGGAGAAGGAAGAATTACCAAAGAAGTCGAGCTGTTGCGCCCCGAGGGTGCCTATCAAGTTCGAGGAAGTCCATGCTGATTGGAGGAATGCGGGTGTACCTCAATGGTTGCCCGACTGAAGCGCTGCCTGACCGCATCATTTCGGTGATCCCCACCAACAACAAGTTTCAAGTGCTGGCCACCAGGAGGGCCAACATGGAAAGAGAAGAAAAGAAGGCAAGATTCAAGAAGGTCTGGGTGCCCAAGAAAGTTTGAGGCCCAACACCAGCCCCTGCGAAGGAAGAAGTTGTTGTTATGCGCCCCAGGACAGGGTGCAGGAAAGTTCAGATAAGAAAAGAAGAAGAAGAAGAGGAAGTTATTCCAAGGGCTGTTCCCCGCATGCCGAGGGCCTGCGCCAGGCAGGTGGATGTATTCCGGTATCCCAGAAAAATGTACCAAGCTGCACGGATGACAAGGTTGGCTTATCAGTCGAAGACACAAGAGCGACTGGTGCCTCGAGCTGATCCCCAGAGGCATAGTTGAGAAGAAATGAATACAGTCATCCAAGACTATTTCCATTGTCTGGGGAATTCATCCCTGGGACAGCAAAGGTTACTTCGGGCCATGGGCGCCGAAGAGAAAGAGGAAGATAATAAAGAAGAGATAATGCCAGGAGTATCGTGTTCGGGCTCATGAGATTGAAGATGGCCAAAGGGCCGGATGTTCGAAGGATGCCCCGTAAAGGGGGGAAGAAAGAAATAGAGTCTCTGTGTTCGATCGATTGACCTTCCCTGGTCATGTCCGAAGAAGAGTTTGGAGGCAAAAAGGAAAACTGCAAGTCTTTGCCTGTAACATGGCAGGGACTATAGGGGGGTATGGTGCTTTGCCCGACTAGCCTGAAGAGATCATCAAGTTGGCCCGAAGGCCCGGGCCCATAACAAGGCGAGGCCAAGCGGCAAGAGAGAAGCTTGTAGCATATGATGATTCACCAAAGATCACCACTTTAACTGTAAATGTGGTGACTTCAGAAGAAGAAGATGTGTCACTCATGAACCCAGTTGAGGGGACGTCTGGTCAGATGACAGAGGATATGCCCACGGCTGCATCTCTGGACCCAACCATCCTAATGATGTTCATGCGATATCAACAAGAGATTGAGTCTCTTAAGAGGCAATTAAATGAGAAGAATGAATAAACTCCTGTTTCCAAGCATGCGGAACCAGCAAGAGAGGTCTCCAATTTTGCGGAGGTGATAATACCTGTCGTCTCCCACTAAGCAAGTCACGGGAAAGCTCCATGTCAGCCCTTCCCGCCACAGCCAACAGTGCAGCCCTCTACTTCAGGAGTGTAGTCGGGTTTACATGCCACTGTCATGACAACTCCCTTTACACAACAACAAGCGCACTTCTACCCAGAGCCTGTTGATCCTACTATGGTGAACAAGCTGATGGTTGAGAAGATGATAGAAATGAAGTTGTCCAAAAGAGCTGATGGTGATTATGGGACTTTTGATGCCTACCGGATACCGTATCCTCCACAATATGCCACAAAGACACTACCCCCAGGCATTAACAAGCCGCCAAAGTTTGAGAAATTCAATGGGCAAGGCTCCCCAAGGGAACATATTGCTTATTACACAACAGTCAAGGGAGACTTGGCTGCTGATGAAGCCTATCTACTAAAGTTCTTCGGCTCATCCCTCACGGGCTTGGCCTTTGAGTGGTATTCCAGCCTACCAGCCGAGTCTGTAGCTGATTTGCCCGATATGCAACGAAAGTTCCGAGAAAGGTTAAATGTCACAGAAAGGGAAATTACAGTGGCAAAATTATACTCTACCAGACAGAGGCAGGATGAAACGGCCCTGGATTATATTAAAAGATGGAGGAACCTGGCCATAAGGTGCAAGCGGCCTCCGTACCAAGAAGATGCTGTTCAAATATGCAAACAAAACCTCAGGAGGGAAGTGCTTGAAAAGATGATTGGAATAGATGTCAGGACATTTGACCATTTGAACAGTGTGGTGGCAGAGGTCGAGACCTTCATGTCCAGACGTCCTGCAAACAACATTCCTGCTGCTCAGAAAGTGAAAGCTGTCGAACGGCGACCGGCGTCGACTGAAGCAAACACTGTTGACTTCAATACCTTTGACCAGCAGACAACAAAGGCCAAAGCAGCAGCTGCCCCTCCGCCGGCAGGGGCGACGGAAAAGAAAGAAAGTGTCTCTTTGAGGAACAAAATGAAGAAGTTATATTCGTTTCCCAAAGAAAAGACACAGGCATTATTTGACTGGGCTTATAAATACAATAAGATAACATTGCCTGAGGCAAAGAGACCCGATGATGTAGCCAAGAAGGATGATCGCCTATTCTGTCTGTATCACCGGGCACTGGGACATGCCATTGAAAATTGTTGTCTTCAAGGACGTCATGGAAAGCATGATTAAGAAGCATGAGTTACAAATGGGAGAGCACCAGGTGGATCCCGCTCGCCCTCATGAGCCCCCAGTAATGAGGCAGGCTATCAATATGATTTCCCTATACCAACAATTGCCTGAAGAGGCTGCTGAAACCTGCATACAACATACATATGAAGCATGCTTTCTTACCCCCATCAAGGATCAGGTGGGATGGCAGACAATACCAACTATGGCTAAAAGAAGACCATTAGTCTTTGAAGTGTCGGGGGCCTCCATCCGGGGTGTCACTCCAAAGCAACCCTCACCAGCAATGAACCCTGTGTGGCACACTACGGAGTCACCACCAGTTATCCGAATATTTTATCACAATTGGAGGAAGCAGACTCCGCTGCCAGCTCATGAGAAGATAAGCCCCGAGGTGAGGCGCTTGCAGTAATACATTAACCAGCTTGATGAATATGAACAACCCCAGCTAAAGCCGATATTGGTGAAAGATCATGTCCTTTGGGAACAGATGGAAGGATTAGCCATCAAATAACAATCAAAAAAAGAGCAAGAGGAAGTTGAAGCTGACCTCTTCTGGGGGCACAAGCTGGCTGAGTCCAGGCACCGGAAGAGGAATAGACTAAGAAACAAAAAGAAAACAGTCACGTTGCAGTGTAATACTCTACCAGCACTGTTCACCCTGCCAGGGGAAGAAGATGAAGGAGAGTCTTCCACTCCATCACTAGAAGCAAATCATGCTGAGGATTCAACCTCAATGCATGCTACCCGATATGGAAGAAGGTGGGGGCGTCTCCCTCTAGCCAACCACAATATTATCTTCAGGGGTGAACAACCCTATCAGATACCAGAGCCAGAAGTTCGAGGCATTGAAATCCCTCCCCCATCAGGCCTCTATGCAAAAGCAAAAGGGGATAATGAAACCCCGTCATTCCATGAATTCCTGTCCATACTGGAAGGCAAACGACTGGCTCCGAATGCTACTACTGAAGATGAAAACCCCCAGCAACCATTTGTCACACTGATCAAAGAGAAAGATGGAGCGAACATCAATCTTCCCTTAGTACCGGAGATAACTTCCCCGACGGAGACTCCCCAACAGTCCCCTTAGGAGAAATAAGCAAGAGAAGGGCAAGCCATGCCGCAAGCACCACATGAGCCTCCAAGACCCCGTTGGGTGGAGGAGATGCGACTGTCCAATGTCCGTGTGGACAGCCGAATTATGAAGATGCTTAAGAAGCTCCCCACAAGATTTTCTATATGGGAGATCCTCTCTTTGAGCGATGAAGCTCGCCAAGCTATTATTGATGCTCTACAGTCACCAGTTCAGTATGAAGCACTTTTGACAGAGGTTAACTCTGGGTGAACTGTTACATTCACGGAGGATGACATGTTAATTCCTCACTCCAATCACAACAAGCCTCTATATATGAGGGGGCATCTCAACTGTCAGCTATTACGCCAGATTCTAATAGATCTGGGAGCTGCTGTGAACATCTTACCCTACCGCATCTATCAAAAGTATTATTTTGATTTGCACCTCACCAAAGTAAAAGATATGAGGATTGTTGGCTTCAATCAGAAATGTGAAACTCCGCTCAGAGTGGCAGAGTTCAACCTCACATTGGGTGATTTCACCACCTCAGTGCAATTCTATGTCATAAACTCTAATACTACATATAAAGCCCTACTGGGACGGCCATGGCTGCATAGATACCAGATAGTGCCCTCTACCTTGCACCAATGTATCAAGTACTGCCATAATGGAAAAGAAGAGTGGGTGTTTGCAGATTTGCATCCCTTCGAAGTATATAAGTGTCACATGCTTGATGCACCCTTCTATGTGGAAGTCTCCAAAGGGGCTAAGAAAAAAGGAGTTCTTGCAAGCCAGAAGAAAGCAATGCCAAAAGCAGATGAATCGTCCCCTCCACCACCCCCGGGTTACGTGGAACAACAAGAGGTCGCCCACGTCTCTCAAACTGGGGACTTTGCCAGAATTGCACCACCAGCTGCTTACCCTATCAAAATAGAAGATGATGTAAAGGAAAAGCTCAAGCTCGTTGAGATTCTACCTAGACTATTCAAGCCCATTCCGAGCTTGGAATGCCAAACAGTGCAACCACTGAAGACTATGGAGGTTCCCCGTTTCGGCGAACCCCCTATGATATTCTACCTTGGAGAACCTTTCGATGAGGAAGATGAAGACTGCGTAATCCCGGAGGAGGCAGCCAACAGGATGGTGCCGATATCAGGTCTAGATTACACTAGCCAGCGGGTCTCCAAGATGTTTACCAAAATGCAAATGCCCTTGCTGCAGCTTATCGTCCAGAAGAAGGCATTCCAGAAGCTCTGGGATCCGCCCAACAATAACAAAGAATTACTGAAGATCACTCGGCACCCAGGGCTGGGCTACACTCTGCAGGAGTATTATGAGACAGAGGTAGATGTTATCTCCACCTACTTCATCCACGAAGACCCCTTCGAGGTGGATTATGATGATTACCCACCATATGGCGAAGAAGCAACACAACGCCCCGAAGGTGGTGCTGAAACCTCTGACAGTTGTAAGAGCTCAGGGGGACAAGATGAAGTCGCTCTATGCCAATACTGGAAGGAGCCCCTTTCCAGGGAGGATCTATTCCAAACTGAAGCCAGATTTGACAGGGGGACACCTGATGAAGATCAAGCCTCTGAGAAAGAAAAGAAGCGCCTAGAATTTGAGCACATACTGGAGGAGATCCGGGCCATGCAGGACCTGGCAGATCCGGCGGAAGAATTTCTACCTATGGACCCCCAGGAGATAGAAGGTCATATGCCAGAAACACAAGATGAGACATCAAGATAGCAAAGTAGAGCTGACCAAAACCAGGTGAAGGATCTAACGATGCAACAATGGAGCAAAGAAACTGAGGGACAAATTCTTCTAACCCTAGAGAGTTGATCTGAAGAAAACCAACGATCACTAGCCGACTTCGAAGGCCATAGGTTGACGTTTACATCACTCGGGGAGCCGGAAGCCCTAGAAGCTGAAGAAGATTACATCAACGGAGGCTTTATAAACCTCAAAGAAGCCCCACCAGAAGTCGAGGACGGCGGTCAAGCTATCGTTGATGAGTTGATAGAAGTGAACTTGGGGAGTTCGGGGGATCCAAGAGCCACCTTTCTCAGTGCGCTGTTATTAGCAGAAGAACAAGAGCAGTATATACAATTTCTAAAGGAGTTTCGGGACTGTTTTGCCTGGACCTACAATGAGATGCCAGGGTTGAACCCCGATGTAGCACAGCATCTGATGTCTATTGATCCAAGAGTAGAGCCTATAAAGCAGCCTCCAAGTCGGATGCGGCTCGAGCTGATTAATCAAATTAATGGAGAAGTCGACAAGCTCATTGATGTGGGGTTCGTCAAAAAAAATCAATACACAACATGGTTAGCAAATATAGTGCCGGTGAAGAAGAAAAATGGGTAGATAAGAATATGTGTTGACTTTCAAGACCTCAACAAAGCATGCCCGAAAGATGACTTTCCTGTGCCGATCACTGAGGTGATGATAGACGCCACCACAGGCCATGAAGCCCTCTCATTTATGGACGGATCATCTGGATATAACCCGATTTGGATTGTTGAGCAAAACATGGTTCATACTACATTCCGCATCCCAAAGGGGATATTCCATTACATAAGAATGGCGTTTGGCCTCAAGAATGCCGGTGCTACATACCAAAGAGCCATGACGAAGATATTCGATGACTTCCTCTACAAGAAGGTGGAGTGCTACATTGATGATCTGGTGGTTAAAACTAAGAGAAAGGAAAACCATCTGCAGGATTTGAGGGTAGTGTTTCAAAGGCTACACCAATATGATCTAAAAATGAACCCCATGAAATGTGCCTTCGGCGTGGCTAGCGGGAAATTCCTTGGATTCATTGTCCGACACAAAGGCATTGAAATTGATCCATCCAAGATTAAAGCTATTCAAGAACTCCCTCCTCCGAAGAGCCTGTCAGAGCTGCGGTCCTTGTAAGGCCGACTGGCGTATATTCGCCGATTTATTTCAAATCTGTCGAGTCAATGTCACCCTTTCCACAAGCTAATGATGAAGGATATGTCGTTCTTCTGGGATGAAGAATGCCAAACAGCTTTTGAGAAGATGAAAGAATATCTGAAGACCCCTCTGGTGCTGGGAGCACTGATTAAAGGAAGACCCCTGATTCTTGGCATAGCAGCTACTCACTATTCCCTGGGGGCAATGCTAGCTCAAGTAAATAAAGAAGGTAAAGAGCAAGCCCTCTACTACCTTAGCAGAAGGTTAGTAAGGACTGGCGAAAATACACTTTTATAAAGAAGACCTGTCTAGCGCTAGTGTTCGCTGTCAAGAAGCTCCGGCATTACATGCTATCCCATGAAATCAGATTGATATCTGGAGCGGACCTGCTCAAGTACATATTATCTCAGCCAGCACTCAAAGGTCGACTCGGCAAATGGGCCGTTATCCTGATGGAATTTGAAATTTCATATGTACCTCAAAGAGCCATAAAAGGTCAAGCCGTAGCTGACTTCTTTGCAACACACCCTGCACCAGAAGATGTTCCATTAGAAGCTGAACTCCCTGATGATGAGACACTGGAGGCATGTCAAGCCTAGCCGGTGATGTGGCACCTCTACTTTGATGGGGCATCAAGAACGGAAACTACCTCAACCGGACATGCCAGAGTCTGAGCAGGAGCTGACATTGTCCTGAAGTCACCTGAGGGGGAAGTGGTGTACACTTCGTGCTCGATTAACAAGCCATGCACTAATAATTAAGCTGAGTATGAACCTTTGATAATCGGTCTAAAAATCGCACTCAGCATGGGAATCCATATGCTCCAAGTGTTTGGCGACTCAATGTTGATAATAAAATAGATGCAAGGGGAGTTTGAGCTACGAAAACCAGAACTAAGCCCATACTGTCAAAAAGCCCTTCACCTTATGGCGAACTTCCACCATATCAAGCTCAATCATGTGGGCCAGGGGCACAATGCTCAGGCTGATGCTTTAGCAAAATTGGCCAGTTCGCTAGTAGTCCCACCAGATGAAACACTCAACATTGTTGTGATAAACCGACGGTAGGTTCCCAGTGCGCTAGAATCGTGCCCAGAAGAATATGAGGCCGATGTAGCCGAAGAAGCACGGGAGCCCGACTGGAGACATCACCTACTACAATGGTTCCTTCACCAGCAGCTACCCAAAAACAAAGAAGAAAGAATGAAACTCCTTTGGACTAAAGATTCCTATGAACTCTGAAGCGGGACACTGTTCCGAATCATGACAGACGCCCGTAAGAAGATTCTACTCCGCTGCCTATCCACCAACGAGGCTTGGCAAGTGATGAAAGAAATACATGTCGGGATAGTCGGAGCACACCAAGTTGGACCAAAGATGAAGATCGAAATCAAGAAACTGGGCTATTACTGGCCTACTATGTTTAAAGACTGTTGTCAGTTTGCAAAAACATGCCAAAAATGCCAGGAGCATTCTACCGTGCCCAGAAGGCCACCTGTACCCCTACACCCGACAGTTCCCAACTGGCCTTTTGCTCAATGGGGAACCGATGTGGTCGGAACTCTTCCAATGTCTTCAGCTGGACACAAGTACATTTTGGCTATAACGGATTATTTCTTCAGATGGGTAGAAGCTATAGCACTCGGAGAAGTGACTGGTGAGCTGGTCGCCAGATTCATCAAACAGAACATTATTTTCCGCTTTGGTGTTCCCAACCGAATAATTTCTGATAACGGAAGCCACTTCAAGAATCAAAAAATATATCGGCACGCCGAGAAGTACAAAATTGATTGGAGGACCTCCACCCCCTATAATCTGCAAGCAAATGGATTGGCTGAAGCATTTACTAAAACCCTATGCACGCTCCTTGCTAAGACTGTCAGCTCCAACAAAAAGGACTGGGGGGAAAAGATGTACGAAGCATTATGGGCATATCATACAATCTACAAGACCCCTACGGACTGTTCACCCTTCTCCTTAGTATACGGCTCCGAGGCAGTAGTCACCATAGAGCTGGAAGTCCCATCACTCAGGGTTGTAATTCAATATGGATTAGCCCGCGATGAACAAGCAAATGTTGAAAGAAGATTTGAAGAATTGGCTGAGCTGGAAGGAAAACGCCTTCAGGCACAGAAGAATATCCAGGCATACCAAGTCCGCATGGAAAATGCCTTCAACAAGCTCATCAAAGGGCGAGAGTTCAAGAAAGGTGACCTGGTTATGGTCAAGAAAAAAGAAGTCATGGCTTCTGTAGCAACCCTGACAAATTTAAAAGGAATAAATAAATCAAAATAGATTAAAAGATTTAGTAAATAAATGAAAGAGCCTGGAATAAAAATAATTAAAACCCTGATGGAAATAACGCCTCAGATAAAGGCGCTACTTTACAAGAAAACGCCCTTACCTAAGGCGTGTTTTGAGAAAGGACGCCCACACGTCAAGGCGTCAAATTTCAAACGACCAAAATAAATAAAAAGGGCATGATAGCGTAACGTCCCTTGCATGGACGCGTTTCAACAAGAAACGACGCTTGACAAGGCGTCAATTTAAATTCGACGCCCTGACCTAGGTCGCTAATTCAGTTTGAGTTTCGTTCGACCCAGGAGTCTATCCAGGGTAAGATGATAACTATGAGAAAGAGTTCGAATGTAGTAATAACTCTAATTTGGAAGTATTACTTCCAATCAAACACTAACTCTATTAGGATTCTAGAAATCCTATAAATAACCCACTGCTTGAACCGAGAACGCCATTTGGCGTTCGGACTCTTCTAAGGTACGTAAAGAACAACATGTTCTTTTCTTTACTCTGTCTATCGAATTTGTGAAGAATACTGAAGATTCTTCATCTATTTTCTGATTACAGGTTGAAAGCTTCTGTCATCTGAAGAACGGGTAAGTTCTTCTCCTTCCTTCTTTACCTTATGTTAGTTCTTACGAAGAGTAATACCTTCATTTTATTCTGCCTCTACAGGTTGCCTGTAGAAGTGGAACCGATCGATTGAAGAATTGAGGGTTCTTCATCCACGTACATCATCTGTAACTTCTCCTTCATCTTCTTCTTCCGGTGATCGCTCTGCTACAGACAGAGCATCGTCTCTTCACCAGATCTTTCACGTTAATCATCAAAAAGGTAGGATTTTCTCATGGAACGTAGCCCAAACTACCATATAACTATAGATAATTATCATCGGTAGTTCATGCATATAGTTTTCATGCGTTCTGGTTATTTTCTACGGAATTTTTGAAAGAAACGACCCTAACAAGGGCATTAATTTAAAAGACACGACCATGCCCAGGTCGTCAATTCCAGATTTGACGCCCTGCACACGGACGTTAATTCCTGTTAATTAATAAATAGCATGTTTAAAAATTAATTATCAATGCAAACATGATTCTAAATTAATGCATGGTCAATTTCTTGTAATCCTACTATTTTTCTGGTCCTGACTATATACCATGTTCCTGAAATATTCATTACCTCAAAATTTGTAAAATTGTGAATTCACGACCTTGACCAGGTCGTCTCTTGTTTAACTAACGCCCCAGACTAGGGCGCCTTTTTCCTGGTAACGCCCCTACACAAGGCGCGTTTTCAACGAAATTACAGATTTTAATATCCTGTAAAATAGCAATATTGGAAAGGACGACCTCTTTATATGTCGTCAAATTTAATATAAACGCCCCTGATTAAGGCGTTAATTTTACAAAAAATGACCTTACCAGAGTCACTACTTTCTGCATTACTGATTTTTTTCCCGATTGCTGTTATCCGAGGGTTTCACTATATGTGTATATATATATGTGGGCACTATTACTCCACTCCGTGAGTATAGTCCCACGTTTCATGATGTTTTATCGATCACCCTCAACTCTCATTGACATACAAGCTCTCCATTGGACATTCCGTTCCTTTGGACTAGCGAGTTAGTCATAGAGACCTCCGTAAGACTCCTCGTACCTTGGATTCCCTCAAGGTCGACTGAGCTGGTTGTACCCTAAAAACCCATTACACTATTGAATGCCATGTCACTCTAAAGAAACATGGTATACCGGCCCTTATGATATGCAAAGAGTATATCACGAGAATTCTTAATGGGATGATGATATCATGCCATTTGTTGATGTTCTTGTGGACCTCAATTCTATATAAAGAATGTCCATACTTGTTTGTCCTGGTACCCGAGTTAAGGGAACCTAATTCCACCTAGTTTCATCGTTCATCGTGATTGTACCGTTGTTATCGTCTATCTATGTCCAAAGTCGTATTTTTGGACTCCATTCTCTCAAAGTTATCCTACGTGTCTACAAGCTTAAATTGTTGAAATTCCATATTGGCTATATATATATATACAAGAGTGGATGTCAAATATACATGATAAATGTCTGCGCATATAGGGCCCGATCTGGTCCTGGGAGGAGCACCCGAAAGTACTTGTGCCCATGGGAGTTGAATGATAAGGTATCTGGCATTATACCGAGTGCATGACTAGCTTGATTGGACATTCCACACAAATCTTGTACTTGACTCGTACTTGACTTGACATGAATTGCGTGACCCGAGAAAGGGTAATTACTTGCTTGCTTGATACATGATAGCCAAAGTTCTTGACATGACTTGCTAAAGAGTACTTGCTTGAATATCTGTTATCTTTTCTGAAAGCTCATGACTAGTTCATCTTGCTGTCTTATTGATAAATTCTCTCTCCATCTTGTCGTTTTATGCAAGCATGCATAGCTATAGTGCATTCATGAAAGATGTAACTACTTAAACCCTTGCTAGTTCCTGAGATATAATTTCCTACTGAGCGTTCGCTCACTCCGTGTTTGTCCCTTACTTTTCAGGTAATTCTGACGACGAGGGAAGTCAATCGGATGGGAATGGTCAAGAGTGAAAGAGCTAGAGCTTTTCCAAGTGTCATCTAGTCTTTTTCCTCTTTTCTTGAGTCAACTATGTACTTTTCCTTTTTAATTGAATAGAGTATTGGATTTGTAATAGTCTATCCATTATGAAATAAAGGATTGGGTTATCTTTCTATTTTGCGCATCTCTGTTTTGGTGTCGAATACACTACTACTCTGATTGACATGATTGATATAAACTCGTCGCGCATATCCGAGTATCTTCCACGCTCGAGGCATGACAGTTTTTGTGGTATCAGAGCCTAGGGTATTCAATACCTAGGAAAACCCAAGTCCAAGGATATGTTCAAACCTTTAACCAGTGAGATTGGGTAGAACCAAGGGTTACAGTTAGCATAGTATATGAGTCTTTAAATACAATCACATATTAACCTAGTTATTGTAATTGTAGGATAATGGCTGCCGAACGTGCTCAATGGCGCAACATGTAGCGTACCCTTCAAGGCATGACTCAAGTGCTGCAACAAGTAGCACAAGAGGTGGACAACGGGCAGGAAGTCTCCACCAGACTTTCAAGAACATGAACCCACCCAAGTTCACGGGTTCTACTGATCCAGATGACGCTGAACACTGGATTAGGGAGATAGAACGTATATTCCGTGTTATGCAATGCACGGATCAGGATAAAGTTTTATTAGCTACTTTTCAGTTAGAAAGGGATGCTAGATGCTGGTGGGAATCAATAGAGGCTACTATAAATCAAGATCAGGTATCGTGGGAAGAATTCGTTGAACACTTCAACGTGAAATATTTCTCGGACCGAGTTCAGGAAAAGAAGGCTGCAGAATTTGCTGCATTAAAGCAACGATCTTTGTCAGTGGCCGAGTATGAGGCCCAATTCTCTAGATTGTCTCGATACGCTAAGCATCTAGTTAGCACCGAGAAAATGAAAGCTAGGAGATTTCTTAATGGGCTCAGGCCCCAAGCTATTACTCAACTGGCGCCGATGGACATTCAAGTCTACTCAGAGATAGTACGCCGAGCTCAACTATTAGAAGATGCCACGGAACTGCCTGATAGGATTCGTGGTAAGGATAAGAAGGAACAAGTTACAGGTTCGGGTTCCTTTAAACCCAACTTCAAGAAAAGGCCTAGCAATGGAGGAGCATCCTCACAAGACCAAAAGTTCAAGAAGACCAAGCCCTTCTCTATCACCACTACCTCTCCAAATACAGTGTGCAAACATTGTGATAAAGCGGGTCATAGAGCAGAGGAATGCTGGAGGAAACTAGGAGCATGTCTCCGTTGTGGGAGTCGTGAGCATCAGATTCCCGATTGCCCATTACTTAACAACCAAGCCGTTGACGGGAAGCGCCCAGTAACCAAGAATGCTCGTCTTCATGCAATCAAGGAGACCGAGCAAGTAGAAGGAGGCGGCTTAGTGGAAGGTATATTGAAAGTTTATTCCAGGAATGCATATGTCTTAATTGATACTGGTGCATCGCATTCTATTGTTTCTAAGAAGTTTGCTGACCCATTACCCCTAGAACCGGAATGGATAAAGTTAGTTTTGTCTACTCCTCTGGATGATGAGACTGATATTACACATCATTACCAAAACTGCGAGGTATTGATTCATGGTCAAAATCTCCCTATTGATCTCATATGTTTAGATCTAAAAGAGTATGATGTTATACTAGGGGCTGATTGGTTATCCAAGTATCAGGCAACGGTTGATTGCCGCAATAGTAAGGTTACATCCAAGGAATTTCCAGAACTAATATTTACTAGCCCCAAGAGTCGGAGCAAATCCCCTCTTATTTCAGCTCTCCGAGCTAGCAAGCTCATCAGGAAAGGATGTACATCTTTCCTTGCCTTTGTCACAGTTAAAGAAGCTAAGGAAGCTAAGCTAGAAGACATTCCAGTAGTACAAGAATTTTCGGACGTATTTCCATAAGATTTGCTGGGATTACCCCCGCAAAGAGAAGTGGCCTTCACCATCGACTTAGTCCCTGGTGCTGGTCCGATTTCAAAGGCACGTTATAGGATGTCACCTGCTGAACTCAAGGAATTAAAGGAGCAATTGATGGAACTCATTAAGAAAGGATTCATTAGACCAAGTACTTCCCCGTGGGGAGCGCCTGTATTATTTGTAAAGAAGAAAGACGGATCCATGAGGTTATGCGTCGACTATCGACAATTGAATCATCTCACTATCAAGAACAAGTATCCACTGCCGAGAATCGATGAATTGTTTGATCAAATTTCAGGATCCATGTACTTTTCCAAAATTGATCTTAGGTCCGGATATCACCAACTAAGAATCAAGGACGAGGATATTCATAAAACCGCATTCAGAAGCAGGTATGGCCATTATGAATTTGTTGTTATGCCTTTCGGACTAACGAATGCCCCTGCTGCCTTTATGCAGTTAATGAATAGTATATTCAGGCCTTATTTGGATAAATTCGTAGTGGTCTTTATTGATGATATATTGATTTATTCCAAGACCAAGGAAGAGCATGAGGAACATTTGAGGATTGCATTACAAATATTGAGGATAAATCAATTATATGCAAAACTTAGCAAGTGTGAATTCTGGCTTGAAGAAGTGACTTTTCTCGGACATGTTATATCAAAGGATGGCTTGTCTGTAGACCCATCAAAGGTTGAAGCTGTAAGGAACTGGGAAAGACCGACCAATGCTAGCGAGATCCGAAGTTTCTTAGGTCTTGCCGGCTATTACAGGCGATTCATCAAGGATTTCTCTAAAATCGCCGTGCCACTTACAAGGTTAACTCGCAAGGAGATCCGTTATGAATGGGATGAGGAATGTGAGAGAAGCTTCCAAACTCTCAAGGATCATCTTACTACAGCTCCTATCTTAGCATTGCCAATTGAAGGAGAAAAGTTTGAGGTATACACTGATGCTTCTGGCATTGGCCTCGGGTGTGTTCTAATGCAACAAGGGAAGGTTATAGCCTACTCTTCTCGTCAATTAAAGAAGCATGAAGAGAACTACCCCGTCCATGACTTAGAATTAGCCGCGGTAGTATTTGCACTAAAAATATGGAGACATTATCTTTATGGAGTACAGTTTACTGTATACTCCGATCACAAGAGTCTCAAATATCTTTTCTCACAGAAGGAACTAAATATGAGGCAAAGACGATGGCTGGAATATCTCAAGGACTTCGACTTCAATATACAATATCATCCCGGAAAGGGTAATCATGTAGCAGATGCCCTTAGTCGAAAGCCGAGAGCACTGTTAGCCAATTATCTGATTCAAGAATGGAAATTGCTAGAATAATTCTCTGAACTCAATATAAGCATGGACACGGACCCTAGATGTGTCACATTATCTTATGTAAGCATACAGTCAGATTTATTATCTGAGATACAAGCACTTCAGGATGATGATCCTACATTAGTAGAAATCAAGGGCAGATTAAAAGGACAATCAGATTTCCAATTAACTTCTGAGGGAAGATTAATGCTCAAGAATAGAACTTGTATACCGGACTGCCCAGAATTGAAAAAGAAGATCTTAGATGAAGCTCACAGATCAAGGTATACGATTCATCCTGGATCTACCAAGATGTACCAAGATGTGAAAAGAAATTTTTGGTGGCCCAACATGAAAAGAGAAATAGCGGACTATGTATCACGCTGTCTCACATGTCAACAAGTCAAGGCGGAACACCAAAAGCCTGTTGAAAAGCTACATCCTCTAGATATCCCTAAATGGAAGTGGGAGGATATTGGTATGGATTTCATCATGGGTTTATCTAAATCAAAAAGAGGACATGATGGAATATGGGTTATCATTGACCGATTGACTAAATCAGCGCATTTCTTGCCAATCAAGAGTCGATGGTCAGTTGATGTCTTAGCTGCACTATACATCAAGGAAATAGTCAGATTACATGGTATTCCTGTTTCAATCGTGTCTGACAGAGATCCCCGTTTTACTTCTCATTTTTGGAAAGGACTACAACATTCGTTGGGGACGAGACTTAATTTTAGTACAGCCTTTCATCCTCAAACGGATGGTCAGACCGAGAGAACAAATCAAGTAGTTGAAGATATGCTTAGAGCATGCATCACTGATTTTGATGGAAACTGGCATGATCACTTGCCTCTGGTCGAATTTGCATACAATAATAGCTACCAAGCTAGTATACAAATGGCACCTTTCGAAGCTTTATACGGAAGGAGTTGCCGATCACCCTTGTGCTGGAATGAAGTTGGAGAGAAACAACTGTTAGGTCCAGACATGGTAAGGGATACAACTGAGAAGATACGAGTAATCAGGGAAAGATTGCAAGTAGCTCAGACAAGGTAAAAGGCTTATGCCGACACAAGAAGAAGAGATCTCGAATTCCAAATTGGAGATCATGTATTTCTCAAGATATCGCCTGGACGTGGAATACGAAGATTTGGTGTTAAAGGTAAGCTTACACCAAGATTTATTGGACCTTTTGAGATACTAGAAAGAGTTGGCGAGATTGCTTATCGCATCGCATTGCCCCCTCAACTGTCCGAAGTACATGATGTGTTCCACATATCTATGTTGAAGAAGTATGTACATGACTCATCACATATTATTGAATATGGAGACCTAATGATCCAGAAAGATTTCACGTATGAGCAGAAGCCTATGAAGATCTTAGATCGAGAAGTACAAACCCTAAGGAATAAGGTTATTCCCATGCTAAAAGTACAATGGAATAAGAATTCAGAACATGAAGCTACATGGGAGACCGAGGAATCTATGAGGAAACAATTTCCAGATTTATTTTAGAAGGTACGTACTCTACACTCTCCAAATGCAAATATATGATATGGAATTTGGGGACCAAATTCTTTTTAAGTGGGGGAGGGTGTAGCAACCCTGACAAATTTAAAAGGAATAAATAAATCAAAATGGATTAAAAGATTTAGTAAATAAACGAAAGAGCCTGGAATAAAAATAATTAAAACCCTGATGGAAATAACGTCTCAGATAAAGGCGCTACTTTACAAGAAAACGCCCTTACCTAAGGCGTGTTTTGAGAAAGGACGCCCACACGTCAAGGCGTCAAATTTCAAACGACCAAAATAAATAAAAAGGGCATGATAGCATAACGTCCCTTGCATGGACGCGTTTCAACAAGAAACGACGCTTGACAAGGCGTCAATTTAAATTCGACGCCCTGACCTAGGTCGCTAATTCAGTTTGAGTTTCGTTCGACCCAGGAGTCTATCCAGGGTAAGATGATAACTATGAGAAAGAGTTCTAATGTAGTAATAACTCTAATATGGAAGTATTACTTCCAATCAAACACTAACTCTATTAGGATTCTAGAAATCCTATAAATAACCTACTGCTTGAACCGAGAACGCTATTTGGCGTTCGGACTCTTCTAAGGTACGAAAAGAACAACATGTTCTTTTCTTTACTCTGTCTATCGAATTTGTGAAGAATACTGAAGATTCTTCATCTATTTTCTGATTACAGGTTGAAAGCTTCTGTCATCTGAAGAACGGGTAAGTTCTTCTCCTTCCTTCTTTACCTTATGTTAGTTCTTACGAAGAGTAATACCTTCGTTTTATTCTGCCTCTACAGGTTGCCTGTAGAAGTGGAACCGATCGATTGAAGAATTGAGGGTTCTTCATCCACGTACATCATCTGCAACTTCTCCTTCATCTTCTTCTTCCGGTGATCGCTCTGCTACAGACAGAGCATCGTCTCTTCACCAGATCTTTCACGTTAATCATCAAAAAGGTAGGATTTTCTCATGGAACGTAGCCCAAACTACCATATAACTATAGATAATTATCATCGGTAGTTCATGCATATAGTTTTCATGCGTTCTGGTTATTTTCTACGGAATTTTTGAAAGAAACGACCCTAACAAGGGCGTTAATTTAAAAGACACGACCATGCCCAGGTCGTCAATTCCAGATTTGACGCCCTGCACACGGACGTTAATTCCTGTTAATTAATAAATAGCATGTTTAAAAAGTAATTATCAATGCAAACATGATTCTAAATTAATGCATGGTCAATTTCTTGTAATCCTGCTATTTTTCTGGTCCTGACTATATACCATGTTCCTAAAATATTCATTACCTCGAAATTTGTAAAATTGTGAATTCACGACCTTGACCAGGTCGTCTCTTGTTTAACTAACGCCCCAGACTAGGGCGCCTTTTTCCTGGTAACGCCCCTACACAAGGCACGTTTTCAACGAAATTACAGATTTTAATATCCTGTAAAATAGCAATATTGGAAAGGATGACCTCTTTATATGTCGTCAAATTTAATATAAACGCCCCTGATTAAGGCGTTAATTTTACGAAAAATGACCTTACCAGAGTCGCTACTTTCTGCATTACTGATTTTTTTCCCGATTGCTGTTATCCGAGGGTTTCACTATATGTATATATATATATATGTAGGCACTATTACTCCACTCCGTGAGTATAGTCCCACGTTTCATGATGTTTTATCGATCACCCTCAACTCTCATTGACATACAAGCTCTCCATTGGACATTCCGTTCCTTTGGACTAGCGAGTTAGTCATAGACACCTCCGTAAGACTCCTCGTACCTTGGATTCCCTCAAGGTCGACTGAGCTGGTTGTACCCTAAAAATCCATTACACTATTGAATGCCATGTCACTCTAAAGAAACATGGTATACCGGCCCTTATGATATGCAAAGAGTATATCATGAGAATTCTTAATGGGATGATGATATCATGCCATTTGTTGATGTTCTTGTGGACCTCAATTCTATATAAAGAATGTCCATACTTGTTTGTCCTGGTACCCGAGTTAAGGGAACCTAATTCCACCTAGTTTCATCGTTCATCGTGATTGTACCGTTGTTATCGCCTATCTATGTCCAAAGTCGTATTTTTGGACTCCATTCTCTCAAAGTTATCCTACGTGTCTACAAGCTTAAATTGTTGAAATTCCATATTGGCTATATATATATATATACAAGAGTGGATGTCAAATATACATGATAAATGTCTGCGCATATAGGGCCCGATCTGGTCCTGGGAGGAGCACCCGAAAGTACTTGTGCCCATGGGAGTTGAATGATAAGGTATCTGGCATTATACCGAGTGCATGACTAGCTTGATTGGACATTCCACACAAATCTTGTACTTGACTCGTACTTGACTTGACATGAATTGCGTGACCCGAGAAAGGGTAATTACTTGCTTGCTTGATACATGATAGCCAAAGTTCTTGACATGACTTGCTAAAGAGTACTTGCTTGAATATCTGTTATCTTTTCTGAAAGCTCGTGACTAGTTCATCTTGCTGTCTTATTGATAAATTCTCTCTCCATCTTGTCGTTTTATGCGAGCATGCATAGCTATAGTGCATTCATGAAAGATGTAACTACTTAAACCCTTGCTAGTTCCTGAGATATAATTTCTTACTGAGCGTTCGCTCACTCCGTGTTTGTCCCTTACTTTTCAGGTAATTCCGACGACGAGGGAAGTCAATCGGATGGGAATGGTCAAGAGTGAAAGAGCTAGAGCTTTTCCAAGTGTCATCTAGTCTTTTTCCTCTTTTCTTGAGTCAACTATGTACTTTTCCTTTTTAATTGAATAGAGTATTGGATTTGTAATAGTCCATCCATTATGAAATAAAGGATTGGGTTATCTTTCTATTTTGCGCATCTCTGTTTTGGTGTCGAATACACTACTACTCTGATTGACATGATTGATATAAACTCGTCGCGCATATCCGAGTATCTTCCGCGCTTGGGGCGTGACAGCTTCCAACCCAATAGGTAAGCTGGCTGCAAACTGGTTGGGTCCGTATGTGGTCCAAAGGGTCTACGAAGATGAAGCCTACGTGGTTGTCAACCATCGGGGGGAAGTTCAATTCCCGCCGCTCAATGGGAAGCATCTAAAGCTCTATCATGCTGTACCACTGCCCTTTGAGGGAGTGGCAAATGATTGAATGAACAGCCTTAACATAAAAATGATGGTGATAAGGGCTCTGAAGAATGATGATGACGATGAGGATGGTTACTCCTTCTTGTATGTGGACATCAATCCGGACCTTCCGTCTGGATGGATGATGAAATCTTATCTCCTTTGCATTGATGTAAACCCCACATCAACGATGAAACATATGTGCATTCTCGACGAATGGCTTCGGGCCTAAGCCTCCCTCATGATGACATCAATCCGGACCTTCCGTCTGGATGGATGATAAAACATTATCTCCTTTGTATTGATATAAACCCCACATTAACAATGAAACATATGTGCATTCTCGGCGAACGGCTTTGGGCCTAAGCCTCCCTCGTGATGACATCAATCCGGACCTTCCATCTGGATGGATGATGAAACCTTATCTCCTTTGCGTTGATATAAACCGCACATCAACGATGAAACATATGTGCATTCTCGGCAAACAAATTCGGGCCTAAGCCTTCCTCATGATGACATCAATCCAGACCTTCCGTCTGGATGGATGATGAAACCTTATCTCCTTTGCATTGATGTAAACCCCACATCAACGATGAAACATATGTGCATTCTCGGCGAACGGCTTCGGGCCTAAGCCACCTGTATACCAACATCAATCCGGACCTTCCGTCTGAATAGATGATGAAACCATATTTTCCTTTGCGTTGATGTTAACCCCCACATCAACGATGAACTCTTTTACATGATCAAAAGGCCACTTCAAATGTTACAAAAAAAGAAAATAAAAAAAATATATATAAATAAAAAGATGGGGCTTAAAATAGAGGTGCCCCGCCGGACTTGTTCAGACATCCTGGACAAGGGCAAAAAGGGCTATAACCCAGCTGTGGTGAAAACCTGAGAGGGCGCTGCAGGCAAAATTGGGTACCCCGCCACGTGAAAACCCGAAAGGGCGTGTGGGAAAAAGCAAGAGGGGGTTGGCTCCGGTGAAAATCCGAAAGGGCGCTTGGGTCAGTAATGTGGTTACTATAACATGGAAACACATGCTATACCTCTTGGCGACACTTCCACCAGTTGTCCCACCAATAATGAAACCTTTTATCGGTCACAAGGCAGCATCGCCAAGATCGATAATGAAACCTATCCGGAGTAGACTTTCCGTCTATTCTGATGAAATTAATCAATTTCCTTGCATCGGCATAAACCCAATGCCAATGATGAAACCTTCTGTCGGTCACAAGGCATCATCGCCTAGACTGATAATGAAACATATCCGGAGTAGACCTTCCGTCTATTCTGATGAAACCTATCAATTTGCTTGCATCGGCATAAACCCAATGCTAATGATGAAACCTTCTTTCGGTCACAAGGCATCATCGCCTAGACCGATAATAAAACCTATCCGGAGTAGACCTTCCGTCTATTCTGATGAAACTTATCAATTTCCTTGCATCGGCATAAACCCAATGTCGATGATGAAACCTTCTGTTGGTCACAAGGCATCATCGCCTAGATCGATAATGAAACATATCTGGAGTAGACCTTCCTTCTATTATGATGAAACTTATCAATTTCCTTGCATCGGCATAAACCCAATGTCGATGATGAAACCTTCTGTCGGTCACAAGGCATCATCGCCTAGATAGATAATGAAACCTATCCGGAGTAGACCTTCCGTCTATTCTGATGAAGCACATCCATTTCCTTGCATCGGCATAAACCCAATGCCGATGATGAAACCTTCTGTCAGTCACATGGCATCATCGCCCGGATCGATAATGAAACCTATCCGGAGTAGGCCCTCTGTCTAGTCTGATGAAACTCATCTAGTTTCTACTATCCTAAGTCCCACCGACGATAAAACCCTCTATCGGTCATAAGACATCATCGCCCGGATCGATAATGAAACCTACCCGGAGTAGACCTTCCGTCTATTCTGATGAAGCACATCCATTTCCTTTCATCGGCATAGACCCAATGCCGATGATGAAGCTTTTAATGATCATACGGCACTTTGCCTTGATCAATGTTAAAACCTATTCGAGATGGACCTTCTATCTATTTCGATGAGACATATGAACCCTTCATCCACATATCAGCAGGCATTCCTACATTCGACACTTTTGGCCGATGAAACATACACTTGTGTCGATTTGGCAACTCCTAGAATTCCGACACGCGGTGGAGCGATGCCCCCATCCTTTCCTTGAAAGGGTGGGCGCTCTCCTGCGGTACAGACATGGGTATGCTTCCATACAAGTTGCCAAAATTGCTGCAAGAGATTACAGAATAAAGGTGTGTAGATGGCCACTAAAGACATTAAAGGAAAAATAGTTTCCATTACAAAAAGGGAAGATACAGATAATTGGGGCCCTTCAAGGGGGATGGATTACAAAAGAAGGATCGGCTAAGATCGTCGGAAGATATCTTCAAAGTCAAGAAGCCCGACATGTGGAGCCGCTCCCAATTCACGGAGTTGAACTTCCTCCACCTAAACACGAGTCATCTCGGTCTGCAAAGATGCAACTTGACCCTCTAGTAATGTAGTCTCCTCAATACCCTGGGCTTCTGCCGCTTCCAGCAGCGGTATCTCAGCTTCAACAGCATTCAATTCAACTCGAAGCTCTTCTCGTCGGCCACACAAGAATTGTACGCGAGCAGCTGAAGCTTCAACCTGGGCCATGTTCCTGTGGAGATCAGAATTCAGTGACTCCAGCTCTGTCTGACAATCGGCCTTCTGCAATTTAAGGGCCGTCATCCGGTCATTCATTGTCCGCTCGAGAAAGTCTCAGCGATTCACAAATTTTAGCAAAAATAGCACCCTCTGGGTCCATATATCTAAAGGATAGCCTAGTGCCTGCAGGCCAACCATCAGTCGTTCAGCCACTTCCTTCAACTGAAGATAAGATAATGTCGGCTGAGATTCTACTACCCAGCGCAACATCTCCAAATGCTGCCAGACAAAATCCTCTGATGATGAGAAGCCAATGGAGGCTACTGGCACCACATCAAAAGCAACTTCACTGTCTATGGACACCCATAAGCCAGTATCTGGCTCAGAAGAAGAAGATGGAATGGCCACCAAAGTTGAAGGAGTGGGCACTTCGACAGTCTGCTCATGCTCCGTCGGGCTCTTTAAAGATCTCTGTTCCACAAGTGCTGGAGGTGGCAAAGGCTCCGACTCTATTGCTTGCACGGATGGAGCTGTAAGGTCAGGTGCAATGGTCATTATGGCCCCTGGAACAAAGGCAGAACCTCTTGATGGATCCGCTTCGGCCCTCAACTCTGTGGCAGGCACTAGAGTAGAACTCTCTCCCAAAGAGCTCAACTCTAATGATGATACTTCAGCTGCCGGTTGTATCCTCACTGGCACATGACGGAGTACAGTAACCGCCTCTGGAGAAGATATGGTGACATGAGGCAGTATATCTAAAGCCCCCGATGAAATGATGACATCAGAAGATCGTACCGAAAGGTGATTAGCTGTACCAGACTCCTGGAACAAAGTTTCAATAAGCACCAAGATGACAAAGAAGAATGGAAAAGCTATGCAGCTCGGCAAAAGGGCGGGCATAATTTACCATGGCCGCGGAATCCATCTCCTCAAATGCATGTATAGAAGACGCTAATTCCGCAGATGAAGCAACAAAAGAAGGAGTTATCTCCACCTCCATGTCAATTCCGAGAAATTCCTCTGGCAGTATTCCCTCAGATGATGATGCTAGCAATCTTGGAGGACTGAATATTGAAGGACCACTCAATAGCGTAGAGGGCGTCACTGTCCCTTCGCTGGCTGCCTCAGATGTTTTTTCATCACCCTCTGAAGAACCGTAATCAACTTCTTCGTCAGAAAAGGTAGTAGAGCTGCTGGAAGAAATATCTATACTAGGCTCGAGTTGGCTCGCCTCTTCTGTTACCTTACGAGCTGTTGAGCGGGTGATTACACGTCGCAATGGGATGGCACCCTTCTTCAACACAGTTTTGTGTCCTTCCTGCTGTAAAGGGTGACCATAGTAGGCATCTTAGCCTCAGTACTGACTACTCTGGCCACTATAGCACAAAGACATGTATAAGGAAGGATCAGAAGATCACTAAGAAAATAAGATTTAGAAGGATCACAGTCACTTGGCTCACCCTCAGCTTCACTGGCTGGCGTGGGAGAAGGAAGTCTGACGTCCTCCTGAGCAGTGAGGAGATTTTACCCTATGGCTTCAGCTGCCTCAGTTGCGTCCACCATGGCCACGGTAGGGGGTTCATCATCCTCCATCACCTTGACAATCTCCTCAATGTTCATAATAGCAGCAGTTGCTTCTTGAGCTAGCATCCAATAAAGAAGATGTCAGGGAATGACGGTGCCATGGAAGGAATAATCTTACAGGTTGCAAAGAAAAGTAATGCCACCTTCGGCTGCTTGCTGAGTAGCCTCCCGCTGAGCGGCGAACTGTTCATATGATGGCACGATAGGCAAGGGAGTCTCAGTTACATCAGCCGATGACTGCTGCGATGAAGCTCTTCGAGCTTTCTTTGCCTGTCCCAAGGCAACCTTCAGCAAAGAAGCCGCTCTCTTTCTGCCAGGAGGTGGCGGAGTAGTGGTTGGCGCTGGTGCAAGAGTGTCAAAATATTCAGGTTTTTGGGCCTGGGAAATGATCTTCCTATAAAGTCCCTGCTGCTTTATGTCTGGTCGATCTACCGAAGAATACGCATGTCGTTAAAAAAAAAATAAAGAATAAGATAGGCGACATGTCGACCGGAGAAAATTTTACCTGCCGGGCCATTATAAAAAGATGAGAGGGGCCAGTATTGATAAGCCACCTCCCTGCTTCGGGATGCAGCCTCCCGTATAAGCCGGCAATTATCACCAATTTTCTCGCACTTTTTTGCCAGATCAGCCAAGTCCACATGCCCGTGGGAAGCAAGACAATGATACAAGCCGAGGAGGTCCGAGGCCCTTGTGCCGAGATGAACTCCGTGCCGACTACACACAGCGCCGAGATGGAAAGTGCCAAGATTGTCGTCCGTGCCGATTTGCTCACGTTGGGATGCTGCAACCGAAAAATCAAATCCAAATGCAAGTCATTTAAGACCCAACCACCTAGCATTATTACAAAGATGCTTACAAAGTGTTGGAATTATACAAACAGAATGAAGATTCCAAGCTATGAATAGACACAACGGGAAGGAGCAAGCCGGAAGAAAGCACCAAGTACATCTTAATATGCACCCGCAGGCCCCGTGCTGCTCATTCTTCGCTTACGCCACCTGCAGGTGGGGGGCATTTGTTGACACTTAAAATATACAAAGATAAAAGAAGAAGCCAAAGAAAGCTCAGCGTTTTGAAGATTAATCAAGGGTGCAGCTCCTATGTCATCCCTAGAATTTCTGAGAATCAGAATAGAAGAAGATCCATTACCCCAAACACTCTGTCCGGCTGAAGCCACAGCACGGCTATCATTCAGATAGTCAAGCTGATTAAGACTACGTCAAGCCCCAGGCAATCATCTGCCTACTGAAGAGGATCCTCAGAATATTCTGGTGCTCGTAAAATGGGATTCACATAGCTTCGCACATGTCTGTTGATGCAAGATGTTAAGTAAGCTACAAGAAGAACAAATGATCATTTTAAGAAGCCCATATGGCCAACGAAGAAGGCCCGTTCATTCAAGGCCTTGGTCGGTGCCGATGCACTAAGTAAATGGGCCCAAGCCCATAATAGGAGCGCGCCGAGAAGCTGCCTCTGAGCGTGCCGATGCCACATCACCCCGGGAAGTGCCCGTGCCGATGGAAGAAAGCTAGCCCTCGATACAAACCCCATGCCTTCGACAGAGAAAGGGGATCGAGCATCCGAATACAGAGAAGAGTATTCAAAGCCAGAGAAAAAAAAAAGAGACTGAGAGCCCGCTGAAAGGGATCTTAAAGAAAGAGAGAGAACAGCAAAAGCCTGGGTGAAGGAGATTCAAGGTGGGGTTTGTCTGTCAAACGCCCTAAGGGGCTATATTCTCCCCTTCCCCATCTTTTATTTCGGTCTTTTCCTGAAGTTTGCTTTTGAGCGTTGTTCCTCTGTCGATGTTAAGAGTCGGCGTAGTCCGGCAGATCTTCAAGGGTCATTAGCCTATGTGTATGTTCCTATAGTCTGATTCTCTTCTATGTTGAACATGTGTGTTCTTTTGAATGAAATGAAACATTAGATTCTGGAGTTCTCTCTCTCTCTCCCTGAAGACTATCGTATTTGATAGCTGTTGTGTACATATTTCGATTCTGCTGTGTATGCACACCCCTCATACTACGTGAGTTCGTTTCTATTGCATCGCCGTTGTTCTCCAAACCTCATAACCGCAGTGAGAGCCTGAGACAGTTCATCTCATGGCTTCTCACTCATGAGATAGTGAGGGATACAATCGAATCACAATTAATACGATTCAATAAATAACTCTGCTCCCAGTGATGCCTCTGTGTGAAGGTCTTCGCTTCCCCAGGGTGATCCATTCCAAAATCAGCCTTAGGACTCCCTAGCCTCTTAAAACCCTCAGATAAAGCCTCTCAAAACTCTCAGATAAAGCCTCTCAAAACCCCCAAAATCCATAACCTCATAAAGCCCTAAAAATTCTCAAATCCTTCCAATCGACGCCTGATGGCCTCCTGGCGGAGTCCTCTCTCGGCGCGGGTTCCGCGTCGAGTGATGGGCGCACCGACGACTGCCCGCGCGTCGGGCCAGCTACGCGCCGATCACCCCTCATTCAATCCTCCCAAGCCGATGCCCTCCTATGCTTCCTGTCGTGTCGAACCTGGCCGCGCAAAGGCGCCATTGCACCGACGCCGTCATGAGCCCAGAGCCTTATTATCCTTAGTGTAGAACTCTTACCATCCCGGGGAGGAGTAATAGCCCTTCACTCAAGCCCATGGGAGCTAAATTAATGGGGTTGACCCCCTACATTCTACTGAGTATGATGTTTATTTTGCAACCCTACCGGCCTATGGAGTTCTGCCACTACATGTTCTCCTATGGCCTCTTCAAGGGGATATCAATAAATGCCACGATGAGTGGACACTGTCCCGCTGAATTCTGATCCTCTTGAATCTCGAGCTATGCCCATCTTTCTTTTGGCTTCCATCTCGGCACTCCGAAGATGGATGTCCTATACTCCCCATTTGGCACAGTCCAAAATAAGGGGAGATGCTGCCGAAATGAATCGTGATCTTCGGCATGCTACATCAGCTCCAAACCCCTTGGGATCCAAAGAGCCCTGTCTCTGTATGGTCTCTAGTGACTCCCTCTAGGGAATAAAAACATCAAACACCTATGCGGATGAACACCGTCTCGGATTAGTCCGTCTCAGTTTAGTCCTACTTCGTGTTATTCGGGCACAGGCAGGTCCCGATCATTTATGGATTCCATCTCGCCTCTGCGTGAACGGTATCCTATTCCCACTTGGTATGATCCAAGATAAAGGGGACGTGCTGCCGGATTCATTCCATGATTCACGTAAATAATATCAAGAGATGGGCATGTAATGCCGCAATGTTCTAATAAATCTTGTTATTCTGCTTGTGCTTGCCTAGTTTCATATAGAATAAGCGTGTCTATCTCATGCATCATTCTCAATATGATCAAATAAACCTAAAGTCATCCCCTCCTGTACTTCCGGTATATCGAATAATGCGTGGTTGAAGGTCGGGCTATGCCCAATTGGAAGCCATCATTATGCGTGAGAGTGGTTCTCGAACCTAAGTTCTCCGCCCCTATACTAGGAACCAGGCATATAAACCATAACAAACTGTGAATCGCATGATCATGTGCATGCATCTTACATCCTGCAAATAAAATGAGCATAACAGTCTCATCTCGTTTTGCCCCAGAGGCCTCTTTTACTTTGGCGATTAATCAAGGGTTGTCCTTCTTTGGAAGGGCGTAATTAACGTCATAGCCTTCATGGTATGACGGACTTCCGGTCTCGACCCGAGCCTCACAATCGACTGACTGGGTCAGATCGAGCGCACAATGAAATCGTCACTCCGGTGATTGGCACGTCTAATCAATAAACCAAATAATAAATAAACTAATAAACAAATAAATAACCTAAATAAAAAATTAATTAAATTAAATAAAATGAAATCCATTCCCACAGGCGGTGATCCCCTCACACAGGTACTATCAAGAAGCAACCAAGTGGCTGATGGGGATTGTGCACCATTACAGAGCACTTCTAGAGATGGCCGACATCAAATATGCAGTGACCGCGGTGCTGTACGGGTACCCCTGCTACACGGGGTTGATACAAGCACTGGTGGAGCGCTTCAACTATCGGTGGAACACGGTGGCGACATCAAAAGGAGAGACTTCACTGGATCTATGGTCGGTCTTCTGGATTTTTGGTTTGCCGATCAACGGCGAAGGGTGCAAGGAGGTGGTGCTGGATGACCTCCACCGTAGCCATACTGATGGACAGGGGCGATACCGAGTTCCTCACAGCTATCGGTACCTACTAAAGACCTGGAGAGACTTAGCTTTGGCTGGGAGAGAGAGAGATGCACAAACTCCCAGAGTGCCGCTAAAGGTGTGGGTCCGTCACTTCTACAATGGGCCCTTCTGCTTCTACCAGGAGTTTACGAGAGACCAGACTCCTTGGCAAGAGTATACAGAGGTAGAGTTGAGGTTTAGGACCTACTCTAGGTACATATACGCACCACGGGAGGGGTGGAACCCCCATGGGTTGCCGGACGTGACGCACTTGGCGGCGTACTTGGCTTACTGGCTAGTGACGTTCGTTGTCCCGCACAGGGAGGATAGTTTGCTGAGGTTGGGCTATTATGGCCCGCGTGCCTACTGGCAGAGGGGCGGAGGTTGGCATTAGCTCTTGCGGCGTTGGCCAACATCTACTTGGGGCTGGGCGTGTTGGTGGCGCACCCTGCGCCACGTGAGAGGAGCTTGCTTCTGCCGACCCACTACCTCAGTGTGTTGGTCGGTTTGTTTTTTCCTAGACTGGTAACGCGGAGGACGGTGGAGAACCCGACGGCGCCCTCACCGTTCAATTTCACTGGCCAGCCAGACGGGGACGCCGTTGCACAGTGAAGTCCCACAATTAATGACACCCAAGAGGGGGGGTGAATTGGGTGACTACAAATTTTAAGAAAACTTAGCCGATTTAAACCAAGTATGATAAAATAGCAACTATCAAATTTAGATCTGATACAAGGCAAGTTAGATCTATCAAAATTAACCACTACAATAGCTCCTTGGTACCAGGCGGAGTTGGAATCCGGAGATTCTCTCACGCAAGGTGTTATCGTCCTGACAATACTAACCTTGTCAATCTGAACCCAGCTTTTGATATACCAAGGATCTACTGTAAGAATGATCAATTAAGCTAGTTCTAAGCGGAGAAAAACAAACGATTTAATCTACGAGAGCTTGCACAGAAGGGTGATAGGAGAAAAGGACCAAACCATACAACAGACAATGATTTTTAGGTGGTTCGAATGCAACGACAGCAACCTACGTCCACCCCTCATAGACTGTGAGGATTCACACACTATCTTGTAAAGGATTACAAGATCTGAACACACACACACTCGTAGGATGAGAGAAACTCCCACGAAGGTGCAAATACACCAAAAACACACAAGGATCTGAAAGATCCAATACACACACACACGGATCTGAGTAGATCCACACACACTTGAGTGTTTAGAGATTACAAGAAACAAACACTTGAAGCTCAAGAATTTTGAAAGAAGAGACACAAAAGAAAAACTTCAGGTTTAAGCTCCCCCTTGGTGGATGAAGAGAATCTTTGATGAAGCTGGCTTTTCAGCTAGATTTTCACTTGAATGGCTTCTGGATGATCTTCAAATGCTTGAGATTTGATGAAGAATGCTTGGACAAAACATTGTTCATGGAAGTCTTCCTGCAACACTCTTTCTCCCTTTGCAGCCCCCTTTGATCTCCCTTAAGTGATTAGGGTTTTTGACCCCAATGAGATGTTTTTATACATCTTAAATGGTCAAGAGACAAGCCAGGAACCAGATCCACAAATCATGGCATGTCTGGTGGCTTTGGGATGAAAAAATCCAAGGAGAAGGGCTTTCCACATTGAAGAAACACAAAGTCAACAATTGCTACCTCAGGGGGTTCGGTCGACCGGGTAGAACTGGGCGGTCGACCTAACTTTTACAGGTTGAAGGCTTTTGGATGTTGGAAAATTCGGTCGATCAGCCCTGGGTTGGCGGTTCACCGAATTGTGTAAAATCTCGGAGTTCTGGGAGCTGGAAAATTAGGTCGATCGGACCAGTCGTCCAGGTCGACTGAAATCTAGAAATCCTGCAAAAACAGCAGAGTTCAGTCCATGAATCATATCCAAATATTAAAGACTTGTGCTTGCTAAAGGATCCACATGAAATGAGCTTGTTTGAACTTCTTCTGGGCATTTGTTAATGCAAAAAAAAATTGAGCATTTGCTTAGATGAAAATGATCTTAAGAGCCCACATATACGCTTGCTACTGAAGTTATGGAGGCTATAAACTTGTTGGCCATATCTGGGTTTTGTTATCATCAAAATCACTTGGAAGGACTCAATAATCTCCCCCTTTTTGATGATGACAAAACATTGGATTATAAGAGCGATGGCATGCCTTGATAACCAAATTGAGTATGGGTAAGGCGATCAAAGCAACGCAAACCATTCAATATTTTATTTGCCAAAATAGATGGGAAATGAGAGACAAGATCCAATAATTTGATATTAAATACCAATTGCATTCATTTCATCATTTCATTACAAAGTACATTGATGCTTGAGAGAATGCAAGACTTCGAGACATCATAACAAAGGGAAATGCAAAACTGACTCACAAAATGCAATGACTCACAAAATGTTCTCACAAATGATCATTCATACAGAACATAAGAACATGCATGTATAAATTATATAAGACCTACATAACTATTTCTCCCCCTTTGGCATCATCAAATGAGGGGATAGGATAGATGAATAGGAGACCCAAAAGACACACAACCCAAGTATAACAGTCTAGAGGTAGGAATCAAAAGAAAAATCCTCATGGGTCATCTGCAGGAGGCTGATCCTCTGGAGGAGGAGGCTGATATCCAAGGTGGCATCGGATGTCCTCAAGAGAATGGTCTTGAAGCTGAAGATGATCCTGAATATTGGCAATGGAGTTGTCACGGGCCACATCACGGCGCTGCATTCCAAGAAGTGTTAAGTTCATGATGTGGAAGGCCTGGCTAGAGTCTTCACATCGGATGTCCTCAAGAGAATGGTCTTGAAGCTGAAGACGATCCTGAATATTGGCAATGGAGTTGTCACGGGCCACATCACGGCGCTGCATTCCAAGAAGTGTTAAGTTCATGATGTGGAAGGCCTGGCTAGAGTCTTCATGACTCGCAGTGAGGGAGGTCATATGAGTGGAGAGAGTGGTCATCTGAGTGGAGAGAGTGTCCAAGACCGTGGAGAAGGAATCTATGCGACCTGACATAGTGTCAATCACATTACCCATAGTGTCTATGCATTCCCCAAAGGTAGAGAGGTGACCCCCAAAAGTATCCACTCAAGTTTCTATCCTAGTAAGACGCCTGTCAAAAGTCTCATAGTTTGCACAAGAGTGCTGTCCGGTCCCCTGAGTAGAAGACTCCCCACGAAAGAACTATGGTGGGGGAGGCATCTCTGGATCCATATGATGAGGTGAAGGTGGAGGAGGTTGATCCTCCACCTAGACTGGAGGGGGGACTTCCCCTTGAGCCTACTGCTGCTCCTGTTCCTACTCTTCCTCACTTTCAGCTTCTTCTCCATAAACGGGCACATTCCGACGTAGCTCGCCATCGGGACCATAGTAACAACCAAAATCTGTGAAAATCTTATGCTTATTGTAGATATCATCCTGTCGCACTTGTATGAACAATTCATCACCCAAATTTTTTCCAGCATATATAAATACTCCTGTCAGCTGTGAAGCATAAGGCAAAGATCTCCTGAGTTGGGTTCGGCATGTTCCGATCAAATCTGTTATAAGCCAACCCATGTTAATTAAATCTCCATTCATAACATGGTAAAATAGAAATCTGTGCACCTCTGTCACTTCATTGCAACTCCCACTTTTTGGATATATAAGAGAGCTAAACATGTGGTGCAGAATGCGCTGCAGTGGTGGAAAGTAATTTATATTTAATGTAATCAAGTCACTAACACCACGCACATAGTCACAATTTGTCATAGCAATAAATGTGTCCTCAACTTCGCCATGACCAAAAGTCATATCAGCACCCATGGTTGAAATTCCTAAGGCTCACCAAAAAAGATCTGGAGTGATATGAATCTCAACAGCTTGAGCAACCGTGTATAACTCTTCATTCCTCTCAACAAAATTTTCATAAAATTGCTGCATGAGGTTGGGATAATATCGAGTATATCTAGTGGCAAAATCAGTCCAACCCTCTTGAATCTCAAAAAGAGCACATAGATCGGGTAGAATCTTGTTCACCTCATTGAAGTCGACCAGTCGAGGGCCGATAATGGGCCGTGGAGGCATCTGAGGTGCACGAGGAGGTGCAGGTGCCCGATGTGGTGGATGAGCCGGGGCCTCTCGTCTCTGACCATTGGGTTCCCCTTGGGCAGAACGCCGAGAACTCTGTCGAGGCCGCATCCTAGACTAGAAAACTCACTGTGGAAACCCTCGAAGGATCAATCTCAACCCTGGGGATGAAAATGGACCAAAGGACACTCCTAGAGCTTGGAATGATTTTCTTTACAATATGGAACCTTGAGCAGGTCTTCACGAACGCACGAACGGCCGTAGAGATATCATCTCGAAACCATGACGAATGGATCGGATCTTGTGCGGGTGAAGAAGGAATTAGGTTTTTGGTCTAGGGAAGTGGAGTTTTGGTGTTCTAGGGTTAGGAAATAGGGTATGAGAGAGAGTGGGGGCATTGGAATGAAGAAAGGGAGTGTGAAGACCCCTTTAAAAGGGGTTTGGATGTTGGTTCGATCGGGCCAGTTCGTCGAGTTCGGTTGACCGGAGCAAGGGTGGCGGTCGACCGAAGTGGTCGACCTAGCCCTAAATTCTATTTTTTTATTTTTTATTTTATTTTTTTAAATAACTCCTTCAACCATTTTTTTATTGAACCAACACCGAGGAATAATGAGAGAGAGTGACTTGGAATGAGAAGAGATGGGATATAGAGAAAATTCTCTAGCTCCCCCTCAGAAAGTGCCTTAGATCCAGAAGTCACTGGGTCCACATTTATTTAATCAAGGAATGTCTGGCCTTAGAAAAATTTCAAGGAGGGCTGTATATATATAAATACATTCAAGCATGCAGGGATGTAGATACACATTAAGGTATTGAAAATAAATGCATACAATATGCATGATAGTCTACCCTTTATGCAAATGAGTTCTTTCTACATATGCAACTTTTAACCTAAGTGGCGACCTAGGTATGTATGCTCTCACCCTTGCACAAGCCCAATTCTCTTCTTATTTTGCTCAATTGTTCTTGGTTTAGCAGCTAACTGATTGTGTATGTCAATAAATATTAATTCAAAGGCCCCTTTCCCTACATGATCTCTCAGAAAATGATGCCGAATATCAATATGCTTTGTCCTAGAATGTTGAACATGATTTTTTGACAAGCTGATTGCACTGGTATTGTCACACAAGATTGGAACACATTTCATTTCAACATCCAAATCAAGCAACTGATTTTTGATCCAAAGTACTTGGGCTCCACAACTTCCGGCGGCTACATATTTAGCCTCAGTCGTTGAGAGAGCTACTGAATGTTGTTTCTTGGAGGCCCATGAGACTAGGCACCCACCAAGAAACTGACAGTACCTACTAGTACTTTTGCAATCTACAATACATCCGGCATAATCCGTATCGGTGTATGCAATCAAATCAAATGAACTACCGATGGGAAACCACAAGCCAAAATCTATTATGCCGATTAAGTATCGAAAAATACGCTTAACAGCCATTAGATGAGATTCTTTAGGACATGACTGAAAATGAGCACATAGACATACGCTGAATTGAATGTCAGGGCAGCATGCTGTGAGATATAGTAGTGATCCAATCATACCTCGAAACAGTGTTGAATCTACTATTTTATCATTTTCATCTTTGTCAAACTTCTTGGTTGTGGCCATCGGAGTTAACAGGGGTTTCTCTTCAGCCATCCCATATTTCTTTAACAGCTCCAGTGTGTACTTAACTTGATTTATGAAAATGCCTTCTGACATTTGCTTAACCTGCAATCCAAGAAAGAATGTAAGCTCACCCATTAACTCATCTCAAATTCCCCTTACATTATTTCTGCAAATTCATCACATAAGGCATTATTAGTAGCTCTAAATATTATATCATCAACATACACTTGAACTACAAATATGTATTTACTTGATTTTTTGGTGAACATTGTTTGGTTAACCTTACCTCTTTTGAAACCATTTTCAATGAGGAATGAAGTAAGTCTTTCATACCAGGCCCTTGGAGCTTGCTTCAACCCATACAAAGCCTTCTGCAATTTTTACACATGCCTTGGGTGTTTTGAATCTTCAAAACCTAGAGGTTGTTCTACATAGACATCCTCTTTTATGTACCCATTAGAAAGGCAGATTTAACATCCATTTGAAATAGTTTGAAGTTCGATGAGCAAGCATAGGATAAAAGGATACGGACTGCTTCTAATCTAGCAACCGGGGCAAAAGACTCATCAAAATCAATACCAATTTCCTGGCTATACCCTTTGGCTACGAGCCGGGCCTTGTTCCTAACAACCAATCCCGTGTCATTCAACTTGTTTCTAAAAATCCAACGGGTTCCTATTACGGGTTGATTCTTAGGACGCGGCACAAGATTCCATACCTCGTTTCTTTCGAACTGGTGCAACTCTTCATGCATAGCTTGGATCCAGGATTCATTTTGAAGAGCTTCATGAATATCCTTAGGCTCTTCTTGAGAGATAAAGGCCATCAAATCCTCTTCTTCCACTTGCCTTAGAGAAGATCTAGTTCTTACCCCATCTTCAGGATTACCAATGATGTTTTCAGCGGGGTGATCTTTCAAGTATGTTGAAGCTCTAGGCAAATCAGGGTGTTGTAACGGTCGTTGTTGAAGTGTTTCAATGGAGGGATCTTCATCATTTTTATCCTTGCTGGAATTTCCTTCAGTTGGTTCATCCTTAACCTCAGATGTTCCAGCGTCATTTGATTGTTTAGGAGCTTCATCTACATCCAAGGTAGAAGAAGTTTGATTTGTCAGTTTTAATTCAGATTCATCAAAAATGACATGAGGACTTTCTTCAACAACCAAAGTCCTTTTATTAAATAACATGTAAGCTCTAGAATTTAGTGCATAACCTAGGAAGATTCTCTTGTCACTCTTTTCATCAAACTAACCAAGGTTAGACTTACCGTTATTCAGGATGAAGCATGGGCATCCAGAGGGTTTAAGATATGAAATGTTTGGTTTCTTACCCTTGCAGAACTCATATGGTGTTTTCTTCAAAATGGGCCTTACCATTGCCCTATTGATGATGTAGCATGCCGTACTTACCGCCTCGGCCCAAAGTATTTGGGTAGAGAGTTCTCACTTAACATGGTCCATGCCATGTCTATCAAGGTTTTGTTTTTCCTCTCCACTACTCCGTTTTGTTGAGGCGTCCTGGGTGATGAGAAGTTGTGCATATATCCTTGCTCCTGGCAAAAACTGCTGAAATCATGATTTTCAAACTCACCACCATGATCACTTTGAATTATGGTGATGAGGTATCCTTTATCATTTTGGATTTTCTTGCAAAACACTTGAAACTCCATCAAGGCATCACTATTATTGGCTAAGAATAACACCCATGTAAATCTGGAGTAATCATCAACAATTACAAATCCTTAAGATTTTCCTCCTAGGCTGGATGTCCAAATTGGACCAAAAAGATCAAGGTGCAGCAGTTCTAAAGGCCTAGTGGTAGAAATAATGTTTTTATTTTTGAAAGAGATGCGTGTTTGGTTGCCTTTTGTGAAAGCCTCACAGATCTTATCACTTTCAAATTTTAATTTAGGCAACCCATTAATTTACCAAGTCAAGTTTAGACAATTTGGAGGGAGACCCAAGACAAGTTGTGAAAAGGCCAGGGGCCTACCCCGGGATGCCTTCTTTCAACCCTCCAGGGTCAAAGGGAGACCCAAATAGGTCAACCACAGGCTTGAGAGGCCCGCAGCATGTGTGTACGGCTCACACATGTGTGTCAGGCATTCTGCCGAACACCTTGTGGGCGCACATGTTTCAACCCTTCTACACCAACCCACGGACCACCCCGTGGTTCCAATGCACTAATTGGGTCCTACAATGACCCCCCAGCAAGTCGGGGCCAGCCCCGACCCTCAGACACGTGGCAATGAGCCACTTAACTTTAGCTCCCGAACCAACCCGAGGCTACCCTGCCAACCCGCCGTATAACAAGGCACGTAGCACGAGGCCGGGCCCGTATGCCCAAGGTGCCTCCTACCAGCCCCTATGGACTTCTACCCTCGGCCCTAGGCCAAATCCAAGGCCTGTTGGTCACCTACGTGGCCCATTCGGCAACCCAGGGTGTGTCGAGCATTTACCTGAACACCTTGCGAGCGGCTACTACGACTCGAAGGACAACGGCCCCCATGAACCCATCCCAATTCCCGGAGCTTAACGTCCGTCAAAGGACACTTGCAGAAGACACAAGGAGACCCCGTGGGCCATCCCTTGGGGTCACGACCGGCCCCGGGGCCAGTTCACCCCGGGGCGCGGACGCACGCCCCCGGGGAAGGCGAGCTCCCCGGGGGTCGCGCCCTCTCTCCAGCCCAGTGGTCCCACGACCCCGCTCAACCTCAGTTCATCCAGTTTACGGTCCTACGACACGGTTCGTGTGCCGTACCAGTTCGAGAAGTTGACACGTGGAAGCGGGAGCACAAAGCAACAACACGGGGGAATTTCTCAAGTCAACGCGCACACAAGCTTCCACGTATCCTCCCAGCTCAACTGTCCTTTTCTTCTTAGTCAATTTAGGAAGAAAATAGGCCAAAAAATCAAATTTTATAGAGGTGGGGCCGCCCTCTCTCTCTCCCTCAATCCAGTCCGCCTAAACCCCTTGGGTATTAAAAAAAGATTTTTAAAATAAAAAAAATGGACCATTTGGTCCGCTTAAACCCCACCAAAATTAAAAAAAAAATCACCCTCCGAAGAAGGGTTTAGGCGGACCAGACCAGCCCATGGGGCTGGTCTGCCTAAACTTCCCCTGGAGGAGGGGTTTAGGCGGACCAGACCAGCCCCTTGGGCTGGTCCGCCTAAACACCATCTCCCCACTCCGTTACACACACAAAAAACACACACAAAAATACAAAAATAAAATGAAAAAAATACTGTTTTGGGGGTTTACCCGGACCAAGTTGAACCCTCAACTTGGTCCGCCTAAACCCCACCCCCACCCCTTCAAATTCCCATAAATTCCCCCCTTAGAAGCTCAAGGGGCATGATGCATGGAAGAAGCACGATACATACAACGAAAACAACAGCGGACGGACGGACAAACACCCCCGACCTAATTGTCGCACCCTCGGACTCCCCAGGCTTTCGATAAGGGTCGGGAACGCGAGAAGACAAGTGCGCGCACTGTTGGCTTGCTAGTCGGCTCACACACGCCAAGGGTATGTCACCTGTACTCTCCTTACGCGGTGTTTAACCGTCTCGTATCAAGACCATCCCCGTCGCACGTAAGGCAACTATGCCGACGGCAAACACATCGCATCCCGGGTTTGCCCATGTACGTCAACTCACGACGGTGATGAGGTACACTTCATAATACCATGCCGGACCTCGACACGGAACCACGTGCCCACCGTTCACCTCCCAGCCGGCCGTTGGCCCCTCAGACTAACAACTCGAGTCCAGTCGGACATCTGACCCGGGAATTATTGTCCGAGGACCGACCTTGACTCCCCAGCATGATGACACTCGCCGTCCGAGACACAGACCCAACCGCTCACCTCGAGCTGCGTCTGTCCTCTGCCAGACGCCAGTCCGTGCCCGCTTTGGCCTCCAAGGCAGTCGGGCCCACACCAATCCCCTTGTAAAGGGATCCTGTAAAACACGCGGATACCCGCCTTGTTACGCAATGACCCGGGGACTGACCCACATGTCAAAATTGTCCCGCGGCTTGCGCCAGTTGTACTTTGGCCACTTAGGCCCATTTGTAAAGCCCATGCGGCCCATCATAAAGCTAGTGAAATATAAGCGCCCACATTCGGGCCCGCAGCTCCCTACCTACACCTTTCGGCATATGTGCCCAACACCCTTATCCCAGTAAACATCACCCAGTCGAAAGCACACCCACAGCTACGGAACGCTCCCGGCCCTCTACCCACGGCTTCAGACACATATACAGACTTTTCTTCAGCATAGAACGAAGGTGTTCGGATTCAATCCGATGTAAATAAACATCGGTTGCTTGCGGCCGGTGGGGAAAGACGTCCATTACATGACACCCACATTTGCCTACGCACTCGCACCCGTGGAACCCCTTTTCTCCACGTGTCACCCAATCGCCCGAGCCCACGTGCCACGCCCTGGTGGCGCTCCCCCGGTCAACCCCTTGTTCCATGGGTGATTGTCGAGAAATCGACTGGCACACCCGCACCCTATCCAATTAACCCATAATCTTACATTCTCGTGCCATTCGACCCTTTTCGACTTTCCGTAAAAATAGAGTGCCCGATACCACTGTGAGAGGCATGCGACTGTAAGGAGGATACTCGAGTTACATCAAACTCCCATATTTTTCTTCCCCGCTGTATCCCTTCCCTCACCCCGATCCTTCGGCATAAAAACCCGCGCAACAGAGAGGATGGCACGCCCGGTGGGACGTCCCCCGCCTTCCTTCTTTTTGCTGAAGAAAAGTCTATGCCAGCCCTGAAGCCCTGGTGCCCTTTCCCTCTCCTTGCAGGAGAGGCAGAGGAGGGTACTCGTGCGCAAATTCTCTTGTAGCTTCCGGCTCGCGATCTGACCGTCGGACCGCGCTCGGTGACTATTAGCAACCATCACCTCCGTAGCACTCAGCTCTCCAGCAACCATGGCGACCGTCACCTATGGTCCCAACATCATCGCCACCCACGCCCGGGTGGGTTACTTGGCGACGCCAATTGCTTTCGACAGCTTCGTTCCCGTCATCGGATCGCCCTACTTTTTGGGCGTGATCCCTGTGGCTGCTCCTCAGCCAACTCCAATTTATCCATTGGCTCCCGTGGCCAATGTGCCACGCGCACCTCCAGTCCCGGTATGATGGGGACATCGCTTACCAACTCCCATTTCTCCATGGGTCCCGATGATCGCCATTGTGTTCGTCTTGATTTCTTGAGTCGAGTTATGTAATTTTCATACTTTTCTGGAGTCATATCATTGTAATTTTTAGTTTATTTGAGTCAAGTCCCTGGGTTAATGAGTCATCTACCTAAGTTTATTATCATTATGTCAGTTAGATTGGTTAATGGGCCCAATTATATGGGCTTGGCCCAGGGGCGCCCCTTTCCCCCTTGGTTAGTTGTCATTAGTCCAAAAGTCAGGGACTTATGTTGAATTATGGGATTCCTATAAATAGGACCCCAATCCCACCAGTTGAAGCTAATGAAGTAATGAGTTTAAAATCCACAAGAAGTGTGTGTCTTGCTCTCTCTCTCTCTCTCTCTCTCTTTAGCTCTCTCTCTCTACTTCTCTCTCTCTCTCTAAAGGGGGCGAACCCCATTCTCTCTCCTCCCCACCCCAAATTCGAAATTCACTCTCTCTCCTCCCTATTCACCTCTAATTAAGACCCCTCCCCCTTCCCCATACCTCCCATTTAAGTCCCCTCCAACCCCTAGGTGGAATCCCTTTCTCCTAGGCACCTCTCCCTCCTCCCAAGCAACCTTTCCCCTTCCCCATACAACCTTTCATTTTCCCAAGGGAGAATCCCTTGTCCCAAGCACCCCTTCCTCTCCCCAACACAACCCTTCCCCTTCCCAAAGCAACATTAAACCCCATTAACCTCTCATTCAAACCAAAGGAGAGAGATCTCCCTCTCTCTCTCTCTATCCCAACCCAAATTCGCAGCTCCCCCTTCCTCCACCTGCTAGACCATCTTCCAGCCCCCATTCTACCCCTCCCACACCTTAGATCACCCTATACCAGACCCCCACACAGCCCGGGGTCGCCCCCCACACACATCCACCCCATCTCCCACCCCATCTACCTCATTTTCTATATACTAGTGAGCAGCTGCAGTTCTGCAGAACCGCCCCCCCTGTTGCAGCATCGCCCACAACCTCATCCCGGATCTTCTGAGGGTGTGGCCTACATCAGCAGAAAGCTCTGCTAGTCTGCTTCGCCACCGCGTTGGTCTCGTCCTCATCCGAGGTCCGTGCTGCCCGGGAGGTCCGATCTCCCCCAACTGCGCAGAGTTCCTCATACCAAGCTCTTGAACCGGAAGAGAAGCTGTACCCCGAAGAATCGCAGAAGAATCAGGCCAAGAGCTCTTCTACAAAGTTCTTCCTCCTCCAGTCCTCTATCATAATCAAGAAGCAGAACCGCGTTCGGCATCCGGAAGCCAAAGTTATTGTTTTTCTCCCTCGGCTGCGCGGGTCTGCCTCCCACAGTCTGCAACGACCTGCCTCCACTCCTCTGAGTCCCCCAGTCCTCTCCTACATCATACGGCTTCCCCACCAGTTTTGTTACGAAGAGGGCTCGTTCACGGTTCCATAAACTCTGGTGGTTCGTGATTCGGAGTCCAGGAGCAGTCGGGGCACTCTCTGCAAATGGCTGTCAGAAATAGGAAGCTGCCGCGCCCAGATTCTGTCTCCCTGATCGAACCTCGTCCCAGGCCCGCAACTGCAACAGAAGAATTCTAAAAAATTTTGAGACATTCTCGCTCCAGTTACAAAGATTTCCCTTCTGGTCTCATCATCATCAGAATTCCGGACTAGAAGTTATGACCTCAACAGTGACTGTCAGTCATTCATCGCAGAGTGCAGGCAGATTCGACATCGGCTTCTCCGCTCGAGTTTTCGGCGACTCTCCCCTTCCCGCCTGGCCGGCTTATCGCCCCTCCCTGCGCGGAGGTAGTGTTTGAATTGTAACTCTAAGTTCCCCACCCCAAGTCCACCCTCCTGCCAGAGGTGTAGTGAGTGTAATTATCTAAACAGGGTTCAAGCTTCACCGGCGCAGTGTGCGGGGAACCCACACTTCCCCGCTCGCCCATCGTCTCCGACCGGGGTTGGTTTCTTCAAACCAACCAGGTGAGCTTCTGCCCTTGCTCCATTTACTTCTGTTTGTTTAATATCCGTCAAGCTAGTCCGCTGACTAGTAAGAGAGTGCCCGTTCCCGGACCCACCATCTTGAGTGGTCATCGTGGACAATAGTGAGTGAGTGACCTAGTGCCCCCAAGGCACCCGGCCGCCCTTGATTGTGGGCATCATACCTTCGGGAGGGTGAACCTTAGTTGTGCTGGCCCTCTACCAGCAAGGGTCCTTCTCCCCCACCTCGACTCGGCATCATCGAGTCACCACGGGTAACGGGTGCGCACAGTGAGACGGCGTCTTCCAAGCTTTCTCGACTTTTGTGAATGCGTTTGCGAATTAAGTCCAAGGGATCATTGTCACTTGCTGCATTCCCATCAATGTTTCACATCAGTTAGTATCAGAGCAAGTTCTAGACTTGTCTCTACTAAGTCTTGTCCTAGGGCACATTGCATTGAGGTCATCCGAGCATCCAAACCATGTATCTCACAAGGCACCCCGATGACTACTTCATTATCAGGCCGGAGTTGCCCCGCTTCGATGGGTCCCGAAACCCTCACACATATAGGAAATGGGAGACCTCCATGGATAGATACTTCCACCACTACTACATGACCGAGGAAAGAAAAGTGCGCATCGCTAAGATGACCCTTGGTCCCTTCGGCGAGACAGAATGGAGAAAGCTTGAGATTCGAAGGGGGATTGAGAGACAAGAGCCCATTCACTCATGGGAAGAGATGAAGGTAGAACTTAGGAAGATCCTCATTCCAAAACCTTCCCACTCTTCCAACTCAAGCACCCATAGCCCAATGAGCACTCCCACTCCCCCTTTCCCTCCCCGTCAACCCAAAACCTCTATTAGGACCCAAACCCCACCACCCAAAGGACCCCTAGATTTATTGGAAGAGATAAAGATTGAGATCAGGAAGATCTTCACTCCCCAACCTTCCCACTCCTACCCTGAGAACCATAACCCGAGGAGCACTCCCACTCCTCCTTTCCCCACCACCCAACCCAAAATTCTCCATCAAACCCCCACCCCACAAACTTCCAAAAATCCTCTTTCCACCCCTTTCCAAAAGGAACTTAAAGAGGTAACCGAAGACTATGAGGCTCCACTAGATTGGGAAGAAGAATATGAATCACAGTGTCATGGGTTAGGCCGAGAAGTTCCCATCCCAGGTGGAAGAAGCATCATGACTCACTCCACCCTCACCACTCAAACCCACGTGGACCCCATGTCCACCCCTCCACCTAGGCCCGTGACGGCCACCATTCCCCAATCCAAAGTTACTCACCCAACCCACCTTCCACTTCCAACTCCTATCCTACCCAAACCTAGTCCCCCGCTACTTCCACTCCCAACCCCAACCGAAGTCCGGCCTCACTCACCACCCCGGGTACACCATGCACCAACCATCATCACCCCACCCCCAATAGACCTTCCCATTCCCTTAACAGAGGAGACCACAACCATCCACATGGGAGTAGATGCTAGTCCGAAACCCATCCCCATCCTTGAGGAAACCCAAGTTCATATCTATGGTGAGGAAGAATCACAAATGTCCCTTTCACATAGCTTGGACCCCCAAGAGCCACAAGCCTTCACAAGTAGCACTGTAATCATAGAGGGGCCCCTAGCTAGATGGCTAAAGGAGAGACCACTTCACCCCATCGTGTCCTATGTTTACCCACCCATGGAGCAAAACCTTCCCATTGTACCCTTATCCACCTATCACACCACAATCCAATCATCCTATCAAGTGGAAACATTAGGGGATCTTCTTAAGGGTATAGTTTGACAAATGGAGCTAACTGGCATGATGTCTATAATAACCGACCGACCTAGGAGCCTTGACCTCCTACACCTATGTGTTGGATCAATCTCCTCCATTTACACTGTGGGTTGCTACACTAGTGACCTTCTTTTACTCCTCCCTACACCCGACGGGCCCGATGCTATTCACAAACTAGAGTTGCTTATTTCGGGTAGGATACCAAGCCCTCCATTCATGGCCAACCAACCCGCCAAGGACGTCGGTTCAATTACTTCATTTGAGGAGGAGGACTCACCATCATTTGAAGACCTTGAGGAGATAGAATACCCCCTCCTTGGTAACACCTTCCATGACCCCTTTGATCCCTCCCTATGGAAGACATTGAACCCATGGGACCTAGCCGCCTTACCCACCACCCACTCCCTCCTACCCTCACCCACCATGTTGAACCCAACCCACCCATTCCACTACTTAGTTCACACTATGAGAGCCATGACCGAGGGTGACATCCACCTAGGAAATGAGGAAGTGTCCTATCCCAAAATGTCCACCTTCTTGGACCCCTTCGACCCCCATGAGTGGAAACCCCCAAATCTCACAGATGGGACCAACTTGATAGGAATGCATGTGTCACAACATTCATCATATGGTGAGGCTAGTCACGTCATTGGTGTCACATACACACTAGGTCCAATGCACGATAGGTTTACATTTGGACAAGCTGATCTTCCCCCAGTCTTCATCCGTCTCATGTATGATAGGGCCACTTGTGGCTGCCCCGGTCTACCTAAGTGCATCAAGGTCCACATGGTTTCTAAGCATGATAGGTCAATTCATGGGTGCCCTGGTCCTCCTAAGTCTGTCAAAACCAAACTAACACTTGATAGGGCTGAATTTGGTTGTCCAGGCCCTCCCTTCACCCCTATAGGATCATCATTCATGACATTGCATGGTAACATTCGCAAACACAACAACAAGAGCAGCAAGGTTCTTAAGGAATTAGATGATTCCCACTGTCGCCACCAAGAAATCCATGTCGGTGATTTTGTGATGGTGAGGACTGAGATTGTCTCAAAACTGAGGTCTCGTGGAGCAGGCTTCTTTCAGGTATTGAGGCGCCTTAATACAAATACTTATGTGTTCGACCTCCCCGAAGGGTACGGAGTAAGCCCCACTTTCAATGTGGCTGACCTGGTGCCCTACAAGGGTCCCACGGTGACACCCAGTGAGGAGATCCAGCCTATCCCACCCCTTGAGAGAGCCCCCAGACCAACGAGAGCTCCATCTGGCCAGAGAAACCAGCGTGATCAAGTGGAGCGGATATTAGATGAACAGATCACTACCACATGGAGCAAGGCGTATGAGCGATATCTGGTTAGGTAGAAGGGACGACCACCTTCGGTTGACGCCTGGGTGATTCGGGAGGATCTCCAGCAGCTGGATCCTGACCTATCAGAGCAGTACCTCAGCAGGGTGGACCCTTACTCGACAGAGTCGAGTTCTCTGCACCCCGGGAGTATGATGGGGACATCGCTTACCAACTCCCATTTCTCCATGGGTCCCGATGATCGCCATTGTGTTCGTCTTGATTTCTTGAGTCGAGTTATGTAATTTTCATACTTTTCTGGAGTCATATCATTGTAATTTTTATTTTATTTGAGTCAAGTCCCTAGGTTAATGAGTCATCTACCTAAGTTTATTATCATTATGTCAGTTAGATTGGTTAATGGGCCCAGTTATATGGGCTTGGCCCAGGGGCGCCCCTTTCCCCCTTGGTTAGTTGTCATTAGTCCAAAAGTCAGGGACTTATGTTGAATTATGGGATTCCTATAAATAGGACCCCAATCCAACCAGTTGAAGCTAATGAAGTAATGAGTTTAAAATCCACAAGAAGTGTGTCTCTTGCTCTCTCTCTCTCTCTCTCTCTCTCTCTTTAGCTCTCTCTCTCTCTACTTCTCTCTCTCTCTCTCTAAAGGGGGCGAACCCCATTCTCTCTCCTCCCCACCCCAAATTCGAAATTCACTCTCTCTCCTCCCTATTCACCTCTAATTAAGACCCCTCCCCCTTCCCCATACCTCCCATTTAAGTCCCCTCCAACCCCTAGGTGGAATCCCTTTCTCCTAGGCACCTCTCCCTCCTCCCAAGCAACATTTCCCCTTCCCCATACAACCTTTCATTTTCCCAAGGGAGAATCCCTTCTCCCAAGCACCCCTTCCTCTCCCCAACACAACCCTTCCCCTTCCCAAAGTAACATTAAACCCCATTAACCTCTCATTCAAACCAAAGGAGAGAGATCTCCCTCTCTCTCTCTATCCCAACCCAAATTCGCAGCTCCCCCTTCCTCCACCTGCTAGACCATCTTCCAGCCCCCATTCTGCCCCTCCCACACCTTAGATCACCCTATACCAGACCCCCACACAGCCCGGGGTCGCCCCCCACACACATCCACCCCATCTCCCACCCCATCTACCCCATTTTCTATATACTAGTGAGCAGCTGCAGTTCTGCAGAACCGCCCCCCCTGTTGCAGCATCGCCCACGACCTCATCCCGGATCTTCTGAGGGCGTGGCCTACATCAACGGAAAGCTCTGCTAGTCTGCTTCGCCACCACGTTGGTCTCGTCCTCATCCGAGGTCCGTGCTGCCTGGGAGGTCCGATCTCCCCCAACTGCGCAGAGTTCCTCATACCAAGCTCCTGAACCAGAAGAGAAGCTGTACCCCGAAGAATCGCAGAAAAATCAGGCCAAGAGCTCTTCTACAAAGTTCTTCCTCCTCCAGTCCTCTATCAGAATCAAGAAGTAGAACCGTGTTCGGCATCCGGAGGCCAAAGTTATTGTTTTTCTCCCTCGGCTGTGCGGGTCTGACTCCCACAGTCTGCAATGACCTGCCTCCACTCCTTTGAGTCCCCCAGTCCTCTCCGACCTCAGACGGCTTCCCCGCTAGTTTTGCTACGAAGAGGGCTCGTTCATGGTTCCAGAAACTCTAGCAGTTCATGATTCGGAGTCCAGGAGCAGTCGGGGCACTCTCTGCAAACGACTGTCAGAAACAGGAAGCTGCCACGCCCAGATTCTGTCTCCCTGATCGAACCTCGTACCGGGCCCGCAACTGCAACAGAAGAATTCTAAAAAATTCTGAGCCATCCTCGCTCCAGTTACGAAGATTTCCCTTCTTGTCTCATCATCAGCAGAATTCCGGACTAGAAGTTACGACCTCAACAGTGACTGTCAGTCATTCGTCGCAGAGTGCAGGCAGATTCGACATCGGCTTCTCCGCTCGAGTTTTCGGCGACTCTCCCCTTCCCGCCTGGCCGGCTTATCGCCCCTCCCTGCGTGGAGGTAGTGTTTGAATTGTAACTCTAAGTTCCCCACCCCAAGTCCACCCTCCTGCGAGAGGTGTAGTGAGTGTAATTATCTAAACATGGTTCAAGCTTCACCGGCGCAGTGTGCGGGGAACCCACACTTCCCCGCTCGCCCATCGTCTCCGACCGGGGTTGGTTTCTTCAAACCAACCAGGTGAGCTTCTGCCCTTGCTCCATTTACTTCTGTTTGTTTAATATCCGTCAAGCTAGTCCGCTGGCTAGTAAGAGAGTGCCCGTTCCCGGACCCACCATCTTGAGTGGTCATCGTGGACAATAGTGAGTGAGTGACCTAGTGCCCCTAAGGCACCCGGCCGCCCTTGATTGTGGGCATCATACCTTCGGTGTTGAGTACGGACTGACTAGATCTAGAGGGGTGAATAGATCTTGTCCCCCTTTTTTGATTTATCAAACAAAGACTAATTGGATCACGAGAAATCAATGAAGTATAGAACTAACGCTGATAGCAAGAATGACAGTAAACACACAAAGACACACACACACAACAAGCAAACCACAAGACAATACTTTTTAGGTGGTTCAGTCCCTTCCCGAGACTTACGTCCACCCCTTGCTCAATTTGAGCAAGGCTTCACTATATGAGAATTTCTGATCTCACACAAACACCGCTGTCACACAGCTTGTTCCTGCTGACACACAGCTTGAATCCGCTGCCTCACAGCTTGACACTAGTTGTAAAGATGAATAGAAAAGATGTAACAGGCTGAACATGGACTTTTGTAGCAGAGTAATTAAAGAGTTCAGCTTGGGACTCAATCACATAGGTAACAAGGCAAGACTCCCTGTAGGACTTCCAGCAGGATGTCTTCAGCTGCCTTGCTGCTGGAGCTTGCAACGCCTTGAGCCAGATCTTCCTTCTGCAGCACCGACGAACACTTCTATCTTATGCAGCTTTTTGATTGCGGGAGAGCCACTCTTCCTTTTCTGGTTAGAGAAACTTCTGATGCTGATCTTCCTTAGCTTCTTCTCTATATTCCCATATTCAGTTCTCTATGCATCGTGTAGCCTCTCTTTTCTTTTTGCACCAGTTCATATCAAGCCCGAAGCTGTTTCCCGCGCTTAGTGCAAAACCTGTTCGGTTACTCGCTAAAAAATAGGGAGAAGATTAAAGATAATCTTAAAAAAGGTTTGACCGGTTCTTAGCAAGATTCTCTCCTTGAATCCCGTGCAGAATCTTATCCTCTGAACAGCCCAACAACCTACAACAACAACCTGCAGGTTTCAAGGAATCGAAACTGAATTCGGTTGGATTTCGGTTCTGGACGCTGAACCGCTTGTGGTCGACAACGACCCTGTCTCTGGTCGACAATGAGCAGTGTCCAGACGGCTGGTTTTTCAGGCTGATGCTCGTATCGCTCATTGTTGACACTAGCCCTGTCGCTGGTCGACAAGGGGCAATGTCCAGATGACTGGCGGTTCTGTCTGATGCTCTATCTGTTCCGTGGTCGACAACGAGCAGGGCTCTGGTCGACAACCAGAGCGCGTACAGAGGAAAAATGACTTGAGCTGTGTTTGGTTGGATTTGTTGGTCGACAATGACCACTTCTCTGGTTGACAAGCAACCTTTGACATTTCTTCTGATTTGTTGATTTCATTAGTACTTCAGTAAACCTGAAATAACTTGAACTATCAGATTTGCATTGAATTGGACACATCCATCATGTGAAGACGCAATCAATCAATCTTGCATGTGTTGTGTTATTAAAATAGATTAATCACACATATCCTTTGTCATCATCAAAACTAAAGGGATGCACAACATTCTCCCCCTTTTTGATGATGACAACCATGAGTCATTGTGACAATCAGGAGATTATTTCAACCAGAAAATGCATTTGATATGCCATTCAGAAACTATCATAACATATATCATTTTCACAGATTTCAGCCAGAAAATTCATTTGATATGCCTTTCAAAAGTATCATAACACGAATTACATGAATGAAAACAAAGGCAAAGACTTGACATCTAGACACACCTAGACAGACAATGACACACATAGACTCTCTCCCCCTTTGTCAACAGCAAAAAGAGGAGTATCCAGACATTCACTCCGAGGAGGACGAAGAAGTCTCGGGCTTCACGTTCTCTGCCATCCGATCCAGCTTGTCAACTATGTGTGCATAAGAAAGCCTTAGCTTCTGGATCTCGGAGATAGTAGCATGGTGATTCTGTTTAATCTGCTGGTTTGTGAACTCAATGCGTGTACCCATCTCTGCTGACACTTCAGCTAATGTGGCAACCAGTCTGTTAAACTGAGAGCTAGCATGTTCTGAGTGTTCCTGTTGCTTGATGAACCTGGTCTCCATCTGCTGCTCTAGTCTTTGGACTTTCAGCTCCAAGCGCCCGGTTGCAGCATTCGTACTTTCTTGAAAGGATTGGAATTGAGTTGTGAGTGAGGTCAGCTGAGATGCTATCTGGAGAAGCACTCCGTGAGACTCAGTGTTGGAGGTGGAAGGAGGCGGTGGAGCAGAAGTAGACGGAGGTGGAACAGACGTAGATGGAACATGAGTGGCTGCAGTGCCTGGTTGCCATGGCACAATAGCGAGTGAAGGTGGAGGATGGGTAGCAGTGGTGGTAAAAGTGGGAGTGTGAGTGGGAATCACCACAGGTGGAGGGGTTGCAGCAGGGCTAACATGAATTGGTGTCTGTGGTGGAGAAGAGGGAGGCAACGGTGCTTTGGATTTACCCTTGGATGGTAGGGTGCGCTGGACTTGATCTCCTACCTTCTTATAGCCCAAAAATGTGGTCACGTAATGGAATGAGTATACGTGCCGTTTGGGAATGACAACGCGCGGAGCGTGAGGAATGGGTATAGTTGCTGCTTCCAAAATGGCAGTTATGTGGGCAGCATAAGGAAGAGAGTTCAGGGGATAATGCAAGAGGGTTTTGAAAGTGTTCTGCATGAGCTTGGGAAGGCAGATGGGTTGGCGTGTGATGAGGCCATGGAGAAGAAATAGGTGAAGTCGACTTACATGTTCCCTGGTGCCTCCTCTTGGTTGGATTATGGTGGTAAGAAGGTGATGGAGCAATCGATGAAGAGGAGGGAAAGTGTTGGCATTGAGGGATTTTGGAAGGACCTCAGCGACTGGGTGGCCAGTGACCACGTCGTATGCAGCTTTGAAGTCAAAATTCTCAGGATTGAAGGCAGTACCATGCCGGGAAATATTCAGCGCCTTGTGGAGTAGCTTGAAGTCGAGGCTGACGACGACACCCTGAACTACTGTATAGACCTTGTCATCCACGACTTGCATATTGTGGTAGAACTCTTGCACAAGCTGTGGGGAATACATAGTATGTGCAGAGACAAACTCTGTCCAGCCTTGGGCGTCCAAAACTTCCAGCAGCTCTGGGAACATCTCCATCAGCTTCTGATCGGAGAAATCTACTATTCTCGGTGGCAGGATGGTCCGGGGCTTCAGTGATCCAGAGACTGGATGGACGATGGGCATATCGAAAGTTGCTGTCTTATCCGTTGTCGACCGCCGAGTGGTCGATGGCTGACCCTGCGTGGCCTTCTGCTTGGAGTGCTTGGACGGCGGCGACGATTCGGCAGGAACCTGATCCCTTGCTCGCTTGGACGACCTCTGAGCACGCGACGGATTCATGGTGGAAGGTAGCGAGAGAGTGTGTTGAGGCGAGAGAGAGGGATGCACAAGGGGTCGAATGACGCGGGACGGGGACCGACACGGACTAAGACTCACAAAAGACTCTAACTCAGGCCAGCAGTAGCACGCTCAAGGGTCGCCAAGTGGCTGACCACCGTGATATCCCACAGAATGAGGGACGTCTCTCAACAGAAACTCCGACCTCGGCCGTCCCAAGGAGGGAAGCGCACGTGTCTAGGCGTATAGTCGACCTCCAAAGACAAGGGGAGTCGAGTCCTAGCTCGAAGCTCGGCTAGTGCTAACGGACGGGTGCTCTCACTCACGGTCCGCGGTGATGGCAAAAGTAGCTAGGCGCCTACTCTCTCTCACGCGGCATATTCAATCACATACTAAAAGAGCAAGCAAAGGTGGAGGAGTCGGAGCGCGTACCTCCACGCCTAGGCGTGGGGAAGGAACCCCGGCCGTGGACCAACAACCCGATACACCAGAGCAATAAATTACAACCCCCAATAATGGCCCACTCCTCGCAGGGAGGTAAGAGGCTACAAACAATACGTTCGGGTTGCCGGACACGGGTTGACGGGCCGCACTCGATGACGGGCGCGATGCTGCAGAATCGGTGCCGCGCGCGCCTGGACGGAGACGGGTCCCACGGGTTGATGCGATGTCCGTTCGAGGCACCGTCAGAGAGGACGCGTTGCTGATGGCTGGAGGAACGCTCAGACCAGAGGGGACGCGCTGGATGCGCCGGTGGTGGCCGTGGGCGCTGCCGAAAACCAGGTCTGGTTCTGTTGTCGCAGAACCGCGCACGCCGTCGGTAAAATCCGGAACTCGGTCGTCTGGTGCCCGAACAGGTCCGGGCCGGTTGGAGGTGAGAGCTGACTGGCAGAGGTGACCCTCGGCCAAACGGCGTCGGCAGATGATGCCGACACGAGTCGCAGGAGCCGCTGGAAGTTGGGGTTGGTTCGCTGGGCGGACTGTGCAGGCACGCCGGCGCAACCCCACGAGATCGACCGCCACGGACGGTGACGATGTCGAAACGCGACGCCGTCGGCGGCGTTGGAAAGCTGACTCGGAGATCCACGAACCCTGAAGAAACCAGCGCAAAAGACGCAGCGTGGAGGCCTGGGGAAAATCCGCAATCAGGGTCTCCCCGCTGGGCGAGCAGAGAAAGTGGTGCTGGCGCAGGTCGGCGGAGAAAATCGGTACGGGCAGTGCCGATCTCCGATTGATGCAAAACCGGCGCCGACGCGAAGCTGATCCGCAGACGTATCTCCAGAAAATAGATCGTGGCAAAACTCGTCCAAGAAGGGGGCGCGAGCTCTGCTACAAGTCGGGGCAGAAATCTGGAATCACGCACACGAACCGTTGAGGAAGAAGATGAGGATAAGAGGGAACCCCGGAGTCCACCGAGGGCTGAGGCTTCACACCTCGCCGTTCTCCCGTCGCAGGAGAAGAGAAAGAGAGAGAGAGGGGCGCAAATGCCTTGCACAATAATCCATTTTTGTATTCAAATTATGTCTAAACCGTGATCAGTACAAGGAGAAGATTACTTATAGGGGAAGGGGAATTAGGGTTTTCACCCAAGCCAAAGGGAAGGGGGGGCGCAAAAGGGAGGGGGTAGGGGCGGCCATCCCTCCTCCAAACAGGGGGGTGCGATCCATCCTCCTCCAATCAAGGAGGAATCCAAGGGGGGGGGGGCGCCCAAAGGGGAAAGGGGGGAGAGGAGGAAAGGGGAAAGGAGGGGGGCCCAAAAAGGAAAGAGAAGGGGCAAGAGGGGGAAGGAGGCGCAGCCACCCTAGGTGGGGGGTTGCGCCCTCCTCTCCAAACCCTAACCCTAACCCACTAACCAAGGACCAAGGCTTGGCCCAATAAGGGAGGAAGAAACCCATTATCCCTACATAGCCTGATAACAATAGGAAAGAAACTAGATAACGTGTCCACGCAGGGACCAAACCTAGGCCCAACATGGCCTAAAGCATAATAAAAAGATAACTAGAAGGTGCCGCCGTCGCCGAGCCACAAGGAGGTAGCAGTGTGTCGGGTGCTCCATCGGGGATAGCGTCGCGTGTCCTCACCAATTCTCCCCGGGTGGGAAGAACTCGACCCCGTCGAGTAAGGGTCACGGTCGCTGAGGTACCGCTCCAGCAGGTCCGGATCGATCCGCTCCAGCTCTCCACGTGTAATCCAGGTGTTGTCCGACTCGGGGCGCCCTCTCCAACGCACTAAGAAGCGTTGGTAGGCTCCGCTCCTGGTAGTAGTCACCTGCTCATCCAATATGCAATCTATATGCTCGCGTGTATGTAATGGGGCTGGAGGAGGTGGACTCTCAGTAGGTGTGTCACTCACAACAGGAGGGTCAGGCCCAAATAACTCACTGGGTATCACCGCGGGATCCCGGTAAGCCACCAGATCAGAGACATTGAACGTGGAACTGATCCCGTAGTCGTCTGGTAGCTCGATCACATACGCGTTCGACCCAATACGCCTCAACACTCTGAATGGTCCTGCACCGCGGTCTTGGAGCTTCTTTACGGCTCCCGAAGGAAACCGTTCCGGTCTAACCCGGACCATGACGTACTCTCCCTCGCGGAACTCACGTGTGCGTCTGTGCGCGTCAGCTAACTCCTTGTAACGTGCGTTGCTGGCCTCAAGGTGGTGATGATGCAGACTCCGAACTAGCTGTGTTGACTCATACCTATGTGAATGCAGTGGTGGTCCTGGACATCCAAACATGGATCTAACATGCCTATGACGTCTACCTGACTTGACAACATGGGGAGGGCCTGGACAACCAAAGTAGAACCTAGCAGGCACATGTGTCCTATGACATATGGTAGACTCAGAAGGATGAATAATCCCAAGTTTACTCATGACATCTCCCCTATATGACGATGGACATGGTGAAACATGGGGAAGAGACATGTGTCCCTGGCCTCCTAAGCTCGGGCATCTGGATGCCGATAAGGTGAGGTGTTGACTAGAAGGCCTAGGTGGTGTCTGATAGTGGACCTCCTCGACAAGGTGGGGAAAAGAATATGGGTCGAGAGGCTCACCAGGGAGGGGATCGAAAGGGTCAAAGAAATGATGACCCCTCCCGACAGGTCCCTTCACTATACTTGCCCATGTGCGACATTCGCCCAGGTGCAGATAATCACCTTCGGGCACTCTCATGTATGGGGCAAGAGGCTCATGAGGACGGCAAGGAAGGCAAGGTTCCTCCCTCGGGACCGTGAAACCATAAGCGGGGACAAAATCAACCTCCACGGGTATGGGAAATAATAAAAGGACCTCGGATGTGATATGTCCTATGGTGTAGACCGAGGTAATAGACCCCAAAGCAGGGAGTGTAAAGCTATGACTATAGGGTTGGTCAGACCCTAAGGTCAACATATAGGTCAACTCCCATTGATAATCTAAACTCCTAAGGAAGTCCTTCACATTTTCAAGAAAGCAGAAGGACCGAAAAGTGGTGTGAAAGGAGTTAAGGGGTATTATTGGGAGGGCTGGTCCCATGGGTGTATAGCAAGGAATGGCGACATCTAGAAGTGGACCCTCCCTTAGCCAGCTAGCTAAAGACTCTCCAATGACCAGTTCACCCTCGGAAGGTAAGAATGTCTCTATATGAGGGTCTAAGGGTGAAGCCTCTCTCTCGGGAGTGGAAACTGAGTCCTCTATGATGTGGGGGGGGTCACTCCCTAACTCCTCAACCTCAGTTAGGTACTCCTCCATCAACTCCTGTTCAGCCTCGTAACTCACTGGAACAAACCCAGGTGATGACATGGAGGTGGTCGGCGTAACGCCGTCATGGAAGACAAACTCACCGGGAAGGTGAGATGGGTGTAAGGTGCAGGTCCTCCTATCCAGGTCGATGGTCGCACTTCTTTCCTCCAACCAAGTTCGCCCTAAAATGATGCATGGACCAGCAAGTGTGCTGATCTTGCACCAAGCGCCATCGAAATATTTAACGGGGCCAAACCACCGTTGAAACTCGATAAAAGCTAAACCATCACGGAGAACAATCTCCCCAGTCTTAGAGAGAGACTCAACAATATCCTGTGAGACACAATTATATGAAACCTTACTGATGAAGTCGATCTCCGTATGCAACCCATTAGGTAGGATGGCCACGGACATGACAGGGCGCTGAAACGACTCGGTCATCGGTATAGGGATCGGGTCTCCCGACGACTGAGTGGTAGGGCCGACACCCACGGGTCGTGCCATAAGAGCGTCGAATCGGGCCAACAGGGATGACCAATCTGACACGTGGGCACGAGGAACCACCATGGGGCTGGCGGGGAGCTGGACATGCAAGACTCAGCGAGACAAGGATAAAAACTCTAACTAGACACAAGCCTAAAATGACAATGCAATGGTTGGTTACCTAGATGAACTAAGAGACTCAATGCACCCTAGACAACCTAAAGACTCAAAAGACCTAAGACCCCAATTTGTTAGAACAAACTGGTTCCCTAAGCTCTGATACCAAATTTGACGCGGGACGGGGACCGACACGGACTAAGACTCACAAAAGACTCTAACTCAGGCCAGCAGTAGCACGCTCAAGGGTCGCCAAGTGGCTGACCACCGTGATATCCCACAGAATGAGGGACGTCTCTCAACAGAAACTCCGACCTCGGCCGTCCCAAGGAGGGAAGCGCACGTGTCTAGGCGTATAGTCGACCTCCAAAGACAAGGGGAGTCGAGTCCTAGCTCGAAGCTCGGCTAGTGCTAACGGACGGGTGCTCTCACTCACGGTCCGCGGTGATGGCAAAAGTAGCTAGGCGCCTACTCTCTCTCACGCGGCATATTCAATCACATACTAAAAGAGCAAGCAAAGGTGGAGGAGTCGGAGCGCGTACCTCCACGCCTAGGCGTGGGGAAGGAACCCCGGCCGTGGACCAACAACCCGATACACCAGAGCAATAAATTACAACCCCCAATAATGGCCCACTCCTCGCAGGGAGGTAAGAGGCTACAAACAATACGTTCGGGTTGCCGGACACGGGTTGACGGGCCGCACTCGATGACGGGCGCGATGCTGCAGAATCGGTGCCGCGCGCGCCTGGACGGAGACGGGTCCCACGGGTTGATGCGATGTCCGTTCGAGGCACCGTCAGAGAGGACGCGTTGCTGATGGCTGGAGGAACGCTCAGACCAGAGGGGACGCGCTGGATGCGCCGGTGGTGGCCGTGGGCGCTGCCGAAAACCAGGTCTGGTTCTGTGGTCGCAGAACCGCGCACGCCGTCGGTAAAATCCGGAACTCGGTCGTCTGGTGCCCGAACAGGTCCGGGCCGGTTGGAGGTGAGAGCTGACTGGCAGAGGTGACCCTCGGCCAAACGGCGTCGGCAGATGATGCCGACACGAGTCGCAGGAGCCGCTGGAAGTTGGGGTTGGTTCGCTGGGCGGACTGTGCAGGCACGCCGGCGCAACCCCACGAGATCGACCGCCACGGACGGTGACGATGTCGAAACGCGACGCCGTCGGCGGCGTTGGAAAGCTGACTCGGAGATCCACGAACCCTGAAGAAACCAGCGCAAAAGACGCAGCGTGGAGGCCTGGGGAAAATCCGCAATCAGGGTCTCCCCGCTGGGCGAGCAGAGAAAGTGGTGCTGGCGCAGGTCGGCGGAGAAAATCGGTACGGGCAGTGCCGATCTCCGATTGATGCAAAACCGGCGCCGACGCGAAGCTGATCCGCAGACGTATCTCCAGAAAATAGATCGTGGCAAAACTCGTCCAAGAAGGGGGCGCGAGCTCTGCTACAAGTCGGGGCAGAAATCTGGAATCACGCACACGAACCGTTGAGGAAGAAGATGAGGATAAGAGGGAACCCCGGAGTCCACCGAGGGCTGAGGCTTCACACCTCGCCGTTCTCCCGTCGCAGGAGAAGAGAAAGAGAGAGAGAGGGGCGCAAATGCCTTGCACAATAATCCATTTTTGTATTCAAATTATGTCTAAACCGTGATCAGTACAAGGAGAAGATTACTTATAGGGGAAGGGGAATTAGGGTTTTCACCCAAGCCAAAGGGAAGGGGGGGCGCAAAAGGGAGGGGGTAGGGGCGGCCATCCCTCCTCCAAACAGGGGGGTGCGATCCATCCTCCTCCAATCAAGGAGGAATCCAAGGGGGGGGGGGGGGCGCCCAAAGGGGAAAGGGGGGAGAGGAGGAAAGGGGAAAGGAGGGGGGCCCAAAAAGGAAAGAGAAGGGGCAAGAGGGGGAAGGAGGCGCAGCCACCCTAGGTGGGGGGTTGCGCCCTCCTCTCCAAACCCTAACCCTAACCCACTAACCAAGGACCAAGGCTTGGCCCAATAAGGGAGGAAGAAACCCATTATCCCTACATAGCCTGATAACAATAGGAAAGAAACTAGATAACGTGTCCACGCAGGGACCAAACCTAGGCCCAACATGGCCTAAAGCATAATAAAAAGATAACTAGAAGGTGCCGCCGTCGCCGAGCCACAAGGAGGTAGCAGTGTGTCGGGTGCTCCATCGGGGATAGCGTCGCGTGTCCTCACCATCGAAAGGGGACTGGAGATGGAGGACGACCGTGAAGGGTGAAAACGGCGAGAGTGAGAAGAGTAGGGACCCAGTCGGTTCAATTTATAGGGCAGGATATTAGTGAATGAGATATGGGTCATAGATTCTAGGGTAGTGGAACCAGCGCAATGCTGAAAACGAAGGGCCAGGATTAAATCAGCCGAATTAAATTTGGGGGATTTATTGAAGTGTACATCCATTCCTTAATGAAGCATTTATGTAACCTCTCCACCCTTATGCAAAGACCACCTTGTAAACTAGTAGAGTGGGCTTAGTGATTCACTTGAATTTGAAAGTATTGCACCAATAAGCTTACGCCCCATATCTAATTTCCTCCACATGACCTCTTAAACTTATAATAGATTTCATGAGATGATTTTAATAGCTGTGCTTGCTGAAAAGTGTTTTCAACTTTTCTTTGCATGCCATACCTTTGGTCAACCATTTTCCTCTGCCTTTTAGATAATTTTGAGTGTTTCCTTTTGGAATCATTTTGAAAGCTGTGGTCAGGTTTATCACATGCTTTTCTACACGAGGAGACACGCTTTTTACACGCCAGAAACCTCGGCTACTTAGCATGCCTAACCATTCCACTTTTAACTGGGACACACCTTTGATCCGTGAGGATATACGTTTATCAGACGCCAATATCCCCAGTTACTCAGTATGCCCAGTTTCAATAATTTTTGATAGTAGCAGAGATAGATTGATTCTTCATGACACACATGCCTCTCACTTATTTTTCATCCATTTTTTCTTAAGATGGGAGGCAATAGTTTCTCAGAATCCAATCCATTGCTCAACCATGAAGACAGAGTTATGGCGTATTCCACGTGCATTCATGCTATATTTTTGGATTTATATTAACTATTCAGAACGGGCACAGATAGAGAAATCGACTTACTACTAACAATCATAAGTCTCCAAAATCATGTGACAGAATCATAGTTATGGTTTGAATTTATTGAAGTAGTACAGTCCAAATCCTCATTACTACACTCAACCTCTACTCTTATTGAATACATTGGTGATTTTATAGGAAGATATGGTTAGGTTAATCAATGTTTTATCAAGGAATGAGTTTACACTTTTTCTCCCCCTCAATTTGATAATCCATGCTGAATTAAGAAGTACTGTTGGCCAGGATGAGATAGAAAGACACAGGGAATGGGAAGTATGGATGATGGTGAATGAGTGAAGATGAATCTGAGCTCAAACAGTTTAAACAATCCAGAAGATTTCCTACCAGAACTAGTGTTAACCAGGAACCTGTTTAAAGTGGACATTTGCTTCCTTACAGATCCATTGTCGACCATGGAACTGTCTCTGGTCGACATCTGCGCAGTCACAGACCCTGCCTGATGTTGACATCTGCTTTCTTATAAATCTATTGTTGACTATGGGACTGTCTATTGTCGACATCTGCGTAGTCACAGAACCAAACAGTTTCCTGCCTTGATGCCTTGGTCGACCAGTGCCCTGTCTTGGGTCGACCACCAGAGCTAACCAGTAGCATTGCCAGGAATTTGCAGAAAGTTGCTTGAGTAACAGCAGACACCAGAGCTTCCAAACACAATCAGTACCAGAGATCTAACTGACATATCTAATTACAGAAATGACAGAAAGCTATACAGAGAACACATGAATATGAGCATTTCAAGAATTTTTAGGAGATATTCTACATATCCCCAACTCCCTTCTTAGAGTTGAAAATCTGTCATTGTTAAGGGGTTTAGTGAAAATATCTGCCAATTGTTTTTCAGTTTCTACAAATTGAAGCATGAAATTTTTTTTTGGATACCTCATCTCTCAGAAAATGATGACGGATCTCAATGTGTTTTGTCCTAGAATGTTGAATGGGGTTTTTAGACAAGTTAATAGCACTAGTGTTGTCACATAAAATGGGTGCACAACCAAGATCTACATTGTAGTCTTAGAGTTGATGTTTTATCCAAAGAACTTGTGTACCACAACTCCCTACTGCGACATACTCAGCCTCAGCAGTGGAGAGTGCTACAGAATGTTACATTTTAGAAGCCCATGAAATTAAACATCCACCTAAGAATTGACAATATCCACTAGTACTCTTCCTATCAATTTTGCAACCAGCATAATCAGCATCCGAATATGAGATCAGATCTAGTTTGCAATATGTAGGATACCACAAACCCAATTCTTGGGTGCCGGCAAGGTATCGAAAGATACGCTTGACAGCTCCTAAATGTGATTCCCTAGGACTAGACTGATATCTAGCACACATGCATACACTGAACTGAATATCTGGCCTTGATGCAGTTAAGTATAGTAGGGATCCGATCATACCTCTGTATTTCTTGGCATCTACCATGTTACCTTTTATATCTGCTTCCAAGGTTGCACTTGTACCCATGGGTGACTCGATTGGCTTGCAGCTTTCCATGCCAAATTTCTTCAACATTTCTTTTATGTACTTGGATTGATTTATGAAATATCCTTCTCTGCATTGTGAGATCTGCAACCCAAGAAAGAATTGTAAATCACCCATTAGGCTCATTTCAAACTCATTAGTCATTAAATTTGCAAATTCAGTACACAAAGAGGTTTCAGTAGATCCAAACACGATATCATCCACATAGATTTGTACAATCAGTATATCCTTACCATGGGTCTTGGAAAATAATGTTTGATCAATTTTACCTCTTGTGTATCCCTTTTTAGTGAGGAAGGAGCTCAACCTTTCGTACCAAGCCCGAGGAGCCTACTTTAATCCATACAAAGCTTTATGCAATTTGAACACATGATTAGTAAGTTCATCATTTTCAAAACCAGGGGATTGTTCCACATAGACCTCTTCTTTTATAATACCATTTAGAAATGCACTTTTTACATCCATTTGTTGTAGTTTAATTCCATGAGAAGATGCAAAGGCTAATAATATCCTGATGGCTTCTAATCTAGCAACTAGAGCATATGATTCTTCAAAGTCAACTCCAAGTTCCTGGTTGTACCCTTTAGCCACCAGCCGAGCCTTGTTTCTCATTACAACCCCTTCTTCATTCAACTTGTTTTTATATACCCATTTGGTTCCAATTACAGGGTGAGATGAAGGTCTAGGGACAAGTCTCCACACCTGATTTCTTTCAAACTGATTTAGTTCTTCATGCATAGCATTTATCCATGATTCATCTTTTAAGGCTTCCTCTACAGATTTGGGCTCTATTTGGGACACAAGAGCAAGTTGATCCAGTTCATTAATGGCCTTAATCTGAGATCTAGTCTTCCTAGGATCATGTATTCCACCAATAATGTTATCTAAGGGATGATCTCTAAGAAGTCTTAAGTTTTCAAGATTGTTACCTGAGATGATCTCTCCTTCGGTCTGATCATTGGAATTACCTTGGTTTCTTTCTTGATTCTGTGCTTCTTCATTCTCCATCGGTTCTTCTTTGTCTTTCAGAAATTCTCCATCTTCTTCTTCCTTGCTGACCTGTTCATTTTAAATAAGATCATTAACTTCATCAAATGAGATATGAGGGGATTCTTCAACAATTTGATCTTTGGTGTTAAAAACCCGATAGGCTCTTGATCGGTCAGAATAGCCCAAGAATATTCCTGAGTTACTCTTTGGTTCAAATTTGTCCAAGACTCTCTTATCATTGTTATGAATGAAACATCTTGCACCAAAGATTCTAAGATGAGCTAGAGATGGTTTCTTACCTTTGAGCATTTCATATGGAGTTTTTGTACTAGATGGTCTTACCATTGCCCGGTTTACAATGTAGCATGCTGTGTTGACCGCCTCAGCCCAAAACTTCCTTGGAAGATTAGCTTCAGCCAACATGGTTCTAGCCATCTCGACAAGAGTGCGGTTCCTTCTCTCTACAACTCCATTTTGCTCCGGTGTCCTTGGTGAGGAGAATCTGTGGGTTATGCCCTTGTTTCTGCAGAATACATCAAAATCAGAATTTTCAAACTCCCCCCCATGGTCAGATATGATTGTACACACTTTGGACTTACCATCCTGCTTCATTCTTTTGTAAAATTCCTGAAATTCATGAAAAGCATCACTTTTATGTGATAAGAACATTACCCATGTAAATCTGGAAAAATCATCCACTAGAACATAACCATATTTCTTACCACTAAGACTGGCAATTCTTGTTGGGCCAAAAAGGTCCATGTGTACAAGTTCTAGGGGTCTAGATGACTGACTTTCAGTTCTACCTTTGAATGATTTTCTTGTTTGCTTTCCTTGGGTGCATGCTTTACATACTTTGACATTTTGAGCAAACAAAATTTCAGGCAAACCAAGAACCATTTTATTTTTCACAAGTTTGTGCAGCACCCTATAGCTAACATGCCCTAGCCTTCGGTGCCACAACCAGGTCAAGTCCTCCTTCTTGGCGGTTAGGCACAAGTTGGAGTGGGCTGGATCATCCAAGTCTATCATGTAGACATTGTTCACTCTCTCACCCATAAACTTGACTGCATCTGAATTTGGTTCAATAATCTTGCAGGTCTTGGAGTCAAATACTACTTTATGGCCTTTGTCGCATAGTTGACTGATGCTCAATAAATTATATTCCAGTCCATCCACCAGCAAAACATTGTCAATACAGTTTGAAGGTTTCTTACCTATCTTACCTCTTCCGATAATCTTGCCTTTGTTATTTCCTCCAAACGTCACATAACCTCCATCTTTTGAGCTTAGCTGGGAGAACTTGGTCTTGTCTCCTGTCATGTGTCTTGAGCAACCACTATCTAAGTACCACTTGTTGTGCATGGCTGCCAGACATTCCTGCATCACGAATTACACAGAAACTTTTGGACCCCAATGGTACCCGGGTCCCAGATAGCTTGTGAAATCATGAAACTGCTGTAACAACATCTTGGGAACCCAAATTTTGTTAGAATAGTTTGTCTTTTCGTTTCTTAACTTGTTCAGGTTGTGTTCCTTTTGATTTAATGTTCCTCTATTTTGAGTCCTTTTTCTTAAATTCCAATTTCCATTCTGTTTCAGCTGAGAGAAGTTGTGAGTTCTGTTTGTGTGTCTGGTCGACATCTGGTATGTCTGTGGTCGACCAGGGTTTCTCCAGAAGCCAGCACCTGTTCTGTTTGTGTGTCTGGTCGACATAGGAGGAGTCTGTTGTCGACCAGCCTGTTTCCAGACACCTTGTTTTACAGGTTTGGGTTTATTAACATGATTTAATGCTCTGTTTGTCTGGTTACTTCTGTGAATTTGACCTTCTCGTCTGATATGGCTGTTGTTTTTAAGCTGATGTAGATTGACCATTTTCCCTTTAGAGTTCCTCTCTTCCAAGGTGACATTAGTCTGTTTAGAGGAACTTTCAGCTATGTCCTTTTGTTTGTTTTGATATAGGTTTATCAAGGGGCCTTTTCCTTTTGTGTCAGCTTTTTCATTTAATATTTTTAGTTGGAATTCCTTTTTAGCTGTTGGGTTGTATCCTAACCCCTCTTTCTGAAAATTTACTTTTATTCCCAACACATCGTTCAAGTTTTCTTCACCCTTAGTCATTTTTTCCAATGTTTCCTATTTGTTTTTCAGTTCACTTTGGATTCTTTCTATTTCTTTCAGAAGTTGACTGTTTTCTTCCTTGAGTGAGTTGTTTCTTTCTTGAGTTAGCTTAGTTTCCTGTTCATATTCTTGAGTCTTTAGTTTTAACTCATCAATTGTGTTTTTTAGTATCTCATTTTCTTCTAATAGCTCTTTGACATTTTCTTCATCTGTCTTGTGTTGATTCAGCTTATTTTGCAAGGTGGTGATTTCCAATTCTAGTTTAGTTCTGTTAGCAATTAAGTTGCTATCATTATTGAGCTGATTGACTTTCTTCTTCAACCTTTTATTTTCCTTTCTTGTTGTTTCATATGTATCAAGTAAGTCTGAATAGGCTTCTTCCCAATCTGAGCTAGAAAAGTCTTGAAACTGGGAGGTTACCTCAAGATCGTTGCTGTCTCCTTCGGCCATTAAACATGTGTTTCCTTCTTCTTCTTCGGAGGTTGTTTCCTCTTCGCTGCTTTCCTCCTCCTCGCTCCATGTGCTTATCATTGCCTTTGGTCTCTTGCCTTTCCACTTGAAGCTTGATTTCTTAGGAGCCTCTGGACATTCAGCCTTCATGTGTCCTGGTTTCCTGCAGTTGTAGCAAACAAGCTTGTTAGATGAAGCTTTGTTTTTGTCAAACTTAAACTGGGATGATTTCCTTACCGTGCCCTTAGGATTTTTAAATCCCTTACCTTCCTTCCGCAAGAACCTTCTGAACTTTCTTGTTAGCATGGCTAGCTCGCCAGTTTCCTCACCTGTGCTAGATGAGTTATCAGTGTCAGATAATTCAGAGGTGCCTATTTTAGTCTTCAGGGTGAGCTGCTTCTTTTTCTTGCCCTCATCTTCGTTTCTCTTTAGGTTGACCTCATATGCCATTAGGGAACCTACCAGTTCATCCACAGTCATAGTTGTGAGGTCTTTTGAGTCCTCAATTACTGTGGCCTTGGTATGCCACATAGGAGTGAGGGACCTTAAGATTTTCCTCACAAGCTCCTGCTCTTTGTAGGTCTTCCCTAGACTCTTTAAGCTATTTGTTAGTTGTACTAGTCTGGCATACATCTCAGAAATGTTTTCATCAGTTTTCATTCTAAACATTTCGTATTCTGAGACTAGCATATTTGCTTTGGACTCTCTTACCTCTGAAGTACCTTCATAGATGACCTTGAGTCGATCCCACATCTCCTTGGCTGTTGCACATTGTGAGACTCTTGAGAACTCCGTGGGGTGAAGCGCACATTGCATCACGTTCATTGCTCCCCAGTTGATGGTTGATTTTCTGACCTGTTCTCTGGTCCAGGTATCCTCATCGTCGGGCAGATCATAGGGTCCGCGGCTTACCACTCTCCACATCTCATGATCTTGTGCTCTCAAGAACACCTGCATACGATTTTTCCAGTATGAATAATCATTTCCATCAAAATATGGTGGTCTAGTTACTGAGTGTCCCTCAGCCATTAGACTTCTAGAGTTCAGTCCGCCAGCTTTCTCCTGGTTGTTAGACCACATTTTTGGAGAACCTGCTCTGATACCACGTGTTGAGTACGGACTGACTAGATCTAGAGGGGGGGTGAATAGATCTTGTCCCCCTTTTTCGATTTATCAAACAAAGACTAATTGGATCACGAGAAATCAATGAAGTATAGAACTAACGCTGATAGCAAGAATGACAGTAAACACACAAAGAGACACACACACAACAAGCAAACCACAAGATAATACTTTTTAGGTGGTTCAGTCCCTTCCCGAGACTTACGTCCACCCCTTGCACAATTTGAGCAAGGCTTCACTATATGAGAATTTCTGATCTCACACAAACACCGCTGTCACACAGCTTGTTCCTGCTGACACACAGCTTGAATCCGCTGCCTCACAGCTTGACACTAGTTGTAAAGATGAATAGAAAAGATGTAACAGGCTGAACATGGACTTTTGTAGCAGAGTAATTAAAGAGTTCAGCTTGGGACTCAATCACATAGGTAACAAGGCAAGACTCCCTGTAGGACTTCTAGCAGGATGTCTTCAGCTGCCTTGCTGCTGGAGCTTGCAACGCCTTGAGCTAGATCTTCCTTCTGCAGCACCGACGAACACTTCTGTCTTCTGCAGCTTTTTGATTGCGGGAGAGCCACTCTTCCTTTTCTGGTTAGAGAAACTTCTGATGCTGATCTTCCTTAGCTTCTTCTCTATATTCCCATATTCAGTTCTCTATGCATCGTGTAGCCTCTCTTTTCTTTTTGCACCAGTTCATATCAAGCCCGAAGCTGTTTCCCACGCTTAGTGCAAAACCTGTTCGGTTACTCGCTAAAAAATAGGGAGAAGATTAAAGATAATCTTAAAAAAGGTTTGACCGGTTCTTAGCAAGATTCTCTCCTTGAATCCCGTGCAGAATCTTATCCTCTGAACAGCCCAACAACCTGCAACAACAACCTGCAGGTTTCAAGGAACCGAAACTGAATTCGGTTGGATTTTGGTTCTGGACGTTGAACCGCTTGTGGTCGACAACAACCCTGTCTCTGGTCGACAATGAGCAGTGTCCAGACGGCTGGTTTTTCAGGCTGATGCTCGTATCGCTCATTGTTGACACTAGCCCTGTCGCTAGTCGACAAGGGGCAATGTCCAGATGACTGGCAATTCTGTCTGATGCTCTGTCTGTTCCGTGGTCGACAACGAGCAGGGCTCTGGTCGACAACCAGAGCGCGTACAGAGGAAAAATGACTTGAGCTGTGTTTGGTTGGATTCGTTGGTCGACAATGACCACTTCTCTGGTCGACAAGCAACCTTTGACATTTCTTCTGATTTGTTGATTTCATTAGTACTTCAGTAAACCTGAAATAACTTGAACTATCAGATTTGCATTGAATTGGACACATCCATCATGTGAAGATGCAATCAATCAATCTTGCATGTGTTGTGTTATTAAAATAGATTAATCACACATATCCTTTGTCATCATCAAAACTAAAGGGATGCACAACATTCGGGAGGGTGAACCTTAGTTGTGCTGGCCCTCTACCAGCAAGGGTCCTTCTCCCCCACCTCGACTCGGCATCATCGAGTCACCACGGGTAACGGGTGCGCACGGTGAGACGGCGTCTTCCAAGCTTTCTCGACTTTTGTGAATGCGTTTGCGAATTAAGTCCAAGGGATCATTGTCACTTGCTGCATTCCCATCAATGTTTCACATCACGGTAGCCTACCTGAGTACCAGGTACCGGACCGCCACCACTGGCCCCTCCAGGGTCCCCAGGCCAACACTGGCCGGGGTAATCGTTAGCTCCCGAGGCCAGCCTCGTCCGATCTCCGGCACGGGCCCCGTGCCCCGGACATCGGTCACTATCCCAGCATCTTCCTGGGGTCCCCAACCCCAAGCTCTAGTAAAGTCGGCACCGAACACGGGCTCCTTGCCCCGGGTCTACGGCCTTTCAGCATATTCCTCGGGTCTCCAACCCCGAGCTCCAGCAAAGCCGGCACCCAACACGGGCTCCCAGCCCCGGGTCCACGGCCTCTCAGCATCTTCCTCGGGTCTCCAACCCCGAGCTCCAGCAAAGTCGGCACCCAACAAGGGCTCCCAGCCCCGGGTCCACGGCCTCTCAGCATATTTCTCTGGTTTCCAACCCCTAGCCCCAGCAAAGTCGGTACCCAACACGGGCTCCCAGCCCCATGTCCATGGCTCCTCAGCACTTTTCTCGGGCCCGCATGCCTGAGCCCCAGCAAAGCTGACCCTCGATATGGGCTCCCAGCCCCGAGCTCGCGGCTCTCCAGTGTTGCACTCTGGACCTCGGTTCTGAGCTCCAGCTGAACCGGCTCTCCCCGTGGGTCCCCTACCTAGGGGGCAAGGTTCCTCAGCACCCTTCTCGGGTCTCCCAACCCGAGCCCGGGCTACGTCAGCACCTACCACGAGTCCTCAACCCAGGGGTGTCAGCACCTTAGCACTTCCGACGGCGTCGCCTCCCGGTACAAGAGTGTCATCTCGAGCATCGGCAACCCTTCTATCGGCATAGGCAAAGGCTTATACCCGAGTCGCCCAGTCATCCACCCCCGGCACGGGTTTCGTACCCCGGGGGCCGATCCCAGTAACTTTGGCTGATAGCTTCACGCTGCTGGTCGCTCCGGGCCAGGTTTTCTCAGTCTACCATCTCAGGGCGGAGTCTTTTTTTGAACTATGGCAATACCTAGGCAGATCCGAGGATCAGCTAGGCATTTTATTAATATAGCAAAAAGGAAAACAACAAACAAGAAACAAGAGCCAATAGATAGACACCCTACGTAGAGGGGACTATATGAACATCAAAAAGGCTCAAAAGAAACCAAACAGAAAAGGAAACAAGAGCCCAGACAAAAAGGGGCAACCATCCTACACCAAGGCCCAAAGGGACACCAAGGCCTGCGAGAGCAGCAAGAAGATAACACCACGCCATGCAAAAAGACTAAGGATGACGAGGATTTGTACGACGGCGAGAGCTCCGGGTCACCCTGCGGGAGGAGAAGATCTCCCAACCTTGATCCTCCTCAGCACCATCGGAGCCATCCTGAGCCAAAGAGGCAGCTGGGGAAGAGACAACAGGGGGTGCGGCACCAAGGGAAACATTCGAAGATAAACTTCTGGCAACCGTGAAGGACTGTGGGGCAAAAGGTGAAGCTGCCAGGGCAGACGACTGACGGATCTCTTCTTCAGATGGCTGGCTAGGAGAGACCGAGGTAGTGGAGACGGCAGCACGAGCAAGAGGCGCGACGATGCTAGTAGAAGGGGTTGCCAAAGCAAGCACCACATGATGGGGCTACAGGGAAGAAGCCAGAGCAAGCCCCTTGCCACCGGTAGCAACAACAGGAGCAGGCAAAGAAATAGTGAAAGAGCCACCAAGGATGGGCAAGGCATCAATCTCAGCCTTCCACGATCGCAAATCAGCCAAGCGGGCCAAGCGTGCAGAGTCTTGAGGAGAGACGACATGAGGTTGCAGTGGAAACGAGGGGGCCGGTTCAACGCCCTTAAGATGAATTTGCTGTGGAGGAACAAGATCAGGGGCCAGAGCAATTCCTTTGCCACGATCAAGCCCAATCCTGGGAACCACAGGGGCAGAAGCTTCAAGACCATGAGAAGGCACCGCATCAACACCATCATCAGCCTCATAGAGGGCATTAGGAATGACCATCCCAACGGTCAAAACAGCAGCAGGTGCTGACTACAGCAAAGCACGAACATCACCAGAGGCAATAAGGGACTATAGAGATGAAACCTTAGCAGGCAGATCAACCGCAGGCAAACACCCGGAGGGGGCAGCATCAAGCACAGCACCACAAAGAACAGAAAGAGCAGGATCAACCTCATCAGGCGATACAAGACAACCAGACGGATTAGTGGGATTAGAATGGACCAAAGACCCGTCGTGCTCCCCCACTGGAGATGGATAGATAGTAGGAGAAGAATCTGCCAAAAGACTAGCATCCATGGACGAAGGAACAAATGGAGGAGCATCAGGGGTCAGCATGGCACGAGATGCAGCAAGGGGGACCACCCCTACATTGCCATCGAGAACACCACCAGAAGAGCCATGAGAAGGATCCGGCACCATCACACCAACCAAGCCACCAGAGTTTAATGCATCCATAACATCAATTGAAGGAGGCCTAACATCACCATTATTAGGGCCAATAATAGAAGGCACCGGTTGGGACACAGAATCACCAACAGGCGCAACAAGGGATAACAAGGGGCCTGCAAGATCACCCACGTCGCAAGGAACAGTCTTAGAATGAGGATCATCAACAGCAGAGCATGCTCTAGCCAAATTAATACGATCATCAATGGGAGATGGCAAAGGAGGGTCTACAACACACGTGGGAATAGGAACCATCTTGGACACTATCTTCCAAGCTTTCGAAACCTTCCTAGTCAGAGCTGGCTTGCCGGTGGCCGGAGGTTGGACGCCGGGAGCACCATTAGTAGAACCTTGACCTGGATTAGATAACTTGCAATTGCCAACCACATGACCAAGACGATGGCACCCAGAGCAAAATAGTGGCAAATGGGGACATACAATGGGCTGCCAAAATCCATCAGAGCCTAAACCAATCCATACTCTGTTCGGAACCTTCTGAGAAATGTCCAGGGGCACACAGGCCCGAGCAACACTAGAACGAGCAAGAGAAATAGTATCCTGATCTATCTGAAGAATCAAACCAACACTCCGAGCTATGGATCGAATCATAGCATCAAAGAAAAAATTAGATGGGAGTTGAGGGAACTCAATCCAAACCGGGACTACAGAAGAATCCACTTCCGGTGAAAATTCTAAAGACCATCTAGAAAACTTGAACAACCGGCCATGAACAAGCAACAAACCCTTGAGCAGCACTTTAATGAAATCTTCCTTGCATAAGAACCTGATAAGGAGATGGCGATTACCCAGAGCACTAATGGCAAACTCATTCTGGAATTGGAATCTCTGCGCAAATTGTGCCCTTATGTCAGAAAATCGAGGATGCCCGAAGGGAGTGTGGGCAACAACGGCAAACTTAAGAGGATTGCACGAAGCAGCCACCTCGTCCAATGAAAAGAAAACAATCGGATCACCCATATCTGTTCAAGCAGGGGGGTGGACTGGGACATCAACTGACGGAGGGGCCATGGCTTGTTTGAAAACCTGCAGAAAGGATGGCCGCGGGCCATGCTGCCATGTAGAAACAGGGACGGAGGGGACAGCCACAGAACTTCCATCTGCACCAACATGTAAAGCAGCAGCAGGGGGAACAAAAGCGGAGGATGGGTCCGCCATAGAGGGAGCCCGCGTTACAACCGCAGCAGCAGCACCAAGGCGTGGAAAAGAGCCATCGCCATGGGCCTGCTCGGATGATAAGGCAGCAAGCGTGGGGCCCCGAGGAACATCACCATGGATAGGTGAAGGATCAGGAGCACGTGGAGGGACCGGTGAGGCACCTGGAACATCAGCATAGAGAGGACGAAGAGGCTCCATGCCAACAGCATCCGCAGGGGGGAAGGAGATGGATGGGGGACGGAGCGGCCCTCCCCCTCACGCCCGGGACGGGGCAGAGTCTTCCTCAGCTCCTCAGAAGAAGCGTCGCCATGGCCGCAAAGGCAGGCGGCTTGCTACTGCAACTAGCAACTCTGGCAAGACTGTTCTTGTCGGTGACTTGCGGATCCGACTTGACGGGGGTGAACCAATCATATCCCAGGAACGGACCGTTTCCACCATCCCCACCTCCAATCATTTTGACCTCTTGCGGCAAACACAAGAGAACGGGGCGAAGCTCAAAGGAGCGGGTTCCTCGACAATAGCCCGGGGGCACAGATGAAGGGTGCGTATTAGAAACCCCCTGCGAGCGCTCAGACGCGGCATCAGACGGGACACGCTTGGCTCCACAATAGCATCGTCTGACGACGCCCAGTCGTCTAATGTCCCCCTCGCAAGCAAGCGGAGGCAAAGGCGAGCCTGGGCCCAAGTCCTCCAGTAACCTATCCCGGACTCTCCTCCGACTAATATCGGGAGTGAGCCCCCTCTGCAACGCACCTCAGTCTTTGACAGACTAGGGGCGCCCGTCCGCCCCGAGCGGCACCCGCGCAGGAAGCGGATGGCCCGGTTCATCAATGACGCTGTTTGAGTGTTCACGTGCTACACCGCTGGACACCAGCCTGACACCCAGTCTGATGACTTGAATCAGCCTCTGTCCCACTTACGGAGGCCGCGCCATCAGGCTCCGCCGTCGGCACTTCTGCCGGACCGCAGGCGTCGGAACGCGCGGAAGAAGTCCCGGCGGAAGACTGCGACCCTCCTCTTAACGCAAAGCCGGTCAACAACGACCCTCCGGTGAATCAGGCTCCAGAAGTAACCCTCGACACTCTCATGAGGGAGAACCAGCATCTGAAGGCCCTCCTGCAATACCTCCTCCAAGAACGGGACCTTCATCCTCAGCAACCTGCTAGGCCCCAGGCCGAGGCACCGGTACTCCCGGCGGCCCGCGATGCTGCCAACACCTCAGCGGCGCTCGCCCCAACTTTGTTGGCAACTGGGTTTGGCATGCCCCCGATTGAGGCCCAGCCACGAGCCTCCAATACGCCAATGCCAGAATATCTCCTGGCACAACACCAGATGATCGAGCGTATTGTCGAGACAAAGCTCGCTCAGTATGGTGAAGGGGCTGTCACGGTAGATCTCTACAGTGTACCCTACCCGCTTCACCACCTAGTGCGGACACCCGCGCGATTCAGAAGCATGATACGCCGAGCCACCGGTACCGTACGCAGAGCACCACCCGAGCCACTTTGGCATCCATCTGGCTCGGAGACAGTCTGGAGACTCCCCTTTGAGTCTCAGCATTTATCACATTTATTGGGACTTTATTTGTGTGTAATGTATTTTTATTTATCTTTATTCGGTTTATAATTTGGATTGTAATAAGGGTTTATATGTAAAATGGGGCCACCCGGGTCCCACGGGCCCCCCACCCCTCCTCCCATTGATCCACCTCATCCCCAGGGCCCATGTGGGGTCAGTCAACATGTCAATTGTGGGCTTCTAGAAGGGTGGGCCAACTGGGGGACAATTGGCTTGAAAGGTCAAGGTTGGCCACCAACCATTAACCCCATGGTCAAGGGGGCGCCCCCCTCTCACTATCACCCAATTTTATTTTTGTAAAAATGTGTGTAGAGCTAATTAGTTCTACTCCTTTTTTTATTCCCCCAAACGCTAGATCTAGGGGTAGTTTGAGTCTTTTGGCATCTCATATAAATGCCTTGTATTTCCATTTGATTAGAATTAATGAACATAAAAATCCGAAATTTGTTGGAGCTCCAAGCTTGGTGCGCCCCTCTCCCTCTCTTCTCTCTTCTTCTTGCAGCTGGGAAGGCTGTATTCTTGAGGTGTGAAGCCTCCCTATCAGTTCCGGTGATCGCCACCGCTGCCAACGTGCCGCCATCGCACCACCACGGTTGCTGCCGGTGTTCTGTCCACCCAGGACAGAGGTGCCTTCCATGAATTTCTGCTCTCAACCACGAGGTCTTCTTGAGTTGAAATTTTCAGAGGGTGTTCTATAGGTTCCCTCCATGTTCTACAAAAATTGGTTTGGCCTTTAGATCCCTATTTCTATTTGTTCATTTTCTTCCAATCTTTCATTCCAGATCTGTCAATTTTCTGTCCTGAGTCAAGCCTGCCCTGAGTTTCAACACTTCGGACCTCCTTTTGATTTTTCCAGGAGCTCCCAAATTTACTGGGAGTTCTGTCCACCTTCCTCTCTATACACAATGTTTTTTAGAATTTCCAAAGGCCTCCATCTATTTTTAGAAATTCACTTTCAGATCCATCTACAGTTCTGTCTGCCTCAGTCCAGATCCGACCACCCACCAGTCTAAAATAGTTTTCCCCACTCAAATCTCAACAAAACCTTTCCTAAAAAATATTTCCATTTTCCTCTCTCTCCCCTCTATAAGTTTGATGCAGAGCTCGAAGCCTGAATCTGAGATCTACCCTGCGGTCAATGGCTGTTCTCAGGAAACCTTGTTGCTAATATGAGATTTCGGGCACAGTCCAACAGAAAGTTCAAAAATAGTTTAAGGTCAGATCCGTGCAGATCCAGCTGATCTCTCTGGCCCTGTCTTGAAGTACTTCGAAAGAGCTTTCCAACGGTACCTTCTGATCGTCGATCCGACATCGGGATTGATCGCAGCGGCTGATCTCGCCGACCACACGCTGAAAAATAGAAGCTGAAGTCCCTGGGCAGCAACTTCCCCACTTGGAGATCGGAGCCGATCGGCCTCCGACCGGTGTTCCCGGCCGACCACCGTCTACGGAGGCGTGCCACCAGGGGTCCCCACCATAGTGGGACCCACCCCATCAGACCCGGAGGATTGAGCGGCTCGTGGGCCCCACGGGCCCGTAGATCGCACCGTCCGGACAGCACGAAAAGGCGGGTTCGGCACCGCCGGGACGACATCAAGATGCTGCCCGTCAACCCGATTGTCGTGACTCCCGGGCCCCACATGTGACCTATTACCTCCCTGCGTGGAGTGGGTCAAATTTATTGTATAGCTGTAAAATTGTGTTAACCGGGAGTCCGTGATTGGCCGGGGTTGTCTTCCCCACGCCGGGAGCATGGAGGTAACAATCGTAACTTCTTGGCATTCATTTGCTAGTTTAGTATATGATCTTAGGCCGCTGCCGAGTGCGATAGGAACTAGCCCGTGCGTTCATGTCACCACTGTGAGTGTGAGAGTGACCTGTCCCGTGACTCGATCCGAGTCCGGAAGTGAGTCGACAACCCTTAACTCTGACGGTTCTTCAACCGCGCACGATCCGCGTTTCCCTCGCTTGGGACAACGAGTGAGCTTGCATTTCTGTTAGCGACGTATAGCCCATAGGATCTCATAGTGTCGGGCCGAGGTCTCTCCAATTTGTGTGTTGCTGGTCACATCTCCATCTAGAGTCCTAGGTCCGCATCATATAGAGTCAGTCTCCCATGTCCGTCCCGCATCACCACCAGCTAAAAAAGCTTCCCCCGGCATATGCCAAGCCCCCGAAGCTGCAAAAGTTCGATGGGCAGGGGTCGCGACATGAACACTTGGCCTACTATGTTACGGCCATAGGTGAGTTAGCGTTGGAAGAATCATATCTCCTCCGTTACTTCGCTACTTCGCTCACGGGAGCGGTCTTTCAATGGTATTCCCGCCTGAAGCCTAACTCAGTCATCGACTGGGCGGATCTCTAGAAGAAATTTCTCGACCATTTTCAAACGGCCGAGTGAAAGGTCTCCCTAGCCGAACTCTGTTCTCTTCGGCAGAAAAAGGGCGAGAGCACCCTCGACTTCATCAAAAAGTGGCGAGACCTCAGCATGAGGTGTGTCAATCCGCCGGTTTAGGAAGACGCCATCACCATATGCCATCGAGGTCTGGCCGTCGAAGTCAGCGAAAAGCTTCTCGGCACCAATATCAAAGGCTTCGACCAACTCAATTCGGCGGTCACCGAAATAGAGATGTTATTCGCCGATAACCTAAGCTACACTGCGGCAAAGGGTAAGCAAGTGCGAGAACGCCAGTCTGGCAAGGAGGTGAACATCATAGAGTTCACCCCTGCTGCTAAGGCCAGTAAGGAGGCCGAATCCAATGGCTCTGACAAAAAGCCAACAGACAAGACGGATGTTCCCTCCTTCTCGGAGGGTATGAAGGCACCCTTCTCCTTCAAGAAGGAACATACGAAGATGCTCTTCGACCTCTGCATGGCCCAGAATATTGTCGAGCTGCCCGAGATCCGCAAGCCGGACGAGGCCCTGAAGACCGATGATCCCAGTTATTGCCTATATCATCGCATGCTGGGTCACCCAGTCGAAGATTGCTACGTCTTCAAGACTCAGGCGCAGAAGCTGATCCGAGATGGCCTCGTTAAAATGAAGAGTGGTCTCGTTGATCCCCCGCAACCACATACGTGGGCCAGGCCAGCTAAGGCAACACGCGTGGATCACCACTCAGACAATGTCATCCACATGATGGCCACGTTTTCTCTTTCTGATGACGAGTCAGAGAAGCCCAGCGCCAGTCGAAGGGGACGGTCGATTTGGTATTCGGGGTGGAGGCCCTGGCATGATCAAAGACCTCTCTCCTTCCCTAGGGAGAGAACCCGGCGACTCTTCGATATCCTCGTCGAGAGGGGGCAAATCATGCCCCGTGACTCGTCGGCCAACTACACCCATTGGGACCGTAGTCACCCTCAATACTTCCCCTTCCACCCTAGAATCTGTCACCCGATCGAGTCCTGTGAGGAAGTTTAACACCTTATGTCACGCCCCGAACCGATAGCAGCGGAACGTGTCGTTTGCTCGGAACGTGGCAGTTAAACAGTCGTGAATGATCAAGAGCAATGGCATGAGATCAAATAATTTTGGAGTAAAAATCTTATTTCAGATATAAGTCTCTTACAATTTCAAACTTCAAAACTTGACAACTCAATCACAATGGAAAGGAAGGAAACGACTTACTAACCGACTTAGATAAGATAACTGAATAAGAAATGCTAAGCTAGACTCAAGAAAGATAAAAGACACGGGTTCACTAGTTTCCGAAGCTTGCTTGCACACTTGTCCCTCCCGTGTGAGTCTCGGTCTCGCTAGCCACCTGATTACCTGAAAAATGTTGGAATAAAACTGAGTGAGCGAACGCTCAGTAGGAAATTATATCTCAAGAACTAGCAATGGGTTTAAGTAATTACAATTTTTCACATGTAAATGCAATATGCATGTAGAAATAACTAAGCAAGTGAAATAAACTAATAATAGAATAACACGTCGTGCAAAACTTCAAAGCGAGTCTTAAACAAGAGATATTCATGAGAGGCTTTATAGATTATTGGCTATTTCACGCAAGTACTTTTCCCGTGTCGGGTCACGCTAGTAAAGTCACGTAAGTCGAGTCACGCACGCAAGAAAGAGAGAGTGTGGAATGTCAAAGATCAAGAGAGAAAGTACTTCGGTGCAATGCTAGACACCGTGATCATTATAACTCCCATGGGCACTAGTACTTTTGGGTGCTCCTCCCAGGACCAGATCGGGCCCTTATATGCACATCATTAAAGATAGATCTAGACATCCACGATAGTTTATAGCCAATAAGGAGTTTCAAGAACAAACTTTAATAGGATGATAAGATAAGATTTTCATGGAATTCAAGGGCAAGGCCCTTGAGTAAGGATATTCTTGCGATAAAATCCACGCGAAGCATATAAACCATTACATGTTGATAAACTGGGTGGAGTTTGGTTCCCTAATTGGGTACCATAACCACTAAGTGCTCATATGTAGATGGTCACTTATTTGATGTAGAATTGAGGTCCATAATAATGGCATGATATCCTCATCCCATTAAGAATATTCTCATGAGATCCATATAGCATCTCATGAGGGCCGGTATACCATGTTTCTATAGAGTGACATGGCAAAATAGTGTAAAAGGGTTTTTATGGTACAACCCGCTCAGTCGGCCTTGAGGGAATCCAAGGCTCGAGGAGTCTTACGGAGGTCCCAATGACTAACTTGCTAGTCCAAAGGAACGGAATGTCCAATGGAGAGCTCGTATGTCACCGAGAGTTAGTGGGTAATGCGATAAATCAACATGAAGCATGGGACTATATTCACGGAATGGAAATATAGTGCCGGATAATATCTGTATATATATAAAACCCTCGGTTAACACAGGAAAATAGCGACTCAATCAAAGTCGTTACTTGTCAATTTAACGCCTTGTATGAGGATGTTTCTCTTTAATTTGACGACTTGTATAACAGTCGTCCATCATGTTTTCTAATTTTGCTTAATTTTCTAAATTCTGAATTTTTAATAGAACGCGCCTTAGACAGGGGCGTTATTTTAAAATTAGCGCCCTTTGATGGAGCGTTACTTCTATAAGAGACGACTCACAGCAGGTCGTTATTTCAGGATTTTCAATTTGTCATGAACAGTGATATTTTTCCAGGATAATAAAATTTCAGGAAACAAATTACATGGTCAGGACAAGAAAAATAGCAGGATTTGATGGGTATAATCATGCATCAGATTAGATTAATGGTTCCATAGATATTAAATTTTAAACATTGGTATTTAATAATTACATGGAATTGACGACTCCTGGGCAGGGCGTCAGAACTCAAAGTAGCGCCCTAGGCAGGGTCGCGTCTTTTAAAAATTCGCAGAAAGCTTTGGAAACGTAGTAAAGCTATATGCATGGATGAACAGATGATATTATTATGAATCTTATGCTAGTTTGGGCTACAATCCTTGAGAAAACCTACCTGATGATGATCCGGGTGGAAGTACGTGAAGGTTGTGTACAGAAACGATGCTCTGTTATATAACAGAGCCTGCTGGGATTGATATAAACAACAACCCTCGTAATAGCAGCAGCACACAGAGGCAGGGATGATTTTGATGAAACAAAGAGAAGGCTTCTAGCCTCTGGACGTAGAGGAAACACGACTCTCTCTGTAAGTTGATGAAGAACCCACGTTTTTCGATTTAGGCAGAAGGGTATGCTGAACAAGGGGAAGAAGCATTAATATTCTTCATGCTTCCCTGACTGAAGGTAGGAAAAGGAAGAAGAACATACCTGTTCTTCACGCACGAGACAGCAGCAGGCCTTCCTTCGACAAAGTAGCTAATAGGGTTCGATTGGAAGGTATTTATAGGGTTGAGATCGTATGGAAGAATCAGAGTTTGAACGGGACGTGGATTCCTACTCATAGAATCCTATTAGTATTCAAGTTCCTCATGTATTAATCCTATTAGATCTTAACCTTCCGGAACTGCATCGGCCTTCCTAATTAAATTAAAACTCTGGCATCGGTTTCCTTATTTTAACTTTAAGGAAGACGCGTCTAGACATAAGTCACGTTTTTACTAAATAACGCCTATGCAAAAGTCGTCTTTAAAGAAATAACGCCCTTCCGTCGGGCGCTATTCATGATTTCACGTTAACTTATGCTAGTTACAATATTTGAGGATTTTTATCTTTTTTATTTGATTAGGTTTAGTTATGAAATTTTATGGGTAATAGTTTTCCATTTTTCTTGATTTTTTCATATAATTAGTTTTTAAAAATTCTTTTAAACCAAAAAGTGGCACTATTCACTTTATTGTGAATTCACGACTTAGTTTAAGTCACTTTTTATGAAACACACGCCCATGACCATGGCGTCATTTTCCTTTTAGCATTTCTTAGAAGAAGTAAAATTGTGTTTATATCCTTCCGTATGTTATTTATGCTTTATTTGATTTTTTCTAATTTAGAAATAACGACTTGCTCAAAGTCGTTTCTTATAGAATGGACGCCCATCAATGATGGCGTCAATTAAATTTTTGCTTTTCTTCTTAGCCTCCAAAAGACCGATATCGTATATATGTCTATTCTTTTCTCTTTTAATTTTTCTTAATTCATTTAAATCCTATTAATGTATATTTCTTCCTTCTAATAAAAGTATAATGTAATAAATGTGAATATTAAATTTTCTAAATTACTAAAAAAATATAAATTGATGTTTTCTTCGAGATTTATTGAGTCTTAATTCAAATAAAATGGTATTATGCATTAAATGCCTTACTTAAAAATAACATGTTATTCTTGAATTTATTATAATATAAGGGTAAGGTCATTAGGATGTCGGGGGTCGTGTACCGGGTCTGGGCATGATATAATAATGAGCATATACATATTTATTAATATATTAAGATATACATCTAAGTTCTCATGTATATTATTGTATACGGCTTTTCCTTGAAGGGGTTCATATATATATAAATCGATTATGTATATATATATATATAGGTTTTTCCATATAGATATATATATATTTTCCCATGTATATGTATATAGGTTGGCTTGGGTTTCTTAATGGCCTATTTTGTAGGTGGGTCATGATATATACTAGGGTTTTCACTGATTAAGAGTTTGCTTAGTACTTCAGATAGGAATTTCATTTCTTATAATTTCCTTCACTTTTATTTCTTTCTTAATCATTATCTTAGGTATCAGAGGCAGGTTCGATCCTAGGTAAAATATTTACTTTCATTCCAAAAGTTAATATTTACTAGTCTTTTGTTCACCATTATTAGCTATTTATAGGAATATGTAAAAAAAGTAAACTATCTTTTTCATAAATAATTGGATTCCTATTTAGCCTAAAGTAATATCACTTGGACATTTATTTATTTAAATAAATTTTATTTATTAAACATCATATACTTATAAGAGTATGTATTTATCATTATGTATATTTTTATTCTTATTCCAAAATTACCGGGCGTTACACCTTATCCAGGAACAGATCCAATGGGAGCAGATCGATGCGGAAGGAAACTCCATGTCGCTCATCAGGATTCGGCAAGCTGTCGAGGAGACCCTGAACACCGCCAGGAGTGTGCCAGAGTGGCCAGACTCCCCTCAAGAAAATGGGCATGGGCTGCCTTACCAGCATCCTCCAGAATGGCTCGAGTTCCGGACTGACAACCGAGTGGCGCTCGAGCGATTACGGAGGCATAGAGAGCACGACGCCAGTCAAGAGACAGAGCCGATTGACTTCTCGGTCAACGTCATCCATTCTTTTGCTCCGTCGGCCCCTTCGGGCTCCCAGACAACAGCTAACCAGCTAACCCTTGCCACTTCAGCCGTGCGGTGGCAGTCCTGGCGGGAGCTAAAGTCTCTCCATTTCCCTGAAGAAGACACCGCCAGGCTCCTCCGGGTGCTTCTCGGCCAAGAGGACGTTCTGGTGGGCGAGACGACAACGGACCTTTCAGCTCTATCTCATCCTCCTCCCGTCCTATCTCCATCTCTGCATCCGTGGATAGGAATGGAAAACAAAAGTAGGGCGAGGCCCTGCCTCAGCCTTGTCACATCTCCTCAGCGGATGAGCCGTTGGATCCTCTCCGCCCACCCATCAACACAATCCGAAGTACAAAGAAGACATCTTCGGAGTCTTCATTAGCTTCGACTCAAGCGGCGGGCCCACTGCCACAAGGCTAAGCCAGTCCACAGAGTTGGGATAACTGTGCATAGAAATAATATCCTGCGGCGCCTTCGGTAGTCGCCAGGCCCAGCCCTCAGCGTGATCATAAAGGCAAGGCTAAGGAGCAGGACAACAAGCATATTCCCCGATCCGCTCCTCAACAAAACATGTCGCTACCGTGGTTAAGGCATCAAACCGTGCACACATTTTTGGACGCTAGCACCAGCCTACCGATTCCTTGTAGGCTCCTGTCGCCACTGCGGTTAAGGCATCAAACCGTGCATACGTCTTCGGACGCCAGCACCAGCCTATCAATTCCTCGTAGGCTCCTGTCGCCACCGCGGTTAAGGCATCAAACCGCACACCCATCTTCGGATGCCAGCACCAGCCTACCGATCCCTAGTAGGCTCCTGTTGCCACCGCGGGTAAGGCACCAAACCACGCATACATCTTCGGACGCCAGTCCCAGTATCCCGACATACCAGGAATTACCGCTCGAGGTAATCGAGTACAACAAGCGGAAGGCGCCTGGATAGAAATTTGGGCAAAGAAAAGTCATCGACCTCGCCCTGCAAAGGCACCAGCTCAGAGATCTCCTCACCAGGATTTATCAACCCCGGCTCCAGCGCCTCTGCCTCCTACTACCTTGGAGACCGCCATTGCCAAGAGACAAGAGAAAAATAGGAGGAAGAACCTTAGAAGACGGCTCAAGAAGCAAGCTGAACAAGCAGCCATCCTACAGTCACCAGCCGAGCCAACGCCTCTCCAAAGGTTCCAGTGGCTCATGGATGACCTGGAGGAATACGTTCCTCCTCGTCCTACCGGAGCTCTCCCACTCGACAGCTATATCCCGTGAGAAGAAATGTAGAAACGAGCCCACCTCAGAAATTGGGTCCAAGAGATGATCCAGAACCTTAAGAACGGCGAAAGGCTCTTAATCCCAGACGAGATGTCCTTGTGCTATAAAGACAAGGAGATCACAACAGAGTAGCTAGAAGAAATGCTTTGGGGCTGTACCGGCAACATGGTGGCCATTCCACCCCCTGATAACATTAATGCTTCTCGGTGAGGTGAGTGATGTAAAACCGACCTAAGACCTATGATGATGTGATGAAGATGTTTTGATACACTTGATGTGAGACCAACTAGGATGCTATGATGATGATACCAATTGATGTGAGACCGACCTTGGACCTAAGTATGCAAGCATTCGGGTTAGGCAGCGGACTCACACTAGCGACTCACTCGCTTGGTGCACGTTAGTGCCCGAAGGCGACTCGGTGATGATGGAGAGGGTCCGAGGTGGGACCTTGGTTCTCCAAGGGTCGGCTAGCTTATTGCGGACCCCAAATGGGCCAAGGGAAGCCCAAATCATGGGCGTCCAACACACCAAGGGTGTGGGTTGAGCAGAAGCACTCACAACTCACCCGTGGTGGTCACTCAATTTGGTGGCAATTTAAAATCGGACACTCTCTCACCGCCGACGGAGTAACTATAGCAATACTAAGCTAAGCAAGTCCATTACAGCAATGAGAGATGTTTAGGAGCTCACCTATCCGGCGTGAAGACGCCGACTCCGGCCGGAGATGGGGGCGAGCGGGGAGGCGAGGGTATGCACCCGCACGCCGCGTCGGTGTTGCTTCAACCTGAAATTGAAAGGAGTACAGCACTACGCCCCATGCAAGGGAGGGGGATCTCGGGGTGGGGGTTAATGTATTACAACCAAAAGTTACCTCCACACAGGGAGGGGCCTTCAGCCGGCCAAGCAGAAAGGGAAAATCAAGCTAGAAATGATAAATGGTCACCGTAGCCGGGTCTGCCCACTGTCTGTGCTTCTGGACAGGCAGTCGGCTCTCTGGATGCTGCGGCCACTCCCAAATTTTTCTGAAGACGAAACCTATGGGAAAATCTTCGTAACCGGACCGGGAAGGTGCCTGAATTTTCTTGATTTCTCTTGGTACAGCTACTGGTCGGGGTAGGGGCTTGATCAGGGTAGCAACTCCTCGGTTCTGATGGTTGCAGGTTCCAAGCAGCAAGATGCAGAGGGCGTCACGAACGCTCCCGAGCTCAGAATCTAGTGACGTTGGCGCCGTTGGAACCGTAGGCGGGTATACTTTGAAGCCAAACTGACAGGGATACCAAATGATGTCGGAGTCGACTGGTGGCTTCTGATCAGTGATGGAGGGTCGTTGCAGACAGAGGGGAGGCAGATCCGCACGATCAGGGAAGAAAATTGGTAACTCCTGGTTCCGGATGCTGAATGAAGCTCTGCTTGTTGGGGATGGTGGAGGGCTCGAAGTAGAACACTTTTACTGAAGAAAGCTTGATCTGATTCCTAACAGGTATGTCGTAGTAGAGCTTCAACTCCGGCTCAGGTGCTCTGCCAGGGAAGCTGCACACAGTCGGGGGAGAAATGGTCTCACAGCCAGCTCGGAGCTCGGATCCAGACGAAACCACCACCGTTGCAAAGATGACTTGAAGACACTTCCAACGGTACCTCTTGGGCCTTCCTATTCACTGGAATGTGATCGGGGTCGCCGCTGCAAGTAGGTGGTCTTCTGCAGATCACCAGCTGCAACCTAGTAGTATCAAATGGTGTTGGAGTGGGGCAAGGAAGAATGGTGGAGATGAGAGAGAGAGGGGGGTGCGACCCTAACCAAGGGGAGGGGTCTTGGGGGTGCCCTAGGGTTGTGGAGGGAAGGGGGATTTGAATTCAAATGGCCTAGGGAAGTGGTGGGTTGTATGGGGGAAAAGGAAGGGTGCTTGGGGAAGTGGGTAGGGTAGTTGGGGGTTGGAGGGTGGCCTAGTGATTGGGGGATTCCACCTTGGGGTTGGGGGGGAGTTAAATGAGTGTATGGGGAAGGGGAGGGGTCTTAATGAGAGGTGAATGGGGAGGAGAGAGAAAATTTTGAATTTTGGGGTTGGGGAAGAGAGAGAGAGGGGGGACCCCTTAGAGAGAGAGAGAGAGAGAGAGAGAGAGAGAGATCTAGTGGGATTTGGAATTGGATTTTAATATTCATGCAATGGTTCATTAGTTCAAAATGAGGGGAATGGGGTCCTATATATAGGCAACCCACATTTTTGCAAAAGTCCCTGACATTTGACTCAATGACAAATAACCGAAGGGGTAGGGGCACCCTTGGGCCAAGCCCAATGAATTGGGCCGAATAGCCTAACAAACCAACCTAATGACACAATACTTAGGAAAATGACTCACTAACCTAGGTACATGACTCAAATAAAGGGAAAATTACATGATTTTGACTTAAAGAAAATGTGAAGATTACATGACTGGACTCAAAAATACATGACTAACGTAATGGCGCTTGCCGACGAACAATCCGAGTCCGGAGAAAATGTGGAGGGGCAACGGATGCCCTCATCATACCCCCGGGGTGGGGAAAACTCGACCCCGTCGAGTATAGGTCCACCAGGGAAGTAGTACATCGAACTGCGGCTCTGGGCGATCCATGATCTCCATACTCAACCCGCGACCATAGTCGGGGAACGGTGCTTCAGCTCGATAAAGTGGCTCGGTCATACCCTCATGCTGGCGATGGGATCTTGCTTGCCTAGTATTGCCGCCGTGTGCTCACGTTGGGCTCTCAGGCTATTTGTGGTGGCACTCCGAGGGTGTCTTTCACAAGGGTAGGTGTAAGCTCGAGGCACTCACTAGGATCCACCACGGTGCCCTTAGAGGGTGCCGGATCTGCCACATGGGAAGTGGGGTGAATCCCAAAACCCATTTGAAAGTCCAACCCATAAGCTGGGTTTCCAAAGCCACTCAGATCTTGGCAAGGTCCAAGTCCTCGTGCCCTCAGATTTGAGGTGACCCTAAAGTAGAGCCACTCCAAAGCCATCATCGCCAAGTTGTCAACTTGGAACTCAAAGTGGTGCTTAGGAGTTTATGCTCGCTTCTTGTGAATCTCACCGCTTGTTGCTTGATACTTGCTTGAATGCATATGCCATGCACTATGATGCGATGTGAGTTGACAATGTATGGTATGCAAAGGTGGTCCAAGACAACCACATATAGACCTATCATGCATTGATGTTATGAGGACGTTGAATGATTTGGGAGGACCAGGGCATCCATAGGTATGTATAGTGGTGACAAATGCTGGGGGACCCGGACATCCATGTATGCTCCTTTCATGCTTATGACTCATGATGAAAGAGGGTGGACCATTACATCCAAATATGGTCCACTTATGCTTCCTACTTGACATGTGGGTGATATGGATGAATGTACCCGACAGACTAATCATGCCAAGCGGTGTGATGTGCCAAGACATATGAATTCCTTTCCCAAAGATGACTTCCTCATATGGGATGGTGGGGTGGCCTTTGAGCTTCCACTCAAAAGGGTCGAAGGGATCTAGGTAGGTGGATATGGGGTGGGGCACTTTCTTGATCTCTAGGCGGGTGTTGCCTAAGGTCATGATTCCTATGGTGTAACCTGGGTCATGGATGAAGTGGGCTTGGCCCAACATGGTGGGTAGGGGTAGGAAAGGGTGGGTGGTGGGTGATGTGGGTGGGTCACGTGGGTACCCATACTCCCAAAGGAAGGGATCAAAGGGGTCATGGACTGGGTTTCCTAGAAGAAGAGACTCTATGCCCACATGGTCTTCACACGGTGGGTCCTCCTCCTTCAAGGTACCAAGGTCGTTAGTGGGCCAGTCGATCAAGGTACTTGGGATCTCAATAGAAGTAGAGTGGATCATGATGGGTTTTTCATCCATAGGGAGAATGAGAAGGAGGTCACTAGTGTAGCAACCAATGGTGAAGACCGAGGTGATAGAACCATCACATGGGTGGATTAGACTAAGGCTTTTTGGGTGGGCCTTTCCTAAGGTCAATAAGTAAGTCAACCCTAGTTGCCATTCTAAACCCTTGAGGAGATCATCCCAACCTTCTACCTCATAGTAGGATTGGATTGTGGTGTGATAGGAGTGGAGGGGGGCAATTTGGGATGGGTATCCCAACGGTGAGGGACGTGGGGGTGAGCTAGGAAGGGTGGGTCCTTGTTTGAGACATTGGAGTGTGACTTCATTCATGGTGAAGGTGTGTGGCTTTTGAGGATCCGGACTAGGAGAGGTGGGTGGAAGTGGAGGTTCTTGGATTTCCTCTAGGGTATGTTTTTGTTCGGGACTAGCATTTATTTCCATGTGGATGGGTGTGTGGGTTTCAATTCCTAGTGTTAATGGGTTGGGTAGGTCTAATGCGGGAGAATTGGTGATAGCTGGAGCATGGTGCACTTGGGGTGGTGGGCAAGGGTGGACTTGGATTTGGATAGGAAGGGGAAGTAGAGGAGGCCTAGGTTGGAGAAAGATTGGTGTAGGAAGCGGGAGGTGGGTTGGGTGAGGGGTTTTGGGTTGGGGGGTGATGGCCATTATGGGCCTAGGTGGAGGGGTGGTCATGGGGTCCACTTGGGTTTGAGTGGTGAAGGTTGGATGAGTGGTGGTCCTTATGGAGGGAATCGGGCCGGTTAAGGGTCTCTTGCCCTTGGGATCGTTTGGGGTGGAGGTGGGGGTTAAAGGGGCTTGACTAGTGTAGGTTAGGGGAGGGGGTTTTGGTTGGGGTGTGGGGGACCTTATGGGGTTAGGTGAGGAGGTGGAGGCCTTAGATACTTGGGTTTTAGGGGTGAGGTTTTGGACGGGTGGGGTTGAGGGAGTGGGAGTGCTCCTTGGGCTTTGGTAACCCGGGTAGGAAGGGGACATATATTTTGCCCTAAGTTGCTCCTTCATGTCCTTCCAAGTGGTGATGGGAGTTTCCCTTCTAAGTACCTTTAGCCCAACAATTTGCATCCAATAAGTTTCTGCCTGTTTGGTAAGTTACATTTTGGCAACCCATGCCTTTTCATCCTTGGACATAGGATACCAAGTGAAGTTTTGGTCCATTGTAGCTTCCCAATCTAAATATTCTCTAGGAGAGGTTCCATCAAAGGTGGGAAGTGGGAAAGGGACCATCCTATCGTCCGTCCTTGGGACGGGCCTATTTTCTCCAAGTTGGTTGAGTCGGCCCGATATGTTATCAAGCCGCTCATTGGCATAGGTCAAGTCTTTCATGAAGTAGTTGACATGGCCAGGGAAGTTATGGGTGTTAGTGGTAGGCATCTCTTGGTGGCTTGGACTTATGGAGTGGGCCGATTGGTAAGGTCGATATGAGGTGGCCATACTAGGGGACAAGAGTGATGCACTTGAAGACCCAAAATGCATAGACATGCCCTAGGACCAACTTGATAGAGACAAGTTGTGAACTTGCTCTAATACCACTTGATGTAAAACCGACCTAAGACCTATGATGATGTGATGAAGATGTTTTGATACACTTGATGTGAGACCAACTAGGATGCTATGATGATGATACCAATTGATGTGAGACCGACCTTGGACCTAAGTATGCAAGCATTCGGGTTAGGCAGCGGACTCACACTAGCGACTCACTCGCTTGGCGCACGTTAGTGCCCGAAGGCGACTCGATGATGATGGAGAGGGTTCGAGGTGGGACCTTGGTTCTCCAAGGGTTGGCTAGCTTATTGCAGACCCAAAATGGGCCAAGGGAAGCCCAAATCACGGGCGGCCAACACACCAAGGGTGTGGGTTGAGTGGAAGCTCTCACAACTCACCCGCGGTGGTCACTCAATTTGGTGGCAATTTAAAATCGGACACTCTCTCACCGCCGATGGAGTAACTATAGAAATACTAAGCTAAGCAAGTCCATTACAGCAATGAGAGATGTTCAGGAGCTCACCTAGCCGGCGTGAAGACGCCGACTCCGGCCGGAGACGGGGGCGAGCGGGGAGGCGAGGGTATGCACCCGCACGCCGCGTCGGTGTCGCTTCAACCTGAAATTGAAAGGAGTACAGCACTACGCCCCATGCAAGGGGGGGGGATCTCGGGGTAGAGGTTAATGTATTACAACCAAAAGTTACCTCCACACAGGGAGGGGCCTTCAGCCGGCCAAGCAGAAAGGGAAAATCGAGCTAGAAATGATAAATGGTCGCCGTAGCCGGGTCTTCCCACTGTCTGCGCTTCTAGACAGGCAGTCGGCTCTCTGGACGCTACGGCCACTCCCGAATTTTTCTGAAGATGAAACCTATGGGAAAACCTTCATAACTGGACCGGGAAGTTGCCTGAATTTTCTTGATTTCTCCTGGTACAGCTGCTGGTCGGGGTAGGGGCTTGATTAGGGTAGCAGCTCCTCGGTTCTGATGGTTGCAGGTTCCAAGCATCAAGATACAGAGGACGTCACGAACGCTCCCGAGTTCGGAATCCAGTGACGTTGGCGCCGTTGGAACTGTAGGCGGGTCTACTTTGAAGCCGAACTGACGGGGATACCAAATGATGTCAGAGTCGACTGGTGGCTTCTGATAAGTGACGGAGGGTCGGTGCAGATAGAGGGGAGGCAGATCCGCATGATCAGAGAAGGAAATTGGTAACTCCTGGTTCCGGATGCTGAATGAAGCTCTGCTTGTTGGGGATGGTGGAGGGCTCGAAGTAGAACACTTTTACTGAAGAAAGCTCGATCTGGTTCCTAACAGGTATGTCCCAGTAGATCTTCAACTCCGGCTCAGGTGCTCTGCCAGGGAAGCTGCACACAGTCGAGGGAGAAATGGTCTCACGGCCAGCTCGGAGCTCGGATCCAGACGAAACCACCACCGTTGTGAAGATGACTCGAAGACACTTCCAACGGTACCTCTTGGGCCTTCAGATTCACTGGGATGTGATCGGGGTCGCCGCTGCAAGCAGGTGGTCTTCTGCAGATCACCAGCTGCAACCTAGTAGTATCAAATGGTGTTGGAGTGGGGCAAGGAAGAATGGTGGAGATGAGAGAGAGAGGGGGGGTGCGACCCTAACCAAGGGGAGGGGTCTTGGGGGTGCCCTAGGGCTGTGGAGGGAAGGGGGATTTGAATTCAAATGGCCTAGGGAAGTGGTGGGTTGTATGGGGGAGAGGGAAGGGTGCTTAGGGAAGTGGGTAGGGTAGTTGGGGGTTGGAAGGTGGCCTAGTGATTGGGGGATTCCACCTTGGGGTTAGGGGGGAGTTAAATGAGTGTATGGGGAAGGGGAGGGGTCTTAATGAGAGGTGAATGGGGAGGAGAGAGAAAATTTCGAATTTTGGGGTTGGGGAAGAGAGAGAGAGAGGGGGGGACCCCTTAGAGAGAGAGAGAGAGAGAGAGAGAGATCTAGTGGGATTTGGAATTGGATTTCAATATTCATGCAATGGTTCATTAGTTCAAAATGAGGGGAATGGGGTCATATATATAGGCAACCCACATTTTTACAAAAGTCCCTGACATTTGACTCAATGACAAATAACCGAAGGGGTAGGGGCGCCCTTGGGCCAAGCCCAATGAATTGGGCCCAATAGCCTAACAAACCAACCTAATGGCACAATACTTAGGAAAATGACTCACTAACCTAGGTACATGACTCAAATAAAGGGAAAATTACATGATTTTGACTCAAAGAAAATGTGAAGATTACATGACTAGACTCAAAAATACATGACTAACATAATGGCGCTTGCCGACGAACAATCCGAGTCTGGAGAAAATGTGGAGGGGCAAGGGATGCCCTCATCAGTGAGCCAATCGCCTCCCGAACAAGATAAAGAACAACTGCCCCACTAGGGCTACAGCCAGCTCCAAAACACACAGGCCGTGGCCGAGGTCACGGTCGGGGACGCGGTAGAGGCCGTGGGAGAGCTCCCGAGCTACCCCTCTCTCAGTCCACCTTCGAACCGGAGAGACTCATCCTCTTTCGAGGAGAGGAACCGGCTCCCATTTTGGAAGTAGAAATTCGGAGGGGACCTGGTATCTTCGATCCTTCCGGCATTGAAGAGGCTACTGCCAGCCTCCCAGCCCCTGCGCCAGTACCGGCCTCTGCGGCAGAGCAAGCGGGACCATCCGACAAGGATGAGCCAGCCCGCCAGCCACCCCTAGAAGAGCCATCATTGGCATCCCTGTTCCAGGAGACCGCTAGCGATCAAAGTCAGTCTGATCCCGGTGGTAAGGGCAAGGCAGTGCAACTTCCTGACGGGGAACAGCACGGCAGCTCACAGAAGGCTTAGCCTAGCATACTACCCTCTCTGGAGGATGCTCGAGCTCGAGCCGACTGGAAAGTCCTCCACCAGATGAAGCGCTTCCCTGCCAGTATTTTAATTTGGGAAGCCATCGCTTGGAGTAAAGACCTAAGGGAAACTCTTATCAAAATACTCCAAGAGCCGGAAGTCTATGAAGCACATGCCGCAGAAATAAAGGCCGCTGCCTACGGAGCCTTCACGGCCGCCATCTCCTTCACGGAGAAAGATATGTTGCTTTCCCCTCCGTGCCACAACCGTCCTCTCTACATGAAGGGGAAGGTCAACGGGCATGATGTGAACTGGATCTTGGTGGACGCTGGTGCCGCTGTTAACATCATGCCACTCAAGACATTCAAGACTCTATATCTGTCCCCATACCTCCAGAAGGTTCAAGCAATCAAGATATCCGGCTTTAACCAGAACACTGAGGATTTCCTCGGCCGGGTGGATGTCGACCTGGTGCTCGATGATTTCACCACCAAGGCGACGTTCTACATCATCAACTCCAACACATCATATAAGATGCTACTGGGTAGACCCTGGCTCCATGAAAATTGGGTTGTCTTGTCGACTCTTCACCAATGCATCAAGTATGCCAAGGACGGGGAATAATATACGGTCTTTGCAGACCTGCCGCCGTTCACACCAGCAGAATGCAACCTAGCCGACGCTGCGCTCTACTTCAAGGGGATTAGTCCCTACCCTGTGATTAAGAGCAAAAGCAACGGTTGGCTCTTAGAGGAAGATGATGATGATCTCTTCTCTGTTGACGAGGAAAAGGCTAAGCTTCGTCGGCTGCGCCTCGACTCCAAGTCAACCTCAGATCACCCCGAGAGGCGCCAGATCAACTTCAAGGATAATCTGATTAGCCGAGCTATCGGCAAGAGTATATGCTTGCCACCAGACTGCATCCAGTTTCCATGTGCATCCGAGAAGCACGGCGTCGAGTCGCTGACGACATTCATTGTTACCTTTAAGCGACAACGCCAAAACAAGAAGAAGGCCAACATGGACAAACCTATTGTCTTCTATAAGGGAGACGTGGTCCCCCAAGCCCCGCCAGATGACGACTTCAACTGGTCCAGGCAAGCCGATGATGCCCCTGAAGCAGTTCAGGAGTGGGGCGATCTGTCGCCGCATATTCAAGAAATGTGTCTGAAGTAACACATTCCCCTGTGGCAAACTTCTGCACAACAAAGACATTTCCGTCAGCTGTGGACTCCTTCCCAGGTCCAGGGGCAACCCCCGTACTTCCATAAGGATACCAGGGGGCTTGGCTATGACCAAGACCTAGACTTTCGCATCCACTATGCAGTCAACGTCATAGGCTTGGCACGACTAGCCGACGACAGAGCTAGAGTCGAAGCCAAATTCAACATCTCCGGGGATGAGGATGAGGAAATTCTGATCCCAATCTCCATCAAAGCCAGAACACCGGCTCAAGCCGTCGAGGAACCCTCCTCACCTCCCTGCCAAGACAAAGGGGGCCGAAGAAGCTCATCCGGTCTCTCAGCCAGTCGAAGGACCCAGTTCAACAAACCCTCCTGAGGGGGGGGGGGATATCTCTGGTCCTAACTGCGAAGGATTGTCAGCTTCGCCAAGTAACCCCGGGGAGATCTCAGCAGCCCCAGTTGACAACTGCTGGCCAGGAACCGGTGGTCTAGATCAATCATCCATGGATCCCAGCAACAACCACTCTCCAGTCCCTTCAACGTCAACCAGTGGCTTCGAGAATCGAGAAATACACGAAGCCGACACCGATGATGAGGATTTCATCAATTTCTAACCCGCTCCTCCCGAGCTGGAGGACGGCGGCCAGGCGACCGTGGACGAGCTCGTGGAGATCAACCTGGGCGAAGAAGAAGCCCCTCAGCCTACATTCGTCTGTGCTCTCCTCACCGAGGCAGAAAGGTAGGACTACAAGCAACTCCTACTGGAATACAAAGACTGCTTCGCCTGGACGTACAAGGAGATGCCAGGGCTAGACCCCTCTGTAGCGGAGCATGACCTAGCCATCTCTCCCTCAGTTGCTCTGGTCAAGCAACCACAACGACGCATGCGCCATGAGCTGGAGCTCTAGGTTTCAGCCGAAGTCCATAAAATGGCGGAGGTCGACTTCGTCGAGCCATGTATCTACCCGATTTGGCTCGCTAACATAGTCCCAGTCAAGAAGAAGAATGGCCAGGTCCGCATCTGTGTCGACTTCCGGGACCTCAACAAGGCTTGTCCAAAGGATGACTTCCCAGTCCCCATCACAGAAATGATGGTCGATATGACCAACTGTCATGAAGCCTTGTCTTTCATGGACGGGTAGTCCGGCTACAATCAAATCCTGATGTCCCTTAAAGATAAGAACCATACAGCCTTCAGATCCCCCAAGGGGATTTTCAACTACAAGTGCATGCCCTTTGGTTTGAAGAATGCCGGCACTACTTACCAAAGGGCCATGACCAAAATATTCGATGAGATGCTACACAACACCGTCGAATGCTATATCGACGACCTCGTCGTCAAGACCAAAAGGTTCGAAGACCATTTCCGCGACCTCCGCCAAGTCTTCGAGCGTCTCCGGCAATACGGGCTCAAGATGAACCCCATGAAATCTGCCTTTGGCGTATCCAGTGGCAAGTTTCTCGGCTTCGTCGTCAGGTACCGAGGAATAGAGGTGGATCCCACCAAGATCAAAGCAATCCAGGAGCTTCCACCACCCAGCAACATCACGGAACTTAGATCCTTCCAAGGGAGGCTGGCCTACATTCGGAGGTTTATCTCTAACCTCTCCGGTCGATGCGCGCCTTTCAGCAAGCTAATGAAGAAAGACGCCCCGTTCACATGGGACTCAGAATGCCAGGCGACTTTCGAGCAAATCAAGGAATACCTCCTTACTCCCCCAGTCCTGGGGGCACCAATCAAGGGTAAACCCCTTATCCTTTACATTGTTGCCATGGACGCTTCGCTAGGAGCTTTGCTCGCGCAAATCAATGAGGAAGGTAAAGAGCAACCCCTCTATTACCTCAGGCGGAAGCTAATCGGTGCCGAGTACCGCTACTCCCCTATGGAGAAGGTTTGCTTGGCATTAATGTTCGCAGTTAAGAAGCTGCGGCATTATCTCCTGTCCCATCAAGTCGAGCTTATACCAAGCACGACCCCCTGAAGTATCTTCTTCGGCGACCTATCCTCTCAGGCCGACTGGGAAGATGGGCTCTCCTGTTGATGGAGTACGACATTACTTATGTCCCCAGGAAAGTAATCAAGGGACAGAGTATGGCTGAATTCTTGGCAGCTCATCCAGTGCCAGACGACTCACCCTTCAGCTCGGAGCTCCCGGACGAGGAGTCCCTTGTTGCTCAATCACAACAACAAGTTGAACATAGCAGAGATATCTTGCATTATTAGCAGCAGAACGCTCTCATAACCAGCGTGCCTTGCTGGGAGCTCTACTTTGATGGCGCTTCCCGAGGGATTACCCAGAGCAACCAGGATCTAGCCACCAGGGTAGGTGTCGGCATTATTTTCCTGACTCCTTAGGGCGGAGTTTTGTACAACGCCTGCGCCCTCATGAAGTCCCTGACCAACAATGAAGCCGTATGAAGTTCTACTCATTCGGCTCCAGATGTGATGGGAATCAACTCCGAGCATGTAAATTTTATTTTTGTATTTGTGTCCTTTTATTTATTTTTATATCCTGGGGAAAGTAGATACGCAATTGTATGGCTTTATGAGCCAAGTTGTTATTCCCTTAGGATGTTTGGGTTTTTATGCAAATTGGTAGTAGGTCCAGCTAGGGCCCCCCCAACCCTTCCCCATTTATCCACCTAAGCCATGTGGGGCTGGTCAAAGTCCTAGGTGGCCTTCTAGATGGATTGACTAGTCAATTAGACACATGGGGGGACAAATGGGTTGAAATGTCAAAGGTAGGCCACCTACCTTGTCCATGGTCAAAGGGGCACCCCCCTCTTTATGGGTAATTTTGATTTTTGTTAAAAAATGCTATTAGAACTAATTAGTTCTATACCTTGTATGCCCCTCCTAATTCTAGATCTGAGGGCATTTTGAGTCATTTTCCATTTATTATATAAGGCATGTATTTCCATTTTTTGTGAATTAATGAGAAGAAAAAAATTGTGCAAGCATTGGAGCTTGGTGCGCCCCCCTCCTCTCTCCCCGGTGTTCTTCCTCCTCCTTCAAGATTTCAGGCTGTAAATTCCTTCTATCTCAGCCCCTCTACATCTAGATTCTATCTCTAGTGCCGCCGCTGCCGTTCGTGCCGCTATGGAGCCGCCGCGAAGCAAGATCTGAAGTGCTGTCCTGGGTTCTGTATGCTGGATAGGGGTTCACTCCGGGAATTTTAGCTCCCAACTCTGAATTCATCTGGAGCTGAGATTTTCAAGGTTGGTTCCTCTCTTGATTCCCAACCACCAGTAAACAAATCCCGTCCTTTAAACTTTGTTTTATATTTTTCCATTTTTGTGTCTTTCTATCTTCCAGATCTGTCCCTTTTCAGATCTGTGTAGCATAAGCTTAGTTCTTCCCCCTTTCGACCCCCTTTTTGATTTTTTTTGAATCCCCAAGTTTATTGGAGGTTCTGTCCACCATCCCCATCCTCCACAAATTTTCTTCGAATTTCAAAAGCCATGTACCTATTTTTAGGAATTGTGTCTTCCCCCCAAATTCAGTTCTATTTCTGCTGTCCATATCCGACCACCCGGTACTATAAAATAGTTTTCCCTAGTCAAATCTCCACTAAACCTTTCATACGATATATCTCCATTTTCCTCTCTTTGGCCTCTACAACTTTTATGAAGGGCTCAAAGGTTGAATCAAAGGTCTACATCACAGTCAATGCCAACTCTCAGGAAAAAGTACTTCTATCCTTAGTTTTCAGATCCTGTGAGCCAGCAGCTTGAATATTCGACAAAGCCCATCAACGGTAAATTCAAATTTCTTTCTCCGACCATAGATCGAAGGATTTCAAGTCAGCTTTCCATCGGTATCTCTTGTGTGTCGATCCAACGTCGGTAGTGACCGCAGCAGTAGATTTTGTCAGGACGTGCGGGTCTGAAACAGCAGTTCAGATCCGTGGGCAGCAACTCCGACGAGTGAAGATCGGAGCCGCCCGGTCTCGGACCGGCGAACCAGCGGGCCGCCTGCCCAGGGAGTGCCCCCCGGGCATCCCCACCACAGTGGTGCCACCCCAGTCCCACGTGGCCCCACTGACCAGCACGTGGGCCCCACGATCGTGCGTACGCATGCAGTCGAAGCTACGCAAGAAGCTGCCCGTCAACCCGAACCCGCTACTCCCGGGTCCCATTGTGTCACCCTTTACCTCCCTGCGTGGAGTGGGCATTCATATTCATTGTTGTAATTTAATTACTTACTGTTCTGGGAGTACGTGATCGGCCGGGGTCATCTTCCCCGCGCCAGGCGCGTGGAGGTATCGTGTTCGCTCCTTTACCCGGCATTTGCTTTATTCGTATATATTTGTTTATGCCGCTGCTAGAGAGCATGTGTTAGGTCTGTTAGCTTGATATATTTATTTCACCGCTGCTGCGAGAGAGAGCGAGACCGTCCCGTGACCCGATCCGGGAACGAATTTGTGAGTTGACCACCCTAGCTCACTACCGGTTTCTCAACCGTGCACGTCCGTACGCTTCCTTCGTTAGGGGCGATCACGAGCTGCCTTAGAGTCCAAGGATCACATATCCATTTGGAGTCGAGTCGCGTGTCCGTCCCGCATCAAGATGGCTCTCCACATGGGCATTAAATGTCTCAAAGCCTACGGGGACTCTCAGCTGATAGTCTGGCAGGTCCTCGACATATATGAGGTGTAGAAGCCAGAGTTGGTTCCGTACCATACCGCCGTCACCAGATTAATCCAGAAGCTTTATTTCTTCGAAATAGATCATATCCCAAGAAGCAGCAACGCTCAAGCGGATGCCTTAGCAAAATTGGCCGCGGCTATCAAGCTCCCTCTCGAGGGCGAGGTCGACATCGTCATCAAACACAGAAGGCTGATGCCGAGCTCACTCAAAGGCAACACCGGTCTCACCATTTATGAGGTCCACGACCTTGACCAGAGCATGCCTCTAGAAGAGGATGATTGGTGTGCGCCCTTCATCAAATTCAAGAAAGGGTGGCTTCCCCCTGATCGAGCTCAAAGGGTCCAGCTACTCCCCCGAGCAACCTCATACGAGTTGATCGGCGACTCCCTGTATCGACTCTTCAACGAGAAGGAAAAGTCAATTCTCCTGAGATGTGTCTCCCTCACCGAGGCACGAGCGGTCATGCAGGAGGTCCACTCCGGATTGTGTGGTGCGCACTAGGCCGGAGACCGAATGAAGCATAGTATCAAGCTCAAGGATTTTTATTGGCCAACCATGTACACGGATTGTGTTCAGTATGCCCATACATGCCATCAATGCCAAGCCTTTGGCCCAGTCCCCAGGAGACCTCCTAATCCATTGCATCCTACAGCCCCCACTTGGCCATTTGCCAAGTGGGGCATGGACATTGCGGGGCCTTTCCCGCCATCTTCTAAGGGCCACAAATATATTTTGATCGCCACCGATTACTTCTCCCGATGGGCGGAGGCTCTCCCTTTGCGAGAAGTCACCGGGGAAATCGTTGCTAGATTCATCCGGCACAACATCATATACCGATTCTGTACTCCCAGTCGCATAGTGTCCGACAACGGGACACCATTCAAGAATAAGGCCGTATACCAGTTAGCGGCCAAATTCCACATCGACTAGAGAACCTCTTCGGTCTACAACCCCCAGGCTAATGGTTTTGTGGAAGCCTTCAACAAAACCCTCTGCAAGCTCCTAGCTAAGGTTGTTAGCCACCGGAAATGTGATTGGGGTGAGAAGGTCTTCGAAGCATTATGGGACTATCAGACGGTCTACAAAACCCCCATGGGGTGCTCACCGTTCTTCCTTGCTTACGAGACAGAAGCAGTCATCCCCATCGAAATCCAGTTAGCTTCTGACCGTGTGGCGGTCCACACCGGCCTTGCCGGCCCTGACGAAAGTGAGTACCCGAGAAGGCTAGAAGAGCTCGCCGATCTAGAAGGCAGGCGGCTCGAAGCCTACAAACACCTGCAAGTATACCAGGCCTGCATGGCCCGGGCCTATGATAAGCTCATCAAGCAGCGAGCCTTCAAGCAAGGCGACCTTGACATGATCAAGGAAAAGGAAGTCATGGTAGGGCGCTCCAGTGGAAAACTACAGCCAAATTGGCGAGGTCCGTATATTATCCAGAATGTCTACGAGGGTGGGGCTTATACAGTTGTCGATCACAAAGGTCATAGACCATTCCCGCCTCTCAATGGCAAACATATGAAGCTATATTATGCACCGAAACACGAGTTCGCGCGCCAGCCAGACTAAGGCGCACGTCCTAGCTACCACAAGTGAGGCCGGTCCTTCCCCGAGAAGGATCTAACCGGCCAGTCCTCCCAGTCTTCAATTCCCAGTCAAGCAGTCAACCCAGCTCCCCGGAACAGCCGCCAGGCATCCGCGGGGACTAATCCCCTACCCTCGTTCCCGTAACCATGAGAGCGTGAGCACTTCTGCACCGACACCAGTCTAGCCGTCAGGCTCCCAGGTAAGTCAAAAAAAACAACAAAAAAATGAGGTTAAAAATAGTGATGCCCCGGTAGATCCAGTCATCCTCACCATAAGCGGGAGACTGGGGGCAAAAAGGCCAGCAACCCGGCTAAGGTGAAAACCCGAAAGGGCACCTCAGGCGAAATTGGGAAACCCCTCGACTTGAAAACCCGTAAGGGCGCGTCAGAAAAAGCTAAAGGGGGTCGACTCTAGTGAAAACCTGAAAGGGCAGTAGAGTTAATAACGAGAAAATATTCCTCTCCCCACCGATCAAAACGGCCTTCCACCCACTCCTCGCTGAGCCGTTAGACTCACCCAAAACCAGTCTTCAATCAACTGCTAGAGCACAAACCCTATAATTCCAGTTGGCCTCGCACTACACCCACTCGGTTCGGCCAACCTTCGGCCCTTGCTTCGACACCGCAGGTCAGCCAGTCCTTGTGACAGTCGAGCCCCTAGTCACCATCCCAGTAGACCTATGTCCAAGCATATCCCCGGACACTTGTCATTCTATGCCACTCCATCCTATATCCCCTGCAAATCCAGAGCCTTCAAGCTTCGTCATGATCTCAGTTCTTTCCTACAATCCTTGATCCACCAGCTATAACCTGTGGACACTAAAAAATTCTCACCCATGTTTACATGCAGGCGAATAAAGAAGAGGAGAAAAGAGAAAAGAAGATGAAAAGAAGGCCCCAGCGGCACACTTTGAAGTGCCTCCCACGGCACACCCACCAAGCCCTTCAGCGGCACACTCCCCGTGCCTCCATCCGGCACACCCCCAGGGCTGCCCCAGCGGCACGCCCTCTTGATGCCCCCAACGCCACACTCATGTGCCTTCACCCGGCACAATCTTAGTGCCTTACATGGCACACCCCTTGAAGCCCTCAGTGGCACACCCTGCAGATGGCCTCCCCAGCACACCCTGTAGACGGCCTTTAACGGCACGCCTTGCAGGCCCTCTTAGCGGCACGCCACGGTGACCCTTCAGCGGCACACTTGCAGGCCTGCCCAGCGGCACACCTTCTGGGCCTTCCAGCAGCACAGCTTTCCAGCCGCCTAGCGGCACACTTTGGTTTGTTCTCCACCCGGTGCGACCGGCAGAACGGATGTAACGCCGTGCCCTACGGCCCTTGGCGCGCAGTGGGGACAGCTCAAGGCTAGCTGAGGTGTCAATCCCTCAAGCAGGCACGTTGGCTACGCTCTACAACAGAGGACGGGAGGGGTCAACTCCCATTCAATGCCCGTCGAGTCGTTCCCGCCTCCGAACGCTCCCACCGTGAAGGATATAAACTCCCCCTTCTCCACGACGAAGAAATAACGGACAGAGGGAGAGACAGACGCAAGCAAAGAAGAGAAAGAAGAGAAGAAGAGAGGAAGAAGGAGAGCTCGCCGTCCTCCCCCCTACTGCTCCGACCGCCATCGCCTGTGCGAAGAGAAGAGTCAGGAGGGAAGAGAGAAAGAGAAGGAGGAGGGTGAGTGAGGGAGAGAGTGAAGTTTGTGAGGGGAAGAGTCAATGCTCCATTCCCCTCCCCACCACATTTTCTACTCTTTATCCCCCTTTCCCTTTCTTTTATGATGTATTAGCTCTGTATAAGCCTTGTTCTAAGGAATAAAGAAAGGATTTGTAAACGTCTATGTTTCTTGCAACTTCTTCCAGTTATTTTCTTGGACCTTCTCCTCATTTCTTCATTGTGCTTTCCTGATCGGTACGTCTTCCTATGGAGTTTTGAAGTCCAGGGCCTCAGGTTTTACTGTAGCACCCCCGATCAATACCTTTGCGTAAATTCAAAACTTCTTCTTAAAAGAAATCATACATGGAGGTTTTACATAAAGAACCCAACCTCACAAGGACTATAATGAAAATATACAAGCCAGCCCTACTTTATAACATAAAGAATCATGAGGGCTTTGTGTAAAGAGTCAAACCTTAGGGGGGCTAGCATATAAAATTACAAATCATCACCTTATGTATACGTAACCTACTCTTCTTAATAGAATTCTAAGTTTTGTTTAAAGAACTAAACAATAGGAGGACTAGCATACAAATGTGCAATCCAACTTTATGCACATGGGTAAAGAATCTTACATAGGAGGTCTTGTAAAAAGAAACAAAATAATGGGAGGGTTATTCTATAAATATACAAGACAAACTTTAACACAAGGGGCCATGGGTTGTACGTAAGTGGACTTCCACCTTGTCCACTAAGTGAATTGACGCCCCTCATTAGGGCGTCAATTTCCAAATTGAAGACCATGTTGGAGGCGTCATTTTTAATAGGACCCCATTCCAATAAAATATTAATATATATATGTATATGTTGAATGATAACATGTGAGTGGGGCAGAAGTGTCTAACAAATGATGCCCTCTTGAAGGACGTCATTCTCATTAATAATCCCACAATAATGCCACCCAAACAAATGACGCCCTCATGCAAGGCGTCATTTACGTGAATAGTGTCACCAATATTAAATGAACGACCCCTTAAAGGGCGTCATTTAACACATGATTCTAGAAGATTGAGACATGAGTAACCCATTTTAGCTGGCAAAGACAATGCACACTCAGCAGGACCCATAAGGCACTAAATCAATGCCTTACGATTCCTATATCTAATTCCATCCGTAGCACTGTCAGAAGGCTACTGCTGCCCTCAGTGCTGAAAGAACACCTCGATCTTGCTGCAACTACTGAAACTCGTATCACGCGTCAAAAGGTAGGTGTTCTCAAATACTTATCTAACTAGTAGCTAAATAGGTTAATTGATGCATGTTTAGAGTTCGATCAACTAGTCAACCATGCTATATATATATATATTCTGGCTTTACCATGACCAAGAATAATACCATGTTATACATATGTTAATAGCTTGTTACATACTGTTACCATGATTTTTTTATGAGTTTGAATTTAGTTTATTAGCATGATTTCATGAGCTTTAATGAATTTTATCACACCAGTTTTCAGTCTTAATAGTCATGTTTTAAACCTTAAATTATAGCCTCTGTTACATAGAATACGTTAACGTTTTAACACCCAGCTCACTTGAAAATGGCGCCCCTGACCAGGGTGCCAGTTAAGAAATTGAAGACTTCGTCGAAGTCTTCAATTAAATGAAGACATGCACCATGTCGTCAATTCGATTTCTGAAATTTTCTGTAATTGATAATTCAACACATTCAAAAATCCATAACTATCAAACTAAAGTACGAAATTTTTGCATGAACATGTTTCTAAAATCCTGACATTTTTCTCAACATATTCGTGTCATTACTTCCTGATTCGGAGCTTTTTCACACTGATGAATAGTGGACACCTCTCTGTAATTGGCGCCCGAATTGAAGACTACCCGCGAGGGTGTCAATTAATTGAAGGCATGTACCATGTCGTCAATTTAATTTTCTGTAAATTCCATAAATCAGTAAATTAACGCATTCAAAAATCTATAACTAATAAACTGGACCATGAAAATTTTGACTTAATATACTTCTGTAACCCTGGGATTTTTCTCCACCTGACCATGTCTTCGGATTCTGATTCGGAGAAACTTTGGAGAAATGAATAGTGACTTGTGTCACAGAACTTACAGTTCTGATGTGAAGCACAACTCACTTGGAAAAACAACTCAATTGGTGTGTCGTCAATTCGAGTTGAACCTGTACTTAAATTGAAGACACCCTGGAAGTCTTCAATTAAATGAAGACTGCTCACAGGGGCGTCAATTCCGTTTCTTGAGGAATTAAAGTTATAACATTAGAAAATTCATATATGTGAAACCAAAACTCAGTAATTATATCCGAACATGTTTCTGGACTCCCGAAGAATTATACTAAGCATTCATGTCCTTATTTTCAAATTTTGAGAAACTTTTTCGAAATGAACAGTGCTTTGAGTCACAAAATGCTTCTACTGGGTGAAAATCACCCCCTGTAATTGGCGCCCCAAGCCAGGGCGCCAATTACTGAAATGAAGACGACCCTCAAGTCTTCAATTACTGAAATGAAGACGGCCCTCAAGTCTCCAATTGCTGAAATGAAGACGGCCCTCAAGTCTTCAATTATTGAAATGAAGACGGCCCTCAAGTCTTCAATTACTGAAATGAAGACGGCTTTCAAGTCTTCAATTAATTGAAGACTTCATGAGGGGCGCCAATTTCAATATATATATATATATATATATATATATATATATATATATATTCTGAAAAATCATAATTTTGAAAGGTTGAGCAGCCCCAGGTGTCAATTCATCAAATGATGACGGCCCTCAAGTCTTCAATTAATTGAAGACTTGCTGAAGGGCGCCAATTTCAATATATATGTATATATATTTTTTGAAAAAATCATACTTGTGAAAGGTTGGGAAACCCCCAGGCGTCAATTCTTCAAATGATGACAGCCAGCAAGTCTTCAATTAATTGAAGACTGCTTGCAGGGGCGCCAATTCCTTATATACATATATATGTATTCAAAAATTAACCCCTGTAATTGGCGCCCCAAGCCAGGGCGCCAATTACTGAAATGACGACTTCCAGGACGCCTTCAATTAAATGAAGACATCCTGGGGGGTGCCAATTTGATATATACATATACAAATTTCTAAAAATTGAAAATTTGAAGGATTAGCAAACCCTCAGATGCCAACTCAGTAATTATAACTTCTGATCTTGATCTGTCTCGTGAATTGTGCAAACACAACCCTAATCGATGCTCCTGCGTATGATGAATTCTTGAAATTCTGTTCCATGAAAAATCTACTTGTGTATACCCCACATGGTCAAACCTTGAATCTCTTAAACTACCATTTGGGAGTGTTGTAGCTAAGTGCCATACAGGGTAAAGTGCTACGTTGTGGGATCCACCTCTTGAGGCCGTACGGCGCAAAGTGCTACACGACAGGAGCCACCTCTTGAGCCTGTAGGGGCCACCTCTAGAGTCCTCCATAACCAAATGACTAGTTAATCTCGTCTGCAATACTACGTTTCTAAATTCTTGAAATTCCATATTGGCTATAAACGAGAGTGGATGTCAAAGGTAATACATGAAATGTTGTGCATATAGGGCCCGGTCTGGTCCTGGGAGGAGCACCCGAAGGTACTTGTGCCCATTGGAGTTTATTGACCACGGTGTTTAGCATTACACCGGAGTACTCGCTTGACTTGAGACACTCCACCCCTACTCTCTCTCCTTACTTACTTGACTTGCGTGGCCCGGAACAGGCAATACTTGACGTGTGGCCCGAGAAAGGGAAAAATAGTTGCTTGATAATAGCCAATTCTACTGATACGTATTTAAACATTTCTTGCTTGAATTACATTTTTACTTGCTCGTACCTTAGATATACTTGTACATGAGTCCATTCTTGCACTTGAGTTCATACTTGTACATGAATCCCTGCTTGCCCCGAAGTGGCATTTACATCTGTAAACTCTTGAAATACTGCTTGTCAAATACTTGAAATCTTGATATACTCTCTTTATACAGTTCTCGATCTCTTACTGTTTATCATGCCTAATTTTTTTCTGTATACCTGATTTTTCTTATATGTACATCATGCATAGCCGTACTGATAATACATGCAACTTGTAAATCACGTAAAGATTGCTCGTATTTGAGATGTAATTCCTACTGAGCGATTTGCTCATCCAATTGCTTCCTAACATTTTCAGGTGATTCGGATAGCGACAAGAATGGGGTTGAGACCAAGTGAAGAGTGCTAGAACGCCAGTCACCTCTCATTAGCTAGTCGCATCCTTGAATATTATATTTGAGTCCTACCGTGTATTTCCAGTATGTCAGTCTATTTGTCCGAACCATATTAAGGCACTTAACCTAGTGTTGTCTTTTTAAATTGGGAATTTGTCTTGAATTATCTTTATTTCCTTTGGTTAATCAAATAAACATCACTTGGACTATTGGGATTATTAGATTTTATTAGTCTTTTGCGCACTCCGAACTTATGTATATCAAAAATTTTATCACTCTAATGACACGATCTATATAGACGCGTCACGCATCCGAGTATCTTCCGTGCTCGGGACGTGACAGTCTTCGTGGTATCAGAGCCTATGTTTTCAAACCTAGGGAACTAGAAGAATTGAAAGGTTAGAAATTGAAATCCAAGTAAAAAAAAAAAGCTTGAGTCCAAGGATAGGTAAAACCCGAGTCCAAGGATATATACATCTTACCCGGTGAGATGGATAGAGCCATGGGTTAAGTTCTATAGTGACTTTTGACCTTACAAGTAAACCCGATCTTTATCATACTTTAACTCTTTTGTAGGATCATGGCTGCGGAAAGAGCACAATGGCGCGAGATGCAGCGCACCGTGCAAGGCCTTACATAGGCACTACAGCAAGTGGCCCAAGGCGGAGCAAACCGTGGAGCGGGAGATCTCCACCGAAGTTTCCGTAACATGAACCCACCGAGGTTCACTGGTTCGTCCGACCCCGAGGATGTCGAGAATTGGCTGAAGGAGATGGAACGAATCTTCTATGTGATGCAATGCGTGGACGAAGAGAAGGTTTTACTGGCCGTATTCCAACTAGAGCGGGACGCTCGATGCTGGTGGGAATCCATAGAAGCAACAATGCCAGAAGACCATGTCACATGGGATGAATTCACGGAGCATTTCAACAATAAGTACTTCTCCGACCATATCCAAGAGAAGAAGGCCGTGGAATTCGCCGTTCTAAAACAACGGGGCTTGAAAGTGGTCGAGTATGAGGCCCAGTTTTCCAGATGATCTAGGTATGCACCCCACTTGGTGTGTACAGAAAAGATGAAGGCGAGAAGATTCCTCAACGGGATTCGGCCCCATTATATCACACAACTTGCCCCGATGGACGTCCAAGTCTATTCGGAGATAGTTCGGCGTGCCCAATTGCTGGAAGATGCCACCGAATTGTCCGAGAGAATCCGAGGAAGAGACAAGAAGGAACCCGTCACAAGCCTAGGAAAATTCAAATAATCCTTCAACAAGAAGCGGTTCTTCATGGGAGGGGAGCCCTCCAAGGCAAAGAAATTCCAGAAGAATGACAGGCCATTCTCCACCACCACACCATTAAAGGAAATTTGCAAGTATTGTGATAAAGTTGGCCATAAGGCCGAGGAATGCTGGAGGAAGTTAGGAGCTTGTCTTCGATGCGGGAGCCGCGAGCATCGAATCCCAGACTGCCCACTGATGAAGGAGCAAGACACCAAAGACGAGAAGCGTCCGGTAAAGAAACAAGGCCGTCTGCAAGCTCTCCGAGAGATGGAACACACTGAAGGCGGAATTGTGGAAGGTACTCTCACTATTTGTTCAAAAACTGCTCAAGTTTTATTTGATACTGTGGCAACTCATTCATTCGTTTCCAAGAACTTTGCTGCTTCATTTTCTAAGAAACAAGAACTGTTAGATTTGGTCATATCTACACCTCTTGGGAATGAGTCTGATATCACTTATCACTATCCAAACTGTGAAGTGATGATTAAGGGAAGCAATTTACCTACTGACCTGATATACCTAGATATGAAGGGTTATGATGTCATACTAGGTGCCGACTGGTTATCTACATACCAAGCAAATGTAGATTGCCGGCATGACAAGGTAACTTTCATGGATTTCCCAGAGCTAGTTTACAATAGCCCTCGGAGTAAATCACTTCTTATATCAGCACTCCGAGCTAGAAGGCTTATGGATAAGGGATGCATGGCTTTCATAGCATTCGTGACTGCCATGGAAGTTGAGAAGGTTAAACTTGAAGACATCCGTGTAACTCTGGATTTTCTCGATGTTTTTCTAGAAGATTTAACCGGCCTACCCCCGGAAAGGGAAGTGTCGTTCACAATCGACCTTGTCCCTGGTGCTAGTCCTGTTTCCAGGGCACCATACATAATGTCCCCTACTGAGCTGAAGGAACTAAAGGAGCAACTAATGCAGTTATTGAAAAAGGGTTTCATCAGGCCGAGTACTTCCTCTTGGGGAGCACCCGTGTTGTTCGTCAAAAAGAAGGACGGATCGATGAGACTATGCATCGACTATCGGCAGCTAAATCATCTTACAATCAAGAACAAATATCCACTACCGAGGATTGACGAGCTATTCGATCAATTATCTAGAGCTTCATATTTCTCCAAGATTGATCTTCGTTCTGGTTACCATCAATTGAAGATCAAAGAAGAAGACATTCATAAAACTGTATTCCGAAGCAGGTATGGGCATTACGAATTTACTGTTATGCCTTCCGGACTAACCAATGCCCCCGCAGCTTTTATGCAGTTAATGAACAGCACATTCATGCCCTATTTAGACCAATTCATTGTAGTCTTTATTGATGATATTCTGATCTATTCCAAGACCGAAGAGGATCATGAAGAACATCTCAAGAAGGCATTACAGATATTGAGGGAAAATAAGCTTTATGCCAAATTCAACAAGTGCGAATTCTAGCTCGAGGAAGTATCCTTCTTAGGCCATATTATTTCGAAGAAAGGAATTACTGTTGACCCATCAAAGGTCGAAGCCATGAAGAACTGGGAACGACCCACAAATGCAACGAAAATTCGAAGCTTCTTGGGTCTAGCTGGTTACTACCGGCATTTTATCAAGGACTTCTCCAAGATTGCCGTTCCTCTGACCAGGTTAACCCGCAAGGAAGTGCCTCATGAGTGGAATGAAGACTGTGAAAAGATTTTCCAAGCTTTGAAGGATCTCTTTCCCACTGCTCCAATCTTATCATTACCAATTGAATTAGAAAAATATGAGGTATATACCGATGCTTCAGGTATTGGCCTCAGATGTGTATTGATGTAGAATGGAAGAGTCATTGCATACTCTTCTCGATAATTGAAGAAACATGAAGAGAACTACCCGGTTCATGACTTAGAACTGGCCGCGGTAGTATTCGCTTTGAAGATCTGGAGGCACTATCTCTACGGAGAACAATTCACTGTGTACTCTGATCATAAAAGCCTCAAGTACTTATTCTCCCAAAAGGAGCTGAACATGCGGCAAAGGCGTTGGCTCGACTATCTCAAGAATTTTGACTTCACTATATAGTACCATCCTGGTAAGGGTAATTCCGTAGCTGATGCCCTTAGTCGAAAGCCGAGAATAATATTGGCCAACTGCATGATACAAAAATGGAAGCTGTTGGAGAAATTCTCTGAGCTTGATATCAGCACAGATCAGAAGAACATGTGTATTATTCTATCTCATATGAGCCTACATCCAGAATTGCTACCTGAAATCAAGAAGCTATAGGAAGAAGATCCCGCACTAGTGGAGATAAAAAGTAAGCTGGACGAGAGACTTGATTTCAAGCTGGCACCTGATGGCAGATTGTTGTTTCATGAACGGACATGTGTGCCCGACTGTCCTGAATTGAAGAAGAAGATTCTTGAAGAAGCTCATAGATCGAGGTACACGATCCACCCTGGAGCCACTAAGATATACCAAGATTTGAAAAGAACTTTCTGGTGGCCTAACATGAAAAGGGAGGTAGCAGACTTTGTATCTCGTTGCCTCACATGCCAACAAGTGAAGGTGGAACATCAAAAATCCGCCGAAAAGCTACATCCGCTAGATATTCCCAAGTGGAAGTGGGAAGACATTGGCATGGACTTTATCATGGGTTTGCCCAAGTCATGGGGCGGATATGATGGAATTTGGGTAATTATCGACCGGCTAACTTAATCGGCCCATTTCTTACCCATAAAAAGCCGATGGTCAGTCGACGTACTTGCTGCCCTGTATATCAAGGAGATGGTTAGATTGCATGGAGTTCCCATCTCGATCATATCTGACCAAGACCCGCGCTTCACCTCTCATTTCTGGAAGAGTCTACAGCACTCTCTGGGGACGAAACTCAACTACAGCACTACTTTCCATCCCCAGACAGATGGACAGACTGAGAGGGCTAATAAAGTTGTTGAAGATATGTTAAGAGTTTGCATATAACAACAGCTATCATGACCACTTACCACTAGCCGAGTTTGCATATAACAACAGCTATCAAGCCAGTATACAAATGACACCTTTTGAGGCATTATATGGCCGGAGTTGCCGATCTCCAATATGTTGGGATGAAGTCGGTGAAAAACAAATTCTAGGCCCAGACATAGTACGAGATTCTACCGAGAAGATACATCTTATTAGAGAAAGGTTAAAGATAGCACAGTCTAGGCAGAAATCTTATGCCGATCATCGAAGGCGAGACCTAGAATTTCAAGCCGGAGATCATGTTTTCCTCAAGGTATCTCCCGGCCGAGGCATTAGAAGATTCGGTGTTAAAGGCAAACTCACACCAAGATTTATTGGTCCATTCGAAGTGCTGGAAAGAGTGGGCGAGGTGGCTTATCGCATCGCCCTACCTCCGTAACTGTCAGAAGTGCACAACGTGTTTCATGTTTCTATGCTGAAGAAATACGTGCAGGATCCCCTCCATGTCATTGACCATAATGATTTAGTGGTACAGAAGGACCTTACCTACGAGTAGAAGCCGATGAAGATCCTCGACCGAGAAGTTCGAGTTCTAAGGAACAAGACGATCCTTATGGTGAAAATCCAATGGAATCGATGTTTAGAATAAGAAGCTACATGGGAAACTAAAGAATCTATGAAGAGTAGATTTTCAGAGTTATTCTAATTGTAAGTACTCTGCACCTTTCCTATTCACATATAATGCAGTTGAATTTGGGGACCAAATTCTCTTAAGTAGGGGAGGGTGTAGCACCCTCGATCAATACCTTTGCGTAAATTCAAAACTTCTTCTTAAAAGAAATCATACATGGAGGTCTTACATAAAGAACCCAACCTCACAAGGACTATAATGAAAATATACAAGCCAACCCTACTTTATAACATAAAGAATCATGAGGGCGTTGTGTAAAGAGCCAAACCTTAGGGGGGCTAGCATATAAAATTACAAATCATCGCCTTATGTAAACGTAACCTACTCTTCTTAATAGAATTCTAGGTTTTGTTTAAAGAACTAAACTATAGGAGGACTAGAATACAAATGTGCAATCCAACTTTATGCACATGGGTGAAGAATCTTACATAGGAGGTCTTGTAAAAAGAAACAAAACAATGGGAGGGTTATTCTATAAATGTACAAGACAAACTTTAACACAAGGGGCCATGGGTTGTACGTAAGTGGACTTCCACCTTGTCCACTTAGTGAATTGACGCCCCTCATTAGGGCGTCAATTTCCAAATTGAAGACCATGTTGGAGGCGTCATTTTTAATAGGACCCCATTCCAATAAAATATTAATATATATATGTATATGTTGAATGATAACACGTGAGTGGGGCAGAAGTGTCTAACAATTGACGCCCTCTTGAAGGGCGTCATTCTCATTAATAATCCCACAATAATGCCACCCAAACAAATGACGCCCTCATGCAAGGCGTCATTTACGAGAATAGTGTCACCTATATTAAGTGAACGACCCCTTAAAGGGCGTCATTTAAACACATGATTCTAGAAGATTGAGACACGAGTAACCTATTTTAGCTGGCAAAGACAATGCACACTCAGCAAGACCCATAAGGCACTAAATCAATGCCTTACGATTTCTATATCTAATCCCATCTGTAGCACTGTCAGAAGGCTACTGCTGCCCTCAGTGTTGAAAGAACACCTCGATCCTGCTGTAACTTCTGAACCTCGTGTCACGCATCAAAAGATAGGTGTTCTCAAATCCTTGCCTAACTAGTAGCTAAATAGGTTAATTGATGTATGTTTAGAGTTCGATCAACTAGTCAACCATGCTATATATATATATATATATTCTGGCTTTACTATGACCAAGAATAATACTATGTTATACATATGTTAATAGCTTGTTACATACTGTTACCATGATTTGTTTATGAGTTTGAATTTAGTTTATTAGCATGATTTCATGAGCTTTTTAACGTATTTTATCGCACTAGTTTTCAGTCTTAATAATCTTATTTTAAACCATAAATTATAGCCTCTGTTACATAGAATACGTTAACGTTTTAACACCCAGCTCACTTGAAAATGGCACCCCTGACCAGGGCGCCAATTAACAAATTGAAGAGTTCGTCGAAGTCTTCAATTAAATGAAGACATGCACCATGTCGTCAATTCGATTTCTAAAATTTTCCGTAATTGATAATTCAACACATTCAAAAATCCATAACTATCAAACTAAAGTACGAAATTTTTGCATGAACATGTTTCTAAAATCCTGACATTTTTCTCAACATGTTCGTGCCATTACTTCCTGATTCGGAGCTTTTTCACACTGATGAATAGTGGACACCTCTTTGTAATTGGCGCCCCTGACCAGGGCGCCAATTTCAGAATTGAAGACTGCTCGCGAGGGCCTCAATTAATTGAAGACATGTACCATGTCATCAATTCAATTTTCTGTAAATTCCATAAATCAGTAAATCAACGCCTTTAAAAATCTATAACTAATAAATTGGACCATGAAAATTTTGACTTAATATATTTCTGTAACCCTAGGATTTTTCTCCACCTGACCATGTCTTCGGATTCTGATTTGGAGAAACTTTGGAGAAATGGATAGTGACTTGTGTCACAGAACTTACAGTTCTGATGCGAAGCACAACTCACTTGGAAAAATAACTCAATTGGTGTGTCGTCAATTCGAGTTGAACCTATACTTAAATTGAAGACACCCTGAAAGTCTTCAATTAAATGAAGACTGCTCACAGGGGGGTCAATTCCGCTTCTTGAGGAATTAAAGTTATAACATTAGAAAATTCACATCTGTGAAACCAAAACTTAGTAATTATATCCGAACATGTTTCTGGACTCCTGAGGATATATACTAAGCATTCATGTCCTTACTTTTGAATTTCGAGAAACTTTTTTGAAATGAACAGTGCTTTGAGTCACAAAACGCTTCTACTAGGTGAAAATCACCCCCTGTAATTGGCGCCCCAAGCCAGGGCTCAAATTACTGAAATGAAGACGACCCTCAAGTCTCCAATTACTAAATGAAGACGGCCCTCAAGTCTCCAATTACTGAAATGAAGACGGCCCTCAAGTCTTCAATTACTGAAATGAAGACGGCCCTCAAGTCTTCAATTAATTGAAGATTTCATGAGGGGCCCCAATTTCAATATATATATATATTTTCTAAAAAATCATAATTTTGAAAGGTTGAGCAGCCCCATGCATCAATTCATCAAATGACGACGGCCCTCAAGTCTTCAATTAATTGAAGACTTGCTGAGGGGCACCAATTTCAATATATATATATAAATTTTGAAAAAATCATAATTGTGAAAGGTTAGGCAACCCCCAGGCGTCAATTCTTCAAATGATGGCAGCCAGCAAGTCTTCAATTAATTGAAGACTGCTTGCAGGGGCACCAATTCCTTATATACATATATATGTATTCAAAAATTAGCCCCTGTAATTGGCGCCCCAAGCCAGGGTGCCAATTACTGAAATGACGACTTCCAGGACACCTTTAATTAAATGAAGACATCTTGGGGGGCGCCAATTTGATATATACATATACAAATTTCTAAAAATTAAAAATTTGAAGGATTAGCAAACCCTCAGATGCCAACTCAGTAATTACAACTTCTGATCTTGATCTGTCTCATGAATTGTGCAAACACAACCCTAATCCATACTCCTGCATATGATAAATTCTTGAAATTCCGTTCCATGAAAAATCTACTTGTGTATACCCCAGATGGTCAAACCTTGAATATCTTAAACTACCATTTGGGAGTTTTGGAGCTAAGTGCCATACAGGGTAAAGTGCTACGTTGTGGGAGCCACCTCTTGAGGCCGTACGACGCAAAGTGCTACACGACGAGAGCCACCTCTTGAGCCTATAGGGGCCACCTCTAGAGTCCTCCATAACCAAATGACTAGTTAATCTCGTCTGCAATACTACATTTCTAAATTCTTGAAATTCCATATTGACTATAAACGAGAGTGGATGTCAAAGGTAATACATGAAATGCTATGCATATAGGGCCCGATCTGGTCCTGGGAGGAGCACCCAAAGGTACTTGTGCCCATGGGAGTTTATTGACCACGGTGTTTAGCATTGCACCGGAGTACTCGCTTGACTTTAGACACTTCACCCCTACTCTCTCTCCTTACTTACTTGACTTACGTGACCCGGAACGGGCAATACTTGACTTGTGGCCCGAGAAAGGGCAAAATACTTGCTTGATAATAGCCAATTCGACTAATACGTACTTAAACATTTCTTGCTTGAATTAAATTTTTATTTACTCGTACCTGAGATATACTTGTACATGAGTCCATTCTTGCACTTGAGTTCATACTTGTACACGAATCCCCGCTTGCCCCGAAGTGGCATTTACATCTGTAAACTCTTGAAATACTGCTTGTCTAATACTTGAAATCTTGATATACTCTCTTCATACAGTTCTTGATCTCTTACTATTTATCATACCTAAAATTTTCCTGTATATCTGATTTTTCTTATACGTACATCATGCATAGCCATACTGATAATACATACAACTTGTAAATCACGTAAAGATTGCTCGTATTTGAGATGTAATTCCTACAGAGCGATTCACTCATCCAGTTGCTTCCTAACATTTTCAGGTGATTCGGATAGCGACAAGAATGGGGTTGAGACCGAGTGAAGAGTGCTAGAATGCCAGTCACATCTCATTAGCTAGTCGCCTCCTTGAACTTTGATTTGAGTCCTACCTTGTATTTCCAGTATGTCAGTCTATTTGTCCGAACCATGTTAAGGCACTTAGCCTAGTGTTGTCTTTTTAAATTGGGAATTTGTCATGAATTATCTTTATTTCCTTTGGTTAATCAAATAAACATCACTTGGACTATTGGGATTATTAGATTTTATTAGTCTTTTGTGCACTCCAAACTTATGTATATCAAAAAATTTATCGCTCTAATGACATGATCTATATAGACGCGTCACGCATCCAAGTATCTTCCACGCTCGAGACGTGACATTTACGGTCGAAGATGCTACCCTCAGCCTTGAAAGGGGTTGCCCCCACCGTCTCTCCCACCGTCCACGCCTTTCCCAGATACAGCTGGAGCCCGTTGCTCCCATTCAGCAACCCCTGCCAGCCTGCACTCCTCCTCGTCTGCCCCTCCCTTGGAGGTCCATAGGCTGTAACTCTCCCTCAACACCTCAGACTTTGTCAGCCAGATACATACTTAACCCCTTTCTTGCACGGTGCACCTTTGGTCCTACTGGCCGGCACGCTCAGCCCCTCTCCCTATCCGGTGCACTCCCCAGCCCGGCATAGCTTTCCTAGCCGGTGCACCCTTTAACCCCTCCAGCCTGGCGCGCTTGCCATCTCCTCCTACCCGGTGCACTCCTGGCCACTCTTGCCCGGCACACCTCTTGTTTGGCCATCCCGGCACACCCTTGTGCCAGCCAACCCGGCACACCCCTTGGGCCTCCTTATCTGTCATGCCTGCCTCCCCTCCAGCCGGTATGCCCTCTAAACCCCCTTTACCCGGCACATGCTTGCCCTGTACCTTTCCAGGCAAGCTCCCTAGCTGCTTCAGCCTGGCGCTCTGAACATCTTAACCACCCCTACCCGGTACACCCTTGGCTTGTCCTTGCTGGCACACTCAGCCTGTTTTCTGCCCAGTGTTTTCCCACTCGTTGATTTCTCCAGGTTTTCAGAAGGTTTCCCTAAAGGTGCTGCTGCCCTTGGCACACACCTCGCATTGTTGGGTTCCGCCACTCCTTGTGGGCTTGTTTCCCTTTACTCCCCTTACTATCTGGGTCAAGGGAGATGCTGTCGAGTTTTTTTCAGAATCAATGAACCCATTAAAAGACAAAATGAAGCAACTAACAAATAAAAGAAATAACAACGAGACGCTCCCGCGAGTCGAGAGAATTGTGAAAGGCGCGAAGAGGACTGCACTTGAACACCGCTGTGACGAATCGATAAACACGAACATAAGCATTAATTGCATAATGAAGAAGAGACTTAACTAACATTCCTCATGTGCATTGCATGAATAAAGGAGGTTGTGTCTCTCCTGCATACCATTGCATCGCATCTCACGTGTGCCTACATGCCATGACCCCGTGGTATATGAAATAGCGTCGTGTGAAAGGTCGGATTACATTCGGTCGGAAGCCTTCCCTATGCGTGAAGACTGATCTCCGCCTCGTACCCGGGGTCGATTCCCGAGCTCAGTTCCCCTCTTGCATTTACTTGAACATATGTGTGGATTGTTGAACCCGACCTTCTGCACGCATCAAATATGCATCCGGAATGTCGAACATAATCACGAACATGATCCACATGAATAAAAGATAACCAAATCAAACCCCTCGCATACATCTCATGAATAAGAGGAACCTTCCCCGACCCAGCCATAGCTGCATTAACCCTTGAGCCAACTTGTCCCTTGCCCGTGCCTTGCCTAGTGTGCTCCACCCCTTTCTTGCCTGGTGCACCCTCGCGCCCACTTGGCCGGCACACCGCACCTCCCTCCTTGCCCAGTACAGCCTCATCCATTTCAGCCCGACGCCCCCCCCCCTTTTGACCTCTTCTCCCCAGGCTGGTGCACCCTCTAGTCCGACAATGTCATGCCCCGAGCCTTTTATTACAGTGGAAGACTAGCTCGAGGAACGCGAACAGCCGGCATGGTAAGCCTCTTGCAAGCAAGAACGATCAGATCGCAAGATAATTACACACATAAATGTAATTGCACAATATTTACTTAAACTTCAACTTTCATTAATAATCAAATCAAATATTCAAATACAATCACTCTTTCAACTTTCTTCATCATACTAGACTCAAGGAATAAGAAAATTACATAGACTCAATGTAAACAATGTAGACTTCCTAAGTCTTCACTCATTCTTCATTCACTCTTGGACCCGCTATTTGAACGTTCCGAATCCGATCTTGGCTCACTTCCATCTCCTGAAAAGATTGGAAATAGGTAAGGAGCACACTTGCCCAGTACGTATCTTCGCATCAACATGATTAGCAATATTTAAATAATTAGTATTTTAGCTCTAAAGAAATAAGGTAAGATCATGTGAATGCGATCAATCATGCGATTAAACAAAAGTAACACGATGATCATGTAAGATAGAATGAGCAAGTATGAACTATCAAGAATGTAACAAGAACATGATATGGCCTTTCATGAATAAGAATGTAACGAGAATGTACTAGCAATACCACGTAGTCATCACCCAAACATCTTTTGCTTATGAGCAAGTATTTGGTGAATTTCTGTGGAATATCATGTATCAAGCAAGAAAGTCATGTACAAGTATTTTCATGATGCCCGTGGATCTTCACTTATTTATAGAGAAAGTACTCCCAGCGCAATGCGACGTCAGTAGCATCATACCCCATGGTTTATAATAGTATGTTTTCGGCAATCAGCCGAGGGGACTAGCATAGAGCCCTTGAACACAATCAGTGCTCGATTGCATCTTCAAGTATAAATCAAGCTACTTCCACGTTTCAAGCAATAAAGTATGGCTAATAATATAACAAGTTCAAATAAGTTCATGATAACAGTAGTTCAATGAATGAACGCTTCAATTAAGAAATGTGAGTCAAGAATGACTTAAAACAAGGTTATGCTTATGGAAATAATTCGGCAGCACAACGGTACATTCCTTATTTTCCATAAATTAAAATTAAGTACTTTGAACAATATGACAAGTCCTAGACCATCAATAGTCTATCTAGGAACTTTGGAATATCAACCCTTGGGTCAAACCTCGGGTTAAAACACTCAAGAACTGTGATGGTCAATCAATAGGCCGTTACATGGTCGTGACGGTCTATCATTGATCCGTTAGAATGGCTGAATCCAAAAATAAATAAAACGGACTCAGTAAATGTGACAGTCATATATTAGGTCGTTATATGAACATGACGATCTAATATGGATCAGTTACATATCTAGAACCAGAAACTTCGATAGTGCTTTCCAATAATTGGGCTTTCATGGTACAACCAACTCGGCGTCCTAGTGAGAATCCCAGGCTCGCGGAGAATTACCGAGGCCTTGAAACTAGATTTCCTAGTCCATTAGAACGAAGTGTGAACTAATGGTCATATACCGTAATATATGCCATGTACTTAAAGAAATGACTCTATAAAAGAGAAAAGAATGTGTAACGATGTGGAACCATAATAAAACTTCGTCAATACAATATTGAAAATCATAGTTTAAATTCAAAACTATAGAGTTTAGGCAACGAAATTATCATAACTTAAAATAACTCAAGATGCTTTAAACATGTAATTTCCTATCAAGAATAAATTAATAAACTCAAGGTCATGAAAATAGGTCAAAACTTAGATAACTAGGCTTATTTATAAGTAAGTTTGACTGTCCTCAGTCCTGTCTTGGGTTGATAGAAAATAGCACTCTGACGGTCTAAGACAGACACGTTATACATCTGTGACGATTTATCATGGGGCCGTTACAGTATTGTGACGCACTGACTTTGGTCCGTCAAAGACAACAGAGAAATTTAAATATAACAGAGGGTGTGACGGCTGATCGTAAGGCCGTTACAATCATGTGACGGTCTTACCTTAATCCGTCAGAGCTTCTGCTGACAGGATATAGAAGGTAAAAGACTGAAATATGTCATGGCTGGAAGTCAAAATACTTAGAATATTCCAGTCATGAGAAACGAAATATAGAGGCTATCTAGATGCATAGGTTGTAGTGATTTGAACAAGATAATATCTGTTGTCTTTGATTAAGGCTCAAGACATGCATGTATGCATAGGTCAAACTAAAACATGAATTCATGGTCTAGAATGCATGAAATCAATCAAAATCAGAGAGCTTTTATCCCTAACATGATGTTCTTGCCATTCATGAGATGACCTACCTCTTTTCTGGGCTTTAATCTTCCAATTTGGGACTGCAAGTCACGCCCCAATCCTTCCCTTCTTGTGAATTTACAGCAACTTCATGTCGCTCTAACTCCTCAACCTCTTGACCTAAAAATGTGAAATTTTGAGGGTAAGAAGATGAAACTAAGGGGAACAAAAAGTTCTAAATAATCAAACCCTAAATACCTCGTTTTGATGATATAATTCCCTGATCTTCAGTGGACCTTTGCTAAGATTTCTGGGTTGCTAAGGTCGTACCAGTAACTTTGGAAGCTTCTAACTTCTTGTGTAGTTGATCTCCTAGCAGGAAATTTTGAGAGCTATTAGTCTAAAGTATTCTAAACAAAAAGTTCTAAAGAACTTACCCGAAATTATGACTCCTTACCTTGATTCCACGCGAGCCAAAGTAGGGGTCGCGTAGGTCAAAACTAGGGTCTATTTATAGGGTTTTGGCTAGGGTTTGAGGATTAGATTGATTCTAGAGTCCTTGTTAAACCTTAGATTGACTTCTAATAGTCCTTAACACCTCTACTAGTCTTCTCATATCGAACCCTAAGAGATAAACTAGTAAAAATCTAATCTTTTTACTTGTTCTTCCATTCACGGAACTAACAGAGCGTAACGGTCGAAGGTAGGCGCGTTACCTGACTGTGGCGGTCGCACGATAGACCGCTACATCCCATGTGCGCAGAATTCAATAAAATTCAAACTCTTTTATTTATTTATCCATATAATTATCTAATAAATGAGTATTTATCCTTAAAATTCGTGAATAGACTAAATAACCTTCTAGAATATGGGTCAAACTTAATGGGCTTGGTCCTTAAACCTATTGGGCTTCAATTCATTTATTAATCTATTTTGGCCTATATAATTTCCTAATAAATTCCAGAAAAATTCTATAGAAATTATTTATATAAATTTTGGGGCACTATACCCTCCCCCACTTAGAAGAATTTGGTCCCCAAATTCAATATATATATAGATTGTGGAGAGTGTACTTACAGTTGAATAGTTCCGGGAATCTTTTCCGCATGGCTTCTTCTGTTTCCCAAGTTGCTTCGGTCGGCCATGATTTCTTCCATTGAATCTTGACCATAGGAATAGCTCTATTCCTTAGTTGACGCACTTCTCGTTTCAGAATCCTTATTGGCATTTGCTCGTACAGCATATCCTTCTGAATCTCCAAATTATCATAAGTGATAACATGGCAAGATCATATACATACTTTTTCAGCATAGAGACGTGAAATACGTCGTGAACTCCTGCTAATTATGGAGGTAAAGCCAGTCTATAAGCCACATCGCCGACCCTTTCAAGAATTTTAAATGGGCCAATGAACCTTGGAGTTAGCTTGCCTTTGATGCCAAATCTTCGAATACCACGACCTGGAGAAACCTTGAGATACACATGGTCTCCTACTTGAAATTCCAAGTCACGTCTTCGATTATCAGCATAAGATTTTTGCCTATCTTGTGCCATCTGCAATCTTTCTCGAATGAGCTTGATTTTCTCTGAAGAATCCCTGATAATGTCGGGGCTTAGAAATTACCTTTCCCCTATTTCATTCCAACATATTGGTGATCTAGAGCTTTTTCCATATAAAGCTTCAAAGGGTGCCATCTGTATGCTGGCCTGATAATTGTTGTTATATGCAAATTCTACCAGAGACAAGTGATCATGCCAACTTCCTCTAAAATCAATAGGACAAGCCCTGAGCATATCTTCTATCACCTGATTTGTTCTTTCCATCTGACCATCAGTTTGTGGATGAAATGATGTGATAAAATTCAATCTAGTCCCTAGTGAAGTTGTAGACCCTTCCAGAATTGTGATGTGAATCGAGGATCTCTATCAGATATAATAGTGACGGGGACACCATGTAATTTGACAATTTCTTTCATGTATAATGCTGCTAGAATATCCACAGACCATCGACTTTTTATTGGTATGAAGTGTGCGGATTTAGTCAATCGGTCTATGATCACCCATATACCATCGTGTCCTCCTCTGGTCTTAGGTAAACCCATGATGAAATCCATCCCTATACTCTCCCATTTCCATTCGGGAATATTCAAGGGGTGTAATTTACCTGCGAGTCTAAAATGCTCTGTCTTAACTTGTTGACAAGTGAGACAGCGAGACACGAGATTAGCTATTTCCCTTTTCATATTGGGCCACCAGAAATTTCTTTTAAGATCTTGATACATTTTTGTACCACCAGGATGAATGGCGTATTTGGAATTATGCGCTTCATCCAAGATCAATTTCTTCGTATCCTCATGATCTGGTACACACACTCGGCCCTTAAATAGCAATCTTCCGTCATTGGTAATAGAGAAATCTGGCCTCTATTCTATGTTAACTATAATCTCCAGTAATACAGGATCATCATTTTGTAGCTTGACCAGTTCTTCTATCAATGTAGGCTGAGCTCGGATATTGGCTATGAAATAATCCTCTTCCTTCCATTCAATATCTAAGTTCAGCTGAGCAAATTGAGGAATAAGATTAGTCATACTAATCATAAGACTTGATAGCATTCCCATTGGTTTTCTGCTGAGTACATCTGCTACAGCATTAGCCTTGCCAGGATGATATTGAATAGCAAAATCAAAGTCTTTGAGATATTCTAACCATCTCCTCTGCCTCATTTTAGCTCCTTTTGAGAGAATAAGTATTTCAAGCTTTTGTGGTCCGAGTAGACCGTGAACTTCTCTCCATAGAGATAATGACGCCAAATTTTTAAGGCGAAAATAACAGCTGTCAATTCCAAATCATGCACAGGATAATTTTTCTCGTGACGTTTAAATTGTCTTGAAGAATAATAGTTTACCTTTCCATTTTGCATGAGGACGCACCCTAAGCCAATGTCGGACGCATCCGTATATACTTCGAATCCGCCACCTTCCACCAGTAGTAATAGAATAGGAGCTGTAGTGAGATGATTCTTAAGAGTTTGAAAACTCTTTTCACATTCCTTGGACCAGACACAAGGATTTTCTTTTCTTGTGAGTCTAGTTAAAGGAACTGCAATCTTTGAGAAGTCCTTAATGAACCTACTATAATAACCAACTAGACCCAGAAAGCTTTGTACTTCTGATACAGTCGTTGGTCGGCTCCAATTTCTAACAGCTTCGACTCTAGAGGGATCCACATCGATACCTTCTTTTGAAATAATGTGGCCTAGGAATGAAACTTCCTTGAGCCAGAATTCACACTTGTTAAGCTTGGCAAAGAGTTTATGTTCTCTAAGTGTTTGTAAAGTTATTCTCAGATGTTCTTCATGTTCCTCTTTTGTCTTGGAATATACCAGGATGTCATCAATGAAGACAACGATGAACTGGTCCAGATATGGCTGGAAAACATTGTTCATAAGTTGCATAAATGCTGCTGGGGCATTTGTTAACCCGAATGGCATTACCATGAATTCATAGTGGCCATAACGACTTCGAAAAGTCGATTTATAAATGTCTTCTTCTTCAATTCTAAGCTGATGATAACCTGATCTGAGGTCTATTTTAGAAAAATACTCTACTCCTGAAAGCTGATCGAAGAGCTCATCAATACGCGGCAACGGATACTTATTTTTTATTGTAAGTTGATTCAGTCGCCGGTAGTCAATGCATAGCCTGAGAGAGTCATCATTCTTCTTGACAAATAGAACTGGCATACCCCAAGGGGATGTGCTAGGTCTGATGAAAACCTTATCTAGCAATTCCTGCAACTGCCTTTTTAGTTCCTTAAGTTCCGTGGGGGACATCCTATAAGGGGTTATAGAAATAGGTGCTGCTCCTGGAATGAGTTCAATAGTGAAGTTTACTTCCCTCTCGGGTGGTAAATTGGGTAATTCGGGTGGAAACACATCTGGGAACTCATTTACAATAGGAATGTCTGCTAGGATGATTTCCTTGGATTTGGTAACAATGACAGAAGCAAGAAAAGCTTCACATCCTTGCGAGATAAGTTTGCAAGCGTGAAGAGAGGATATGATAGTGGGATGTTTCTTATACTTGATGCTAAGGAAAGAAAATCTTGGAAGATCGGGTTTTCAAAAGGATATAATCCTATTTCGGCAGTTAATATCAGCATCATGATCTATAAGCCAATCTACCCCTAAAATAGCATCATAACCTTTCATGTCAAGGGATACTAAGTTTGCGGGGAGATTGTGACCTTCTACTATCACTTCACTATCAGGATAATATTCGGTAAGCTTAGTTCCAGATCTTAAGGGTGTGGTAATAGTAAGATCTGAAGGTAGAGGAACTGATGCAATTGATAATGTTTTGGCAAACGTAGTGTAGACAAAAGAATGAGAGGCACCAGTATCAAATAGCACAAATGCAGGACGGGAACAAATTTGGAGAGTACCTTCCATAAGTCCACTATCCTTGGGCGCTTCTTCTTCCTCTAGAACAGCGTTGAGGCGAGCCTGCCTCCTATGTCCACCACCAGACAGTTGATCCTTCATAAGGGGGCAATCTGGCATACGATGCTCCCTGCTTCCACAACGTAGACAAGCACCAAGGCGCTTCCAACATTCTTCCGCTGAATGGCCGAACTTCTTGCAAAAGTGCAAGCCGTGTTGACTTGTTTCTCCTCTTCCTTAATCTTTTTATTTTTTTGGGAACTTCCACCGTTCTCGCTCCTGGATCTCTTCTTACTATCACGGATTTTGTGAGGTTCCGTGATGCTGAATTTTTCTTTCTCATAACGCTGATCAGATCATCGGCTGGACTCTTCTCCTTTTCCTTTCAATTTCTCAACCTTCTCTAAGGTCCTTTCACAAAAATATGCCCGTTGTACCATTTCCGCATAAGTATGGATGTTTTGGGTCCCAAGCTACTGAATAAAACCGGGTCGTAACCCGTCCATTAACCGATTAGCCTTCAATAGATCGGTATTGATTAAATGCGGTGCATAAGGTGCTAGTCTGGAGAATTAAAGTTCATATTCCGCAACTGTCATCATTCCTTGTCGAAGAGAGGTGAACTCCATAGCCTTTCTTTCTTTCACATGCTCAGAAAAGTACTTAGCACGGAACAAAGTGAGAAAACTGTCCCATGTATGAGGTGCATTGGCCGGAGGTGCCAGAACCGACTTCCACCATGTACGGGCATCCTTGTTGAGTTGGAAAGTTGCAAGACACACCTTCTCTTGATCGGTGCATTGGATGACGTCAAATATACGGTTCATCTCGTCGATCCAGTTCTCTGCTTTGTCCGGATTAGAAGAACCATAGAAACGAGGAGGGTTTAAACTCTGGAAATTATGATGTAAGTCGCCAGCCCTTGCCCCTGCGCCTGCCTGGGCCATAGTTTGCAATGCCTGAGTAAGGCCGGCAACTGTTTGTTGCATGCCATTCCAATCTACGCGATGAGCCATTTGTAAAATAAGGTACTTGAGAGAAATATAACAACTTGTTATTTCTCGTGGAATTGGAAGAAAATTTATCTTAAAGCTAATTAACTATCTTATCCCAGGCTCTACCCAATTCTCACATGGGTATAGAAATTTCTTCCTTAATTCATAGGTAGGGGTCCTTAACCTTGGACTTATCCTATGAGATGACTCTTTTCCCTAAGTCCTGAGACTTAGGCACTGATACCAACTTAACTGTCACGTCCCGAGCCTTTTATTACAGCGGAAGACTAGCTCGAAGAACGTGAACAGCCGGCATGGTAAGCCTCTTGCAAGCAAGAATGATCAAAGCGCAAGACAATCACACACATAAATGCAATTGCATAATATTTACTCAAACTTCAACTTTCATTAAAAATCAAATCAAATATTCAAATACAATCACTCTTTCAACTTTCTTCATCATACTAGACTCAAGAAATAAGAAAATTACATAGACTCAATCTAAACAATGTAGACTTCCTAAGTCTTCACTCATTCTTCATTCACTCTCGGACCCGCTATTTGAACGTTCCGAATCCGATCCTGACTCACTTCCATCTCCTGAAAAGATTGGAAATAGGTAATGAGCACACTTACCCAGTAGGTATCTTCGCATCAACATGATTATCAATATTTAAATAATTAGCATTTTAACTCTAAAGAAATAAGGTAAAATTATGCGAATGCGATCAATCATGCGATTAAACAAAAGTAACACGATGATCATGTAAGATAGAATGAGCAAGTATGAACTATCAAGAATGTAACAAGAACATGATATGGCCTTTTATGAACAAGAATGTAACGAGAATGTACTAGCAATACCACATAGTCATCACCCAAACATCTTTTACTTATGAGCAAGTATTTGGTGAATTTCTGTGGAATATCATATATCAAGTAAGAAAGTCATGTACAAGTATTTTCATGATGCATGTGGATCTTCATTTATTTATAGAGAAAGTACTCCCAACGCAAGGTGACGCCAGTAGCATCATACCCCATGGTTTATAATAGTATGTTTCCAGCAATCAGCTGAGGGGATTAACATAGAGCCCTTGAACACAATCAGTGCTCGATCGCATCTTGAAGTATAAATCAAGATACTTCCACCTTTCAAGCAATAAAGTATGGCCAATAATATAACAAGTTCAAATAAGTTCATGATAACAGTAGTTCAATGAATGAACGCTTCAATTAAGAAATGTGAGTCAAGAATGACTTAAAACAAGGTTATGCTTATGGAAATAATTCGGCAGCATAACGGTACATTCCTTATTTTTCATAAATTAAAATGAAATATTTTGAACAATATGACAAGTCTTAGACCATCAATAGTCTATCTAGGAACTTTGGAATATCAACCCTTGGGTCAAACCTCGTGTCACGCCCCGAGCGCGGAAGATTACCCGGAGGCGTGACGCGTCTATATGGATCGTGTCAATCATGTAAATATCAGAGTGCGCAAATAACTAAGCTTTAAGTCGAAATTAATACAAATAGTACGAGCAGACAATTGTCACAACTAATCAAAGGACAAATACATATGTTCCCAGAGTCCAACGACTAGGCTTCAAATCTTAAGCAGTTCTAATCAAGTTGACTAATACAAATGACATAGATGAATTGATACAACTGACATAAGTGAACTAATACAATAACACAAAGGACATCACAATTAACATGACAATTGATGACTCTATTCTACACTCATCACTCAGACTCATCCCCTTCCGTGTTCTGGCCGATATCCAAACTACCTGAAAAGGTTAGAAAAATAACTAGATGAGCGAATCGCTCAGTAGGAATTACATCTCAAGATTTAACATGCTTTAAGTGGTTTACAAGTTCGATTAATGTCAGTAAAGTTATGCATGTAGATGAGTAGATATCAAGGATTGTAAAAATCGACAAGAGCAGTGAAGGAATAACAAGTGAGAGTATAAGGATTCCAACTTCAATGCAGCAATAGCAAGAGATTCAAGCAAGTAATAACTGGAATTAACGAAAATCTTTCCAAGAGAGTAAGAACTCATTTCAAGCAAGTAATAGAAAGTAATATAAATTCAAGCATGTAAAACTGGAATTGGCTATTTATCAATTTCATTCAAGCAAAACTTTACCCTTCTGCGGGTCTCAAGTCAAATCAATCAAGTAATATCACGAGAATGAGTGGAATGTCTAAAGCCTAGCAAGCAGGTACTTCGGTGCAATGCCAAACACCGTGGTCAATAAACTCTCATTGGCACAAGTACCTTCGGGTGCTCCTCCCAGGACCAGACCGGGCCCTATATGCACAGCATTAATCATGTCTATCGACATCCACTCTCATTTATAGCCAATATGGAATTTCAAGGTTTGACCAGTATGATATATAAGGTAGAATTATGGAATGGAATCCAAGGGCACATTAATGTGTAGGGATGAACTAGGAGTGGAAACCAGTAACGTTTGATGCACGGAAAAAAACTAGATAAGAGAGGTGCCTTATGTGCCACCTAACAATTTTAGAAACGACACCCTCACTGTGGGATGCCCTTCCTGGGCATTATACTGGGTTTAGATGACCCTGTCAGGAGTTAAATATCACCTCTTAGGCTGCCATCTATCAGGGGAGATGGCAAAAGCGAAAGCCTAACGATCAGGTTAACGCAATGAGCCAGCTGTAGTTCATCGCGTCAACCCTACAGTTCATCGCGTCAACCCTGCGAACAGGCTGGGTCGACTCATCAGTTCATCGCGTCAACCCTGCGAACAGGCAGGGTCGACTCATCAGTTCATCGCGTCAACCCTGTGAACAGGCAGGGTCGACTCATCAGTTCATCGCGTCAACCCTGCGAACAGGCTGGGTCGACTCATCAGTTCATCGCGTCAACCCTGTGAACTAGCAGGGTCGACTCATCAGTTCATCGCGTCAACCCTATGAACTGGCAGGGTCGACCCTGTGAGCAGGCAGGGTCGACTCATCAGTTCATCGCGTCAACCCTGTGAACTGGCAGGGTCGACTCATCAGTTCATCGTGTCAACCCTGTGAACTGGCAGGGTCGACTCATCAGTTCATCGTGTCAACCCTGTGAACTGGCAGGGTCGACTCATCAGTTCATCGCGTCAACCCTGTGAACTGGCAGGGTCGACCCTGTGAGCAGGCAGGGTCGACTCATCAGTTCATCACGTCAACCCTGTGAACTGGCAGGGTCGACTCATCAGTTCATCGCGTCAACCCTGCGAACTGGCAGGGTCGACTCATCAGTTCATCGTGTCAACCCTGTGAACTGGCAGGGTCGACCCAGTGAGCAGGCAGGGTCGACTCATCAGTTCATCGCGTCCACGCGATGAACTGGCAGGGTCGACCCAATGAACAGGCAGGGTCGACTCATCAGTTCATCGCGTCAACGCGATGAACTGGCAGGGTCGACTCTGCAGTTCATATTTGCTCAAAATGGCTTAAGGTATTAATCTTTGATTAAACTAGGGTATTAACCTTTAATTTAAGTTTATTTAGGTAAAACTGATGACATGGATAGATAGAGAAAACTGTAAGGATTATAGATCTTTATTCATGCATTCGTTTCATGCTTTAGTTGCTTAAATATCATATTTTTAACATGACGTATCATACAAGTTTTCATTTTTAAAGGAACTAAATGGAGACAAGGTTTCTAGATAGGCTACCTAACAGATTAATTAGGTATGCTAGTTATTTAGTAGATCAACTAACATGTTAATTAGGTATGTTAACAGGTTAGTTAAACTAATAAGTTACGTAAAAACACGATAAAACTTGCGTTAAACGGATATATCGTATGGATAAGAAGATAATACATGCCAACTACCCTAGATTGAAGCTAATACATGCTAATCAATGCTAATCATCTTGGGTATAAGGCTACTACATGCTAATTATCTTGGTACGAGGCTAATACATGCTAATCATCCTAGATTTAAGCTAACACATGCTAATTATTCTAGGTATGAGACTAATACTTGCTAATTATCTTGGGTATGAAGCTAATACACGCTAATCATCCTAGATTTAAGCCAACACATGCTAATTATTCTAGGTATGAGACTAATACTTGCTAATATTTACTAATACATGCTAATTATTCTGGGTATAATGTTAATACATGCTAATTATCTTAGATATGAAGCTAATACATGCTAATCATCCTAGATTTAAGCTAACACATGCTTTATGAACACTAAATATTGCATGGAAATGAGTCTAAGACTAAATGCCTAGACTAATCATCCTAGATTAGCTACTAGTTTAGTTAAAAGTTGAGAACACCTACTTGCTGGAAAATCGTAGCAGCAGAACCTTTCTTTATAATCCCTGCAGAGCTTTGCCCCAACCTTAGCTAGCCTAGAATGGGGGTAGCAAAAGGGGTATGTTTATAGGGTTGTCATGGCCGAATGGGAGGCAAGATCTGAAATAATGGGACTTTACAGCTTGTACAGGCTGGAGAGATAAGGGATAATGTTTGGACAGCCAATCCAAGGCCCAGATCGTAAAGTCTGTCTCCCACATTCATACACGATCCCTCTTTAATGTGCACACTTTCAAAGTCTGTACATCCTCAAAGTCTATACATTGGCTTCACAAAGTCTGCACATCACAAAGTCTGTACATTGCTATTGCTAGCCTATTCACTAAGTCTGTACATCACAAGTCTGTACATCCTCTCCCTCTCAAAGTCTATACATTGGCTTCCTCTCAAAGTCTGTACATCACTTCCTCTCAAAGTATGTGCATCACAAAGTCTATACATTGGCTATTGCTAGCCTATTCACAAAGTCTGCATCACAAGTCTGTACATCCTCTCCCTCTCAAAGTCTATACATTGGCTTCCCTCTCAAAGTCTATACATTGCCTGAGCATAGTCATGAAGTCTGTACATTGCACTGTGCATCATTCTTCCAAGTCTATACAACGAGGTGAAGTCTGTACATCCATTAGTGATCTTCCAAGTCTGTACGTTGCTAGCTTATAATGTATAATTAATTGGCACAAAAGGTAAATGGTGGATGCTAGGATTTGAACCCTGGTCATTGGGTTGAAAGGCAAGTTACTTAACCAACTACACTACGAAGCCACTTGTTAAGTGAATACTCTTTACATATGATAACTACGTGTTCCAACTTCTTACTTAATCTAGAGTTTATCTAATATATTTTTTTGGGAAATATTATTAATATATATATATATTTTTATACGAGATGCTACACCCTCCCCCACTTAAAAGAATTTGGTCCCCAAATTCAATTACATTATACGGAGACAAGGAGGGTGAGAATTACTTACGGACTAGAATAATTCTGAAAATCTCCTTCTCATAGACTCCTCGGTTTCCCATGTAGCTTCTTGTTCTAAGCATCGATTCCATTGAATTTTTACCATAGGGATCGTCTTGTTCCTTAGAACTCGGATTTCTTGGTCGAGGATCTTTACTGGCCTTTGCTCATATGTGAGGTCCTTCTGTATCACCAAGTCAGTGTGATCGATGACGTGTGAGAAATCGTGCACTTAGTTCTTTAGCATAGAAACATGAAATATGTTGTGCACTTCTGACAGTTGTGGAGGTAGGGCGATATGATAAGCCACTTCGCCTACCCTTTCCAGTACTTCGAATGGACCGATAAACCTTGGTGTTAATTTGCCTTTAACACCGAATCTTCTAATGCCTCGGCCGGGAGATACCTTGAGGAAAACATGATCTCCGACTTGAAATTCCAGGTCTCGCCTTCTGTTATCAGCATAAGATTTCTACCTGGACTGTGCTATCATTAACCTTTCTCTAATGAGTTGTATCTTCTCGGTAGAATCTCGCACCATGTCAGGACCTAGAATTTGTTTTTCACCGACTTCATCCCAGCATATGGGAGATCGGAAACTCCTGCCATATAATGCCTCAAAAGGTGCCATTTGTATGCTGGCTTGATAGCTGTTGTTATATGCAAATTCGGCTAGTGGTAAGTGGTCATTCCAACTACCGCTGAAGTCTATAATGCATGCCCTTAACATATCTTCCATAACTTCATTAGTCCTCTTGGTCTGTCCATCTGCTGGGGATGAAAAGCAGTGCTGTAGTTGAGTCTCATCCCCAAGGAGTGTTGCAGGCTCTTCCAGAAATAAGAGGTGAAGCGCGGGTCTCGGTTAGATACGATTGAGACGGGAACTCCATGCAATCTAACAATTTCCTTCATATACAGGGCAGCAAGTACGTCGACTGACCATCGACTTTTGATGGGTAAGAAATGGGCCGATTTAGTTAACCGGTCGATAATTACCCAAATTCCGTCATATCCGCCCCTAGACTTGGGCAAACCCATGATAAAGTCCATGCCAATGTCTTCCCACTTCCACTTGGGAATATCCAGCGGATGTAGCTTTCCGGCGGGTTTTTGATGTTCCGCCTTCACTTGCTGGCATGTGAGGCAACGAGACACAAAGTCTGCTACCTCCCTTTTCATGTTAGGCCACCAGAAAGTTCTTTTCAAGTCTTGGTACATCTTAGTGGCTCCAGGGTGGATTGTGTACCTCGATCTATGAGCTTCTTCAAGAATCTTCTTCTTCTATTCGGGACAGTTGGACACACATGTCCGTTCATGAAATAGTAATCTGCCATCAGGTGCCAGCTTGAAATCCAGTCTCTCGTCCAGCTTGCTCTTTATCTCCACTAGCGAGGGATCCACTTCTTGTAACTTCTTGATTTCAGGTAGCAAATCTGGATGTAGGCTCATATGAGATAGAATAATACACATGTTCTTCTCATCTATGCTGATATCAAGCTCAGAGAATTTCTCCAGCAGTTTCCATTCTTGTATCATGCAGTTGGCCAATATTATTCTCGGCTTTCGACTAAGGACATCAGCTACGGATTTACCCTTACCAGGATGGTACTGTATAGTGAAGTCGAAATCCCTAAGATACTCGAGCCAACGCCTTTGCCGCATGTTCAGCTCCTTTTGGGAGAATAAGTACTTGAGGCTTTTATGATCGGAGTACACAGTGAATTGTTCTCTGTAGAGATAGTGCCTCCAGATCTTTAAAGCGAATACTACTGCGGTCAGTTCTAAGTCGTGAACTGGGTAGTTCTCTTCATGTTTCTTCAATTGTCAGGAAGAGTATGCAATGACTCTCCCATTCTGTATCAATACACATCCGAGACCAATACTAGAAGCATCGATATATACCTCGTATTTTTCTCCTTCCATTGGTAATGATAAGACTGGAGCAGTGGTCAAGAGATCCTTCAAAGTTTGAAAACACTTTTCACAGTCTTCCTTCCACTCATAAGGCACTTCCTTGCGGGTTAACCTGGTCAGGGGAACAGCAATTTTGGAGGAGTCCTTTATAAAACGCCGGTAGTAACCAGCTAGACCCAAGAAGCTCCGAATCTCAGTTACATTTGTGGGTCGTTCCCAGTTCTTCACGGCTTCGACCTTTGATGGGTCAACAGCAATTCCGTTCTTCGAAATGATATGGCCTAAGAAGGATACTTCCTCGAGCCAAAACTCGCATTTGCTAAATTTGGCATATAGCTTGTTTCCCCTTAATATCTGCAATGCCTTCTTGAGGTGTTCTTCATGATCCTCTTCAGTCTTTGAATAGATCAGAATATCATCAATAAAGACCACAATAAATTGATCTAAATAGGGCCTGAATATGCTGTTCATTAACTGCATAAAAGCTGTGGGGGCATTTGTTAGTTCGAAAGGCATAACAGTAAATTCGTAATGCCCATACCTACTTCGGAATGCAGTTTTATGAATATCTTCTTCTTTGATCTTCAATTGGTGGTAACCAGAATGAAGATCAATCTTGGAGAAATATAAAGCTCCAGATAGTTGATCGAATAGCTCATCAATCCTTGGCAGTGGATACTTGTTCTTGATTGTAAGGTGATTTAGCTGTCGATAATCTATGCATAATCTCATCGATCTGTCCTTCTTTTTGACGAATAGCACGGGTGCTCCCCATGGGGAAGTACTCGGCCTGATGAAACCCTTGTTCAATAACTCCATTAGCTGCTCTTTTAGTTCCTTCAGCTCAGCAGGGGACATTCTGTATGGTGCCCTGGAAATAGGACGAGCACCAGGGACAAGGTTGATTGTGAACGACACTTCCCTTTCCGGGGGTAAGCCGATTAAATCTTCTGGAAAAACATCAGGAAAATACCGAATTACACGGATGTCTTCAAGTTTAACCTTCTCGACTTCCGTGGCAGTCACGAATGCTATGAAAGTCATGCATCCCTTATTCATAAGTTTACTAGCTCGGAGTGCTGATATAAGAAGTGATTTACTCCGAGGGCTATTGTAAACTAGCTCTGGGAAATCTATGAAAGTTACCTTGCCATGCCGGCAGTCTACAGTTGCTTGGTATGTGGATAGCCAGTCGACACCTAGTATGACATCATAACCCTTTATATCTAGGCATATCAGGTCAGCAGGTAAAAGCCGAAGAGGGCATGACCTAACAGGGCGACCTTGACCTTGACGTTGACAGCGTCGTCGTTTTCTCCGATGGTCGATCCAGGGGGGCCTTCCGTGGCCCCCTTGGTGCCTGGTCCCGGCCTTCTCCGGGATTCCTTGGATGGTGACGGACGGCTACCTTCATGTCCTCGTTCATTTGCGGAGGTGCTCGCTTCCACAATGCCTCCGCCGGTGGTCAAGGGATCTGTTCATGCTCCGGCCTTGACCGACAGTGGCGAGCCTGCAGTCTTCTTTTCCCAGGAGGAGATTTCTGCTTCTCTTCAGCCTTTTGCTTTCTCTTTGGTTGCTCGCACGCTACAGGGTAGGCCTCCATTTGTATACATCAGAGGTCATTTGTCGAGTAGATGTAGATTCAAGGACGACTTCATGATCAGCGCCCTTGACTCAAGACACCTTCTTCTAAGGTTCCGAAATTATGAAGATTACCTTACCTTGCTGCTAAAGGAGACTCTTTTCGTTCATGGTAGGCTCTTTCGATTCTTCAAATGGACTATGGAATTCTCGCCCCTGACAGATTCTCCCATCCTTCCGGTATGGATTTCCTTTCCTGGGCTTCCTGTTAATTTCTACATTGAGCATTTGATACGATCGATTGCTGGTAACATTGGAAGGGTTTTGAAAGTTGATCACACTACTTTGAATTTATCCCAAACTACTGCTGCTCGGGTTTGTATTGAACTTGACATTTCAAAGCCTCGCCCAACTAGAGTCTGGATTGGTTTTCCTGGAGGTGGTGCCTGGCAAGATGTTCTATATCCGGATCTTCCAACTTATTGTACTTCCTGCTCTCGCATTGGTCATAATGTGGTAAATTGCAAAGGGTCAAGGATTTTGGATACTAATTTGAAGTCAAAGCTGATTACTTCCTCTCATGCGTTGCCTAGTTACGAACCTAAAGGGAAGGCTGTTTGGCAGCCGATTCTTAATCAAAAGGATAAAGCTGAAGTTAATTTGTCCACTAATGCTTGCACTTCTGGTGCCCACTCACCTACCAAAAACCAGATGTTGGGGGAATGCTCTCATCAACCTGCTGATGAGAGTGAGGTTCTTTTAAAGTGCTCTGATACATGGAATACTATCACAGGGAATATTGAAAATGGGGGTTTTTCTACTGGTTGTGAACCTCTGGACATAGCAAAGCAGGCAGAATTTCATACATCAGAATTCTCTACCTTGGCTGATCAGTTTAAAACTATGGATGCTAATACTGAAGCTTTGGGTCGTACATTGATGGATCTCCCTTCAATCCAAAACAAAGATAAAGAGGACTTTGTTGATCCTAATCCAGAACCTGCAGATACTAGAACTTTGTGTATTCCTGTGGACCCTCCTCCTGATGAGATCAATAACAATAGACTGGATATAGCTAAACAGGCAGAAATTCAAAATGCTCTAGTTGCTTTTACTGAGCGACCAGGGATCATTACTAGATCAATGAAGAGGACAGGGTCCACTGGACATATCCCGGATTTAAGGCACTCTCAATGAATATTATTATTTGGAATATTAGAGGTATTGGAAATGATGTTTCCATAGGTAGAGTGAGATTTTTGATCAAGACTCATGGTATTGATTGTATTGTGTTGTTGGAACCTAAAATCAAATTCAACAGACTGCATAATATCTGCAAAAAAATAGGTATGGACTATGCTGTTGCTAATTCTGATGGGCTGGCTCACATCTGGGTTTTTTGGAAGGACCCGTTGAACTTTTCAGTTACTAGCAGGGATGATCAACAGATTACACTTACACATTCCAGTACAATTATTCCTGAATTTCAAGCAACTTTTGTCTATGCAAAGTGCACTATTTCTGAAAGGCAAACTTTATGGGCCTCTCTTCTCCATATCCATTCTTTGTATAATGGTCCCTGGATTGTAGCAGGTGATTTTAATTGCATTATTAATGAGGATGAAAAATTAGGTGGAAACCCTCCTACTCTTTCAGCTATGATAGATTTTAACAATTGCATTTCTGATTGTGCTTTGTTTGATGGTGGATACACTGGTTCAAAATTTACCTGGCATAATAACCAGTCTGGGGGTAGAGGCATTTGGGCTCGGCTGGATAGAGTTCTTTTAAATGCAGCCTGGCTTAATTTACTCCCTCTTTCTATTGAACACTTATCCAGAGAGGCTTCAGATCATGCTCCTTTACTTGTTAAATTGCTCTCCCAGGACAGACGATTCAGCAGATTTTGCTTTCAGAAAATGTGGATCATGCATGAGAAATTTCTTGAAGATGTTCAAGCTTGTTGGCACTCTAGTCCTGTTGCATCCTCCCCTATGGTCTGTTTACACCTTAAGCTTCATGCTATGAGAAAAATGTTAAGGATTTGGAATAAACAAACTTTTGGCAATGTACACTCAAATCTCTCTATGGCCGAAGATGCTGTTCTCCTTGCTGAGCATAATTATGACTTGCAGCCTACTGATGCAAACTTTATCCTTCTTGAAGAAGCCAAAAGGCTACAATCTGATAGACTTATGCAGCAGGAATGTTTTTGGAGGCAACAATCTAGAGTAAAATGGCTACTTGAAGGGGATAGAAACACAAAGTTTTTCCATATGTCTACTACTGCAAAAAGACGAAAAAACAAAATTGCCCATTTAAGAACCTCTGATGGGAATTTGTCCTCTGATCATGAGGTCATGAAAAGAATAGCTATCTCTCATTTTCAGACTGCCTTTTCTACACAGGATCATTACACTGATAATAATTTTTTAAGCTGCATCCCTGCTTTAGTAAACCAGGAGGAAAATGATAGTCTGTGTGCAATGCCTACTGATTCAGAAATTCAAGAGACAGTTTTCAGTTTATCAGCTGACAGTGCCCCGGGGCCTGATGGTTTCTCTGGAGTTTTCTTTCAAAAGGTATGGAATACAATTGGTTCTCTTGTCATTAGTGCTGTGAAGGAAGCTTTCTCTTCCAGGAATCCCTTGCCTCGAAGTGTTACCTCCACCCTGATTGCTCTAATCCCAAAAAAGCATAATGCTGTGGACATTACTGATTTTAGGCCGATTAGCCTTTGCAACTTCTTCTACAAGATTATTTCATCTCTTCTAAATAAAAGATTGGCTTCCATTCTGCCAAAAATTATCTCTCTTGAGCAGTCTGCTTTTGTGAAAGGGAGACAGATTATTGAAAATACTGCTTTGGCCCAAGAGCTTTCCCTAGAATTGGGTAGAAAAACAAGATGTTCGAATGTTATGTTGAAACTTGATATGGCTAAAGCATATGACAGATTGGAATGGGATTTCTTATATGCTGTTATGCACATATTTGGATTCAGTAATAACTTCATTATGCTTATTGATAGATTGCTCAATAACTGCTGGTTTTCTATCTTATTGAATGGAGATATTGCTGGTTTTTTTAAATCCTCAAGAGGTATTCGCCAAGGTGACCCTATTGCTCCATCCTTATTTATTATTGCAAAGGAAGCATTGAGCAGATCTCTTAGAGAGGCTTTTATCAGCAATCATATTGAATGGTTCACTGGCATTCGGAGATGCCCAAATTTATCTCATCTTTTGTTTGCAGATGATACTTTGATTTTCTGCAAAGCCTCCTCCAAGTCTATAAGGAACTTGCTTAAGATCCTCCATACTTATGAAAAAGCTTCTGGTCAGCTTATCAATGTCAGCAAGAGTGGCTTTCTAATTCATCCAAAGATGCACTGCTCTGTTTCACAGCGAATCCAGAATATCACTGGTTTTTCAAGACTGTCTTTCCCCCATAAATACCTTGGCATTCCTTTGGTGATTGGCAGGACTAAAAAGATTTATTTCACAGGGATTATTGCTTCTATTCAAAAGCGTATAGATGGGTGGAAGGCAAGTTTATTATCTCAAGGTGCCAGATTAATTCTTGTTAGACATGTTCTTTCTTCCATACCTATATACACACTGTTCTCCAGTCCTTTGCATATTGGTATACATAACTTGATTGAGCAGGCCTGTGCAAATTTTTTCTGGGGCTCTTCTACCTTTGGCAAAAAGAGGCATTGGAAATCTTGGAAATCCTTATGTAGGCCCATTTCAAAGGGTGGCCTTGGTATTATGTCACTGAGATCCATGGAAATTGCTCTTCGGACAAAAATGTTGTGGCAGGCTATTCATACTACTTCCTTATGGGCTTCTTATTTCAAAGCAAAGTATATGCATCAATGCCATCTTCGAGACATTCAATTCAAAAACATGAAGGGTTTTGCTAGAAGAAGTTGGCTTAAGGCAAAGGATATTATTATTCAGCATAAGCAGGTTATTATTGGTGATGGTTTAAACACTAATTTTTGGCATGATAAATGGCTGGGTCAGATATGTCTGAATTCTTACATACCTAATGACATAATTCCAAATTCAAAGGTTTCAGTGAGAGCTGCTGTTCAACAACCTACTGCTGTAGAATCTGACCTGAATGAGGAATTTTTCCCTTGCAATATAAAGCAAGCTATAAAGGCAGTGAAATTTAATCAGGAAAATGATTTGGGAGTTTGGACTATCTCCTCATCTGGACAGTGTACTGTTTCTTCCATTTATAAATGTCTGGTAAACAGTCACTCCCAATCTGTTTTCCCTTGGACCCGGCTGTGGTCTAATTGGCTTCCTACTAAAATATCAATCCATATTTGGAAAATATTGAATAATTGCATTCCGACTGATGCAAATATTCAGAGAATTGGTATTGGTCTTTGTTCTAAATGCTCTTGCTGTTTGACTCCTCAAGTGGAAGACCTTAATCACCTTTTTATTGACAGTGAATTGGCTGGGCACATTTGGACTGCAATTAAAGCTATTGGTATTCATATTGAAGGCCGAACAATAATGGAATTGCTTCTGAATTCCTTTCTTCATCTTCAGGTGGGAACAACATTTGGTCTATTTAGCCTTGCAGCTATTGGTTTTGCATTATGGGAGATTTGGAATTCCAGGAATTCAGTTAGATATGAGGACAAAGTCTTATCAAAATTCAATATCCTCCATCATATCATCTATCAAGTTAAAAGAGTTTGCTCTGCTGCTGTTCTTAAAGAACCGAAGGTTTCTAACATGAACATTTTGAATGATCTGGATATTAAAACTAAACCCTTGTGCAGTCAACCGCCTAAGATTGTAAAATGGATATGTCCTCCGTGGCCATCTCTTAAGTTAAATACTGATGGGGCATTTAAACAGTCTGGTGATTCTGGAGGAGGTGGGATTATCAGGGATTCAAGAGGCAAGGTCATCCTTGCATTTTCACACATTTATGGACAATCTAACAGTTTAATTGCTGAAGCCCGTGCTCTTCTTGATGGCATTTATTATTTGCATACTGTTGAATCCGGACCAGTTAAAATTGAATGTGATTCCCTCACTCTTGTCAGGATTATTAACAAAGAAATCACATGTCCTTGGTCTATTCTCAGCTATGTCAGGGATATCTGGAACAATATACCTCAGCATACTTCTGTTTCTCATATCTACAGAGAAGCTAACACTGCAGCAGACTTACTTCCTTCCTTAGCTTGCACTAATAAATGTAATTCTTTTTATTTATATAGTGAGCTCCCTTCTATTATAAAAGGTGCTGCTCGGCTGGACTCACTAGGCTTGCCTAGTATTAGATTGATGTAACTCATTATTCATTTCTAATGAAATAATTTGCCTCCTAGTGGTCTGATGGTGGAGTGGCTGTCTCCTTACCTCTGGTAAGGGGTGCACTCTCCCATTGACCTCTAGGCTAGGTTTCTATCAAAAAAAAGGTCAGCAGGTAAATTATTTCCCTTAATCATCACTTCACAGTTTGGATAGTGATAAGTGCTATCAGACTCATTCCCAAGAGGTGTAGATATGACCAAATCTAACAGTTCATGTTTCTTAGAAAATGAAGCAGCAAAGTTCTTGGAAACGAATGAATGAGTTGCTCCGGTATCGAATAAAACTTGAGCAGTTTTTGAACAAATAGTGAGAATACCTTCCACAATTCCACCTTTAGTGGGTTCCGTCTCTTGGAGAGCTTGCAGACGGCCTTGTTTCTTTACCGGACGCTTCTCGTCTTTGGTGTCTTATTCCTTCATTAGTGGGTAGTCTGGGATTCGATGCTCTCGGCTCCCACATCGAAGACAAGCTCCTAACTTTCTCCAGCATTCCTCGGTTTTATGACCAGCTTTATCACAATACTTGCAAATCTCCTTTGATGGTGTGGTGGTGGAGAATGGCCTGTCATTCTTCTGGAATTTCTTCGCCTTAGAGGGCTCCCCTCCCATGAAGAATCGCTTCTTGTTGAAGGATTGTTTGAATTTTCCCGGGCTTGTGACGGGTTCCTTCTTGTCTCTTTCTCGGATTCTCTCAGATAATTCGGTGGCGTCTTCCAGCAGTTGAGCACGCCGAACCATCTCCGAATAGACTTGGATGTCCATCGGGGCAAGTTGTGTGATATAATGGGGCCGAAGCCCATTGAGGAATCTTCTCACCTTCATCTTTTCCGTACACACCAAGTGGGGTGCATACTTAGATAATCTAGAGAATTGGGCCTCATACTCGGCCACTTTCAAGCCCCGTTGTTTTAGAACGGCGAATTCCGTGGCTTTCTTTTCCTGGATATGATCGGAGAAGTACTTGTTGTTGAAATGCTCCGTGAATTCATCCCATGTGACATGGTATTCTGGCAGTGTTGCTTCTATGGATTCCCACCAGCATCGAGCGTCCCGCTCTAGTTGGAATACGACAAGTAAAACTTTCTCTTCATCCGCGCATTGCATCACATGGAAGATTCGTTCCATCTCCTTTAGCCAATTCTCGGCATCCTCAGGGTCGGACGAACCCATGAACCTCGGTGGGTTCATGTTACGGAAACTTCGGTGGAGATCTCCCGCTCCACGATTTGCTCCACCTTGGGCCACTTGCTGTAGTGCCTGTGTGAGGCCTTGCACGGTGCGCTGCATCTCGCGCCATTGTGCTCTTTCCGCAGCCATGATCCTACAAAAGAGTTAAGTATGATAAAGATCGGATTTACTTGTAAGGTCGAAAGTCATTGTAGAACTTAACCCATGGCTCTATCCATCTCACCGGGTAAGGTATATCTATCCTTGAACTTGGGTTTTACCTATCCTTGGACTCAAGTTTTTACTTAGATTTCAATTTCTAACCGTTTATTTTTTCTAATTCCCTAGGTTTGAAAACCTAGGCTCTGATACCACGAAGACTGTCACGCCCCAAGCGTGGAAGATTACCCGGAGGCGTGACGCGTCTATATGGATCGTGTCAATCATGTAAATATTAGAGTGCGCAAATAACTAAGCTTTAACTCGAAATTAATACAAATAGTACGAGTTGACAATTGTCACAACTAATCAAAGGACAAATACATATGTTCCCAGAGTCCAACGACTAGGCTTCAAATCTTAAGCAGTTCTAATCAAGTTGACTAATACAAATGACATAGATGAATTGATACAACTGACATAAGTGAACTAATACAATAACACAAAGGACATCACAATTAAAATGACAATTGATGACTCCATTCGACACTCATCACTCAGACTCATCCCCTTCCGTGTTCTGGCCGATATCCAAACTACCTGAAAAGGTTAGAAAAATAACTAGATGAGCGAATCGCTCAGTAGGAATTACATTTCAAGATTTAACATGCTTTAAGTGGTTTACAAGTTCGATTAATGTCAGTAAAGTTATGCATGTAGATGAGGAGATATCAAGGATTGTAAAAATCGACAAGAGCAGTGAAGGAATAACAAGTGAGAGTATAAGGATTCCAACTTCAATTCAGCAATAGCAAGAGATTCAAGCAAGTAATAACTGGAATTAACGAAAATCTTTCCAAGAGAGTAAGAACTCATGTCAAGCAAGTAATAGAAAGTAATATAAATTCAAGCATGTAAAACTGGAATTGGCTATTTATCAATTTCATTCAAGTAAAACTTTACCCTTCTGTGGGTCTCAAGTCAAATCAATCAAGTAATATCACGAGAATGAGTGGAATGTCTAAAGCCTAGCAAGCAAGTACTTCGGTGCAATGCCAAACACCGTGGTCAATAAACTCCCATGTGCACAAGTACCTTCGGGTGCACCTCCCAGTACCAGACCGGGCCCTATATGCACAGCATTAATCATATGTCTGTCGACATCCACTCTCATTTATAGCCAATATGGAATTTCAAGGTTTGGCCAGTATGATATATAAGGTAGAATTATGGAATGGAATCAAAGGGTGCATTAATGTGTAGGGATGAACTATGAGTGGAAACCAGTAACGTTTGATACACGAAAAAAAACTAGATAAGAGAGGTGCCTTATGGGCCACCTGACAATTTTAGAAACGACACCCTCACTGTGGGATGCCCTTCCTGGGAATTATACAGGGTTTAGAGGACCCTATCAGGAGTTAAATATCACCTCTCAGGCTGCCATCTATCAGTGGAGATGGCAAAAGTGAAAGCCTAACGATCAGGTTAACGCAATGAGCCAGCTGTAGTTCATCGCGTCAACCCTACAGTTCATCGCGTCAACCCTGCGAACAGGCTGGGTCGACTCATCAGTTCATCGCGTCAACCCTGTGAACAAGCAGGGTCAACTCATCAATTCATCACGTCAACCCTGTGAATAGGCAGGGTCGACTCATCAGCTCATCGCGTCAACCCTGTGAACAGGCAGGGTCGACTAATCAGTTCATCGCGTCAACCCTGCGAACATGCTGGGTCGACTCATCAGGTCATCGCGTCAACCCTGTGAACTAGCACGGTCGACTCATCAGTTCATCGCGTCAACCCTGTGAACTGGCAGGGTCGACCCTGTGAGCAGGCAGGGTCGACTCATCAGTTCATCGCGTCAACCCTGTGAACTGGCAGGGTTGACTCATCAGTTCATCGCGTCAACCCTGTGAACTGGCAGGGTCGACTCATCAGTTCATCGCGTCAACCCTGTGAACTGGCAGGGTCGACCCTGTGAGCAGGCAGGGTCGACTCATCAGTTCATCGCGTCAACTCTGTGAACTGGCAGGGTCGACTCATTAGTTCATCGCGTCAACCCTGTGAACTAGCAGGGTCGACTCATCAGTTCATCGCGTCAACCCTGTGAACTGGCAGGGTCAACCCTGTGAGCAGGCATGGTCGACTCATCAGTTCATCGCGTCAACGCGATGAACTGGCAGGGTCGACCCTGTGAACAGGCAGGGTCGACTCATCAGTTCTTCGCGTCAACGCGATGAACTGGCAGGGTCGACTCTGCAGTTCATATTTGCTCAAAATGGCTTAAGGTATTAATCTTTGATTAAACTAGGGTATTAACCTTTAATTTAAGTTTATTTAGGTAAAACTGATGACATGGATAGATAGAGAAAACTGTAAGGATTATAGATCTTTATTCATGCATTCGTTTCATGCTTTAGTTGCTTAAATATCAGATTTTTAACATGACGTATCATACAAGTTTTCATTTTTAAAGGAACTAAATGGAGATAAGGTTTCCAGATAGGATATCTAATAGATTAATTAGGTATGTTAGTTAGTTAGTAGATCAACTAACATGTTAATTAGGTATGTTAATAGGTTAGTTAAACTAATAAGTTACGTAAAAACATGATAAAACTTGCGTTAAACGGATATATCGTATGGATATGAAGCTAATACATGCCAACTACCCTAGATTGAAGCTAATACATGCTAATCAATGCTAATCATCTTGGGTATAAGGTTACTACATGCTAATTATCTTGGTACGAGGCTAATACATGCTAATCATCCTAGATTTAAGCTAACACATGCTAATTATTCAAGGTATGAGACTAATACTTGCTAATTATCTTGTGTATGAAGCTAATACACGCTAATCATCCTAGATTTAAGCCAACACATGCTAATTATTCTAGGTATGAGACTAATACTTGCTAATTATCTTTCGTATGAAGCTAATACACGCTAATCATCCTAGATTTAAGCCAACACATGCTAATTATTCTAGGTATAAGACTAATACTTGCTAATATTAGCTAATACATGCTAATTATTCTGGGTATAATGCTAATACATGCTAATTATCTTAGGTATGAGGCTAATACATGCTAATCATCCTAGATTTAAGCTAACACATGCTTTATGAACACTAAATATTGCATGGAAATGAGCCTAAGACTAAATGCCTAGACTAATCATCCTAGATTAGCTACTAGTTTAGTTAAAAGTTGAGAACACCTACTTGTTGGAAGATCGTAACAGCAGAACCCTTCTTTGTAATCCCTGCAGAGCTTTGCCCCAACCTTAGCTAGCCTATAATGGGGGTAGCAAAAGGGGTATGTTTATAGGGTTGTCATGGCCGAATGGGAGGCAAGATATGAAATAATGGGGCTTTACAGCTTGTACAGGCTGGAGAGATAAGGGATAATGTTTGGACAGTCAATCCATGGCCCAGATCGTAAAGTCTGTCTCCCACATTCATACACGATCCCTCTTCAATGTGCACACTTTCAAAGTCTGTACATCCTCAAAGTCTATACATTGGCTTCACAAAGTCTGCACATCACAAAGTCTGTACATTGCTATTGCTAGCCTATTCACTAAGTCTGTACATCACAAGTATGTACATCCTCTCCCTCTCAAAGTCTATACATTGGCTTCCTCTCAAAGTCTGTACATCACTTCCTCTCAAAGTATGTACATCACAAAGTCTATACATTGGCTATTGCTAGCCTATTCACAAAGTCTGTACATCACAAGTCTGTACATCCTCTCCCTCTCAAAGTCTATACATTGGCTTCCCTCTCAAAGTTTATACATTGCCTGAGCATAGTCATGAAGTCTGTACATTGCACTGTGCATCATTCTTCCAAGTCTATACAACGAGATGAAGTCTGTACATCCATTAGTGATCTTCCAAGTCTGTACATTGCTAGCTTATAATGTATAATTAATTGGCACAAAAGATAAATGGTGGATGCTAGGATTTGAACCTTGGTCATTGGGTTGAAAGGCAAGTTACTTAACCAACTACACTAGGAAGCCACTTGTTAAGTGAATACTCTTTACATATGATAACTACGTGTTCCAACTTCTTACTTAATCTAGAGTTTATCTAATATATTTTTTTGAGAAATATTATTAATAAATATATATATATATATATATATATATATATATTTATACGGGATGCTACACCCTCCCCCACTTAAAAGAATTTGGTCCCCAAATTCAATTACATTATACGGAGACAAGGAGGGTGAGAATTACTTACGGACGAGAATAATTCTAGAAATCTCCTTCTCATAGACTCCTCGGTTTCCCTTGTAGCTTCTTGTTCTAAGCATCGATTCCATTGAATTTTTACCATAGGGATCGTCTTGTTTCTTAGAACTCGGATTTCTTGGTCGAGGATCTTTACTGGCCTTTGCTCATAGGTGAGGTCCTTCTGTATCACCAAGTCAGTGTGATCGATGACGTGTGAGAAATCGTGCACGTATTTCTTTAGCATAGAAACATGAAATACATTGTGCACTTTTGACAGTTGTGGAGGTAGGGCGATACGATAAGCCACTTCGCCTACCCTTTCCAGTACTTCGAATGGACCGATAAACCATGGTGTTAATTTGCCTTTAACACCGAATCTTCTAATGCCTCGGCCGGGAGATACCTTGAGGAAAACATGATCTCCGACCTGAAATTCCAGGTCTCGCCTTCTGTTATCGGCATAAGATTTCTGCCTGGACTGTGCTATCATTAACCTTTCTCTAATGAGTTGTATCTTCTTGGTAGAATCTCGCACCATGTCAGGACCTAGAATTTATTTTTCACCGACTTCATCCCAGCATATGGGAGATCGACAACTCCTGCCATATAATGCCTCAAAAGGTGCCATTTGTATGCTGGCTTGATAGCTGTTGTTATATGCAAATTCGGCTAGTGGTAAGTGGTCATTCCAACTACCGCCGAAGTCTATAATGCGTGCCCTTAACATATCTTCCACAACTTGATTAGTCCTCTCGGTCTGTCCATCTGTCTGGGAATGAAAAGCAGTGCTGTAGTTGAGTCTCGTCCCCAAGGAGTGTTGTAGGCTCTTCCAGAAATAAGAGGTGAAGCGCGGGTCTCGGTCAGATACGATCGAGACGAGAACTCCATGCAATCTAACCAATTCCTTCATATACAGGGCAGCAAGTACGTCGACTGACCATCGACTTTTGATGGGTAAGAAATGGGCCGATTTAGTTAACCGGTCAATAATTACCCAAATTCCATCATATCCGCCCCTAGACTTGGGCAAACCCATGATAAATTCCATGCCAATGTCTTCCCACTTCCACTTGGGAATATCCAGCGGATGTAGCTTTCCGGTGGGTTTTTGATGTTCCGCCTTCACTTGTTGGCATGTGAGGCAACGAGACACAAAGTCTGCTACCTCCCTTTTCATGTTAGGCCACCAGAAAGTTCTTTTCAAGTCTTGGTACATCTTAGTGGCTCCAGGGTGGATTGTGTACCTCGATCTATGAGCTTCTTCAAGAATCTTCTTCTTCAATTCGGGACAGTCGGACACACATGTCCGTTCATGAAATAGTAATCTGCCATCAGGTGCCAGCTTGAAATCTAGTCTCTCGTCCAGCTTGCTCTTTATCTCCACTAGCGAGGGATCCTCTTCTTGTAACTTCTTGATTTCAGGTAGCAAATCTGGATGTAGGCTCATATGAGATAGAATAATACACATGTTCTTCTCATCTGTGCTGATATCAAGCTCAGAGAATTTCTCCAGCAGTTTCCATTCTTGTATCATGCAGTTGGCCAATATTGTTCTCGGCTTTCGACTAAGGGCATCAGCTACGAAATTACCCTTACCAGGATGGTACTGTATAGTGAAGTCGAAATCCTTGAGATACTCGAGCCAACGCCTTTGCCGCATGTTCAGCTCCTTTTGGGAGAATAAGTACTTGAGGCTTTTATGATCGGAGTACACAGTGAATTGTTCTCCGTAGAGATAGTGCCTTCAGATCTTTAAAGCGAATACTACTGCGGTCAGTTCTAAGTCGTGAACTGGGCAGTTCTCTTCATATTTCTTCAATTGTCGGGAAGAGTATGCAATGACTCTCCCATTCTGCATCAATACACATCCGAGACCAATACTAGAAGCATCGGTATATACCTCGTATTTTTCTCCTTCCATTGGTAATGATAAGACTGGAGCAGTGGTCAAGAGATCCTTCAAAGTTTGAAAACACTTTTCACAGTCTTCCTTCCACTCATAAGGCACTTCCTTGCGGGTTAACCTGGTCAGGGGAACTTCAATTTTGGAGAAGTCCTTTATAAAATGTCGGTAGTAACCAGCTAGACCCAAGAAGCTCCGAATCTCAGTTACATTTGTGGGTCGTTCCCAGTTCTTCACGGCTTCGACCTTTGATGGGTCAACAGCAATTCCGTTCTTCGAAATGGTATGGCCTAAGAAGGATACTTCCTCGAGCCAAAACTCGCATTTGCTAAATTTGGCATATAGCTTGTTTCCCCTTAATATCTGCAATGCCTTCTTGAGGTGTTCTTCATGATCCTCTTCGGTCTTTGAATAGATCAGAATATCATCAATAAAGACCACAATAAATTGGTCTAAATAGGGCCTGAATATGATGTTCATTAACTGCATAAAAGCTGCGGGGGCATTTGTTAGTTCGAAAGGCATAACAGTAAATTCGTAATGCCCATACCTGCTTCGGAATGCAGTTTTACGAATATCTTCTTCTTTGATCTTCAATTGGTGGTAACCAGAACGAAGATCAATCTTGGAGAAATATAAAGCTCCAGATAGTTGATCGAACAGCTCATCAATCCTTGGCAGTGGATACTTGTTCTTGATTGTAAGGTGATTTAGCTGTCGATAATCTATGCATAATCTCATCGATCCGTCCTTCTTTTTGACGAATAGCACGGGTGCTCCCCATGGGGAAGTACTCGGCCTGATGAAACCCTTGTTCAATAACTCCATTAGCTGCTCTTTTAGTTCCTTCAGCTCAGCAGGGGACATTCTGTATGGTGCCCTGGAAATAGGACGAGCACCAGGGACAAGGTTGATTGTGAACGACACTTCCCTTTCTGGGGGTAAGCCAGTTAAATCTTCTGAAAAAACATCGGGAAAATCCAGAATTACACGGATGTCTTCAAGTTTAACCTTCTCGACTTCCGTGGCAGTCACGAATGCTATGAAAGTCATGCATCCCTTATTCATAAGTTTAGTAGCTCGGAGTGCTGATATAAGAAGTGATTTACTCCGAGGGCTATTGTAAACTAGCTCTGGGAAATCTATGAAAGTTACCTTGCCATGCCGGCAGTCTACAGATGCTTGGTATGTGGATAGCCAGTCGGCACCTAGTATGACATCATAACCCTTTATATCTAGGCATATCAGGTCAGCAGGTAAATTATTTCCCTTAATCATCACTTCACAGTTTGGATAGTGATAAGTGCTATCAGACTCATTCCCAAGAGGTGTAGATATGACCAAATCTAACAGTTCATGTTTCTTAGAAAATGAAGCAGCAAAGTTCTTGGAAACGAATGAATGAGTTGCTTCAGTATCGAATAAAACTTGAGCAGTTTTTGAACAAATAGTGAGAATACCTTCCACAATTCCACCTTTAGTGGGTTCTGTCTCTTGGAGAGCTTGCAGACGGCCTTGTTTCTTTACCGAACGCTTCTCGTCTTTGGTGTCTTGTTCCTTCATTAGTGGGCAGTCTGGGATTCGATGCTCTCGGCTCCCACATCGAAGACAAGCTCCTAACTTTCTCCAGCATTCCTCGATCTTATGACCAACTTTATCACAATACTTGCAAATCTCCTTTGATGGTGTGGTGGTGGAGAATGGCCTGTCATTCTTCTGGAATTTCTTCACCTTAGAGGGCTCCCCTCCTATGAAGAATCGCTTCTTGTTGAAGGATTGTTTGAATTTTCCCGGGCTTGTGACGGGTTCCTTCTTGTCTCTTCCTCGGATTCTCTCAGATAATTCGGTGGCATCTTCCAGCAGTTGAGCACGCCGAACCATCTCCGAATAGACTTGGATGTCCATCGGGGCAAGTTGTGTGATACAATGGGGCCGAAGCCCGTTGAGGAATCTTCTCGCCTTCATCTTTTCCGTACACACCAAGTGGGGTGCATACCTAGATAATCTGGAGAATTGGGCCTCATACTCGGCCACTTTCAAGCCCCGTTGTTTTAGAACGGCGAATTCCGTGGCTTTCTTTTTCTGGATATGATCGGAGAAGTACTTGTTGTTGAAATGCTCCGTGAATTCATCCCATGTGACATGGTATTCTGGCAGTATTGCTTCTATGGATTCCCACCAGCATCGAGCGTCCCGCTCTAGTTGGAATACGACAAGTAAAACCTTATCTTCATCCGCGCATTGCATCACATGGAAGATTCGTTCCATCTTCTTTAGCCAATTCTCGGCATCCTCGGGGTCGGACGAACCCATGAATCTCGGTGGGTTCATGTTACGGAAACTTCGGTGGAGATCTCCCGCTCCACGATTTGCTCCACCTTGGGCCACTTGCTGTAGTGCCTGTGTGAGGCCTTGCACGGTGCGCTGCATCTCGCGCCATTGTGCTCTTTCCGCAGCCATGATCCTACAAAAGAGTTAAGTATGATAAAGATCGGATTTACTTGTAAGGTCGAAAGTCATTGTAGAACTTAACCCAAGGCTCTATCCATCTCACCGGGTAAGGTATATCTATCCTTGAACTTGGGTTTTACCTATCCTTGGACTCAAGTTTTTACTTAGATTTCAATTTCTAACCGTTTATTTTTTCTAATTCCTTAGGTTTGAAAACCTAGGCTCTGATACCACGAAGACTGTCACGCCCCAAGCGCGGAAGATTACCCGGAGGCGTGACGCGTCTATATGGATCGTGTCAATCATGTAAATATCAGAGTGCGTAAATAACTAAGCTTTAACTCGAAATTAATACAAATAGTACAAGCTGAAAATTGTCACAACTAATCAAAGGACAAATACATATGTTCCCAGAGTCCAACGACTAGGCTTCAAATCTTAAGTAGTTCTAATCAAGTTGACTAATACAAATGACATAGATGAATTGATACAACTGACATAAGTGAACTAATACAATAACACAAAGGACATCACAATTAACATGACAATTGATGACTCCATTCTACACTCATCACTCAGACTCATCCCCTTCCGTGTTCTGGCCAATATCCAAACTACCTGAAAAGGTTAGAAAAACAACTAGATGAGCGAATCGCTCAGTAGAAATTACATCTCAAGATTTAACATGATTTAAGTGGTTTACAAGTTCAATTAATGTCAGTAAAGTTATGCATGTAGATGAGTAGATATCAAGGATTGTAAAAATCGACAAGAGCAGTGAAGGAATAACAAGTGAGAGTATAAGGATTCCAACTTCAATGCAGCAATAGCAAGAGATTCAAACAAGTAATAACTGGAATTAACGAAAATCTTTCCAAGAGAGTAAGAACTCATGTCAAGCAAGTAATAGAAAGTAATATAAATTCAAGCATGTAAAACTGGAATTGGCTATTTATCAATTTCATTCAAGCAAAACTTTACCCTTCTGCGGGTCTCAAGTCAAATCAATCAAGTAATATCACGAGAATGAGTGGAATGTCTAAAGCCTAGCAAGCAAGTACTTCGGTGCAATGCCAAACACCGTGGTCAATAAACTCCCATGTGCACAAGTACCTTCGGGTGCACCTCCCAGTACCAGACCGGGCCCTATATGCACAGCATTAATCATATGTCTGTCGACATCCACTCTCATTTATAGCCAATATGGAATTTCAAGGTTTGGCCAGTATGATATATAAGGTAGAATTATGGAATGGAATCAAAGGGTGCATTAATGTGTAGGGATGAACTATGAGTGGAAACCAGTAACGTTTGATACACGAAAAAAAACTAGATAAGAGAGGTGCCTTATGGGCCACCTGACAATTTTAGAAACGACACCCTCACTGTGGGATGCCCTTCCTGGGAATTATACAGGGTTTAGAGGACCCTATCAGGAGTTAAATATCACCTCTCAGGCTGCCATCTATCAGTGGAGATGGCAAAAGTGAAAGCCTAACGATCAGGTTAACGCAATGAGCCAGCTGTAGTTCATCGCGTCAACCCTACAGTTCATCGCGTCAACCCTGCGAACAGGCTGGGTCGACTCATCAGTTCATCGCGTCAACCCTACGAACAGGCAGGGTCAACTCATCAATTCATCACGTCAACCCTGTGAATAGGCAGGGTCGACTCATCAGCTCATCGCGTCAACCCTGTGAACAGGCAGGGTCGACTCATCAGTTCATCGCGTCAACCCTGCGAACAGGCTGGGTCGACTCATCAGGTCATCGCGTCAACCCTGTGAACTAGCACGGTCGACTCATCAGTTCATCGCGTCAACCCTGTGAACTGGCAGGGTCGACCCTGTGAGCAGGCAGGGTCGACTCATCAGTTCATCGCGTCAACCCTGTGAACTGGCAGGGTCGACTCATCAGTTCATCGCGTCAACCCTGTGAACTGGTAGGGTCGACTCATCAATTCATCGCGTCAACCCTGTGAACTGGCAGGGTCGACCCTGTGAGCAAGCAGGGTCGACTCATCAGTTCATCGCGTCAACCCTGTGAACTGGCAGGGTCGACTCATCAGTTCATCGCGTCAACCCTGTGAACTGGCAAGGTCGACTCATCAGTTCATCGCGTCAACCCTGTGAACTGGCAGGGTCGACCCTGTGAGCAGGCAGGGTCGACTCATCAGTTCATCGCGTCAATGCGATGAACTGGCAGGGTCGACCCTGTGAACAGGCAGGGTCGACTCATCAGTTCATCGCGTCAACGCGATGAACTGGCAGGGTCGACTCTGCAGTTCATATTTGCTCAAAATGGCTTAAGGTATTAATCTTTGATTAAACTAGGATATTAACCTTTAATTTAAGTTTATTTAGGTAAAAATGATGACATGGATAGATAGAGAAAACTGTAAGGATTATAGATCTTTATTCATGCATTCGTTTCATGCTTTAGTTGCTTAAATATCAGATTTTTAACATGACGTATCATACAAGTTTTCATTTTTAAAGGAACTAAATGGAGACAAGGTTTCTAGATAGGCTACCTAACAGATTAATTAGGTATGCTAGTTAGTTAGTAGATCAACTAACATGTTAATTAGGTATGTTAACAGGTTAGTTAAACTAATAAGTTACGTAAAAACATGATAAAACTTGCGTTAAATGGATATATCGTATGGATATGAAGCTAATACATGTCAACTACCCTAGATTGAAGCTAATACATGCTAATCAATGCTAATCATCTTGGGTATAAGGCTACTACATGCTAATTATCTTGGTACGAGACTAATACATGCTAATCATCCTAGATTTAAGCTAACACATGCTAATTATTCTAGGTATGAGACTAATACTTGCTAATTATATTGTGTATGAAGCTAATACACGCTATTCATCCTAGATTTAAGCTAACACATGCTAATTATTCTAGGTATGAGACTAATATTTGCTAATTATCTTGGGTATGAAGCTAATACATGCTAATCATCCTAGATTTAAGCCAACACATGCTAATTATTCTAGGTATGAGACTAATACTTGCTAATATTTGCTAATACATGCTAATTATTTGGGTATAATACTAATACATGCTAATTATCTTAGGTATGAAGCTAATACATGCTAATCATCATAGATTTAAGCTAACACATGCTTTATGAACACTAAATATCGCATGAAAATGAGCCTAAGACTAAATGTCTAGACTAATCATCCTAGATTAGCTACTAGTTTAGTTAAAAGTTGAGAACACCTACTTGTTGGAAGATCGTAGCAGCACCTTCTTTGTAATCCCTGCAGAGCTTTGCCCCAACCTTAGCTAGCCTAGAATGGGGGTAGCAAAAGGGGTATCTTTATAGGGTTGTCAAGGCCGAATGGGAGGCAAGATCTGAAATAATGGGGCTTTACAGCTTGTACAGGCTGGAGAGATAAGGGATAATGTTTGGACAGCCAATCCATGGCCCAGATCGTAAAGTCTGTCTCCCACATTCATACACGATCCCTCTTCAATGTGCACACTTTCAAAGTATGTACATCCTCAAAGTCTATACATTGGCTTCACAAAGTCTGCACATCACAAAGTCTGTACATTGCTATTGCTAGCCTATTCACTAAGTCTGTACATCACAAGTCTGTACATCCTCTCCCTCTCAAAGTCTATACATTGGCTTCCTCTCAAAGTCTGTACATCACTTCCTCTCAAAGTCTGTACATCACAAAGTCTATACATTGGCTATTGCTAGCCTATTCACAAAGTCTGTACATCCTCTCCCTCTCAAAGTCTATACATTGGCTTCCCTCTCAAAGTCTATACATTGCCTGAGCATAGTCATGAAGTCTGTACATTGCACTGTGCATCATTCTTCCAAGTCTATACAACGAGGTGAAGTCTGTACATCCATTAGTGATCTTCCAAGTCTGTACGTTGCTAGCTTATAATGTATAATTAATTGGCACAAAAGGTAAATGGTGGATGCTAGGATTTAAACCCTGGTCAAGGTTGAAAGGCAAGTTACTTAACCAACTACATTAGGAAGCCACTTGTTAAGTTAATACTCTTTACATATGATAACTACGTGTTCCAACTTCTTACTTAATCTAGAGTTTATCTAATATATTTTTTTTGGAAAAATATTATTAATATATATATATATATATATATATATATATATATATATATATATGTTTATACGGGATGCTACACCTCGGGTTAAAACACTACAGAATTGTGACGGTCAATCAATGGGCCGTTCCATGATCGTGACGGTCTATCATTGATCCGTTAGAATGGCTGAATCCAAAAATAAATAAAACGGACTCAATAAATGTGACAGTCATATATTAGGCCGTTATATGAGCATGACAGTCTAATATGGATCCGTTACATATCTAGAATCAGAAACTTCGATAGTGCTTTCTAACAATTGGGCTTTCATGGTACAACCAACTCGGCGTCCTAGTGAGAATCCCATGCTCGCGGAGAATTACGGAGGCCTTGAAACAAGATTTCCTAGTCCATTGGAAGGAATATCCAATAGAGAGGTCATCAAGTTCAAGAATATGTTCCTATAGTGCAAAGTGTGAACTAATGGTCACATACCGGAATATATGCCTTGTACTTAAAGAAATGACTCTATAAAAGAGAAAAGAATGTGTAACGATGTGGAACCATGATAAAACTTCGTCAATACAATACTGAAAATCATAGTTTAAATTCAAAACTATAGAGTTTAGGCAACGAAATTAGCATAACTTAAAATAACTCAAGATGCTTTAAACATGTAATTTCCTATCAAGAATCAATTAATAAACTCAAGGTCATGAAAACAAGTCAAAACTTAGATAACTAGGCTTATTTATAAGTAAGTTTGACTGTCCTCAGTCCTGTCTTGGGTTGACAGAAAATAGCACTCTGACGATCTAAGACAGACGCGTTATACATATGTGACGGTTTATCGTGGGGCCATTACAGTATTGTGATGCACTGACTTTGGTCCGTCAGAGACAATAGAGAAATTTAAATATAACATAGGGTGTGACGGCTGATCGTAAGGCTGTTACAATCATGTGACGGTCTTACCTTAATCCGTCAGAGCTTCTGCTGACAGGATATAGAAGGTAAAAGACTGAAATATGTCATGGCTGGAAGTCAAAATACTTAGAATATTCCAGTCATGAGAAACAAAATATAGAGGCTATCTAGATGCATAGGTTGTAGTGATTTGAACAAGATAATATCTTTTATCTTTGATTAAGGCTCAAGACATGCATGTATGCATAGGTCAAACTAAAACATGAATTCATGGTCTAGAATGCATGAAATCAATCAAAATCAGAGGACTTTTATCCCTAACATGATGTTCTTGTCATTAATGAGATGACCTACCTCTTTTCTGGTCTTTAATCTTCCAATTTGGGACTGCAAGTCACGCCCTAATCCTTCCCTTCTTGTGAATTTGTAGCAACTTCACGTCGCTCTAACTCCTCAACCTCTTGACCTAAGGACGTGAAATTTTGAGGGTAAGAAGATGAAACTAATGGGAACAAAAAGTTCTAAAGAATCAAACCCAAAATACCTCATTTTGATGATCTAATTACCTGATCTTCAGTGGACCTTTGCTCAGATTCCTGGGTTGCTAAGGTCGTACCAACAACTTTGGAAGCTTCTAACTTCTTGTGTAGTTGATCTCCTAGCACGAAATTTTGAGAGCTATTAGTCTAAAGTATTCTAAACAAAAACTTCTAAAGAACTTACCCGAAATTATGATTCCTTACCTTGATTCCACGCGAGCCAAAGTAGGGGTCACGCAGGTCAAAACTATGGTCTATTTATAGGGTTTTGGCTAGGGTTTGAGGATTAGATTGATTCTAGAGTCCTTGTTAAACCTTAGATCGACTTCTAAGAGTCCTTAACACCTCTACTAGTCTTTCCATCTCGATCCCTAAGAGATAAACTAGTAAAAATCTAATCTTTTTGCTTGTTCTTCCATTCACGGAACTAATAGAGCATAGCGGTCGAAGGTAGGCGCGTTACCTGACTGTGGCGGTCGCACGATAGACCGCTACATCCCATGCACACAGAATTCAATAAAATTCAAACTCTTTTGTTATTTATTCATATAATTATCTAATAAATGAGTATTTAACCTTAAAATTCATGAATAGTAAATAACCTTCTAGAATATGGGTCAAACTTAATGGGCTTGGTCCTTAAACCTATTGGACTTGAATTCATTTATTAATCTATTTTGGCTTATATAAATTCTTAATAAATTCCAGAAAAATTCTATAGAAATTATTTATATAAATTTTGTGGCACTACAGGCACAGCCCCAGCCCCAGCCAGGCCTTGCCCGGTACGCCTCTAACCGTGCCTTGCCCGGCACACCCCTCCTGTCCCCCTTCTCCGGCACGCTCCTATCACCTCTGCCCGGCACGGTCCAAATGCCCTTCTGCCCGATGCGCTCCCATCATCCCTTGCCCGGTACACCCTGTCTATGCCTTCCCCGGCACACTTAGCCTCCCTTGCCCGATGCGCTCCCATCATCCCTTGCCCAGTACACCCTGTCTATGCCTTCCCCGGCACACTTAGCCTCCCTTGCCCGGCGCGCCTGAGCGGCCCCTACCCGGCACTCCCCTGGCTTGCTCTCCCTTTCGGCACACCCTAAACCGCCACCACCTGGCGCACCTCCAGTCCCTTCCACCCGGCACGGCCTTCACTTGCCTTCTCCCGGTGCACCCTTCACCCGGTGCACTCCCAGCTGCCCCCCACCTGTGATGCATTAATAATAAAAAAACATAATAATGAAAATAAAAAAATAAAAAAATAAAAATAAAAATAAAAATTAAATAATTAAAAAGGGAGGGTATAATGCACATGTAATAAAAGAAGAATCAATAAGCAGAACATAAATAAATGAATAAGTAAACAAATAAATAATAATAACAATAAATGATGATAATGATAATGAATAGAACGATGTGGCTCTCATCACCCCCAGACCCTACGCATGGGAATATCAATAAGGCCTTCATGGGTCACGCTTAGACCTCGGGTCCGTTCCGATTATGGTCACTGTCCGACCCATATCCTCGGCCTATAGCCCGCTCCCTTTGAATACATATTGGTTCTGGGATCTGATCCCGGGACATTCCCCCGTTGCCCCTTGGCACCGGAAATATTGACGATGCCCACGTGAGCCTGACCTCGACCGCGGTGGGCCCACCGCAGTATGGTCGCGGCTTGATATTGCACCGGGCCGACAAACTTGTTGGTTTCTGACCGCTTTAACTGGGATTTAACTGAATATTTCTCGTTTCTCCGAACAATAAGTTTGTCACATCTTGACATACATATGTTCCGGTTTTCCCGTGACGGTTGTGCTTTTCTCGAGCCTGACACTCGTCCAAACATTAAATGGTCAACACGTGACCGACATAAGCTTGAATACTTTCTTCACGCCCTCGTACGAGGACTTCAATGTTTCTTAATAGATTTTTATGTAATTAATTTTCTGGCCATGAGGCCCTTTTCCTGGTGATTAATCAAGGGTGTTCCACTCACTGAGGGGATGTAAATAACACCATGACCTTTATGGCGCGGTGGGTTTTGGTCCAGACACGAACTACACAATCGTCTGATTAGTCAGACCGAGTGCATGATAAATTGTCACTCTATGACTGGCACGCCCACGTACTTAATAAATAAATAAATGAACAAAATAATGATTTAAGATAAAAAGTGCGTCCACAAGTCTGGCACGTCCGGTGGGACTGAAACCACCCTTCATCTCTTCACCGAGACTAAGGGCCTCATGGCCTCCTAATAAATGATGTTTGCCTGCTTTGATGAATTGCAGGTGTTGTCTTTGCCAGCCCTATGGGAAGAAAAGTCAGACTAGGCGCAATTGTCTTTGCGGCCTCGAAGATGCTACTCCAAGGCACCTACAGCTTCCAGGAACCAACCTCCCGTCCTTAAGAAGAAAGAAAGAAAGAAAAGAAGAAAAGAAAGGAGCAAATAAAAAGAGAAGAGAGAGAGCTGGTGAGAGAGGGTCGTACGGCCATATCCGTCGAGACCCGTGTTGATTAAAGATTACCACTGTGGGATTGATGCGATGGAGCGAACCACTCATCCCCTGCCTGAGGAGGTGAGCGCTCTCCTGCGCACCCACCTTAGTCTATTACAAAAAAAGAAGAGGAGAAAAGAAAGGACAAAAAGAAAAATTGGCAAGCATCGCCGACCAAAAGGACAAACAGAAAGCCGACATACCGCCCGACTCTAGGAGGGTCCAAGTCCGTGGTGCAATGCCCCGGTCCATTCCATCTTCTTGATGCTTCTATCCGGCATAAGACGGCCCCTCGAGTGGCTGTTAGAAGATCCAGCAACCCGCAACCGTAGCTTGATGAATTCCTGCCCGCTGTGGGGGATGCTTTATTGTAATGAGGCCAAGCACGGCCACCACTCCCGAAGAGAGCATGCATATACCCCGCCAGGGGGATAAGAAGAAGAAATGTACCCCGCCATGGGGGCATAAGAGGCGAGAAAGAATACACCCCAACCTGGGGGGACATGAAGAGAATACACCCGGACTCGGGGGCACGTGAGAAGAATCTACCCCGACCTAGGGGAATAAGAAGAAACAAAGTTGCACCCCAGCCTAGGGGCATTTGAAGAAGAGATGTACCCCACCATGGGAATGTATGAAGCAAAAGAAACACACCCCGCATGTCGGGGCATGAAAACAAGAAGTTACACCCACGCCATGGGGGCATAAGAAGCAACAGAGTTTCACCCCGATCTCGGGGTATAAGGAACGAAAGAATACACCCTGACTTAGGGGCTTTTGAAGAAGCAACATACCCTACCACGGGGGACATAGAATCCATAAAGAATACACCCCAATTTAGGGGCATTTGGAGAAGAAATACACCCCGCTTAGGGGCATAGAAGCCATGAAGAATATACCCCGCCTGGGGACATGGAAGCCGTAAAGAATACACCCCGACTAAGGGGGATCTGAAGAAGAAACTTACACCCCGCCCGGGGGGCATAGAAGTCATAAAGAATTTACCCCGGTCTGGGGGCACAGAAGCAAAGAGACGTACATCCCAACCTGGGAGCATATAAAGAGAGGTATACCCCGGCTTAGGAGCATTTAGAGAAGAAACATACCCCGCCAAGGGGGCATATGGAGAAAAGAATACACCCCGCCTTGAGGGCACAAGAGGCAGAAGAACCCACCCCGCCATGGGGGCACACGTAAAGAAGAAACACACGCCCTGCCTTGGGTGCATAAAAAGTGAAACACACCTCGGCCTGGGGGCATACAAAAAAAAAACAACACACTCCGCCCGCGGTGTACAAGAAGCAAATACACCTCGCTTGGGGGCACAGAAGCAAAGAAGCAGAATCCACCTCAGCCTGGGGGCATAAGAAGCATGAAGTTACACCCCGACTCGGGGGTACGTAAAGAAGAAACACATTATGCCTTGGGTGCACAGGAAGCAATAAACACACCCCGTATGGGGGGCATACGAAACAAAAAGGAAGCACACCCCGCCATGGGGGCACATGAAGAAAGAAACACCCTCCGACCGGGGTGTACAAGAAGCAAATACACCTCACCTGGGGGCACAGAAGCAAAGAAGTAGAATCTACCCCGACCTGGGGGCATGAGAAGCAAAGACTATACTCTGCCTGGGGGCATACGAAATAAAAAAGAATCACACCCCGCCATGGGGGCACACAAAGGAAGAAACTCACCCCCGCTTTAGGGGCACAAGAAGCAGAAGCTACACCCCGCTACTGGGGCATGAGAAGCAAAGACTATACCCTGCCTGGGGGCACACAAAGGAAGAAACTCACTGCCGCTCTAGGGGCACAAGAAGCAGAAGCCACATCCCGCCCTGGCAGCATAAGAAGCAAAAGGTATGCCCCGGTTTAGGGGCATTCAAAGGGGAACATACCCCACTCTGGGGCATAAGAAGTAGAAGTTACACCCCGTTTGTGGGCCTAGAAGCCATGAAAGATACACCCCGCTTGGGAGCACAGAAGAAAAGTTACACCCCAACCTGAGGGCACATTAAGAGAAATACACCCCAGTCCGGGGGGGGCATTAATGAGAAAGGAAGAGGAGAACAAAAAGAATAGTCATGAGGCGGACGTGGTATTTGAACCCCCATCTTCACAATAAAAAGAAGAGCAGAAAAGAAATGAACAATCATCAGGCAGACGTGGTCTTTCCACTCACCCTTCCACATAAAAGAAGAAGAGAAGAAAAGAAAGTGAGCCTTGAGACAGACATGGTCTTTCACCCTCAACCTTCAGCCATCCAACAAATAGACTTCTCATGTGGTCGGCGTCACGACCTTTTGTCAAGCCGACAAAGCATTCCGCCAACGGGGCGTTAAACCGACAAAACCTTCTACCGACGGGGTGTTAAACCGACAAAACCTTCTGCCGACGGGGCATTAAACCGACAAAACCTTCCGTCGATGGGGCATTAAATCGATAAAATCTTCCACCGACGGGGCATTAAATCGATAAAACCTTCCGCCGATGGGGCGTTAAACCGACTAAAATTATGTCGACGGGGCGTTAAACCGACCAACATTTCACCAACGGGGCGTTAAACTGACCAACATTTCACCAACGGGGCGTTAAACCGACCAACATTCCACCGACGAGGTGTTAAACTGACAAAACCTTCTGCCGACGGGGCGTTAAATCGACAAAACCTTCTACCGACGGGGCGTTAAACCGACAAAACCTTCCGTCAACGGGGCGTTAAACGGACAAAACCTTTCACCGATGGGGCATTAAATCGACAAAATCTTCCGCTGATGGGGCGTTAAACTGACAAAATCTTCCGCCGACAGGGCGTTAAATTGACAAAATCTTCCGCCGACGGGGCGTTAAACCGAGAAAACCTTCCGCCGATGGGGCGTTAAACCGACCAAACCTTCCGCCGACGGGGCGTTAAACCAACAAAACTTCCCGCCAATGGGGCATTAAGCTGACAAAATACTCAGCCATCGGGGCTTCAAGCCGACAGCTATTCAGTCTTCGGCCCCTGAGCCGACAGCTATTCCATCATCGGCCCCTGAGCCGACAGCTATTCAATCATCGGCCCCTGAGCCGATAGCTATTCAATCATCGGCCCCTGAGCCGATAGCTATCCAATTATCGGTTCCTGAGCCGACAGCTATTCAATCATCAGCCCCTGAGCCGACAGCTATTCAATCATCGGCCCCTAAGCCGACAGCTATCCAATCATCGGCCCCCGAATCGAAAGCATCTCATCCATTGGCTTCTGAGCCAACAGCTTCTCAACCATCGGCATTCGAGCTGACAGATGTCGAGCCAACAAGCAGCTCCACCTGCGGCCTTTGGCCACCCAACAGAATCAACCTTTCACTTTGGTTCGGATCCTTTCCCGACCAGAGCATTAAAGAATCAACCTTTCACTTTGGTTCGGATCCTTTCCCGACCAGAGAATTAAAGAATCAACCCTTTCACTTTGGTTAGGATCCTTGCCCGACCAGAGAATTAAAGAATCAACCTTCCACTTTGGTTTGGATCCTTCCCCGGCCAGAGAACAAAAGAATAGACCTCTCGCTTTGGTTTGGACCCTTCCCCCGGCTAGAGAATAAAAGGGACCCTTCTCTTCGGCCCTCGTATCTTGCTACCCGACGCCCTTCGGCTCGGCCATTTCGGCCAAGGCCCACTATCAGGATTAATCCATCCATCCCACCACGCTCTCCGATATCTTCCGGCTTTATAGCCTGCTTCCCAGCTTCGGCTCTTCACAGCCTGCTTCCTAATTTCGGCTCTTGTAGCCTGCTTCCCAATTTCGGCTCTTTGCAGCCCGCTTCTCAACTTCAGCTCTAGTTGCCTGCTTCCCAAATTTTGGCTTTCGCAGCCCGCTTTCCTGATGTCAGTCTTCACGACCCGCTCCCTAATCTTTGGCTTTATAGCCTGCTTCTCAGACTTCGGACTTTATAGCCTACTTCCCAGCTTCGGCTCTTCACAGCCCGCTTTCCCAACTCCAGCTCTTGTAGCATGCTTCTCAATCTCAGCTTTCACAGTCTGTTTCCCAATTCTAGCTCTCATAGCCTGCTCCCCCAACCTTTGGCCTACGTGGCCTGCTCCCAAATTCTAGCTCTCGTAGTATGCTTCCCTTTGGCCTTCGTGGCCTGCTTCCCAATTCTGGCTATCGTAGCCTGCTTCCCTTTGGCCTTTGTGGCCTGCTTCCCAATTCTGGCTTTCGTAGCATGCTCCCCCGACCTTTGGCCTTCGTGGCCTACTTCCCAATGTTGGCTCTCGTAGCCTGCTCCCCCAACCTTTGGCCCTTGTAGCCCGCTTTATAGCTCTCCCGGCTTCTATGGCCTGCTTCCCTGAAGTCCCTTGACTTTTCTGGCCTACTTCCCTGCATCTTTTGGCCCTTATGGCCCGCTCCCTTAATATCCCTTGGCTTCTATAGCCCGCTTCCCTAATGTCCTTTCGACCCTTCGTGGTCTGCTTCCTAATACTTTTACTACCGCTACACTTATATGTAACGACAGTATGTTCTTACGAAAAAGAAAAAAAAAGAGAGGGAAGAATGCTTGATTACTCTACTTGCATGCTAGCCTATAATATAGAATAACACACCTCTTTGGAATTTTCTAGGACCTTGTTTCCTTGCTAAATAATAATGCTGCCCCGATTCCGGATGCACGTGCGTCACAACATATGCTCGAAGGGGACCCAATTATGGTGGGTGCACACGTCAAGGGGAAGAGTCATGACTAAATCGCTGAGCCCAACTCACAAAATAAACCTATGGCAACACTCCCACACTTCACATTTAATGTGTTCAATGGTCTTCAACCATAGGGATTGCCCGACTTTCTTCTTAGCACTCTATGGATGCTTGAATTTCTGCACTCGCGTGAAAGGTAATCGTGAGGAAAATGTTACCTACCTACATTTAAAAAAAGAGAGAAAAAAATGATGCAAAAAAAGAAGAAAGAGAAACGTGAATCCGAGTAGCCAAAAATCCTCACTGAAACAAATGAGGAGACTCGCACGAAATGGTGAAGCAAATTTCAATAAGGACGAAGCCTAGTAGTCGGAAATCCCCATTGAGACACATGAGGAGACTCGCATTAAATGCTAAAATTTGTAATAGAATTATAATAAGGATGAATCCTAGTAGTCAGAAATCCCCACTAAAACAAATGAGGAGACTCGCGCCGAACGGTGAAATCCGCTACCAAAATAAACAGATGGGGCCTGTGCGAAGCTACCGAAATCGAGAGCCTGAAACCTATGTGTAGGTGCTAGAGTAACCCTCGAGTGTTATTTAGAAAACTTGCATATCCCTATGTTTAGGGCCTTTTGTTCACATGTTTGCTCCTCCACATCACAGAGAATTGCCTCGGGTGAAATGCGTGAATTTAAGCCATGCATGCAAGACATGCGATATCCACTTGACGGGTGCACCACCCCTTAGTCGTGCCTCATGGTCCGCACCACGTTTGCGAATTACGGGCGATGTCCCTATCCCGTCCCCTGTAGAGGGAGCTACCTTATTTACATTTATGTTATGCCTGCTGACGAATGCCTGCATGCTTGAATAAAGAAATAAATAATAATAATAATAAAATAAACTCAATTTCGGCTATCGCAGGCTGCTTTCCCAGTTCTGGCTCGTACAGCCCAATCTTGGCCCTCACGGCCTACTTCCTACCCTTGCGGCTTGCTAATCTCCCAACTTCAGGTTCTATAGTCCGCTTCTTCAATTTGGGGCTCTCATAGCATGCTCCCCAATTTCGGCTTTTGTAGCCAGCTTCTCGATTGTAGCTCTTGTAGTCTGCTTCCTCAATTTGGGCTCTTGTAGCCGGCTTCCCAAAATTTGGTCTTCACGGCCCGCTTCCCATAACTTTGGCTCTTGCAACCCACTTCCTAATACCTTTGGGCTCTCATAGTGATGTGACACGACCTAAGGGTGCAATGGTATCAACCAAATGAACCTCGGACCTAGACTTGCAAGCCCACTTACAAATTGGTGGACTCGATGTTGGCGGACCGATATCGCAGCACAACCCTTTCCCCGTGGTGACTAAGTGATGGTAGGGTGGATTCGAGAGCCTAAACCACGCTGGTTGGGGTGATGACTTGGCCAATGAGTTCCCCTCCCTTGGATTGGAGCACCCACATCAGTGGGGCGGACGTCGTGCCTTGAGGGCACGGGGATCTCTCCTCACTCAATCCGCGGTGGCCACTTGTGATCGGGAATCACGGGACCGGGCACTCTCTTCTTCGCCGGCTGTACTTAGAAATGATACTAATTAAACACAAATATCCAGGGAGGGTTCAACATATACCTGACCAGTGTAAGGACACCGGCCCCGAGTCGGAGACGTGGGCGAGCGGGGAAGCGTGTGTTCCCCACACGCCGCGCCGGTGAAGCTTCGAACCTGAAATTTCAGATTACATGCACTACGCCCCTTGCAAGGGGGTTGGACTAGGGGTGGGGGTTCGTATTACAACCAAAACATACCTCCACGCAGGGAGGGGCACTCAGCCGGCCAAGCGGGGAAGGGGGAAATGCAAACTAAGAGCCACTTGAAAGAACATTGTCGGATCAGCCCGCCCTATGGAACAGTGGACAGACGGCTGATGATGCTGTCACAGAGGCCACTCAAGAATGTTGCTGAAGATAAGACCAGTGGGGATTTCTTTGTAACTGGAGCGGGATGATGCCAAAATTTTGTTGATTTCTTCAACCACCGCTGCTGGTCGGGGTAGGGGATTGAACAGGGTGGCAGACCCTCAGTTCTGACAGCTTCAGGTTCCCAACAGCAGGAAGAAGAAGGTGCCACGATCGCTCCCGAGCTCAAAATAAGGTGCCGCCAGAGTCGTTGGAACCGTTGACGAGTCCTCTTCGAAGCAAGACTGACGGGAATGCCAACTGTTGTCGGGGTCGGCCGGTAGACTCTGAACACTGAGAGAGGGTCGGTGCAGACTGAGTGGACGCAGAACCGCGTACCCGGGGAAGAAAATTGATAACTTTTAGGTCCGGTCGCCAAACTGGGCTCTACTTTTTGGAGATGATAGAAGACTCGTAGTAGAAGATTTTTTAAGAAGAACTCTCGATCAGATTCCCAACAGGATCGTCGCAGTTGAGCTTCCACTCTGGCTCTGGACTCCTGCCAGGGAGGCTTTGCGCAGTCGGGGAAGAATGGCTCCCCTGGGCGATCACAAACTCAGAACGGGACGGGACTGGCGACCTCCCATCTTCGGTGTTCCTCTCTCAAGTTCCCCTCCCTGCTTGGCCGGCTGGAGGCCCCTCCCTATGTGGAGGTAGTTTTAGTTGTAATATCACTTAACCCCCACCCCAAGATCCCCCTCCTGCGAGAGGTGTAGTATTGTAATCATTTGGGCAGGTCAAGCTACCCCGACACGGCGTGTGGGGATCCACCCACCTCCCCGCTCGCCCTCGTCTCCGAGCGGGACCGGTTTCTTCAAACCGGTCGAGTAAGTGCTCCAAACTTTGCTCTAATTTGTGCTTGTTCTTTCAATATTAGTTCATAAACTCCGCTGGCCGTGAATGAGAGCCCGATCCTTAAGCTCCTTTGCTATAAGTGATCACCGTGGGAAAAGAGTGGAACCCGTGCCCTCGGCACGACGTCGACTCCCTTGAATTGGGCTGCCATTACCCTTGGGAATCAACTTAGGCCTTCCTGACCCTCTACCAGCAAGGGCCCAGCCCACACAACCTCCACTTGGCATTGCCAAGTTACCCCGGGTCTTGGTGAGCATCGGGTGAGCGGTCGCCGACATCGGTCCGTTTGATTGTGATTGTGCTTGTTTGTTTAAGTCCTAGGTTGTGTCACATCAATTGGTATCAGAGCAAGTCATTGACTTGTTCTCACAAGTCAAGTCCATGGGCACGCTTGCATTAGAGTTCTCATCGGATCGCTCCATGCATTATCCACCTCCCATTGTCATTAAGTCTACGGACCAAAAGGCCCCAATTCCCATCATATCCCAAGCATACCTACCTAATGGGAGGCCCACAGAAATTGACTTCATCAACATGGTAGAAAATAATTGGGTATCCCCCGAAATTGTAGCCACCCTCTCTACGACCGGACAAATTGTGCACAACGGAGACCAAGTCTTCGTTGAATTCCATAAATGGTTTGGAGAGACCAAATACTTTGATGGAGCATGATGTCAAATTGGTACTTTGGAAGGCCCTTGCATAATCCTAGGGAAACAATGGCTTGATGAACGGAATACCACCTTCCACCCATTGCGTTGGTCTTGCCTAGTTCATCCCCCACATCTCCCAGGAGCCTATGGTTTTAACAACCTTTTGTTCCCTCACCCACCGGAGCCCCATACCCGGCCACCATGCCCTCTCAACCCACTTCAAAGAATGAATGAGGTCATGAGTGAACATAAGGAGAACCCGGCCCACAAGACCAAATCCCCGGGATTGGACACCAACCCAAAGCCCTTCCCCACCTTTAAGGAAATCCATACTCCTATCAATAAGGAGGAAGGACATCAACTCATCCCCATCCAAACAAACACATACCTCCCCAAACCACTCAATCTCACCCAAAAGGTGGTGACCATAGGAGAACTCATCATCAAATCGCTCAAGCAAAATCCCATCCCTCATGCCTTGTACTTTCAAACCCCAACCATGGAGCACCCTTTCCAATTAGCACCCGTTATCTCCTATCATACAGCATTCCAATCCTACTATGAGGTAAATGGTTGGGATGATCTCCTCAAGGGTTTAGAAAGGCAACAAAAGTTGACTTGCTTATTGACCATAGGAGCGGCCCACCCAAGAAGACTTAGTCTCATCCACCTCCATTTCCCCTCCCATATACCCCATTTCCCCCCATCATCTTCAACCTCCAGTTTTCAGTTCGCTGGCAGCAGAAGAGTAGCAGATTGCAGAGGCGACCCCGACCACATCCCAAAGAATCTGAAGGCCCAAGAGGAATCCACGGAAGCGTCTACTTGTCTTCTTCGCAACGGCGGTGGTCTTGTCCCCTTCCGAGCTCCGAGCTGGCCGGGAGATCCGTTCTCCTACAACTGCGCAGAGCTGCCCTACTGAGCACCTGAGCCATAGTAGAAGCTCTGCCACGACGAACCTTGGAAGATTCAGGCCACAAGTTCTTCTGCAAAGTTGTTCCTCTTCCTGTCTACTTTCAGAATCAAGAAGTGGAACTTCTATCGATGTTCGTGGGCCATAGTTATCAATTTTATCCCTCGGGTACGCGGTTCAGCTTCCCACAGCCTGCACCGACCTGTCATCAGTGTTCAGAGTCCCCTGGTCTTCTCCGACATCGTTTGGATTCCCCGTCAGTTTTTATGCAAAGATGACTCGTCCACAATTCCAAAAACTCCAGAGGTGCTTGATTCTGAGTTCGGGAGTTGACGGGGCATCCTCTGCAACCTGCTGTTGGCCGCCAGAAGCTGCCAGTCCAAGAATCTGCCTCCCTGCTCGGGCCTCCACCCAGACCAGCGTCGGTGCCAGAAGAAATCAAAAAAATTTGGACGACTTCCCTAGCCTCCTACGAAGATTTTCCAGGTGGTTTCATTCCCAACAAAATTCGGCATCAGTCGCAGCAACCATTTCTTCGATCATCTGTCAGCACCCACAGAACGTGGATAGAACCGGCGACCTCCCATCTTCTGTGTTCCTCTCTCAAGTTCCCCTCCCCGCTTGGCCGGCTGAAGGCCCCTCCCTATGTGGAGGTAGTTTTAGTTGTAATATCACTTAACCCCCACCCCAAGATCCCCCTCCTACGAGAGGTGTAGTATTGTAATCATTTGGGCAGGTCAAGCTACCCCGACGCGGCGTGTGGGGATCCACCCGCCTCCCCGCTCGCCCTCGTCTCCGAGCGGGACCGGTTTCTTCAAACCGGTCGAGTAAGTGCTCTAAACTTTGCTCTAATTTGTGCTTGTTCTTTCAATATTAGTTCATAAACTCCGCTGGCCGTGAATGAGAGCCCGATCCTTAAGCTCCTTTGCTATAAGTGATCACCGTGGGAAAAGAGTGGAACCCATGCCCTCGGCACGACGTCGGCTCCCTTGAATTGGGCTGCCATTACCCTTGAGAATCAACTTAGGCCTTGCTGGCCCTCTACCAGCAAGGGCCCAGCCCACACAACCTCCACTTGGCATTGCCAAGTTACCCCGGGTCTTGGTGAGCATCGGGTGAGCGGTCGCCGACATCGGTCCGTTTGATTACGATTGTACTTGTTTGTTTAAGTCCTAGGTTGTGTCACATCACATAGCCTGCTCCCCAATTTCGGCACTTGTAGCCAACTTCCCGATTGCGGATTTTGTAGTTCGCTGCTCCGATTTCAGCCTTCACGGCCTACTTCCGCAACACCGATTCTGGCCCATGCAGTCCACTTTCCCGGGTTTGGATTTCACAGCCGGTACTCCTAGCGCATTGAAGAACATCAAATCCTTTCACTTTGGTTTGGACCTTCCGTCCGGCTAGAGAACAAAATAAAATCCTTTCACTTTGGTTCAGGCTTGTCGCCCAGCTAGAGAACAAACAGACCTCTCCACTCTAGATCAGACCTTCCGTCTGGCTAGAGAACAAAAAGATCTTTTCACTCTAGATCGGACCTTCCGTCCGGCTAGAGAATAAAAAGATTCCTTTCACTTTGGTTCGGATCCTTTCTTGGCCAGAGAATCAAAGAATCAACCTTTCACTTTGGTTCGGGCATGTCGCCCAGCCAGAGAACAAACAGACCACTCCACTGTCGATCGGACTTTTCGTCCGGCTAGAGAACAAAAAGATTCTTTCCACTCTAGATCGGACCTTCTGTCCGGCTAGAGAACCGAAATATCCTTTCACTTTGGTTCGGACCTGCCGTCCAGCCAGAGAACGAAGAGATTCTTTCACTCTAGATCGGGCCTTCCGTCCGGTTAGAGAAAAAAAAGATCCTTCCACTCTAGATCGGACCTTCCGTCCGGCTGGGGTAGATCGGACCTTCCGTCCGGCTAGAGAATAAAAAGATTCCTTGCACTTTGGTTCAGATCCTTCCCCCGGCTAGAGAACAAAAAGACTCTCTCCACTCTAGATCGGACCTTCCGCCCGGCAAGAGAATAAAAAGATTCCTTTCACTTTGGTTCGAACCACCCGGCTGGTTAGAGAATAGACATCTCCTTGTCACCTCAGCCCGGACTTTCCATCCATCTGAAGAATAAAAAGAGACTCCCTTTCTTTAATCTGGCACGTAGACTTTTCACCCAGTTGGAGAACAAGAAGACCTTTCTTGGCCAGTTCCCCCGGCGCATTAAAGAACAAAGCAGCCTTTCACCCCGGGCCGAGCCTACCGTTCGGGTAAGGGATCATCCCCTTTTTCTTGCGCTAACACTAGCCCGTGTCAGCGACTTGACCAGCCCTCCGTCCCTTTGGAGTCACGAACAATCCTTTTGATTTGGACCTTCCGTCTAGGTCATTACATGAACAAACTCTTCTCTCCGTGCCTTCAGGTGACAAACAACCCATTTTGACCGAGACCTTCCATCTAGGTCATTTAATCAACAAACTCTTCTCTCTGCCTCTTTCGATGACGAATACCCCTCGTGATTTGGACCTTCCGTCCAGCTCATTGAATCAACAAACTCTTCTCTCCATCCCTTTGGGCGATGAATACCCTTTTGAATCAACAAATTCTTCTCTCCGTCCCTTCGGGTGACGAATATCCCTTTTGAATCAAAAAACTCCTCCCTCCGTCCCTTCACGTGACGAATATCCCTTTTGATTTGGACCTTCCACCCAAGTCATTGAATCAACAAACTCTTCTCTCAGTCCCTTTCAGGTAACGAATACCCCTTTTCGATTTGGACCTGCCATCCAGACCTTTAAAGGAATAAACCCTTCTCTTCGGCCCTCGTGGCCCGCTATCCACAACCTTGGCTTCTATAGCCCACTTTCCAATAGCTTCAGCTTTCATAGCTCGCTTCACGGGTTCCGGTCCACGTGGCCTGGTTTTTCAACCTTAACTTCGGTCTACGGACCCGTTCTCCCCATCATGTTGATGAATCTCTCAGTCGGTCTGCACCCGCAGGCCCCGCTCTCTCATCCCTCTCTCGCGCCGTCTGCGGCTGGGGGGCATTTGTAGACACTCCCCGTGCTTCCATCCGGCACACCCCCAGGGCTGCCCCAGCGGCACACCCTCCTCGCGCCTCCCAGCGGCACGCTCTCTTGATGCCCCCAACGGCACACTCATGTGCCTTCACCCGACACACTCTTAGTGCCTTACACGGCACACCCCTTGAAGCCCTCAGCGGCACACCCTGCAGATGGCCTCCCCAGCACACCCTGCAGTCAGCCTTTAACGGCACGCCCTGCAGGCCCTCACAGCGGCACGCCATGGCGACCCTTCAGCGGCACGCTTGCAGGCCCGCCCAGCAGCACACCTTCTGGGCCTTCCAGCGGCACAGCTTTCCAGCCGCCCAGCGACACACTTTGGTTTGTTCCCCACACGGTGCGACCTGCAGAACAGATGTAACGCCATGCCCTATGGCCCTTGGCGTGCAGTGGGGACAGCTCAGGGCTAGCTGAGGTGTCAATCCCTCAAGTAGGCACGTTGGCTACGCTTTGCAACAGAGGACGGGAGGGGTCAACTCCCATTCAATGCCCGTCGAGTCGTTCCCGCCTCCGAACGCTCCCGCCGTGAAGGATATAAAACCCAGCCTTCTCCACGACGAAGAAACAACGGACAGAGGGAGAGACAGACGCAAGAAAAGAAGAGAAAAAAGAGCGGAAGAGAGGAAGAAGGAGAGCTCGCCGTCCTCCCCCCTACTGCTCCGACCGCCATCGCCCGTGTGAAGAGAAGAGTCAGGAGGAAAGAGAGAAAGAGAAGGAGGAGTGTGAGTGAGGGAGAGAGTGAAGCTTGGGAGGGGAAGAGTCAATGCTCCATTCCCCTCCCCACCGCGTTTTCTACTCTTTATCCCCCTTTCCCTTTCTTTTGTGATGTATTAGCTCTGTATTAGCCTTGTTCTAAGGAATAAAGAACGGATTTGTAAACGTCTATGTTTCTTGCAACTTCTACCAGTTATTTTCTTGTACCTTCTCCTCATTTCTTCATCGTGCTTTCCTGATCGCTACGTCTTCCTATGGAGTTTTAAGGTCCAGGGCCTCAGGTTTACGGTCGAAGATGCTACCCTCAGCCTCGAAAGGGGTTGCCCCACCGTCTTTCCCACCGTCCACGCCTTTCCCAGATACAGCAGGAGCCCATTGCTCCCATTCAGCAACCCCTGCCAGCCTGCACTCCTCCTCGTCTGCCCCTCCCTTGGAGGTCCATAGGCTGTAACTCTCCCTCAACACCTCAGACTTCGTCAGCCAGATACATACTTAACCCCTTTCTTGTGCGGTGCACCTTTGGTCCTGCTGGCCGACATGCTCAGCCCCTCTCCCTATCCGGTGCACTCCCCAGCCCGGCACAACTTTCCTGGCCGGTGCACCCTTTAACCCCTCCAGCCCGGCGCGCTTACCATCTCCTCCTACCGGGTGCACTCCTGGCCACTCTTGCCCGGCACAACTCCTGTTTGGCCAGCCCGACACACCCTTGTGCCAGCCAGCCCGGCAGACCCCTTGGGCCTCCTTATCCGGCACGCCTCCCTCCCCTCCAGCTGGTATGCCCTTTAAACCCCCCTTACCTGGCACATGCTTGCCCTGTGCCTTGCCCGGCACTCTCCCTAGCCACTTCAGCCTGGCGCTCCCAACATCTTAACCACCCCTACCCGGTATTGAGAATCTCCATAGGCTTTGAGGCATTTGACGCCCATGTCGAGAGCCATCTGGAGTCTGATGATCAGGGCTTCATATTCGGCTTCATTATTGGTCATAGCCTTCATGAGGGCGCAGGAGTTGTACAAAACTCCGCCTTGAGGAGTCAGGAAGATAATTTCGGCACCTGCCGCAATGCCTGAGCTGAGGTTGCTCCGGGTAGTACCTTGAGAAGCACCATCAAAGTATAACCCCCAGCAAGGTAGGATGGTTGTGAGGGCGTCTTGTTGCCAGTAATGCAAGACATCTCTGCTCTATTTAGCCAATTGTTGTTGTTGAAGAGTAAGAGACTCCTCATCTGGAAGGTCCGTGTTGAAGAGAGAATTATCTGGTACTGGATGGGCTGCCAAGAATTCAGTCATGCCCTGCCCCTTGATCGCTTTTCTAGGGACATAAGTGATGTCGTACTCCATGAGCAGGAGATCCCATTTCCCTAGTTGGCTTGAGAGAACGGGCTGTCTGAGAAAGAACTTCAGGGGTTCGTGCTTGGATATGAGCTCAACCCGATGGGACAGTAGCTAGTGCCGCAATTTCTTGACGGCAAACACCAATGCCAAGCATACTTTCTCCATGGGGGAGCAGCGATACTCGACACCGATCAATTTTTGGCTGAGGTAATAGAGCGGCTGCTCTTTACCTTCTTCATTGACTTGCACCAATAGAGCCCCTAGCGAGGCATCCATGGCGGCAATGTAGAGTATGAGGGTTTTACCCTTGACGGGTGCCCCCAGGACTGGGGGAGTGAGGAGGTACTCCTTGATTTGCTCGAAAGCCGTCTGGCATTATGAGTCCCATATGAAGGGGGCATCTTTCTTCATCAACTTGTTGAAAGGCGCGCATCGTCCGGAGAGGTTGGACATAAACCTCCGGATATAGGCCAGTCTACCCTGAAGTGATCTGAGTTCAGTGAGGTTGCTGGGCGGCGGAAGCTCCCGGATCGCTTTGATCTTGCTGGGATCCACCTCGATTCCTCGATATCAGATAATGAAACCGAGAAACTTGCCGCTGGATACGCCAAAGGCGCATTTCATGGGGTTCATTTTGAGCCCATATTACCGAAGACGCTCGAAGACTTGATGCAGATTGCGTAGGTGGTCTTCTCGCCTTCTGGTCTTGACGATGAGGTCGTCGACGTAGCATTTGACGATGTTGTGCAGCATCGCGTCGAAGATTTTGGTCATGGCCCTCTGGTAGGTAGCACCGGCATTCTTCAAACCGAAGGGCATGCGCTTGTAGTTGAAGATCCCTTTGGGGGATCTAAAGGCGGTGTGATTCTTGTCTCGAAGGTACATCCAGATTTGGTTGTAACCAGATGATCCCTCCATGAAAGATAGAGCTTCATGTCCGGTGGTCATATCGACCATTGTTTCTGTGATTGGAACTGGGAAGTCATCCTTCGGACAAGCTTTATTGAGGTCTCGGAAGTCAACGTAGATGCAGACTTGACCATTTTTCTTTTTGACTGGGACAATATTGGCGAGCCAAATCGAGTAGATGTATGGCTCAATAAAGTCGACTTCCGCCATCTTGTCCACCTCAACCGAGACCTGGAGCTCCAGCTCGTGGTGCATGCGCCGCTGGGTCTGTTTGACTGGAGTAGATGAGGGAGAGATAGCCAGGCCGTGCTCCGCCACGGAGGGGTCCAGCCCTGGCATCTCTTTGTATGTCCAGGCAAAGCAATCTTTGTATTCATGCAGGAGTTGCTTGTAGTCCTATGTTTCTGCTTTAGTGAGGAGAGCGATGAGGAATGTTAGCTGAGGGGCTTCATCTTCACCCAGATTAACTTCGACAAGTTCGTCGACGGTTGCCTGGCCGCCGTCCTCCAGCTCGGGAGGTGCCAGCTGGAAGTCGACGAAGCCTTCATCATCAGTGTCGGCTTCGTACCCCCGTGGGTTGTCGGAGCCAACGGTTGGAGCTGATGGCGCTGGAAGATTGTTGCTGCTAGGCCCGGCCTGAGGTTGTCCCAGGTCGTGCCCGTCGAACTGACAGCTGTCGGTTGGCATCCCTGGAGCTTGGCTGGAGTTGTCTGCCAATGCCGGTGACGCCTCACGATCTTTGATCCGGGGACCTTCCTCATGGGGAAAGTGTGGCGAAGTGGGTTCTTTATTTGGCTGGGAGGCCGCAAGGGCCTTCTGCATCCCAACATCCTCGTGGACGGACGAGGAAGCCTTACCAGGTGCTGGAACTGGGGTATTGGTTCTGGCGGGGAGTGGGATTAAAATCTCCTCTCCCTTATCTCCCGAGCTGTCGAACTTGGTATTAGCGACAACCGGGTCGACGGCTGGCTGCATCGGCCCTACGACGTGGACCGCATTGTAGACATAGAAGTCTGGGTCTTGGTCATAGTCGAGACCTCTGGTATCTTTTTGGGAGAACGGGGGTTGCCCCCGGGCTTGCGAGGGCATCCACAGATTGTGGAAATATTTCCGCTGTGTGGAGCCTTGCCACTAGGGAATATGCTGCTTGAGGCACATCTCTCTAATACAAGGCGATAGGTCGTCCAAAATTTGGATGGCTTTTGGGACGTTGTCGGCTCGCCTGGACCAGCTGAAATCATCTTCCGGTGGGGCTGGAGGGACCATGTCTCCTTTGTGGAAAATGATGGGCTTGTCCCTTCTAGCCTTTTTCTTGGACCGGTGCTGTAGTCTGTAAGTGATGATGAATGTTGTGAGCTGCTCGACCCTGTGCTCGTCCGAGGCACACACGAGCTGAATGCAGTTTGGTGGCAAGCATATGCTCTTGTCGATTGCTCGGCTAATAAGATTAGCCTCGAAATTGACTTTGCGCCTCTCATGGCGGTCTGTGGTTGACTTGGTGCTAAGGCGTATCCGATGAAGCTTGGCCTTCTCCTCGTCAACGGAGAAGAGGTCATCCTCTTCTTCTTCTGAGAGCCAGCCGTTGCTCTTGCTCTTGATCATGGGGAAGGGACTGGTTCCCTTGAAGTAGAGGGCCGCATCGGATAGGTTGCATTCTGCTAGAGTAAATGGAGACAGGTCTGCGAAGACTGCACGCTGTTCCCCATCCTTAATATATTTGATGCATTCATGGAGGGTTGAGGGGACGACCCTGTTTTCATGGAGCCAGGGCCTGCCCAACAACAACTTGTAGGATGTGCTGGAGTCGATGACGTAGAAGGTCGCCTCGGAGGCGAAATCATTGAGTACCAAGTCAACATCCACCCGACCGAGGACCTCCTCAGTTTTCTGACTAAAGCTAGATATCTTGACTGCCTGGACCTTCTGGAGGTAGGGGGTCAGATATAGAGTCTTGAATGTTTTGAGGGGCATGATGAGGTAGGGGGTCAGGTTTACTTCATGCCAATTAATTTTCCCCTTCATATAGAGGGGTCGATTATGGCACGGAGGAGAGAGTAGAAAGTCTTTCTCCGTAAAGGTGACAGCGGCCGTGAAAGCCTCGTACGTGGCGGCTTTTACTTCTGCTGCATGTGCTTCATAGACTTCCGGCTCTTGGAGTATCTTGATAAGGGTTTCCCTCAAATATTTACTCCAGGCGATGGCTTCCCAGATCGTGATGCTGGCAGGGAAGCACTTCATCTGGTGGAGAACCTTTCGGTCAGCTCGCGCTCGACCATCCTCCAGTGACGGTAGTATGTTAGGCTGGTTCTGATGTGGGCTGCTGCACCGCTCCTCGTTAGGGAGTTGCACCGCCTTGCCTTTGTTACTGGGATTGGGCTGACTCTGGCCACCCGCAGACTCTTGAAAGAGAGAGGCCAGTGACAGCTCCTCCAAGGAAGGCTGAAGGGCTGGCCCGTCCTTACCGGACGGCCCTGCTTGTTCTATAGGACAAGTCGAAACTGGTGCCGAGACTGGGATGCTGGCATCGATCTTTTCGGAGCCAGCAGGATCAAAGGTGCTGGGTTCCCCCCGGATTTCCACTGGTGGGATCGGGGCCAGTTGTTCTCCTCGAAAGAGGATGACTCGCTCCGGATCGAAGGCAGACGGGTGAAGAGGCGGCTCGGGGACTCTCCCGCGGCCTTTACCATGTCCACGACCATGACCCCGGCCACGGCCGGTGTGTTCTGGGACTGGTTGTATTCTGAGTGGAGTTGCAGTCCTTTGTCGGGTTCTAGCTGCTACCGGCTCGCCTCGCCGGGAGGCGTTGATGTTATCTGGAGATGGAATAGCCACCATGTTGCAGGTGCAGCTGCGGAGCATGTGTTCCAACTACTCCACCGTGATCTCTTTGTCCATATAGAACAAGGAGAGCTCTTCTGGAATGAAGAGCGTTTCGCCATCCTTGATTTTCTGGATCATCTCCCGGACCCAGTTTCTGAGGCAGGTTCGCTTCTGCATTTCCTCCCACAGGATGTAACTATCGAGTGGGATAGGACCGGTAGGACAAGGAGGGGTGTATTCCTCCAAATTGTCAATGAGTCACTGTAACCTCTGAAGAGGCGTCAGCTCTGCTGGGGATTGCAAGGCTGCCGCTTGTTCAGCTTGCTTCTTAAGCCGCCTCTTGAGGTTCTTCCTTCTATACCTCTCCTGCTTCTTGGCGATGGCCGCCTCCAGGGGAGTGGGAGGAGGAAGAGGTGCTGGAGCTGGAGCTGATGGATCCCTACTGGGATATTGTCGAGCTAACACATTGGCGGAGTGAGGCCGGCAGCTCCTCTTTGCCCGGATCTCAATCCAGGCACCTTCCAATTATTGTAGTTGGAAGGTAGCATTGATTGCCTGCTCGATGACTTCTGGTGGTAGCTCCCGATAGGCTGGGATGCTAGAACTGGCGTCCGAAGACGTAGGCACGGTTTGATGCCTTAACTACTATGGCGGAAGAGGCTTACCATAAATTGGTAGACTGGTACTGGCATCCGAGGATGTGTGCGCGGTATGATTCCTTAGCTGCGGTGGCGAAGGAGGTTTCTCCTACTTAGCCGATGTACTGGGACCTGCATCCGAAGATGCATGCTCGGTTTGATGCCTTAGCTGCGATGGCTGAGGAGATTTTTGCTGAGGGGCGGCCTAGAGAGCATGCTTAGCATCCTGCTTCCTGGCCTCGCCTCTATGGTCCGGCTGAGAATAGGGTCAGAAGACGCCTGACGACGTCCTAAGGCATGGCTGCCCTGGGTGACTGTCTCAATTCCGCACGTCGGACGGTCGTCGTAGTGACACGACCAACTCACGAACAGCTGCGGGGGGAAGGCCCAGCTGAGCTGGGGCTACGCCCTCCTTTTGCTTCCCCTTCCTATCCCTAGGTGCCAAGGACGGAGGTAGGGTAGGGAGAGGGCCAAAAGAGCTCGAAGAACCTGTCATCGCCCCACCCACCAGAACATTCTCGTGACCAAGAAGGACCCGGAGAAGCCTGGCAGAGTCTTCTCTGGAGAAGGGATGAGACTCCAGCTCCTGCCATGGCCACCATTGCACGGCCGGAGTGGCAGGGGCCTACTGGTCGGCCAATGGTGTCAGGGAGTCGGGAGAGGCCGGGGGAGCAAGAGGAAGGATGACGTTGACCGAGAAGGTGCTCGGCCCCGTCTCCGAGCTGGTGTCTTGCTCCTGGTGCCTTCGCAATTGCTCGAGTGCTTCCTGATTATTGGTTCGGAACTCAAGTCATTTTGGGGGATGCTGATAAGGCAACCCGTGTCCATTTTCTCGGGGAGGATCTGGTTGCTCTGACGCATCTCTGGCGATGCCCAGAGTTTCTTCGATAGCTTGTCGGAGTCTGACAAGTGCCATAGAATTCCCCTCGGCATCGATCTGCTCCCACTGGATTTGTTCCTCGATGAGGTATTGGACTTCCTCACAAGACTCGATCGTGTGGCAGATTCGTGCATGGAAAGAGCAGTATTGGGGGTGGCTGAGGTCCCAATGAGTGTAATCTACCAGTGGGTCAAACGGCATGGTTTGCCCCCTTTCGACGAGAACGTCGAAGAGTCACCAGGTTCTCTCCCTGGGGAAGAAGAGAGGTCTCTGATCGTGCCAGGACCTCCACCCTGGATACCAGATCGAACGTCCCCTTTGACTAGCACTGGGCTCCTGTTTGCGAGATTTGTTTTATCTGGTCGATTAACCAATTAATTAACCAATAATCAATTGATTAGTTGACCGCGCAGGCGTGTCAGTCACATAAGTGACAGATTTATTATGCGCTCATTCTGACCCATGTCGGGCGAGAGTGAGATTCAGGTCGGGACCAGTAGTCCGCCATACCATAAAGGCTATGGTGTTAATTACATCCCCATTAGGGAGAAAACCTTTGATTAATTGCCGAGATAGTGAGCCGTCCGACGTCGAAATAAGATGCAAAAGAATGCATATGACGAGGTTACATGAAATGCTTTTATCTATCATGCAAAGGAGGCATGGTTTATTGAGTTGGAGACCCTCGATACGTGGCGGAGGACATAGGTCTGAAGACCACCATCGCGCATAGCAAAGGCTTCCAGTCGGGTGTAACCCGGCCTTCCGTCAATGCCATTTAATATACCGAGGGCCTACGCAGGCAGACATGCATTAACGCGATGCGCGTAAACACACTAAGGCGTGGTGACAGAGGCATGATAACAAAAGCATGATAATACAAAACACAATAGTAAAAGCATGATAGGAAAATGGTTTGGACTTGAACAATCCCCTTTTATTTGGTTTATGATTGATTGGGTTTATTAATCTCGACCGTGGGAGGCAAAGATTGCTCCGAAGGCGAGTGAGAGATTAAAACAGCGCGATAGAGAGTACTTATTCAAAACCGGCGCGACCAAGCGTAGGAAAAGAGTTCCCCGACACGGTCAAACATAGGAAAAGGGTAAACCGGCGTGGCCGAGGGCAAGCCCACTTCCCCGTCGCGATGGGCTTGGGCGCGCCGGATTAGGGCGCGTGGGGTATGAACCATTGAAAAGATTTTGATTTTGAGTCCAAGATTAAACCGGAACGGGGGGGTACCGCGCTGTATCAGGTCGCGCCAGATTAAGGCCGCACCGGTTAAGTTGATTTTTGAGATATTTTTGAGTCTATTTGGTTTATTAAGATGTTCTTGAGGATTTTGGGTTTGATTGTGTTAATTGTTTATTAAATTGGAGTCCCAAGCTCTCCAGAAGCATCGTGCGAGGTTCATACTCGAGCACGAAGGTTCATTCTTTGATAAACAAGTTTTATTAAGTCCAAATCACAAGAGTAACTCATTAGTTGAAACCTGGTGAAAATTGGGCAGCATCTCCCCATCCCTGGAGGATTGTAGGGGAGAAGCGGGGACGTGCTCATGTAGCGGAGTAAGCCCCTAACAAGCCGGACGGCACAACGGCGGCCATCGAACCCCAAGCGGATAGGAAACCCCGAGGACTAGCTTACGAGGGGCACCACTCTTCTGTGGGTTGGAACACGATCGGATGAGACGACCAATAAGGGAAGGAAAATCCCGAGGACTAGCCTACAAGGGGCACACGACCCGTGGTCAAATCACAATCCGAAAAGGGACGACCGATAGGGAAGGGGAGCCCCGAGGACTAGCCTACGAGGGGCATACGACCCATGGCCACCACAACATCCCTAAGGATAGTGGATTTGATATCGAGCTAAAGCCATGTTCAATGTTCACCTCATGGCCCATGAGAATACATGCCATGAAGGGGCATGATTCTGTGGCCTACTGGTGACTCATGGGGGATATCCCCATAGAGAATGTTCCCCTCCCCAGGGTATTAAAGCTAGTGTTCTTAGGAACAACAAAGCTCGGCAATCATAAATCATATGTAGAATAGGGGGGGAGTACAATAGCATAACACAACATCTAATGAGTTGGCAAATCGTCACTCACAGGGTTAGCAGGTTAGTGCTTACAGGGTTAATGGGTTAGCATTGCGAACTACAATGATTAAGATATAGAGAACAACCATTAGAACTATTAGCATATAATGAATGCATAGGTTATGGAGATGACCCTATTTTCTCTGGACTATGAAGAAGTGCAGAGGGGTATTGATGGGATCGACCTCGGAATAGGAACAGGCAGAGATACACATACAAATGTGTCTCTAACCGTGAACTCCACAACTCGTATATAGCAAATCCGGCATAGCGATTACATTAGAAAGGAGAGAACCCCGGGGAGGGGAAATTGTTTCTGTAGCCCGTGCTAGTTCCAAGGCGTATTCGATGTCGCGAAACCCAACCCAAAGACTATACGCACAGGAGACGGTTGGACATACAAATTGAGAAAAGAATGGGAGAAGCATACACATCATTAAGCATCATTCGTTCCATCAATATATCATTCATCCCATCAACGGGAGGCGAAAGACATGGACTATCATAAGCATTCAGTGTGGCCCGGTGTTGTCGCTCGGAAACCGCTTCATCCGTTACAATAACAGGATTACAGATGAAGAAGAGATAGGGAGATGGTGAGGGGGCAGATGGGCTCATATCATCGCCCCTCCCCCCTCACTTACACTATATTAGGAAGAAATAAGCAAAGGGGGATCGTCAGGAGAAAACCAAAGGAACCCACCTAGCCTTCCCTACGAAAACTGAGTATCGGATTGACGTCTCCTCTTCAGCTCTGGAGCTATTCAGGCAAGCAGACAGGGGAGGATGGTGGCAGGAGCACTCTCAGGAGAAAATGGTGAGGACACGCGTCACACTTTACGACGGAGTACACGGATCTCGCCGGCATCCCTTTGGCTCGGCGACCAGTTGACAGATTAGCGGAGCTATCATCACTTATTTTATGCTTTGGGCCATGTTGGGCCTTGGTTTAGTCCGTGTGTGGACAATTTTCTTTCAGTCATGGACCTTTTTTAGGCCAATTAGGCTTTATTTGTGTTTTGTAGGCTTGCTAGAGGCTAGGGGGGGTTATTGGGCCATTTCTTGGTTCACTTCTCTGGCCCACGAAGGGCTGGCCACTTCTTTCCCCCCCTGGGCCCACCTTGGGAGGCGCGCCTTGGCTAGGGTTAGGGTTGGGGGCGGACCATTCCCTCCCCTCTTGGAGGGAGTAGCAGCCGCCCTTCCCCCCCTTGCCCCCTCCCTCTTTTGGCCGCACCCCCCACCTTTCACTCCTAGAATCTAGGAGATTTGAATGCCTTCCCCGGTTGTGGCCGCCCCCCCCATCTCCTTTCCCCCTTGGCTAGGGTTTAGACCTAGCATTTCCCCATCCCATATAAAAGACTTTGTATTTTCTTTTCAAAGGATTAATGAAGAATTTGATGCTTGTGTGTTCGTGTGGAGTGCCACATTGTGAAAAGGGGCGACCCCTTCCTCTTCCTCCTCCTTGAGGGTGCGACGCCCTCACCTCATCTCCAGTCCTTGGGTGCGACGCCCAGGGGTAGGAGATCTCCCCCAAGGGATTCCAACGCCAGCAGCCTTCATTCATCGTCCACGGCGACGAGTTCGGTGGAGCGACGGTGCACGCAGGATCGTCTTCCTCTTCCCCGGGCGTCCCTGTGCTGACAGCAGATTTGGTGTCCAGAGATCGGTCCGGTGCGTCCGCTTCCTGGCAGCGTCTCATCTGAGTTTCTTCACGACTTTCGTACCTCTTCCAGTCATCTTTCCAACCCCACCGGCCTTGGCCAAAAATTCCATCCACAGAGAAAGTTGTCTTTACAGACACTTTCATCGCTCTGTCTGCCTCCCTGGCAGTCTCACCTGTGATCCGAGACGACTTGGGTCACCGTTTGCATGCCTCTCCTTCCACCAAACCCCGCCAGTCCCTTCATAACATTTGTTCCCCTCCCAGTCACGAATCCAACCCCTCTGGTCTCGCCTTCAAACTCCATCGGGGTAAACTTTTGTCTTCAAGCACACTTTTAGTGCGCAATCCTGCGCTACAGTACCCGAGCGGGACTGTCAGCAGAGGGCCTCCAAAGGGGGTACCACTTCCCGTCCTCGGATCGATCCGCAACTTGGTAGGTCGACTCCTCACATCCCCCCACACTTCCAGTAATCATCTCGGGCCGGAACTCCTTCAGTACCCTTGCGCCATCACCACCCCACCCACGGTCACAGATCGGACTGCCCTGAAGTGCTGTCTGTGCACCCCTGTTGTCACCCCCTTCGCACCCAATTCCTCCACAGGACCCCATCTGCCACCACTGCCCCTGGAGAGCCGCCCCTGTCAGCCTTCCACCAGAGAAGACGCCGCCACAAACGCTGTCCGGACGGCCGTGTACCAGCGCCATCTCTGCCAGCTGTCACAGGGACCAGCCAGCAACCTCTCGTCGGACCGACATCCTCCCTCGAGGCTGTAGCAGCAGCGTGGCCCCTCCATCCGGTTCGGCATCCCAGCAGTGCCCGCGGCGACGTGGACCTCCTCCTCAAAGGCTACTACAGGAGCGATCGGCATTGCGAGGGTCGGCATCCGGCTTCATCCCCGACCTCGGCTGCTGCCCGTCAACCCGTGCGCCGGCCGCCCCGTGTGTAGTTGTGGTTGTAGCCTATTACCTCCCTGCGAGGAGTGGGCCCTTTTGATGTTTGTATTAGTTTTCTCACGCGTGTATCGGGGTGGTTGGACTCGGCCGGGGTTCCTTCCCCACGCCTAGGCGTGGAGGTACGTGTCTCGCTCCCGCCCGTAGTACTTGCTTATCACGTATATGATTGATTGTGCCGCGTGAGTGAGTGTAGGGTCTAGCTAGTTTCATTTATTACTGCTGGTTGAGAGAGACGAGAGCTGCCCCTTTTCCCTTGGCCCTAGTCGAGCACCGAGCTCGGACTAGACTCCCGTGTCGTCCAGCGGCTTCTCGCCCGTTGTGACCCCGTTGCGCCTCCCTCCGTGGGACGGCCGTGGTTCGGAGTTCTGTTGAGAGACGCCTCCGCCCGGAGGGATTTCACGTTAGTCGGTCACACCGGCTTGCCTTGTCTCGTGCGCGTGCTGGTCGCGTTCTTTAGCGTCCTAGGTTAGCTAGCGAGTCAGTTGTCCCGCATCAAATTTTGGTATCAGAGCATAGGGAACCAGTTTGTTCTTACAAATTGGGGTCTTAGGCCATTTGAGTCATTAGATTTGTCTTAGGTTCTTTGCATCCTTAGTAGTCCTAGGCCAATTGAGTCTCATCTTGCATTTGAGTCCGTGTCCCATTTTGTGGTCGTGTCTATTTCACCCTTGTTCCCTAGGGTCTTGCATGCCCACCCGGCGTGGTACTTCCTACCACCGCCCGCCCCCTATGGCTGATCCTAGGAACCCCGTACCCAGCGATCTCTCCATGCAGGAGATGATGCAGACCATCATGGAGTCCATGAGACTCGAGATTAGGGGTCAGACCGACCGGATAGAGGGCCAGTTGAAGGTCATGGAGGACCGAATGGGAGATATGGAGGACCGGATTGAGGCATCTAACCGGACCATTCAGGGTCTAGTTGATCGCCCCCAGGGTAGAGTCCCACCCGTAGATGTTCCCGAGCAGGCCCATGGCCAACGTGACCCTGCTCCTCGACCCAACCAACCTAGGGGAGTCGACGGTCATAACCGTGGTCGACAGGTCCACGCACGTGAGGTAGAGGACTTTGGGTCCGACAATGAGAGTGAGGGTTATGGCCGTGGACGACAGGGCCGACGGTACCATCGGGATGAGGATGAGGAGCGAATCCTCCGATCTGTGCGAGTAGATCCACCCTCTTTTGATGGGTCCTTGGACCCTGACCTGTTTAGTGACTGGGCCACTAGCATGGACCGCTATTTCGAGTGGGTAGACATGGCCGAGCATAGGAAAGTCAGGTTTGCCAAGATGAAGCTGGTTGGCAGGGCCCAGACCTACTGGGCTACAGTTGAGAGTTTGATTGGGCAACGGCATGAGCCCCCGATTGAGACCTGGGAGGAGATGAGGGCGAAACTAGAGCAGAAGTATGTCCCCCGATCCCACCGCCACCGGCTCATTGATCGGTGGCAGAGTCTTACCCAGGGGAATCGGCCTGTCATGGAGTACATTGCCGAATTTGATGAGTGCCTGCTGAGATGTGGGGTCAGGGAAGAGACTATCATGACGGTAGCTCGATTCCGTCGGGGTTTGAAACGGCACCTTCATATGGAGTTACTCCGCCGTCATGTGCAGACATTAGAGGAGGCCTACCAAGTGGCCCGCGAGATGGAGCAGTTCGAGTTAGATTTTGCTCCCGCCCAGCGCCCCACACCCACCTATTCTCGAGGAGCGGATCCTCGCGCCACTACGGGGCAGTTTTCTAGGGGACCCTTGATCCGACCTCAGGATATTGCTAGGGAGACCCCTCGCCAGGACCTTGCCCCTAGGCCTCGACCTCCCGCCCCGAGGGACTTCCTCCCTCGACCCCAGGCCCCTGCCACCGAGGTTCCTCGCCCTCAGCAGCCTGCCATTCCTACTAGGTCCCAGTTTCCACCTCCCCCGGCTCGTCGTGACGACAAGGGGAAAGGGCCGATGACTGGTGGAGCACCGCAAGGCCCTAGGCCTCGTGGTGATTGCTATCGTTGTGGAGGAGCCGGTCATTACGCTGTTCAGTGCCCTACCCGACAGCAGACCGTGGCTCTAGGAGAGACATCCGCAGGGGAGACCATACCTGAGGTTGAACCTGTTAGCTATGAGGCCGACCTTGAGCTCGCGGAGGAGTTTTTTGATGAGTTGTTAGAAAGCGAGCAGGTCGACACCCAGGGTACGCAGCACCAGGATGATGTTCAGCTGGGAGTTGTTAGGTGTACTTTGACCCAGCCTTTGGTGAGTGATGACTGGCGTCGCACCACCATCTTTCATACTTTCTGCAGACTAGGAGGGAAAGTCTGCAAGGTGATTATAGACAGTGGGAGTTGCATCAATGCCATCTCCACGGGCACTGTGAAACGCCTAGGATTGACCCCCGTGGACCACCCCTCCCCTTACCGTGTGTCTTGGGTAGACACTACCTCCATTCCGGTCAGACAGCGTTGCCTAGTGCCCTTACAGTTCCATGCCTACCAGGATGAGATCTGGTGTGACGTCTTGCCTATGGAGGTAGGTAGTATCATTCTAGGGAGACCTTGGTTGTTTGATAGGGATGCCACCCTCCATGGTCGTTTGAACACATGCACTTTTGATCACAGCGGCCAGAGGATCACCCTTCACCCTTCCCAGCCCACACGTCCTCCCGTTCGGGGACCCACCGGTCCTAGCACTCCGAGCACTGATATCCTGGGGCCCAGTGCCCCTTCCCCAACCCAGGACCCAGCCCCATCCATTGCTACCACTGGTCCTCCAGCTAGGAGGTTGATGTTAGTCAGCTCCCGGGAGATGGAGCGTGACTTTGCGAGAGGAGATCCCATCTTTGCTGTAGTAGTCCGTGAGAGGCCTAGAGAGGCAGAGGGGGAATCCCCACCCGATGTGGCTGCTATTATTCAGGAGTTCTCTGATGTTTTCCCCGATGACCTTCCCGAAGGTCTTCCTCCCATGAGAGACATCCAGCATGCTATAGATTTGATACCGGGGTCCTCATTGCCCAACCTGCCACACTATAGGATGAGCCCCACTGACCACGCTGAGCTCCAGCGCCAGGTGAATGAGTTGATGTCTAGGGGATCTCTCCGAGAGAGTATGAGTCCTTGTGCCGTCCCCGCCCTACTTGCCCCCAAGAAAGACGGTACTTGGAGGATGTGCATAGACAGCCGTGCTATCAACAAGATCACGGTGAAATATAGGTTTCCCATTCCCCGTCTGGATGATATGATGGATATGATGGCGGGAGCCACTGTGTTCTCCAAGATTGATCTAAAGAGTGGCTATCACCAGGTAAGGATCAGACCTGGAGATGAATGGAAGACGGCCTTCAAGACCAAGGATGGTCTTTATGAGTGGCTGGTCATGCCCTTTGGGCTGACCAATGCTCCCAGCACCTTCATGAGGCTGATGACTCAGGTCTTGCGACCCTTGATAGGAATCTTCGTGGTAGTTTACTTCGATGATATCCTCATCTACAGCCGTACCCGGGAGATCCACTTAGACCACCTTCGGCAGGTCTGCTTGATTCTGAGGAGAGAGAGCTTGTTTGCCAACCCTATGAAATGCGCGTTCATGACCTCTCAGGTCACCTTCCTAGGGTTCATTGTTTCTAGTGAGGGAGTATCTGCCGACCCTGAGAAGGTCAGGGCAATTGTTGAGTGGCCCGAGCCTCGTACCCTACATGATGTCCGTAGCTTTCACGGACTGGCGACCTTCTATCGCCGTTTTATCCGAGGCTTTAGCTCCATCACTGCCCCTATCACGGACTGCATTAGGAAAGGGGCCTTTGAGTGGACCAAGGCTGCTTCAGCCGCTTTCGCGCTCCTCAAAGAGCGCATGACCCAGGCACCCGTCCTTCGTCTTCCAGACTTCACGAAGGTGTTTGAGGTCTCTTGTGATGCCTCAGGGGTAGGCATAGGAGGAGTTCTTAGTCAGGAGGCCCATCCCGTTGCATTCTTTAGCGAGAAGCTGAGCGATGCGAAACTGCGTTACTCTACATACGATAAGGAATTCTACGCAGTGGTGCAAGCTTTGAGGCATTGGAGACACTATTTGTTACATCAGGAGTTTGTGTTGTATTCTGATCATGAGGCACTCCGATATCTCCATGCCCAAAAGAAGCTCAACTCTCGCCATAGCCGATGGGTCGAGTTCCTCCAGGAGTACACATTTGTGCTGAAGCACAAGGCCGGTGTGGAGAACCGGGTTGCTGATGCCTTGAGCCGCCGTACTCATCTATTGACCACCATGAGTGTGGAGGTGGTTGGGATGGATAGGATGAGGGAGCTGTATGCCGATTGCCCGGATTTCGGTCTGATGTTCACCACCCTCCAGTCAGGTCCGTCCCATGAGTACCCCGACTATACGCTGCAGGATGGCTACCTTTTCTATGGGAGCAGGCTTTGTGTCCCACGGACCTCAGTCCGTGATTTTCTTACTTGGGAGTTGCATGCTGGGGGTCTAGCCGGCCACTTTGGCCGGAATAAGACCATTGAGGCCGTTGAGTACCGCTTCTTTTGGCCTAGCCTGAAGCGGGATGTTGCTAGGATTGTGGCCCAGTGCCGCATTTGTGCTTTGGCCAAACAGAGGAAACAGAATACCGGCCTTTACACTCCCCTCCCAGTGCCAGATAGTCCATGGCAGGACATTAGCATGGACTTCGTCTTAGGCTTGCCCCGTACCCTCCGCCGACACGACTCCATTTTCGTGGTGGTGGACAGATTCTCTAAGATGGCCTTGTTTATCCCATGTTCTAAAACATCAGATGCCTCTAGGGTTGCCCGTCTATTCTTCACCCATTGTGTCTCTAGGTTTGGGTTGCCGCGTACTATTGTGTCAGATAGGGATGTTCGCTTTACTAGTTATTTCTGGAAGACCCTATGGCACATGATGGGCACACAGCTGAAGTTTTCTACTGCTTACCACCCCCAGACCGATGGTCAAACAGAGGTTGTGAATAGGAGTTTGGGGGATCTTTTGAGGTGTCTAGTGCGTGAGCGTGACCGGGATTGGGATTTAGTTCTCCCTCTAGCGGAGTTTGCTTACAATGATTCGGTCAATAGGTCTACTGGCTTGAGTCCTTTTGAGATAGTCACTGGTCGTAGGCCTAGAAAACCGATAGACTTGGTCCCATCCCCTGTCCAGGCCCGTGTCTCAGAGTCAGCTGAGTCCTTTGCTGAGCATGTTAGGCAGTTGCATGAGCATGTACGTCGTCACATTGAGGCCAGCAACGCACGATATAAGGAGTTAGCTGATGCGCATCGACGCACGCGTGAGTTCCGCGAGGGAGAGTATGTCATGATCAGGGTCAGACCTGAACGGTTCCCTTCGGGGGCCGTAAAGAAACTCCAGGACCGCGGTGCCGGACCCTTCCGAGTTCTGAGGCGGATTGGGTCTAACGCGTATGAGATTGAGCTGCCAGATGATTATGGGATCAGTTCGACGTTCAACGTCTCTGATCTGGTGGCCTATCGGGATCCAGCAGTGATTCCCAGTGAGCTTCTTGGGCCTCCCCTTCCTGTTGTGAGCGATACACCTTCTGAGAGTCCACCTCCTCCAGCCCCATTACAGAGACGCGAGCACATCGATTGTATACTGGATGAGCAGGTGACCACCACCAGGAGCGGGGCCTACCAGCGCTTCCTAGTGCGTTGGAGAGGGCGCCCTGAGACAGACGACACCTGGATCACGCGGGGAGAGCTGGAGCGGATTGATCCGGACTTGCTGGGGCGTTACCTGAGCGACTGTGACCCTTACTCGACGGGGTCGAGTTCTTCCCACCCGGGGAGAATTGGTGAGGACACGCGTCACACTTTACGACGGAGTACACGGATCTCGCCGGCATCCCTTTGGCTCGGCGACCAGTTGACAGATTAGCGGAGCTATCATCACTTATTTTATGCTTTGGGCCATGTTGGGCCTTGGTTTAGTCCGTGTGTGGACAATTTTCTTTCAGTCATGGACCTTTTTTAGGCCAATTAGGCTTTATTTGTGTTTTGTAGGCTTGCTAGAGGCTAGGGGGGGTTATTGGGCCATTTCTTGGTTCACTTCTCTGGCCCACGAAGGGCTGGCCACTTCTTTCCCCCCCTGGGCCCACCTTGGGAGGCGCGCCTTGGCTAGGGTTAGGGTTGGGGGCGGACCATTCCCTCCCCTCTTGGAGGGAGTAGCAGCCGCCCTTCCCCCCCTTGCCCCCTCCCTCTTTTGGCCGCACCCCCCACCTTTCACTCCTAGAATCTAGGAGATTTGAATGCCTTCCCCGGTTGTGGCCGCCCCCCCCATCTCCTTTCCCCCTTGGCTAGGGTTTAGACCTAGCATTTCCCCATCCCATATAAAAGACTTTGTATTTTCTTTTCAAAGGATTAATGAAGAATTTGATGCTTGTGTGTTCGTGTGGAGTGCCACATTGTGAAAAGGGGCGACCCCTTCCTCTTCCTCCTCCTTGAGGGTGCGACGCCCTCACCTCATCTCCAGTCCTTGGGTGCGACGCCCAGGGGTAGGAGATCTCCCCCAAGGGATTCCAACGCCAGCAGCCTTCATTCATCGTCCACGGCGACGAGTTCGGTGGAGCGACGGTGCACGCAGGATCGTCTTCCTCTTCCCCGGGCGTCCCTGTGCTGACAGCAGATTTGGTGTCCAGAGATCGGTCCGGTGCGTCCGCTTCCTGGCAGCGTCTCATCTGAGTTTCTTCACGACTTTCGTACCTCTTCCAGTCATCTTTCCAACCCCACCGGCCTTGACCAAAAATTCCATCCACAGAGAAAGTTGTCTTTACAGACACTTTCATCGCTCTGTCTGCCTCCCTGGCAGTCTCACCTGTGATCCGAGACGACTTGGATCACCGTTTGCATGCCTCTCCTTCCACCAAACCCCGCCAGTCCCTTCATAACATTTGTTCCCCTCCCAGTCACGAATCCAACCCCTCTGGTCTCGCCTTCAAACTCCATCGGGGTAAACTTTTGTCTTCAAGCACACTTTTAGTGCGCAATCCTGCGCTACAGTACCCGAGCGGGACTGTCAGCAGAGGGCCTCCAAAGGGGGTACCACTTCCCGTCCTCGGATCGATCCGCAACTTGGTAGGTCGACTCCTCACATCCCCCCACACTTCCAGTAATCATCTCGGGCCGGAACTCCTTCAGTACCCTTGCGCCATCACCACCCCACCCACGGTCACAGATCGGACTGCCCTGAAGTGCTGTCTGTGCACCCCTGTTGTCACCCCCTTCGCACCCAATTCCTCCACAGGACCCCATCTGCCACCACTGCCCCTGGAGAGCCGCCCCTGTCAGCCTTCCACCAGAGAAGACGCCGCCACAAACGCTGTCCGGACGGCCGTGTACCAGCGCCATCTCTGCCAGCTGTCACAGGGACCAGCCAGCAACCTCTCGTCGGACCGACATCCTCCCTCGAGGCTGTAGCAGCAGCGTGGCCCCTCCATCCGGTTCGGCATCCCAGCAGTGCCCGCGGCGACGTGGACCTCCTCCTCAAAGGCTACTACAGGAGCGATCGGCATTGCGAGGGTCGGCATCCGGCTTCATCCCCGACCTCGGCTGCTGCCCGTCAACCCGTGCGCCGGCCGCCCCGTGTGTAGTTGTGGTTGTAGCCTATTACCTCCCTGCGAGGAGTGGGCCCTTTTGATGTTTGTATTAGTTTTCTCACGCGTGTATCGGGGTGGTTGGACTCGGCCGGGGTTCCTTCCCCACGCCTAGGCGTGGAGGTACGTGTCTCGCTCCCGCCCGTAGTACTTGCTTATCACGTATATGATTGATTGTGCCGCGTGAGTGAGTGTAGGGTCTAGCTAGTTTCATTTATTACTGCTGGTTGAGAGAGACGAGAGCTGCCCCTTTTCCCTTGGCCCTAGTCGAGCACCGAGCTCGGACTAGACTCCCGTGTCGTCCAGCGGCTTCTCGCCCGTTGTGACCCCGTTGCGCCTCCCTCCGTGGGACGGCCGTGGTTCGGAGTTCTGTTGAGAGACGCCTCCGCCCGGAGGGATTTCACGTTAGTCGGTCACACCGGCTTGCCTTGTCTCGTGCGCGTGCTGGTCGCGTTCTTTAGCGTCCTAGGTTAGCTAGCGAGTCAGTTGTCCAGCATCAGAAAACCTACTTCACCCCCAAGACATCCCTCTCTTTCAAATGAACCCCTTCTCCCTCTCTCTATCTCCCCCATTTTTTCTTTTGGATCTTGCTCCCCCTTTTCTTGGTCGAACCAAGTAGGGTTATATAGATGAAGGCTCTCCCGGCATGGAGAATGCATGGCCGGGATGCTCCATTTGCATCTAGCGCGCCGGGTAGGAGGGCGCCGGGATAGAGGGCGCGTCGGTTAAAGAGGCACGCCGGATAAGCCCCACTTGCTTAACACGGGTTAGGCAGTGGGTCACGGGCTGGTTCTGGGAGTCACCGTGACCATTCATATCGCCGTGGTTTTGCAAAACCTTGTGGGAAGTCCTCACGAAGCTCTCGGGTCGACGTGCATCCGTCTTCAGAACCTCGTGCATCTTCAGTTTGAACACGCGGGTCTTCCGCTAACACGGCCTTCGACACTGTGGTTCGTGCTACTGGCTCGGTTTGACTTGTGCTCGAAGCTTTCTTGGGAGGTGGAATACCATCCAGGGTGCTTTTGCCATGACTGGGCGATCATTTGGTCACTAACGGACCTAATATGCTGAGAAGCCGTACCCTTGCCAGGTCATCGGGGTCTTCTACTGATAGAGCCTTCGGTCCCCTATTCTGAAGCGCCGAGGATGTTCTATCATCTCAGGAGGATCTTCTTTCGGGTGGCGGACCACCGGGTACATTCTCATCCTTGGTCGGTGTTGACATGTTTATTTTACTCCTCATTGGCTTAAAAGATGTCTTCTCTCCCCTTCTACTAAATCGATGTATAAAATAAATGGGAACAGTAGAAGGAGAACAGAAGAGTGTAAATAACTGTGATCGCCACCAAGGTGCCTAATGTGATTGACACACCGTACCTTGGAAAGAGGGAGACACTCACCTTATGAGCAGCGCTGGGAGGATGTACGGCTCAGAAGGAACCGCCTGTAAGGATGTGTGGCCACACGATAGGCCGTCTAAGGGCGCTGCAGAGGATGCGGGATAAGGAACTTCTGGCAGATGAACGGATCTGATCCGATCGCAAGATGAAGAAGAACGGCCCAGGTAACACCGCACGTCTCCGTCAATGGCTGGTTACGAACCACACAAGGCCACCACGCCAGAAGTTGTAAAAGGGTCCAACCTCCACCCTTTCCGGCCGGCCAAAAAGGATGGGCCTCGCATTAGTGAATTGCTATCCTACGAAACAGAGTGTAAAACATAAAGAAAAACCCAATATCAGAACTATAGAGTGTAGTAAATGCTAACATGAAAGGAAATAGATGTAACTAAGTGAAGTGGGGGATACCTGGGGAGTTTTAAACCCCTGGGGCGTCAAAACGTGGGAGTGTGTGTATGAATGATAGTGCAAGCAACGAAAACGTGGGAGAATAGATGTGTAGAAACAAACATGCAATGAGAAGAAAATGAGACTATCCAGAATGCAAGAGGACTCAAAATGGAAGTTACTCTCTGGACCGGAGGACTATATGGACGTAGAAGGCCTCCCTCCCTGGTCGTAGGTCGCTCAAGGATTCGGCAGGGCTTCGCCGTCGACTAAAATCTCCCCCCCCCCTTTCAAAGGTAGCCTTTAGGGTCTATTTATAGAGCACCTAAAGTTCTTAGCTCGAAATTAGGGTTTAGAATCATTTTCAGGTCGAGATTATCAAATAAAAATCGTAGATAATCGAATTATCTCTTATCAAGTCGAAACGGTACTCAAAATGGTTCAGCATCCACGGAGAAAATGACGGGAGAAGTTAGGGATAAAACCACGGATAGAGAGAGAAAATTTGTTAAAATTCAGGAATCGAACGGATGAATGGTCTTACGATAGACCGTTCAACGGGATGTGCGGCCATGTCCTAGCCGTCCAACCCTGTCGGTGAAAATTCAAATAAATCATAAATATTATCCAACTATCCATCGAATTGACCAAAATCTTCGCCGTTGGACTCTCATAGATGAACGGCTCAGATGAGACCGTTCAAAGGTAGAGCGGCCAAAGACCCACCGTTCTAGCCTTGTCGGTGATAAATAGATTAATTAGATAATTATCTGAGAAAACCACCAAACGTAGGACTCTGAGAGATGAGCGGCTACTATCCATTCGTCCATCGTATTGAACGGCTAGGGGAAGACCGCATAAGTGTTTGTTGGTGGAAATTCAGAAAATTAACCAAAATATTCCAAAATATATGGACGGTCCACAGGCAACCGCACACTGATTGGGCGGCCTGGGATGAACCGTACATGTATATGGGCGCTTGAAACTCTTGGAAAAAGCTCAATCAACAAAAAACAAGACCCATTAAGCCCAGAATTGAAACAAACTTAGCCAGGGAGGAAGACTACTCATAAAACTGGCCCAAAATGTGCCTAAAAATAGCCCCAACGAGCGATGGACAACTCGAGGCATCAAGAAATGGGAGTAAGAGGAACGACTCAACTCATTGGCAAAAAAATGGGTGTCAACAGATGCCCCTCCTTAACGTCCTCTTTGCAGGGGAGCGAGCGGAAGTGAAGCGAAAGTGACATGGAACATGGAGATGAAGCGGAAATGCAGCGGAGTGGACCGGAAAGCATGCGTTAAGGTAAAACGACACCCGTTTTTACCAACAAGCGACAGGAATCTTTCGAAAAACTCTGAACCAAGTGCAAGGAATGATAAAACTAAAAGTGACACAAGTCTGGAGGAACTAAACTAAAAGAAATGAAACATATCGATAAGACCAACCTCATGGGGGACACAATCCTGCAGTCTAATGAGGAGGCCAGAAGCAGACAATAAAAGTAAAGGAAACAAGCTAAAGCTCCAGACTGGGACCTCTTAATCAACCAAACCAAGCGAATTGACCAAAGAGAACCTTCCAACTCAGAGTGGAATTAATTCCTCTTACCCAAACACTGAATGCACAGCTAACCATTGCTGGTGGGACATTCTTTAAGCAAACCATGGGGCATGAATGCTCAAAAGGATGCATATGATGCATGCTGGGATAAAATAAAAGAAATCGTTAAAACAAATGTAAAGAAAGATTAAAATATAAAATACTCAAGAATAATATTGCTAAGCTGAGAAAATCAGAGTCAAGATACCATCCGCAACCATAGCGTGCAGGATAGAACCATCCTCTCCGGGACATCCCAACCTAACGGCCTATCCGAAGATTAAACACGTGAACCTGGATCATCATCATTTTTGTTGAAGGGGAACATCAGATCCTGGAACACGTAGATAACCAACTGGTTCTCGAGATAATATAGCATAGTACCATATAATAATGCAATAAGGGTGATATGGTTAGAAGGCCATACCTGACTTACCTGAGCAGGTGAAACGGTAAGCTTTTTTTTGGATTTTCATTGTCATATTTTTATGGATTTTTATGAAGAAGACAAATGAGTATAAACATAGCAGAGATAACACAATGATTAACTGAACGACAAACAACATGACATAAGATGACGATCAACATAACATAACAAAGGCAAATGAGCACATACGCAAGGCATAAACAAACAACACGCATGCATGAACACATCATGATAAGACACCAATGCGGCGGGACAACACACGGTTGGGACAAGGATATGACGGACGATCACACGGTTGGGACAACACATGGAACATAGATGGACGGCTATCAACATGTGTAAGTCAACTAACAACATGTGGTGAGGAACAAAACAACAAGTGTGGGACGATACTGTGGGACATAAACACGTGATAAGGACACGGCGGGACAAAAGACATGAACAAATACACACTTCAATCAAAACCCAAGATCAGAATGAAGCAGAACTACCAGGTTCATAATCGTGAGGCAAAGCCCTCTCATAAAGATATGATCATTGCAAACAAAAGCTGGGAAGGACATGAGCTTTAGAATAGACCGAGAGAGCGGATCGAAGAAGGAAAGAACAGATCAAAGATGTGGACAGGAGGCAGAGCACAAAGATATAGTAAGGAATGCTTGAGTACTTGCAACCTGCACACTTAGCAAACGGATTACGTATCTGTCCTTAAAACAAATGCAAATGCATGAAAAAGACATATTTTTTTTTCGATTTTCAATAGTATTTCATTTTTTTGGATTTTTTTGAAGTATTTGATTTTTTAGGTTTTTGAAATATTTGATTTTTTTTGTTTTTTTTTGAAGTATTTGATTTTTTTGGTTTTTTTGACAATATTTGATTGTTTTTAGAAATTTTAATTTTGACATAGCAATCTGCAGCACCTAAAGACGGGCTCAAACTACTGGCCAGGGATCGTCGTTCCTACCCCTTTCATTAAAGACTTCCCTTAAGCAGGGCGTGCATGTGAGGGTGGCTTACCACAACCAACCGCTTCTAAAGAACGGTGCCCCTACTAAGGCCATACCCGGGATACAACCCAGCCTAAGAGGGAGAAACAAAAGAAAAATTGGAGACAAGCTTCGTGCAGGATGGGAGATATCAAGGCTCGAATTCCTTCCAGGGCACTACCCCTCAAAGATACAGTCCGTTGCGCCGGGGCTTTGTGTCTTTGATTTTTAGACCCATATTTATCAGGCACGCATGCGACCGGGCTCATGACGTCCCGCGGGGAACTGTACTGCCACTCTTACCATGCCTTCCAATCATAATTTTACATTGATTCATTTTCTCATTTTGGTAGCCCTTATTGGCCAGATATAGCATGAAAGCTCACTTTTGAGGGTCAAGACTGCCCCTATTTGAGACCTCTCCCGTATTAGGGAGCGCCTAGGTTGGTCATCTCATCCATCCATCTCTTGCCCCTGCACTTGGCCGAGCGGAGAAAAGAAAAGACCTTTGTGCATACCCAAAGTATGGCCAAAGCAGCAACGGTGCGCCTCAGAGAGATCGGATATGGCTTGCCGTGTAGTGTGTGAAAAATCCATACTCATAGGTCACCCTCAACAATCGAGGAAAGAAACTAGACTCCCAGCGCGGAGCTATCACTAGCCTAAGGATGCTGCAGAAGCTAACTTTTTATTTGACACAAAGTTGAGATCTAATTAAACAAAGACTCCTAAAGCCACTCAATCATGTTAAGGAATCATGTGCAGAAACAATAGAAATAATGGAAATGAAAACACGTTCTTGCACAAAATAAAGATACCTTTACAGATCCATGACGTGGAAACCAGCATCCTGAAGCGATTTTGATCATCGAGCTTTGAGGAGCGCGAGTAGCTTTGTATTCCTTGCTTGCCAGGATAAATGATGAAAGGAGAACAAATGATTGGATTCCTCGACACAGAGGAGTGGCAGACATCATACTGGACGAAGAAGGGATAAAAAAGAAGAGAGACAAGGGCTAGAACTCCCTCGTTAAGGCACTGAGGCCCTGATAACAAGGAACCAGATACAGAATAAACAAGGATTAACTGAGATCAAGGCGGGCTAAAGCCTCGAAAACAGCACGAAAAAGGGTAATGACCCCGAAAGGGTGAGGAGGAAATAACAGAAAGACGACGAAAAGATTCTTGCGAGGGTAAGGGAGAAAGAGAAAGATCATCCGACGTGGTCAGAGAAAAGGAATTAGAATCACCCGACAGAGGCGGGGAAGAAAATGTATGAACACCTAACGAGGTCAGAGAAAAGAAATGGAAACCACCCGACAAAGTCGGGGAAGGATCAGAAAAACCACCTGATAAGGTCGGGGAACGAGCACAAGGAATCCCCAACAGGGTCGGGGGAAAAGGATGAGAAGCGAAATCCGGGCGTACCCGGGGAGAAAAATTACAAGAGGATGCCCCTGGATCAGGGGAAGAGGAGGACATTATTGACACCCGTTTTATAACCGATAAGTTGGGTCATCTCCTTGTTCATTCTATATGATGCTCCGAGTTATTCTCTTTCATTTGAGCCTTCTTGATCAGTTTGAAGTTTATTTCATGGGTCTTAATTCCTTGGTTGGGTCTGATTCCTTGATTCCTTTCATTGGACGAAGCTTAGCAAGCTTTCATCTCATTTTGAATCCTTATTGTCTCTAACGGTCTATACCAGGTGCGTTACATCCCTCTGACGCATCAGTCTATGGCCGTTACATATTGCAGAGTCCTTAGCCTCAAGGCTTCTTTCCAATGCTTATCCTTTGGTTATCCGTTGACTCTGATGATCTATCGTGCAACCGTTATAGTTCTCTGACGCGTCTTCCCTCGACCGTTACATCCTTCAAGAGTCCAATTGTTAAGAGCTTCTGCCGTTGATCTTATCTTCTTAAGGGATAAGGTTGTGTGACGGTCTACTCCTGGAGCGTTACGTTCCTGTGGCGGTCTGTCGAGCAGCCGTTACATCCAACAGAGAGTCCTGGCGAGTCTGGCCTTTTCTCTGCTACTCTATGGTCGACTTGAGAGTTTGATCTTGTGATTTCTCTTCCAAATCTGATCCTCAAGACCTTCTGTTTATTTCTATGGACTCTTGGGAGTATTATCTTCAAGAGTTTGCTAAGAAACGTCCTACTTTCTTGCTGGATTATCCTCAACTCGAATCTAGACTTTGAGGGTCTATAAATAGAACCCTTGACTTCATGTCCTAGGGAGGAGAAACCTGGAGTTTATGTCGAAGTGCTGCCGCGTTCAGGAGTCACATCCAACCAAGAAGAGTTGTCTCTCACGTCCATCTGCTTCACAGTCAAGGGAGTATTCATTTCATTAAGTGTTTAGTTCCATCATTGGCATATTGGTGTTCCTCTTCCCTTTTCATCATAGCATTGTCCCACTTCTTCTTCCACGTTCTTCCACTTATTTCATTCATTTAAGCATCCTTCCTATCTTTTAAAATGCCCAGAGGGGTTAAAAAAAACACAACTCCCCGGTATTCCCCTTTCCTTTTGCATGATATCAAGTTCATTTGAGTATTGATGCTACGTTGTGTGAAAGGCTAATTTGGGGTTGTTTCTTGTGTTCCATGTTCTTTGGCAGGTTCTACATAGTTCATTAGACGAGGCCCAAGCTTTCTAGCCGGCTGGAAGGTTTGGAGTTTGTAGGATTCACAAGCTTGTTCTACAGACACTCTGATGGTCTTCCTCAGACGCGTCAGGTTCCTCTAGCGGTCTGTCGGGTGACCGTCACACTCCCTGTGACGCATAGGCATTGGACTGTTACATACAGCAGAGCTGCAGTTTCCTATTGGTTTCTCTCTCCCGTGAGAGAGTGCATCATCTTCCTATTCTAAGGTATTAATCAGGTCTTCGGCTTATTTTTTTTACCTTAGTGGCGATCACGTTCTTTTCTTAGTATTGGGCATTAGCTTTCTCTCTCCCACATCTTATTTCCTTTTGCTTGTTCCACCCACGCGGTGTGCTTTTATTTACCTCCTTTGCTCCACGCTCCGGCGTGTGTTTTTCTTTTCCTTCCTTAATTTAGTTTGATTGAGATAGCATTTGCTCATGCTAGAGCTGGTTCTGATTGCCTAGGTTCATGGTTCGCATGTTCATAGGTTGATTGAGATCATTGTTATTTACTCTTCATATTCATCTTCATATCATATTTATCTATTCTTCTTTGCAAACGACGACAAAAACAATCAAGAAACAAATCAACAGACATAGGCCGAGGCCTAGAATGGTAAGAATAGGAGAAGATGGTGAAAATATGGTCAGGTGGCGGAAGGTACACCACCCACGGATAAGAACTGAGCAACAGAAAAGATGAATGGACGGAAGAAGGAGAGGAGGAAGTGGACCCCCGAGTGCACAACTGACGGCCCTTGAACTTATGTCGTCGCCTCTTCTTAGCAGTAATCTTCTTGAAACAACGCTGCCCGGCGTGGACTCGGGCCTTCGGGCTTCTTGTCTTGCAATACTTTCTCAAATAACGGGCTCACCTGGCAGACGGCCTGGCCCGATCATGAATATGCAGTTTCATCGAGACGGTTGCCCCTAGCTGTGTGGTGCTAACCATAGAAGGACATTCCAGAACAGTCAACTCCTTGTGTTGTTTATTAGAAAAACAGGGAGCTATGTCGCTTGGCGTCAACAACATAAGATTCGACATCTCCTCTCGGTAATCAGACATGAAGTACAGCTCCCTTTCTAGAAGTGCCGGACGGAACTGAGGGAGGGCGATGCGCGGCGTCGACGTGGCTGCCTCACCAATAAGCCGAGGGAGATTGCATAGGATGTGCAGAATGTCCTTGAAAAATGTAGCAGATACGGCCAATTGCCCCTTGAATGCTGAATTGATCGAACTTTTGGCGGCCGTGTGGGTTAGCACCATCCGGGCAGACAACTCTTCTGGGCTAGTGAACTGAATAGCAATCAAGCGAGAGGTGATAACAACATCAACAGTGAATTCCCCGGTGAGCGAAAAGATTGCCACCGGCCTCGCTTTTGAATAAATTGGCACTAGTGCACATGAACTCTTCTTGGCAACCGTCTTCATAGCAAGTGCAGGCTCATCGTCCCTAGAATGGCCAGAGACCAAGACTCGGACCTACATGCGACAAATGAAGTCTTGAAGCTTGTGATGCACAGTCAAAACCTGATTCGGCTCTTTATCTCCCTGAGGACTAGACCCGAGGGGCACCAAAGGTAGCGTGTACTTGCTCTGCGAAGTGGGAAGTGGTAGAGGGAGGTTAGAAGGAGGAGGTTTGAAGGGCGTGGGTGGCGATGGTGCAAGTGATGGGGAAATACTGATGATGATGGGCATGGGTGGAGGTAAAGGTAAAAGTGGAGGTATGGGTTTAGGGTTAGCCCGCTCGGGCTCAGAGGATGATGGCGAAAGGGGGAGTGGAAGAGGCGACGGCAGTGGTGGTGAAGGTGATAAAGATGGCAAAGGGGGTGATGTGGTTGATGGAGATGGTGAAGGGGAAGGAGATGAAGGTAGGAGTGGGGAAGAAGGAGGATAGAAAGGTAGTGGCGTAGTGGGGGAAGTGGCAGGCGGTGGCGCTCTCCGACGTATCTTTACAACACATCGAGAGGCGTTGGGAATTGGTGTAGTGGTGGAAACGGAGGGTGAAAGAGAGGTTGCCCGAGCGGAGGCTAGGGTAGGTAAAGGTGGTGGAGGAGATGGGATGGAGGAAGAAGTGGGTAACGGAGTAGGTATCTTATCAACTGAAGAAACACCAGGGTGCCCCTGGTCTTGAAGTGGAGACGGTTGCCTAGGCGACACTCGCTACTGCCGCTGCTGCTTGCTGCTGAGATCTGAAATAACTTGGCGTATGATAGCCCAATCAATCATCTTCTTGTCTTCCAAGTTGTGAACAAGTTCCCGGAACTCGGAACAATTCTTGACCACATGCCCCTGTTGACGATGGAATTCACAGAAATGGAGCAAGTTCTCGACCGCGGGTCGGCAAGGCATAATCGGAGGGAGCTACAACGCATGGGTGGCCATCAAAGCCCTGAAAACATCTGTAAGAGATTTCGGCAACGGGGGGTGAGAAGCCCGCTTCGGGCAAGGCGGATGTCGAGGGGTATAAAAAGGTAATGGGGATGGTAGCGGAGGTTGCGTAGGTAAGGGGGATTGCGTAGGCGAAGGCAGAGGGCTAGAAAGTGAATGAGATGGAGGCGTGGAGGGAGTGGGAATGTAATGGATGGCATCTACCCGCTCTGGGTGTAGTGTTTCCTTGACCGGAAGTGGAGGGGTGTGGGGAGATAAAATAGCGGAGGGCTGACTCGTGGAGGGTTGGTATGCGGTGGATCACATAGAGCTATAGAGGTGTGTGGGAGTGGAAGGCCGACTCGTGGAGGGATATGTAGTGGAGGGTTGACCCATGGTGGATGGGAAAGAGAAGGGGTATGTGGAAGGCGAAGGTGGAGGAGACTCATGATCAAGGGAAACTAGGAGTTGTCGGCTAATGAAGCGGGCTTGACTGTAAAGTTGTTGCCAGGATGTAATATCATTCAGGGCTAAGATGCGCCTGAGCTCGGGCGTTGCATTAAAAATAACCATCTTGATCTGCTCGCCCTCCGGAATATGCCCCGAGACTTGTACAACTCGGCGACGCCAGCGGTCGGCAAACATGGAGAATTCCTCACCGGGCTTCATCTTCTCTTGGGCCAGATCAACCATAGAATATCTGGGCCTAACCTAGTCCTGGTACTGCTGAATAAATCTTGCTTGGATGGCCTGAAAATTCATCATCTGCTCTTGTGGCAATGTGAAGAACCAATCCTTGGCCGGGCCCTCTAAAGATAGGACAAACAAATAGGCCATCAAGCATTGATCATGTTGGAACTAGGCTGACTCATATAAGAACTCCTTCAAATGCACGTAGGGGTCACCGACTCCACCATAGCGATGATAAGCCGGAATCTGTTGACGTGGTGGAAGCTGAAGACCCCGGAATGCAAATGGAATATCCAAAGAAGTTTGAGGACTAATTTGTCATTGCAATTCATCAAGCTGGCGTTGGTCATGAGCGATCATCTCCTCGATGATGCGGGACGGACTGGGGAGACAACACTGCATGAGACGGACACGACTCAACCAGCAATGACACGACTACTAGAGCGACCTCAGCTCGACACTAAGAGCTCCTATAGGCTACACGTCGCTAACAGAAGTGCAAACTCACTCGTCGTCCCAAGCGAGGGAAAGCGTGGATCGTGCGCGGTTAAGGAACCGGCAGAGTTCAAGGTAGTCTTACTCAACTTCCGGACTCGGATCGAGTCGCGGGACGGGTCACTCTCACGCTCACAGCGGTGACATGGACACACGGTTTAGGAACCTACACTCTCGACAGCGGGATATGACCGTATACTAGCTAAGCAAGTAAATGCCGAGAAGGTGAGACCGATCCTCCACGCACCCGGCGTGGGGAAGACGACCCCGGCCAATCACGAACTCCCGGTTAAACAATTTCACAGCAGTGTACAATAACTTGACCCACTCCACGCAGGCAGGTAAAAGGTCACATGCGGGGCCTGAGAATCACGCGAATTGGGTTGACGGGCAGCATCTTGATGTCACCCGGCGGGGCCGAACTCCGTGTCTTCGTGCTGTCCGGATGGCGTGATCTACGGGTCCGTGGGGCCCACGGGTGGCGCTGTCCTCTAGGCCTGCTAGGGTGGGGCCCACTATGATGGAGACCCCTGGTGGCGCGCCTCCTCGAACGGCGGTCGGCCGGAAATGCCGATCGGTGGTCGATCGGCCCCGATCTCCAATTCTTGAACTAGCTGCCCACAGATTTCAGGTTCTGTTTTCCGGCGCGCGCTCCGGCAAGAACGGCCGCTGCGATCAATTCCGATGTCGGATCGGGGCGCATAAGCTATCGTTGGAAAGCTCTCTTGCAATACTCCAATCTAGATCCAGAGAGATCTGCTGGATCTGGCCAAATCTAGACTTTATTGAATTTTCAAGTTCCTATTGTACAGTACCCAAATTCTCAGATCTGCGGGTGAGTTGTCTTAGAACTGCCGTTGACCGCATGGTAGATGGTGGATTCAGCTCCTGAGCTCTTCATCAAAGTGGTAGGGTTTTGAACAAGGAAACCGGAGATATTTTTTGTGGAAGTATTGGAGGAGGTTATGATTTGTTATGATTTTTGCACTGGAGGGTGATCGGATCTGGGAACAGGTGGATAGCACTGTACTTAGCTCTGAAAACGAATTTTGAACAAATAGGTGGAGGGCTGATCCAAATTCACAAAAATTTGTGGTAGGAGGGGTTGATGGACAGAACTCCCAGTAAAATTGAAGCCCTATAAAAAATCACAAAGGGGTCCGAACATGGGAAACACAGGGCGGGTGGAAATTGAAACAGAAAGTAGACAGATCTGGGAAAGGAGGTTGGATGAAAATGGGAAATTGCCAAATGGAATAATTATGACCCACCAATTTTTGTAGAACGTGGGGAACACCTCTGGAACATCCCCTCAAAATACCACGTCAAAATGAGCTCGTGGCTGATGGCAGTAATTCGTGGAGGTGGCTGCTACAGGTGGAGGGCAGAACTCCGACGATCCCGATGGCGGTGTGGTGGCGGCTCGTGGCGGCGGCGATGATGACCGGAACGATAAGGGGAGGAGTCACACCTCAGAATGGCAGCCTTCACAGCTGCAAGGGGGAGAGGGAGGAGAGAGGAAGGGGGTGCTGTTGGCACTCAAAATATGATCCTTTGGCAACCAAGCCGCAGAGATGAATGATACGGCCCACTAAAGCACAGAAGCCGATAAAGATCAACTTATCAAGGGGACCCCTCAAGCTGACAAAGCCCTGAGCCACCCCGAAGGGTACGTCGGGGACTTTACCTCAGGAGAGTCGAAGTGAACCCGCAACCAACCGGCAGCGCGATCAAGCCTACCCAATGATCCGGCATCGACTTTGTCGTGCCGCTACCCCACATCCGTCGCCCGACCAAGGACGACGGTCTACCCAATGACTCTCCTAAGGAGGAAGAATGTTCTCGGCCATCCGTAACAAGGGGCCGAAGGTTCTGTCAGCAGAAGACCCCGATTAACCGGCACGGATTTGGCTTCTTGCCATAGGGGGCCCATTAGTGGCCGATTGATCACCAATTCAAGGTGGAATTGTCCGGGATGTAACATCATCCTGCAAGGAAGCTTCGAGCACGAGTCCATCTCAGCCAGAAGCACAAATCACAATGCCGAAGACTGAGTCAGTAGGACACCCGTGTGCTCGGACCAGACACACATGAAGTCTTGTTTAAGGCCATTCATCCTATCAAGAGCTTCGTGAACACCCCATTAAGGTCCTTCGATGGCCAGGGTGAGAGGAACAGTCGACGGGAGCTCTCGGAATCATCTCCGGGTCCACCAGACTACACGCCAAGTGAACAGGTTAAAACGGCGCCGTCAAACTGGCGCGCCAAGAACAAATGGGGGTGTTCCCCGGCGCCGTCAATCCGGCGCGCAGAAGCCAATGGGGGGTGTTCCCCGGCACCGTTGAACCGGCGCGCAAAAGCCCAATGGGGGTGTTCCCCGGCGCCGTCGAACCGGCGCGCAAAAGCCCAACGGGGCCTTCCCCGGCGCCGTCAACCCGGCGCGCCTCTTCCTGGGGCGCCGAATTAACCCCAAGGCTATATATAGCCTGCCTTCGATAGAAAGAAAAAGAGGATATCAAGGGGGATCCGATAAAAAAAAAGAGGGCCAATCGTTCGAGAGCGAGAAGTCTTTGGGGAGAAGAAAGGGTTTCCACCGAGGGTGATTGCGATCCTCCTCTGTCCGTTCGCTCGAAGCCCTCCGTAGTCGGAGAAGAGGAGTTAGTTCCGATACTCTGCTTTGGAGAAGAAGTTTAGGTGGGTCTCGTGATTTGCTTCCGACGATTCTCTCCGTTTTTTCTTTCTTCTGATGCAATGTAAATGAAGCGGGCAGGGCGATGATACGAGCCCTTTCCTCCTTCATCATCTCTTTCTCCCCCCTTTTCTCGAAAAACCCCTGCGCGGGTATGACGCTGTAGCACCCTGGGCGATGATATGAGCCCACGATGCCCTGTTTCTTCTAACTTTATTTATCCGTCTTATTTCCGGCTTGAATGCCGACTGTGAGATGCGGAGCATTTGTAATGAACCCTCTGGGCATTTGCCCTTTCTATATCTGAATAAAAATCACCAATGCCTATCTGCATATTCGAGGAGTCGTTGCCATATATCGGATCGAGGTCTCTTTCCGCGGTTTCTCCGATGTATATGCCCTAATGATTTCAAGGGCAACAATGATATCACCCTCTCCCCAGGGTTTTATTCTCGCATCAATTTCTGTTCCGTGGAGGGCCATTGGCCAGAGGAAGGCACCTCGATGCTCCCCCGGTCAGAGCCCCCGGGACCTTCTCCCATCGCCCTCCTTCTGTTCCCAGTCATGAATGGAGGAGGATGGGGGTATCCCCACAATCAAAACGCATCATCCATGGGTATTAATGTCTCTCCGTTCATTATGCTGATTGTCCAGTGGTTTGCCCCCCCCCTCGGGTGTGGAAAGCTATAAGCTAACGAGCTACTCTCTATGCTAACAGGCTCACTCCAATATCAAAATAATCCCCCTTGCTGACTAGTCAACCGGCTGGTTTATTATGTGCATAGGCCAATTAACTCCCTTCTATCGAATGCATCATGTCATGTCCTGCTCATGACGATTTTTTTCGAAGAGTTTGTCCGACGGGGAGAGGGGACATTCCCCCATGAATCACCAGTGGATCACGGGGTCATACCCCTTCGTGGTATGTATCCTCATGAGCTGTTCGGTGAATATAAACAAGGCTTTGGCCAACATCAAATCCACTATCCTCAAGGATATCATGGTGGCCACGGGTTGGAAACCTCTCACAGGCTAGTCCTCGAGGGCTTCTCCTCCCTATTGGCTGTCCCTTTCGATCATGATTTGGCTATGAGTCGAGTGCCCCTCGTAGGCTAGCCCTCGGGGTTTACCTTCTCTTATTGGTCATTTCGTCTGATCACCTTTCAACCCACGGAATGATGGTGCCCCTCGTAGGCTAGCCCTCGGGGTTTTCTATCCGTTTGGGTCTGCCGGCCGCCGTTGCGCCACCCAGCTTTTAGGGGTTTACTCCGCCACGTGAGTACTCCCTGCGTCTCCCCGACAATCCTTTGGGATGGGGAGATGCTGCCGAAATTTTGGCTCGAACGAGTTTAAACTCGGAACAATCGTCGCGCTCGAGTCCGGACCTCGCGCGAGCCCGTGAATCGACCCTTGAATGACTCGGCACCGATTCTATGAATAATCAACTCAATAAATTCTCAAAATCCTCCAAAACCTTTTAATAAATTCATGAATAAACTAACGAAGCTCCTGTTTCCTTGAGATCGGGTTAATTCGGCGCGTTCATGCGCGATAACGCCTTAAAACGGCGCGCTCTTCCCGGCGCGCCCTTCCCGACGCCCTCTTCCCGGCGCGCCCTTTCCGGCGCGCCCTTCCCGGCGTGCCCCAGCTCCCCACGGCGTTTTAACAGGCTGCCCCTTTTACCTACGGTTCTGGCACCGTTTTAAACCTTTTACCCACGTTTCAGAGCGCCGTTTCAAGTGTTTTAGCCCCTATCTTCGCGAGCACTGCACCAGTTTCGTTCCGAATCGTGTCGTCGCATCATTATAATCCCTTTCCCACTCATGGGACGATTTCTTATGCTAATCACAGAAGGGTGCAAGTTCCTCAACCAATAAACTGAACAAAATTAGCATGTTCAAGCTTGAATCAAGGCGCCTCGAATCCTTCCGTTACGCCTTGGTCTACGCACTTATATTGCATTAGCGCATGCCCGAATGTGTGCATCCTTGGTATATCAAACAACATTGCCAGAAGGTCAGGTTACGCCTGATTGGAGGCTTCGTTACGCGTGAAGGTGGCCTTCGAGCCTAAGTCCTCCGCCGTGTACCAGGGTCCACCCTAATAAATCGTGTGTAGTCAGTCGTATCATCCTGCATGACCGCTTGCCTGCTCTGTACCCTTTATCCCGGCTTCGATAGCCCGATATCTCGGCAATTAATCAAAGGTGTTCCCTCCTCGTGGGGGATGTAATTAACGCCATAACCTTTATGGTATGGCAGACTGCTGGTCCCGACCGAACCTTACATTCGCCCGACACGGGTCAGAATGAGCGCACAATAAAATCGTCACTCATGTGACTGGCACGCCCGCGTCGTTAATTGATCATTTGACTACCAGTTAGTCAGTTGGTCTATCGACCCGCGAAGGAAAGAAAAAAAGGTCGCGAACAAGTCTGGCACGCCCGGTGGGACCAGTGTCACCTTTCATCTCTTTGCCGAGATATTCAGGCTTCGAAGCCCTCTCAAAGGCTACCGATTATCGCCTTGTTTGATATTTCAGTGCAAACAATGACGACTCATGGGATAACCGGCATCGGCTTCAGTCCTGTGATCATCGCCAGACACGCGCAAGGGTACCTGGCGGTGCCCATGGAATTTGGTAGCTTTCCTCCTGCTGTGGGCTTCCCCAACTTCTTGGGGTTGGCCTTTGTCGATATGCTGGAAGTCGAAGCCACGGAACCCGTCAAGGAAACCGTGAAGGAAATGGAGCCTCTGAAGGCTCCCTGCTGCGATGGTTCGCTCAAGAATCCGGTCCCGGCCGCTAGCTGCCTGGTGCACCACATTGTACGTGGGATGCATCCCATTGTCATCAACAAACCCCCTGGAGGACGTCAGCGTCGCCAGGCTCGCAAGAACACTGCTGTGATCACCGGAACGGTCTCTCAGTCCGGAAAATCAATGCTGGTGGGAGGCATGCGTGTCTTCCTCAACGGGCGCACGGCACGGGTGACCCTAGACCGCGTTATCCCAAACGTTCCTGTCTACAACAACTATCAAGCTCTCGCTGGAAGGAGGGCAGAAAGAGAAGAAGCCGGCCACCATGGCCAAAGAAACCCGGCGCTCAGGCCGAGGAAATTCAAACAGGTGTGGGTTCCCAAGCGGACCCAACCTGCCTGCCATCCAACGCCCACCCACCGTCGTCCTATGAACGACGAGGCGGGAGCGAGAAGAGAAAGGGGCTTGTCCCCGATGAATGAAGAAGAGGTGGTTGCGGACCCTCTGCGTCACAGAAGTTTCCGGGCTGTGGCCCGTCAAGCCAACGTCCCTGCCACGGGGCGAAGGTTCCAACAACCAGCCGACAGGGATCGACTGGCCTACATTCCTCCTGCTGGAGGTCGACCACTTTCCCCCGTGCTACATCAAGAACGGGGTCGAGAAGAAATGGCCTGCCTGGTCAGAAGCTATTTCCGAGGATTGGGTAACACCTCGCTCGGACAGCAGCGGCTGATGCAGACAGTCGCCACTGAAGAAAATTACTGCCCATCAACGGCAGATGAAGAAGAAATGGAGGATATAATGAGGATGTCATCGGTCGACGACAATGGACACAATGACGGCTTTGAGATCGAAGCCGATGAAACCTCCCCCGAGCGGGAAGAAAGAAGAAGAATTTCTGTGTTCGAGAGGCTGACCTTTCCGCAACAAGCAAGGCGGAGGGTCCATCGACAAAGAAGGAGGATGCAGGTTTTCACTTGCAACATGGCTGGTGTATCCAGCCGATATGGGGAGCTTCCTGAAGACCCCCAAGAACTGGCTCAGTTGGCCGTACGGCCGGGACCAGCTACCCGCAGGACAGAAGCAGCAAGAGGGCTTCTGACAAGGATGAAAGAGAAGCAGCCCCAGTTATACCTCCACTGGGATGACAAAGCCCCCGTCTTGACCGCTAATGTGGTAACGACGGAAGAAGAAGATGACGTACTCCTCGACATCCTGCCCGAGGGTACGTCCGGGGAAACAACAGAAGGTGTCCCCACCACTATAGATCCATCAGTCTTGATGTTGTTGCAAAGATATCAACGGAAAATAGATTCCCTGAAGAAACAGCTGATGGAGAAAACTGAACACTCATCGGCCTCTAAACCACCCGAAGTCCAAGGTGAATCATCCCGGGGAGCGGCTCGTCGAGACGACCCTCCACCACTTTATACACTACCCCAGCCGTCAGAGCCAACTGTGACGACAGCACAACAGCGGCCACTACAGCCTCAGCCGCTGCTACCTCCGGTGCTTCCTCAGGTGCACCCAACACCCCCGCTGCTGCATCCTCCACAGGCGACCACCCTGGTCACCCCGTACCTGTAGCCAGCACACTTCTATCCGGAGCCAGTCGACCCCACGGTCGTGAACCGGATGATGGTGGAGAGGATGATCGAGCTGAAGCTCGCAGAGAAGAGCGAAGGCGACTACGTCGCATTCGATGCCTATCGGGTGCCCTACCCGCAACACCATGCGGCTAAGCGACTTCCCCCGGGAGTCAACAAGCCGCCCAAATTTGACAAATTCAACGGGAAAGGTTCCCCAAAAGAACATATTGCATATTATATGACCGTTATGGGTGATCTGTCCACCGACGAGTCATATTTGCTGAAATTCTTCGGGTCCTCGCTGACGGGGCTCGCATTTGAATGGTACTGTAGCCTCTCGGCCGGGTCAATCAATGACTGGTCAGATATGCAGAGGAAGTTCAGAGAAAGATTCCATGTCACGGAGAGGGAGGTCACAGTGGCCGAACTCTATTCGACAAAACAAAGGGCAGATGAGACAGCCCTTGACTACATCAAGAGGTGGAGGAACCTCGGAATGAGGTGTAAGCGACCCCCGCATCAGGAGGACGCTGTGCAAATATGTAAACAAAATCTCAGGAGGGAGGTCCTGGACAAAATGATCGGAATGGAAATACGGTCGTTCGACCGGCTGAATAATGTGGTAGCCAAGGTGGAGGCTTTCCTAGCTAAACCTGTCCCGACATCAGCTGTCAGCATAGCCCAGAAAGGCAAGGCTGCGGAGCGGCGCCCCACACCCAAAGAAGCAAATGCGCTTGATATCAAGGCATTCGAACAACAGAAGGAGAAAGGCAAGAAGGCGGCTCCCCCGCAACCTGCGAAAGCTCCGGATGATAAAGAAGGTCCTTCGTTGAGGGACAAAATGAAGAAGGCTTATTCTTTTCCTAAGGATAAGACCCGGATCCTGTTTGACTGGGTAACGGAATACAGTATGGTCACTCTGCCTGAGCCGAGAAGACCAGAGGACCTGAAGAGAAAAGACAGTCCAAGATTCTGCCCCTATCACCAAATGCTGGGACATTCAATCGAAGACTGTTATGTTTTCAAAGACGTCATCGAAGGGATGGTGAAGAAGAATGAGACAGAGCTGGGAGAGTACAAAGTAGACCCTCCTTAGCCACATGAAGCTCCTCCCCGAAGAGCGGCAGTCAACATGGTCTCCCTCTACCAGGCACTACCCGAGGAGATCTCTGAAGCAAGCACACGGAGCACCTACGAAATCCATTTCCTGGAGCCCGTGAAGGAGCAGCAGGGGTGGCAGCAAATCCCTGTGAAGCACAAGAAGAAGGGGGCACCCCGCCCAAAAGAGGGGGCACATATCCGTGGCGTTACACCCCGGCCTGCTCCGCCAGTGGTAGCACCCGTATGGGTCACTTCACCTACAACTGTCAGAATATATACACCCAACAGGAGGAGACAAACTCCGCTGCCAGTAATCAAGGAAACCAATCCTGGGGTCCTTCGACTGCAACACTTAATTGAAGGGCTAGAGGAATATGTACAGCCCGAACTGAAACCTCTGCTGGTACGGGACCACGTCCCATGGCAAGAGCTGGAGCAACTCTCACTCAAGCAAGGGGAGGAAGCTGAAGCAGCACCACCTCAAGAGAGCAACCTGTTCTAGGGGCAAGCACCTGCAGAAATCAAAAAGAAGAAAAAGCAAAAGAAAAAGAAGAGAAAGGCCGCTGGGGCCCATAAAACACAGGTCGTCTCCTGTAATACCCTGTCAGCACTCTTCAACCTACCCAGAGAAGAGGAAGAAGAAGAAATTTGCTTCACACCCCATGCTGGGGGAGGCAAGGCCGAGGCCACAACTGCTGCACATGCCACTCGGTCAGGCCGGAAATGGGGGCGCCAGCCGCTGCCCAATCACAACATTATGTTCAGAGGGGAGCAACCCTACAAGACACCTCCGCCGGAGGTTAAGGGAGTACAAATCCCTCCTCCGTCAGGTCTATACAGCAAGACTGGGGGCAAGACAGCCCCTTCATTCCTTGAATTTATGAAGATGTCAAAGGGAAAGCAGCCTTGTCAGGAGGCTAACCCTACACTCGGGGTCAATCACCCTCGGCCAGTGCAATCTACTGAGGATGCAAATGCAGATGGGGCTTGCCCTACAGTAGCTAATAAAGAAGACCCGACAGTCGGTGCCAGCCTGGACGGTGCCGAGTCTGAGGAAGATAAAGTAGGGCCATCTGGACCCACAAATCAAGCCCTCCCTAAGCCCAGGTGGGTTGAGGAGATGAAGCTCTCCAATGTCCGGGCTGGAAGCCGAATAATGAAGCTGCTCAAGAAGCTCCCTGCTCGTTTTACGATCTTGGAAATTCTCTCTTTGAGTGAAGAACCTCGACAGGCAATCATTACTGCTCTGCAGACGCCTGCTCAGTTTGAAACCTGCATAGCTGAGGCTATACCAGAAGCCAGTATGACCTTCTCTCCAGAAGACATGCTACTGCCTACTGCCAGTCACAACAGGCCGCTATATATGAAAGCACATCTGAATGGAAGAGAACTGAACCGGATTCTGGTTGACCCTGGTGCAGCAGTCAACATCTTGCCATATAGAATATACGAGAGGTACCACTTCAATGTACATCTCGAGAAAGTCGGGGATATGCGTATCGCTGGCTTCAACCAAAAATGTGAAGTATCTATGGGAGTGGCAGAGTTCACACTGACCCTGGCAGATTTCACTACAACGGTGCAGTTTCACGTCATTGACTCTCGCACCTCCTACAAAGCACTGCTCGGCCGCCCATGGCTGCACGAAAATATGGTGGTGCCCTCCACGCTCCACCAGTGCATCAAATACAGCCTCCAGGGGAAGGAGGAAAGGATATTTGCTGACATCCACCCGTTCGAGGTGTTTGAATGTCACTTGGCGGACGCCAATCTGTATACGGGGTCTCCCCGGAAGGTTTCTGAAACTGAAGCCCCCGTAGGGGCATCAAAGAATAGATCGGGTGACGGTTGGTATCCACCACCTCCGCGCGGATATGTCAAGCCGAAGGTGGTTTCCCACATCACGGCTTCTGGAAATGTCGGCAGGGTGACACCCCCAGCATTATACCCCAAAGCTAAGGAAGCGCATGTTGATCGACAGCACGACCGCATCGGAGTCCCGGCCGGCCTCACCAAGCCAGTCTCCGGCCTCGATGGTCCCACTGTCGAACCTTTCAAAGCCTGGGAGGTGGCACAAGAAGATGGGCCCAGCAGCTTGTTCTATACGGCTGAGGAGCATCCCACTCAGGAAGACGCAGACTGCAGCCTCCCTGAGGATCTAGCCGACCCGCGGGTTCCTGTTCAGGGCCTGGCATTTACCACTGATCGAACGGCCAGGATGTTTCAAAAGCAACACATCCCTCTCGATCAACCTCAAAAACGCAAGGAAGCTTTCCAGAAGATGTGGTATCCTGTAAATCTGGACAAAGAAATGAGACGTGTCTCTCAACATTTGGGTCTGGGCTTCACCCTGGAAGACTACTATTACAGTGGGAGGTACGAGGTGGATACCATCTCCACCTTCTATCCAACTGAAGACAGCCCTCTGGGGGTAACCTTTGATGAGTATCCGGCGGAGGCCGAACATGCTGAATTGGCCCTATCCGGGAATCAACAAATGGAGACCTTGATCTCCTGCCGATGTTGGGAGCAGGTCCGTCCTGAGGAAGCGGCCTTTCAAGCCGAATTTGATACGGCTGATAGCAGCGAAGCCGAGGACATTCAAGAAGCAGGAGTCTCTCCCTCTACAGGGGTCCTACTAACGACAACTTCAACACCCTTTCTGCCAATCAGGGAGGTCTTGGTCAACTCCAATCAAGGGGAGCCGGCTACCATGAAAGAAAGGGCCACTTCTGTGGAAGATACAACTGTCCCAGAAGGCGAGACTCCCTCAACTTCTGCCACAAGTCCAATATGCTGTCCGAGTCCGGCGGCAAACAACTACCGGCCTGTCATGGCTGCAACCTCATCTACAAGCACTGAAGCTGTTCTCTCACCCTCAGGAGCTGCAACGGCAATGGATCTTCTAATAGAACAATCCACCCAGCCGCTAGCACAAGAGATCAAGAAACCTCAGGAAGCTCTGGCAGTGTCTGACGAGGAAGTAGAAGTGCTCGACCCTCAAGATGGTATTCCAGACTTCGTCGACCTCTAGCCGGCACCTCCGGAAATAGAAGACGGAGGCCAGGCCACAGTCGATGAACTAATAGAAGTCAACTTGGGAGATGAGGGGGACCCTAGGCCTACCTTCCTCAGTGCCCAACTATCCCCGGAAGAACGGGAGCTGTACATTCAACTACTACTAGAATACCGGGATTGCTTCGCCTGGACTTATAAAGAGATGCCAGGTCTAAGCCCTGCTGTCTCACAACATGAGCTGGCAATCAACCCTGAAGCCGAGCCGGTGAAGCAACCACCGCGGCGTATGAGGCCAGAGCTCATCACCCGAATCTGTGCTGAAGTTGACAAGCTCATTGATGTGGGATTTGTTGAAGAAAATCAGTACACCACATGGCTGGCGAATATCATCCCCGTAAAAAAGAAGAATGGACAGATCCGGATTTGTGTCGACTTCTGAGATCTAAACAAAGCCTGCCCTAAAGATGACTTCCCGGTGCCAATAACCGAGGTCATGATCGATGCTACAACCGGCCATGAAGCCCTGTCATTCATGGATGGGTCGTCCGGCTACAATCAGATTTGGATTGCGGAGCACGACCGGGTCCATACCGCTTTCCGAACTCCCAAAGGCATTTATCATTACAAGAGAATGCCATTCGGACTGAAGAATGCTGGTGCAACCTATCAGCGCGCAATGACCAAAACCTTTGATGAATTGCTCTACCACAAGGTCGAGTGCTACATAGATGACCTGGTGGTCAAAACCAGAAGAAAAGAAGATCACCTGCAAGACCTCCGGATTGTTTTTCAGAGGCTGAGGCAGCATGAGCTAAAAATGAATCCTATGAAATGTGCGTTCGGAGTGTCGAGCGGAAAATTCTTGGGCTTTGTCATCCGATATCGGGGGATCGAGATAGACCCCGCAAAGATCAAGGCGATTCAGGAGTTACCTCCACCAAGGAACATCTCCGAGCTGAGGTCACTACAAGGCCGCTTGGCTTACATCCGGCGTTTCATTTCCAATTTGTCAGGGCGATGCCAGCCTTTTCACAAGTTGATGATGAAAGATGTCCCCTTCTATTGGGATGAAGATTGCCAGACAGCCTTTGACAAGTTAAAAGACTATCTGAAGACTCCTCCAGTATTGGGCGCGCCGGTGAAAGGACGACCGTTGATACTGTATATAGCAGCTACACACAATTCTCTGGGGGCAATGCTAGCCCAGAATAATGAAGAAGGGAAAGAACAAGCCCTCTATTATCTCAGTCGGAGACTGGTCAGAACTGAAGAGAAATATACTTATATTGAGAAGATCTGCCTGGCACTAATCTTCGCAGTCAAAAAGCTCCGGCACTATATGTTGTCGCATGAAATCAGCTTGGTGTCCAAGGAGGATCCCCTGAAATATATTATGTCCCAGCCGGCACTCAAAGGCCGCCTAGGCAAATGGGCGGTAATCCTCATGGAGTTTGATGTCTCCTACGTGCCGCGCAAAGCCATCAAAGGTCAAGCTATTGCGGACTTCTTTGCTGAACATCCGATACCCGGGGAAAGCCCGTGGGAACCGGAACTTCCCGAGGATGAGACCCTAGAAGCCGCCCAAGTACAGCCTTCCTCATGGCAGCTATACTTTGATGGCGCTTCCAGAATCGACACCTCTGCTACCGGGTCATCCAGGGTCAGAGCAGGGGCAGGCATAGTCTTGAAGTCCCCGGAAGGAGAAGTGGTGCATACATCCTGCTCCATAAACAAACAATGCACAAACAATGAAGCAGAATATGAAGCCCTGATAATCGGGTTGCAGATTACTCTGTCCATGGGAATTCAGATGCTGGAAGCATTCGGAGACTCCATGCTAGTTATAAAACAGCTGGAAGGAGAGTTCGAGGTGCGAAAGCAAGGGCTCCTCCCTTATCACTAGTTGGCAGCTCGCCTGATGTCGAAATTTTACTTCATCAGCATTAAGCACATCAATCGAGGCCGGAATGCTCAGGCAGACGCCCTCGCTAAATTGGCCAGTTCATTGGCGGTCCCGCCAGACACAAGCCTAAACATAACAGTGATCAACCGCCGACAGGTCCCCAGCGTAACAGAGGTTCTGGCCGACGAAGAAGAGATGGAAGTGGCAGTCATCGAAGGGGTTCAGCAGCCCGACTGGCGAGAACATCTCCTACGCTGGTTTCAACACCAGCAACTTCCAAAAGAAAAGGAACAAAGAATGAAGCTCCTGAGGATCAAGGATTCTTATGAGATGAGAAGCGGGACCTTGTTCCAAATTATGGCAGATGCTCGAAGGAAAGTCCTACTCCGTTGCTTGTCTTCAGCAGAAGCGGGGTGGGTTATGCAAGAAGTTCATGCAGGATCAGCCGGGGCACACCAGGCCGGTCCGAAAATGAAGATAGAGATAAAGAAATTGGGTTATTACTGGCCCGCTATATTTAATGATTGTTGCAAGTTTGCCAAGGCTTGTCAGAAATGTCAAGAACATGCTAATGTGGCGAGGAGACCCCCGGTGCCACTACATCCCACTCTACCAAGTTGGCCGTTTGCTCAGTGGGGCACGGACGTGGTAGGGCCACTGCCGGCATCTTCGTCAGGATGCAGATACATCTTAGCAGCTACAGATTACTTCTCCAGATGGGCGGAGGCAGTAGCACTAAGAGATGTGACCGGAGAACTAGTTGCAAGGTTCTTCCGGCAGAATGTAATATTCCGGTTCGGGATCCCCAGCCGGATCATCTCTGATAACGGCAGCCATTTCAGGAATCAGAAGGTTTATCGGCTAGCTGACAAATACAAAATTGACTGGAGGACATCGTCCCCCTACAACCCTCAAGCCAACGGACTAGCAGAGGCTTTTAACAAAACCTTGTGCACACTATTGGCAAAGACTGTCAAGTCTAACAAAAAAGATTGGGAAGAAAGGATGTACGAAGCACTTTGGGCCTATCGTACTGTCTACAAGACCCCAACCGGCTGCTCACCCTTCTCCCTTGTCTATGGGTCGGAAGCTGTAGTGCCGATTGAACTCGAAGTTCCTTCATTGCGAGTTGCCATCCAGCACGGATTAGTCAGTGGTGAGCAAACCAACGCAGAAAGAAGATTGGAAGAGCTCGCTGAGCTCGAAGGAAAACGCCTCCAGGCGCAACAAAACATCCAACTCTACCAAGCTCGCATGGCCCGTGCTTTTGACAAGTTAGTCAAGGGTCGAGAGTTCAAGAAAGGAGACCTGGTGATGGTCAAAAGAAGAGAAGTGATGGCCTCTAACCCCAAAGGGAAGCTGGTCGAAAACTGGGTCGGACCGTATATCATCCGCCGAGTGTATGAAGGGGGTGCCTACGTCCTTGTAGACCACAAAGGAGCCGTCCAGTTCTCTCCCCTCAACGGAAAACACATTAAGCTGTATCATGCGGCGCAACCAACACACCCCGAGTGATCGGCCGGAACATACCCTTTACTTGGTTAGCGACATTCCGCCCTAATCGAGCTACCTTTTTCTCGGTTAGTGGCATTCCGCCCTAATCGAGCTACTTTTCCTTGGTTAGTGGCACTCCGCCCTAATCAAGCTACTTTTCCTTGGTTAGTAGCACTCCGCCCTAACCGAGCTACCCTTTCCTTGGTTAATAGCATTCCGCCTTAACCGAGCTACTCTTCCTTGGTTTAGTGGCACTCCGCCCTAACCGAGCTACCCTTCTCCTTGGTTAGTGGCATTCCGCCCTAACCGAGCTACCCTTCCCCTTGGTTAGCGGCATTCCGCCCTAATCGAACTACTTTTCCTCGGTTAGCGGCATTCCGCCCTAATCGAACTACTTTTCTTGGTTAGCGGCATTCCGTCCTAATCGAGCTACTTCCCTTGGTTAGCGGCATCTCGCCCTAATCGAACTACCTTTCCTTGGTTAGCGGCATTCCGCCCTGATCGAACTACTTTTCCTTGGTTAGCGGCATTCCGCCCTAATCGAACTACTTTTCCTTGGTTAGCGGCATTCCGTCCTAATCGAGCTACTTCCCTTAGTTAGCGGCATCCCGCCCTAATCGAACTACCTTTCCTTGGTTAGCGGCATTCCGCCCTAATCGAACTACTTTTCCTTGGTTAGCGGCATTCCGCCCTAATCGAGCTACTTCCCTTGGTATAGCGGCATCCCGCTCTAATCGAACTACTTTTCCTTGGTTAGCGGCATTCCGCCCTAATCGAGCTACTTTCCCTGGATTAGGCGGTTTTCCACCCTAATCAAGCTACTTCTCCTTGGTTAGTGGCATCTCGCCTTGATCAAGCTACCCTCTTTCGGATCGCATTCCAAATAAAAAAAAAGAGAAAAAAAAAGGGGGTTAAAAATAGAGATACCCCGCCAGACTTGTTCCTATAGCAGAACAAGTGCAAAAATGGCTATAACCCGGCTGTGACGAAAACCCGAAAGGGCGTCACAGGCAAAATTGGGTACCCCGCCGCGTGAAAACCCGAAAGGGCACGCCGGCAAAAGCAAGAGGGGGCCGGCTTCGGCGAAAACCCGAAAGGGTGCTTGAGTCGGTAAAGTGGTAATTTCCCAAATGCCTCTCCTATTCTCCACCCAATAAAACTCCGAAGGGGACAATCATCAAAGTCCCACCGGGAATACTTTAAAAAACCCTTTTTGACCCTCGTCATCATCGACGAGATCGGTCAATCTCTGTCCATGACTTGGACCTTACGTCCTTGTTAATAACCTCATCTTTGCTTCGGCATGTAACCCATGTCGATGAATAAACCCTTTTTCGACCCTCGTCATCATCAGCGAGATCGGTCGATCTCTACCCCCAACATTGGACCTTACGTCCCTGTTGACAACCCCATCCTTGTTTCGGCAGTGACATATGCCGACGAACAAATCCTCTTCGACCCTCGTCGTCATCGGCGAGATCGGTCGATCTCTACCCTCAACTTGGACCTTACGTCCCTGTTGACAACCCCATTCTTGTTTCGGCAGTGACATATGCCGACGTATAAACCCTCTTCGACTCTCGCCATCATCGGCAAGATCGGTCGATCTCTACTCTTGAACTTGGATCCTACATCCTTGTTAATAAACCACTTCCTTGCTTCGACATTTAACCAGTGTCGACGAAATAAACTTAAGACCAACCCTTGTCCTCATCGACAAGGACGGCCGGCGTTCCCGCGGTCCAGTTCTTCTGAATCTCGAATTCAAAAACAAAGAAAAAAAAAGGGAAAAGAAATTGGGGTTAAAAATAGAGATACCCCGCCAGACTTGCTCCCACATCGGGTCAAGTGCAAAAATGACTATAACCCGGCTGTGGCGAAAACCCGAAAGGGCGTTGCAGGCAAAATCGGGTACCCCGCCGCGTGAAAACCCGAAAGGGCGCGTGGGCAAAAGCAAGAGGGGGCTGGCTTCGGCGAAAACCCGAAAGGGCGCTTAGGTCAGTAATGTGAATAAAAATGAATGCTGAATAGTGATGATTCATTCTCTGTCCGGAAGACCCCTTTCGAGGTCGTGGCGGAGTCTTCATCCGATATCCCGGTAATATACATCTATTGTCATACCCCTTTCGACCCTTGTCACCATCGGCAAGATCGGTCGTTACCTATCGGGTTTTTGTCACCATCGGCAAGACCGTCTACCCCTTTCGACCCTTGTCACCATCGGCAAGATCGGTCGCTACCTATCCGGTTTTTGTCATCATCGGCAAGACCGTCTACCCCTTTCGACCCTTGTCACCATCGGCAAGATCGGTCATTACCTATCGAGTTTTTGTCACCATCGGCAAGACCGTCTACCCCTTTCGACCCTTGTCACCATCGGCAAGATCGGTCGCTACCTATCCAGTTTTTTTTCATCATCGGCAAGACCGTCTACCCCTTTCGACCCTTGTCACCATCGGCAAGATCGGTCGTTACCTATCCGGTTTTTGTCACTATCGGCAAGACCGTCTACCCCTTTCGACCCTTGTCACCATCGGCAAGATCGGTCGCTACCTATCCGATTTTTGTCATCATCGGCAAGGCCATCTACCTTTTCGACCCTTGTCACCATCGGCAAGATCGGTCGCTACCCTATCCTGTTTTTGTCACTATCGGCAATACCGTCTACCCCTTTCGACCCTTGTCACCATCGGCAAGATCGGTCACTACCTATCCGGTTCTTGTCACCATCGGCAAGACCGTCTACCCCTTTCGACCCTTGTCACCATCGACAAGATCGGTCGCTACCCATCCGGTTTTTGCCATCATCGGCAATACCGTCTACCTTTTCGACCCTTGTCACCATCGGCAAGATCGGTCGCTACCTATCCGGTTCTTGTCACCATCGGCAAGACCATCTACCCCTTTACGACCCTTGTCACCATCGACAAGATCGGTTGACTACTCTCTGACCTGGGCCCTCCGCCCTCGCTGACCAACAAAACATCATGGCATCAACATTTGACCCGTGTCAAGGGTCATAACACACCTCTCATCACCAGCGGCAAGATTCGCTAGGTGCATCAGCCTACACTACCTATGTCCCACATTGGCAAAGGCCCCGTTCCGGGAACGGCTACATCGCGGTGGAGCGAACACCTCACCCCTTCCTTGAAGGCGTGAGCGCTCTCCTGCGCCATCAGCAAGTATCCCTAGGTTCGGGTGACCATCCAGAATAAAGAAAAGAAAGAAGGAAAAGAAGTCGCGATTGATGGCGACGAAAAGAAATATTTCCATTTAATGAGAATGGGTGGAACACATTTTATTTGCCCGGGGCATCCCCCGGGGGTACATGAGCTCCGAAGACAAAAAGGAGCATTACAAAAAAAAAGAAAGAAAAAAAAAGGGGCAAGGTCACGGCAGAGGGCGCCGGAAGATATCTGCCAAGTCTAAAAGGCCCAGCGAAGGATATCGTGTCAACTCTTGGAAACGGGTCTCGGTGGCTGTCAGCTGGGATAACCTCTCGTCTAGTGAGGCAAATTGTCCTTCAGCCAGGTCAGCCTCTTCCGTTGTCTGGATCTCTAGGCGCTCACCCTCTTGCAGCTCGGCTTCGACCTTAGCAAGTTCCGAGCGCAACTCGTCCAACCGTGCCGCGAGGAGCATCCGACGTTCCGAGATATTGCTGGCAACATTTCTCAGCTGCCCCACGGTCGTCCTCAATGAACTAACGGCGGTGCGGCAATCTGCCTTCTCCAGCTTCGCGGTAGTCAGCTGATCAGAAACCTCTCGATTGAGGAACTCCCGCCTGTTGGCATGTTTTAACAACATCACAACCCGCGGGGTCCAATCATCCATTGGACAGCCAAATGCTAAAAGCGATCGGGAGAGATGATCTATCAAGCTTCTCAGTTGCAGATAAGTCAGGTTCGGAGAAGCTAGCATGGCCCGCTGGAGGTTATCCAGAGACTGCCACACCATGTCTCCAGAAAATTGTAGACCCAGTGGCGAAGTCTCGGGGAGCTGAAAGTCTACCCTGCTATCTACCTCGGCCCAGATATCGTCGGCTACCCCGAGGGACGTCGACGGCATAGTCTGTACGACGCCCACATCCGGCCCGACTATTGCGGCTACATCAACTGAAGAAACCTCCACGATGGCAACTTCCTTGCCCGCCCGTTGCGGTGAGGCTACAACAACCGTGTCGGCGATGGAAGGCGCTTGCTCTTCCTGAGCAGTCTCACCGGTCGCTGAGGCAGGAGAGCCCTCTATGATCGACAGAGCTTTAATGATAGCGGCCTCACCCGCAATAATTTCCCCTGCCTCTATTTCCGGGGGATCACTCGGCTTCAGCAATGACTCGTCACCAGCAACCAGGGCTTGAGCCCCTGCAACCTCGGGCGGGCCGCTGACCTCGGCAGTTGCACCTGGTTCCTCCGAGGCCGCTGCAGCAGCATAGGTCCGTGGAAGCCGCAGGGCAATAGGCCTCACAACTGGTGGGAAGGCCGACTGACCCATATCCACATCTGGAAGGGGTATGCGGATCATTATAGCCGGCGGTACCACCTCAGCCTGCATTCCATATATGTACATCAGCCAGCTGGCTTGAAAATTAAAAGAAGTGCTGCAAGTGGGAATCGGAATACTTCCTACCTCAACCGGCACTATATTTAGGCCTCCCAAAGTGGCCTCTGAAGATTCTGGCCCTTCTCCTGTAGCCGGGTATGATGGCCCGTGCTCGGCTCCCAATAGCCTCGGAGGGCTAAACGTTGGCAGGTCGCTCTCATAAGCTGATGAAGCCCCGGCGTCCTCAGCCTCGGTGTCCGCCATCGGGAACCCCTCATCATCGCCGGAGCCGCCGCCGTAATCAACCTGTTCAGAAGAGGATGACTCTTCTGCTTGTCCTCTGATCTCCAGGACCTGAGCATGAACCGGGCCGCTGAGAGGAGGCCCTCTATCCAGAACCTCCTCGGCGATCGCCATCTCGGGAACATCTATCGGCGAAGTATCCAGGGGCTGGTCCCTTGGAAGCCCTTGCTCTCCGATGACAACCCCTGCCGAGGCACCAACCTCAGGGAGCAGTGTGGGCCGAATGTCGACTGGAGTCAAAGGACAATAAACAATCAGGACTTGACTGAAATTACAACATGCCACTGAGCTCTACGGGCAAGCTGCAAATTTCCTTCTGTTTCTCGATGGGGTGTCGGTGAAGGCAAGTCGCCCTCAACAGAGGTCAAGGGGACTTCCCTCTCTCTCTCTCCAGCGGCAGCTCCGGTTGCCGCCTCCAACCCGACAACGGCAGGGATAGTGCCGGCAGCTACTGAAAAGAAAGATGGTCAGCCCAGGCAGCCGAAACAAGCAAATAAGCCATGCAAGAATAAGAAGTCACCTTCGCCTTCAGGCCCTTGTGTCCGGGCGGCCTCAAATTCAGAAAATGACGGAACTCGAGGAAGGGGAACCGTAGACTCCTCTTCAGCAGCCTTCCTCCGACGTGCCCGAGTAGCACGGGATTCTGCCCTCTTGGCTTTCTTAGCCCTGCTGATGGCCTCCCTGACCTGAGACCTGGTCCGCTTTCGCGAGTCCCCAGGGGGTAATGGCGTCGTGGTGGGAGCCGGCTCTGGAATGTTAAAATATGAAGGCTTCTGCGCCTTAGATATCAGCTCCCTACAGTGTCGAGTCGCTCCCGCAGAAAGACGGGCTGCGAAAACACATGAGTAAGAAGATGCACACTGAATATAGGGGAAGCAGCTCCAGGGCTGAAGAAGAAAACAGGCATTACCTGGCATCCCCGTAGATCGAGGACTGAGTGGCCAGTAAAGCAATACTGGCGCCTTGTCCCGGGAAGCCGCCTCGCGGATCAGCCAGCATACATCACCAATTGTTTCACTTTTCTCCGTCAGTTGGGCCAAATCTTCATGGCCGCAGGAGGACAAGTGATGATATAAGCTCAAGTGGTCGAATCCCCAGCCGTCGACATACTTGAAGGATATTTGAAGCTGATGGTTCCGAATGGCTTCTAACGGACTGTCAACTGAAAGCCCATGAGAATGAAGTAGGGCGAATATCCAGGGGGTGGTGGTGTACAAGTCAGCCCGCCTGTTTTCCCTCCCGATGAAGGTCCGATAAGGATGAAAATGGTCGACTTCCGGGCGCCAGCTCGCCATACTAGGAAGGGGTTCTTCCACCGGAAGGGGGATCATCTGGAGAGCAACCCTCTCACTACTAACCCGGCACAGCCCCCAGAGAGTCTTAATATAATCATCCCTCTGGATCTCTGGCATCTTTGGGTCGGCTTGGGACGACTTGCCCTTCGCAGCTTTCCTGGCTTCTACATATGCCGCCACCTCAGTATTGGACCAAGATTTCAGCCTCTTCAAGTAGGCTGGATCAACATCCAGAATGGGCTCCCGCTGGGAGTCTAAAACACGGCGTTCGGCAGCATGCTAGCAATCCTTCCGGAAATTCCGATAAAAGCCCGTTCGTGCATTCCACCACTTGATGAAGTCTGGAGTCACTCGGGGCAGGCGAGCCGGGGTTGGCACCCTGAATGATACATCCTCTCGGCGATGGAAGTAGTCCCTGTTGTGCATCCCTTGGTTTTGATGATGACAATAGGATATGTTTGATTAATCAAGTTCTATATTGTTTCATAACAAATACAAGTGGTTTGATTGTTCCTTCAAAGTATTGGACTCATGACTATTTGATGATGACAAATAATGTTTCTGATCAACTCAATATAAATCTGATAGTTCAATTTATTTCTGATAAGTTAAGTAATTTCAGGTCCACTGAAATCCAAGTGGAATCAACAAATCAGAAGAAGTGTCAAAGGCCGCTTGTCGACCAGGGAAGTGGTTATGGTCGACCAACGAACCCAGCCAGAAACGTTTCAAGTCATCCGTCTTCTGCATGTGCCTTGGCTGTCAACCAAAGCCCCACTTCTGGTCGACCACAGAATAGCCAGAACATCAGACAGAACTGACGGCCATCTGTAATTCGCCCCTTGTCGACCAGCGACAAGGCTGTGGTCGACCACGGGGGACGCGAGTGTCAGCCAGAATGGAACCGCCATCAGGACACTGCTTGTTGTCGACCAGGGACCGTGTCATGGTCGACCACGGGCGTTATAGCGTCCAGAACCGAACTGTAACCGAATTCTGTTTTGGTTCCTTAAAACCTGCAGATTGTTGTTGCAGGTTGTTGGGCAGTTCAAATGATGAGATTCCGCACGGGAATCAAGGAGAGAATCGTGCTTAGAAGTGGTCAAACTTATTGTAGTCATTGGATTTAACCTTCTCCCTGCTTTTTAGCAGATTGATGCGCGATCTGAATTTTGAGCGGGAAAAGCTTCAGACCTGGAAAAGAATCTGCATAAAAGTAGAAGGCCACGGATCGCTAAGAAAAGCACACAGAGGGAGCATAGAACCGAAGCTAAGAAACACACCTACATCACAGGACGAAGTAGCTCACCATCAATCAGATATCTGCAGAAGACTGAAGGCGTTCTCATTTACTGCAGAAGAAAGACTGGGCTTCAAGCTGTGCGACCTCCAGCAACAAAGCAGCTGAAGGCATCCGATTGGAAGCTCTACAGGGAGTCTAGTCTTGTTATTTATGTGATTAAGTCCCAGGCTGAATTCTTTACTTTGTTACAAAAGTCCATATTCAGTCCTGTTGCATCATCCCACCTTCACATCATTTCTATTCATCCTTACACCAAGTGTCAAGCTGTGAGGCAGCGGATTCAAGCTGTGTGTCAGCTGGTACAAGCTGTGTGTCAGCAGGAACAAGCTGTATGACAGCAGTGTCTTGTGTTTTGATTGAGATCAGAGGTTCTCATTAGTGAAGCCTTGCTTGAGTTAAGCAAGGGGTGGATGTAAGTCTCGGGAAGAGACTGAACCACCTTAAAAATCCTATCTTGTGGTTTGCTTATGTGTGTGTGTGCTTTTCTATGTGTTTGTTTTCTTCACTGATATCAACATCAATTCTGTAATTCGTTAATCACCGGCAACTCACTTAGCCAATAGATATTAAATCTGAAAAAGGGGGAAAGATCTATTCACCCCCCCTCTAGATCTATTCAGTCCGTACTCAACACGTGGTATCAGAGCCAGACTCTCCAAAAATGTGGTCTAACAACCAGGAGAGGCCTGCCGGACTGAACTCTAGAAGTTTAATGGCTGAGGGACACTCAGTAACTAGACCACCATATTTCGATGGAAATGATTTCTCATACTGGAAAAATCGTATGCAGGTGTTCTTGAGAGCACAAGATCATGAGATGTGGAGAGTAGTAAGCCGAGGACCCTACGAGCTGCCCGATGATGAGGATACCTGGACCAGAGAACAAGTCAGAAAATCAACCATCAACTGGGGAGCCATGAATGTAATGCAATGCGCACTACACCCCACGAGTTCTCACGAGTTTCACAATGTGCAACGGCCAAGGAAATGTGGGATCGACTAGTAGTAATCTATGAAGGTACTTCAGAGGTAAGGGAGTCAAAAGCAAATATGCTAGTTTCAGAATATGAAATGTTTAGAATGAAAACTGACGAAAATATTTCTGAAATGTATGCTAGACTAGTGCAATTAACGAATAGTTTAAAAAGTCTAGGGAAAACCTACAAGGAACAGGAATTAGTAAGGAAGATCCTAAGATCCCTCACTCCTATGTGGCATACCAAGGCCACAGTAATTGAGGACTCAAAGAACCTCACAACTATGACTGTGGATGAACTGGTAGGTTCCCTAATGGCATATGAGGTCAACCTAAAGAGAAAGGAAGATGAGGGCAAGAAAAAGAAGCAGCTCGCCCTGAAAACTAAAGTAGGCACCTCTGAATTATCTGACACTGATAACTCATCTAGCACAGGTGATGAAACTGGCGAACTAGCCATGTTAACAAGAAAGTTCAGAAGGTTCCTGCGGAAGGAAGGTAAGGGATTTAAAAATCCTAAGGGCACGGTAAGGAAATCATCCCGGTTTAAGTTTGACAAAAACAAAGCTTCATCTAACAAGCTTGTTTGCTACAACTGCAGGAAGCCAGGACACGTGAAGGCAGAATGTCCAGAGGCTCCTAAGAAATCAAGCTACAAGTGGAAAGGCAAGAAACCAAAGGCAATGATAAGCACATGGAGCGAGGAAGAGGAAAGCAGCGAAGAGGAAACAACCTCCGAAGAAGAAGAAGGAAACACATGTTTAATGGCCAAAGGAGACAGCAACGATCTTGAGGTAACCTCCCCTTTTCAAGATTTTTCTAGCTCAGATTGGGAAGGAGTCTACTCAGACTTACTTGATGCATATGAAAGAATTAGAAAGGAAAATAAGAGTTTGAAGAAAAAACTTAATCAGGTCAACAATGACAGCATCCCATTTGTCAACAGAACTGAACTAGAATTAGAAATCACCACCTTGAAAAATAAGCTGAAACAATACGAGACAGATGAAGAAACTGTCAAAGGGCTGTTAGAAGAAAATGAGTCACTGAAAAACACAATTGATGAGGTAAAATTAAAGACTCAAGAAAGTGAACAACAAACTAAGGAAACTCAAGAAAGAAACAACTCACTCAAGGAGGAAAACTGTAAACTTCTGGAAGAAATAGAAAGAATCCAGAGTGAACTGAAAAACAAACAGGAAACCTTGGAAAAAATGACTAAAGTTCAAGAAAACTTAAATGCTGTCTTGGGAATAAAAGTAAACTTTCAAAAAGAAGGATTAGGATACAATCCTACGGCTAAAAAGGAATTCCAAACAAAAACCATAACTGGGACTGCTGACTCAAAAGGAAAAGGGCCCCTAATCAATCTATATCAAAACAAACAAGAGGATGTAGCTGAATGCTCCTCCAAAAGGAATAATGTCACCAAGGAAGAGAGAAACATTAAAGAGAAAACAGTCAATCAACATAAGCTTAAAAATAATAGACAAGAAACTCAAATTCACAGAAATAACCAAACAAACCAAGCACTAAATCAAGTTAAAAGACATAAATCTGAAAAACAAGGTGTCTGGAGACAGGCTGGTCGACAACCGACCCCTCCTCTGTCGACCAGAGGATCTGCCAGAACAGGCGCTGGCGTCTGGAGAAGCAGTGGTCGACCACAGGCATACCAGATGTCGACCAGAGGAACTGCCAGAACAAGCGCTAGCTTCTGGAAAAGCGATGGTCGACCACAGACACACCAGATGTCTACCATGACCAGACACGCAAACAGAAACCACAGATTTTCTAAGGTGAAACAAAATGAAAATTGGAAATCAAAAAGGTGGATTCAGATTAAAGAAACATTAGAACAAAAGCCACCCAATCTGAACAAGTTCAGAAACGAAAAATTAAAATGCTCTAACAAAATCTGGGTTCCCAAAGGATTGTTACAGCAATTTCATAATTTTACAAGGTATCTTGGACCCGGGTATCATTGGGGTCCAAAAATTTCTGTGTAATTCATGATGCAGGAATGTCTGGCAGCCATGCACAATAAATGGTACTTAGATAGTGGTTGCTCAAGACACATGACGGGAGACAAGACCAAGTTCTTCCAACTAAGCTCAAAAGATGGAGGCTATGTGACCTTTGGAGGAAATAACAAAGGTAAGATCATTGGGACAGGTAAAATAGGTAAGAACTCCTCTAACTGTATTGAAAATGTACTGCTGGTAGATGGACTGGAATATAATTTGCTGAGCATCAGTCAGCTTTGCGACAAAGGCCATAAAGTAGTATTTGACTCCAAGATCTGCAAGATTATTGAACCAAATTCAGAAACAGTCAAGTTTATGGGCCAGAGAGTAAACAATGTCTACATAATAGACTTGGATGATCCAGCCCACTCCAACCTGTGCCTAACCGCCAAGAAAGAGGACCTGACCTGGATGTGGCACCGAAGGCTAGGGCATGTTAGCTATAGGGTGTTGCATAAACTTGTGAAGAATAAGATGGTTCTTGGTTTGCCTGAAATTTCGTTTGCTCAAAATGTCAAAGTATGTGAATCATGTACCCAAGGTAAGCAAACAAGAAAATCATTCAAAGGTAGAACTGAAAGTCAATCTTCTAGACCACTAGAACTTGTGCACATGGACCTTTTTGGCCCAACAAGAACTGGTAGTCTTAGTGGTAAGAGGTACGGTTATGTACTAGTTGATGATTTCTCTAGATTCACATGGGTAATATTTCTATCTCATAAAAGTGATGCTTTTTCTGAGTTTCAGGAATTCTACAAAAGAATGAAGCAGGATGGCAAGTTCAAAGTGTGTACAATCATATCTGACCATGGGGGAGAGTTTGAAAATTCTGACTTTGATCTATTCTGCAGAAACAAGGGCATAACCCACAGATTTTCCTCACCAAGGACTCCAGAACAAAATGGAGTTGTGGAGAGAAGGAACCGCACTCTTGTCGAGATGGCTAGAACCATGCTGGTTGAAGCTAAACTTCCAAGGAGATTTTGGGCAGAGGCAGTCAACACAGCATGCTACATTGTAAACCGAGCAATGGTAAGACCGGCTAGTGAAAATACACCATATGAAATGTTCAAAGGTAAGAAACCATCCCTAGCCCATTTTAGAATTTTCGGGTCAAAATGCTTTATCCATAACAATGATAAAAGGGCCTTGGACAAATTTGAACCGAAGAGTGATCCAGGAATATTCTTGGGCTATTCGGACCGATCAAGAGCCTATAGGGTCTTTAACACCAAAGATCAAGTTGTTGAAGAATCCCCTCATATTTCATTTGATGAAATCAATGATTTTGGCAAAAATGAAAAGGTTTGCAAGGAAGAAGAAGATGGAGAATTTCTGAATGACAAAGAAGAACCGATGGAGAATGAAGAAGCACAGAATCAAGAAAGCAATCGAGGTAATTCCAATGATCAAACCGAAGGAGAGGTCAACTCAGGTAACAATCTTGAAAACTTAAGACTTCTTAGAGATCATCCCATAGAAAACATCATTGGTGGAATTCATGATCCTAGGAAGACTAGATCTCAATTAAAAGAAATCAATGAACTAGATCAACTTGCACTTGTGTCCCAAATAGAGCCCAAATCAGTAGAGGAAGCATTAAAAGATGACTCATGGATAAATGCTATGCATGAAGAACTAAATCAATTTGAAAGAAATCAGGTGTGGAGTCTTGTCCCTAGACCTTCATCTCACCCCGTTATTGGAACCAAATGGGTCTATAAAAACAAGCTAAGTGAAGAAGGGGTTGTAATGAGAAACAAGGCTCGGCTGGTGGCTAAAGGGTACAACCAGGAATTTGGGGTTGATTTTGAAGAATCATATGCTCCAGTTGCTAGATTAGAAGCCATCAGGATATTGTTAGCCTTTGCAGCATCTCATGGAATCAAACTACAACAAATGGATGTAAAAAGTGCATTTCTAAATGGAATAATAAAAGAAGAAGTCTATGTGGAACAACCCCCTGGTTTTGAAAATGATGAACTTGCTAATCATGTTTTCAAATTGCATAAAGCTTTGTATGGATTAAAGCAGGCTCCACGGGCTTGGTATGAAAGGTTGAGCTCCTTCCTCACCAAGAAGGGATACATAAGAGGTAAAATTGATCAAACATTGTTTTCCAAGACCCAAGGTAAGCATATACTAATTATACAAATCTATGTGGATGATATTGTGTTTGGATCTACCGAAGCTTCTTTATGTACTGAATTTGCAAACTTAATGACCAATGAGTTTGAAATGAGTTTAATGGATGATTTATAGTTTTTTCTTGGATTGCAGATCGTACAATGTAGAGAAGGATACTTCATAAATCAATCCAAGTACATAAAGGAGATGCTGAAAAAGTTTGGCATGGAAAGCTGCAAACCAATTGAGTCACCCATGGGTACAAATGCAACATTGGAAGCTGATGTAAAAGGTAACATGGTAGATGCCAAGAAATACAGAGGTATGATCGGGTCCCTGCTATATTTAACTGCTTCAAGGCCAGATATTCAGTTTAGTGTATGCATGTGTGCTAGATATCAGTCTAGCCCTAGAGAATCACATTTAGGGGCTGTCAAGCGTATCCTTCGATACATTGCCGGCACCCAAGAATTGGGTTTATGGTATCCTACTTACTGCAAACTAGATTTGATTTCATATTCAGATGCTGATTATGCTGGTTGCAAAATTGATAGGAAGAGTACTAGTGGTTATTGTCAAATATTGGGTGGATGTTTAATATCATGGGCTTCTAAAAAACAGCATTATGTGGCACTCTCCACTGCTGAGGCTGAGTATGTCGCAGTAGGGAGCTGTGGTACACAGGTTTTGTGGATAAAACATCAACTCCAAGACTACAATGTAGATCTTGGATGTGCACCTATTTTCTGTGACAACACTAGTGCTATTAATTTGTCTAAAAACCCCATTCAACACTCTAGGACAAAACACATTGAGATCCGTCATCACTTTCTAAGAGATGAGGTCTCCAAAGGAAATTTCATGCTTCATTTTGTAGAAACTGAAAAACAACTGGCAGACATTTTCACAAAACCCCTTAACAATGACAGATTTTCAACTCTAAGAAGGGAGTTAGGAATTCGTAGAATTTCTCCTGAAAATTCTTGAAATAATCATATTCATGTGTACACTGCATAGATTCTGTCATTTCTGTCTAAGTTATGTCAACTAGGTCTCTAGTACTAGTCAGGTTTTTGAGTTTGGAAGTCTAGTGTCGGGTGCTACTTCAGCAAGTTCTACAGAATACTGGTTCTCTACGGCTCATCTCTTGTGGTCGACCACAGACAAGGCGCTGGTCGACCAAGGCATCAGGACAGGAAATAGTTGGTTCTGTGACTTCGCAGTTGTCGACCACAGGCAAGGCGCTGGTCGACCAAGGCATCAGGACAGGAAATAGTTGGTTCTGTGACAGCACAGAGGTCGACCAAAGGCACCTCTATGGTCGACAGAGGATCTGAACAAGGGAAAATGGATCTAAAAAGGCTACTGGTTCTGCTAGGAAATCCTCTGATCTAAGTGAACTTTTGTGCTCAGTTTCTTCACTCATTCATCCTTATCCATACTTCCCATCCCTTGTGTCTCTATATCTCTTCATGGCCAACATTTTTTTTATCTTCAGCAAGGACTCATAAATTGAGGGGGAGAAAAAGTGTAAACTCATTCCTTGATAAAACATTGAAAAACCTAACCATATCCTTCAATAAAATCACCAAGGTAATCATTAAGAGTAGAGGTTGAGTGTAGTAATGAGAATTTGAACTGTACTACTGCAATAAATTCAAACCATAACTATGACTCTGTCACAAGATTTTGAGGACTTATGATTTTTAGTAATGAGACTGTTTCTCTACCTGTGTTTGTGCTGAACAGTAAAAATAAACTTAAATTTAACATGTATGTACATGGAATACGCCATAATTCTGCCTTCATGGTAGAGCAATGGATTGAGGTCTGAGAAACTACTGTTCTTCATCTCAAAGCAAAAAATTAGCTGAAAAATAGATGGGAGACCAGTGTGTCATGAAGATCCAATCTAACTCTGCTGATATTGATTGGGCATACTGAGTAACTGGGGATATTGGCGTCTGATAAACGTATATCCTCACGGATAAAAGGTGTGTCCCAGTCATTTGTGGAATGGTTAGGCATGCTAAGTAGCCGGGGTTTCTGGCGTGTACAAAGCGTGTCTCCTCGTGTAGAAAAGCATGTGATCAACCTGACCACAGCTCTCAAATGATTCAAAAAGAAAAATTTAAAGCATCACAAAGGCAGAGAAAATGGTTGACCTAAAGCATAGCATGCAAATACAAGTTTAAAAACACTGTTCAGCTAGCATAGTTAGTCCAATTATCTCTTGAAATATATTATAAGTTCAAGGAGCCATGTGAAAGAAATTGGATATGGGGAGTCAATTTATTGGTGCAATACTTTCAAATTCATTGAACCACTATACCCACTCTATTTGGTCACAAGGTGGTCTTTGCATAAGGGTGGAAAGGTTCCATAAGTGTTCTGTTAAAGAAAGGGCGTACACTTTAATACCTTCCAAAAAGTTGAGTAATGCTGATTAAATCCTGACCGCTCGTTTTCTGCATCGTGATGGTTCACTGTCCCAGTTCCTTTAAGACCCAGCCCTACTGCCCTATCCTATAAATTGCCACGGCTGGGTCCCTATTTTTTCTCATCCGCCGCCCTGTACTTCTTTCGCATTCTTCCTCTCCCGTTCTCTCTCGTCTTTCTCTCACATCCCTCCACCATGTCTCCAAAGCACGCTCCGCGGTCTACCAAGAGAACACGAGAGAAGGCCCCTGCTGAATCCTCGACGCCGTCCAAGCGTTTCAAGCCAAGGGCTGCGCAGGGTCCGCCATCGGCCCCTCAAAAGTCGACCACGGCTGAGGCGGCTGACTCAGGCAGGAAGGTACCAGCTTCAGAAGAACCCATCGTCCATCCAGTGTCAGGAGTTCTCAAGCCACGGACCGTTCTGCCACCAAGGATTGTTGATTTCTCTGATGAGAAGCTGATGGAGATGTTCCCAGAACTACTGCCAATTTTTGAAGCTCAAGAGTGGACAGCGTTTGTCTCGGCACATACTCAGTATTCGCCTCAGCTTGTGCAAGAATTCTACCACAACTTGCAAATAGTGGATGGTCAGGTCTACACCGTAGTTCACGGCATCGTCATCCGCCTCGACGTCAAACTGCTCCACAAAGCGTTGAAGATTCCCAGACATGGCGCCGTCTTCAATCCTGAGGATTTTGACTTCCGAGCTGCATACACCGTCGTCACTGGCCAGCCAGCTCCTGAGGTTCTCCCTAAGTATCTGAATGCCAACACCTTCCCTCCTCTTCATAGATTGCTTCATCACATTCTTACCACCATTATCCAACCAAGAGGAGGCGCCAGAGATCAAGTAAGTCGCCTCCATCTATTTTTGCTCCATGGCCTCATCACTTGTCAACCCATTCGCCTCATCACGCTCCTCCTAAACACCTTCCAAAACATCCTACATTACCCCCAGAATTCTCTTCCATTTGCTGCCCACATATCTGCCATTCTGGAAGCAGCAAAAATACCATTTCCCCATGCTCCGCGCATTGTAATTTCCAAATGGCACATCTACAACTTTCACTTCGTGACCACATTTTTGGGGTTTAAGAAGGTAGGAGACCAAATTCAGCGCACTCTACCATCCAAGGGCAAATCCACGGCTCCATTGCCACCCTCTTCTCCACCACATACACCTATACAAGTTAGTCCTACTGTCACACCTCCACCTGTGGTGCCTCAAGCTACCCCTGCTACCACCACTACTGCCCATCCTTCAGCTTCCCTTTCTATAGTGCCCTGGCATCCAGGCATTGCTGCCACTCATGCTCAATCTACTTCTGTTCCACCTACCCAAGCTCCATCTCATTCTGTTCCACCTACCCAAGTTCCACCTACCTCCACTCCTTCTACTTTTGCTCCACCACCATCCTTCACATCCAACACTGAGTCTCACGGAGTGCTTCTCCAGATAGCATCTCAGTTGTCCTCTCTCACCACCCAATTCCATTCCTTTCAAGAGAATATGAATGCTGCCACCGGGCGCCTGGAGCAGAAAGTCCAAAGGCTGGAACAACAGATGGAGGCCAGGTTCATCAAGCAAAAGGAATACACTGACCATGCTAGTTCTCGGTTCAACAGACTAGTTGGCACCTTAGGTCAAGTGTCAGAAGAAATGGGAAACCGCATAGAGTTCACCACCAAGCAGAATGAAAAGTATCACAATGCTACTATCTCCGAGATCCAGAAGCTCAGGCTCTCTTATGCCCACATTGTTGACAAGCTGGATCGCATGGCAGAGAACGTGAAGCCAGAGACCCCCTCATCCTCCTCAGAGGGATTGTTCAAATGATCTTCTTTTTGCTGTTGACAAAGGGGGAGATAGGACTTTATGTGTCATTGTGTGTCTAGTTGTGTGTCTAGATGTGAGTCTAGATTGTCAAGTTTACTTTGTCTACGTGTCCTTAGTGTCTTAATTCTTTTTTGAGTCTCTCATGTAAGTAGTGCTATAGTTTTTGAAAGGCACATCAAACGAATTGTCTGAATGAAATCTGTGCTATGATAGCCTTGAATGCAATATCAAATGAATTTTATAGTCTGTTGTTTGTCACAATGACTCATGGTTGTCATCATCAAAAAGGGGGAGAATGTTGTGCATCCCTTGGTTTTGATGATGACAATAGGATATGTTTGATTAATCAAGTTCTATATTGTTTCATAACAAATACAAGTGGTTTGATTGTTCCTTCAAAGTATTGGACTCATGACTATTTGATGATGACAAATAATGTTTCTGATCAACTCAATATAAATCTGATAGTTCAATTTATTTCTGATAAGTTAAGTAATTTCAGGTCCACTGAAATCCAAGTGGAATCAACAAATCAGAAGAAGTGTCAAAGGCCGCTTGTCGACCAGGGAAGTGGTTATGGTCGACCAACGAACCCAGCCAGAAACGTTTCAAGTCATCCGTCTTCTGCATGTGCCTTGGCTGTCGACCAAAGCCCCACTTCTGGTCGACCACAGAACAGCCAGAACATCAGACAGAACTGACGGCCATCTGTAATTCGCCCCTTGTCGACCAGCGACAAGGCTGTGGTCGACCACGGGGGACGCGAGTGTCAGCCAGAATGGAACCGCCATCAGGACACTGCTTGTTGTCGACCAGGGACCGTGTCATGGTCGACCACGGGCGTTATAGCGTCCAGAACCGAACTGTAACCGAATTCTGTTTTGGTTCCTTAAAACCTGCAGATTGTTGTTGCAGGTTGTTGGGCAGTTCAAATGATGAGATTCCGCATGGGAATCAAGGAGAGAATCGTGCTTAGAAGTGGTCAAACTTATTGTAGTCATTGGATTTAACCTTCTCCCTGCTTTTTAGCAGATTGATGCGCGATCTGAATTTTGAGCGGGAAAAGCTTCAGACCTGGAAAAGAATCTGCATAAAAGTAGAAGGCCACGGATCGCTAAGAAAAGCACACAGAGGGAGCATAGAACCGAAGCTAAGAAACACACCTACATCACAGGACGAAGTAGCTCACCATCAATCAGATATCTGCAGAAGACTGAAGGCGTTCTCATTTACTGCAGAAGAAAGACTGGGCTTCAAGCTGTGCGACCTCCAGCAACAAAGCAGCTGAAGGCATCCGATTGGAAGCTCTACAGGGAGTCTAGTCTTGTTATTTATGTGATTAAGTCCCAGGCTGAATTCTTTACTTTGTTACAAAAGTCCATATTCAGTCCTGTTGCATCATCCCACCTTCACATCATTTCTATTCATCCTTACACCAAGTGTCAAGCTGTGAGGCAGTGGATTCAAGCTGTGTGTCAGCTGGTACAAGCTGTGTGTCAGCAGGAACAAGCTGTATGACAGCAGTGTCTTGTGTTTTGATTGAGATCAGAGGTTCTCATTAGTGAAGCCTTGCTTGAGTTAAGCAAGGGGTGGATGTAAGTCTCGGGAAGAGACTGAACCACCTTAAAAATCCTATCTTGTGGTTTGCTTATGTGTGTGTGTGCTTTTCTATGTGTTTGTTTTCTTCACTGATATCAACATCAATTCTGTAATTCGTTAATCACCGGCAACTCACTTAGCCAATAGATATTAAATCTGAAAAAGGGGGAAAGATCTATTCACCCCCCCTCTAGATCTATTCAGTCCGTACTCAACAGTCCCACCATCCACGGGCTTCATCAGTAGCCGTCTGACCAGCCCGGTGTCTATTCGGCAGATTGAACCGGGCTGAAGAAGAAGGAATTTGCTAGTCATACCCAAAATTCCGGCTGAAACGGAAAGGATAATACGGCTCCAGCCACAGCAAGCCACTTTTCCTGAAGACTAGAACACTGGGGCGAATAGACAACGCCCATTCCACCAGTTCCGGCTCCAAGATTGGCCTTGTGCTCTTCGACCCGGTCAGCTGATGAATAAATTCCTCTGTCTCAAATAATCGGCATTGCCGCATCCTGTTGACAAGAGGGCTGGAGCTGGCAGCCAAACTCCAGAAATGCAGAACGCCAGGGGAATCTGTTGGAACTGTCGTCAACTTCCCCTGAATGGCGAAAAGCTGGTCCGCCAGTGAAGACGGTTCAGCGCTGGCAAATTCGATCATCCGCGGCAAAGGACGATCTGACTGCATTGACCGGGGAGCTGCTTCCGAAAATAGGGTGCAGACCCAGGCATTAAAAAAGTGGAGGGGACCAACTGTCTGCGAATTCCTGGGGATGCGCGACTTGTGCAAATCCCCCAACATTTTGTATATAAGGCATAAAGCCATAGGGCACAGGGATAGCTTCGTCCCCCAAGCCATCAAATAGGCAGGGTAAATCGCCTCCGGCCTGATCACCGTCTCATCTCCTTGGGGAAGGGCGAATGAACAAAGCCAATATGTCAAGTACGCAGCACAGTGTGTAACTGCATCAACTCCCGTGGGATTCGGGCCGGCCTGCCGCCCTCTCCCTGAGACAGCAGGATATGTTGCTTGGCGCCGAGCCCTCTTCTTCCGCGCCACCGCTATCGGAACCACTGTGGGGAAGTCCTCATAGTGCTGTTCCCCACCAAAGAAATATTGAAGCCACGTGCCCATCCGCACGCGCCTCTTCTCACCAGGCTTTCACGCTTCCCGCGAGTCAAGTGTCAGGCGCAGCAGGGTGCGATACGCCTTCATCAGATAACGATAGGCGAAGCCCGTAAAGTAGTTGCCTTCACCATCTGTCTGGTCCTTCAGCCAGTCTGCGAAGCAAACTTCTTCATACGGCTCTCCATCTATCGGCAGGCCACTCAGCTGAGAAAGGCTCCATAAATCCAATGAAGTTTCACCTTCTGCAGTGTAGAAAGTATTGTACTCTGGGCAGAAGACTTCAATCATCCCGCAACATAGGCCTCGGGAGATCGGGTATCTATACCGGGAAGCGTATACGCTCTGATAAATTCCGACGTGCTCCAAGATGGGGGCGTATTGCCGCAGCACGAAGTCTGTAAATTCAACCGCTCCCGGTCTGAAGGCGTGAGCATCGGTGGCTTTGAGCTCTCCAAACCACCCCACTGAAATTTGATGTTTGAACCGGACCGCCAAGCAGTCCAAAAGAAAAGGCTCGTCCCGATATCCCCAATGGAGCGGTGCGAGGAACATACCATATATGGGCTTCTCCCTATCAAAGCGACCGGCGGTTTCATTCCAGCGAGCTGGTGTGTATTGCGGCGCTCTCGTCAGCATCCCGGCCTCGGGGGATAATTCCTGTACTCCGAGCACGACCCCCCATTTCCTGGGTTCCCCAGGGATGTACATGGGCATACCATAGGTGACTGACTAAGTCAGGCTGTCCCGCTCCGCCAGTAGCGCTCCTTCAGCTCTGCGGACCAGAATTAAATCACGCTTCCCACCAAGGTTGAAGCGCTCGAGGAACGCCATCAGGTGCTTGTCTTTGGGGTGGTCCCGTCTGATGTCGTCCCCTCGGTCATACCTGAATTGGTTGCCGTCGAGGATCAACAAATGGCCGGTGTCGACGGTGTTGGTTTCTGAGTCCGAAGACTCAGCCACCACGGCTACACGTCGGAGCCCCCGATCAAGGGAATGGACGTTCCCCCATGTCACGGCGACCCGAGATACGGAGGAAGAAGAGCCGGAAGCCATGTTATCTGCAAAACAGCACCCGGAAAAGAACAAACGAGAGTCAGAAATTAGTGGATCAAAACAATATTTCTGACAAAATTTCGGCAGCATCTCCTCAGCTCGAGGGTTTGCCAAAAAGAAAGCGGAAGCCGTCCACAAAGGGAGCGGCCCCTAAAAGCAGCCATAGGCATTAAGCCAGGGCCAAATGGAACACCCGAGGGATCTAGCTCTGAGGACAAGTCCTACGAGAAGCCTCCCGGGGCCCGAAGAATGGGTTCAAAACCCAAAGAACAGCAACACTCAACTCACCCACTCACAGGCGAAACCGCCCGAGCCCAAGAGCTACTCGGCGCCGCGGGAAGTGGAGAAAGGAATGAAGAGAGAGAAAAATCTGTTGCAAATGAGCAGTGAAGAAGAAAAAACGAAGAAGAAATCCTTATATAGGGGGAGGCTCCACCCCTGTTAAAACGGCGCACCCCGGGGCGCGCCGTTTTAATCAATTGGCGCGCCGGGGAGGGCGCGCCGTTTTAACCTCCAAAAAGGGCCAGGGCGCGCCGGGAAGGCGGCGCCGTTTTAACCCCGAAGGCCCAGGGCGCGCCATAAAGGCCGCGCCGTTTTAACTCTCGAAGCAAAGACCGCACCGTTTTAAGCAACGCCGCCAGGCTTCCTGCCTCGCCGGATCAACATCTGACGCCAGAATTAAGTGCCGGTCGAGCCTCCGTCAGCCAAACGAAGCTCATCCGCAGGCCTTGCCGCATTCCTGCCTCACTTGCACCGCCTACGTCTGGGGAGCATTTGTTGGCACTCAAAATATGATCCTTTGGCAACCAAGCCGCAGAGATGAATGATACGGCCCACTAAAGAACAGAAGCCGATAAAGATCAACTTATCAAGGGGACCCCTCAAGCTGACAAAGCCCTGAGCCACCCCGAAGGGTACGTCGGGGACTTTACCTCAGGAGAGTCGAAGTGAACCCGCAACCAACCGGCTGCGCGATCAAGCCTGCCCAATGATCCGGCATCGACTTCGTCGTGCCGCTACCCCACATCCGTCGCCCGACCAAGGACGACGGTCTACCCAATGACTCTCCTAAGGAGGAAGAATGTCCTCGGCCATCCGTAACAAGGGGCCGAAGGTTCTGTCAGCAGAAGACCCCGATTATCCGGCACGGATTCGGCTTCTTGCCATAGGGGGCCCATTAGTGGCCGATTGATCACCAATTCAAGGTGGAATTGTCCGGGATGTAACATCATCCTGCAAGGAAGCTTCGAGCACGAGTCCGTCTCAGCCAGAAGCACAAATCACAATGCCGAAGACTGAGTCAGTAGGACACCCGTGTGCTCGGACCAGACACACACAAAGTCTTGTTTAAGGCCATTCATCCTATCAAGAGCTTCGTGAACACCCCATTAAGGTCCTTCGATGGCCAGGGTGAGAGGAACAGTCGACGGGAGCTCCCGGAATCATCTCCGGGTCCACCAGACTACACGCCAAGTGAACAGGTTAAAACGGCGCCGTCAAACCGGCGCGCCAAGAACAAATGGGGGTGTTCCCCGGCGCCGTCAATCCGGCGCGCAGAAGCCAATGGGGGGTGTTCCCCGGCGCCGTTGAACCGGCGCGCAAAAGCCCAATGGGGGTGTTCCCCGGCGCCGTCGAACTGGCGCGCAAAAGCCCAACGGGGCCTTCCCCGGCGCCGTCAACCCGGCGCTCCTCTTCCTGGGGCGCCGAATTAACCCCAAGGCTATATATAGCCTGCCTTCGATAGAAAGAAAAAGAGGATATCAAGGGGGATCCGATAAAAAAAAAGAGGGCCAATCGTCCGAGAGCGAGAAGTCTTGGGGGAGAAGAAAGGGTTTCCACCGAGGGTGATTGCGATCCTCCTCTGTCCGTTCGCTCGAAGCCCTCCGTAGTCGGAGAAGAGGAGTTAGTTCCGATACTTTGCTTTGGAGCAGAAGTTTAGGTGGGTCTCGTGATTTACTTCCGACGATTCTCTCCATTTTTTCTTTCTTCTGATGCAATGTAAATGAAGCGGGCAGGGCGATGATACGAGCCCTTTCCTCCTTCATCATCTCTTTCTCCCCCCTTTTCTCGGAAAACCCCTGCGCGGGTATGACGCTGTAGCATCCTGGGCGATGATATGAGCCCACGATGCCCTGTTTCTTCTAACTTTATTTATCCGTCTTATTTCCGGCTTGAATGCCGACTGTGAGATGCGGAGCATTTGTAATGAACCCTCTGGGCATTTGCCCTTTCTATATCTGAATAAAAATCACCAATGCCTATCTGCATATTCGAGGAGTCGTTGCCATATATCGGATCGAGGTCTCTTTCCGTGGTTTCTCCGATGTATACGCCCTAATGATTTCAAGGGCAACAATGATATCACCCTCTCCCCAGGGTTTTATTCTCGCATCAGTTTCTGTTCCGTGGAGGGCCATTGGCCAGAGGAAGGCACCTCGATGCTCCCCCGGTCAGAGCCCCCTTGACCTTCTCCCATCGCCCTCCTTCTGTTCCCAGTCATGAATGGAGGAGGATGGGGGTATCCCCACAATCAAAATGCATCATCCGTGGGTATTAATGTCTCTCCGTTCATTATGCTGATTGTCCAGTGGTTTGCCCCCCCCCCCCTCGGGTGTGGAAAGCTATAAGCTAACGAGCTACTCTCTATGCTAACAGGCTCACTCCAATATCAAAATAATCCCCCTTGCTGACTAGTCAACCGGCTGGTTTATTATGTGCATAGGCCAATTAACTCCCTTCTATCGAATGCATCATGTCCTGTTCTGCTCATGACGATTTTTTTCGAAGAGTTTGTCCGACGGGGAGAGGGGACATTCCCCCATGAATCACCAGTGGATCACGGGGTCATACCCCTTCGTGGTATGTATCCTCATGAGCTGTTCGGTGAATATAAACAGGGCTTTGGCCCAACATCAAATCCACTATCCTCAAGGATATCGTGGTGGCCACGGGTTGGAAACCTCTCACAGGCTAGTCCTCGAGGGCTTCTCCTCCCTATTGGCTGTCCCTTTCGATCATGATTTGGCTATGAGTCGAGTGCCCCTCGTAGGCTAGCCCTCGGGGTTTACCTTCTCTTATTGGTCATTTCGTCTGATCACCTTTCAACCCACGGAATGATGGTGCCCCTCGTAGGCTAGCCCTCGGGGTTTCCTATCCGTTTGGGTCTGCCGGCCGCCGTTGCGCCACCCGGCTTTTAGGGGTTTACTCCACCACGTGAGTACTCCCTGCGTCTCCCCGACAATCCTTTGGGATGGGGAGATGCTGCCGAAATTTCGGCTCGAACGAGTTTAAACTCGGAACAATCGCCGCGCTCGAGTCCGGACCTCGCGCGAGCCTGTGAATCGACCCTTGAATGACTCGGCACCGATTCTATGAATAATCAACTCAATAAATTCTCAAAATCCTCCAAAACCTTTTAATAAATTCATGAATAAACTAACGACCAGTTTCATTCCGAATCGTGTCGTCGCATCATTATAATCCCTTTCCCACTCATGGGACGATTTCTTATGCTAATCACAGAAGGGTGCAAGTTCCTCAACCAATAAACTGAACAAAATTAGCATGTTCAAGCTTGAATCAAGGCACCTCGAATCCTTCCGTTACGCCTTGGTCTACGCACTCATATCGCATTAGCGCATGCCCGAATGTGTGCATCCTTGGTATATCAAACAACATTGCCAGAAGGTCAGGTTACGCCTGATTGGAGGCTTCGTTACGCGTGAAGGTGGCCTTCGAGCCTAAGTCCTCCGCCGTGTACCAGGGTCCACCCTAATAAATCGTGTGTAGTCAGTCGTATCATCCTGCATGACCGCTTGCCTGCTCTATACCCTTTATCCCGGCTTCGATAGCCCGATATCTCGGCAATTAATCAAAGGTGTTCCCTCCTCGTGGGGGATGTAATTAACGCCATAACCTTTATGGTATGGCGGACTGCTGGTCCCGACCGAACCTTACATTCGCCCGACACGGGTCAGAATGAGCGCACAATAAAATCGTCACTCATGTGACTGGCACGCCCGCGTCGTTAATTGATCATTTGACTACCAGTTAGTCAGTTGGTCGATCGACCCGCGAAGGAAAGAAAAAAAGGTCGCGAACAGGCGCCCAAGGCTCTTCCACAAGAATTTCTCAATTTCTTCTATCATTAATTCATCCAAATGGGAAAATACAAGCTTAAATAGGTTACATATCTAATCCATCCTCCACCGTTGGATCTAGGGGAGGGGAATGGAGGGCTGGGATTAGATGTGAACAACACACAAAAATTACAATAAAAAAAATAAAGGGGGGCGGCCTATTGACTAGAGAGAAGGGTAGGTGGGGGTGGGTTGGAATGTTTGACATTTTTGGTCCATTATCCCCCACTTAGCCCACCCTTCTAGAAGCCTCCATTTGAATGGTTGACTGACCCCACGTGGGGCCCTAAGACTGAGGTGGATCAATGTGAGGGGTCTGGTGGGGCCCGTGGGACCCGGGGGTCCCATTTTGCAAATAAACCCCTCTTATAATCAAAATTGCAAACCGAATAAAATGAAATAAACACACATTACACACAAATAAAGTCTAAACAAATGTGATAAATGGGGAGACTCAAGGAGGAGTCTCCAGGCTGTCTCCGAGCCAGATGGATGCTGAGGTGGCTTGAGTCGTGCTCCGCGTGCGGTACCGATGGCTCGGCGTAACTGCTCGGGTGTCCGCACCAATTCTCCCCGGGTGGGAGAAACTCGACCCTATCGAGTAAGGGTCTGCATCGCTCCAGTATCGCTCCAGAAGGTCCGGATCAATCCGCTGCAACTCGCCATGCGTGATCCATGTGTCCTCGGTAGCGGGCCATCCTCTCCATCGCACTAGGTAGCGCGGGTAGGATCCACTCCTGGTAACTGTCACCTGCTCATCCAATATATGATCTATATGCTCACGCTGCCGTGACAACGGGGCTAGAGGTGGACACTCAGGTGTGGGCTCACTCTCAATGGGAGGAGATGGCTCGAAAGGCTCACTAGGGATCACCGCTGGGTCCCTATATGCAACTAGATCCGAAACATTAAAAGTAGAGCTTATACCATATTCCTCGGGCAGGTCCACCACATACGCATTGGATCCAATGCGTTTCAACACTCTAAATGGACCAGCTCCGCGAGCTTGCAACTTCTTAATAGTTCTAGAGGGAAACCGTTCAGGTCTTACCCTGATCATGACATATTCGCCCTCTTGGAACTCTCGGTGGTGTCGGTGGGCATCGGCTAACTCCTTGTAACGTGCATTGCTGGCCTCAATGTGACGACGGATGTTGTCATGCAAACTCCTAACATGCCTAGCAAACGACTCGGCCGACTCCGACACACATGCATGGATAGGCATGGGGACAAGATCAACTGGCTTCCTAGGCCTACGACCTATGACAATCTCGAATGGACTCATGCCGGTAGACCTATTCACCGAATCATTGTATGCAAACTCAGCCATGGGTAGAATGAGATGCCAATCCCCAATGCGGTCCCTAACTAGACACCTCAAAATGTCACCCAGACACCTATTGACCACCTCGGTCTGACCATCTGTCTGGGGATGATATGCAGTAGAAAACTTGAGGTGAGTACCCATCATATCCCATAGTGTCTTTCAAAAATAGGAGGTGAATCTCACATCACGGTCAGACACTATAGTGCGAGGCAACCTGAACTTGCACACCACGTGAGTAAGGAAAAGGCGGGCTACCCTCGAAGCATCCGAAGTCTTCGAGCAAGGGATAAAGAGGGCCATTTTTGAGAAACGGTCAACCACCACATAGACTGAATCATGCTTCCTGGAGGTACGTGGCAATCCCAAAACAAAGTCCATGCTAACATCTTGCCACGGGGCATCAGGCATGGGAAGAGGTGTATAAAGGCCCGAGCTTTGCTTCTTCATCTTGGCCGTAGCACATGTACGGCACTGAACCACGATGTGAGCAACATCGCGCTTCAAGCTCGGCCAATAAAATCGATGCTCAACTGCCTCAATAGTCTTGTTTCGACCAAAGTGGCCGGCTAGACCTCCCGCATGTAGTTCCCACAATAGAAAATCTCGAACCGAAGTTCGGGGAACACATAGCCTACCTCCACGAAAGAGGTAACCATCCTGGAGCACATAGTCATCAAGGTCTCTCGAGGGTCCGGCCTGGAGAGTGGTATAAATTTGACCGAAGTTAGGATAATCAACATAGGCCTCTCTCATCTTTTCCAACCCTATGACCTCGGTACTCATGGTGGTAAGCAAACATGCTCGCCGACTCAAGGCATCGGCCACCTTGTTCTCCACTCCAGCCTTATGTTTAAGCACAAATGTGAACTGCTGGAGATACTCGACCCAACGACTGTGACGCGAGTTAAGCTTCTTTTGGGAATGGAGGTACCTCAATGCCTCATGGTTGGAGTATAAGACAAACTCCTGATGTAAAAGATAGTGCCTCCAATGTCTAAGAGCCTGAACAACTGCGTAGAATTTTTTATCATAAGTGGAATATCGCAGTTTCGCATCATTCAGCTTCTCGCTGAAATATGCGACCGGGTGGGCCTCCTGACTCAACACACCTCCTATCCCAACACCCGACGCATCACAAGAGACCTCAAACACCTTCGAGAAATCAGGCAGTCGAAGGATAGGTGTCTGGGTCATGCGCTCCTTGATGTCCTTGAAGGCGACAGCTGCGGCCTTCGTCCATACAAATGTGCCCTTCTGGATACAATCCGTGATCGGGGCGGTGACGGAGCTAAATCCACGGATAAAGCAACGATAGAACGTCGCAAGGCCATGAAAGCTACGGACATCATGAACCGTACGGGGTTCCGACCACTCAACAATGGCCCGAACCTTCTCCGGATCGGCGGAGACCCCAGTACTAGACACAATAAAACCCAAGAAGGTAAGCTGAGATGTCATGAAGGCGCACTTCTGTGGGTTTGCAAACAACTGCTCTCGCTAAAGAAGAAGATAGCCCTGCCGAAGGTGGTCTAAGTGGTCCCCCATGGTGCGACTATAGATAAGGATATCGTCAAAGTACACGACCACAAAGACTCCAATGAAAGGTCGAAGGACCTGTGTCATGAGTCGCATGAATGTGCTTGGGCATTGGTCAACCCAAAAGGCATGACCAACCACTCATATAGACCGTCCTTGGTCTTAAAGGCAGTCTTCCACTCATCACCTGGCCTACTCCGCACCTCATGGTAGCCACTCTTAAGATCAATCTTTAAAAAGATAGTGGCACTAGCCATCATGTCTAGCATATCATCCAGGCGGGGAATAGGGAACCTGTACTTCACGGTGATTTTGTTGATGGCACGGCTATCAATGCACATTCTCCACATGCCATCCTTCTTCAGGGCGAGTAAAGCGGGTACAGCACATGGGCTCATGCTGTCCCGAACAGACCCTCTCTGCATCAACTCATCGACCTGCCGTTTAAGCTCGGCATGCTCCGTGGGACTCATGCGATAATGTGGAAGACTGGGCAATGAGGAGCCCGGGATAAGGTCGATGGCATGCTGAATATCCCGCATAGGTGGGAGTCCCTCGGGAAGCTCATCGTGAAAGATATCAGCAAACTCCTGCAGAATAGGAATGACCTCCGGTGGGAGTTCACCCTCGGAGTCTCTCTCTACCTCTCGGACCGCAATGGCAAACACAGGGCAGCCCCGACTAGCTTCCCGCTCCATCTCCTGGGAGCTAATCAACATCAATCTCTTCATCGAGGGCTCACCTGGGCCGGATGTAATGGTCATAGCCTGAGTTGGGGGTGGGGTACTGGGCCCGGGGATGGAAGGCTCCGGAGCCCTAGGGCCAGTACGACCCCTACCTGATGGGCTCTTGGGTCGATGGGGTTCGAGAGTAATCCGTTGGCCCTCATGGTCGAAGGTACAGGTGTTCGACCGGCCATGGAGTGTGGCATCCCGATCAAATAACCACGGCCTACCCAAAATAATGTTGCCCACCTCCATGGGTAGGACATCACACCAAACCTCGTCACGGTAGGCATAGAACTGCAGTGGGACCAAGCACCGCAGCCTGATCGGAATGGAGGTGGAATCCACCCATGATACACGATAGGGGCTAGGGTGATCCATGGGTGTAAGACCAAGACGGGAGACAGCACCCGTGGTGATGCGGGACGGACACGGGAGACGACTCTACGTGGTATGGACCTCGGACTCTAGATGTGGACATGACCAGCAACACATGATGGGAGAGACATTAGGCCCGACACGGAGAGCTCCTATGGGCTATACGTCGCTAACAGAAGTACAAGCTCACTCGTCGTCCCATGCGAGGGAAAGCGTGGATCGTGCGCGGTTAAGGAACCGGCAGAGTTCAAGGTAGTCAGACTCACTTCTGGACTCAGATCGAGTCGCGGGATGGGTCACTCTCACGCTCACAGCGGTGACATGGACACACGGGCTAGGAACCTACACTCTCGCAGCGGCATATGACCATATACTAGCTAAGCAAATGAAATGCCAAGGAGTTAAGATCGTTACCTCCACGCACCCGGCGTGGCGAAGACAATCCCGGCCAATCACGGACCCCCGGTTAACACAATTTTACAGCAGTACAATAATTTGACCCACTCCACGCAGGGAGGTAAAAGGTCACATGCGGGGCCTGGGAATCACGCGAATTGGGTTGACGGGCAGCATCTTGATGTCGCCCGGCGATGCCGAACTCCGCGTTTTCGTGCTTTCCGAACGGCGGGTTCTGCGGGCCCGTGGGGCCCATGGATGGCGCGGTCCTCCGGATCTGCGGGGGTGGGACCCACTATGATGGGGGCCCCTGGTGGCGTGCCTCCACAGACGGCGGTCGGCCGGGAACACCGATCGGGGGTCGATCGGTCCCGATCTCCAAGCTTTGAACTAGCTACCCACGGATTTTGATTTCTGTTTTCCGGCGCGCGCTCCGGCGAAAACGGCCGCTGTGATCAATCCCGACGTCGGATCGGGACGCATAAGCTATCGTTGGAAAGCTCTCTTCAAATGCTTCAAACTAGACCCAAGGAGATCTACTGGATCTGGTCGGATCAGAACTTTAATGAATTTACAATTCCCTGTTGTACAGTAACCGAAACCTCAGATTTACAGGGTACTTGTCTGAGAACCACCATTGACCGCCTAGTAAACCTCCGATTCAACTCTTGATCTCTTCTTCAAAGTTGTAGGGGATCAAACCAAGGAACTGAGAATATTTTTGGAATTTGATTTGGAGATGGTGGTGATTTACTATGAGTTTTTGGGTGACTGGTGGTCGGATCTGGGAACAGGGGGACAGAACTGTAGCTGGGACTGAGAACGATTTTTAGAAAATATGAAATGGACGAACCAAAAATTAATAAAAATTTTGGATGAAGGGATGGATACAAGGAATACCCAGTAAAATTGGGCGAACCAAAGAAAATCAAAAGGTGGACCTAAGACTTGAAACTCATGGCGGATGGGAACCTAGATAGAACTTTGGCAGAACCGAAGTGGAAGAGTGGACGAAAATATAAAATTATGAAACGGGATAGGAATGACAAACCAAAATTTTTGGATGGTTCTTGACACCTCTGGAACATCCAGTAAAATTCCCAGGTCTATCTGAGCTCGTGGTTGATGGCTGAATTTCATGGAAGCTGCTGTGGTACTGCGCGGGCAGAACTCCGATGAAGACGATGGCGGTGCGGTGGCGGCTCGTGGCGGCGGCGGCGGCGACCGGAACTGATAGGGTGGAGTCTCACCACCAGAGGGAAGCCTTCACAGCTTCAAGAGGGAGGGGGAGAGGAGAAGGGGGCGGCCTAGGCCTGCTCAAGGGATTTTTTTCAACTTTCAAATGGCATTAATTCATCAAAATGGGAAAATACAAGCATATATAGGTCACCCATCTAATCCATCCTCCACCGTTGGATCTAGGGGTGTGAGATGGAGGGTTGGGATGGCTTGTGACCATTCCATAAAAATACAATTAAAAAAATAAGGGGGGGACAGCCTATTGACTAGGGGGGAACAAGCTTGACATGGTAGGTGGGTGTTGGTTGGAAATGTTGACTATTTTGGTCCCTTGTCCCCCATGTGGACAATTGACCATTCAAACTTCTAGATGCCCCATGTGGCATGTTGACTGACCCCACGTGGGACCCTAGGCTGAGGTGGCCCAATGGGGTGGGGCCTAGGGGGCCCGTGGGGCCCACGGGGTCCGAATTGCACCTAAGCCCCTATTACAATCAAAATGGCAAACCGAATGCAACGAAATAAACACAAATTAAACACATATAAAGTCTAACTAAATATAATAAATGGGGAGGCTCAAGGCGGAGTCTCCAGGCTGTCTCCGAGTCAGATGGACGCTGAGGTGGCTCGTGTCGTGCTCCGCGTGCGGTACCGGTGGCTCGGCGTATCGTGCCGATCAGCTGCTCGGGTGTCCGCACCACGTGGAGATTGCATTGATGCAACTCCTGCTATCGATGATCACTTTACATGCATGCTTGCCCAGCCTACAGAAGGTATGAAAAATAGTTGTTCGACGCCAGTCATCAATGGCCTGTGGCTGGGTGAGAATACACCTGACGACCCCCACGTGGGTATCATCGGGATGCAGGGCATCCTGGTCGTCACCTTCGATCTCATAGTATTCATCAGCTAGCTCCTGATCGGCCACATAGGTGACTAACTAGAGACCCGCCGGGGTGGTATCCTCGGCCTGTGTGTCCCCAATGATAAGAGATGGGCGGGTGGGACACTGGTTGGCGAAATGGCCAAACCCATTGCAGCGAAAACACTACTGCCGAGATCCACTAGGCTCCCCAATCATAGGTCCTTTACCCTTATCCTCCCGACGGATAGGAGGCGTAGGCAACAATGGACGGGCAGGAGGTGCGGGTGCCGGTGGACGGGCTGTGGGTGGGGCCGTAAGATGCTGGGGACGAGGAAGGTCCCTCGGGGGTGGAGGGCGAGGCCTAGGAGCAAAGGGCACGGGACGAGCGGGCTCCTGAGGTCGAGCCATGGGGGCCCTCGGATACGTGCCAGATGAGCCACGTGGCTCGACACTACGAAGGGGGAAGGAGCCCAACCGATGGGGTGACTCGAACTCGGCCTCGAATTGCTCCAATTCGAGAGCTATCTGATATGCCTGCTCCAAAGTGGTTGCATTGCGGCGAAAGAGTTCATATTGATAATTGGGCCGCAAACCTCTTCGAAAGCGGGATATAGTCATGGTGCTCTCCTCCGTGACTCCACACCGTAGGTAATACTCATCGAACTCGGCGGTGTACTCGGTCACGGATCGGTTCCCTTGGGAGATGCTTTGCCATTTGTCTATGAGATGTTGGCGATATGAGGCAGGAAGGTATTTCTTCCTCAACTTGGTTTTCATATCATCCCAAGTACCGATTTGGGGTTGACATCGCTGGTTGAGCAGGCTCTCCACATTGGTCCAATAAGTTTGGGCCTGCCCTTGCAGCTTCATCTTTGCGTATCAGACTCTTCGATGGTCCATCATCTCAAACCACTCGAAGTACTGGTCCATGCCGGCCTCCCAATCTAAATACACCCTAGGGTCCAAGGACCCGCTAAACGTGGGAGGGTCTGCACGCATGCCCCTAAGAATGCGGTCGTCATCCTCGTCATCATGATTCCGTCGTTGATTACGAAGACCGTTACCCCCTTGATCATTATCATATGCATAATCATCCACCACATGCACCTGTTGTACCCCAACATTCTCCGCCTGAGCCCTTGGTGCAGCAGGTTACTGAACCGGCTCTTGTTGGCCGTTCGTCGACGCGGGTTGCACCGCTATTGGGCCCCTCTCGAGGACGGTAATTCTCCCAACTAGGCCCTGGATGGACTGATCCGAATTCTCGGCCCGGTCCTCGAGGACTTTCATCCGCCCTTCTAGACGTGTTCCTATGCCATCCATACACGTACTAAGACCATCCATACGCGTGTCAAGACGTTCCATAATGGCTCGGAACATCTCGGCCATCGAGGACTCATCGGAGCTACGGGCCCGGGAATCCGCCATAGGTGGTGGTGGCGAGTATTGGGTACCTCGACGGGTGGGCATGCAACTAACACACGACCTAGACGACACCGACTAATGCAAACACTCACTAATGCAACAATGATGCACTTAGACCTAACCAATATCCGGTACGTGGCAGAGATAAGCGACCCGAAGATCACTCGCACAAGTACGCTACCTTCCCGATAGGCATAACCTAATGTTCAGACAACGCCTTTTAATATACCGGGCTATTGGGTGAAATGCAATTTTAAAACACCCTTTTTTTTAAAATAATGATGATCCTAGACTCGACTTAGACCATGCAAGACATATGCAACGACTACCCTAGACTCAACTCGCTCTGATACCAAACTGATGCGGGACGGACTGGGGAGACGACACTACATGAGACGGACACGACTCAACCAGCAATGACACAACTACTAGAGCGACCTCGGCTCGACACTAAGAGCACCTATAGGCTACACGTCGCTAACAGAAGTGCAAACTCACTCGTCGTCCCAAGCGAGGGAAAGCGTGGATCATGCGCGGTTAAGGAACCGGCAGAGTTCAAGGTAGTCTGACTCAACTTCCAGACTCGGATCGAGTCGCGGGACGGGTCACACTCACGCTCAAAGTGGTGACATGGACACACGGGCTAGGAACCTACACTCTCGACAACGGCATATGACCGTATACTAGCTAAGCAAGTAAATGCCAAGAAGGTGAGACCGTTACCTCCACGCACCCGGCGTGGGGAAGATGACCCCGGCCAATCACGGACTCCCGGTTAAACAATTTCACAGCAGTGTACAATAACTTGACCCACTCCATGCAGGCAGGTAAAAGGTCACATGCGGGGCCCGGGAATCACGCGAATTGGGTTGACGGGCAGCATCTTGATGTCGCCCGGTGGTGCCGAACTCCGCGTCTTCGTGCTGTCCGGACGGCGCGATCTACGGGTCCGTGGGGCCCACGGGTGGCGCTGTCCTCTCGGCCTACTTGGGTGGGGCCCACTGTGATGGAGACCCCTGGTGGCGCGCCTCCTCGGACGGCGGTCGGTCGGAAACGCCGATCGGTGGTCGATCGTCCCCGATCTCCAATTCTTGAACTAGCTGCCCACGGATTTCAGGTTCTGTTTTCCGGCGCGCGCTCCGACGAGAACGGCCGCTGCGATCAATTCCGATGTCGGATCGGGGCGCATGAGCTATCGTTGGAAAGCTCTCTTGCAATACTCCAATCTAGACCTAGAGAGATCTGCTGGATCTGGCCAAATCTGGACTTTATTGAATTTTCAAGTTCCTGTTGTACAGTACCCGAATTCTCAGATCTGCAGGTGAGTTGTCTGAGAACTGCCGTTGACTGCATGGTAGATGGCGGATTCAGCTCCTGAGCTCTTCATCAAAGTGGTAGGGTTTTGAACAAGGAAACCGGAGATATTTTTTTTGGAAGTATTGGAGGAGGTTATGATTTGTTATGATGTTTTCACTGGAGGGTGGTCGGATCTGGGAACAGGTGGATAGCACTGTAGCTAGCTCTGAAAACGAATTTTGAAAAAATAGGTGGAGGGCTGATAAAAATTCAAGAAAATTCGTGATAGGAGGGGTTGATGGACAGAACCCCCAGTAAACTTGGGAGCCCTAGAAAAAATCACAAATGGGTCCGAACATGGGAAACACAGGGCGGGTGGAAATTGAAACAGAAAGCAGATAGATCTGGGAAAGGATGTTGGACGAAAATGGGAAATTGCCAAATGGAATAATTATGACCCACCAATTTTTGTAGAACGTGGGGAACACCTCTGGAACATCCCCTCAAAATCCCAAGTCGAAATGAGCTCGTGGCTGAGGGCAGTAATTCGTGGAGGTGGCTGCTGCAGGTGGAAGGCAGATCTCCGACGATCCCGATGGCGGTGCGGTGGCGGCTCGTGGCGGCGGCGATGATGACCGGAACGATAAGGGGATGTGGACACCAAAAAATGCATGCCTTGATAGCCTGCTCGACCTCACGTCAGCAACGGCGCCGAGTGAAGAAACCCCGGAGAAATCAAGCACAAAAGGCCCCGCAGCCCATGGGCCCCAAAGAAAATCAAACGGGCCGCAGCTCGTGCTCACAGTGGGCTCAACATTGCCCATCTGGCCCTGCAGCGGCACGCCCCAGGGGGCCTTCAACGGCATGCCCCAGGGGGCCTTCAACGGCACACCCCCTGGGGGCCTTCAACGGCACGCCCCAGGGGGCCTTCAACGGCACACCCCCTGGGGGCCTTCAACAGCACGCCCCAGGGGGCCTTCAACGGCACACCCCCGGGGGCCTTCAACGGCACGCCCCTGGGGGCCTTCAACGGCACGCCCCAGGGGGCCTTCAACGGCACACCCCCTGGGGGCCTTCAACGGCACACCCCCGCGGGGTCTTCAGCGGCACGCCCACTGGGCTATTCAGCGGTGCACCCCAAAGGGGGCCTTCAGTGATACGCCCTGAAGTCCTTCAGTGGCACAGCCTCCAGAGGCTTCAGCGGCAAGCCTTTTTGGCTCCCCAGCGGCACGCCCATTTGAAGCCCTCCAGCGGCACGCCCTCAGAGGCTCCAGCGGCACGCTTGCTCAGCCCGCCAGCGGCACAGCGTGAAGCTTTTCAACGGCAAGATGACGTGCAGCTCATGCCCTACGCTTCCTTGGCACGCAGTGAGCCGTCTGAGGTGGCAACCGTCCATTGGGCCACGTGAGCTACCCCCTGACGACCCAGGACGGGGCAGGTCAAATGCCATCATCACAAGGCCACTTCCCGCCTTCAACGGCCGGGCTGGAGGGCTTCGGCTGTTGGAGGTATAAAAGACCCTCCGCTTCAATAGAGAAGGAGGCGGATACAGAGGGAGAGGCTCAGACGGCAGGGGAGATACAAAAGAAGAGGCAGAGGAAGAGAAGAGAGGGGAGAATAGAAGAAGAAAAGCTCCAGCGAGCCTCCTCCGACGACCATCGGGAAGAGAGCAAGAGTAAGGGAGAGGGAGAGAGCTCAATGTAATGGGGGAGAGGGTTAGGGACAGTGGCGAGGGTTTTTGGCCCCCAATGCTTTCTTCCCTTTTGTATTCCGTTCCTCCTCCTGCTCTTTGTTTTGGGTTTCTCTTTTCCTTTGTCCATGGCCTCGTCTTGGGCATTTCCTCTGTAATGTGCATATAGGGCTTTGGCCCTTGGCTCCCCATAAATGAAAATCACCCTCTTTGGGTTTCTCTATGAGTTTTATTGGCTTGCGCTAGCTCTCACGGTCTTTTATGGGGTTGTTCGTTCTCCCTCCGTCTCCCCATTTCTCCGGTGTTTTTGGGTCTTCATGTCGAGGTGATTTCTCCTATGAGCTTTGGCCTCATGAATCCTTCGAGCCCCCACATGGCCTTCCGTTGTGCTCACTGGGCCAGGGGAGGGGGAAGACCCTTGCCCCCCCCTCTTCGAATATCCAGTAATCAAATGGCCTACCCCTGGCCTTGAATCCTCTTTCTTTTTCCTGAATGGCTTCTAAGGCCCCCAGTCTGCTTAAACACTCTGTTTGGCCCCTCTAGCGATGCACCTTTCCGGCACTTGGCCGACGCACCCAATGGCCTTCAGCGGCACACCCAGTTTTGGCCCTTAGCGGCACACCCCATGTGCCCTCAGCGGCACACCCATTTCTGCCCTCAGCGGCACACACACCCAACTAGTCATTGGCCGGCACACTTGTAGCCTTTGGCTCTTGGCCGGTACACCCCCCTGTTCAGCCCTTAGCGGCACACACTTTTCAGCCCTCAGCGGCACACCCTCCAGCCCCCCCTTTAGCGGCACGACCCTTGCCCAGCCCCGGTCCATGCCCCTTTGAGGCCTTCAGTCTGTCGTTTTCCTTCGTGTTTTCCGCGGCTCTATAAAGGTGTTGCTCCCCCGGGGGCCCACCTCCAGTTGTCGGGTTCCGCCACTCCATGTGGGCGCGTTCCCTTTATCTCCCTTACGCCCCGGGTCAAGGGGAGATGCTGCCGAATTTTTGTGAGAAACTAATAAACAATTAAAAGAGGCAAAAGGAGGCAACAAATGAGCAGGATAATTAATGAAACCTTCCAACTCATCAAATCACTGCCGGCATCACAACGAGAACTGAACCGAACTAATTAATTACCCGGCAGCCCGAATGTCCGACCCGCAAGAAAAGAGGCCGAACCGAACAAAATAGAACAAGGGAAGAGTTTTATATAAAACTACACGAAAGTCAAGATAAGAAGAAAAGAAAAGCCTTAAAACAGATGATCCAAAACTGATCGGGCCTCACCAAGCATGCCCTCATTGGCCCTTAGCGGCACAGGCCATCCCCATGTCCCTTTCAACCCCCAGCGGCACGCCCTTTCTGCCCTCAGCGGTACGCTCCCCGTCAACCTTCAGCGGTACGCCACTCCTTCCCTTCGCCGGTACACCCCCGGCCATTGTATAGACTTCATACTCCAACGTATAGACTTACCCAGTTTACAGACTCTGGGCAGCCAGCGTATAGACTTCATATCCCAACGTACAGACTTCATGATAGCCAGTGTATAGACTTGGGCAGTGTATAGACTTCACACCCCAATGTATAGACCTAGCCAGTGTATAGACTTGGGCAGTGTATAGACTTCACACCCCAATGTATAGACTTATCCAGCGTACAGACTTGGGCAGTGTATAGACTTCATACTCCGATGTACAGACTTGGCCAGTGTACAGACTTCGGGCCAGTCGACGTATAGACTTCAAATTGTAACGCGTAGACTTTGCTCCACTCTGCTCCAGTGTACAGACTTCGGGCTTGGCAACGTATAGACTTCGAGCCTGGGGAACGTATAGACTTTATATCACCCCCCTCCTTCACCGACACACTCTCCGGCGGTACGCCCCTCCCCTTCTGGCTTTGTCGCCTCGCCTGCAACACCCTCTCGGCACTGTTCGACACCGCTCTCTCCCTGGAAGAAAAAGAAGAAGACCCACCCCATGAACCAGCAGAGGTGATTCAAGCTGAAGCATCCACCTCCCAGCACGCCACCAGGTCAGGGAGGAAGTGGGGGCGCCCTTCCCAGGGCAGCCTCAACATCATGCTCAAAGGGGAACAGCCATACCAGGCTCCCGAGCCCGAGGTCCGAGGCACCGAGATCCCTCCCCCATCGGGTCTCTACCCCGGAGGCACCAAGAGTCAAGGCGCCCCGTCATTCGCCGAGTTCCTGTCAGCTCGAGTAGGAAGGCGGGCGCACCCCCAGGGGTCCTCTGCGACCAGCAAAGCAAGCGTCCCCCAAGCCCTGCCAGCTGCAACTCCTGCCCAGCCAGAGGAAGAATTCAGCGGCACCCCAAACCTCACCGAATTCATGCGAGCAGTGGAGGAGGCCCAACAGGCCCCGCCTGCTCAACGGGCTACAACAGATCCCGCAAAGGAAGCCTCCCCTGATCTGACACCCCAGCCTCAGGAGGGGAGCAGGTGCGGCAAACCCGAAGAAATGAAGTTGCTCAAGGTGCGGGCTGCCGAGCGGATAGTCAGACACCTCAAGAAGATCCCGACCCGGTTCACCGTATGGGAGATGTTGTCCTTGAACAAGGAAACACGGCAAGCCATCATAGCCGCCCTCCAGACCCCAGCACAGCTTGAAGCTTGTCTGGCAGAGATGTCGCCTGAAGTGGCCGTGGCCTTCACAGAAGATGACATGCTCCTGCTGACCTGCAGTCACAACAGACCCCTCTATATGAAGGGGCAATTGAATGGCCAGCCCATTAACAGGGTCCTGATCGACCCAGGAGCAGCAGTGAATATACTCCCTTACCGGGTGTACCAGAAACACTATTTCGACGTACACCTGGTTGAGGTTAAAAATGTCAAGATTGCTGGCTTCAATCAGAAATGTGAGGTGCCTATGGGGGTTGCAGAGTTCAACTTGACCTTTGATGATTTCACCACCAAGGTCCAGTTCCACGTCATCAACTCCAGCACTTCCTACAAGGCATTGCTTGGCCGGCCTTGGCTACACCAGAACAGAGTGGTGCCCTCCACCCTGCATCAATGCATCAAATACCCCTGTGAGGGGAAGGAAGTCAGGATCTTCACCGACCTCCACCCGTTCGAGGTGTTCGAGTGTCACTTGTCAGATGCCAACTTATACTTAGAAAAGGCAAAGCAAGCTCCTCAAGTCATCCAAGACAAGGGAAAGAAGAAAATGGAATCAGGTGGCTGGTTCCCTCCGCCACCCCGGGGTTATGTGGCTGCTCCACATGTACCATTCATTGCACAAGAAGAAGGGGTATTTAGGGCAGCTCCTCTCGCCATTTACCCTACACCGGGGGCACCCTGCCTCGAAGACCTGCTAGAAGATGTCAGGGTCCCGTCAGGGATCGTCAAGCCGATAGCGGAAATTGAATGCCAAACGACTGAGCAACTGAGAACCTTCGAGGTGCCTAACTCTGAGGGGCCGCCCACTCTTTTCTATGTGGCCGGGGAGAAGCCAGTCAGGGAAGACGATGATTGCCGGTTCCCTGACGAACTGCATGACCCGCACGTCCCCATTACGGGACTTCCCCACATGACTGACCAGGCAGCCAGAATGGTCAGAAAGCAGAAGATTCCTCCCTACCAGCCCTCCAGCCAGAAGGAAATGTTTGAAAGAATGTGGAACCCACCAAACCTGGATCGACGGTTGCTGAAAATCACCAAGCACCCCGGTCTGGGCTTTTCACTAGAGGAATATTACGAGACTGACATCATATCAGTCTCGACATGGTCTGGCGACGACCCCGCAGAAGCTACGGATTCGCGGGAAGCCTGTCAAGAGGCATATCCTGGGCCCCCGGTTCAGGAGGCACACGACGAGGAGGTCTTCCTTTGGAAACCTCCCCACCGCCGCTGCCTGGAGGAGACCCCCTCTGCCTCCGAAGTGTCGACTTCGAGAGGGCACACCAGCGAGGCACCTCCACGCCGGCCGGCCAGCGAAACAAGGAGCGGAAGCATGGGCCAGGCTCCGAAATCCCCTCGATACGACCCCGTTATGTATGCCTTGTACCATAGGCAGCAACGGGAGATCGAGATGCTGAAAGCACGACTGGCCGAGTTGACCTCGCTAGTCGCCGACCTGATCCAGGGTTCTCTCTCCCCGCGGGGTGGCCGCATGCCTCGGCCCCGAGATGCCAGTCCTGACACCCCCGTCTGGTCAAGAAAGGAATTGAGAGACGTGGCAAGCCTGTTGATCAAGCGGCCAACCAGGCAAGGCCTAACACTCCAAGAGAAGCTGTAGAAGCCCTACTCCTTCCCGAGAGAGAAGACCCGGGCCATCTTCGATTGGGCCCGCCATTACGGCAAGGTCTCCCTCCCACGGTCCAAGAGGCCGCAAGACATCCGAAGAAACGGGGACCCACGATTTTGCCCTTACCACCAGATGCTGGGCCACGCCATCGAAGACTGCTACGTCTTCAAAGACATTGTCCAAGACCTCATTGAAAGGGACGAGCTCAGGATGGGGGACTATGTGGTAGCCCCGCCACGCCCCCACGTGGCGGACAGCCCCAGAGCAGGAGCCTACACCGTGTCCATCCACTACCAGTCCCCTGAAGATGCGGCTGCCCCGGCCCCCTTCCGAGCTGTCTACGATGAGTACACAGAAGACCCCGAGGTGGCCCCGTGCCTTTCTGCACCAGCGGACCTCACCGACCCGGCGGCTATGGCCCAGGAGGACTGCGGGGTGAATGCAGCCTCCATGCCCAGTCATGATGAACAAGAAGACGAGGACTCCATCCTCGAGCCTGAAGACAATGAAGACCAAGACTTCGTCAATTTATCGCCAGCCCCGCCGAAAATTGAAAATGGCGGCCAGGCCATAGTTGACAAATTGATTGAGATCAACCTCAGCACGGAAGGCGACCCCAGGCCGACCTTTCTAATTGCTCTCGTACCCCCTCGTGAGAGAGAACAGTACATAAAGCTGCTGCAAAAGTTCCGGGATTGCTTTGCCTGGAACTACAAAGAAATGCCCGGACTCAGCCCCGAGGTGACTCAGCACATCTTGTCCATCGATCCCAAGGTGGAACCAGTGAAGCAACCTCTCCAGCGTATGAGGCCGGAGCTAACCAGCCAGATCTGCAAAGAGGTCGACAAGCTCATAAATGTCGGCTTCGTGGCGGAAAAGCAATACACCACATGGCTGGCCAATATTGTCCCAGTGAAAAAGAAGAATGGACAGATCAGGATTTGCGTGGACTTCCGCGACCTGAATAAAGCCTGCCCGAAAGATGACTTCCCGGTGCCTATCGCCGAAGTGATGATTGATGCAACCACTGGCCACGAGGCCCTCTCCTTCATGGATGGGTCGTCCGGCTATAACCAAATCTGGATAGCCGACCATGACCGGGTCCATACAGCTTTCCGGTCACCCAAAGGGATATTTCATTACAAGAGGATGCCCTTCGGCCTCAAGAATGCCGGTGCCACATATCAGCGGGCGATGACCAAGATCTTTGACGAGCTGCTGTACGGCAAGGTCGAGTGCTACATTGATGATCTGGTCGTCAAGACCAAGAAAAGAGACGAGCACCTGAGTGACCTCAGGGTCGTCTTCCAAAGGCTCCGGCAGTACAGGCTGAAGATGAATCCCATGAAGTGCGCCTTTGGCGTGTCCAGTGGGAAATTCCTCGGCTTTATTGTCCGGCACAGAGGGATCGAGATCGACCCCCTGAAGATAAAGGCCATCCAGGAGCTGCCTCCTCCGAAGAGTCTGGGAGAGCTGAGGTCCCTGCAGGGGCGTTTAGCTTACATCCGCAGGTTCATCTCCAACCTGTCAGGGCGCTGCCAACCCTTCCACAGACTGATGATGAAGAACGCACCCTTCAGCTGGGGTCACGAGTGCCAGCATGCGTTCGACCAGCTAAAGGAGTACCTGAAGACCCCGCCTGTCCTGGGGGCACCTGTCAAAGGCAGACCGCTGATTCTGTACATAGCGGCCACCGAATATTCACTGGGGACAATGCTCGCCCAGAACAATGATGAGGGAAAAGAGCAGGCTCTCTACTATCTCAGCCGAAGGTTGGTGGGTGCAGAGGCTAAGTACACCCCGATTGAGAAGATCTGCCTTGCCTTGGTCTTCGCAGTCAAGAAAATGAGGCACTACATGCTGTCCCATGAAGTCAGCTTAATATCCAGGGCCGACCCCATTAAGCACATCCTCTTCCAGCCAGTCCCAAAGGGGCGCCTTGGCAAGTGGGCCGTGCTACTCATGGAGTTTGACATCACCTACGTGCCACAGAAGGCCGTTAAGGGACAAGCCGTCGCGGATTTCTTCACAGCACACCCCGTGCCCGAAGACTCCCCTTTGGCCACCGAACTACCCGAAGATGAAACACTAGAGGTAGACCAAGTACAACAAGCCATCTGGCAGCTATACTTCGACGGGGCCTCGAGAACAGAAGCGACCCCATCCGGACGCGCCAAGGTACGAGCCGGAGCAGGCATCGTTCTCAAGTCGCCAGACGGAGAAGTGATGCACACTTCCTGCTGCATTAGCAAACCATGCACCAATAATGAAGCAGAATATGAAGCTCTGATCATCGGCCTCCAGGTCACCCTCCAAATGGAGATCAAAATGCTCCAAGTGTTCGGCGATTCGCTGCTGGTTGTCAAGCAAGTCCAGGGACGGTTTGATGTCCGAAAACCTGAGCTGCTCCCTTATCACACTAAGGCGAAGCGGCTCATGGAGCGGTTCTACCTCCTCGAGATAGGCCATGTCACCAGAGGGGAGAACGCACAAGCCGACGCATTGGCAAAATTGGCGAGCTCACTGGCAGTGCCTCCAGATGGATCTCTCCATATCCAGGTAATGAGCCAGCGCCAGATGCCCAGCATGATAGAAGAAGAGTCAGAAGAAGAGGACCTAGAGGTCGCTACAGCAGAAGCCGTCAACCTACCTGACTGGAGAGATCCCCTGATGCAGTGGTTCAAGTACCAGCAACTACCCAGGCAAAGGGAAGAGAAAATCAAGCTAGTCAGAACCAAGGACTCTTATGAGCTCCAAAATGGAATATTATTCCGGACCGTGGCCGACGCCAAGCAGAAGCTACTCCTCCGATGCTTGTCTATTGAAGAAGCTTGGAGAGTTATGAAGGAGGTCCATGCCGGGACAGCTGGCGCACACCAGGCGGGGCCGAAAATGAAAATTGAAATCAAGAAACTTGGCTATTACTGGCCTGCAATGTTCAACGACTGTAGCGAGTACGCTAAGTCGTGTCAGAGATGCCAAGAGCATGCCACTATACCCAGGAGGCCTCCCGTGCAACTGCACCCAACCGCGCCCAGCTGGCCGTTTGCCCAATGGGGAACGGATGTTGTGGGCCCCTTACCCGCATCTTCCACAGGTTGCAAATACATTCTGGCGGCTACCGACTACTTCTCCCGCTGGGCAGAGGCTGTTGCCTTACGGGAGGTCACCGGAGAAATCGTGGTCAGGTTTGTCCGCCGCAACATTATATTCCGGTTCGGCGTGCCCGACCGGATTGTGTCGGACAACGGCAGCCACTTCTGCAACCAGAAAGTTTACCGGCTAGCAGAAAAATACAAAATTGACTGGAGGACATCGACTCCTTACAATCCACAAGCCAATGGGCTGGCCGAAGCTTTCAATAAGACACTTTGCACTCTCCTGGCCAAGACTGTTAGCTCTAACAAAAGGGACTGGGAAGAAAGAATGTATGAAGCGCTTTGGGCGTACCGAACCGTATACAAGACCCCAACGGGCTGCTCGCCCTTCTCTCTTGTATATGGCTCGGAAGCAATCATCCCCGTCGAACTGGAGATACCGTCCCTCAGGGTTGCCATTCAGCAGGGGCTTGTCCCCGAAGGGCAGACCAACACCGAGCGAAGGCTCGACGAACTCTCCAGTCTGGAAGGAAAGCGGCTTCAAGCCCAACAGAATATCCAGGTCTACCAGGCCCGGATCGCACGCGCCTTTGACAAGCTCGTCAAGGAACGCGAATTCAAGAAGGGCGACCTTGTCATGGTCAAGAGAAGAGATCTCATGGCGGCCAACCCCAAGGGTAAGCTAAACGAGAACTCGCTCGGACCCTACGTAGTCCAAAAAGTCTACGAAGGCGGAGCCTATGTAATTGTCAACCACCGCGGGGAGGTTCAATTCCCGCCTCTTAATGGAAGGCACTTGAGGCTGTACCCGCTCCGGCACCCCCATTCAGGTAATAATATTACTCTTCGCCCCATTTTGGGGCGGATTTACGTGATTAATGTCCGAATGATTTGGCCACCAGCCGGGTTTCCAAAAAAGGGAAGAAAGGAATAGAAAGAGAAAGAAAGAAGAAGCAAAAAAAAAAGAAAAAAAAAAGAGAAAGACAAAAAAGAAGAAGCAAAAAAAAAGAAGAAAAAAAAATGGAAAGAGGAAGAGAGAAGAAGCAAAAAAAAAGGAAAGAAAAAATGGAAAGAGAAAGAAGGAAGAAGCAAAAAGAAAAAAAAAGAGAGAAAAAAAAGAAGAAAAAAAAACAACAAAAAACAACAAAAAAAAAGAAAAAGCCAGAAAAGGGGAACGCCCCCCATTTCCAGTCACCGCCCCGCATCAGCGGGGGTACCAAAAATTGATTTAAAAAGAAAGAAACACACTCTTCTCTCCGTCCTTCCCGGGCGGTGGGTACCCCTTTGGCTCGGACTTCACGTCCGGGCCATTGACTAAACAAACTCTTCTCTCCGTCCTTCCCGGGCGGTGAGTACCCCTTTGGCTCGGACCTCCCGTCCGGGTCATTGACTAAACAAACTCTTCTCTCCGTCCTTCCCGGGCGGTGAGTACCCCTTTGGCTCGGACCTCACGTCCGGGTCATTGACTAGATAAACTCTTCTCTCCGTCCTTCCCGGGCGGTGAGTACCCCTTTGGCTCGGACCTCCCGTCCGGGTCATTGACTAAACAAACTCTTCTCTCCGTCCTTCCCGGGCGGTGAGTACCCCTTTGGCTCGGACCTCACGTCCGGGTCATTGACTAGACAAACTCTTCTCTCCATCCTCCCCGGGGGGCGAGCACCCCTTTGGATCGGACCTCCCGTCTAAGTCACTGACTAAACATACCTTTCTATCCGCCACCTCTGAACGGCAAAAGGGGTCTCTGGCCAAGTACCCCTCACTCGAGACCAGCACGCGCTACCAATATTGCGGCAAAACCAGGGAGTTGCCCGTTCGGTATGGTGGAGTGGTCCCCTCGTCCTCCCCCTGGGAAGGCGAGCACTCTCCTGTACCCTGACATGGGTCCCTGCCTGGTCCCTCCGAAGCGAATCCTCGCAAAGACTCATACCCTGCCAATGGGTCTCAACACAAAAAGAAGGAAAAGATACAAGAGCAAGGGAAGAGGAAGAAGGAAACAATATGCACAGAAGAGAAAGAAGGGTAAGAAAGCTCCCTCTGGGACGAATGCATACACAAAGAACGCGTGGAATCATAAATGCTCTGCTCTATTCAGAAAAGGGACCAGACTACATGTGCTGCGGGGCATACCCCTGTGTTACATTCAAAAAAAGAAAGAGAAATTAAGGGATGCAACGCTTAGTCGATGTCCCTGAAGATGTCCTCGAGGGGGAGGATCCCGACGCAAGGGAAGTTCGTCATATCGCGTAGTCGGCCCCTCAATCCCTCAAGACGGGCGAGCTCCGCTTCGACGGATGCCATTTCAACGTCGGCGACGGCAAGAGCTTCCCTCTCCTCTGCCACCGCCCCTTCCGCCTCGGCGAGGCCAAGTTTAGCCGCAGCGAGATAGCCCTCCAGCTTCTCGATCCGGTTCTTGAAGGAATGAACGCTGCCTTCGCCTTCCTCCAAGGCCTTTCCGTGGCGTTCTCTACTGTGGCGTAGGGCCTTTAGGGTCTGCAGATATTCGTCTGCCTGAGCATCAAGGGCGGCACGTTCGTCAGGAGCCTGGGTCTCCAGGAACTCGCGGCGCTTGACATACTTCAGCAGCAGCAGAACCCGCCGCGACCATTCTCCCAGCGGGCAGCTGAGCACTTGCAACGCCCCGGTCAATTGCACCACTATAGTATGCACCTCCCTATATGACAGAGAAGGGTCGGCGAGGAGCATGGTCCGTAGAGTGATCAGCATTTGGCGTACTGGCGCTTCTGATGACATATGGCTGACTGAGGGCGCTACCGGAGGAGTGAATTCCACGGTGCTGTCCACCTCTGCCCACAGGTCGGTATCTGCCGCCACTGAAGATGAAGGAAGGGCGAGGGTCAAGTCGCCCGGCCGGCCTGGCTCGACGAGAGACTCTTGGCCAACCACTGCCTGGGGAACGGAAGAGACCATTGCGGAAGCCTCCGGCGCCCCCATCGTTTGGAGTTCCCCTGCCCCCTCTGCCTCCGTCTGGCCCAACCCGGCCACTGCTCCAAGGGGCAGGGGTGCAGGGGCCGTCACCTCGGCTAGAGGAGGAGCTTCGAGTAAGGCCAGGCCCGAAGTCGCCACCCATGAACTCCTCTCTCGCGGCTGAGATCCCTCCAGATGCGCACGGAGCCCCGCAAATATCTGCTACAAGAGCGGGTCCTCCATCTGAGCCGGGAGTTTCGGGAAGGGCGGAAGCGGAACCACCAGCTGGGGTAAACGTCCCGCTTCCACGAGCGCAGCCAGGCTCTCTCTCTCCAAGCCCAAGACTGGAGCCGGCCCCTCCACCGCTATCGGGCCAATGCTCGATCTCCGTTTGGCCACGGCCTTCCGGATACGGCCAGGCGCCTTCCCCGATATCGGCATCGCCTGACCATGGGAATGGGAATCAGCTATTCGCCATCTAAAATAAACCATGCAAAAAGGGAGACCGCGGAGCCCGCATACTCACCTCAGCCGCTGGGACGATGCTACCCTCAGGCGCGATCTCCCCCTCCTCCAGAGGTTCGCCCGCCGCTTTGGTAGTACCGGAGGGCTCCACGGGCGTTTCCTCTCGAAGGGCGTCGAGTAAAAGAGCCAACTTGCCCATGCCAACATCGACCCCCGTTGGGCGGTCGATCAACGCAGCCAGGGCAGCCTCCTCTGTGACCTCAAGTTCGGCCGGTTCTTGAAAATCCTAAAGAAAAAGGGGGGGGATAAGGTCATCAGTCAATCACAAAAAAGGAAAGGGAGAGCCGGCCCAAACAAGCTCACACTCACAGCGGTCTTCCCCACAAGGCTCGGGGAGCCAGCAAGTAAGGGGGCCCCGAAGGCCGGCTCGGGCGGCTCCGATGCCCCGGACATGCCCACGTCAGGAGCTGCTTCGTCGGAAAAGTAGTTGTAATCTACCTCTTCCCCAGACGGAGACTCGACTGCCGTCGGCTCGGCCTGGGCCGGCAGAGGAGCTTCCACCTCAGAGTCTCTGTCCAGCACGTCCTCCCTCGGGCTAGGCGAGGCTCGCACTCCGATCTTCTTCCTCCTCACACCCCCCAATGACTCGGTGGCCACCGCGGCAACGCCTGTCATGTAAAAGAAGATAAGCCATGGTGAATCTACTGGCCCCTAGGACAAAAAGGGGGGAGCTAACCGTATAGTCAAAAATATTTACCCCCTTCAGTTCCTGCGACACGAGATGACCCACGGGCTTCCTCAACAGGCAAAGCCTTCTCGGGAGTCCCAGCCGTACCCTCGCCCGTGAGATAGAAGCGCATCGTCGCCATGCGCGAATCCGAGGCCAACTCGGGAGGCCGGTCGACCGTAGATGACACGGGCGGCCGATGAATCTCGCCAGCTTCGTGGCTCGGTTCGGTCCGCGTGACTTCGAATTCTTCGAAGGACAAGACAGGGGCCACCGGCGAGGCTGCCGTCGGAGTCGGGGATGCCGCGGTCCGCCGCCATCTTACCGTCTCTTGCCCCGCCATCTTGGCAGCAGCCAGTGCCTTCTTAACGGGCGACTGTGCCCGGGGCCTTCCCGTTGCCTGCGACAAGGGAGCCGGAGCCGCCACCGGGGTCGCCTCTGCTGGGACCACAACTTCACCCATGTCAGGCGTGGGCACGGGCTCTCCCATAGAAGCTGAGACAAAAGAAGTACCCAGGTGTCAGGGCTCCACTCCAAAATAAAAGGGGGGGAGGGAGATTCAAAAGACACACTAAAGAGCGGGGACACGGACCGGTAGGTTGGCCTGGCTCGGGACGGGCAGCTTTGAATTCCTCGAAAGACGGGACTAGTGGTACCGGAGGGACAGCCGTCGGAGCCTTAGCCGATTCTGTCTTCCTCCGCTTTGTGTCCCGCTGCTTAGCCTCCTTGGCGGCATCCACCGCCTTCTTCACAGGCGATTTAGCCCGAAGCCTCTTCGTAGCCTTAGGCAAGGGAGCCGCGGTCGGGGCCAGCGGTGCTGCTTCAAAATACGCAGGCTTCTTCACCAGCTGGAGGAGGTTCCGGTACGTGGCCATCTGCGTGCTGTCAGGATGGTCTGTAAAGAAAAGAGGGGAAAGAATAAACATGCATTTACGATTAATACCCAACTCACCGTGAAGGCCGCAGTGCTAAGAGACAAAACCGAAAAGCAAGAAGAGACTGAATACCATGAGGGCCAGTGTACAGCTGCAGCGTGATCGGCCAGTAGCTCAGGGACGTCTCCTTGTCCCGACGCGCCGCCTCCCGGACTAGCCAGCAAACGTCTTCAATCGTTTGGCACCGGTCCGTAAGGTTGGCCAGATCCGCGTGCTTCTTTGAGGAAAGGTGACAGAAAAGGTTAAAGTGGTCCATGCCCCACCCGTCAGCGTAATAGTAAGGGACGTGCAGGCGCTTGCCCAGGAGGGAGGCCGTCAGATCATCGATCTTCATTCCATTCACCCGGAGAAGGACGTATAGCCACGTGGTATCCTTATAGTTCTCGGGCTGCCTCTCCTCCCGCCTCATAAACGTGCGGTACGGGCAGGCCGAATCCCTCTCTGGACGCCAGCTCCTGGCAGGAGTCCCCTCTTCCTCTATGGGGAATGGATAATTGATGAGGTCTAGGCGGTCGCTCCCCACTTGGCACAGATCCCTCAGCGTCTTCTGATAATGATCCTTGGCCACCGGGGGTAGCTCCACCTTCGGCGTCGGCCTCTTATCCCGGGCTTCCCGGCGAGCCACCAGATATGCTGCCACCTCCTTTTCCTGTCTATTCCTGAGCCAAAGAAGATGGTCTGGCTCAATGTCAAGAATCGGCACCGGTTGCCGACTAAGGAACTTCCTCTCGGCCCCATCCCAGCAATCGGTCTTGTGTAGCCGATAGAAGGCCGTCCGGCTATTCCACCCCTTAATATAATCTTGGGTCACTCGGGGAACACGACCCGGGGCCGGTACTCTGAAGGAGGCGGGGTCCGCCTGGTGGAAGAAGTCCCACCAGCTCCTGGCGTGTTCAGCAACTGAGCTCCCCCGGACACTCCGCATGGGCAGGCCGAACTGTGCGTGATAAGCAGGGATATGCTGGTCAAACCCAAAATTGCGACCGAACCGGAAGGGGTAATATGGCTCCAGCAACACGTTCTCCCCTTTCCTGAACACCAGCATGCTCGGGCGAATCGACAGTGCCCAGTCCCTCAACTCTGGCTCCAGCAGTGGGCGGATCACGTTCTCCTGGCTAATAGGGTGGACGTACCTCTCCACCTGGTCGTCTTTGCACTCCCTCTTGTTGTTCACCAGAGGGCTCGAATGCGCCGCCAAAGTCCAGAAATGAATAGTCCCGACCGCATCTCGGGGAACCGTTGTCAACCGGCCCCGGATATCATACATCCGCATGGAGGTGGAGCCCGGCTCAGCACTGGCAAATTCTAACATCCTCGGCATCAGCCCCCAGTCCTGGAGAACGCGCGACGCAAACTCCGGAAACAGCGAGTAGACCCACGCGTTGAAGAAGTGCAGTGGGCACACATGCCGGGCCTGCCGCGAGAACTGGTGCGTGCTGATATCCCCCAGGGCCTTGTAAATTAAGCAAAGGGTCGCCGGGCACAGCGACAGCCTGATACCCCACGCCATTTGACATGCCGAGTAGATGGCATCCGACCGAATCACTGTCTCGTCGCTGTACGGCATGGCGAATGAGCACAGCCAGTACGTAAGGTAGGCGGCGTAGTGGGTCTGGGGGTCCAAGCCCATCGGGTTAGGCCCGCTCCGACGCCCTCTGGATGGGATCTTCACGTCGAGCTTCGGCTTCGCGCGTTTCTTGGGAGCCACGGCAGTACCGACGCAGGGGAATTCCTCATACCGCTTCGGCCCGTCGAAGAAATACTCCAACCACAGGGGCATGCGCACCCTCTTCCTGTCCCCGCGGGCGGGCTGTTTCCCCTTGTGCGATGCCTGGTACAGCTCCCGGTACGCCTTCATGAGGTACCGATATGAATACCCCAGAGAATAATAACCATCCCCGTTGGTCTCATCCTTGATCAAGTCGGGGAGGCATACTTCTTCATAGGGCTCCCCATCAATAGGCAAGCCACTCAGCTGACTGAGACTCCACAAATCAAGTGAAGTCTCGCCCTCCGCCGTGTAGAAGGTGTTGGTCTCCGCGCTGAATACCTCTATCATGCCGCAGCAGAGACCCTTGGAGATGGGGTAGCCATACCGGGAAGCGTACACGCTATGATAAACACTGACCCAAACCAGCAGTGGAGCATAGTTGAACAGCACGTGCTCCGTAAACTCCACCGCCCTCTCCCGGAAGCTGTGTGCATCCTGAAGCTTCAGCTCCCCAAACCAGCCCAGTGACAGCTCGTACTTGAATCTGATGGCCAAACAGTCCAAGATGAACGGCTCTTCTCTATAGCCCCACTTCAAGGGAGCCAAGAATAGGCCGAATCGAGGCGCCTCGTTGTGCACCTTTCCGGCAGACAGGTCCCATCTTGCCGGAGTAAACTGAGACGCCCGTACCAGCTTGTCTTCGGTCGGCAGCACCCCCTCGATCCCCAGAACTGGCTTCCACTCCCGCGCTTCTCCCACCAGGTACATCGGAATACTCCGGGGGACGCTATACAACAAGCTATCCCGGGCCTGCAATACAGCTTGCTCGGCCTTCTTCACGACCCGGAAGTCTCGTCCTTCTCGCGAGCGAAAATGCTTCAGAAATCGAACTAGGTGTCTGTCCTTCGGGAAGTCCTTCCGGTACTCCCCGGTGACCCGGTCAAATGTGAAGCCGCTGTCAACCCTGGCAAGCCTCTGGAAATCCATGGTCTCCCCGTCAGACTCGGATGACCCTGCCAAAGCGGCTATTTCTGCATGCTCCCGATCCAAGTCTTCTACATTCAGCCAGGTAACTGCTGGCACCGGACCCCGTGGGATGAGGTCGGCCCCGATAGCAGCAGTAGGAGCAGAGGAACCACTTGGGGCAGCCATTTATATGCAAAGATACATAAACAGAAGATCAGAATAAGCCACATGCGAAAGGAAGTGAAAGACTGTAAAAGAAGGGCTTCGCTACGAGTCAAATAAACAAAATATTGCCAATTTCTAACGAAATTTCGGCAGAGTTTCCCCTAGGCCGGAGGCGTAAGGGAAAACACGGGTGCGCGTCCACAAGGAGTGACGGCCCCAACAAAGCATGGTGGGCCCCGAGAGGCAACACCAGAAGTCCGCCGGTCGAAGGAGTCCTCTTCCTCAGCTAAAACTCCCCTTGGAGACCCTCACCGGTACACTACCCTGGTTGCCTTCACCGGCACGCCCGCAGGTGCCCTCCCCGGTACACCCCCAAACAGCCTTCGTCCGCACGCCCCCGAGGGCTTCGTCGGTACACCTCTCGGCCAGTTCCCCGGCACACCCTATGAGGGCTCCGCCGGCACGCTCCTCAGCACGCACGCCCCGAGTGCCTTCCCCGGCACGCCCGGTTGGTGGCTTCACCGGTACACGCCGAAGATTGCTCACCGGCACGCCCCGAGCGCTCCCGTGTTCCCCGACACGCACCCCATCAGGCGCTCCCCGGCACACTTGTGCCCCGCGCTCCCCGGTACACCCGGAAGCCGTCTTCCCCGGCACGCTACCCCGTTTGCTGGCATAGCCCCCGGAACGGCTCTTCTCCGGCACAGTCCCCGTGGTGCCCTCCCCGGCACACCCACGGGGGGCTTCACCGGCACACGTGCCCCATGTGCCCTCCCCGGCACACCAACTGAGGCGACCTCCCCCGGTACGCCCGGGAGCGTCGTCACCGACACACCCTACGCCCTCTCCTCGGTGCACCCCCACGCACACTCGCCGGCAGCCGTCTACGACACCGGAGATGAAGATGAAGAAGGGAGGGAACCAAAAAAATGGTGAAAGAAAAGGGGGAGGAGGCCTAGGGCCTCACCGTGCCCTATACGGGAAGACAAGGAGGGGGGGGGGGAATAGAGAAGGGGAAAGAGAGGGAGGGGAAGAGCGGAGAAGAGAAGAGAGAGAGGGGGGGGACGGCCTTTGCGGCGGTGGCCTCACCGGAGCAACAGCAACGACGACGGCCGCGGCGGTGGTCGTGCTCGGAGAAGAAGAAGAAGGACGAGGGGGAGGGCTCTCGTCTGCTCGGCCGCCAAAGAGAGAGAAAGAGGGAAGAAGGGGGGGGGATTCGAAACGGGTGACCGTTCGAATCGCCCCCGCCCCCCCTATTTATAGAAAACAAAAAAAGGGAGAAGAAAAAAAGAAGAAAAGAAAAGGAAAAAGAGAGAGAAAAAAAGAAAATAAAAAGGGGAAGGAGAAGAACGAATAAAAAAACAAGGGGGGGGGGGGAGAAAATAAAAAAAAAGAGAAGAAAAGGAGGGGAAAAAGAGAAGGAGATTAAAAGAGAAGGAGATTAAAAGAGGAAAAAATGAAGAAAGGAAAGGGAGGGATAAAAAAAAAGGAAAGGGAATGAAAGGAGAAATAAAATAAAAAGAAGAAAGAAATAAGTATATATGTATGATATTAAAAATATATATACATATGCATACACGTGTATATGCATACATACTGGTATCTTCTTACGCATCTACTCGCACGTGTCAACGTGTGAGTCAATGTCGTACGATAATAGGTGTCTCCAAAGAACGTTCCATCCCCACGATCTTGGACGGACACGCATTTACACAAGCAAAACAACTCTACCCCTGCAAGGACTCCACTAAGCTCCCAACAGACAAGGCCGTCCCCGGCACCTTAGCCACCCGCATCACACAATATTGCCATCACGGGCCCTACGCCTGGATCGACAGAACCTCTATCCTTGCGTTGGCATTAATCCCTTGCCAACGAATAAGTCCCTTTCCGGCGCAAGGCCCCGTGCCCTAGCCACCCACTCCGCACAATATTGTCATTATGGACCTTACGTCCGAATCGGCACAGATTCTCCCATTGCGCTGGCATTCTGTTCTTGCCAACGAGCGAACTTTATCATCCGGCGCAAGGCTTCGTGCCCTAGCCGACGCTTGCATATCACTCACTCAAAAAAAAAGGAAAAAAAAGAAGAGAAGAAAATGGGGTTAAAAATAGAGATACCCCGCCGGACTTTTCCCTACGCTGGGACAAGGGTAAAAATGGCAACAACCCGGCTGTGGCGAAAACCCGAAAGGGCGCTACGGGCAAAATCGGGTACCCCGCCAAGTGAAAACCCGAAAGGGCGCGTGGGTAAAAGCAAGAGGGGGCCGGTACCGGCGAAAACCCGAAAGGGCGCTTGTATCGGTAATGTGGTTCAAAAAAAAAGGGGGAAAGAAAAGAACAAAGAGATCAATAAACCAGGTCAGTCCCCGGCACCCTGTCGGTACTGACGAAGAGACTAAGAGACAATAAACCAGGCCGGCTCCCGACACCCTGTCGGTACTGGCGAAGAGATAAAGAGACTAAGAGACAATAAACCAGGCCAGCTCCCGACACCCTGTCGGCACTGGCAAAGAGACCAAGAGATCAACAAAGCACGTCAGTTCCCGGCATTCTGTCGGCACTGACGAAGAGACCAAGAGACCAAGAGATCGACAAAGCATGCCAGTTCCCGACATCCTGTCGGCACTGACAAAGAGACCAAGAGATCAACAAAGCATGTCAGTTCCCGGCATTCTGTCGGCACTGACGAAGAGACCAAGAGACCAAGAGATCAACAAAGCATGCCAGTTCCCGACATCCTGTCGGCACTGACAAAGAGACCAAGAGACCAAGAGATCAACAAAGTATGTCAGTTCCCGGCATTCTGTCGGCACTGACGAAGAGACCAAGAGACCAAGAGATCAACAAAGCATGTCAGTTCCCGGCATCCTGTCGGCATTGACGAAGAGACCAAGAGACCAAGAGATCAATAAAGCATGTCAGTTCCCGGCATCCTGTCGACATTGACGAAGAGACCAAGAGACCAACAGATCAATAAAGCATGTCAGTCCCCGACATCCTGTCGGCACTGACGAAGAGACCAAGAGACCAAGAGGTCAACAAAGCATGTCGGTTCCCGGCATCCTGTTGGCACTAAAAAAGGGGGGGAAGAAGAAAGGAGGACAACAGACAACAAAGCAGGTCGGTTCCCGACACCCCGTCGGCACTGACAAAGAGACCAACAAACAACAAACCAGGCCGGCTCTCGGCACCCCGTCGGCATCGACAAAGAGAGAAGAGGCGAGTACACCCACGGGCACCGCCCGGCTCATCCTTCGCCCGCGCTACCCATGGGTGGGGGGCATTTGTGGACACCAAAAAATGCATGCCTTGATAGCCTGCTCGGCCTCGCGTCAGCAACGGCGTCGAGTGAAGAAACCCCGGAGAAATCAAGCACAAAAGGCCCCGCAGCCCATGGGCCCCAAAGAAAATCAAACGGGCCGCAGCTCGTGCTCACAGTGGGCTCAACATTGCCCATCTGGCCCCGTAGCGGCACGCCCCAGGGGGCCTTCAACGGCACGCCCCAGGGGGCCTTCAACGGCACACCCCCTGGGGGCCTTCAACGGCACACCCCAGGGGGCCTTCAACGGCACGCCCCAGGGGGCCTTCAACGGCACACCCCCTGGGGGCCTTCAACGGCACACCCCCGCGGGGTCTTCAGCGGCACGCCCACTGGGCTATTCAGCGGTGCACCCCAAAGGGGGCCTTCAGCGATACGCCCTGAAGTCCTTCAGCGGCACAGCCTCCAGAGGCTTCAGCGGCAAGCCTTTTTGGCTCCCCAGTGGCACGCCCATTTGAAGCCCTCCAGCGGCACGCCCTCAGAGGCTCCAGCGGCACGCTTGCTCAGCCTGCCAGCGGCACAGCGTGAAGCTTTTCAACGGCAAGACGACGTGCAGCCCATGCCCTACGCTTCCTTGGCGCACAGTGAGCCGTCTGAGGTGTCAACCGTCCATTGGGCCACGTGAGCTACCCCCTGACGACCCAGGACGGGGCAGGTCAAATGCCATCATCACAAGGCCACTTCCCGCCTTCAACGGCTGGGCTGGAGGGCTTCGGCTGTTGGAGGTATAAAAGACCCTCCGCTTCAATAGAGAAGGAGGCGGATACAGAGGGAGAGGCTCAGACGGCAGGGGAGATACAAAAGAAGAGGCAGAGGAAGAGAAGAGAGGGGAGAATAGAAGAAGAAAAGCTCCAGCGAGCCTCCTCCGACGACCACCGGGAAGAGAGCAAGAGTAAGGGAGAGGGAGAGAGCTCAATGTAATGGGGGAGAGGGTTAGGGACAGTGGCGAGGGTTTTTGGCCCCCAATGCTTTCTTTCCTTTTGTATTCTGTTCCTCCTCCTGCTCTTTGTTTTGGGTTTCTCTTTTCCTTTGTCCATGGCCTCGTCTTGGGTATTTCCTCTGTAATGTGCATATAGGGCTTTGGCCCTTGGCTCCCCATAAATGAAAATCACCCTCTTTGGGTTTCTCTATGAGTTTTATTGGCTTGCGCTAGCTCTCACGGTCTTTTATGGGGTTGTTCGTTCTCCCTCCGTCTCCCCATTTCTCCGGTGTTTTTGGGTCTTCATGTCGAGGTGATTTCTCCTATGAGCTTTGGCCTCATGAATCCTTCGAGCCCCCACATGGCCTTCCGTTGTGCTCACTGGGCCAGGGGAGGGGGAAGACCCTTGCCCCCCCCCCCTCTTCGAATATCCAGTAATCAAATGGCCTACCCCTGGCCTTGAATCCTCTTTCTTTTTCCTGAATGACTTCTAAGGCCCCCAGTCTGCTTACACACTCTGTTTGGCCCCTCCAGCGATGCACCTTTCCGGCACTTGGCCGACGCACCCAATGGCCTTCAGCGGCACACTCAGTTTTGGCCCTTAGCGGCACACCCCATGTGCCCTCAGCGGCACACCCATTTCTACCCTCAGCGGCACACACACCCAACTAGCCATTGGCCGGCACACTTGTAGCCTTTGGCTCTTGGCCGGTACACCCCCCTGTTCAGCCCTTAGCAGCACACACTTTTCAGCCCTCAGCGGCACACCCTCCAGCCCCCCCTTCAGCGGCACACTCCTTGGCCAGCCCCGGTCCATGCCCCTTTGAGGTCTTCAGTCTGTCGTTTTCCTTCGTGTTTTCCGGGGCTCTATAAAGGTGTTGCTCCCCCGGGGGCCCACCTCCAGTTGTCGGGTTCCGCCACTCCATGTGGGCGCGTTCCCTTTATCTCCCTTACGCCCCGGGTCAAGGGGAGATGCTGCCGAATTTTTGTGAGAAACTAATAAACAATTAAAAGAGGCAAAAGGAGGCAACAAATGAGCAGGATAATTAATGAAACCTTCCAACTCATCAAATCACTGCCGGCATCACAACGAGAACTGAACCGAACTAATTAATTACCCGGCAGCCCGAATGTCCGACCCGCAAGAAAAGAGGCCGAACCGAACAAAACAGAACAAGGGAAGAGTTTTATATAAAACTACACGAAAGTCAAGATAAGAAGAAAAGAAAAGCCTTAAAACAGATGATCCAAAACTGATCGGGCCTCACCAAGCACGCCCTCATTGGCCCTTAGCGGCACAGGCCATCCCCATGTCCCTTTCAACCCCCAGCGGCACGCCCTTTCTGCCCTCAGCGGTACGCTCCCCGTCAACCTTCAGCGGTACGCCACTCCTTCCCTTCGCCGGTACACCCCCAGCCATTGTATAGACTTCATACTCCAACGTATAGACTTACCCAGTTTACAGACTCTGGGCAGCCAGCGTATAGACTTCATATCCCAACGTACAGACTTCATGATAGCCAGTGTATAGACTTGGGCAGTGTATAGACTTCACACCCCAATGTATAGACCTAGCCAGTGTATAGACTTGGGCAGTGTATAGACTTCACACCCCAATGTATAGACTTAGCCAGTGTATAGACTTGGGCAGTGTATAGACTTCACACCCCAATGTATAGACTTATCCAGCGTACAGACTTGGGCAGTGTATAGACTTCATACTCCGATGTACAGACTTGGCCAGTGTACAGACTTCGGGCCAGTCGACGTATAGACTTCAAATTGCAACGCGTAGACTTTGCTCCACTCTGCTCCAGTGTACGGACTTCGGGCTTGGCAACGTATAGACTTCGAGCCTGGGGAACGTATAGACTTTATATCACCCCCCTCCTTCACCGACACACTCTCCGGCGGTACGCCCCTCCCCTTCTGGCTTTGTCGCCCTCAGCGGTACGCCCCTTTGGCCTCCAGCGGTACGCCCTTTACAGCCCTCACCGGTACACCCCTTCGCCACCCAGCGGTACACCCAATAAACCCAGCGGTACACTCCCGTTTCCCCTTCGCCGGCACACTACATGCATGCATATATACATCGCGATAAGGGCATTAACAATAGCAAATAAATTAATAAAAATTACGCTAATTAAAGGACTCCTGACGCGCAATATTAATCACAATAAAAGAGGTGGGAGGGGTAATGTAGCACCCCATATAAAAATATAATAATAATGTTATTATTATTATTAGTATAATTATTATTTTAACTATATACATATATAACTTATAAAAATTTTATAGAAAACTTAATTAAGTGGAAGTAGAAACATAGAGTAATCATATGCAAAGAGTATCCACTTATCAATTGATTTCCTAGAGTAGTTAGTTAAGTGTCTTATCCTTCACCTTGAGGTCTAGTGTTCAAAACCCACGGTCCACACATATCCTCATGCGAATATTTTGCCCATTTCACCTTAACTAATCCATCTTAGACTAATTAACCCTAATCAATTTAGAAATAAACCTAATTAATTAGGGAAATGGCTAGATGGTGTACCAGCATCGCACCTAATACTATCCTACAGGCTGGAAGATCATGGGCTGAGGTGGACATTGTCCCTTTGTTCCCCGTAGAATTAAATCCAGTAGCCTTTAATACCCACCTAGGGGCTAGACCTCCCTTCCACCTGCTGTTGAAGGGCTGGATCGTGAGGTTTGCAGAAGGGATGTGGCTCCTGTGTTCGTTGCAGAGTTTTCTTCTTCTTCTTTTGTCTAAAACCAACAGGAACAAGTAGGTGTTCTCAATCTCCTAGCTAAATTAATAGTTAGTAAATTGTTCATCTCCATACGTTGTTTTCTACATATATTGGCATGTATTAAACTTAATTGAGTAAAATGCATCATGTAGTATCCTCATATTAGATCATAACCAAGCCTTAATTCCATCCGTTAACATGCATCTAAAATATTTAACCTTAAACTTAAACTTTATTATGTTAATTTAAAGTTGCAGTTGATGTAAGGATCATTAAGATTTTTATATACCCTGTTAATAACGTACATATCTTATTAATGTTAGCATTAAAATTAGTGATTTGTGGTTTATAAAAGCACATGTAGCAAAATCTGAGAGGAGTTTAATCAGCATGTTTTGTTTAAAAGTTAAACTTTATTATGCTGATATCTTATTAATGTCAGCATTAAAATTAGTGATTTGTGGTTTGTAAAAGCACCTGTAGCAAAACCTGAGAGGAGTTTAATCAGCATGTTTTGGTTAAAAGTTAAACTTTATTATGCTGATTTAAAGTGGGTGTATGTGTTATTAATGAAAGGATCATGATAATGTGTTAATAATGTATAGATCTTATTAATAATCTTGTGTTTGATGGCTGATAGAATAGCTGGTAGCAGAACTGTAAGTGGGGTGTTGATATTGTTAAGCAAGCAGTATACAGTTTATGTTTTGAACAAAATTAACTATGTACAGGGTTGTGTTAATTTTGTTATTAACAATATTAACAACTGAACTAATACAATACTTTTTAAACAACAGTAAGTGTAAACGTTTTAAACTTGATCTATCTAAATCCTTAACTTGCTGATCTGTACTGGTCGACCCCTGGTCGACCAGTTTCTGGGAAGATTAGGCCTGGTCGACCAGGGGTCGACCAAGGTCACAGCGAAGGTTTAAGTGTTTATGTATTTGTTTCAAAGTGTTAATACATATTATTTTAAGTACTTGAAAAATGTTAACACATCTTCATATGCTTCATTAGTGAGATAAACCTTTCTTTGGTGGCAAATGATGTTAAATACAATATGATTAACATTGTTAAAATAAGTGTTAACAGCATTAAAACAGTGTGTCAATATCATAGAAATGCTTAAAAAAAAAGTATATAGATCCAAATATAGATTTTTCCTAAAAATACTCAAGAAGACAAAAGTGTTCTATAAATACTGATGTATCATTTTCTTATTTTTATACATTTTTGTAAGATAGTAAAATTTCTACGTGAATAGTGTTTTCCGAAGTGAATAGTGATTTAAGTCATGCTTAAAAAAAAGGTATATAGATCCAATTATAGATTTTTCCTAAAAATACTCAAGAAGACAAAAGTGTTCTATAAATACTGATGTATCATTTTCTTATTTTTCTACATTTTTTTTTGTAAGATAGTAAAATTTCTACGTGAATAGTGTTTTCCGAAGTGAATAGTGATTTAAGTCATGCTTAAAACACTGATTTGGTCTTGTAAACAATTTTATTAGGAATAATCATAGAAGACAAAAGTGATCACCAATATGTTAGCAATTTAATTACTATTTTTATAATTTTTTTCAAATTTTTTGTTAAATAAGAATATAACAATATTTTCATTAGTATATTAATGTCGTTAACATTGTTTAATATGGTTTAACAGTATCATACATGTTCATTACAGCATTATAATACGCTCATTAAGTATAGTAATCTTGTCAATATAAATCTTTTAAACGCTTTATTAGTAATATTTTCACTAGCACTCTAACATTAACCCTTTAAGTATGTTATGGTGATTAATATTTTTATGAAGCATAATGGCACTGTCAATTAATATTTGAAGCGTTTTAACAACGTTAATAATATTTTCGATCCTTTAAAAACACCTTAATACAAATTTTAGTTGGGTTGTGGTTAAAAGAGGAGGCAGCGTCTGGCCCTTCTATTGGGTTGCTGGAAGACCCTTCTATTGGGCTTGCTGGATGGCTCTTCCATTGGGCTTGCTGGATGGTCTTCTTTTGGGCTTGCTGGATGGCCCTTCTTTTGGCTTGCTGGAAGGCCCTTCCTTTGGCTTGCTAGATGGCCTATTTCTGCTTAAATTGTAAATGATCAGCAGGCAGTGGCATGTTAAATCCCGGTTTAATGCATACATAATATTGATATTGTACACGAGTTAGTTAATGTTCACATACTGATATTGTACACAAGTTAATTATTGTTTACAGCTAATTAAGCACGGTATACATGTCTAAAACCTAACATAATATTGTACACCATTTAATCATGTACAACATACATATTTAATCTGACGAATGTATATGCATGATTAATATATATATATATAACCCATCTTACCAATGTTTAAATTACTGATGTTATAACTGCGTTTAACAAGGTTTAATATGTTTTTAGTAGTATTTCATTTATTGTAACAGTGTATAAATGAACACTGTCACCATCGAGCTTGTAACGAGTACTCCTGACCAGGGTGCCACCTTCTATCAACCCCTATATACTCCAAGAAAAAGGATGACAGCAACAGTGTAATAAAAGGGGACGTAATGGAACTCATTAACTTAGTAAATCTGCACTAGTTAGAATGGATAACTAATCATACAAATATCAATTCCCAGCATTGGTTTTACTTTATCTGTACCTTTGGATTCCAAATCTACCTTATAATCCTACCGGTCACACCTTGAATTCTATATTGGCTATAAAGAGTGAATGTCGCAAAAATATGTCTAATAATGCTGGCAAATAAGGGCCCGGTCTGGTCCTGGGAGGAGCGCCCAAAACCCGAGGGAAGATCTCTTTCTAGCGGTGTCTCGCATTGCACCGAACCACATTCTAGATTAAAGACATTCCATCACTCTCTCTCTCTTTACTTGACTTACTTGACTTGCGTGACCCGAATGGGTAATTACTTGAATGAATTGATTGATTTATGTGTATAGCCAATTCTAATTGCTGCTTGAACTTACTTGTTTATTGTGCTATCATGATTTTTATTCTAGTTATTCACTGCTTGATATCAATTGCTATTCCTATGTGGAATTGATCTATAATCTCACTTTTACTCCAGTCGATTCCTTGTTGTCTACCTGTCTGCATGCATATACATATTTTTCTTTTACATTAAATGAATGTGTAATTCACTTATAGTATGTTAGAAATTGAGATGTAAATCCTACTGGGCGATTCGCTCATACAGTTGCTTTCTAACCTTTTCAGGAAATGTGGAAATCGATCAGGACTCAGTTGGGGATGAGACGGAGTGATGTAGTTTTATGTCTTAGATTTAAACCCTTTAGTTCATTTGTCATCGTCTGGTTTTGTAATAAGGGCTTGTAGCCTAATGGTAAAGAATGACTTGGATCAGTTGTAATCATCGGTGTTATCATTTTATGGAATTTTAGCGAATTTTGAATTAAATTGCGCACTCTATTCATGGTTCGATGGTAGGATCTCGAACGGTTAGATTAGCTCGCTTTGGTTCTATATAAAGGACTGTCGCGCCTCGGGTATACTTCCGCGCTCGGGACGTGACAGGTAATAATAAACAAATGATAATAATAAGAATAATCATGAATAAAAGAAGAGAAATCATCTCGGACAAAGGCACGAATAAATAGTAAGCATCAAATCAGAAATCCCAGAAGATATAACTAAGAAAGCCCCAGATAAAAGATGCTAATGCCCACACTGCAGCCCTCTCTCTCCCCGGGACCTGGGGCAAAAGGGAATAATAACGCGGCCCTTTCAGGTCGAGCCCGAGTCTCGGGAATCACCCCGATATGGCCAGGCTTTGATCTAACCTCGGGCCGACATCCTAATTAGACCCGATTTGTTTTCTCGTTCCGGATACCTTCCGAATCCTCATTAAAATTGCCGCATACTCGGCAGACATTTGAAGGGACCTACCTCGGTTTTCTCATCGTGACTCTGCCATAGACCTGTGTCTGAATACGAAAAGGTCTACGAGTGGCCGACACGGCCGACAGTTTATGGCCTTAACACAACCCTCAACGTGATTTATTCCTATCTCTCTCGCATAATTAGCATTATTCTTTCCGGCCGCGGGGCCCCTAATTTCGGCAATTAATCAAGGGTATGCCCTCGTATGGGGGATGTAAATGACGTCGTGATCTTTATGGCGCGACGGGATTCGGTCCCGACACGAACCACACAATCGTCTGACGACGTCAGATCGAGCGCACCTTGGGCTCTTCGGAGCCCGAATAAATCGTCACTCCGGTGACTGGCACGCCCACGCACGTAATAGACGAACCGCCTGAATGAGTGAATTTTAGTGCGTCCACAGGGGAGGAGTCACACCTCAGAATGGTAGCCTTCACAGCTGCAAGGGGGAGAGGGAGGAGAGAGGAAGGGGGCACCCAGGGCTCTTCCACAAGAATTTCTCAATTTCTTCTATCATTAATTCATCCAAATGGAAAAATACAAGCTTAAATAGGTTACATATCTAATCCATCCTCCACCGTTGGATCTAGGGGAGGGGAATGGAGGGCTGGGATTAGATGTGAACAACACACAAAAATTACAATAAAAAAAATAAAGGGGGGGGGGGCGGCCTATTGACTAGAGAGAAGGGTAGGTGGGGGTGGGTTGGAATGTTTGACATTTTTGGTCCATTGTCCCCCACTTGGCCCACCCTTCTAGAAGCCTCCATTTGAATGGTTGACTGACCCCACGTGGGGCCCTAAGACTGAGGTGGATCAATGGGAGGGGTCTGGTGGGGCCCGTGGGACCCGGGGGTCCCATTTTACAAATAAACCCCTCTTACAATCAAAATTGCAAACCGAATAAAATGAAATAAACACATATTACACACAAATAAAGTCTAAACAAATGTGATAAATGGGGAGACTCAACGAGGAGTCTCCAGGCTGTCTCTGAGCCAGATGGACATTGAGGTGGCTCAAGTCGTGCTCTGCGTGCGGTACCGATGGCTCGGCGTAACTGCTCGGGTGTCCGCATCACTCGGTAGGAAGAGTCCGAGAAGGATATGGGCCAGCTTGAGCAAGAGATGTTGAATTTAGACCAGGATAATGTTGATGGGCCGGATAAGGGGATCCGGCCTGAGAAGAAGGAAAGCCCATTCCAGGAATGGAGGAATGCATGGGCCTGGATGGATTATGTACGTGGGAATGAGGATTGATTGGGCCAACAGTAGCACGGGCGGGATAAGAAGGCCCGTTAAAAGAATAGGGTCCAATGGAGGAATAAGGAGATGGGCCCGCACGGGAAGAGGAATCCGAGAAGTGCTCCATTGGGAGAATGGAGACTTTGCACAGTGGATATCAAATGAATACAAGGAGGGAAATGACCCCAAGACAAATGCAATTAAATGGGGACACACAAAGATGAACTAGACCTAATGAGCCTAATCTGACAAAGAGATGCAAATGATGACACTGCAATATGTAATGGGGGGAGAGATGAGAAAAGAACCCACCAATTAACCACCCAAGTTGTAAATGATGCACGAAGATTTTATAAGTTCCTCTTTAGGACCTTAGTGGATTAATTAAAATGTGAATTCACTCAACCACAAGATACCTAAATAGGGTAGGGGACGGGAAACTGGCAGACTCTAAGGGACTTTCTCTCTCTCATGAATGCAGACCCTAGACTGGGGGGTGGTACGGTACAACCTGCCCGACGTCCATGTTGGAATCCACGGCTCACGGGGACTTACGGAGGCCCTCGGCAAGGTCCCCTAGTCGGCTCCAAGGAGTATGGAGACGAGAGAAAACTCTACCTCGGTAGGAACATAACTAAATATGAATGAAATGCATGAATCCTATGCGCATCGGAGTGCATGCCAAAATTCTAACCTAGAAACTAGCAAGCAATGAACTAGCAAATGTAAGAAAATGAGATGAACGCAACCATGGAATGATATAAAAACAACAGGGGGAGGTCAAATAGCACCAACGTATATACATATAATGATATAATTCAATGATAAAACTGTAGTACGAGGTGCACTGTAGCAGAGAAAGACAGTCTGATGAAGACCGCTCAGGGAGCAAGGATGGCCTATGAACGACCGTTCAAACCAGGGACTAACGACAAAGTAATCAGAAAACTCAAATAATGATAGAATGGAAGTGGGTAGAAATCAGAAGCGTACCAGGATGGGCGGTCTACTGACAGCTACGTGATCAGTAGAACGGACCTTCACCGACCGTGCAACAGCAACCAAACCAACAGTCAGAGGACAGAGGAGTACCCGTGCCAGCAAGATGGACGGCCAATAATCGACCGTGTAATACTTGAACGGATGACATTGGACCGCTTATCGCAACAGGCTTTGCAGAAGACATGGCGCTGTTCACAGAGAAGAGCGGTGGTCTTCCAACGGTCGAATGGATGGACGGATCCTGGAGATCCGCACATGCTCTGGAGGACAGAGACCGCGCCCAAACCAACCGAAAATCACTTCGAAAAGAGGACTAACACAGCAAAAGAAAAGGTCAGCAAATCACTAACACGATGGGCACTAGGTGTCCCACCGTGATCGCCAAAAAATGGGCTGTTGACATGTTTGTTTTACTCCTCATTGGCTTAAAAGATGTCTTCTCTCTCCTTCTACTAAATCGATGTATAAAATAAATGGGAACAGTAGAAGGAGAATAGAAGAGTGTAAATAACTGTGATCGCCACCAAGGTGCCTAATGTGATTGACACACCGTACCTTGGAAAGAGGGAGACACTCGCCTTATGAGCAGCGTTGGGAGGATGTACTGCTCAGGAGGAAACACCTGTAAGGATATGCGGCCACACGATAGGCCGTCTAAGGGCGTTGCAGAGGATGCGAGATAAGGAACTTTCGGCAGATGAACGGCTCTGATCCGACCGCAAGATGAAGAAGAACGGCCCAGGTAACACCGCACGTCTCTGTGAACGGCTGGTTACGAACCGCACAAGGCCACCACTCTAGAAGTTGTAAAAGGGTCAAACCTCCACCCTTTCCGGCCAGCCAGAAAGGATGGGCCTCGCGTTAGTGAATTGCTGACCTGTGAAACATAGTGTAAAACATAAAGAAAAACCCAATATCAGAATTATAGAGTGTAGTAAATGCTAACATGAAAGGAAATAGACGTAACTAAGTGAAGTGGGGGATACCTGGGGAGTTTTAAACCCCTGGGGCGTCAAAACGTGGGAGTGTGTGTATGAATGATAGTGCAAGCAACGAAAACGTGGGAGAATAGATGTGTAGAAACAAACATGCAATGAGAAGAAAATGAGACTATCAAGAATGCAAGAGGACTCAAAACGGAAGTTACTCCCTGGACCGGAGGCCTATATGGACGTAGAAGGCCTCCCTCCCTGGTCGTAGGTCGCTCAAGGATTCGGCAGGTGTGGATGCACTTTTCGACACGCTCATTTATCTGTTTCTTTAGGTCGGTTTATTAGTTTATTATGTGCGTGGGCGTGCCAGTCACAAAGTGACAATTTATTGCGCGCTCGATCTGACTAATTAGACGATTGTGTGATTCGTGTCGGGACCAGAACCCGCCGCGCCAAAAAGGCCACGGCGTCATTTACATCCCCTCGGAGAGGGGAGCACCCTTGATTAATCATCGGGAATCAGAGCCTCATGGCCAGAAAATTGATTGCATAAAAACCTATTAAGAAATGTTGAAGTCCTCATACGAGGGTGTGAAGAAAGTATTTGAGCTCATCTTGGTCATCTATTGACCATTCAATGTTCGGACGAATGTCCAGATTGAGAATAGCGTAATCGTCGCGGGAAGACCGAAACATGTGTACGTCAGGATACGACAAGTTTATTGTTCAAAGGAACGAGAAACGTTCAATTAAATCCCGGTTAGAGCGGTCGAAAACTGATGAGTTTGTCGCCCCGGTGCAAGATCAAGCTACGACCATACTGCGGTGGGCCCCCCGCGGTCGAAGTCGGGCTCGCGTGGGCATCGTCAATGTTTCCGGTGCCGAAGGGCAGCGGGAAAGTGTCCCGGGACTAGATCCCAAAACAAAGACGTGTACAGAGATAGCTGGCTATAGGCCTAGGATGTGGGTCAGGCAATGACCATGGTTGGGGCGAACCCGAGGTCCAAACGTGACTCACGAAGGTCTTATTGATATTCCCACACGTAGGGTTCGGGGGAGATGAGAGTTGTCTCGTTCCATTCAGATATTGTTGGTCATTCATAGACCACTTTATGTTCGGACGAAGGTCCGTATTGAAGGTACGGTGTAGATGAAAAAAAACCCATACAAATGTATGTCGAGAGTATGGCAAGTTTAATACAAGTGTGGGATTAGATCCCTGTATATATGTCGGTCACTAACGGACCATTCATTGTTCGGACAAGAGTCCGCATTTGAAGCATTGAAGACGACGATAAAACCGTACGAGTGTCTGTCGTAGGTACGGCAAGTTTAATGCGGGTGTGGGATTGAATCCCGGTAGTAGCGGGTCAAGCTAACGAGCTATTGGCACGATATGTGTTCGGATCATGACCATGTCGGGGGTTCCGAGGTCCACGTCCGATACCACAAGGCATCATTGATTTTCTCTTTGCACCCAATCCGGGGGAGTGAATTGTTAAGTGTGAAGGCCGAACTCGCCAACGTGCGCGCTCGCACGCGGATCGACCTGCGCGGTCAGGTCGCGGGGTTCGTCCCTCCCGGCCAGGTCGCAGGGGTCAAGGGGGGCATCGCCCCTTGCGGGGGTTTCCGGGGGGTAGCGCCCCCGGAACAAAATTTTGATTATAGAAAGGTTTATATTGTTTGTTCTCATGAGAGTGGTTCATAGTCTTCTATTTCATTCATTTGTTTGGGTCCTTTCTTTTAATTTATTTATGAGTTTTAAGCTTTTCTTCCATTTAGTTAATTGTGTGTTTTTTGTAGGAGGCACGCCGGATTAGGATGGCAAGGGAGCGCGCCGGGTATGGAACCTCAAGGAGGGCGCCGTATTGAGAATGGGCAAGGGGCACGCCGTTTTAAGGGTTCAATAAGGAGGGCGCGCCGGTTAAGGGTTCAATGAGGAGGGGGCGCCGGTTAAGGCCACGTCGGGTTAAGATGTTGAAGGCGCACGCCGATTTAAGGTTCAAAGAGGGAGATGGGATTATGAGAGTGATGTTAAACCGGCGCGGTGGAATAGTCACCGCGCCGTATTAAACTCTACCGAGGGTTTATTGCTATGACTGTGTATTTCTTTTCTTTCACCCGTAGGTGGATTTTATGATACGTTTGTTCATCCATTTGGTAGATTAAGTTGGTAGGGAGGAAGTTTAGGTGTTTAACTATTCATTAGGGTGACTTAGCATGGATTTTAAGTGTTTCGTTCAAGGGGTTTGGTTCACAGATTTTACTATGTGTTGTTCTTGTCCTCGGAGGTTGCATTGTTCATTTATTCTTGAGTGTCCTTAGTCCCCTGGCGAAAATTGGGCAGCACCTCCCCCGGACCGGCACTTGTCAAAGAGAAACGAAAGCCACCACACGGATTACTCCCGGGTAAACTCTCAAAATGCAGAACGGCCTCACGGCGGTCCGTTAGCCCAAGTGTGAGTGTGTAGCGCTCAAGGGCTAGCGTACAAGAGCGACCACGACTCACGGGCGATGATTCTTTGAAGCGGGACAAGTGTTCGCCACAAGGGACATGAATATTCATCCACCGATGAACTCCTTCGAAGGCGATGCTACGAAGGAGCATGCTTCGAAGGGCCCTGGATGAGGAGAAGGAGGAAGGCGAGCGGGGGTTGAAATCGAGAGCACTGAGCTTGCAAAAGGGTTCTTCTTTTATTCATCCTCACAAACGGAGGAAGGAGTTGACACAGGGGAGATTCATCTCTGGGTTAGAGAAGTACTAGCTAGGGGGGAAAGAGGGAGATACACCAGCGGGGAAGAGGGGACGGAGCACAAGCTCCTCCCCTCTCCGGACTCACCTTCCCTCTCTCACACTTTCTCTCTCTTTTTCTTCACCTTGCTGGCGCCGGGGGACCAAACTCCTTCTCTCTTCTTCTTCTTCTCTTCACTGCACACATCCGAGAGCCTTTTCCTCCAAAATGGCCAGTCGGGACAAAAGCCAGGGAGCAGGCGGAGCATATATATAGTGGGGTTGCCTTTCCTTCGCTCGAACGGAAGAAAAACTCCCGCCACTTCATTCATCTGCGGTGGCATCCAGTGGTTGGTGCCGTAAACTATTGTTCGTCCGAGGATAGGACATTTGTGGATTTATCGGAAGATCTTATGCTGCTGCTACCACCGCCGCTGCCTGACGTTGCCATCACTGCCACTTTGCTGTCGATCGGGAGGAGGAGACACGGCCTCAAACATTAAATGTTATATGCGCAGCGTATGGTGCAGAACAGAGCATCGGAGTTTCGATGGGATGGCATGAGGTTAAAACGGCGCGGTGGAACAGTGCCCGCACCGGTTTAAACCTAAGTGCAATTGGCGTGCCGTATTAAGATTGCAAATGGGCGCGCCAGTTTAGCTTTTGGGCAAGTGTGGCACCGTTTTAAGCATCAAAGGGGGATGGCCCCTTCAACAGGAGCACGCCGGATAACCAAAGCAAGGAGGGGCATGCCGATTAAGGGCCTTGCCACGCCGTTTTAAGCACCGAATAAATTCTTTTCGAAGCCATGGCTATTTATACGAACGTTGGCGTCCTCGGAATGTTTTAGTTGCGATGCATGGCTTCCGTAATTTTCCGTTCGCAGCTTCTGGGGCTCGGTCCAGGGCTTTGCGTGACTTCCGGCATATGCCGAGATTGTGCCGGAGTTCCCGACTTTTCTTTGATTCAACTCTCGGCACGGCCGGCTGTAGAGTTGTGGCCGTATCTTCCGTCCCGGGGGCTCTCTCATCGGATAGCGGACCACCAAGCGAGTCCTCATCTTGATCGGGTAAGGTATGAGGTTTATTCGGCATTTCCATCTTCGACTCACGCTCAAATGTGTAGAAGCGAATGTCGCAATGATTATCATCATCATCATTTTTTGGCGTCCACAAATGCCCCCCACTCGCGGGTGGCGCAAGCGAGGGATGAGTGTGCGGGGCTCGCGAGTGTAGAGTTCTTTGAGAAGATATCTATTCTTCTGGGCTAGTGGCGTACTGGTCCGGTGCTGATTCATGGGAGAGCGCTCACTCCTTCAGTGAAGGGATGAGGGAACTACTCCACCGCGTGTGCACGTGGGCCAAGAGTCCTTTTGTTCATCGACTTGGATGGGAGGTCCGAGCCGGAGCCAATGTGGTTTCTTTTTGTTCTTCGACTTGGGCGGAAGGTCCGAGCCGAAGCAAAGGCATTTTTTTTTGTTCATCGACTTGGACGGAAGGTCCGAGCCGAAGCAAAGGCATTTTGTTCATCGACTTGAATGGAAGGTTCGAGCCGATGGCTAATTCGCCGGTGGGACTGGAGATTGCAATACTGGGGTGGTTTATTCATTGGCACGGGGTTAGTGCCAAAGCAAGGGTCTTTTTATTCATGGCTTCAGATGAAAGGTCCGGGCCACTGGTTTGTTCATCGTTGTCGACAGGGAGTCGAAAATCGACGTGGTTTGTTCATTGACATAGGGCTTAGTGCCAAAGCAAGGGTCTTTTTATTCATGGCACCAGACGGGAGGTCCGGGCCACTGGTTTGTTCATCGATGCCGAAAGGGAGTCGGAGATCGACGTGGTTTGTTCATCGGTATGGGATTAGTGCCAAAGCAAGGGTCTTTTTGTTCATGGCACCATACGGAAGGTCTGTGCCACTGGTTTGTTCATCCATGCCGACAGGGTGTCGGAGACCGACGTGGTTTGTTCATTGACACGAGATAAGTGCCAAATCAGGGGTCTTTTTGTTCATGGCTTCAGACGTAAGGTCTGGGCCACTGGTTTGTTCATCGATGCCGACAGGGTGTCAGAGACAGACGTGGTTTGTTCATTGACACGGGATAAGTGCCATAGCAAGGGTCTTTTTGTTCATGGCACCAGACGGAGGGTCTAGGCCACTGGTTTATTCATCGATGCCGACGGGGAGTCGGGGACCGACGTGGTTTATTCATTGACACAGGGTTAGTGCCAAAGCAAGGGTCCTTTTGTTCATGGAACCAGACGAAAGGTCTGCACCACAGGTTTATTCATCGATGCCGACGGGGAGTCAGGGACCGACGTGGTTTATTCATTGACACGGGGTTAGTGCCAAAGCAGAGGTATCTTTCATTCATGGAACCAGACGAAAGGTCCGGACCACACGTTTTATGCGTCGGTGGGACTGAAAATATTTTGATCTCCGGCAGGACTTGACGAGTCGACATCCCTCGGAGGCTTCGGTGATGATTTTTTTTTGGGTTTTTTGCATGGAAACCATTGTTAAAAGTGAATTTGTAAAAAAACCATTCCTAGAAATGTATTAGCAGGTATATCACTCTGTAATCTGAATTGTGCAAAAATGCCATATTTATTTGCATGTATATCACTTCTTTTTACCAACAATTTGTAAGAAAATCACACTTAAATGACATTTATGCACTCTTTGAATTAACTCAGTGATATACCTGCTAATACATTTTTAGGAATGGTTTTTTTGTAAATTCACTTTTAACAATGGTTTTCATGTAAAAAACCCTTTTTTTCTCTTCTTTTTTCTTTTTTCTTTTTTCTCTTCTCTTTTTTTCTTTTCTTCTTCTTTTTTTCTTTTTTCTTTTTTTCTTCTTCTTTTCTTTCCCTTCTTTTTCTTCTTCTCTTCTTATTATTTTTTTTCTTCTCTTCCTTTTTGAACAACTTTGGGTAGCTACCGGCGTGGATGCCGATAGTGAAGAGCTGTTGGCTTGGATGCCAATAGTCGGAAGCCGTCGGCCTGGATGCCGGTAATTAGGAAGCTGTCGGCATGGACGCCGATAAATCTGAAAGCTGTCGGCTCGGATGCCGATAGTGAGAGAGCTGTCGGCTGGACGCCGATAATGACATAGTTGTCTGCTCGGGGGCCGATGATTGAAAGCTGTCGGCTCAGGGGCCGATAATTGAAAGCTGTCGGCTCAGGGGCCGATAATTGAAAGCTGTCAGCTCAAGGGCCGATAATTGAAAGCTATCGGCTCAGGGGCTGATAATTGAAAGCTGTCGGCTCGGGGGCCGATAATTGAAAGTTGTCGGCTCAAGGGCCGATAATTGAAAGCTGTCGGCTCGGGGCCGATAATTGAAAGCTATCGGCTCAGGGGCTGACAATTGAAAGATGTCGGCTCAAGGGCTGATAATTGAAAGCTGTCGGCGCAAGGGCCGATAATTGAAAGCTGTCGGCTCAGGGGCCGATAATTGAAAGCTGTCGGCTCAAGGGCCGATAATTGAAAGCTGTCGGCGCAAGGGCCGATAATTGAAAGTTGTCGGCTCGGGGGCTGATAATTGAAAGCTGTCGGCGTGGGAGCCAACAATTAGGAAGTGAGCCACGAGGGCAGAGAGGAGGGTTTATTTCTTTACCGGTCTGGACGGTGGGTCCAAATTAAAAGGGGTTCATCGCCCAAAGGGATGGGGAGGAGAGTTTGTTGATTCGACAAGGGTGTTCCTTATCCGGAGGGACGGAGAGAAGAACTTGTTGATTCAATGGCCTGGGCGGGAGGTCCAAATCAAAAGGGATATTCGTCACCCGAAGGGACGGAGAGAAGAGTTTGTTGATTCCAAAAAGGATATTCATCGCCCAAAGGGATGGGGAGGTGGTCAAGTTGCTGACACGGTCTAGTGTTAGCGCAAGGAAAAGGGGATGATTCCTTACCCGAATGGCAGGCTCGGGCCAGGGTGAAAGGTCGTTTCATTCTTTAATGCGCCTGGGGTACCAGCTGTATGAAGGATCTTTTTAATTCCTTGGCTGGACGGAAGGTCCGAACCAGAGTGGAGAGAATTCTTTTTTAGTTCTCTAGCCGGATGAAAGGTCCGACCTAGAGTGGAGAGAATCTTTTTGTTCTCCGGCTGGACGATAGGTCCGAGCCAAAGTGAAAGGATTTTTTTGTTCTCTAGCCGGACGGAAGGTCCGATCTAGAGTGAAGAGAATCTTTTGTTCTCTAGCCGGGCAGAAGGTCCGATCTAGAGTGGAGAGAATCTTTTTTGTTCTCCGACTGGACGGCAGGTCTGAGCCAAAGTGAAAGGATCTTTTTATTCTCTAGCCGGACGGAAGGTCCGATCTATAGTGGAGAGAATCTTTTTGTTCTCCGGCTGGACGACAGGTCCGAGCCAAAGTGAAAGGATCTTTTTATTCTCTAGCCAGATGGAAGGTCCGATCTAGAGTTGGAGAGAATCTTTTTGTTCTCAGACTGGACGGCTGGTCCGAGCCAAAGTGAAAGGGTCGTTTTGTTCTCTAGTCAGACGGAAGGTCCGATCCAGAGTGACAGGGGTCTGTTTGTTCTCTGGCTGGGCGACAGGCCTGAACCAAAGTGAAAAAATTTGATGTTCTACAATGCGCCAGGAGTACCGGCTGTGAGATCTGAACCCAGGAAAGTGGACCGCAAGGGCCAGAGTCGGTGTTGCAGAAATAGGCCGTGGAGGCAAAAAAAAATCAGGGAAGCGGACTATAAGAGCCGCAATCAGGAAGCTGGCTACAAAAGCCGAAATTGGGGAGCAGGTTATGAGAGCCCGAGTCAGGAAGCGGGTTGCAAGAGCCGAAATTTAGAGATTAGCAAGCCGCGGGGATAGGAAGTAGGCCGTGAGGGCCAAGATTGGGCTGTACGAGCCAGCACTGGGAAAGCAAGCGGCAATAGCCGAAATTGAGTATATTATTTTTTTATTTTTTTATTTATTTCTTTATTCAAGCATGCAGGCATTCGAGAGCAGGCATAACATAAGTATAAATAAGACAGCTCCCTCTACAGGGGATGGGATAGGGACATCGCTCGTATTCGCAAATGTGGTGCGGGCCACGAGGCACGACTAAGGGGTGGTGTGCCCGTCAAGAGGATATCGCATGTCTTTCATGTACAGCTTAAATTCATGCATTTCACCCGAGGTAATTCTCTGTGGAGTAGAGGAGCAAACGTGTGAGAAAAAGGCCCTAAACATGGGGATATGCAGGTTTTCTATGCAACACTCGAGGTTTACTCTAGCGCCTACACATGGGTTTCAGGCTCTCGATTTCGGTAGCTTCGCACAGCCCCCATCTGTTTATTTTGGTAGCGGATTTCACCGTTCAGCGCGAGTCTCCTCATTTATTTCAGTGGGGATTCCCGGCTACAAGGATTCGTCCTTATTAGAATTCTATTGCGGATTTCACCGTTCGAAGCGAGTTTCTTCATGTGTCTCAATGGGGATTCCCGGCTACTCAGATTCACGTTTCTCTCTTCTTTTTTTCTTTGCATCATTTTTTTTCTTTTTTCTTTAAGTGGGGGTAGGCAGCTTTTTCCTCACGATTACCTTTCACACGAGGGCAGAAATTCAAGCATCCGTAGAGTGCTAAGAAGAAAGTCGGGCAATCCCTATGGTTGAAGACCATTGAACACATTAAATGTGAAGTGGGGAGTGTTGCCTCGGGTTCATTTTGTGAGTTGGGCTTAGCAGTTTAGCCATGACTCTTCCCTCTTGACGTGTGCACTCGCTGTAATTGGGTTCCCTTTGAGCGTATGCCGTGACGCCTGGGCATCCGGAACCGGGGTGACATTATTTAGCAAGGAAACATGGTCCTAGAAAATTTCAAGGAGGTGCATTATTCTATAGTATAGATAAGCATGCAAGCAGGGTAGCCAAGCATTTTTTGTCTTTTTTTTTTCTCTTCTTTTTGCGTAAGAACATACTGTCGTTACGTATAGGTGTAGTGGTAGTAAAGGTATTAGGGGAGCAGACCACGAAGGGCCGAAAGGATATTAGGGAAGCGGGCTATAGAAGCCAAGGGACATTAGAGGAGCGAGCCATAAGGGCCAAAAGATGCCGGGAAGTAGGCCATAAAAGCCGAGGGGTATTAGGGAAGCAGGCCGTAGAAGCCGGGAGATGCTGGGAAGCAGGCTACAAAGGCCAAAGGTTGGAGGAGCAGACATCGAGAGTCGAAATTAGGCAGCAGGCCCCGAAGGCCAAAGGGAAGCAGGTGGAGATTCTAATTAGAAATCCACTTAAACAAATAAATTAGAAATAATGAATAAATAAGGATGAAATAGCATTAATAAGCACGAGGTGCTAAGATGGAGTTTGTGATCGCCAGAGACACGAGGCCTCAAAAGATATAACAAATAATAAACATGTAGGGATCGCGAAAAATACCTTGAATGCGGGGATGTGAGTGCTCCTTTCTCTTCCAATCGGCCGGCCGATGAAGAGAGTTCTTCAATTTGATTACCCTTGCAAAAAAGACACAAACACCAATAAAAGATAGGAATTAGAACATGGTGAGTGTAGCATCAAATCCTAAATAAAAATATGAGCATGATAACATGGTGAAGAACACACCTTAAGGGTGGTTGCCCTTAAACCCCTATGCAAAAGGGTGATAATAATATGGTGTATGAAGATGTAAATATATGAATAAGGGAAAGAGTGCAAGAGTTGTACTTATGGGAGATACTCAACGTGGTTGAGTTAAAAAAAACTAAACATGAATATGAACATGCATGCCTATGAATAATGATAGTAAAAAGAAGAATAAAATAAAAGAGGAGCCTGTTGCTTGTGGCTTTGATGCTCGATGGGGAGAAGACTTCAAAAGGATGATGCAGTGAACCGTGGAGAAGCCCCTCCTTCAGCCACAGCAACAGCAACCTGCGAAGAAGGAAAGAAAGAAAACAAAAAAAAAACAGAAGAAAGAAAAAACAGAAGAAGAAAGAAGCAGAAGAAGAAAACCGGAGGGAGGAAGAAGAGATCGAATCTTATTAACAGAGCCGCCGGCTCTATTAAATAGAACAGATCAAATATAGCAGAAGATAAGAACGGGAAAGAGTCCAAAGAGGGAAGAATTAAGACGGGGAAGTGACCAAACAAAGCAAGGACTCTCTGGGAAAGGCTGCGTTCGTTTAGAACCCAAAAGGTGAAGCACGACTTGGACACGGGCGTCAATTCTTAATTTGACGACCTACCAAAGGGGCGTTATTAAAAAAATGCCTTAGATAAAGACGTTAATTCAAAATTCAATTTTTAGAAATAGATGAAACACGTCTGCGTCCAAGGCGTGATTTAAAACGCGCCCTATCAAGGGACGTTAATTTAATATATTCAAAATAGGGCCAATTTTTATTTCTCAATATTATTTTCCCATTTTTTAGGTGGAGGTGTATCTCGTTGCGCTGATTCCAACGACTATTTTTGCGTATTTTTCTGACACCCGGAAGGCCACCAAATCATCTCTGGAAGAGAGTGGAAAATAATATAAAAAAATCAATTTAAAAAAGTGACGACCGTGCATAGGTCGTGAATTTGATTTTTGATTTTTTTTATTCTTTTCAAATTCAAAATAACGTCTCATGGTAGGTCATTAATTATAAAATAATTCTGAAAAATTCTTAGAAAAATCCAGAAAAATTTTTAAATAGAAAATAAGTGGAATTGACACCTCCATGAATAGTCGTCCATTTTTAAGAAACGCCCAAGACTAAGTCGTTATTTAAAAGACGCCCCATGTCAAGTCGTTAATTCTGAAAAATTCATAAAAATAGAGAAAAATGTCCAGAAAATCCAAAAAAATCCAAAAAAATAGGAAAAAATAAGAAAAGTGAGGAAAAAAGGAGAAATCTAAGAAAAGTGAGAAAATCACTCAAAAAAAGTTAATTTGAGGGTCAAATTGGGACATCGCAGGGTAATATGAGATACACTCACGGTAACGTCAATTTTGGCGTGTCTACAGCTGCCCCGCCTTGGCGTCTGCTTTACAAGGGAGCAGAGCAAAATGAAAAGTAGATGCCAAGGTGTGATGAGACACGCAATCAACATCACTTGATGAGAATTAAATCAAAAGCTCGAAATGAAGCAATCTCGGGAAATTTAATGAAATCAACGATGTTTGGATAAAAAGGGGGAGTGTGCACGCGGGCACGAAGGAGAATGATCAACTTCCAGCGCGGTGGAAGTACCCCAGGTCACAAAGCTGTAGGTTTCACCATTGGGGAGCGGTTACCAGCCAATGTGGACGTGCTGCAGCCAAGGTGGATCAAAGGAAAGGAGATAAAATAAGATGATAAAAATCCAAACAAGGAGCTTTCGAGAAAATGACCCAAAACAGCGACAAAACGAACTGAGGACACAATTCGGCAATGAATATCTCATATCTGGGATGGTTAAGATCAATTTGAGTCTTCAAATCAGCTTATCAGAGTGATTTTCCAACGTTATTTCAAATTCCTACATGAATGCATGCTGGGTTTAAAAGGAAAAAATAAAACAAATGAAAATATAAGATAATCAAGGATAATATTGCTAAACTGCCAAGACTGAGTCAAGAAACCCATTCAGCGAGCTGATACTAAGTCGAAGCCCGTTTATCCGCGCACCAACTCGTAAAAGGGAACCATCGTCCTCAGTCTTGGACGGCTCAACGGCCTATCCGTGTGACTAAGACTCCTCTGGAATCATCATTGTTTTTGATGAAGGGGAACTCAAATTCCAGATTTACCAAAGCCACAAGGTCCTTGATATAATCTAATAGTTTAATAACATATAGTAGAATGCATACAGGGAGATGGCGATGGCAATGAGCATGGTGGAACTGAGAAATGAGCTGCCGTCACCGTGGGGCTTGAATGATGATGCCCAGTCGGTGGGACCAAGAGCTTCTTCCTGCGCTCAAAAATTCATCAGCCAAGATATAAAAGATAACAAGCAATGAATAAGGCATTTAAGCATAATCATCAAAGCATGAATCAAAGCATCAATCAACCATTATGAGTTGAATCATGATATTACAAAGCATCATTATTTGTTATTTCGTCATGAGGATGACAATCTTGGCTAATCAAGATGTAGAGTTGAATGATCAGAATGATATAATGCCCAGTGGCAGAATTGATCAAGAGAAATTAGCAGGAGTTGATTGAAAGATCTGGAGATGAATAATCAGAATGATAACCAGGAGATATAACCAAAAAGATATGAGGAGATGATAACCAAAAATGCCCAGGGTGGCATGTCATGAAAATATCGGGAGGAATCAATAAATTGATAGCAATGAATGGAGAGGACTCATCCCGTGCTCTTGGTCCTTACAAAGTTGTCGTTCCAGTAAAAGCACCATTAGAAAAATACAATGCAATTTTTTTGGATTTTGAAATATGCAAATTTTTATGAGTTTTGAAAAAGATATTCAAATTTTTATGGATTTTGGAAAATATTTCAATTTTTATGAATCTTGGAAGAAATATCTGATTTTTTGTTTGATTTTGCTCAGGAAATATTCATTTTTTTTGGATTTTTCACAAGAAATATATATATATTTTGGATTTTGGCTTAGACATAGCTAATGCAGCATCAAAGGGTGTTTAAACCATTAATTGGGGGTCCTCATTCCTTCCCTTTTTGCTAAAATTTCCCAAAGCCGGGCGTGTATTGAAGGGTGGCGTCCTATAACTGACTGCCCTTGATTAACGGTGCCCCTACCAAGGCCATACCTGAGAAACATTCGGTCTTAGAGGGAGAAGAGAAGAATAATTGTGACAAGCTTTATGCAGGATGGGAGATGTCGGGGCTCGAATTCCTTCCAAGATGTTTCCCCTCAAAGAGGTAGTCTGTTGCGCTGGGGCTTTGTACCTTTGATTTTTAGACCCTTGACATGCATATGACCAGGGTTTTCCCTGCGGGGACTTTGCCACTCTTGTCATGCCACAATTCACAATTTTGCTTTTATCAAAATTTTGACTTGATTTTCAGAATAGCCCTTTTGGCGAGATGTATATCATGAAAACTCATATGAAAACTCAAATCGATTTTGGGTCAAGACTGCCCCTATTTGAGACTCCTCTCGTATTGGTGAGTACCGAGGTTGGTCATCTCATCCGTCAACCTCTTGCCCCTGCATTCGGCCGAGTAAAGAAGAGAAAAAGACTTTCAGGAATACTCATGGTATGGCCAAAGTAGCAACGGTGTTTTATCAAAGGAGCCGGCTAAGGACGCCGTGAAGTGTGTGAAATGCCCAGCTAAGGGTTACTCTTAACAAGCGAGGAGAGAATGTTGAATTCCCAGCACGGAGTTCTTATTAACCAATGTGCTGCATAGCAAGCCTAAAGACTCTTTTGAGAATGATTTAATTAAGATAGATAAAGATCTAAAACACCACTCTTTATCTTGTTAAGAAGCACTTCATTTTGAAAATCATGCGTGAAGCAATGAGGGAATGATATCATAAAAATACGTACTTACGCCAATATGTTACCTTGCAACCTTCGTTGAAGCGGCTGCCGCGAGAGGCGATCTTGATCATCGTGGGATATTTCTCTTTTGCAGTCAAAAGAATTGGAAGCAAAGGATTTGAAAGTGGCTTAACAAGAAGGAGTGGTGCCAAGACCAGACTCAGACGAATAAGGAGAAAAGGAAGACGAGGGCTAGAACTCCCTCGCTAAAGTGCGGAGACCCTGATCACATGGAACAGTCTACAGAAGAAGCGGAGAATTAGAAGGAGGAGTGAGGACTAAAGCCTCGAAAGCAGTGAGTGAATGGGCAGATGCCCAAGGCAGTGGATGTGGAAGAAGTTGGGTCGGACCCAAGATTAGGGGAAATCAGAGGAAGAAATTAATAGATGGAAAGAGGAAGATCCGGAGGGTCCGGAAGCAGTGGAGGAGAATCGTGATAGGAGGAATCATCCGGAGGCTCCGGAGGGATAGAGTATCGAGGGACGCGGTGCCCTGGGAAGAAATAGGGAAAAAGATGATGGAAAAGGAAGAAGAAAATGAAGGATGTGATGTCTGGAAGAGTAGAAAGATGAATCGGAAGAAAGATGGAGGTTCCGGAGGAAGAAAATGGAAAGGGGCGTCGTGCCCGAAGGAAAGACATGAAGGATCCGGAGGGTCTGGGAGTAGAGGAGGAGAATCATGAGCGGAAGAAGAATCCGGAGGCTCCGGGGGATTAAGATGGAAAGGGGCGCGATGCCCGAGGGGAAAGTCCGGAGGTTCCGGAAGAATAAGGTGGAAAGGGGCGCGATGCCCTGGGAGAGAGTGAGAGAAATCCGGAGGGTCCGGATACAAGAGCTGAAAAGGGACGCGATGCCCTGAGAAGAGATTGGGGAGGGGGCAACGCCCGAGCAATGTAAGGGGACCCACAGATCCCGTGGATGAAGATGAATAAGATGGGAAATGCGGAATATCCGGAGGTGCCGGAAGGCGGGGAAGATACGGGTTTGGAAACCCGGGAATCAGGAGATGCAATTGTATGCAAATGTGATGCAATGGATGCAATGAATAGAATGAATGGATGAAAGAAAAATGCATGAGATGCAAAGAATATGAGGAATATGAAGGGCGAGAGGGCGAGATCCTCCTCTTTCCCCTTGGAGTGGCCCATGAAGAGAATGTGATGGATAAAAACATGGATGGAGTTGAATGGAAGGTGGATAAAATAGTGGAAGGCCCCGTAGTGCCAAGATAACTGCCCCTCCACGGCAGTAAAAATGTATAACCAATTAGCCCAATGAAAGAAGCTTCAACAATAAATGACAACCCCCTTGGAAGGCAAAGATCAACAATGTAAGGGAGTTGGAAAGTTGATACAGGAAGCATTGCCGTGCCCATTGATTTGAACGGAATAGGAATTCGCCCCTTGTATGGAAGAATGGGTTTAAGATTTGGAAACTGGAGCGAGGGGTGCCCTGCCCGGCCCTTGGATGGCATCAACACTTGGCATTCTTTTTTAGCGAGCAGTGTCGGCGACTTGGCATCTTCGACCATGCTTGGCACAACAACCCGGATTGGCATCCGGCAAATAAACTCTTGCATTTTGAATAGCTCGACCGTGGCCAAATCTTTCTTGCCCGGCTCTTGCTCATCTTCGGCACAAGTACTTTTAGAAGGCCGCCCGTTTCGAGTAGTAAAGGGGGGTGAAGCGGAGGCGGAAGGTTCCATGGATGGTGGAGGTATAGTGGAAGGTGTTGGAGAAAGGGTGAGTGGAAGCGAAGGTTCAAACACGTCGAGCTTCCCCCTTTGCTCGGAAGCAGTAGGGGTTGGCTTGAGTGCAAAAAGGGGTGGACCTTGCTCAGGATTAGCCACGGGTAAGGGTGATAGGTTAAGTGGTGGAATAGGGGAAAGGCCTGGCAAATCTGTTTTTGGCGTTACAGGGATAATGGACGGCTTTGGTAGCGAACAAAGAGGAGGGGTAATAGAAGGCTCGGCAGAGACCGGCGTAGTGAAGGGTGATGGAGGTTCGGCGGAGGCCGGTGGAGTGGGGAGTAGTGGAGGTTTGGCGGAGGCCGATGGAATAGAGGTTAATGGTGTAAAAGGAAGGGGTTTGGTGCGCTGGAAATGTCGGATGGGGCGAGAGGTGTCAGGTATAGGGGAAGGCGCATGATGCACCGGTGTGGGTGACTGGAGTATCGACCCATCATCGTAACACCAAGTATTGGGGTGAGGAGGAGACTCATGGTGCGGCGGTATGGGTGATTAGAGTATCGATCCATCATCGTAACACCAAGAGGTCCCATAAATGGGGGTTGGATCGGGGACTGTGGCATAGTCCTAAGCATAGGGGTCTTCCGACAGTGGAGGAAGAGGATGGCGAAGGAAACTCGGAAGGGATGCCTGCGGAGCTTCATCATCGTATACCGCTTCAAGTTCTTCAATTGCCGGTTCTTCATCATCAAATGCAAGTGGACACTGTAGTGGAGGCGTATATGTGGATGGAGGAATGTAATGATGTTGCGTATGTGGAGGTGGAAGGCCATATGAATGAAGTGTGCGGATGGGTGGAGGGCGGACGGTATCCACTTGATCGTCGAAATCTGCCGGCTGTTGCTTGCTTGAGCTGCCGATACCATAATCATCTCTCCTATCTTTCAACTCTTTCTCCATCTTTGTAATGTTATTTAAAGCGGCATGGAGAGGATTGACTGGAGTAGGAGGAGCCGTGACCCTCTTTAATTGTTCCTCTATCAAAGTGATTCTGTCAATAAGAGACCGTTGGAGGGGTGTAACTTGAGCAACCAAGGGTTGGCAGGGCCTTGAAGGAGGGGTGGCATAAAAAGGCCGTGGAGGGGAGTTAACGGGATGACCCGCAGAAGAACCCGGATGGGCCAGATTGCAAGAAATAAATGGGCCTCGGGGCCGTGATGGAGGAGGAATAGAAGGAGGCAGGTGTCGGACCACCCGGGGAGGAATGTGAATAGGAGAGGATGGGTAATGGGCTACCCGATTAGGATTGTGAATAGAAGAGGGAGGTGGGTGATGGGCCACCCGTGTAGGATTGGAAGGAGGAAGAGATGAAGGAGATGCACCCTCAACAGCGGCCTTAAAGGCTTGGATCTGTTGAGGGGTGAGATGATCTAATGCATGAATGATTTGGGAAACCTTCTCATCGTTGGGAGGAGACAGTCCCGAAGGAGTAGTGGCTTGAAATTGAGATGAGGGACCATAAGTTTGGACATTGCCCATGGGCCGGGCATGACCATAAGAATGAGGATGCGGTCCCTTGAAAATATGGTGAGAATTGTGATGAACATGTTGAAATTGAGGGGAATAAGATGTGCACGGTTGTGCATCCTCATGAATTGAATTAAACATGTTGTTTTGTTTATGGTAAGCCTTTATCCAATCAAAGTTCAAATAATATGCAAAAAAAAGCACACAAGTTGGAATGGTTACCTTTTGATCTTGATTTGTTTGAACCTTGGTGAATTAATGATTTTTAACAAAGATTTGGAATGATTCACACAAGGGATGAACCTAGTTTCAAAAGTGTTTACTTCAATGCCAACTAGGAACACTCTCTCACCGCGTATAGGCCAACTAACTCGGGACTTCAAAATAGTACAACCTGCCCGGCGTCCGTGAGGGAATCCACGGGTGCGGAGACTTATGGAGGCTTGGTTTAGGAATTTCCAATCCAAAGAGACGGAATGCTCAATGGAGGGTCCTTCCTTCACCAAGAGGGTGTGTGGAATCCTAATGTAGAGAGAGGAGGTCTCCCAAACCAATGCAAAGATGAATGAATGCAGCAGGGTAAACAAGCCAACCACAGCAATATAATCAATCAACAAGTATAAGCATGAATCAGCATGAAACCCCACACACGGGGAGGGTTCTGCAAACCCACAGTAAAAGGCGCCCTGGCAGGGGGCGCTACCAACAAAGAGACGACAGGGTCACTGTCGTGAATAACTGTGAGGGGGCCCAGGGGCAGCGAAAAACGTGCCTTAGAGTGAGGCGCTATAAGTAAAAGGACGCCCCTGCCAGAAGGCGTCAAATCCAGAAAAATGCCTTGACGAGAGGCGCTAAGCAATAAATAGACGCCCTGGATGAGGGCGTTAATTCAAACGCGCCTCTGGCTGAGGCGTTAATTCCCCAGGAAAGCTCCACGTCCAAAAATATCAAGATACTCACAGTCACAACATAATCATGGCAATCAATATGAACGATACAGCATGCTCATCAAAATTTTGAATAAGTGGAATTTTCAAAAAAATCTAACAAGCTGACAGATCACTTGGGGAGAGTGCAAAGCACAATGGACGGTGCCCGAGGGGCACGAAAAGGAGACGCACCGAGGGTGCAAAAGGGGAGATGGCACACGTGGGTGCCTAAGGGGAAGGGGTAATCAAAGAAAAATGAAAAGGGGTCCCACCGTGATCACCAATTTGTAGATTCTAATTAGAAATCCACTTAAACAAATAAATTAGAAATAATGAATAAATAAGGATGAAATAGCATTAATAAGCACGAGGTGCTAAGATGGAGTTTGTGATCGCCAGAGACACGAGGCCTCAAAAGATATAACAAATAATAAACATGGAGGGATCGCGAAAAATACCTTGAATGCGGGGATGTGAGTGCTCCTTTCACTTCCAATCGGCCGGCCGATGAAGAGAGTTCTTCAATTTGATTACCCTTGCAAAAAAGACACAAACACCAATAAAAGATAGGAATTAGAACATGGTGAGTGTAGCATCAAATCCTAAATAAAAATATGAGCATGATAACATGGTGAAGAACACACCTTAAGGGTGGTTGCCCTTAAACCCCTATGCAAAAGGGTGATAATAATATGGTGTATGAAGATGCAAATATATGAATAAGGGAAAGAGTGCAAGAGTTGTACTTATGGGAGATACTCAACGTGGTTGAGTTAAAAAAAACTAAACATGAATATGAACATGCATGCCTATGAATAATGATAGTAAAAAGAAGAATAAAATAAAAGAGGAGCCTGTTGCTTGTGGCTTTGATGCTCGATGGGGAGAAGACTTCAAAAGGATGATGCAGTGAACCGTGGAGAAGCCCCTCCTTCAGCCACAGCAACAGCAACCTGCGAAGAAGGAAAGAAAGAAAACAAAAAAAAAACAGAAGAAAGAAAAAACAGAAGAAGAAAGAAGCAGAAGAAGAAAACCGGAGGGAGGAAGAAGAGATCGAATCTTATTAACAGAGCCGCCGGCTCTATTAAATAGAACAGATCAAATATAGCAGAAGATAAGAACGGGAAAGAGTCCAAAGAGGGAAGAATTAAGATGGGGAAGTGACCAAACAAAGTAAGGACTCTCTAGGAAAGGCTGCGTTCGTTTAGAACCCAAAAGGTGAAACACGACTTGGACACGGGAGTCAATTCTTAATTTGACGACCTACCAAAGGGGCGTTATTAAAAAAACGCCTTAGATAAAGACGTTAATTCAAAAATCAATTTTTAGAAATAGATGAAACACGTCTGCGTCCAAGGCGTGATTTAAAATGCGCCCTATCAAGGGACATTAATTCAATATATTCAAAATAGGGCTAATTTTCATTTCTCAATATTATTTTCCCATTTTTTAGGTGGAGGTGCATCTCGTTGCGCTGATTCCAACGACTATTTTTGCGTATTTTTCTGACACCCAGAAGGCCACCAAATCACCTCTGGAAGAGAGTGAAAAATAATATAAAAAAATCAATTTGAAAAAGTGACGACCGTGCATAGGTCGTGAATTTGATTTTTGATTTTTTTTATTCTTTTCAAATTCAAAATAACGTCTCATGGTAGGTCGTTAATTACAAAATAATTCTGAAAAATTCTCAGAAAAATCCAGAAAAATAGAAAATAAGTGGAATTGACGCCTCCATAAATAGTCATCCATTTTTAAGAAACGCCCAAGGCTAAGTCGTTATTTAAAAGATGCCCCACGTCAAGTCGTTAATTCTGGAAAATTCATAAAAATAGAGAAAAATACCCAAAAAATCCAGAAAAATCCAAAAAAATAGGAAAAAATAAGAAAAGTGAGGAAAAAAAGAGAAATCTAAGAAAAGTGAGAAAATCACTCAAAAAAAGTTAATTTGAGGGTCAAATTGGGGCATCGCAGGGTAATATGAGATACACTCACGGTAACGTCAATTTTGGCGTGTCTACAGCAGGCTGTAAGAGTCAAAGTTCGGAAGCAAGCTACAAGAGCCGAAACTAAGGAAAGCAGGTTACAAGAGCCAAAGATCGGGGAAGTAGGCTATGGGTGCCAAAGGGAAGCAGGCTACGAGAGCTAGAATTGGGAAGTAGGCCACGAAGGCCAAAGGGAAGCAGGCTACGAGAGCCAGAATTGGGAAGTGAGCTACGAGAGCCGAAGATAAAGGTCTCTTTTTTGGTTCTCTGGCCAGGGAAGGATCCGAACCAAAGTGGATGGGCTGATTCTTTAATTCTCTGGTCGGGGAAGGATCCGAACCAAAGTGGATGGGTTGATTCTTTAATTCTCTGGCCGGGGGAAGGATCCGGACCAAAGTGAAAGGTTGATTCTTTGATTCTCTGGCCGGGGGAAGGATCCGAACCAAAGTGGATGGGTAGATTCTTTAATTCTCTGGCCGGGGAAGGATCCGAACCAAAGTGGATGGGTTGATTCTTTAATTCTCTGGCCGGGGAAGGATCTGAACCAGAGTTGGAGGTTTATTCTTTAATTCTCTGGCCGAGGAAGGATTCGAACCAAAGCAGATGGGTTGATTCTTTAATTCTCTGGCCAGGAAAGGTTCCGAGCCAAAGTGAAAGGTTACTTCTTGATTCCCTGGCCGGGGAAGGACCTGAACCAAAGTGAAAGGATTATTTTTTTTTGATTCTCTGACCGGAAAAGGATCCGAACCAAAGTGAAAGGATTGATTCTTTGATTTGGAAGCTGTTGGTTGGGAGCCGATAGTGGGGTAGCTGTCGGCTTAGGGGCCGATGATTAGAAGCTGTTGGCCAAGAGGCCGATAACGGGATAGCTGTCGGCTCAGGGGCCGATGATTGGATAGCTGTCCGCTCAGGGGCCGATGGTTGAATAGCTATCGGCTTGGAGCCCTGATGGCTGGATAGCTGTCGGCTCGGGGCCGATGATTGAATAGCTGTCGGCTCAGGGGCCGATGATTGGATATATATCGGCTTGAAGCCCCAATGGCTGAGTATCTGTCGGATTGAAGCCCAGATGGCCGAATATCTGTCAGTTTAACGCCCCGTTGGCGGAAGATTTAGTCGGTTTGACGCCCCGTCGGCGGAAGGTTTAGTCGGTTTAAGGCCCCGTCGGCGGATGGTTTAGTCGGTTTAACGCCCCATCGGCGGAAGGTTTAGTCGGTTTAACGCCCCATCGGCGGAAGGTTTTGTCGATTTAACGCCCCGTCGGCGGAAGGTTTTGTCAGTTTAACGCCGCGTCGGTGGAAGGTTTAGTCAGTATAACGCCCCGTCGGTGAAAGGTTTAGTCAGTTTAACGCCCCGTCGGCGAAATGTTTTGTCAGTTTAAAGCCCCATCGGGGGAAGGTTTTGTCAGTTTAACGCCCTGTCGGTGGAAGGTTTAGTCCGTTTAACGCCTCGTCAGTGAAAGGTTTAGTCGATTTAACGTCCCATCGGCGAAAGGTTTAGTCGGTTTAACGCCTCGTCGGTGAAAGGTTTTGTCAGTTTAACGCCCCGTCGGTGGAAGGTTTAGTCGGTTTAACGTCCCGTCGGCGGAAGGTTTAGTCGGTTTAACGCCCCGTCGGTGAAAGGTTTTATCAGTTTAACGCCCCGTCGGTGGACGGTTTTGTCGGTTTAACGCCCCGTCGGTGGAAGGTTTAGTCGGTTTAACGCCCCGTCGGTGAAAGGTTTAGTCAGTTTAACGCCCCGTCGGTGAAAGGTTTTGTCAGTTTAACGCCCCGTCGGTGGAAGATTTTATCGGTTTAACGCCCCGTCGGCGGAAGGTTTAGTCGGTTTAACGCCGCGTCGGTGAAAGGTTTTGTCAGTTTAACGCCCCGTCGACGAAAGGTTTTGTCGGTTTAACGCCGCGTCGGCGGAAGGTTTAGTCAGTTTAACGCCCCATCGGCGAAAGGTTTAGTCGGTTTAACGCCCCGTCGGTGGAAGGTTTTGTCGGTTTAATGCCTCATCGGCGAAAGGTTTAGTCGTTTAACGCCCCGTCAGCGGAAGGTTTTATCGGTTTAGATGAAAGGTCATGGCACCGACCCCATGAGAAGTCCATTTGTTGGATGGCTGGAGGTAGAGGGTAAGAAACCATGTCCACCTCCAGGCTTACTTTCTTTTCTTCTCTTCTTCTATTATGTGGAAAGGCGAGTGCAAAGATCACGTTTACCACCTGACTTTTCTTTCTTTTCTTCTCTTCTCCTTTTGTGTGAAGTGGCGGGTTCGACGACCACGTCTGCCTCATGACTGTTCTTTTCTTTTTGGCATTTCTTTTTATCGCGAAGAGGCGAGTTCAAAGACCACGTCTGCCTCATGACTGTTCTTTTTGTTCTGCTCTTCCGTTCCCATTGATGCCCTCGGACTGGGGTGTATTTCTCTTAACGTGCCCCTAGGTTGGAGTGTAGCTTTTCTTCATCTGCCCCAGGGTGGGGAGGTAGGCATCTTTGCTTTTGTGCCCCCAGGCAGGGGTGTATTCTTTTGGCTTCTATGCCCCCAGGCGGGGCGTATGTTTCTTCTTCAAATGCCCCTAGAGTGGGGGTGTATTCTTCATTTCTTGTGCCCCCAAGGCAGGGTGTATTCCTTTTTCCATATGCCCCCATGATGGGGTGTGTTTCTTCTTCAAATGCCCCTAAGTCGGGGTGTGCTTCTTTCTTTGTGTGCCCCCGGGCCGGGGTGAATTCTTGTTTCGTATTCCCCATGGCGGGGTATGGTCTTTGCTTCTTATGCCCCCATGGCATGGTGGATGCATGCTTCATGTGCCCCCATATCGAGGTATATTTCTTCCTTGGATACCCCTGAGCCGGGGTAGATTCTTTTCACGTGCCCCCAAAGCCGGGATGTAACTTTTGCCTTATGTGCCCCCGAATTGGGGTGGATTCTCTTCAAGTGCCCCCGGTCCGGGGTGCAACTATGTTTCTTCTTATGCCCCCAAGTCGAGGTAGATTCTTCTCACATGCCCCCCGAGTCGGGGTGTATTCTCTTCATGTGTCCCCTAAGCGGGGTGTATCTTTTGCTTCTTATGCCCCCGAGCGGGGTGGATTCTCCTTTTCTACCCCGACACAATGAGGGATGTTTGCTTCTTGTGCACCCCGGGCGGAGTGTATTTGATGGGGGCATCTCTCGCCCCATATATTTTCAAAGCCCCGGTTGTCCGCCAGCATGGTTCCATTACATCCGTCACATTTTTCTAAGTCAATTCATGTAACTTTCATATTTTCTTTGAGTCATAATTATGTAATTTTCCTTTTATTTGAGTCTTGTACCTATGTTAATGAGTCATTTACCTAGGTTAAGTGTCATTATGTTGATAGATTAGTTTATGGGCCCAATTCATTGGGCTTGGCCCAAGGGCACCCCCCCTTCCCTTGGTTATTTGTCATTGTGTTAAGAGTCAAGGTCTTTTGTAGAAATGTGGGTTGCCTATATATAGGACCCCATTTCCTCCATTTGAACTAATGAATCAATGAATGGAAAACTTGCCATTTTGAGAGTTCAAACTTCTTATCTAGTGGAGAGATTCCATTATTTGGGTGAGAGACCCTAGGGGAGAGATTCCCCACCCATCCCTCTCTTAATCTCTCTCTTTCACTCTCCTTTCTCTCTCCTCCCCACCCAATTTCGAAAATTTTCTCTCTCCTCCCTTCCCAACCACCACTCTCCCACCTACCCCCATTAAAGGCCACTCCCCTTCCCCACACATCCCATTACTCCACCCCCTAGTCCCAAGAGAGCTTCCACCAATCCTAGCTCCACCTCCCAACCCCCAACTACCCCACCCACTTCCCCAAGCACCCTTCCCACTACCCCAAGCACCCCTTCCCTTCCCCAACACAACCCCTCCCATCCCCAAGACCACCATTGAATACCCTCCATTAAGGAAAATTCAAACTCACCTTCCCTCCACCCACTTGTGCCCCCCTCACCTTCCCCTCTCCCTCCAAGCCCAAATTCGTAGCTCCTCCTCCCATCACCTGTTAGACCCCCTTCCAGACCCCATTCTTCCCTTCCCCCACCTTGGAACACCCCCTCCTAGACCCCCTCACAGCCCGGGCTTTCCCCACACTCATCTACCCCCATTTCCCCTCCCATATACACCATCCCCCCCCCCGTCATCTTCAACCTACAGCTCTCAACTAAAGATCTGTAAAAGAGTAGTAGATTGCAGAGGAGACCACGGCTTCCTCCGGACGTTTCTGAAGGATCAAGAGACATCGTTGGAAGCGTCTCCCAGTCCTCTTCGCAACGGCGGTAGTTCTATCCCGTTCTGAGTTCGTGATCGCCCAGGGGAGCCATTCTTCCCAGACTGCGCAAAGCCTCCCTGGCAGTAGACCAGAGCCGGAGTGGACGCCGGACTGCGATGATCCTTCTTGGAATCTGATCAAGAGTTCTTCTTCAAAAAGCTTCTTCTACGAGTCTTCTTTCTTCTCCAAAAAGAAGAGCTCAATTTGGCATTCGGAACCAGGAGTTATCAATTTTCTCTCCCCGGGTATGCGGTTCTGCTTCCCCACAGTCTGCACCGACCTCTCATCAGTGATCAGAGTCCACCGGTCTTCTCCGACATCGTTTGGCTTCCTTGTCAGTTTTTCATCGAAGAGGACTCGTCAATGGTTCCAACGGCTTTAGAGGCACCTGATTCGGAGTTCGGGAGCGGTCGTGGCATCCTCTGCTTCCTGCTGCTGAGATCCTGAGACAGTCAGAACTGTTAATCTACTCCCCTGTTCAAGCTCCTACTCCGACCAGAACCGGTGCCCGAAGAAATTATCAAAATTCAGACATCATCCAGGCTCATCTACGAGCAATCAGCAAGTGGTTTCGTCATCGGAAAATTTTTGGAGTGTCCACAGCATCCAGAGAACCAACTGTCTATCCTGAAGCGCAGAGAGTGGACAGCATCGGCATCGGCTACCGTTCTTTACTTCTAGCTTGGTTTCTCCCCTCCCCGCTTGGCCAGCTGAAGGCCCCTCCCTGCATGGAGGTAGTATTTGAGTGTAGTCACTGGCTTCCCTTCCCCAAGGTCCCCCCCTTGCATGGGGTGTAGTGCATGTAATCTGAAATTTCAGGTTGAAGCTTCTCCGGCGCGGCGTGCGGGTAAGCCCACGCTTCCTCGCTCGCCCTCGTCTCAGGCCGGGATCGGTGTCTTCACACCGATCAGGTGAGCCACTAAACACTCCTCTTTGCTGGATTCCTTTGCTTAATTAGTATTGCATCTTAGTGCCGTCGGCGTTTAGAGAGTGCCCGAACCCGAATTAGCGTTTAATTGTGTGGCTACCGCGGGTGAGTTGTGAGAGTCATCATTCAACCCAAGCCTTCGGCGTGCTGACCGCCCGTGAATTTGGGCAACCCCTGACCCATAGGGGTCCTCCCCAAGCCAGCCTACCCTTGGAAACCCCTGGTCCAACCTCAGACCCTCACCCCATCGCCGGTCCACCTGCGGACCCGAGTGTGCCAACGCGAGTGAGTCCGCTTATGTGACATGACCAAATCGTTGGGATGCTTGCAATTTAGGTCCTAGGTTGTGTCACATCAAATTGGTATCAGAGCCAGGTTTTAGACTTGTCTCTACTAAGTCTAGTCCTTGGGAACATTTGCATTCATCAACATGGCTACCTCTCTTTGGTCACATTCATCCCACTCGACCCCCCATAAGGGACCGATCAACCCTCCATTTGACATAATCTCTTTTGAGGATCTCCTCTTCGATGGATCATGCTATAGTGCCTACCTAAAGTGGGAGGTCACCATGGAAAAACACTTTGAGAGAACTATGGTTTATGGACCCGCAAGAGTCCGCGTTGCCATGGGGCAATTTCGGGGTCAAGCCAAGCAAAAATGGAGGAACATAGTGGGCTTAAGGGATGTTAGGAAACAAGAACCCATTTCCTCATGGGATGATATGAAGAAAGAACTTAGAAAAATCTACATCCCCAAATATTCCCACCCCTTCTACTCTAACACCCCTAGCCCGAGGTGCACTACCACTCCTCCATCCCCATCCGACCAACTTGATATCACCTTTAGGCCTCCTCCCCCACCACTCCCAACAAATCACTTCTCAACCATCATAACTACACTTCACGACCAAGTCCTCTCCCTTAAGCCCCAAATAAACCAAGCATCCACCTCTACACTAAATCCCCTAAGGGTCCCCGCACTCCAACCAAAACCCCCTTCCACAATCCCTCACCAAACCCATACCCCACATCTCCCCTTGGTCCCCACCACTACCCCTCCATCATCCCCAAAAAGAGGTACCCCCCTCAAAACCCATCAACCCAAATCTCGTCACCCAACCCACCTTCCACTTCCAACCCCAATCCTACCCCAACCTAGGCCTCCACTACTTCCACTCCCAAACCCCACCCTACCAATCCAAGTTTCCCTTTACCCTCCACCCCTGGAGCACCACACACTAACCCTCAGCACCCCAAAAGACCCTCTCACCTCCTTGGTAGAAGAACTCATACTCGATTCAATAGTTGAGAACACTCTAAACTCACTCCCCACCTTGGAGGAAACCCAAGTCCAAGTTGAACAAGAAACATCACACGATGGTCTTCCCCTTACATCACCCTCTCTAGTTGGGACCAAGCTCATCTTAGGAGAACCCCTTGTTAGTTGGCTAAAGGAGAGCCCAATAAGAGAGATCATGGACCACAATTTCCCACCCATGAAGAAAAACCATCCCATAGTGCCCATCTCCTCTTATCACACCATAATCCAAAACTCCTACCAAGTGGAAACCTTAGAGGACCTTCTCAAGGGCATAGCATGGCAATTAGAGATGACTAGCATGTTGACCCCTATGGTCGAACAACTTAGGAGCCTTAGCCTCCTACACCTATGCATAGGGTCTATCACCTCGGTTTACACCATTGGTTGCTACACTAGCGACCTCATTCTATTCCTCCCTACACCCGATGAGCCCAACCTTCTCCTCGATTTAGAGCTTCGTATCTCGGGTAGAAAGCCAAGCCCTCCACTCATGGCCGACCCACTTGCCAAGAACATTGGCCCAACTATCATGGAGAAGGATGACTTAGCACCTTTTTAGGACCTTGAAGACATGGAGTTCCTCCCCCTAGGTAACCCATTTTATGATCCATATGATCCATTCCAATGGGAGTCAAGAGACTCGTGTGACCCAAACACTTTATCCACCACCCACCTTTCCCTACACTAACTCACCATGTTTGACCCAATCCACTCCATCCTAGACCTGGGTTACACCTTGGGAGCCATGACCTTGGGCCACATATCCCTAGGTAATAAGGTTGTGCTCCACCCCATGATGACCACATTCTTAGATCCGTTCGATCCTTTCCAATGGGAGTTCAAAGGTTGTCCCACACCTATACACATGGAAGTCACCCTTAGGAAAAACATGCATGTGTCTAGGCTTACCACACCACTTGGCATGAACACCATGAGGGGTCCATTCATTCATACCACCCACATGTCAAGTAGAAAGTATGAGTGGCCCATATTCGGATGTATTGGTCCACCTTCATTTATCATGGGTCTTAAGCATGTCAAAAGCATCTACGGATGTCCGGGTCCCCCTACATCTATCACCACTTTACATGATAGGTTCACCTATGGGTGCCCCGGCCCACCTAGGCCCACCAAAGTCTACATGACAACATTGCATGATAAGTCCACATATGGTTGCCCCGGCCCTCCAAATTCCATCAAAGTCTTCTTGGCATCAAAGCATGATTGGTCTACTTTTGGTTGCCCAAGTCCACCCATCACCCCTAGAAAGTCAGCATTCACAAAATTATATGAAAACCTTAGCAAGCACATAAGCAAAAAGAATGAGACTCATAAAAGGCAAGCCAACTCTCATCGACGGCACCAAGAATTCCACGTGGGTAACTTTGTGATGGTGAGGACGAGGAGGCTCCCCCCGAGAGCCATCTCTAAGTTGAGGCATCATGGGGCTGGTCCCTTCCGGGTTTTGAGACGTCTTGGTACTAATGCCTATGAGTTAGATCTTCCCGAGGAGTATGGAGTAAGTCCCACATTCAATGTAGCCGACCTAGTGCCATATAAGGGGCCCCCGGTGGTACCCAGTGAGAATATTGAGCCTATTCCTCCTGTTGAGAGAGCACCCACCCGAGAGGAGAGACCACCAGCCAAGAGATCCCAGCGTGAGTGCATTGAATGAATATTGGGTGAACAGGTCACTACCACCAGGAGCAAGGTATACGAGTGCTATCTCGGCAGGTGGATGGATCGGTCTCATTCGGAAGACTTGTGGGTGATACCACTTCTACACCCTCCGAGGAGGGAAGGACTCTTACTCGACGGAGTCGAGTTCTCCGCACCCCGGGAGTATGATGGTGGCATCTCTCGCCTCATATATTTTCAAAGCCCCGGTTGTCCGCCAGCATGGTTCCATTACATCCGTCACATTTTTCTAAGTCAATTCATGTAACTTTCATATTTTCTTTGAGTCATAATTATGTAATTTTCTTTTTATTTGAGTCTTGTACCTAGGTTAATGAGTCATTTACCTAGGTTAAGTGTCATTATGTTGATAGATTAGTTTATGGGCCCAATTCATTGGGCTTGGCCCAAGGGCACCCCCCCTTCCCTTGGTTATTTGTCATTGTGTTAAGAGTCAAGGTCTTTTGTAGAAATGTGGGTTGCCTATATATAGGACCCCATTTCCTCCATTTGAACTAATGAATCAATGAATGGAAAACTTACTATTTTGAGAGTTCAAACTTCTTATCTAGTGGAGAGATTCCATTATTTGGGTGAGAGACCCTAGGGGAGAGATTCCCCACCCATCCCTCTCTTAATCTCTCTCTTTCACTCTCCTTCCTCTCTCCTCCACACCCAATTTCAAAAATTTTCTCTCTCCTCCCTTCCCAACCACCACTCTCCCACCTACCCCCATTAAAGGCCACTCCCCTTCCCCACACATCCCATTACTCCACCCCCTAGTCCCAAGAGAGCTTCCACCAATCTTAGCTCCACCTCCCAACCCCCAACTACCCCACCCACTTCCCCAAGCACCCTTCTCACTACCCCAAGCACCCCTTCCCTTTCCCAACACAACCCCTCCCATCCCCAAGACCACCATTGAATACCCTCCATTAAGGAAAATTCAAACTCACCTTCCCTCCACCCACTTGTGCCCCCCTCACCTTCCCCTCTCCTTCCAAGCCCAAATTCGTAGCTCCTCCTCCCACCACCTGTTAGACCCCCTTCCAGACCCCATTCTTCCCTTCCCCCACCTTGGAACACCCCCTCCTAGACCCCCTCACAGCCCGGGCTTTTCCCACACTCATCCACCCCCATTTCCCCTCCCATATACCTCATTCCCCCCTGTCATCTTCAACCTACAGCTCTCAACTGAAGATCTGTAAAAGAGTAGCATCTTGCAGAGGTGACCACAGCATCCTCCGGAGGTTTCTAAAGGATCAATAGATATCGTTGGAAGCGTCTCCCAGTCCTCTTCGCAACGGCGGTGGTCCCATCCCGTTCTGAGTTCGTGATCGCCCAGGGGAGCCATTCTTCCCAGACTGCGCAAAGCCTCCTTGGCAGGATACCAGAGCCGGAGTGGACACCCGACTGCGACGATCCTGCTTGGAATCTGATCGAGAGTTCTTCTTCAAAAAGCTTCTGCTACGAGTCTTCTTTATTCTCCAAAACGAAGAGCTCAATTTGGCATCCGGAACCATGCGTTATCAATTTTCTCCCCCCGGATACGCGGTTCTGCTTCCCCACAGTCTGCACCGACCTCTCATCAGTGATCAGAGTCCACCGGTCTTCTCCGACATCGTTTGGCTTCCCCGTCAGTTTTTCATCAAAGAGGACTCGTCAACGATTCCAACGGCCCTAGAGGCACCTGATTCATAGTTCAGGAGCGATCGTGGCATCCTCTGCTTCCTGCTGCTGAGATCCTGAGACAGTCAGAACTGTTAATCTACTCCCCTATTCAAGCTCCTACTCCGACCAGAACCGGTGCCTGACAAAATTATCAAAATTCAGACATCATCCAGGCTCAGCTACGAGCAATCTCCAAGTGGTTTCGTCATCGGCAAAATTCTGGAGTGTCCACAGCGTCCAGAGAACCAACTATCTATCTTGAAGCGCAGAGAGTGGACAGCATCGGCATCGGCTACCGTTCTTTACTTCTAGCTTGGTTTCTCCCCTCCCCGCTTGGCCAGCTGAAGGCCCCTCCCTGCGTGGAGGTAGTGTTTGAGTGTAGTCACTGGCTTCCCTTCCCCAATGTCCCCCCCTTGCATGGGGTGTAGTGCATGTAATCTGAAATTTCAGGTTGAAGCTTCTCCGGCGCGGCGTGCGGGTAAGCCCACGCTTCCTCGCTCGCCCTCGTCTCCGGCCGGGATCAGTGTCTTCACACCGATCAGGTGAGCCACTAAACACTCCTCTTTGCTGGATTCCTTTGCTTAATTAGTATTGCATCTTAGTGCCGTCGGCGTTAAGAGAGTGCCCGAACCCGAATTAGCGTTTAATTGTGTGGCTACCGCGGGTGAGTTGTGAGAGTCATCATTCAACCCAAGCCTTCGGCGTGCTGACCGCCCGTGAATTTGGGCAACCCCTGACCCATAGGGGTCCTCCCCAAGCCAGCCGTACCCTTGGAAACCCCTGGTCCAACCTCGGACCCTCACCCCATCGCCGGTCCACTTGCGGACCCGAGTGTGCCAACGCGAGTGAGTCCGCTTATGTGACATGACCAAATCATTGGGATGCTTGCAATTTAGGTCCTAGGTTGTGTCACATCAGTGTTGCTGCTTTTGATGCCCCCAAGGTGGGGTGCACGTTTCTTCTTCAGATCCCCGTAAGCTGGGGTGCATTCTTTACGGCTTCCATGCCCCCAAGTAGGGTGTATGTTTCTTCTTCAAATGCCCCCTGAGTCGAGGTGTGCTCTTTTGTTTCTTACACCCCTATGGTGGATGAATGCTCTCTTCTAGATTCGTGGCCGTGCTCGACCTCATTGCTATAAAGCATTCCCTACATCGGGGAGAAGTTCATCAAGCAAGAGTTGCAGTTTGTTGGATCTTCGAGCAGTCACTCGAGGGGCCGTCTTATGCCGGATAGGGGCGGCAAGGAGGAGGAACAGAACGGGGCATTGCATCGCGGGCTTGGACCCTCCTAGAGCTGGGCGGGATGCTGGCCTTCTTCTTGTTCCCTTGGTCAGCAATGCTGGCTAACTTTTCTTTTGTCCCTTTCTTTTCTTCTCTTCCCTTTTTTGTATAATATACCAAGGTTGGTGCGTAGGAGAGCGCTCACCCCCTCAGGGAGGGGATGACTGGTTCGATCCACCGCATCAATCCCATAGTGGTAATCATTATTCAGCACGGGTCTCGACGGATATGGCCGTACAACCCTCTCTCGCCAATTCTCTCTCTTCTTTTTTTCTTTTCTTTCTTCTTTTAGCGGCCTTCATGATTCCTGGAAGCTGCATATGCCTCGGAGTAGCATCCCCGAGGACTCAAAGACAATTGCACCTAGTCCGGCTTTTCTCCGCATAGGGCTAACAAAGACGGCACTTGCAATTCATCAAAGTAGAGAAACATCATTTATTAGGAGGCCATGAGGCCCCGAATCCCGGTGAAGAGATGAAGGGTGGTTGCAGTCCCACCGGGCATGCCAGACTTGTGGACGCACTTTTCGACACGCTCATCTGTCTGGTTCTTTAGGTCGATTTATTTGGTGGGTTTATTCGTTTATTAAGTGCGTGGGCGTGCCAGTCACAAAGTGACGATTTATTGCGCGCTCGATCTGACTAATAAGACGATTGTGTGATTCGAGTTGGGACCAGAACCCGCCGCGCCATAAAGGCTACGGTGTCATTTACATCCCGTCGGAGAGGGGAACACCCTTTATTAATCGCCGGGAATCAGGGCCTCATGGCCAGAAAATTGATTGCATAAAAACCTATTAAGAAATGCTGAAGTCCTCATACGAGGGTGTGAAGAAAGTATTTGAGCTCATGTCGGTCATCTGTTGACTATTCAATGTTCGGACGAATGTCCAGCTTGAGAATAGTGTAATCGTCGCGGGAAGATCGGAACATGTGTACATCAGGATACGACAAGTTTATTGTTCAAAGGAACGGGAAACGTTCAATTAAATCCTGGTTAGAGCGGTCGGAAACTGATGAGTTTGTCAGCCCGGTGCAAGATCAAGCTACGACCATACTGCGGTGGCCCCCCCGCGGTCGAAGTCGGGTTCGCGTGGGCATCGTCAATGTTTCCGGTGCCGAAGGGCAGCAGGAAAGTGTCCCGGGACTAGATCCCAAAATAAAGACATGTACAGAGATAGCTGGCTATAGGCCTAGGATGTAGGTCAGGCAATGACCATGGTTAGGGCGAACCCGAGGTCCAAACGTGACTCACGAAGGTCTTATTGATATTCCCACACGTAGGGTTCGGGGGAGATGAGAGCCGTCTCGTTCCATTCAGATTTTGTTGGTCATTCATAGGTCCGTACTGAAGGTACGGTGTAGATGAAAACAAACCCGTACAAATGTATGCCGAGAGTATGGCAAGTTTAATACAAGTGCGGGATTAGATCCCTGTATATATGTCGGTCACTAACGGACCATTCATTGTTCGGACGAGAGTCCGCATTTGAAGCATCGAAGACGACGACAAAACCGTACGAGTGTCTGCCGTAGGTACGAAAAGTTTAATGCGGGTGCGGGATTGAATCCCGGTAGATGCGGGTCGAGTTAACGAGCTATTGGCCCGATATGTGTTCGGATCATGACCATGTCGGGGGTTCTGAGGTCCACGTCAGATACCACAAGGCATCATTGATTTTCTCTTTGCACCCAGTCCGGGGGAGTGAATTGTTAAGTGTGAAGGCCGAACTCACCAACGTGCGCCCTCGCATGCGGATCTACCTGCGCGGTCAGGTCGCGGGGTTCGTCCCGCCCGGCCAGGTCACAGGGGTCAAGGGGGGCAGTGCCCCTTGCGGGGGTTTCTGGGGGGCAACGCCCCCGGAACAAAATTTTGATTATAGAGAGGGTTATATTGTTTGTTCTCATGAGAGTGGTTCATAGTCTTCTATTTCATTCATTTGTTTGGGTCCTTTCTTTTAATTTATTTATGAGTTTTAAGCTTTTCTTCTATTTAGTTAATTGTGTTTTTTTTGTAGGAGGCACGCCGGATTAGAATGGCAAGGGAGCGCGCCGGGTATGGAACCTCAAGGAGGGTGCCGTATTGAGAATGGGCAAGGGGCGCACCGTTTTAAGGGTTCAATGAGGAGGGCACGCCGGTTAAGAGTTCAGTGAGGAGGGCGCACCGGTTAAATCCACGCCGGGTTAAGATGTTGAAGGCGCACGCCGATTTAAGGTTCAAAGAGGGAGATGGGATTCTGAGAGTGATGTTAAACCGGCGCGGTGGAATAGTCACCGCGCCGTATTAAACTCTCCCAAGGGTTTATTGCTATGACTGTGTGTTTCTTTTCTTTCACCCGTAGGTAAATTTTATGATATGTTTGTTCATCCATTTGGTAGATTAAGTTGGTAGGGAGGAAGTTTAGGCGTTTAACTGTTCATTAGGGTGACTTAGCATGAATTTTAAGTGTTTCATTCAAAGGGTTTGGTTCATATATTTTACTGTGTGTTGTTCTTGTCCTCGGAGGTTGCATTATTCATTTATTCTTGAGTGTTCTTAGTTCCCTGGTGAAAATTGGGCAGCACCTCCCCCGGACCGAGACTTGTCAAAGAGAAGCGAAAGCCACCACACGGATTACTCCCGGGTAAACTCTCAAAATGAGGAACAGCCTCACGGCGGTCCGTTAGCCCAAGTGTGAGTGTGGAGCGCTCAAGGGCCAGCCTACAAGAGCGACCACGACTCACGGGCGATGATTCTTTGAAGCGGTACAAGTGTTCGCCACAAGGGCCATGAATATTCATCCACCGATGAACTCCTTCGAAGGCCATGCTACGAAGGAGCATGCTTCGAAGGGCCCTGGATGAGGAGAAGGAGGAACGGGAGCGGGGGTTGAAATTGGGAGCACTGAGCTTGCAAAAGAGTTCTTCTTTTATTCATCCTCACAAATGGGGGAAGGAGTTGGCACAGGGGAGATTCATCTCTGGGTTAGAGAAGTACATAGCTAGGGGGGAAAGAGGGAGATACACCGGCGGGGGAGAGGGGACGGAGCACAAGATCCTCCCCCCTCCGGACTCACCTTCCCTCTCTCACACTTTCTCTCTCTTTTTCTTCACCTTGTCGACGCTGGGGGACCAAACTCCTTCTCTCTTCTTCTTCTTCTCTTCACTGCACACAGCCGAGAGCCTTTTCCTCCAAAATGGCAAGCCGGGACAAAAGCCAGGGAGCAGGCGGAGCATATATATAGTGGGGTTGCCTTTCCTTCGCTCGAACGGAAGAAAAACTCCCGCCACTTCATTCATCTGCGGTGGCATCCAGTGGTTGGTGCCGTAAACTGTTGTTCGTCCGAGGATAGGACATTTACGGATTTGCCGGAAGATCTTCTGCTGCTGCTGCCACCGCCACTGCCTGACGTTGCCATCACTACCGCTTTGCTGTCGATCAGGAAGGAGACACGGCTTCAAACATTAAATGTTATCTGCACAGCGTATGGTGCAGAACAGAGCATCGGAGTTTCGATGGGATGGCATGAGGTTAAAACGGTGCGATGGAACAGTGCCCACGCCGGTTTAAACCCAAGTGCAATTGGCGTGACGTATTGAGATTACAAATGGGCGCGCCGGTTTAACTTTTGGGCAAGTGTGGCGCCGTTTTAAGCATCAAAGGGGGATGGCCCCTTCAACAGGAGCACGCCGGATAACCAAAGCAAGGAGGGGCGCGCCGTTTTTATGCAACACAAGGGGGGCGCACCGATTAAGGGCCTTGCCACGCCGTTTTAAGCACCGAATGAATTCTTTTCAAAGTCGCGGCTATTTATACGAATGTTGGCGTCCCCGGAATGTTTTAGTTGCGATGCATGGCTTCCGCAATTTTCCGTTCGCAGCTTCTGGGGCTCGGTCCAGGGCTTTGCGTGACTTCCGGCATATGCCGAAACTATGCCGGAGTTCCCTACTTTTCTTTGATTCTGCTCTCGACACGGCCGACTGTAGAGTTGTGGCCGTATCTTCCGTCCGGGGGGCTCCCTCATCTGCTAGCGGACCACCAAGCGAGTCCTCGTCTTGATCGGGTGAGGTATAAGGTTTATTCGGCATTTCCATCTTCGACTCGCGCTCGAATGCATAGACGCGAATGTCGCAATGATCATCATCATCATCATTTTTTGGCGTCCACAGCAGGGCTTCACCGTCGACCAAAATCTCCCCCCCTTTCAAAGGTAGCCTTTAGGGTCTATTTATAGAGCACCTAAAGTTCTTAGCTCGAAATTAAGGTTTAGAAGCATTTTCAGGTTGAGATTATCAAATAAAAATCATAGATAATCGAATTATCTCTTATCCAGTCGAAATGGTACTCAAAATGATTCAGCATCCGCGAAGAAAATGACGGAAGAAGTTAGGGATAAAACCACGGATAGAGAGAGAAAATTTGTTGAAATTCAGGAATCGAACGGATGAACGGTCTTACGATAGAGCGTTCAACGGGATGTGCGGCCATGTCCTAGCCATCCAACCCTGTCGGTGGAAATTCAAATAAATCATAAATATTATCCAACTATCCATCGATCTGACCGAAATCTTCACCGTTGGACTCTCATAGATGAACGGCTCAGATGAGACCGTTCAAAGGTAGAGCGGCCAAAGACCCACCATTCTAGCCTTGTCGGTGATAAATAGATTAATTGGATAATTATCTGAGAAAACCACCAAACGCTGGACTCTGAGAGATGAGTGGCTACCATCCGTCCGTCCATCGTATTGAACGGCTAGGGGAAGACCGCATAAGTGTTTGTCAGTGGAAATTCAGAAAATTAACAAAAATATTCTAAAATATATGGACGGTCCACAGGCAACCGCACACTGATTGGGCGGCCTGGGATGAACCGTACATGTATATGGGCGCTTGAAACTCATGGAAAAAGCTCAATCAATAAAAACCAAGGCCCATTAAGCCCAGAATTGAAACAAACCTAGCCAGGGAGGGAGACTACCCATACAACTGGCCCAAAACGTGCCTGAAAACAGCCCCAATGAGCGATGGACAACTCGAGGCATCAACAAAGGGGAGTAAGAGGAACGACTCAACTCATCGGCAAAAAAACAGGTGTCAATAGTCGGACGACGGATACATTCTCGTCCTTGGTCGGACAACGGGTACATCCTCGTCCTTGGTCAGACGAATGATACATTCTCATCCTTGGTCGGACGATGTGTACATCCTTGTCCGTGGTCGGACGACGGATGCATCCTCATCCTTGGTCAGACGACAGATATTGTCTACGTGGTACGACCGAGTTGATACCGGTTCATTGGGCATTCCTGACCACACTGCTGGCTTGTGGTGTATTCTTCTCGATCCTCCTGAGGTGAGGCTCCCAGTGTTCACACTGGGTGACCTGAAGATCTGGCAGTTTGAGAAGGCTTCGGTGTATTGATCTTTTTTGGCTTCTCTGCTTCAGTGGGCCGCATCATTTGTCTTTGAGGCTTGATCGTCATTGGATATATTTTGAGTGCCAACAAATGCCCCCCAGCCGCGGGTGTTGTGAGCAAGGCACGAGCTAAGCAGGACCAGCGGATGAGCTCCGTCTGGGCAGATTTCTTGTCTGGATAGTAGAGGCTTAGAATGGCCTTTAATCCGCTGCGGTGCTTAATCCGGCGTGCCATGGGTTGAAGCCTAATACGACGTGCCCTTAACCGGTGCTCCCTTTTGGCTTGGGAAGTTAATACGGCGCACTAATTAGCACGCTGGATTAACAAGGGGGAGGCTCCCCTATATAAGCCTTTTCTTCGTTGTTTTTTCTTCAATCTATCTCATTTGCCACTGTTCTTTCTCTCTCTTCATTCCCATCCTCTCCACGGCGCCGAGAGAGCTGATTGGGCATCCCTTGAGCGGGTGAGGGAGAGTCTTTGCTATTAGGGATTTGAATCCCAGTTTTTGAACCCTAGGAGGCTTCTAGTAGGGCTTGCCCTCAGAGCTACTCCCCCGGGTGATTCGTTTTGGCCTCGGTGTAATGCCCATGGCTGCTTTTAGGGACCGTTCCCTTAGTGGATGTGTTCCCGCTTTTTTCTGGCAGTCTCCCGAGCTGGGGAGACTCTGTCAAAATTTTGTCAAAAATTTTGTCTTTATCAACTGCTTTCTGACCTTGTTTATTTTTCCTTGATGTGCCTTTTATAGATAAAATGGCATCTGGTTCTTCTTCTTCTGCTTCCCGTGCCGTGGTGACATGGGAGAATGTGAACTCCCTTGACCGGGGTCATGAACAGCTTGATGTGGTCGTGGAATCCTCGGACTTTGAGACCGACACAGTGGACACTAGTCGCATTCTTATCATCAGGGATGACTCTTTCCAGTATGATTGAGGAGATGCCGTCAGGAGGGATCACCCCAAAGACAAGCACTTGATGTCCTTCCTCAGGCAGTTCAATCTTCAAGGGAAGAGAGATTTGTTCCTCGTCCGCAAAGCTGAGCAACCGTTGCTAGTTGAGAGGGACAGCTTGACAGACTGTGTGGTGCGAGGAAGGCCTATCTAACTCCCTGGGGAATTCCGAAAATGGAGCGCTGTGCTTGGACTGCAGGATCTGGATCCAGACGATGGGCTGTTTACCAGGGCCCCTGAGTTCGTGCCTGCTCGGTGGAACGAGACCGCTGGCCGTGTCGACCGAGAGAAGCCAGTCTTTGGTTTGTTTCTTGCCCCGTTGAAATGGGGGTATAAGGAAGAATCCTTCTTGCTGGACTGCCTGGCGGTCCGTTTCAAACATCAGATTTCTATGGGGTGGTTTGCCGAGCTGAGGGCCACTGACGCCTATGCATTCAGACCTGGAGCAGTGGAGTTTACAGACTATGTGCTGCAACACTATGCTTCCATCTTGGCCAAGGCTGGCATATATCGAAGCGTGTACGCCGCGAGGTACCGCTACCCCATATCCAGAGGCCTGTGCTACGGCATGATTGAAGTATTCTTCCCCGAGTACAATACTTTCTATACTTCGGAGGGAGAGACTTCTTTAGATCTCTGGAGCCTTTCGCAGCTCAGCGGCTTACCAATCGACGGAGAATCGTATGAGGAAGTTTGCTGGCCAGACTGGCTGAAAGACCAGACCGATAGTGAGGGTCGGTACTTGGCATGTTATGCTTATCGCTACCTGATGAAGGCATATCGTACACTTTGTCGCTCATCAGACGACACGAGGGAGGCCCGAAAGCCTGGAGAGAAGAGGCGTGTGCGGATGGGCACTTCACTCCAGCATTTCTTCAGTGGGAAGCAGAAGTACGAGGACTTCCCCACAGTAGCGTCGACTGCCTTGAGGTGGAAGAAAAGGGTCCGACGACAGGCCGCCGTCTCGTCCACTTCAAAAGGAGGGCAACGGGGAGACCCGAACTCTACTGGCGTTGATGCAGTCACGCATTGTGCTGTATATCTGACTTAATGGATTTGTTCGTTTGCTCTCCCGCAGGGCGACGAGAGCGTAATCAGAGCGGAGGCCATCTATCCCGCCTGTTTGATGGCTTGGGGCACAAAGCTGTCCCTTTGCCCGGTGGCTTTATGCCTTATCTTCAAAATGCTGGGAGACTTGCACAAGTCACGTCTCCCTAAGAATTTGCGAACGGTTAGTCCGTTACACTTTTTCAATGCTTGGGTCTGCACCCTGTTCCCGGAGGCTGCTCCTCGGGCGTTGCAATCAGCTCGTCTGATTCTGAGGATGATAGAATTTGCGAGTGCTGAACCGGCATCAGTAACGGAACAGCTCTTCGCCATTCGGGGCAAGCTGACCCAGGTTCCCATGGATTCACCTGGAGTTCTTCATTTTTGGAGCTTGGCCACCCATTCAAGCCCGCTGGTGAACAGGACGCGATAGTGCAGTCTTTTTGAGACAGAAGAATATATTCATCTAATCTCTGGTGCCAAGTGCACGAGGCCAATTCTGGAGCAGGAGCTGGTTGATTGGGCGTTGGCTATCAGACCAAGCGTCCTTATTTTTTGGAAGAGTTGTATTTTGTGGCTGGAGCCATACTATCCATTCCGATTTACTCAGAATTTTGGCCATGATCAGCACATCGCTCTCTCTTCTTCGCAGTTTGCATTGCCGAAGAGACATAGAGCCGGCCAGGTATCCAACGACGATGCCTGAATATGGTGGGATTACTTCCACCGCCGAGAGCAGGTTTCATTCAGGGTGCCAACCCCTGCTCGTTTCCCTCGCGTCACCCCTGAATATATCAAGTGGTGGAATGCGCGGACGGGTTTTTATAGAGGCTCTCGTCAAGACTGCAGGTCCGTTGTAGAGCGCAGATTTTTGGACTCCCAACTGAAGCCAATCCTTGACATTGAACCCTCTTATTTAAAGAAGTTAAAGTCTTGGACTAACATAGAGGTGAGGGCTTATCTGGAAGCCCGGAAGACTGCGAAGGGATGTTCATCTAGAGCCGATCCGAAGCTACCTGCAATCAACAGCGATGACTATGTGAACACGCTTCGAGGATTGTGCCATGTGAGCAGCGAACGGGTGGTTCTTCAGCAACTTCCTCTGCCGGTGGAGGAGACTATCTCATCTGTGGCTAATTGGCGTCCCGAGATTGACAGACTGCATCCTTATTGGACCTTCATTAGAGGGGAAGATATGCGGAATGCCCCGTATAGCGGTACCCATTGGTTGTTTGCACTGCTCCGCTCCCATGGGCTCTCAGTGGGTGGCCCAAGTGAAGCTATTCTGGATTAGCCCCTACTTATCTCTTTCAAGTATGTTGACGGACGGGGACTGGATCATCTGAGCTTATATTATCATTTGTCTTCTCGCGGCCACACAGACTTGGCGTTGCTGGCCGAGCAGAGCGAGAAGATAGGGGATGTGTGTTGGCTCATTCACGAGGCAGCTTCAAGAGACAAAGTGCCATCGCTGTTCTATTGGCCTCTTTTCCCCTTCTATACGGGGCCAGCAGGAATCTTTCATTTCTTCATTTCGGCCCTTCGGCCAGCTTCTTTTCTTTGTTGTAGTACATATCATTCTCACCTTTGTGCGTATGCAGTCTGACTCACTTTGGAGGAGACTCGGCACTTCAGGGAGCTAATAATAAAAGCTCAGAAGCCGACATATTTTGGGATTCCCGAGCCGACCCCGACCATGACACTATTGCCTCCTGGTGACTCCCGAAAGCGAACCAGGTCCCAGTTGAGAGAGGCTGTTGGCAAAGCCAAAGAGGCCGCGACCCAGGTGACACGGGCACGTCGGAGGAAGGCTGCAGAATAGGAACCAGCAATCATCCCTCCTCCAGTTGTATCTTTTGAAGAATTTGAGGCTTCTCATGCGCAGGGGCCTGAAGCTGAAGGTAAGCTCTTCATCCTTCCATGGTTTATTTGCTTATTCTGGCTGCTTTGGCTAATTCAACTTTACAATTGCCGGCACAGTTGCTGCGGTCGTCGGACTAGAGGCGGTAGCAGGCGCCGTGACTAGAGAAAGGGCAGGGGAAGTCTCCATAGCTCCTTTGGAGGGAGATCTACCTTCCCTGACGCCCAGCCAAGAAATGGAAGGTAATTTGCAATTTGTTCATGGGGCTTCCACGAACCGTCATGTCTTCAGTCGGCTTGACTATTTCTTGCTCCGAACTTCAGTTGAAATACAACCGACATTACTCCCTGAAGCCGGGGCTATGGGGGAAGCTGCTGCTAGGGAGCAAGCCATTCCAGGGGGCGAGCCTACCCCCGAGATTCATTCAGCCGACGCTCCCAGTATGGAGTCGACCGAGCAAGTTGATGGGGATATCAAAGCAAGAGCACTGACATTTTAATTTACATTTGTATCCTTTAGTTTATTTTTATATCTTTGGGAAAAGCATATGTGTAATTGTAAGGCTTTATAAGCCAATTGGTCATTCCCTAGGATTCTTTGGGTTTATATGCAAAATGTTAGTAGGTCCAGCAAGGGGGCCCTCACTCCTTTCCCATTGGTCGACCTAAGCCATAGGGGTCCATGTGGGGCTGGTCAACCATCCTAGGTGGCTTCTAGATGGTTTGACAAGTCAAGGGGGACAAGTGTTACCAAAAGTCAAAGATGCCACCTACCTTGGTCAAGGGCCCCCCCATTTAATATAGATTAATGTGGTTCCAAACCACATGGGATAAAAACTTATGAACTCCCTCTTTTACCCGTCCCAATTATAGATCTAGGGTTATTTAGAGTCTTTTTCCATTTCTTATAAATAGCTTGTAATTCACATTTTATTGGAATTAATGAAGTGAAAATTTGGAAAATTGGTTAAATCCCCCTTGGAGGGTGCACCCCTCTCTCCCTCTGGTTCTTCTTCTTCCTCTAGCAATCCAGGATGTGAGACCCATTCTACCTCCTCCTCTGATCCTCTGAATTCTATTTCTGCCGCCGCCATCGCACCGCCATCGCTTCGCCGTCATCAACCTCAGAGTTCTGTCTACATCAGGATAGATCCTCAAAGATCGAATTTTAGCTCTCCATCAGGAGCTCATATCGAGTCCAAACTTGGAGGGTGAGTCATCCACGTCCACCCCAGCCTCCACAAAAAAACTCCAGTCCTTTACCCATCGTTAAGTATTTTTTCATTTTCGTGTTCTTCAGTCTTCCAATTCTGTCTTCTGTTCAGATCCTATCACAGCAACCCTGAGTTTCCATGTTTGGACCATCTTTTATTTATTTTCTTGGGTCACCAATTTATTGGGAGTTCTTTCCATCACCCCCATGATCCAAGAATTTTATTATAATTTCTAGAGTCCTTTTTGTATTTTTAAAAATTATTGTCTTTCCCCAAATCTGTTCTGTCCTGTGCAGTTCAGACCCGACCCCCAGTCAGTATAAAATCCTCAAAAGATGGAAACCTCCACCAAAAGTCAAATAAAAATTATCCCCGTCTTCCTTGTTTCCACCTCTACAACTTTCATGAAGAGTCAAAGTTCCAGATCGGAGGTTTGAGGCACAGTCAATGCCAACTCTCAGGAAAACTTAGTTCTATCATGAGATTTTGGGTTCTGTCCAACAGCAGCTTGTAAAATTGATCAAGGCCAGATCCAAGAAATTCAAAATTCTTTCTCTGGCCATAGATCGAGGTATTTTGAAAGAGCTTTCCAACGGTATCTCTTATGCATCAATCTGACGTCGGGAGTGATCGCAGCAGCAGATCTCGCCGGGTCGCGCGCTGTAAAATAGCAGCTTCAGATCTGTGGGCAGCAAGGTTAACCAGTGAAGACAGTAGCCGACTCGCCTTCCGCGAGGTGAACCGGTGTGCCGCCATCCCAGGGAGCACCTCTCCAGGAGCCAGTGTCACAGCGGTACCACTCTGGGCCCACTCGGACCCGCCGATGAGCACGTGGGCCCCACATTTGTGAATACGCGTGCCACTGAAGCTACATCAGAATGTTGCCCATCAACCCAAGTTCGGTCCTCCCGGGCCCCATTTGTAGCCCGTTACCTCCCTGCGTGGAGTGGGCAGTAAAAACCATTTATGTAATTATTGTAATAATTATTTAACCGGGAGTTATTGTCTTGGCCGGGATCGTCTTCCCCACGCCCGGAGCGTGGAGGTAAACTCGCTCCCACTCTTTATCGCATTTTGCTTATCTCGTATACCTTTTGAATGCCGCTGCATGAGATAGGTAATTAGCTCGATATCTATTTTTATCACCGCTGCGAGAGAGTGAGTGTAACCCGTCCCGTGGCTCGATCTGAGTTCACGCAGAAAGGCCGATACCTGAGACTCACTGCCGGTTTCTCAACCGCACGTGGTCCACGTCTTCCCTCGCTTAGGGACGATCGCGAGCAAGAGTCCCAGGTCACGTGTCCGTCCCGCATCAATTTGGTATCAGAGCGCCAGCTGAGTCTAGGGTAGTCATTAGTCATTGCTTAACAAATGCAAAAAAAAAGTGTCATTTACGTCTAGTCATTGTCTAAGTCGGTCTAAGTGTCACATATGCATACCATTAATCGGTATATCAAAAGGTGTTGTCCGAACGTTAGGCTACGCCTATCGGGAAGGCCGCACACTTGCGCGAGTGATCTTCGGATCGATTAACTCCGTCACGTACCTAGTCTTGGTTTAAGTCTAGGGTCCTTAGTGTGCATTAGTTAGTGCATTCCAACCTTGCATAGTCGGTCTAGTGTCTTGTCACTAACTGTTGGCATGTCCATTCACTATCGTCCCCGTGTCCCATGGATGACCAAGGGGCCACATCTTCTGCATGGTGGCGATACTATCTAAGATGGGAGAACCACCCGGACCACCCCCGTAGGCACGTAGCCCAAGATTTCTATGGCTCCGAAAACCCAGTGACTACCTAGAGTGGGAACCCATTATGGACGACTACTTTGAGGTGTACCTTATGTTCGGGCCCATGCAAGTTGACTTTGCCAAAAGGTGACTTTTTTATGAAGCCGCCAAAACATGGAGGGACATCAAATACTTCCGGGTGGATAGGAGGCTAAGGTCCATCGAGTCATGGTGGGATATGAAGAGAGCGCTTAGGAGGGTCTACCTTCCCCACGCACCTACCTCCAAGCACGGGGGTCATACCACTAGCCAACCCCACCAACTCACCCGTAATCAAGTGGGCCACACCTCCAACCAACCCCGCCCCTTCACCCCCATCCAAGTCCTCCAAAGCAACCCCAATCATGTGGTCCGCCCAGTCACCTCCCACCAAGTGGAAGCCCCGCTTCTAGCCGAGCCTAGGTCCACACCCGAGCCAAGAGACGAGCAGCAAGTCCACCACGAGGACCCTACTCCAACCCGCACCTTTGATGAAATCGAGAAAATGTTTTCAGATTGATTAGAATGGACACGTGCCTCTTCACCACCCGTGAGTGCTCTTTTACCACCCTCTCCTTCCGAACTTTAATTGGAACCATCTTATTTGGAGCCACCAAAGCCCGAGCCACCTGTGTTTCTAACGGGTACGCTTTTCATAGCCGAGCCGCTTCTTAGGTGGCTCAAGGATGGCTTAGTCCCATCTCCTTACCCATCCATGAACCCAACTGATGCGGGACGGATGACGACCGGGCTAAGACGTACGACGGACTTGATGTGCGGCCAGCACTAACACGCTAAAGACAAGCCGGGCGGCTGACCACCGTGGTGTTCTCCGGGTGGAGACGTCTCTCAACAGCACTCTAACTAGCCCGACGATCGTCCCATGCGAGGGAGACGTGGGGATCGTAGCGGTTAAGGAACCACTGTCGCCTAGGGTGGTGCAGTCCGAGCTCGGTGCTCGACTGGAGCTAAGGAACGGGCGCTCACAACTCACAATCGCGATGATTTGCAGCTAGATAACGGCCCTAATCTCACAAATGCAGCATATATGATAATATACTAAACCAGCAACGTGAGAGAGGAATGAGCACGTACCTCCACGACTAGGCGTGGGGAAGAATTCCCGGCCGAATCCAAACAACCCCAATACACACAACGGTTAAAATTACAATTGCAGAACTTAATGCCCACTCCACGCAGGGAGGTATAGGGTTACAATGGCTAAATTTGGGGTTTCTGGAACCCGGGTTGACGGGCCACACTTGTTAGGGTGCTAGGCCCGGATACAGAGGGGGGTGAATGTAACCCTCTAGAAAATATAGCCCAAATTAAAACATTAAAGCTCAGATATGCAGAATAAGACTAATGAGCTTTCCAAGATGAAATGATAAGGCAACACATGGACAAACAGTTGGACTGCAACAATGCAGCCACCTGATCAACCAGACACGAAGGCAGAGCTAAACAACGCAAACACACTAAGCAGAATATAATGCTCAAAAATTAACTCTCTAGATAATGCAATTAGCCAAGCATGTGCAACCTGTGAATGGGAGGTAGAAGATATGGAGCTAACGCAAGGCAAACCACTACACAAATAGTTTTAAGGTGGTTCGGTCCTTCAGACCTACATCCACCCCTCACTCCCAACCGGAGTGAGGCTTCACTAGCCAAAGCTAGAACCAAGCAGACTCAGTCTGCAACAGGTGCTGACACACAGCTTGACCAGGGGAACAAACTCCCCTCTTCCTCCCAACCGGAGGGACACCCCAAGTGACTCCCAGTCACTTGGAAACCAGAGACGTAAAGTCTCTCTTCCTCCAGACCAGGAGGGAACCAACCAGTGACTTACAGTCACCAGCAAACCAGAGGTCGAAGACCTCTCTTCCTCCAACCGGAGGGACCCCTGGACTTGCAACCCGCAAGCCCAGAACCGGAGACAAGTCTCCCTTCCTCCAACCTGAGAGAACCCACAAGTAGCTCCCAGCTACTTGCAACCGGAGATCTGATCTCCCTTCTCCTGATCCACAGGAGGAACCCGACCTCACTACTGAGAATCGGAAGAACAAGGATAACCAAACAAAAAGGGGAAAAACAGAAACACGAAATGAAAATAACTTCAGCAAACAGAACGCTGAAAAACGAAATGCACAATGTGGCTCTCAACGGAGCTGACTGGCCTGGATCTGATCCACGGTCCAGTAGACAGATCTTTAGGTAAGCTTCTCTTCCTCTTCTCTTCTCTCTCACTTTCTTTTTCTCTTAACCCTCACGAGCTCTCTAACTCTCTCTTTTTCTTCTTTTCCTTCTGCTCTTCTTCACTTTCTTTTCTTCTTCTTTCGCAGGCTCTCTCTGTCTCTTCTCTTCTCTTCTTCTTCTGCTTTCTACTGCAGCTCTTTTCTTCTTCTGCTCTTTCACTCTCTCGATCTCTTTTTCTCTATTCTCTTCGGCTCACGCTCTCTACTATTCTCTCTTCTTCTCTTTTTCTTCCTCTTTTCTTTTTCTGGATCGAAGGACTTTTTGCTCTCCAGGCTTCTTCTTCGATCGCCTTCATCTGTTGGATGAAGGCTTCCTTTTATAAGCAGCAGCCAGCAGGAGGGCAGCACTAGGCGCGTGTGGCTTCCTCATTTCCCGCCCAGAACTTGTGACCATGTGTCAGTCTCTCAGCCAGCTTCAGCACACGTGTCACAATCCTGTCTGCCCTTCCAGCCTCGGATCACGTGCCTCCCATTCACTGAGGAATATTCTTCCTCGGACCACCTTCTTCTTTTTGTTTTTTCTTGTTCTCCTGCAAAGAATTAAAACGATTAAAACTCAGGGCCACAAAAACTAAAACTGCACGAGGTGTGTAGGAACAACAATAGGTGCACTATACTGAGAATGACACGAGGTACGGAGAAGGAAATAACACGGAGTAAAAATGATAGAAACACGCGATCAAAGGAACCTTGGACGAAGATAGAAAGAAACAACACGAGGACATAAACACAAGAATAACACGAAGACACGAATACAAAAGTAACACGAAGACACGAATACAAAAACAACACGACATAACAAACAGCAAAGAGAACAACACGAGGTGAAATGACACTTTACTAAAAAGACTTGAATACACACGAAAATAACTCGAGTACTAAGTTGCTCGAACGTACGAACGACTCGAAGACGAGGACGACACGGGCTGACAACAACTCGAAGACGAAAATAGAAACCGACACGAAGTGTGGTTACAAAACAAGAAAGACACGAGGTCTAGGAAAAGTAACACGAAGATAGAAATAACAAAGAAACGACTCAAACTAAGGACGACATGGAGACAACACAGTCAGACTCAACTTGAGACACTTAAAGCTTAAATTTAGAGAAGAATGCACGAAGTAAAATCAACACGAAGACAGAAGACAGACACGGCTATCACGACACGTGATGAAGCAGTGAAACCAGGAAAGAACGACTCGAGGAACAACAGTAAGTGACACGAAAGCACAAGAGCAAACATAAAGGATGACTCGAGATGAGCAACTAAATACTGAGGAAACGACACGAGGTTCACAGGGAAATGACTTGAAGTTCGTCAGAACAATTCGAGCTGCTTCAGTAAACATCACGAAGACAGAAGGTGAAGCGACTCGAAGTTACAGGAAATCAACACGAAGTATGAAAGAAACAATACGGACACACAAAGTACTACCTCATAGCAGTTTTCCTGTTAATCATGGAAATTTCAAATGCATAACATTACGCAAGATATCTGATTAAAATGAGAATACTTAACATAGTGATGCTCATCATCAAAACACTAGGGAAGTCACAAACAAGAAAGTTGTGAACAACAAGGCATGTTGTACAGACTTCAAATAATATGCATCAGACAACTGTGTATGGACTTGAAGACCCTTAACCAATGTATAGACTTCACGTGAAACCCCAATGTGCAGACTTGACGCTGTATAGACTTTCCAAAGAGAACGTAACGCTGTACAGACTTGAACTGAAGACCGATGTATGGACTTCAAAACAGATGCTAAGGCCAAGAGGAGTGTATAGACTTTCACGATGAATGGACTTGGTCTAAAAAAAATGTAAGCGATGTACACACTTAGCCAATGTGTAGACTTTGCCTTAGACGCTAAATGAGACGCTAAAGTCTGTATAGACTTGAAGAACCTGAAACAAAGTGCATACTCACAGCGTTGACGCTGCAAACTTGAGAATGCTCACAGCGTTGACGCTGCAAGAGACGTAGGCTGTACAGACTTAGCCTAATATAATGCATGAACATATCAGCAGAGAAGCAATGCACAGAATAGAAATCAAGCACAAGCCAATATATCACAGCATGACTCAAGCATACACATGCATTCTTCACAATTCAGACATGGCACACTTATGCAATCTCCCACAGAAAAGGTCAGACATATTCAAGACAATGTGGTGACTCATTCATGTTGCTATCATTAAAACACCACATCATCAACAAAGCACAAGGGGCACAACAATCTCCCCCTTTTTGATGATGGCAACATAATGAGTCACACTGACTCACTCATCAAACTATTCTCCCCCTTTGACATAATCAAAAAGAAGGGAAATGGTTTGATAGTCAAAAGCAGCACAACAATGCAGAGAATGAGTCAAGGTTCTTTAAAAAGAAGATCTCCCTTATGACAATGAAACAGTTCTCCCCCTATCAACATGCATGATTGACTACTCTCCCCTTAGATGATAATAAACCATAACTCCCCCTGAAGCACAGGAATGGACTCTGGTTATCTAATAAATCAATCTGAAATCCACCATTATAAAGATTCTGAGGTTCAGAAGGCTGCAAGTGAACAAGGTAATAATGGGAGTGGCACCTCACATTTGTATGGTCAGAAAAATGCAGATAGAATCAGTCAACTGATAAGAAAGGAGTTGACTATACAGTTTTTGTTGATCATGCATAAATCTGATCATGAGGGATTTGAATGCAAAGTCACAAATGTGAGATAGATGAGAGGAGACCACATGGGCAAACAAGGAGAAGTTCAGGTCAATGAGCCAAGAACAGGTTCAATTAGCAGATTTCTAAAGAGGCTTCAACTACAAGAATTTCAGTCAGATTTTCAAGGAAATGTCATTCTCATAAATCCAAAACATAAGTTTTTAAAGTCTTCCATTATAGGGGCTTATGAATGAGCTTTTTGAACAGCATGGTTTAAACATGATGTATGCAGATTTTATCAATAAAATTATGTATTGATATCTAAAACCATATTTTAATAAAAATGAACCAAGCCCTCATATTTATCTTGATTATCCTTCCTTTGTCTTACACAATCAAATTTATTGACATCTTTCAGAATTACATGCATCAGTATTGAAATCAAGCAATTATGAAGTCATATGATTTTGTCTAGGGTTGTAGCAATTTGATTTTTGCATCAATATTCAGATATTTCAATTCGTTCAACAATTTTCATGCTACAAATTTTACGAGCACTCTAGTTCAGTGCACACCTTGTAACTAGAGGATATACCTTGATCAGAGGCCAATATCCCTAAGCACTTAGTGTGACTAACTATCATGCTTTATATGAACAGAGATAGCATATACACATCATGACACACTGCAAATCATTTCTTGATGAGTGAATTATATTTCTCAGTGTGCATGCCATTGCTCTGCCTGAATTTCAATGAATTCTTAATCAGAGTTAACTATGGTACCTCATGACACAGTCCTTTGGACATGTGTTTCTCAGTGACCAAGGTCATTGCTCTGACAGATATTACCCTTTAGACTTTTCAGAAAAATTCATTACTTCAATTCAATAATAATTTCATGTACTTAATCAGTTGAAGTCATGTATTCAAGAGTGCAGATTTCAGAAGTTTTCACAAGAGTCAACATGAACCAGATGGTTAAGGTTTATTAAACATGCTTCAGATATGTTAAGAGATTTTAAAGTTAAACTCCATGAATACATTAAGCTTAAACCACATGAGTTATTTTAGACATTCATAAAAATGTATAATAGAAGATTTCTAGTTCAAGAATTTTCAGATTTATGATCGAGATAGTCCCATTGAAATCTTCATGAATGACTGATAGAAATTCTGATACCAAATGATACCAATTGTTATCAATTGATAGGAGAGAAGCTTAATGATTTCAAAAATATGCTCAAGGTTTGGTCAAAGAGAATCAATGAAAGGATATGTAATGAATTTTCACATGAGTATACATTTGACAACCTATATGCGATGCATTGACTCCCCCTAACACTATGCATTCAGAGAATCTTTTTGGCATTTTTCATGAAATGCAATGCAATTAACTACATGCATGCAAAGACTCAACAATGAATGCTATGCAAAGACATGCAATTAACTCCCCCTGAAAACATGCAATGTTTGCACTGAAAACTGAACATATGAAACCAATTGATATTGTGACTTGTGCACAATCAGACTGTCCTATCAGATTTTTCAGAAAGCAATGGACAGATTTCAAACACCATTCAGATGCAGTTCAGATTTTCAGAAATTTCAGAGTGCACGATTAGAACATAATGCAACTGGCAGATGATGAATGAATATGCAAGAACAGATTTAATATGCATGCACTAGATGAAACTAAGAACAACATATGCAAGAATGCATCAAACCAGATATTCAATGAGTTTCAAAAATGGAACATTCAGAGAATTTACCTGAACAGTTCAGAAGGGGTTTTTTCATTCTTGAGTGCCTTGGATTAATACCCCTTTTTATTCCATTCCAAGGCACACCTGCAAGGCAAAGTTTATTTTGCACAAACAGGCACCCAAGAAATCTTGGGTCCTGACATGACAGTATTATTTCTAGCAGGTTTTCTCAGCATATTTCTAGCAACATGGTCATCAGATTTCGTCAAGTAGCAATTATTCATTGAATGACCAATTTGACCACAGTAATGACATGAATTATCAGATTTCAAATTCTTCTTATGCACATTACTGTTGTCATGAAGTTTATTGACAGAGAGAGAGTTCTGTTTACTATAATGATAGTAAGATGCACCAGATTTCAGATTTAATCTATGCACATTCTTGTTAGCATGAAATTCATGTGTATATGCATGAGATTTTCTGTTCACAGAATAAAAATTCTGTTTACCAAAACTAGTTTGGTTTTGATATCCTGCCAGCCAACAGGTTGCAGCCCTGTGACCTGGCTTCCCACAATGATGACATGTAAATTTCGCGACATGGAGTTTAGCAGGGTTATTTTGAACATGCCAACAATTTCCAGCTCTGTGGCCTGGCTTTCCACAGTTATAACATGAAGGTTTTACAAATTGTCTTACAGGGAATTTAGCATGTTTGAGATTCACATTTCTATCCTGAATATGCCAACAGTCCTTGACTGTATGGCCATGCTTTCTACAGTGAGAGCAATAAGAGGCATTCCTTTTAAAATTGAGTTCATTATTGCCATAGCCTCCTTGGGCATGCCAACAATCAATGGCCCTGTGGCCATCCTTTCCACATTCAAAGCATGAAATAGAATTTCTTTTAAAAGAGCCTGACCAGCATTCAGAGGCCCTGTGACCCATTTTGATGTAGTTAAAATAGATGATATGCTGGTTCATTGAAAAAGATTTGTTTTTATTAAAAACATGTTGGTTTGCAGGGAATTTAGCATGATATGAATAAAATGTTTTCTTACCACTAGCAAACCAGCAATGAGCAATTGAGTGTCCTAATTTGCCACAATTAGAACATGTAATACTCCTTTTCTGAGGTGAAGGATTTTTATCATGAGATCTCCTAGCATTCTTATCATCCTTCTCCATCAACTTACACTCATGCATCAGATGTCCAACTTTATGACAGTAATGACAAATAATCTTCTTTTTAGATGCATGTGAGTGTGTGTGAGGACTGTGATCAGCAAACGCTGATGGACCCTTTTTATTTATTTTCTATTTTCTAATCATTTTCTGATTTTTATCATATTTTTCTGTTTTCTTAGCCTTATAATGAGGTGAAGATGAAGTAGAAGGCTTTTCCTGTTCAGAAGATTTAACAAAAATAGTTTTCAAATTGGATCCATCGACCTTCCTTATGACTGGACTATAGCCCAGTCCCTCTTTCTTAAAATTATCCTTTGCTCCCACCAGTTTCTGAGCAATGGGCTGTTTGTCTTTAGAGGTGGTGGCTACATCTGAACCACTTACAAAAGATGTCATAACTTTGTTCTGAAGTTCCTTCTTGTTTATCTTATTGTAGCCCAGCCCTTCCTTCCTAGAGTTGATTTTTATACCTAGTAGCTTGTCTAGGTTTTTCTGCCCATCAACAAATTTAGACAAAGAGACTTTCAAATCCTGAATTTCATCTTCCAAAGAGGAAATATGTAGCTCATAACTGGAAATCTCTTGTTCACTGCAATTCACACATTCAGTTAACACCTTGTTAGCAGTTTTATATTTTTCAATTTCATTTTCCAGATTGCTCAGTTTATCAGAATCTTCAATGCAAACAGTTTTTCCTCTTTCCAAAGTAAGAAGTCTTTCCGACATGCCATTGTTTAACAGCTTCAATTTTTCAATTTCTTCTTTAAGCTTATCATTTTGAACCAATTCTTTTATTAGAAGCTGATCTTCTGAATTGACTTCATACTTTCTTCCATTTTCAATTTCCTTCATATCTTTTTGTTGTTTATCAAGATCTTTCTGTAATTCTATGTTTACAGACTTTATGGCATTAAGTTTTTCAATCAGCAATTTGTTCTCCTGTTTAAGTTTCTCTGATTTTTTTTCATTTTCTTTGGAGAACCCTCTAAGAGAATCATTTTCTGATTTCAGCTTGTTTAGATCAGATTTAACACATTCAACTTCTTTCAGCATTTGAGTATCAGACATATTAGCATCAAGAGCATTTTTTAATTCAACACAATTTCTACAATCAACATTTAAATTGTCAGACCTACTACTTTTCCTCAATTGTTTGTATTATTTTCTTAACAGTTCATGAGATTCAAATAATTCAGCATATGCATTCTCCCAATCTTCTAGAGAAAAATTCTCGAAGACATTTACCTCATCATCATCATCTTCTTCATTTTGATTGCTGCCTTGATCGCTGCCACTTTGATTGCTTCTGTTGACCATCATGCAGCTGTCCACATCTATCTCCTGAATTCGCTTCAGTGTATCCAAAATATCTTTAGCCGAACTGCAATCAAAGAAACATGAGTGGAAAGCTCTATCAGTAGCTGCCTTCATCAGATTTATAGCTATCTGATTTTCTTCATGCTTAGACTTGTGATTGTCAGTCCATTTGGACTTTTTATTTGGTAGTTCATGAGGACCGTGTGAAATTACTTTCCACAGGTCTGGATTCACAGATTTAACACAATTCTTCAGACTAGTGAACCATGCATTAAAATGCGTACCACTGAAAATCGGTGGATGAGCCATTGAAAACAAATTAGATTAATGCAACAGGAGTATTGATGCACTAAAAACAAATTAACACCTAAGACTGCAAGATCGAATCTGCAGGTCGCTGGACCTTGTATGCAGACACCGCTCTGATACCAACTGTTAGGGTGCTAGGCCCGGATACAGAGGGGGGGTGAATGTAACTCTCTAGAAAATATAGCCCAAATTAAAACATTAAAGCTCAGATATGCGGAATAAGACTAATGAGCTTTCTAAGATGAAATGATAAGGCAACACATGGACAAACAGTTGGACTGTAACAATGCAGCCACCTGATCAACCAGACACGAAGGCAGAGTTAAACAACGTAAACACACTAAGCAGAATATAATGCTAAAAAATTAACTCTCTAGATAATGCAATTAGCCAAGCATGCACAACCTGTGAATGGGAGGTAGAAGATATGGAGCTAACGCAAGGCAAACCACTACACAAATAGTTTTAAGGTGGTTCGGTCCTTCAGACCTACATCCACCCCTCACTCCCAACCGGAGTGAGGCTTCACTAGCCAAAGCTAGAACAAGCAGACTCAGTCTGCAACAGGTGCTGACACACAGCTTGACCAGGGGAACAAACTCCCCTCTTCCTCCCAACCGGAGGGACACCCCAAGTGACTCCCAGTCACTTGGAAACCAGAGACGTAAAGTCTCTCTTCCTCCAGACCAGGAGGGAACCAACCAGTGACTTACAGTCACCAGCAAACGAGAGGTCGAAGACCTCTCTTCCTCCAACCGGAGGGACCCCTGGACTTGCAACCCGCAAGCCCAGAACCGGAGACAAGTCTCCCTTCCTCCAACCGGAGGGAACCCACAAGTAGCTCCCAGCTACTTGCAACCGGAGATCTGATCTCCCTTCTCCTGATCCACAGGAGGAACCCGACCTCACTACTGAGAATCGGAAGAACAAGGATAACCAAACAAAAAAGGGAAAAACAGAAACACGAAATGAAAATAACTTCAGCAAATAGAGCGCTGAAAAATGAAATGCACAATGTGGCTCTCAACGGAGCTGACTGGCTTGGATCTGATCCACGGTCCAGTAGACAGATCTTTAGGTAAGCTTCTCTTCCTCTTCTCTTCTCTCTCACTTTCTTTTTCTCTTAACCCTCACGAGCTCTCTAACTCTCTCTTTTTCTTCTTTTCCTTCTGCTCTTCTTCTCTTTCTTTTCTTCTTCTTTCGCAGGCTCTCTCTGTCTCTTCTCTTCTCTTCTTCTTCTGCTTTCTACTGCAGCTCTTTTCTTCTTCTGCTCTTTCACTCTCTCGATCTCTTTTTCTCTATTCTCTTCGGCTCACGCTCTCTGCTATTCTCTCTTCTTCTCTTTTTCTTCCTCTTTTCTTTTTCTGGATCGAAGGACTTTTTGCTCTCCAGGCTTCTTCTTCGATCGCCTTCATCTGTTGGATGAAGGCTTCCTTTTATAAGCAGCAGCCAGCAGGAGGGCAGCACTGGGCGCGTGTGGCTTCCTCATTTCCCGCCCAGAACTTGTGACCACGTGTCAGTCTCTCAGCCAGCTTCAGCACACGTGTCACAATCCTGTCTGCCCTTCCAACCTCGGATCACGTGCCTCCCATTCACTGAGGAATATTCTTCCTCGGACCACCTTCTTCTTTTTTTTTTCTTGTTCTCCTGCAAAGAATTAAAACGATTAAAACTCAGGGCCACAAAAACTAAAACTGCACGAGGTGTGTAGTAACAACAATAGGTGCACTATATTGAGAACGACACGAGGTACGGAGAAGGAAATACCATGGAGTAAAAACGATAGAAACACGCGATCAAAGGAACCTTGGACGAAGATAGAAAGAAACAACACGAGGACATAAACACAAGAATAACACGAAGACACGAATACAAAAGCAACACGAAGACACGAATACAAAAATAACATGACATAACAAACAGCAAAGAGAACGGCACGAGGTGAAACGACACTTTACTAAAAAGACTTGAATACACACGAAAACAACTCGAGTACTAAGTTGCTCGAACGTACGAACGACTCGAAGACGAGGACGACACGGGCTGACAACAACTCGAAGATGAAAACAGAAACCGACACGAAGTGTGGTTACAAAACAAGAAAGACACGAGGTCTAGGAAAAGCAACACGAAGACAGAAATAACAAAGAAACGACTCGAACTAAGGACGACATGGAGACAACACAGTCAGACTCGACTTGAGACACTCAAAGCTTGAATTTAGAGAAGAATGCACGAAGTAAAATCAACACGAAGACAGAAGACAGACACGGCTATCACGACACGTGATGAAGCAGTGAAACCAGGAAAGAACGACTCGAGGAACAACAGTAAGTGACACGAAAACACAAGAGCAAACATAAAGGATGACTCGAGATGAGCAACTAAATACTGAGGAAACGACACGAGGTTCATAGGGAAACGACTCAAAGTTCGTCAGAACAATTCGAGCTGCTTCAGTAAACATCACGAAGACAGAAGGTGAAGCGACTCGAAGTTACAGGAAATCAACATGAAGTATGAAAGAAACAATACGGACACACAAAGTACTACCTCATAGCAGTTTTCCTGTTAATCATGAAAATTTCAAATGCATAACATTACGCAAGATATCTGATTAAAATGAGAATACTTAACATAGTGATGCTCATCATCAAATCACTAGGGAAGTCACAAACAAGAAAGTTGTGAACAACAAGGCATGTTGTACAGACTTCAAACAATATGCATCAGACAACTGTGTATGGACTTGAAGACCCTTAGCCAATGTATAGACTTCACGTGAAACCCCAATGTGCAGACTTGACGCTGTACAGACTTTCCAAAGAGAATGTAATGCTATACAGACTTGAACTGAAGACCAATGTATGGACTTCAAAATAGATGCTAAGGCCAAGAGGAGTGTATAGACTTTCACGATGAATGGACTTGGTCTAAAAAAAATGTAAGTGATGTACACACTTAGCCAATGTGTAGACTTTGCCTTAGACGCTAAATGAGACGCTAAAGTCTGTATAGACTTGAAGAACCTGAAACAAAGTGCATACTCACAGCGTTGACGCTACAGACTTGAGAATGCTCACAGCGTTGACGCTGCAAGAGACGTAGGCTGTACAGACTTAGCCTAACATAATGCATGAACATATCAGCAGAGAAGCAATGCACAGAACAGAAATCAAGCACAAGCCAATATATCACAGCATGACTCAAGCATACACATACATTCTTCACAATTCAGACATGGCACACTTATGCAATCTCCCACAGAAAAGGTCAGACATATTCAAGACAATGTGGTGACTCATTCATGTTGCTATCATTAAAACACCACATCATCAACAAAGCACAAGGGGCACAACAACACTCGCAGGAGGCGAGGGACGCGAGCCGGAGCCGATCGGGTACGCCGAGGGGAAATCGACCCGATTCTGTCCGCACTGGTCACCCTGCGCAGCAAACTTGCGGAGGCCGGTACGCCAAGATCCGAAGGTGGATTGGAGCGCCGTTTGTTGGAGAACATTGGTGACAGGACGTAGTTTGTCCACTCCGAAGGGCGTGAGCAGATGCTTTCAGATCTGGGCACAGCAGCAGTTACAATCGGCTTCTGGTTCTATGCACCCAGAACTGCACAGAAACACGATTAAGTAAAAGAAAATTAGTCGCTGATGTCGGATCGAGGCACCGTTTGTGGGAGATCATTGGCGACGTCCATAGGAAGAAGTACTCCAAAGATCTCACACGGATCTTGACCGGGTGAGTCGGGGCAGACTCTGAAAGTCGACTCTGGATCTGAGCCGGGCCTGCTCAGATCAGCTCGCGCGATCCCACGAGAATCGTCGCCACTATCAGTACAAGTCTCGGATCGAGGCGATACCAGCTGCAACGCGAAGAGGACTCAAAATACTACGATCACTCTAAGAATCAGATCCAAAAGACTTAAGAGGTGATTTGGGGAAATTCATAATCAGGAAACTTTAGATCTGGGCAGCAGGCTGGGGAAGATATGTGCGCCGTCACGAGAAAAATCATCACCGGCGATCCCGAACTCCGATCGATGCGAAACCACCTCTGAAATCTTCCTGACTCATAGAGGTATCAAGGATAATTTTTGTGGAAGCAGATGATAAGGGGATGGGGGATATATGGGGGTGAGTCACACGCCCAAAGTCTGTCCCGTCACAGGACTGAGCAGGGTATCACACCCAAGGGGGAAATAAGAGAATCACTCTCTAATTGCAACTTTCACTCAATAAAACTTCATTAGCCTTTAAACCATCATCATACAAGTCCTTATATAGGGGTTTGGAAAGGGGAGGGGCTGGGGAGGTTCGATGGAACCAAGGGGAGGGGGAGAGGGGTGCGCCCCTTTGACTAGAATAGGAAGGGAGGGGGAGACAAGGGGACTTGGGACTTACCTACCTTTGAAATTCAAGTAAAGGGGGTAGGTGGCAGCCATTCCTTTTGGACCAGCAGCCATTTCCAAGTTCCATGTGGTAAATGGGAGGGGAAGAAAAGAAAACAAAAGAAAATTTAGCCTAATACAACCAAAATAGGGGGCACCCCCTTCTTGGGCCATCATTGGGCCAAGTTGGGTCCTTGGCCAACCCAAGCCCAATCAACCATGGATGGCTTAAGGCCTTTCCATCCTAGATAGCCCATGAAGGAAGGAAGCCCAATTGGGCCTTCCATAGCTTATGGATCCATCATAATGGTCCAAGGCCACTCCTTCTTAATGAATTCTAAAGGGGCTTAACCAAGATGGCCCTTTAAGAGCCTTACAACCAGCCCAATATAAAAACACAAATACAATGACCATTACAAGCCCAATTTTAATGCAAAAAGTGTCCAAACTTAAGCCAAATTGCCTCCATTTCAAAGGAAAGCCGAAGTAGTCCGATTGGTGCTCCGCGTATGGACCCGTCGGTTCGCCGACGTGTGCTATTCGCTCGCTCTGGTGTCTGCACCAATTCTCCCCGGGTGGGAGGAACTCGACCCCGTCAAGTATGGGTCCCGAGGCTTGAGCTCTCCGCATGTGATTAAGGCGTTGTTCATCGTGGGCATCCTTGCCAACGCACTATGAAGTGTTGGTCGGCTCCGTTCCTGGTGGTGATCACCTGCTCATCCAGTATAAAATTTATATGCGTGCGTTGAGGCTGGAAGAGGTGGACTCTCGGGTGGTGTGTCACTCACAATAGAAGGATAAAGCCCGAAACTCACTAGGGATCACCGCGGGTTCCAATATGCTACCAGATTAGAAACATGGAACGTCGAACTGACACCATAGTCATCCGGTAGTTCAGTAATGTACGCATTTGAACCCACTTGTTTCGTGACTCGGGAAGGGTGGGTATCGCGGGCCTAGAGTTGCTTTACGGCCCCAAGAGGAACCGTTCAGGTATGACCCTGATCTTGACGTACTCTCCCTTTTGAACTCACGGACATGTAGCATGCATCAGCTAATTCCTTATATGCGCATGGCTGGCCTTTGATTGGGACACGACTTTAATGCAAACCAAAACAAACTCGAGAGACAAATAGACACACACATAACCTTTAGACAAACCTAGACACCAAACAAACAATGCAACCAAAAGCTGGAGACTCTTAGACATCTAACATGAACCTACTTACTTCTAAATGGGGGTTCAGAGGTTCGGGAGGATCACACCCAAGTGCACATCGCCCTGGGTACCTGGGTTTGCAACAGACTCTTCTAGAAGCGAATCAAAGTACTCCTGCTCGAGTTCGGGGTCCGCTGTTGTGCCCCTTAGGCACAAGCATGTGCTATGTTGATATGATGATAGCAATGCTATTTTGTTTTGATGATAGCAACAAAGTGAGTGCATTTCTGTGCATCCTTTGTCCTTGAGATCCCTGAGCATTCTGCATATGATAGCAACACGAATGATGATGCAATGATGTTCTGAGTGCATTTGATATTGTGTTTTGATGATAGCAACATGAATGTTTATAACTGATATGAATGTTTATAACTGATATACTCTGTGGAAAATGCATATGACTGTGACTGGTATATTATCTGGAGACTGCATGTGTTCTGTCTGCAAGTCCATACATTGCATTCGCCATGCCTGTACATCCATCTGCTTGCATTGAGTCTATACATTGGTGGCAAGTCCATACAGTGCTTGCATACAGGTAAAGTCTGTACAGCCCATGCTCAAAGCTAAGTCTGTACATTGGCATATTAACACACAAAGTCTGTACAGCCTGAGAGTGCGTCTCACTGACCGTCTCATGCAAGTCTATACATCACTGTTCATGCACAGAGTCACCGTCTCATTTGGCGTCTCATGGCAAAGTCTGCACAGTCTACTGTTCAACGTCTGCATGCATTACATGAAGTCTGTACATTGCATCGTCTCAACTTGCGTCTCACGTTGCATCCAGCAAGTCTTTCACAAGTCTGTACATCGTTGTAGTTGCATCGTCTCATGCAGCGTCTCATTCAAGTCTGTACAGCCGTCTGCATTGGATTTCAAGTCTAGACATTGCACTGTTACATCCACCGTCTCATTCAGCGTCTTAGGCCTGCAGAGTCCATACATTGGTCGGTGGAAAGTCTGTACATTGGCTTCAAGACTCTCAAGTCTATACATTCGTTTCTGAAGGGAAAGTCTATACATTCGTTTCTAAGGCAAAGTCTGTACATTGCCTTTGGACCTCAGAGTCTATACAGAGTCTACATCCTCTAAAGTCTGTACATCCGATTGCCTTTGCTTTGGTCAAGTCTGTACAGCTAACGGCTTCATTGATTCCAAGTCTGGACACTGGTCTTCAGGCGTTCCAAGTATGCACATTGATTCAGGTTCTCCAAGTCTATACAATGAAGTCTGAACATTGCATTTGCATTCACAATGTCTTCACACCTGAAGTCTATACAATGCACTGCCTTCGTAAGTATGTACAGAGTTTACACTTGAACTGATGATCATAATCCGATACTCTGTCTGACAGGTGCTCTGCTCGTGAAGCTTAAGGAGAGCACGTGATCCGAGGCTGGAAGGCCTGATCAGATGATGACACGTGTGCTGAAGCAAGTCTGGATGCTGCCACGTGGTCCAAAAGTTCTGGGCGGGAAATGTGGAAGCCACACGTGCCCAGTGCTGCTCCTGCTGTGACTGCTTATAAAAGGAAGCCTTCGTCCAACAGATGAAGACTGATCGAGTTGGCAAGAGGTGAAGTCCATACAGAGAGCCACGATCCAGACAGAGAGGAGAAAAGAAGAGAAGAGCATAGAGTGAAAGAAGAGCAGAAGAAGAAGAGAAAGAAGAGAAAGAGAAAAATAGAGAGCTCTAGCTGAGAGAGAGAGAGAGAGATTGGGTTCTCTGGCATTGGATCAAATCCAAGTAAGATCTGCTCCATTCGAGAGCTATATTTGTGCTTCATTATTTCAGCTTTTCGTTGTTGTCTTGTTCTATCTTTTGTTTTCCTTTATACATTTCTTCAAGCTGTTTGTCAGCGGAGCAAGCTGTGTTGCTCAGCATTTGCAGTGGAGGATTCCACTGGACGGCCAAGCTGTATTGCCCAGCGGTTTGCAGAGGTGCTGCCTCTGGACGGGTAAGCTGTAATCCCCAGCGGTTTGCAGTGGTGGATTCCACTGGACAGCAAGCTGTGTTGCCCAGCGGTTGTATGGCAAGCTGTGAGGCCCAGCGGTTCAAGCTGTGAGTCAACAGTAAGCCACACTCGGGTTGAGTGTGGGGTGGATGTAGGTCTGGAGGACCGAACCACCTAAAAACCTTTGTCTACTGTGTGATTGTTTTATGGTTTGCTTAGATTCTATATTTCTGTCTTTGCGCAGTAGATGTTTGCTTAGGAAGGTTCTTCATCTGTTCTGGGTGGTTTTCACATTGTGCCCACTATCTGTTCAGTAGAAGTTTTCATTCCGCATTTGATTCTGCTGCAGTAAATGTTTAACGGGTGATTGATCTACTCACCCCCCTCTAGATCACCCTTTAGCGTCCCAACAATACATCCGCCTCATAGGTGACCTCCACTAGCTCCGGTGTGGAGTCGCGGACTGGAGTGTCCGAAATAGCCAATGATTCCCGAGTGGGACACTTGGCCGCAAAATGGCCAATCCCACCACACCTATAGCACTGGTCACGTGGCCCTGTGCTAGAAGATGCTCCACCGGTCATCAACCCCTTTCCCTTGTCTCCTCGCCGAACCGGGGGTGATGGGAGCTGAGGCCGGGTAGGCAATGTGGGTTGCTGGGGTTGTGGGGTGGGGATGGATGCCTCTGGGCGAGGGAGAGGTTCCCTTGGAGGGAGAGGCCGAGGCCTGAGAGCAAAGGGGTCCTGGCGAGGGGGTTCCGGAGGACGAGCCACCGAAAATCGGCTATAGGAACTAGGTGTGGTCCGAGGGTCGGACCCACGCTGAGGGATGGTTCCCGGTCGTTGGACGGGAGCAAAATCTGATTCAAACTGCTCTAATTCAAGAGCAACTTGATAGGGGGCCTCTAGGGTGGTCACATTGCGGTGAAAGAGCTCGTACTGATAGTGGGGCCGCAGACCACAACGGAAGCGGGAAATAAGCATCGTGCTCTCTTCCGAGATGTCACATCGCAAAAAATATTCATCAAACTCGGTGATGTACTCGGACACAGACCTATCACCTTGGGTGAGATTTTGCCAGCGATCAATGAGCCGTTGACGGTACGAGGTGGGAAGTTACTTAGTTCTAAGCCTTTCCTTCATTTCATCCCAAGACTCTACCGGGGGCTCTCGACGCTGATAGAGCAAGCTCTCCACATTGCGCCAATAAGTTTGCGCCTGCCCTAACAACTTCATTTTTGTAAACTGGACTCTCTGGAGGTGCGTCATTTAGAACCACTCGAAGTACCGATCCATGCTGGCCTCCCAATCGAGATAGATCTTTGGGTCCAAAGACCCGTTGAAAGTGGGAGGATATGCTCGCACGGTCCTAAGGACTCTATCATCCTCCTCCTCTCTTGGCTGATGGAAGCCATGACGGCGTCGGCCATTTCCCCCAAATGCATTATCGGACCCATAGTCTTCTAGACCAAGATCACTAGGTTGTGGTTCGATGGCCTGGCGACGGGCGGGTTGAGGAGCGGGTGCGGGCTGATTTTAGGCCGCGGGAGCGGGCTGGACTTGGGCCATGGGAGCGGGCTGGACTTGGGCCACCGTGGGAGGAGGTGTGATGCGGGACGGATGACCGACTCGGGCTAAGGCGTACGACCGACTCGTTGTGCGGCCAGCACTAGCACACTAAGGCAAGCTAGGCGGCTGACCACCGTGGTATTCTCTGGGTGGAGACATCTCTCAACAGCGACTCTCTTGAGCCCGGCGATCGTCCCTTGCAAGGGAAACGTGGGGATCGCGGCGATTAAGAAACCACCGTCGCCTAGGGTGCTAATTCGCGCTCGGTGCTCGATTGGAGCCACGGAACGGGCGCTCACAACTCACAATCGTGGTGAATTTGACACTAGCTATCAGCCCTATTCTCACAAACGCAGTAATATAGAAAGCATACTAAATAGCAATGTGAGTGGGGAACGAATCACATACCTCCATGCCTAGGCGTGGGGAAGACTCCCGGCCGATTTCCGAACAACCCCGATATACAAATGATTAACTTTACAATTTCAGAACTGAACGCCCACTCCACACAGGGAGGTATCTACAATCAATAACTTTGGGGTTGCTGGAACCCGGGTTGATGGGCCACACTCGCAGGAGGCGAGGAACGCGTGCCGGAGCCGCTCGGGCACGCCGACGGAAAGCCAACCCGGTTCTGTCCGCGCTGGTCACCCTGTGCAGCAAGCTTGCGGAGGCTGGTACGGCTGAATCCGATGCGCGATCGGAGCTCCGTTTGTTGGAGAATGTCGGCGACTAGATGTAGTATCTTCACTCCGAAGATCGCAAATAGATGCCTTCAGATCTGGGCGCAGTGATGAATCTTCTGAGGTTCTAGTTTTGTGCTCACAGAACTGCACAGATACACGGTAAAATGTTCGGAAAATGGTTGCCGATGTCGGATCGGGGCGTTTCTTGTGGAAGATGGTAGGCGACGTCCAGAGGAAGAAATACTATGAAGATCCCTCACACAGATCTTGGCCGGATGAAGCGAGGCAGGCTCTGAAAGTTGATTCTAGTTCTCATCCGGGCCTGCTCAGACCAGCTCGCGCGATCCCACGAGAACTACCGTCACGATCCGCACCGGTCACGGATCGAGGCGAAACCAGCGGCAACACGAAGAGGACTTGAAATATTACGATTTATCTTCAGGAACCAACTTTAGATGGCCTCAGGGTTGGGCTGGAGAATTCAATACACAGTCACCTTCAGATCTGGGCAGCAGTCTGGAACCGATCTGCACGTCTCCACGAGAAAAATCGCCACCGTTGCTCACAAACTCTGATCGATGAGAAACCAAAGCTGAAAGTTTGCTAACTTGCATAGGTATCACGGATAATTTTTGTGGAAGAATAAGATAAGAGGAAGAGGGGGATACGGGGTCGAGGCTCATGACCCAGTTCTGTCCAGTCCCAGGACAGCTCAATGGGAGTCACACCCAAGAACACACAAAGAGAATCACTCTCTAATGAACCTTTCTTTCAACAAAACTTCATTCTATTAAGCATAAACACTATACATGCCCTTATATAGGGAAATGGAAGGGGTAGGGGGGAGGGGACTTGCGTAAGATGCAAGTAGGGGGAGGGGTGCGCATGGATTAAGACCCTTGGTGAAAGGGAAAGGGGGACAAGGGGACATGGTAGCTCACCTACCTTTGAATTTCAAGGTAAAGATGGTAGGTGGCAGCCATGTGGAACTTGACCAGCAGCCATTTGAATGCTCCATGTGGTAATTGAAGAAGAAAATCAAACTAGCTAGCCTAATACCAACAAAAAAGAGGGCGCCCCCTTCATTGGGCCTTAAATGGGCCACTTTGGTCCATGGCTTAACCAAGCCCATTCCAACCTAGATGGATTAAGGCCATTCCACCCTTGAAGGCCCATGAATGAAGAGAGCCCACTCTAGATTATCCAATCTAGATAGCCCATGTGGAAGGAAGCCCATATGGCTTATGGATCCATTAGAAATGGACCAAGGCCATTCCTTCTTATGGAATGCTTTAAGGGCTTTAACAAATTGGCCCATTAGGAGCCTTACAACCAGCCCTTTAGTAAATTACACATACAATAACCATTACAAGCCCAAGTCAATTCCAAAAAAGGACCAAATTCAAGCCAAATTATCCCCATTTTGAAGATAAGCCGATGTAGTCCACTTGGCGCTCCGCGTATGGCACCGTCGGTTCGCCGACGTGTCACGTGATCGCCCTGGTGTCCGCACCAATTCTCCCCGGGTGGGAGGAACTCGACCCCGTCGAGTAAGGGTCCCGAAGCTTGCGCTCTCCGCATGTGATCAAGGCGTTGGTCATCGTGGGGACATCCTCGCCAACACACTAGGACGTGTGGGTATGCTCCATTCCTTGTGATCACCTGCTCATCCAGTATACAATCTATATGCGTGCGTTGAGGCTGGAAGAGGTGGACTCTCAGGTGGTGTCACTCACACTAGAAGGAGAAAGCCCAAAACTCACTAGGATCACCGCGGGTTCCAATATGCTACCAGAGGAAACATGGAACGTCGAATTGACACCATAGGCAGTCGGTAGTTCAATATCATACGCTTTTGGACCCACTTGTTTCTTAACCCGGAAAGGGTGGGGATCGTGGACTTAGAGTGGCTTTCGATCTCCGGGCGGAAACCTATCAGGTATGACCCTGATCTAGATGTACTCTCCCTTTGAATCCATGGATATGTAGCATGCATTGGCTACCTCCTTATGCGTGCTTTGACTGGCCTTTGATTGGGACACGACTTATGCAAACCAAATGGATGAAAGAAAACAACTAGAGAGACAAACAAACACACACACACATGACATTTAGACAAACCTGTGACGACCCAGAGTTCAGGACATCGATATACCGATAACATCGATACACCGATACCAAGAACTGGGGAGGCCACCCAAGAGGCTGATGAGGCCCCTGAAGGGTTAGTGGGGGTTAGCTGAGGAATATGCATAATTAATTACGAATTGGGGCGCGCAATACAATCAAGTATTAAGATTTAAACACAAGAGCGGAAGCAATTTAAAATAGCCAGAGTGATATATATATATAACTAGTCCAGAGTCACAACACACTAGTCCACGGAGGTACAACTACGCGGGGCATACCCCGGCAAAAGTACAACACAAGCCTCAAAAAGGCAGCTCGTGCTCAGCTGGCAGCTAGGGACGGTCCCGAAACAGCACGCTAAACTCCGGGAGACGTCGGACGTAGCTCACCTGAAAGGAGAAGGGTGAGTCACAGCCAGACTCAGTAGGGGTCACGCGGATCCCTACCTCGCACTAAACAAGCGAACATGCATAAATAACAGCAATTAAAGCATGCATTTAAATAAATACACAGGCAATGGCATGAATATCTAATCACAAGGAAGCTGTAAACTCTAACTAAGCAGGTATAACAGCTAACACATGCCACTGCTAATTAAATGCAAGCGATTAAAGCTAAAACTACCAAATAGAATAAGCTGCAACTAATCCAGACAACAAGGACGGACAACCACTGGAGCAGAAACCAGAAGCGTCCACTGACGGCTTACACTGCGTCTCAAGCACTCGCAGTCGACGAAGCGACAAGCTAAGCGCGTAAACAGTACCAAACCAAGTGACCAGTCGGAGTGGCACCCGTCGGTGTCAGTCCACAATCTCCGACCACGTGTGCACACACTGACTCTAGCCTGAGCCAGGCCCTCTAACTAGTTTTCTCCCTTGGCAGGACGCTACCATTGGCTGGGAGCCCACGGAACTAGCTTACAAACCGTGAATGGGAAACATACCCCTCCGCCATCCTCAAGCGGGTCGGTACTCCACAGACCTTAGGGCAACGACAGTGGCTCCATTGCATGGAAAGAAAAGCTACTCTATTGGTATATAAAACACGCCATTAAACACTTAAAACAATGCGAATATGGCATGAGTATAGAACGGAACGCATAAGCAATGGGCTGGGAACATAACCAAGCTGACGGGCAAGCGGCGGTTAGAGGCCCACGCGCTACTTGGAAGTGACGGTCGGGGACTGGTGCGTTACATCAAGAGTGACGCGCTGGTCTCCAGCCGTTACTCCCTCCCGAGCTCCAACTCACAGGTGCAGGGGGGAATGTGACGGTAGGGGCCCTGCGCGTCGCTTCCAAGCGGCGCGGTAGGTCACCGCCGTTACATCCTCCCGAGTACCAAACCCAAGGCCATGAAGGGGAGAGTGACGGTGGGGGTCCTCTGCGTTGCTTCCAAGCGACGCGCGGGAACTCCGCCGTTACTTTCACCCGAGGCTCAAACCAACTAACAGCGTTCCAAAACGATAGCAGATGAAGCGACGCCCCAGTCTCGGCGCGTCGCTCGGAAGCGATGGCCGGTCGACAGACCGCCGGGCTCACCGCCTCACCGGGCTAACGGAAAACAACGATCAAGTAACGGATGGGGTTCCCACCGTTACTCTCCAAATGACGCCCCTCGATAGGCCGTTATTTGGGAAGTGACGCGTCCATCTTGGACCGTCAGGCAAGTGACGGTTCCTGGCAGGACCGTCACTCCACCTGGGTTACGAGCGGGTACGGTTTGTAAACCGAAGCCCCCCCGGACGGCTGAAAACGTCGGGTATCGACGAAAAAACCTGTTACCTGCCAAACCACGCATGCTATACAACAATTTAACAGCTAAACTAGCACATGCATCGCCTAAAATCGATCAACCGCGAAGAACATGGCCAAAACCCCAAATATGAACAAATGGGCAACATGCTTACTACGGGGCGCTAATCAACAGGATGAGCTATAGGAAATGCTCCTAGCAAGCTAAGGATTCCATCCCCCTACCTCTTGCAAGCCGAAACGCGCGAAAAGCCCGCATGCACCAAGGTAGGCTCGCCGAGCCTTCAAGCTCCAACACGCTCCCACGTCCATCGATCCACGCCGAGATGGGTACCCACGCGTTCGCCTCGACGCGAGGAATTCAACGGCGTCAACCTTGCTTCAATCCGACCTCGTCTCGGCCGCGATCCCTAGGAAGAGGGGAGACGATCGCGTAGAGGAGAGAGAGAGAGCGAGGGTGAGAAAGAGATCGACGGGGAAGAGAGAGAGAGAGGGGGTGAGGGATTAATAAAAATAAAAATAAAATTAATATATATATAATTTAATCATTATATATATAAAAATCTTATTAATATTCCAATAACCCTCCAATAGCTCCAAATAAATCCAGAAAAATACCAGATAAATTCCTAAAAATCCAGGAAAATAGCCGGAAATTCCAGAACAATTAATAGAACAATAACCACGAAGGATCTATTAAGGCACGGGCCTTAAAAAACCTATGGCTAGTCCGACCTACGCATGGACGATGGCGGACCAGGACACCCAAATGTGTGCCATGCATACACTAGATGCAACCAAAGGTAGGTATGATGATGTACTCCTAGACACCCAAAAAGACACCATGCATGCAAGGACTTCCTATCAGATGTGGGTGTGGGTGGGCTAAGAGGTTCATCACCACTACATGTAGGTAAGGCATGCCATGCTTCCCAATAATCGGACCTATTGCTATGTGGAATTTGATTGGCCCGAGTGGGAAGAGGGGACTTCCTTGACAAAGTAGAGGGGAAGTGGTGGAGCACGAGGCCCGCTAGAGAAGGGGTCGAATGGGTCAAAGAATGTGTGACCCTCCATTACATAGTCCCATGTTTGAAATTCATGAAGGTGATGGTCACCTCCATCCATCATGATAGATGGGACAGTGTATAGAAGATAGGGCTCCTCCCTCGGGATAAAAGGAATGAAGTCGGGCTCGGCCGGTAACGGGGGGAGTAGAAGAACCTCCGTGGTAACATGACCCACGGTGTATACAGAGGTAATGGACCCTAAGGTGAGATGGGTGAAGCTACGACCGGTGGGTCGGTCGAAGCCTGGGGCCAACAAGTGCGTAAATGCCAACTGCCGGTCTAACCCTTTGAGAAGGTCATCCAATGAATCCACATAGTGACTAGACCGGAAGGTGGTGTGAAATGAGTTGCTTGGCACTAGAGGTAGTGTGGGGTCCATGGACGGGAAGGGAGGTGGGACCAAGCCATCTTTGAGCCAACTAACTAGTGGCTCGGCTATGTAAAGTGTACCCGTTAGAAATACGGGTGACTCGGGCGGAGGTGGCTCCAAACAAGACGGCTCCGAATGAAGTTCGGAAGGAGAGGATGGCAATGGAGCACTCACGGGTGATGAAGGAGGGATCTCCATAATGAGGAGAGGGCTTGGGGACCCCGTTGATGGGGCCGGGTTAAGACTACCGGCGATGACCTCCTTAGGCTCGGGTAGGAGTACATCACTAGGAGTACGTGTCCTATCCACCCCATCCAACCGGTCCAAAATCATTTGCATAAGTTCGGCAACGGAGTGGGTTGGAATAGGGATATCATGGTGGACTCGCCCGTAGTCAACTGTCCTAGGATTGGGTCTTGGCTCATCTACGTGTGGGACTCTTTGCCTCCGACTAGAACCCACTTGGTTGGAAGTGATTGGGTGGGGCCGGTTGGAGGTGACCGGTTGGGGCACATAGACCTTCCTAAGCTCTCTCTTCATGTCCTACCATGACGCGATGGGCCATTGCCCCCTAACCTCTCTCATTCTTTCGATGTAATCCCACTTTTTGGCAGCCTCATGAAGAAGCTGCTCTTTGGCGAAAGAGAATTGTATTGCCTCGGACATAGTATAACAATCAAAGTAGGTGTTCATGGTGGCCTCCCACTTGAGGTAGATGCCCGTGTCATTGGAGCCAAAAAAATATGAGGCTTCAGGCCTACAGAAGCGGAGAGGATGGTTGCCAAGCCCATGGGTGGGCCAACGGTCATATCGCCTGGGCGACCGGGAATCCATGGGAAGTTGGAGAACTACATGTTAGACATGCCGACACTTGGACAAGACACTAGACACGACCCCAAAATACTAATGCAAAGTTGGCATGAGACTCGACTACACACTTAGACATGACGATGTTGGAATGCACTAACTAGGAACCTAGACTTAACCCACTATTCGGTACGCGGCGGAGCTAAGTGATCCGAAGATCACTCGCGCAAGTGTGCGGCCTTCCCGATAGGCGTAGCCTAACGTTCGTGTCGCACCTTTTGATATACCGAGTAGAGGAATGCAAATGCAACCTTGGACTTAAATGACCCTAGACTTGAACGACTCTCTGATACCAATTTGATGCGGGACGGATGACCGACTCGGGCTAAGGCGTACGACCGACTCGTTGTGCGGCCAGCACTAGCACACTAAGGCAAGCCAGGCGGCTGACCACCGTGGTATTCTCTGGGTGGAGACGTCTCTCAACAGTGACTCTCTTGAGCCCGATGATCGTCCCTTGCGAGGGAAACGTGGGGATCACGGCGATTAAGAAACCACCGTCGCCTAGGGTGCTAATTCGCGCTCGGTGCTCGATTGGAGAAACGGAACGGGCGCTCACAACTCACAATCGCGGTGAATTTGACACTAGCTATCGGCCCTATTCTCACAAATGCAGCAATATAGAAAGCATACTAAATAGCAATGTGAGTGGGGAACGAATCGCATACCTCCACGCCTAGGCGTGGGGAAGACTCCCGGCCGATTTCTGAACAACCCCGATATACAAATGATTAACTTTACAATTTCAGAACTGAACGCCCACTCCACACAGGGAGGTATCGCGCTACAATCAATAACTTTGGGGTTGCTAGAACCCGGGTTGACGGGCCACACTCACCGGAGGCGAGGAACGCGTGCCGGAGCCGCTCGGGTACGCCGACGGAAAGCCGACCCGGTTCTGCCCGCGCTGGTCACCCTGCGCAGCAAGCTTGCGGAGGCTGGTACGGTTGGATCCGATGCCCGATCGGAGCTCCGTTTGTTGGAGAATGTCGGCGACTGGATGTAGTATCTTCACTCTGAAGATCGCGAACAGATGCCTTCAGATCTGGGTGCAGTGATGAATCTTCTGAGGTTCTGGTTTTGTGCTCACAGAACTGCACAGAAACACGGTAAAATGTTGGGAAAATGGTTGCCGATGTCGGATTGGGGCGTTCCTTGTGGGAGATGGTAGGCTACGTCCAGAGGAAGAAATACTATGAAGATTCCACACACGGATCTTGGCCGGATGAAGCGGGGCAGGCTCTGAAAGTTGATTCTAGTTCTCAGTCGGGCCTGCTCTAACCAGCCCGCGCGATCCCACGAGAACTACCGTCACGATCAGCACCGATCACGGATCGAGGCAAACCAGTGGAAACACGAAGAGGACTTGAAATACTACGATTTCTCTTCAGGAACCAACTTCAGATGGCGTCGGGGTTGGGCTGGAGAATTCAATACACAGTCACCTTCAGATCTGGGCAGCAGTCTGGAACCGATCTGCACGCCTCCACGAGAAAAATCGCCACCGTTGGTCACGAACTCTGATCGATGCGAAACCAAAGCTGAAAGTTTGCTAACTTGCATAGGTATCACGGATAATTTTTTTAGAAGAAGAAGATAAGAGGAAGAGAGGGATACGGGGTCGAGTCTCACGACCCAGTTCTGTCCAGTCCCAGGACAGCTCAATGGGAGTCACACCCAAGAACACACAAAGAGAATCACTCTCTAATGAACTTTTCTTTCAACAAAACTTCATTCTATTAAGCATAAACACTATACATGCCCTTATATAGGGAAATGGAAGGGGTAGGGGGGAGGGGACTTGCGCAAGATGCAAGTAGGGGGAGGGGTGCGCATGGATTAAGACCCTTGGTGAAAGGGAAAGGGGGACAAGGGGACATGGTAGCTCACCTACCTTTGAATTTCAAGGTAAAGATGGTAGGTGGCAGCCATGTGGAACTTGACCAGCAGCCATTTGAATGCTCCATGTGGTAATTGAAGAAGAAAATCAAACTAGCTAGCCTAATACCAACAAAAAGGAGGGCGCCCCCTTCATTGGGCCTTGAATGGGCCACTTTGGTCCATGGCTTAACCAAGCCCATTCCAACCTAGATGGCTTAAGACCATTCCACCCTTGAAGGCCCATGAATGAAGAGAGCCCACTCTAGATTATCCAATCTAGATAGCCCATGTGGAAGGAAGCCCATATGCCTTTGTGGACGCGGATTTTTTTATTTATTTATTATTTGTTCATTTATTTATATTTATGGATTTATTGGCGTGCCAGTCACATGTGTGACGATTTCATTGTGCGCTCGATCTGACATGGTCGGTCGATTGTGAGTGATCGTGTCGGGACCTGAAGTCCGTCATACCATGAACGTTATGACGTTAATTACGTCCTTCCAGGGAAGGACAACCCTTGATTAAACGCTAAAGTAAGAGGCCTCGAGAGGCAAACAGATATTCACATGCTTAACTTTAAACTTCATACCAAGGCCGGGGAGGCGGGTAAGATAATAACATCAACCACAGAAACCGACTAGATCGTGTGGTTGGCGGTTCAAAACAGTTATACTTGGTGGAAACAAGGAGATAGAGGATATCCACCACGGAAAGGCAAAGCCCTGGCCATGATATAGGTTTAAAGCTTCGATCGGTATTTCGACGGCCTTTTCTCTTAATCTGGGTTATGCCCAGGGGGAGGTAGGCTATCACCCACGGAATGCCGAGATGAAAGCCGAGAGCTAGAGAGGCCGAACCTCCCAACCCGTGTACATATGGGCTATGGGGCAATGTGTGATTTTCCCTTTGAAAAGCTAGCGGGATTCATGCAGTGGCAAGACCCCCCGAGCAAAAGGGTTATTCGTAAATCCGTTGTAGTTAGGTGGAACATAGGGGTTATGACTCCCCTTCAATTTTATCCCCGGAACATATCGGGTGATCCACAGATATCCCTTTTGTGGGTTCGCTTTGGGTATTGGAATTCATTGGGTGGTAGATCGGGCTCTCGACATGCTCTGAATGGACACAGGCTCTCGGCACGACCCAAAAATGGGAAGGCCAGGGCTTCCGGCGCCAAAACAAGAAGGCTGGGGGTTCCCGGCGCCAAGGTGAGAGGACTTAGGTTCCCGGCGCGACAAAGAGAAGCCAAAGGGGAGAGGGCCTTCGGCGCAGGCTTCCCGGCGCGAGGAAGAAATGCTGGAAGAGGGTCTCGGCGCGGGATGGTTGAGCAAGGCTCCCGGCGCGACGAGGCGGCAAGGGGGGGTCTCCCGGCGCGGAGGATGCAAAGAGGACTCTGGAGGTTCTCGGCCCGGGCTTCCCGGCGCGCTGAGGTGAAAGGGAGAGGAGCTGCCCCTGGGGGTTCTCGGCGCCTGAAGAAGCGGCGCCGGGAGCTATTCACCAAATTTACTGTAGGCTGAGCCGAGAGCAGTGAGGGCGCCGGGACCAGAACAGAGCTTACGGTACTCTGTTTTGGGTATCTGATTGATTCATGCCAAGGGGAAGGATTTCTTTGGGGTCAAAAATAGGTCAGGGCATCAAAGATTGAACTAGATTAGGCTTGGGCTTTATAAGAACATCAGGATCGAGGAGGAATTTGGGAAGGCCAAGGCGTAGAGGATCCCTGTCACCGGTGTCATACAGAGTCCCGGGGACAGCTTAATGTTGGCTTTTCGTGGTCCTGGGAGAATTTTGACAGCATCTCCCCCGGACTCAGCATTTGCCAGGGAATGATAGACGATCACCCACGGAATGCCGGGGTGAAAGCCAAATAGAGGGGTATTGAACCCCTAACCATGTACGTGCCTGCAGCACTGTTTCGATATCCCTTTAGAGGTCAGCGAAGCTTATGCAGTGGCGGAGCTCCATTGCCTCGGAAGGTTATAAAAGCCGATCGAGTCCGGAAAACCTCGTAGAAAAGGGGAGGGTTATCCCCATTAATTGTCACCCCCGAGGTGCATATGATGGCCCGGGGCATCCCTTGACATAACAAGAGTATTTATGGGGTTTCTTCAGTGGTAGCAAAGGTTTTACGACTTGAGGTGTACAGGTTGGCTTTTCGGCGCCGATGTCAAGGATGCCAGAGAGCTCCCGGCACGGGTTTCTCGGTGCGCTGATAGGATGGCCCGGAGGGTCTCTCGGCACATGAGGAAGAAAGAGGGCCTCCCGGCGCGCGGGGAAGAAAGCCAAGGCATAGGGGCTCCCGGCGCGCAAAGAAAAAAGGGGGGGAGGAGCTGATCCTGGTGGTTCTCGGCGCCTGAAGAAGCGGCGCCGGGAGCTATTCACCAAATTTACTGTAGGTTGATCCGAGAAGTATGAGGGCGCCGGGATCAGAACAAAGCTTACGGTACTCTGTTTTCTGGTTTTAATGATGGTTTGGGCTGAAAGCGACGGACTCTATGGGCTCTGAGCTGTCCGAAGCATCCACTTTGAGTTGGATTAGGTCTAGAATCCAGAGGAGTATTGGGATTTGAGAGGCATCTGGGAGGCCGAAGTCTGAATGCCCCTGTCCATCGCCGTTATCATGCAGAGCTTGGGGACAAACTTAATATGGTCATTCGTCACCCTGGGAGCCAAGAGATGGCTGTCTCTGGCCCCAGAGGAGACTTAGATGACATATACGGAGGAAACACACATGCTTGGAACCCCGGAGTTTCTCAAGCCTCAATCATTGCACAGCACGGCTTCATCCCAGCAGCCAAAGAATAATCTGTTCCAGGCTTTGGGGGTGAGCAATAACAGTGCTACGAGGCAGAGAAAGGACAGACGAAACTGATCATCATGCTATTGATTTACAAATAACACAGAGAATGGCAATAGGGCTTAAAAAAAGTAAAAATCAAGCTCAAACTACAGCCCATCATACATATATATCCATTCGTTTGATGATGCCCATCACGGAAGACACATAGTCAGAAAACCCATATGAAACATCATTCCCATACCCAAACCGATTACAGGGAGAGAGTGAGGGAAAGGGGAACAGACAGATGCCGAGATATTTCGGCTACATTGCATGAATCGAGATAAGATTCGAAAGTATTACATGAAATAGAAGAAAAGAGAAAACAAACATGGGGGAGGGCGGAGCATTGACTCCTCTCCCTCCCCCGGATGCCCACCTGGAGCTTCTTCCCTGGGAATGGGTCTCTTCTCTCTTTCTTTTTCAGCGGAGGAGGCTCTCTCTCTCTCTGGTCTCTTCTCTTTTTCTTTCTTTTTGATCGATGGTCTGGCTTCTGATCCTCCGATCCCCTTTTCTTTCAAAGGGGGTATGTTTATATAGGTCTCATCCTTCTGTGCTCTCGGCGGAGGGCAATCGGTGTGGCCAGTTCCATTCGAGACATCTCCCGGCGCGACAAGTAGCCCCCTGTTGAGGCTCCCGGCGCCACTAACAGGAGCCCAAATGACCGGCCCATCTAGCGCCTTCAGGCCTCATTCGTGCCTTAGGCTTCTCTTCATGCTTTCTTTTGAATTAATCTTCGTCAGAACCGAATAAAGCCCACCTTTAGTAGAGGCATGACTTTGTTGAGATCGTTTTGAGGCTCCATCAGTGAACGAACTGGGGTTTAATCAGTATTGCCGTATGAATGACGACAAAACCGGGTATGTTTCATCGGCATTGTCATCCGAACGGTGACAAGACCAGACATCAGCTTCAGTCTGACAGACTTCGGCCGGGTATGTAATCTGTGGAGAGCATTGCTCTTCTGTTCTGACTTTGTAGGAGCCCTGACAATCTTTATCTGTCGGTGCCGGTTTCATCTTTATCTCATATTACATCCATCAGTAAGCTGACATCTGGCTTACCTCGACATATCATCTGTGGATTCTCGGACAAAGCAGTAGTACAGCTCTTCTTAAAAGGCTGGGAGGTCCCATCAGTCGAGTGACTGCGGCTTCATCGGCGCTGCCGTCTGAATGACATCGGCACCGGGCATCAGCTTTGGCCGACAAAGGCTTTAGCCGGGTGAATGGTTGACGAGCTTCATCAGTGGTCTTCTACTGTTGGCCTGATTTTCTTTTCAGTTATGCTTCCACCCCTGTTCATTTTCTAGGTGTCAACAGGCTTATGGATCCATTAGAAATGGACCAAGGCCATTCCTTCTTATGGAATGCTTTAAGGGCTTTAACAAATTGGCCCATTAGGAGCCTTACAACCAGCCCTTTAGTAAATTACACATACAATAACCATTACAAGCCCAATTCAATGCCAAAAAAGGACCAAATTCAAGCCAAATTATCCCCATTTTGAAGATAAGCCGATGTAGTCCACTTGGCACTCCGCGTATGGCACCGTCGGTTCGCCGACGTGTCACGTGATCGCCCTGATGTCCGCACCAAGGTGTGGGTGGGCCTTGGGCCGCTCCAGGAGGGTCCCCATGTGACATTCTATCTAACCGTCCAACTAGATGTTGGACAGACCAGTTGGAGGTCTCCATGCGTCCCTCCATGGCCCTAAGGCGACCATCCATATTATTGGAGAAATTCCAAAAGGTAGCCTCGGATTGGTCCAATCGAGCCATAATGGCCATCATTGCCTCATGTAAGGAGTGGAAGTCTCCCGGGGGGCATCCCGTGGGTTAGCCATAGATGCGGGGCGATGGTATTGGGTACCACGCCGGGTGGGCATGCAAAGACACGAAGGTTGGAATGCACTAACTAGGAACCTAGACTTAAACCAAGACTCCGTACGTGGCGGAGCTAATCGATCCGAAGATCACTCGCGCAAGTGTGCGGCCTTCCCGATAGGCATAACCTAACGATCGGACGACACCTTTTAATATACCGAATATTGGAATGCAAATGCAACCTTGGACTTAAATGACCCTAGACTTAAACTTCGCCCTGATACCAATTTGATGCGGGACGGATGACGACCGGGCTAAGACGTACGACGGACTTGATGTGCGGCCAGCACTAACACGCTAAAGACAAGCCGGGCGGCTGACCACCGTGGTGTTCTCTGGGTGGAGACGTCTCTCAACAGCACTCTAACTAGCCCGATGATCATCCCTTGCGAGGGAAACGTGGGGATCGCAGCGGTTAAGGAACCACTGTCACCTAGGGTGGTGCAGTCCGAGCTCGGTGCTCGACTGGAGCTAAGGAACGGGCGCTCACAACTCACAATCGCGGTGATTTGCAGCTAGATAACGGCCCTAATCTCACAAATGCAGCATATATGATAATATACTAAACCAGCAACGTGAGAGAGGAATGAGCGCGTACCTCCACGACTAGGCGTGGGGAAGAATTCCCGGCCGAATCCAAACAACCCCAATACACACAACGGTTAAAATTACAATTGCAGAACTTAATGCCCACTCCACGCAGGGAGGTATAGGGTTACAATGGCTAAATTTGGGGTTTCTGGAACCCGGGTTGACGGGCCACACTCGCAGGAGGCGAGGGACGCGAGCCGGAGCCGATCGGGTACGCCGAGGGGAAATCGACCCGGTTCTGTCCGCGCTGGTCACCCTGCGCAGCGAACTTACGGAGGCCGGTACGCCAAGATCCAAAGGTTGATTGGAGCGCCGTTTGTTGGAGAACATCGGTGACAGGACGTAGTTTGTCCACTCCGAAGGGCGTGAGCAGATGCTTTCAGATCTGGGCGCATCAGCAGTTACAATCGGCTTCTGGTTTTGTGCACCCAGAACTGCACAGAAACATGATTAAGTAAAGGAAAATTAGTCGCTAATGTCGGATCGAGGCACCGTTTGTGGGAGATCGTTGGCGACGTCCATAGGAAGAAGTACTTCAAAGATCTCACACGGATCTTGACCGGGTGAGTCGGGGCAGACTCTGAAAGTCGACTCTGGATCTGAGCCGGGCCTGCTCAGATCAGCTCGCGTGATCCCACGAGAATCATCGCCACTATCAGTACAGGTCTCGGATCAAGGCGATACCAGCTGCAACGCGAAGAGGACTCAAAATACTACGATCACTCTAAGAATCAGATCCAGAAGACTTAAGAGGTGATCTGGGGAAATTCGTAATCAGGAAACTTAAGATCTGGGCAGCAGGCTGGGGAAGATCTGTGCGCCGTCACGAGAAAAATCACCACCGGCGATCCCGAACTCCGATCGACGCGAAACCACCTCTGAAATCTTCCTGACTCGTAGGGGTATCAAGGATAATTTTTGTGGAAGCAGATGATAAGGGGATGGGGGAGATATGGGGGAGAGTCACACGCCCAAAGTCTATCCCGTCACAGGACTGAGCAGGGTATCACACCCAAGGGGGAAATAAGAGAATCACTCTCTAATTGCAACTTTCACTCAATAAAACTTCATTAGCCTTTAACCCATCATCATACAAGTCCTTATATAGGGTTTTGGCAAGGGGATGGGCTGGGGATGTTCGATGGAACCAAGGGGTGGGGGAGAGGGGTGCGCCCCTTTGACTAGAATCGGAAGGGAGGGGGAGACAAGGGGACATGGGACTTACCTACCTTTGAAATTCAAGTAAAGGGGGTAGGTGGCAGCCATTCCTTTTGGACCAGCAGCCATTTCCAAGTTCCATGTGGTAAATGGGAGGGGAAGAAAAGAAAACAAAAGAAAATTCAGCCTAATACAACCTAAATAGGGGGCGCCCCCTTCTTGGGCCAACATTGGGCCAAGTTGGGTCCTTGGCCAACCCAAGCCCAATCAACCATGGATGGCTTAATGCCTTTCCATCCTAGATATCCCATGAAGGAAGGAAGCCCAATTGGGCCTTCCATAGCTTATGGATCCATCATAATGGTCCAAGGCCACTCCTTCTTAATGAATTCTAAAGGGGCTTAACCAAGATGGCCCTTTAAGAGCCTTACAACCAGCCCAATATGAAAACACAAATATAATGACCATTACAAGCCCAATTTTAATGCAAAAAGTGTCCAAACTTAAGCCAAATTGCCTCCATTTCAAAGGAAAGCCGAAGTAGTCTGATTGGTGCTCCGCGTATGGACCCGTCGATTCGCCGACGCATGCTATTCGCTCGCTCTGGTGTCCGCACCACCCACCTTACCATTAGTGCCCGTCAACTCCTACCACACTTCCTTTCGATCTAGTCACCATGTTGATACCTTGAATGACCTTGTTATGGGATTTGACTCACAATGGAAGTTGACACACCTATTGGCCCGATGCTTCGACCAACCCACTAGTCTTAGCTTCACCCATCCGGCCTTAGGGTCCATTACCTCCGTGTGCACCGTGGATTGTGTCACCACGGAGATCCTCTTATTCCTCCCCATGCCGGTCGAGCCCGACTTCATTCCCTTTTGCCCAAGGGAGGAATCTTATTTTCTACACATGATCACCGTTCCACCTACCACAATGCATGAAGGTGATCATCCGCACCTTCAAGACTACCACACATGGGACCGTGACTTGTGGGAACCCACCACAAGGGGTCATACCTTCTTTGATCCCTTTGACCCATTCCCTAGTGGACCCCTAGACCCACCATATATACTTCACTTCTTCGAGGGAGTCCACTACCACACCCCTTCCCCATGGGCCGGGTCGTCTACACCCACCAAGCCCGTTCACTTGTGTGATACACCATCATCTAGGGGAAAGGAAGAAGATGCATTTGGTACTCCTGGCCCTCCCACATCCAAGTCCAATGTGCATGCATGGTCTACTTTAGAAGGTCTAGGAATTCCCCATTCCGCCAACCACCGATTGCATCTAGTGTATGCATGGCACATTCATGGGAATCAAGAAAGCTGCCAGGCCGATCAGCATCGAGGAAGCTGCCAGGCCCAGGGATGAAGGTGCTACCCTTGGGTAGCGTGACCTGGAGAAGGTGCCAGTCTTCCATAGCGCGATCTCAGACAGAGACACAGTGGCAGAAGGTCCAACTTCCCGGCGCCGGAACTCCGAAAAGTCTTCGATGTTTGCTGTTTTCCATGGTCGTAATCAATGTGCTTACGTGGTTTTATCTTCCCCTTTCCCTATATATGTATCCCATTTCATTTGATCAAAAATAAGCAATGAATCTATGAAAGTTTGATTGAGTGTAGCCATGGCTATCTTCCCCAATATTTGGAAACCCCCTTCATCCTTCCCTCTCCGGGTGCAAGGCCCAATTCTATTTCCCTGATCCTCTCCCGTTCCCCTTCAATGGAGGATGATCGAAGCGCCGGATGCATCAGCTCTGAGACGGGGTCGAGTGTGAGGCTCCATTCGGATCTTCGTTCTTCTTCCACCAACGTTCGCCTTCCCTCACCACCGCCAAAGATGCTGTTAAGGTCAGGATGGAGCTCGGTTGCACCATCCCTGCGAAGGATTCGGGTGAGAGGCCCCAGCCAAGCTTCCTCACGGCCCTAACATCATCTACATCTACCTTCCTTCCCTCGCCGCTCACCCCACATCCACCTTCACCAAAGTTATCATAGCAAGTATTAAGTTGGTTTGATTTCAATTTTAGCATTCCCCATGTGTTATCCATCATCCTGTGTGCTTTCCCCTTGTGTCTTGAACCCTCCAAAGCCACCCACGAGATGTCGAGATGAAGATCCGTCATCCTGGGCTGCTGTCTGTGAACATGCATGAATGATATAGCGCGTTCTTCAGAAGGCGCCAGGAGGGTATATGGTGCAGACACCCGAGCAGTTGAGCGGCGCGACGCGTCGAGCCACCGGTACCGCACACGAAGCACGACTCGAGCCACCTCAGCATCCATCTGGCTCGGAGACAGCCTGGAGACGCCGCCCTGAGTCTCCCCATTTATCATATTTAGTTAGGCTTTATTTGTGTGTAATGTGTGTTTATTGCATTTTATTCGGTATGTAAATTTGATTGTAAGAGGGGTTTATTTGTAAAATGGGACCCACGGGTCCCACGGGCCCCACCAGACCCCTCCCATTGATCCACCTCAGCCATAGGGCCCCATGTGGGGTTAGTCAACATGTCAAATGGAGGCATCTAGAAGGTTGAATGGTAAAAGGCACATGGGAGACAAGTGGACTTCAAAGTCCAAGGTGGCTAACTACCATGTCCCCCCTTGCCTCCCTAGTCAATGGTGCGCCCCCTTCCTTGTATTTTTTTATTTTAATTTTTGTGGATAGTCACATGATATCCCAGCCCTCCATCTCACATCCCTAGATCCAACGGTTGAGGGTTGATTAGACATATGACCTATATATGCTTGTAATTTCCATTTTTGATGAATTAATGCCATTTGAACTTGGAAAATTGCTTGAGCAAAGGCCTAGGCCGCCCCTCTCTCCCCCTTGGAGCTGTGAAGGCTTCCCTCTGGAGGTGTGACTCCTCCCCTTATCATTCCGGTCGCCGCCGCCGCCGCCACGAGCCGCCATCGCATCACCGCCGAGATCGTCGGAGTTCTGCCTTCATCCGACCATAGTAGCTTCCACGAAATTCAGCCATCAGCCACGAGCTCAGATCGACTTGAGATTTTGAGGGGATGCTCCAGAGGTGTCAAGCACATCCCAAAAATTTTGGTTGGTCATAAAGATCCCATTTGATATTTTTCTATTTTCGTCCAACCTTAATTTCCAGATCAGTCTGCTTGCTGTTTTAATTTCCACCCGCTCTGTGTTTCCCATGTTAGGACCTATTTCTGATTTTTATTAGATCTCCCAATTTTACTGGGCGTTCTGTCCATCAACCCCACCGTCCCCAAAGTTTCTTGAATTTTTTTGAGGCCATCCCCTATTTTTCAAAAATCGATCTCAGAGATAGCTACAGTGCTATCCACCTGTTCCCAGATCCGACCACCCTCCAGTACAAAAATCATAACAAATCACAGCCACCTCCAATCAGTCCACAAAAAATATCCCCGTTCTCCTTGTTCCAACTCCCACAAGTGTTATGAAGAGCTCAGGAGCTGAATCTACCATATTACTCACGGTCAAAGGCAGTCTTCAGACAACTCACCTGTAGATCTGAGGTTTCGGTTACTGTATAACAGGGACTTGTCAATTCAATAAAGTTCTGATCCAACCAGATCCAGTAGATCTCTTTGGGTCTAGATTGAAGAATTTGAAGAGAGCTTTCCAACGATAGCTCATGCGTCCCGATCCGACGTCGGGATTGATCGCAGCGGTCGTTTTTGTCGGAGCACGCGCCGGAAAACAGCAATCAAAATCCGTGGGAAGTTAGTTCAAGAATTGGGAATCGGGGCCGATCGACCCCCGATCGGTGTTCCCGGCCGACCGCCGTCCGTGGAGGCGCGCCACCAGGGGTCCCCATCACAGTGGGTCCCACCCCCACAGATCCGGAGGACAGCGCCGTCCGCGGGCCCCACGGGTCCGTAAAACCGGCCACTCGGAAAGCACGAAAACGCGGAGTTTGGCATCGCCGGGCGACATCAAGATGCTGCCTGTCAACCCGATTTGCGCGATTCCCAGACCCCACATGTGACCTTTTACCTCCCTGCATGGAGTGGGTCGACTTAGTGTATTGCTATAATCATTATTAACCGGGAGTCCGTAATTCGGCCGGGGTTGTCTTCGCCACGCCGGGTGCGTGGAGGTAATGGTCCGAACTTCTTGGCGTTCATTTGCTTAGCTAGTATATGGTCTTTGCCGCTGTCGAGAGCGATAGGTACTAGCCCATGTGTTCATGTCACCGCTGTGAGTGTGAGAGTGACCCGTCCCGTGACTCGATCCGAGTCCGGAAGTGAGTCTGACTACCTTGAACTCTGCCGGTTCTTCAACCGCGCACGATCCTTGTTTCCCTCGCTTGGGACGACGAGTGAGCTTGCGTTCTGTTAGCGACGTATAGCCCATAGAAGCTCTTCGTGTCGGGCCTAATGTCTCTCCCATCATGTGTTTCTGGTCGTGTCCGCATCTAGAGTCCGAGGTCCATACCACGTAGAGTCGGTCCCCGTGTCCGTCCCGCATCAGTTTAGTATCAGAGCGAGTCGAGTCTAGGGTAGTCGTTACATATGTCTTGCATAGTATAAGTCGAGTCTAGGATCATCATTTCAAAACAAAAACAAAAGAAAGTGTTTTCAAATTGCATTTCACCCAATAGCTCGGTATATTAAAAGGCGTTGCCCGAACATTAGGTTATGCCTATCGAGAGGGTAGCGTACTTGCGCGAGTGATCTTCGGACCGCTTATTGTAGACACGCCATTCTTGACATCTCATGAGAAAGTCTCATATTACTATACAACGCCCCGCGACGGCTTACGCGTTTTAACTCACTTGAGTGCTTCCTTTTCTTGAGTCTTCTTCCGCCCTTTTCGGCATCCGGAATCGTCTCGTCACGGCATTCGGACGGCATCAACACCAGTCAGACGCGTCAGGAGTTCCGGAACCAAGAAGGGTGTCTGCCGGGCGGCAGCCGACTGAGGACCCGGGTGGGTCTTAATGGGGGCGTCCAGGCCCCTGGACGCCCCCATTCTTTAAATTTATTTTATTTTTGTTTTTGTTTTTTCAAAGCCCAAAAATAAATAAAAAATATATATTAATGGAGGTGTCCAGGCCTCTGGACGCCTCCATAAAAACAAATATAAAAAATGTGTAAAGTGCCAGTTGGCATAAAAGACAAAAAATAATAAAAAAATACATATTAATGGAGGCGTCCAGGCCCCTGGACGCCTCCATAAAAACAAACATAAAAAATTAAAATGCCAGCCTTGGCATAAAAGACAAAACAACAAAAATAAAAATAATATATTTTTGGAGGCGTCCAGTCCCCTGGACGCCTCCATCAACTCTCTCACGGGCGCCGACCACCGAACGACGGTTTGTCGTGTGTGAAAAAATTCAAATTATAGAGACGTCCAGCCACCTGGACGCGCCCATTTCTGAATCACGAGGCGCCGCTCTCAAAACCACGCGTTGTGCCAAACCGCGTGCGGCCGTCGTCGGTTTTCGGTGGACCTGTTGGAGGAGTCCGGGGCCCTGGACGCCTCCACGGCCCCGGACGCCTCCACAAAAATATTCTGAAAAAATAAATAAAAATAGAATAAAATATTAGTTCGGCCCTGATGGAGGTGTCCAGGGTCCTGGACACCTCCACCCTCCGGAGCCCTATAAATAGAGGCCCACCCCCTCAGTTCTAGGGGAGCTTCGAAGAGATCCGATAGGCTGCCGGAGCCCAGAGGCTACCGGAGTCATTTTCTAACCCGTGGGGTCTTTTGTAGGTGGAGGTTCTGCCGGCTTCTCGGGTGCCCACGCTCGCGAGAGGAAGGTCGTCTTCATCCACCGCGCTTCCACGCCATCCCTACGCTGTCGGAGCTCCGCCGGATTTCACCATCAGCACATCCAATAAGCCAATCCTTTCCTTTTCTTCTTAGTTCTTTTACATTCATTATCTCGCATCATCTATCCCCCTTCATAAGGGTGCCTCTTCTTATATACTTCTTGCATCCATCATCTCATTTTCCTCCTACTCGAGTCCGAGAGGGGTTTAAAAGACAACACCAACCATGTGTGTGTCTTGCCATCATTTCGTTATTTTTATCGCAAGGATTTGAATACTACACCTTCATCTTTCTAATCCACTCGTTACTTGTTTGTCGTTATTTTACAAGGGTACCCAAAGAAAGCCCTCTCCGTCGGCCGGCCGAAGGGGGAGGAAGAAGTAACCCGCCATCTCCCGCTCTTGAGGTAGGCGCGATCACTCTCTTTATTTTGGAGTCTTCCGGCCCCTGGCGATCACATCTTGTTCTCGAGGCCGCGGCGAGTCACTTCCCCAATGGCCGTTTAAATTTCCGTTCTTATATTCTCTTTATATTCTGTTATATTCTGCTCATATGCTCGAGGCCGCAGCGAGTCACTTCCCCAATGGCCGTTTAAATTCCCGTTCTTATATGTTATATTCTTATTTATTCATGTTCTCGAGGCCGCGGCGAGTCACTTCCCCAATGGCCATTTAAATTCTCTTTATATCCTGTCATATTCTTATCTATTCATATTCTCGAGGCCGCGGCGAGTCACTTCCCCAATGGCCGTTTAAATTCCCGCTCTTTATATTCTCTTTATATTCTGCTATCTTCTTATCTACTCATATTCTCGAGGCCGCGGTGAGTCACTTCCCCAATGGCCGTTTCAATTCCTGCTATTTAATTTCTGCACCATTCCCGTCCCCCGAGGTCGCGGCGAGTCACTTCCCGCTATGGCCATTTAACCCCCATATCTTGCTATATCGCATTCGTCACGCTCGCCCCGCCGGAGCAATCTACCGTGGTGGCCCCTTCTCTTTTCTCTTATTTCTGTGTTGCAGCAAACAAAAAGAAGGAGCCCGCGCGCTCCGCGTCCTCTTCGCACCCCGAACCGCGTGACGTCGCTCATAGATTGACGATCACGGTGGGACATCTACTGCTTCCTTTCGGCTACCCTTGCAAGTTCGGCACCATCCGTGCCTCTCCACCTTGGCGCCCGCGCGCGCCCCCGTTGTGCTCACGGCAGCACTGTCAGTTTTGATTGGTTGTTTGTTTATTACATGTCTGTTATTTCTGTTGTTTTCCCACTCCATATCTCTGTCAGCATTTCATTGCATGCATCCATCCCTCTTTTCTATCCTTTTTTCATTTTTTTGAGGATCACCCTTTCCCGGTGAAGGAAGGACTCTCCGTTTGAGAATTCCTCTCAACGGACTAGAATCTCCTCCACTGGGACCTCTGTAAGTCTCCGACATCGAAGAATCTCCTCTTCGTTCACTGGGCTGGTTGTACCATTGAAGTTCCCCGAAGTTAGTCATTTCACTCGTGGTGAGACGAGAGACCCTAGCTGACACGGCGGTGAAACAAAAATAAACTAGGGTACCCATTTTGTGTGAACTTTGGATCTCGCTAAAAACACAAAAAAAAATCATCAAAATCAAAACACAAAAAAAGACGTAAAGGCATCAACTTGTTCGATAATCTCTGCTACCTACTTGCTAGTGTATGTTTTTGCGTTCTGGAAAAACTGTGAGCATGGCTCATGAGTCTTTTGAGGAAAACCACCCTAGTCGTGGTTTGTCAGCCGACCCGCGAGTCTATGCTATGGACTCGGGTCCTTCTCATGAGCTCTTGCATGAGGTGCAGGTTATTGCCGGGGACACATCCCCACCACAGGATATCTCTTCCTTACTGGGCGTCCTCGCCAACACGGAGCTTACCACTGAACAGCTTCGGGCCTTCCAGGCCATTCTGAAGGGGAAATCTGTTTCCCCCACGCCCCAGGAATCAACTCCGGCCATTGCACCTCTCCAAGAGTCCGTGCAGGCCATTCCATCTCCTTCATTGGCACAAGCCATCCATTCTCCCTCGCTTCAAGGACAAGCGAGCCAACAACCACCCTCATTCCAGTTCCCGTCACAATCTCAAACTCCCGTTGTTCCCCACACACCGCTTCAGCCAGGGCCAACTGTCGGCGGTCCGACAGCTCCCTCTCATTCCGGGTTCCCCCCTCAAGTCTCCGGGAGACAGTTTCTCCCCCAGTGGCAAGTGCCACCTTCACCTCCAGAGGAGCTCGCCCAATCGCTCCTCAATAGGTTCAATCGCATGGACGAGCAGTTTCAAATCTGAGAAGGATGGTGGACGTGAAAGCCACCCCGGAGGTTGCTTTGCCAATCCTTCCCGTCATTCATCTTCCTCCCTCCGAAATGCCCACGTACCGCAGATACAATGGTACCGGCAACCCCTTCATTCACCTCAAGGATTTCATGTATGAATCCTCCTATTGGCAAAACGATCAGAGGTCCCTGGCATACCTCTTTCGGAGATCATTGGATGGTCCCCCGCTTGAGTGGTTCTATTCCTTGGAGCCCCGCGAGGCCGAGAATTTTGAAATAGTCCAGAGAAGGTTCTTACAGAAATATAGGGATAGGGTCGGTCCCTCACTCTCCATTACCGACCTAGTGGCCGAAAAGATGAAGCCCGATGAGGATTTTGTCCGCTATGCTGATAGATGGAGGTCTCTGGCGGAAAGATTAAGGGATACCCTCTCTAAGCCCGAACAAGTGAAGATGATTGTGTCTAATGCAACCCCACAGTTCAGACACGTCCTGGCCATGAATAAACTTACTACAATGGAGGAACTCTATGAAAGGGCCCGATACATCCAAACCCAGTTAAAAGACTCCCCCATTATGAACATGTTTGAGTCGCCGAAGCCCAAAGTAGTCAGAAAGACAGGCGCTGGTGTCCCAGGCGGAGTCACAGAAGGGGTCGTGACAAATGAGCAAGTGGGTGCGGTCAACAATGCCAACTATGCGGTCAACCCAAGGCCTCCACAAATGCCCCGACTTCCCCTCCAACCAGGTCCTTTCCCTCTTCGTCCTCCACCCCAAAATAATCCACCCCAGGATAATATGCCTCCATTACGTCAACCCCAGCAACAACAACCACAACCTCAGCAACAACAACCACCGCTTCAGTACAACCAAGTTCCACCCCCGGGGAACTATGGTCCCCAACAGCAACAAAGGAGGCCGGTCGGTCCCAAGAGAGCCAACTATCCACCATTGCCAGAAACCTTAGCAGACATTTTTAATGCCCTCATGGCATCAAACCAACTCGCCCTACCCAGAGAAAGGCCCGTGTGGCCCCCGAATGTTGATACCTCCAAATACTGCGTCTACCACAGGCAGCCAGGACACACAGTAGATTACTGCTTCCATTTCAAAGATTACATCCACGATATGAATGACGAACATCAAATAGATTGGGATGAAATGAGACGATACGTCACTGCTCTTAAGGCTAGGAGACCTCCTCATAGGCCACAGCAGCAGCAGCAACCACAACAACAACAATAGCCTCAGCAGGCCCCACAACAACCGCCCGACATGGGCATAATCCAGAATCCATTACCGGAGCACCAACAGCCCAATCATCAGGTTAACCCCATCTCCTCCTTCCCGGAAGTCGGGAGAGAGCAGGTGTGGCACCAGGAAAGTACCTCCATTCTTTCTACCGCCAATCCTATCATCACGCAACACCCTTGCCTTGCCCGGGTAGCACCTCTCTCTCATCAACCCGCGTCAGTATCACCTTCACCATTTCCACTACAATTACGCCCTCTCATCCGTACCCCGATCCCCTATCAACCGACACTCTGCACTACGCCTTCACACCCTCTCATTTTCTCCCACTCCCCCACTTTACCATCCACCTCTACCACATTTACCCCTACGCCTTCGAAACCCCTTATCATCCGTCAACCATACATAACCCCGTCTTTCTCCACCGTATCACCACTAATACCTTCAAAACCACTCATTACCCATCACCCACCTCAAAATCATTGCCCGCTTCAAGCCCTACCCACTTTTACTTCGTCTCCACCTCCACCTTCCAGACCCCTTATCCTTCATAATCCGCGCGATATCCCCTCTACCTTCACCATGCCTCCACCTAACAAACCCCTCATCAGAATCCCTGCTCCCGTCATCACCCCTGCTTCATCGACCATTCCTCCACCACTACCCCTCAAACCTCTGTTAAAACCCACTGCTACCCCCACAGAGGTACAAAAGCCGCAGGCAATGGTGCTCCGGAGTGGAAGGATTTTCCACAGGGTTTTCCCCCACAACAGTCAGAATCCTGAGCAATCTCAGCCAGAGAAGGATGATGGAGAACAACCAGAAAGAGCTATCCCTGGAACACAGTATGATCTATTAAAACATTTGGACAAGACGCCTGCTCGGATCTCCATCCTGGAGCTTCTTCAAAGATCCACATCCCACCAGGCAGCCTTAATGGAGTACCTTCAAAGAGTCATGGTTAATGAAGACCTCCCCGTGGAGAAGATTTCGACCGTCTTGACCCCAACAGACACACAACCGGCCATCATGTTCCACAACTACGAGCTCACTCCCAAGGAAGCTCGGAAATATGCATTGTGTATTTCAATAAAAATCAATGGGGTATCCATAAACCCGTGTCTTGTGGACACGGGTGCGTCCATAAATGTGATCTCCATGAGCACTCTTCAGTTGTGTAGGATCGACGAGGAACAAATAAGACCTTCCTCGATCACGGTCACGGCCTATGACAATAGCAAAAGGCCGCCGCAGGGGATGATTATTCTGAAGGCAGAACTAGGCCCCATGTCAATTCTCACGGAATTCCATGTCCTCGACATGGACCCCACATTCAAGGCTATACTGGGTCACCCTTACATCGAAGCCATGGACGCTGTGCCTTCCACCAACCATCAGTGCATGAAGTTTCCTTACAATGGGAGAATTATTAAAGTGGTCAGTACACCTGTCCTTCACACAGTGGATGCTATCAACACCTCTCTGCCCTCTGTTTGGCCGTCTCATCGGCCCATATTGTCACTACTGGATGTACGTGATTCATCTCACATTCCACTAGCACCGAAGGAGCCGGTCAGGACAACCGCAACATCATGTCTCCCTTTTCACTCCAAAGGTTGGGAGATTATGAGGAACATCGGCTATCAACAAGGAAAAGGTCTGGATGCACAGTTACAAGGTATGCTCAAGCTGCCAAAGGAAATTAGGCCGAACCACAGGTTTGGCCTAGGCTTCAAGGGACCGTTCAAGACGGATTGGAAGCCCCTCACATGGACTTTATCAAACCACTTCAACAGAGGGCCCGTTGTTCAGATGGGAGATTACCCACGAGAAGCACATGGGGGATCACATGCTGTATATTTGGCTGAAAAATGTCTGAGGATCACCAAAAGAGGCAAGATCAAAGATCCGGAATGCGAGTGGGACAAATGGTTCGACATACGGGACATTTCTGTTGCACTGGAAAGGATGTTCTCATCTCCGCAGCTTGAAGGACCACCATTGATCTCCGGAACACCAGAGAATATTATCACTCTTGCCAAGGTTCCAAACTATCCTCGTCCTCGCCAGAAGGACCCTGTCATCGACGGATCTTCATCCGTCCTCAACATTGCCATTGACGGCTCATTAGCCGCCATCTTCTCCGTCCACTCGTCTCAGCCTTTGCTGATATCGTCTTTCTGGGCCAGACAATTATCTGATGATCTTCCCAGGTCACCTTCTTTGCTTACATACCTGCACGGGCTTTTCAACCCACGCTAGGTCTTCAACCATGATCTGCTCTATGAGCCTCACAATCCTCTAGCCATAACCACTTTTCTCTCTCCTCTAATCTCTTTTCACTGCTTTGTCATTAAAACTGAAAATGAAAAAAAAACGTCAATTTTCAAACTCCCCAACAACACATCTTCGTTGAGGAAACCTCCTACATCTCCCACGGGTGCGTCCCGCCCTGCGGACCACCCGTCCGAGGTCCGATGAGCGGCCTTTTCTACCCCTCCTCTGAGGGGTCTTCTCCTGTACATTCTACACCATCCTCTTCATCTTCCTCTTCTTCTGTAAATATTGTCAGTCAACTTAGGAATGATAGGCCAAGGGTAGTACCTAGGAAGAAATCCAAGGGTAGACAGATCCCTCGTCGATTCCTTCTGGATTTAGCCGCCAGGTGTCAGGCCCTTCTCGCCATCCCCCAGTTGTTAGAAAACCCCATCCAGCTACCGGAAATAGAATGTGAGGGCGACTATGCATTTGATGAAGGGTATGGAGTCTACGAGATCACGAATGAAGAATGCCCCACTGAAGATGAGGGTGAAGAATATGAGGATGCGGCGGGCGCATACGCTAGTGGAATAAGGAGATTCGACGAGCCGTCAATCGCCGTAGAAGAATCCACCAAAGAAGTCAACTTGGGAACTGAGGAAGACCCTAGGATCATCCTCATAAGTGACAACCTACCACCCTCTGAAGAAGAGGCATTAATTGAGGTTCTCAAGGAATATAAGGACACGTTTGCATGGAGCTACGAGGATATGCCGGGTCTGGATTCAACCTTGGTCGAACACCGTTTAACCCTAAAACCAGGGTCCGTCTCGGTAAAACAAAGATTAAGGCGTTTCCACCCTCAAATGGCTTTGAAAATGAAAGAAGAGGTCGATAAGCTCCACAAAGCCAGGTTCATTAGAGTCGTTCTTTATCCTCAATGGGTGGCGAACATTGTCCCGGTCATGAAGAAAGATGGGAAAGTCAGGATTTGCATCGACTTCCGGGACCTTAACCGCGCGTGTCCAAAGGATGATTTTCCCTTGCCTCACATTGATGTGTTGATCGATAACACGGCAGGCTACGAGACCCTCTCATTCATAGATGGATTTTCAGGATATAATCAAATTCGTTTGGTAGAAGAGGATCAGGAAAAGACGTCATTCACTACCCCTTGGGGAACATATTGTTACGTGGTCATGCCGTTCGGATTAAAGAATGCTGGAGCTACTTACCAAAGAGCGATGATGGCCATATTTCATGACATGATGCACATATATCTGGAAGTGTATGTGGATGACTTATTGGTAAAATCAAGGACCAGGATGGAACATCCAGAAATTTTGGCTAAGGTCTTGCAGAGGTCAAGGGAGTTCCAACTGAAAATGAACCCGAAGAAGTGTGTGTTTGGTGTGTCGTCAGGTAAATTGCTGGGGTTCATTGTGAGCAAAAGAGGGATCGAGATAGATCCCGACAAAGCTAAGGCTATCAGGGATATGCCGCCTCCCAAGAATTTGAGGGAAGTCCGAGGTTTAATCGGGAGGTTGCAGTTTATTCGTCGGTTTGTGTCCAACATTCACAAAGGTGTAGACCTCTCTACGAGTTGACCAAGCCAGGAGTAGAATTCCACTGGAATTCTAAATGTCAGAAAGCTTTTGAAGGGTTGAAGGAATATCTGGCTAGTCCACCCGTTCTCATTCCACCCAAACCAGAAAAACCTCTGATCCTTTACGTCTCAGTCTTGGATGACTCCGTGGGAGCTGTCCTCGCACAAGCTGATGAAGAAGGCAAGGAACGGGCAACCTATTACTTGTCCAAACTTCTCAATCCCTGTGAGCAGAAGTACACCATCATGGAGAAAACCTGTGCTGCCCTCGTTTGGGTAGTGCAGAAATTGAAGCACTACTTCTTGGCTCATGAGGTCCACTTGATTGCTCGAATGAATCCTATCAAATTCCTTCTGGAGAAAGCCGTCCTTACGGATAGGCTAGCACGCTGGCAAAGTTTTCTCTCTCCGTTCGACATCACCTACATCCAGCAAAAGGCGATTAAAGGCTATGCCATAGCCGAGCATCTCGCTCATCATCCTCTTCCCAAGTTCGATCCCGTCCAATTAGAGTTTCCAGATGAGGAACTAATGTCCGTCAACCAATCAGATGAGCCAATGTGGACACTATATTTTGATGGAGCTCTGAATTCTCAAGGGAGAGGAATCGGCATCGCCCTCCTGTCGCCTGAAGGCCTCACATTCCCATTGGCATACCAGCTCAAATTTCCAGTCACCAACAATATAGCCGAATATGAAGCTCTTCTAGCTGGCCTAGAACTCGCTCATTCTTTTCGTATCACTAAGTTGCGAGTCGTAGGTGATAGTCAACTCATCCTTCGCCAGGTGATCACTAAATATCGCACTCGCGATCCCAAACTCAAGCCATACCAAGAACTCACTGCTGCCTTTGCCAAACTGTTCGCCAAACTGATCTTTGTTCATGTCCCTCGTCATCAGAATATTCTCGCCGATGCCCTCGCCTCGTTGGCATCATCCATAAGGTTCCCTCTAGGAAGATGGTTTAAGTCCATTTCCATCTACAAACTCCACGCCCCTGCAATCGATGATGCTTCCTACGTAAATATCAAAGACAGGATAGCAAGGAAGATCCTGCAGGAAGATATCCTTGAGAAGAGGGAAATCATGTTGGCAGAGGCCGAAGAGGAACTGGCTGATGAAGAGAAACCATGGTTCTATGAAATTGTCAAATACTGCCAAGATCAGTCTTATCCTGAAGGGGCCACCACAGAGGACAAGAAAGCCATAAGAAGGGTGGCTCAGAAATATACTTTGGTTGGAGGTCTACTCTATAGCAGGAGCCTTACTGGTATTCTGTTAAGATGTCTTGGTGACGATGAGGTTTGGAAATGTGTAGAGGAGACGCACTAGGGCGTGTGCGATGGCCACGTGAATAGTCAGATGCTCGCCAAGAAGATCATTCGCCAAGGCTTTTATTGGCCCACTATGGAAGAGGATTGTGCTGTCTATGTCCGTAGGTGTGTCAAGTGTCAACTTCACGCCAATAAAATCCATTCACCATCTTCCTCACTTCATCCAATATCTTCCCCGTGGCCTTTCTCCATTTGGGCATTCGACATCATTGGTCCCCTAGGTGATCCCAATTCTCTCACCAAGCAGAAATCTTTCATCCTTACTGCGACGGAATACTTCACCAAATGGGCTGAAGCTGAAGCTTACGCGGAAATCAAGGCGTCAACAGTCTGCAAGTTCATCATGAAGAACATCCTCGCCAGATTCGGCGTCCCAAGCACGATCGTCATCGACAATGGGCCACAGTTCATTTCTCAGGACCTACAGGACCTCTGCAAAAGGTACGCAATTGCATTGCATCATTCATCGCCTTATTACCCACAAGGTAACGGCCAAGCGGAGGCCACCAACAAAACATTGCTCAAAATCATCAAAAAAAACCTGCGAGTCTAGTAAGTTTTCAGACTGGCCAGAAAAACTTATCGAAGCTCTATGGGCCTATCGCACTTCAATCCGTACCCCCACCGGGCAGACTCCATTTGCCCTTACTTATGGTATGGAAGCGGTAGTCCCGTACGAGACTCTGATCCCTTCTCTCAGGGTATAATTGGACGAGGAATTTCCCCTCGACGATCGTCGTAATTCACTCCTCGCCCAGTTGGAACTCTTGGATGAGAAACGGCTGGCCGCTGCCGAACACGCGCGTGTGTATCAAAATAGACTCGCTCGCTTTTACCAAAAGAAAGTCGTTGAGAGAAAATTCAAAGTCGGTGAGATGGTCGTAAAAATTTTTTTTGTCAAACCTGGAGGTCCGGTTCTAAGCTCCAACCCAATTGGGAAGGACCATTTGTAATTCAAGCCGTGTACCCTGGCAATGCCTACAAGCTAGTCAACGCCGAAGGGACCGAGTTATCCCACCCTTGGAATGGGCTTTATCTTAAGAAATACTACCCTTAGCACAAACAAAAAAATGATGAAAAGATAAAAACATCAAAAACAAAAAAATACCGAAAACCACTAAAAATATGGAAAATTCAAAATGCCGATGCCTGGCAGTCACCATGTAGTTAAGTTCCTGCATCTAACCTTCATGTTAGGATAGGGCCCATTAAGGCTTGGTAGTCACCGGGTTTTGGTTTGCCAGAACCGTGGAGATCCCTTTCCGGCCACGTCAGCCTATGCTCGCTCGAAGGAAGCCAACATGTGCTCACTTATGTATTTTATTCAAAAAAGTCGGTAGCATCACCTACGATGGAGCGTCACCCAGAAGATCTCCGGAAGCTGTAATCTTTATTCTTTTCTCTTCGACCAAATGAGACAGTCGACGCCCTTAAAACGCTGAGCATGAGACCCAAAGGCAAGAGTATGATCCATTTCCTCGAGCATCGATCTGAGCACGAGAAGAGGGCAGTGTCCCCGCAGGCATACAAAAAGGGAGCCCACAAACGTCAAACGACTATATCTCCCTCACAAAAAGAAATACAAAATCAAAATCAAGAGAAAAGCCTGATCGTGACCGTGCCTGTTGCGATAAACGGAACCCCTCAAAGCAAAAGTCTGAATCCACAAAAGGGGCCGTGGAACGTAAATGCTCGAGATTTGGTCCGAAGTTGTCCGAAAGGAAAGAGTTAATGGGCCCTTATTCGCTCGCCGGGTTAACGGTTTTGCCGATCCTCTCAGGAAGTTTATCCCCCACGCTCTTCCTTCTTCCTCTAAAGATGAAGGTTCGATGGAGTTTCTGAAAGGTGAAAACTCTCCAGGGTCTGCGACCTTATTTTAATATACACATTTGGTTGCCTACTTTGAAAAGCAAAAGCTATCGCTGCGAAGGAGTCTCCGTGTTTCTGGCTGGTCAAGACCCCTGTTTACCACCTTGATGTCTTCTTGCTTAACCTTGGGCTTAGGCCAATGCAAGCGCGTCACCTATGGGTGCGACGGCGTCTGATTCCGTGTCAGCGTCACGCGGTTGGTCGTTAGGGTTCCAGGGTGTTCCATCATATACCATCTAGAGTTGTGAGGAAACAGACCCGGGTCGGGCAAATCATTTACCTCGAACACCTTTTGGGTGAATCCCTGTGGTCGGAAGCGACTGGGAGCCTAAGCATGGCATGACGGTATTGTCATCAGGGTAAGTCTTAGCCGGCGGGATCATCATTCGAGGGGTCTAGAGGCCCAAATCAACCTAGATGTGCACTTAGGATACCTGGGAGGTTAGTAAGAAACCCCAGTCTCACGTAGGTTAGGTGCCATTTGGGTGCTTGCCAGGCGTTAGCAAGAAAAAAAATTGAAATGATAAAAACAACAAAAAAATAGACAAGAGAAAATGTACATATTTGCAAACAAAAAAAATCTTTTTATGATAAAACAAAAAATGCCAAATATAAAATATAAAAAGAAAATAAATCAATTTAGCATGATTGCATTTGCGTGCAGCATCTCACTTTTAATACCGCTTGCATTCGTGTGCTTGCCTGTCGCATTTATCATCACCGCATCTTTCCCTTGCCTTCCTTAAATAAAGGCTTGGCCCCTTGACCAGTTATCAAGGACAGTCACAGTGACCATTTGCTTATTGAGCAAGGGGCCAAGTCAGAACAGAAATTCTGATTTATTTGTTTCAGTGATGTGTGCAGGGATTCAGGCAACAGAAGCGAAGGTGAAAACCAAACAAACCAAACCTTGTATTTTATTCCAAAAAAACCAAAAAATTACATCAAGTTCCGCCCTCTCTCTCCGCATTACTCGTCCCACTACTCTCCGGGTAAAATACTCTCAAAGGTGCTACCCAACTACGAAAAGCGGTACTCCTACCGCTCTGTACTCCTCTTCCTATTCCCACATCCCGGCGTTGATCTACGGAAGCAGCAGAGAAGCTACCAACACGAAAGCCACGCTCTCGTGCTCTTCGGTAGCGCTCCTCACCATCTCTCAGCCACTGTTCAGCAAGACCAAGGCTGATTCGGAGTTCGAATAGTTGGGCCTCCATGGCCCTTCGTTCCTCCCTTTCAGTCAATCTGTTGGCTCTTTCTCTCTCTGCGTCTCTTTCTTTCTCTGCACGTTCTCTCTCGCGGTCTTCCCTCTCTAACTGGAGAGTGATCCTCAGTTCCACAGCATCCCTAGAGGAGTCGTCATCAGGATGACGCCGCAGTTCCCTCTCCAGTTCTGCTATCCTAGCCTCCTTCTGCGCGGCTTGGCCAAGCGCTTCTTCCATCTCCTTTTCCTGCCAAGTGTACCATCTCAGATACACGATAAGGCATAAACAAGGAGAACTCAACACTGAGACTCTTACCTGTATAGAGAGCATCCCTTCTGCCTCCGCAGCGCGCTGCGTGGCGTGAGCAAGTTACTCATGAAGCAAGTCAAGTTCTGAGGTGGGAATCCACAAGCTGGAAGAGGCACCACCTACTCCCATCGCTGGGGAAGCCGCGCCAATCTGGGCATGCTACGACCGCGTGAATTAGTAGCCAACATCTGGAATCTGGGGTTTTAATTAGGAACGTACTGTACACCTACCAAGGCGCTCGTAGCTCCGCGGGCATTACCTAACTGTTGTTCCATCTCTGCCAAGCGAGTTCGTAAATTCGCTATCATGGCATCCCGGACATCCTGCAGCCTTACGAATCAGCATTTTTCACCAGAAAACCAAGAAAAGGAGAAAAGGGAAAAAGGGGAAACCTACCTCCACAAGTCCCCGGGGTTAGAACCGCTCTGCGTACTTTATCTTATATAGACGCAAGTAGTCCTCGCTATCCCGCGCCTGTGATTCTACAATCGTGCCACCCCGTTGCCAGTCCTCGTACTGTTCGGGGAATAGCACGCGCCAGTCAATGCAGGTCGCCGGTCCCCGCGTCTTTCTCCCGACACGAGGTGGCACAGCTGAATCCACCCATTCTTGAGCCAGTCCTAAAGTCCTCATAACTAATCGTAGCCGAAGCGGCTCGATTTCATTCAGGCAGTGCATCCACAGTTCCCGTCCGAACCGGGCACGACTTGCTAGAACCCACGGCTGGTCGGCATCGACCATGTCTGAGTAGGGTCTCCAGTTTACCATCGCTGCAGGGAACTCCTGTAGCTCCCGCCTTAGCACCATCAGTTGGTAGGTTAGGGGTGCCGCACTCATGATGGGTTCCCACCGCCTGGCTAACGGCACCATCACGGGTCGCCAATGCCGAGCTCTCCCCATAGGGAGGTAATAATAGCTCCACTGCTGCTCGGCACAGGTCATCAGTACCTTGCAAAAACACAAAAAAATACAAAACAAGCAAAACCAAAAAAATACCTGGATGAATGGTGTGAAACCACTCACAGTCATCTCACGATCCGTTTCTTGGAATAGGCCTGCAAACAAGTGCGCCAGCATGGCGGCTCCCCAGGCATAATACCCTACTCTTTCAAGGTCTGATAGCAGCTCCAGGAAGCGACACTGGATACCGTCCCCTTTCGAGGTCAGTACCAATCTCCCCAAAAGGAAGAGGAGATATCTCCTCAAATCTATGTTGCATCTTTCCCAGTCGCCGAAATCTGTGCAGTACACGGCACGGCATCCTATTTCCATCCTTTCCATGAACTCTTCTGAGGATTCGTCGTCCCGCCGATGAGTGTCGGTGAGCCCTAATGCATCCATGAGGGACGCCCTAGCTACCGACCTATTTTTCCGACCATCTAGGTCCAAACCCAGTAACTTCTGGGTACCTTCTCTGTAGTCCGCGTAAGTGACTCCGGTCACTGCCTCGCCCTCCACCTTCAGTCTTGTGATCCGGACCACATCCTCCAAGCTGGGCACCATGTGCCCCCAGGGCATCAGGAATGCCCGACTCACTGGGTCCCATCTCTCACACAAGGATTGGATCAGGACCAGGTCGAGCTGGATCGGCTCGATCCGAAGAAAGGTGCCAAAGCCCATCACGTCTAGCCTGGCCTTCTAAAAAGCCGGGAGACCTCGGTATGCTGCCACTACCAACTCCCATGAGATCTGTGATTTCATCACACACTACGCATGCAGGGAATGGAGAGGTGGTTTGGTAAGAAAGAAAGGAAGAAAAAAAGAATAAAAAAAAAGGGGGGGCAAGAAAACTTGGCTTACGAGTTGTGATTGGGGCCTTTCGCTGAAGTGTCCTTCGAGGTCCGAAAGCCTCCTGGAACTACTACCACTGGATCTGCTTCTCTTCGAGGAGTGGGAAGATTCACCCTCCATCCAACTCTCAGAACTTTGAACTCCTCCTCTCCCGTGAGAACTTATGCTCCTCGAGTTAGCTCTCGATATACCTGGGAGGATAAAAGGGATAAGAATTTATAGAAATGGAAGGAGTGCAGGCCAAGATTACCTCCATCACCTGTTAATGATAGCCCTCACGATGAGGCACCTGCCATGCGATCCCGTGTATCACTTCACCGCTCGCACATGGTGATTGATTGGACGAAGAATATGACGACTAGCACCCTCTGTTGTCTAGGGATACCCTATCATGTTTTGGAGGACGTCTGCAAAATTTGACACAACATCCGGGAAAAGGGACTAGGGCCGCCATTATTAACTTCGACGATAGATTCCTGTGGAAATGGTCACAACAAGACGCGATTCTCCGCTCGGGGCGGAGTCTCGGCAGACTCATCACATGGGAACAGTGCAAAGGAGAGGAAGTGTAGGGAAGAAGGAACGCACAAGAGAACAAACAAGCAGCAGAAAATCAAATCATTCCATTCATAATTCTACATAAGCTGTCATAAACACTACAATCATAGAGAGGTGGCGGGTCCACTAGCTCGCCAGCTCTTGCCATTATTTCCATGCTCGTCCCTCTAGGCGTCCCTCTCCTCTCCCCCGAGGTGAGGGTCCCTCAGAAGCCTCCGGGATCCCCGTGCAGTAGCACCTGCCTCGCCTCTTGGCGCCTGTTCCGCAGCAGTGACTCGCTGCTCCTCCCCTGGCGTGGCGAAGAAGCCACTAGCAGCAAAGCGACCGGACTGGCGGAGTCACTCCCCGAACTCTCGCGCTCTCTCGTAGCACGTCTCCATCCCTCCTAGTCTCTGCACGACGGCCTGAAGGCCCAGCTGGAGCTCCCTCACTTGGGCCTCCAAAGCCCTCCTCTCGGTCTGATCCCGCTGTCGCTCGGACCTTATCTCAGCTTTCTCTCTCTCTGCCTCTCTCCTCATCATCTGCAGAAGAACCCTTAACTCCAGGATGTCTGGAGAAGGCCTCTCCTCACCACGATGCCGCAGCTCTGTTACAGTCGCCACCCAGGCATCACGCTCCTCTTCCGCCCGGGTCACCCGAGCCACCGCACCGGCAAGTTGCTCCCGGAGGGAGGCAATCTCGAGAAAAGGGGCCGAGGAGCTGGAAGATGCGCCACCAATCATCCCCGCCGTCGCTGTCTGCTGGGCACGCTGGAACAAAATAAACAACGGCCGTCAGTGAAACTCAAAATCTGAAGATAAAAGTGCGGCACGTAACTTACTAGGAGCGACAGCTCATGCTGAGCGACGGCCAGCTGCCGCCTAGCCTCTGATAGTTGGGCGCGCGAGCCGCCGATGCCACGTGTGTCCCCAGCTTGGGGAAGCCCCGCATAACTCTCTCTCTTCCGCTGCAGGAAGTCGGCGCTGTCCTGCACCAATACACTCCCTTGCTATCCAGGGAGACGTACGTGCCAGTTCTCGAGCCTCGCCTTGCCGCGACTCTCCCTCCTGACGCAGCTCGGCTCATCCGCACTCACCCACTCATCGGCCAGGCCCAGGGTCCTTGCCATGTCCTGCACCAAGAAAGAAGGGCCTCGCATCATAACAAAGAACGCGTCACCTGTCTAGGACGCGTCCATCATTTGAGTGCAACACTCGCCGAACCCTTTCCCCCCTCGCGCAGCTCGCTTCAAAACTCAAAATGAATTAAAAGAGGAAGAGATCGGAGGACCTACCAGACCGTGTTCACCTCCCTCCGCGACATCGGGCCCCTCGGGTCCCTCGGGGGCCCGAAGCGGCCCTTCCTCCTCCATGGACATCGTTCCCTGTTCTTGCGTGTCCCTCCTCGGGCGAGGAGTTCCTCGTCCCTATCCACCTTCACCATGGTCGGGCCCACCGAACTCCATCAATCAAAAGAGGAGGAAGACGAAAAAGGGGCAAGCGAGTTTCGGCGGAAGGCGGGCTCGTTTGCGGGTAAGGCACGGGAGAAGAAAGGCCACCCGACGCTTTAAATTTGAATTCAAGGATTAAGACGCGTCCTCGCGCCTGGACGTGCCCAAAAGGGGGAGAAAGGAAACAGAATCCCCCCGTGCAAAGTGTAGTTCCCCGCTGTTCAGGGTAAGGTCTCGTGGAGCGTGCCTCGAAGGACAACTCAGTGCAAAGAAGAAAGTGTGGGAGAGAGAAAAGTACACACAACACAAGAGAGCCATTTTCATTTCATATAATAGCCGAAAGTACATCATACAGTGAGAAGGGTGACGTGTACAAGCAACTCTCTAACTCTCACCATCACCCTCCTGGTCATCTCTCTCCTCCCTCCTCTGCCGGGGATCCCTAGGGGGACTCTGCGAACCCTGAGAAGCCGTGCTCGCCTCGCCCTGCGGTGGCACTCCAGCCTCGAAGGCGCGACGATGCTCCTCGGCCGAAGAAACCAGATAGCTGCCCATGGAAAAAGAACCAGACTGACGAAGTCGCGCCCCGCGTTCCTTCGCCCTCTGGTACCGCTCCTCGCTCTCCCGAAGCCTCCCCTCCGCCGTGCTAAGACTCAATCGGAGCTCCAGCAGCTGGGTCTCCAGAGCTCTCCTCTCGGTCTGATCCCGCTGTCGCTCCTCCCTATCCCTCTCCCTCTCTCTCTCCACGCTCTCCTTATCCCTCTCTCTCTCTTCTCTCTCCCTCATCGCCTCCCTCCTTGACAGCTCGAGGGCGATCCGCAGATCCAGCACGTCACGAGGGAGCTCCTCAGCCTCCCGTCGACGCTCCTCCTCCAGCTCCACAATCCGGGCGTCACGCTCCGCAATCCGGGCGTCACGCTCCGCCACCCGAGCGTCGCGCTCCTGCTCGGCACGAACAGCACGCGCCAGGGCCTCTCGGATCTCGGCCACCTGTCAAAGCACGCATGCACCGTAAGAGAACAGTGATAGAAGGAGGGCAGCCAGAAGGAGAGTCGAGGTCAGGCAAACTCTCACTCGAGCCTCGCGGTCACGCTCGGCCTCCTCAGCCCGAGCCACCGCATACGCCAGCTGCTCCTGGAGGGCAGAAACCTCCGGAGGAGGGCCCCGCGAACTGGAACCCGCTCCACCAGCCATCCCGGTTGCCGCTGTCTGGTGGGCCCGCTGAAACACAGAGCGAACGACAGTTAGAGGCCAAGTATCAAAAAAATCCAGGTCACAAAAAATGCATCGCATAAACTCACCAGGATCTCCAACTCCTGTCGGATGGCCACCAACTGCCGCCTGGCATCCGCCAACTGGGCCCGCAGGTCGGCGATCATGTTATCACGAGCATCCTACATTGTACATAAGTTAGTGTTACATGCATATACGTATAAAAGAGTGAAGCATTCTCATTTCACTTACCCCTGCCATACCACCAAGGAAGAGGCGGTCCCCGTACGTAGCTCGATATCGTCTCATGTAATCTGTGCTGTCCTGTACATGGGATACCACTGGGACCCCGCCCTGCTGCTAGTCCTGGTACTGTGCTGGGAAGCGCGTACGCCAGTCCATAATCTTTGCCTTCCCCTTGGTCTTCCGCCCGATGCGGGCCGGCTCTTCTACATCAACCCACTCCTGGGCTAGCCCCAACGTCCTCATAACCAGCCTCAGCCGAAGCGGCTCGATCTCGTTCAGGCAATGGACCCACACGTCCCGCCTGAAACGAGGAAGACCCGCTACAACCCAAGGCTGGCCAGTGTCGCCCATGCCCAGGTAGGGTCTCCACACCACCTACATCATCATACATACATCATATTAGTTGCCATTCAGTCACATATGAAAACACAAAAAAACCATACGCATCATACCATGGCCTCGGGATACTTGCTCAGCTCCCGACGAAGTGACGCCAGCTGGTAGCCGTGGGGTGCTGCAACCACGACCGGCCTCCACCGCCGCGCCAGAGGCACGGCCCTCCTGTTCCCATGCCTAGCCCTCCCCATCGGGAAATAGTAATAGCTCCACACCTGCATTCATCATACATCATTAGTACAATAATTGCATATTTAACTGTGAAAATGCATAAATAAATTGTGTACCTGGAGAAAAGGTGCGAAGCTGCTGACTGTCGTCTCCTTCTCCGAAGTCTAGGAGAGATCAGCAATCAAATGGGCAAGCAGAGCCGCTCCCCACGCGTAGTGTCCCACTCTGTCCAGATCCGCCAAGATCCCGAGGAAACGGCAGTGGATGCCATCCCCCTTCGTCCCCAACAGAAGGCGTCCCAAGAAGAAGAAAAGAAACCTCCGGAGGTCTAGATCCACCAGCTCCCTCTCGCTCGGATCCTGGGTGAAAGCTGCACGGGCATCTCCCTCCAATCGTGCCAGAAACTCCGCTCCAGTCTCGCTAACCCGCTGGCGCGGGTCAACGAATCCGAGCGCCTCCATGATCTCCACTCGGCCAACTACCCTGCTGTCCCTGTCAGTCACACTCGTCTCTAACCACAGCAGGTCCAGGGCACTCTCTCGGTAGTCGGGGTAGGTGACCCCGCTCACCGCCTCTCCGTCCACCCGTAGCCCGGTGATCCGAGCCACGTCCTCCAGTGACGGCACCATTTGCCCCCAGGGCATCAGAAACGCTCGGCTCGGCGCGTGCCACCGCTCCCTCAATGCCTGGATAAGAGGAAGGTCGAGTCGGAAGGGCTCGATCCTAAGGAAAGCTCCAAAGCCCATGGCGTCCACACGCGCCCTCTGGAAGTCTCGCAGCCCACGGTATGCTGCCACCACTAAGGACCAGCTGATCCGGCCCTTCATCACGCCCTACACACCACAAAACCAACAAAAGAACACATCAGCATTATGAATAGTAATAAATAATAACACTGTACATACTACTTATTTATCTTATTTTATTTTTATTTTTAAAAATATTTATGTTTTTTTTAGAGGCGTCCAACACATTGGACGCCTCCATTACATTTTCTTTATTTTAACTTTTAGAAAAACCTAAAAACAAAAACAAAAATAAATAATATATATATATATATTATCATGGAGGCGTCCCATTCCCTGGACGCCTCCTTTTTTTTAATTCTTTTTTTATTATTTACGAAAATAAATAAATTAAAAAAAAGAACAAAAAAGAAAATGTGGAGGCGTCCAGGCCCCTAGACGCCTCCTTCCCTCACACCCGGCGTTCTCCACACAGCCTCTCGTCCGCCCTTTTAACCCAGTGAACCAATAGAATGGAGGTTAAGGGGCTTACCGGATCGTGCTCGTCCTCTGTCGCGTCGCCAGCATCCACTGCAGCCTCCAAGGCCAAAGGAAGAGCCTCCTCACCCGCGACAATCTCCTCCGCCGCAGCAGCCCCCTCGGCATCATCCCTCAGCCTCCTTGGACGACGAGCCTGTCGTTTCCGCTTCTCTGGACCCCGGCTCGATCCTCCTCGCTCCATTGGGACTAAGAATGGGTCGTCTGGGGTGATTGGGTAGTCAGAATGAACAGTACAAGTGAGCAGGGGGTGAGGCCCCCCCCCCATTTATATAGAAACCACTCTGTTTGGGGCGTCCAGGCGCCTGGACGCCCCCACCATTTTTTATTTTTTTCAAAATTCAAAAAATTAGGGGGCGTCCAAGCGCCTGGACGCCCCCAAAACAAAAAAAACCAAAAAAATAATAAATAAAAATTTGGGGCGTCCAGGACCCTGGACGCCCCCAAAACAAAAACCAAAAAAAATAATAATAAATAAAGAGTTGGGGCGTCAAGGACCCTGGACGCTCCCAAAACAAAAAAAAATTTAAAAAATCAAAAATAAAAAATTAGGGGCGTCTAGGCCCCTGGACGCCCCCATAATAAAAATTTCAAGAAAAAAAATATATAATAAAAAAAGATAAGAGTATGTATATAATCCAAACAAAACAAAGAAAAACACAAAGAAAAAGAAAAACCACAAAAAAGACAATAATAATTAAGGGGACGGTGGTCCCAAAACATCCATGCCAGGTTTTATTCCATCAGAAAAGCAGAATGAGCTACATCAGGGGCTTAGGCGCCTTAGGCCTTAACCTCCCCAGTTCGGTTACATAAGCCCTCCACAGCTCACACTCTTCCCCCACGTACGCTAAGGCCTTTCCCGCAACACTTGTCTTCCAGGGTGCTTTGACGGCCTTTGCTTCCTTCGCATCCGCTTCAGTACCCAACTCTCTCTTCTTCAAAGGAACGATGCCAGTCGATAGTGGGAACGAATGGCGTGGAATGCCGACTTGGAGGCAGCATCGATGCGCGTTATAAAGGACAAACTCGGTCGCGCCGATCAATTGAAGATCAACTTCGGGGGAAGGCCTCATAAGGAGATCAAGCGAAAGCAAACATGCCGGTGCGCAAGTAAAGAAGCCTTGTGTCACGGTGCGGAAGTGAGACCGCCAGTCTTCACGTTTCTTCAGCCACGGAACGCGGTTCACTACAGTACCACCAAACCCTAACACGTCGGCTATATGATGAAGAGGGCTTTGTTGGAAGAGCTTCGAAGCGGTTGGCATTCCCTCACGGTGATCAAACTTGAAATGCAAATCCATCCAGCAACTCAGGACAAGTGCGCAACCAAAAGGAGGCTTACCCATGCTCGAGGCAGTAAGGCCACTATACAGGTAGGCGAGGACAGCGGGTCCCACCCTCTTTCCACGCCAGATCCCGCATATAGCACTCAGTTGGTCTTCCTCCACCATGTTGTCGGTATAAGGAAACAAGAGAGCACCCGCCAGACAAATGGTGAACCCCTTCATGATTCCCTCCAAATAGTCATCGTCTGGTGACCTTCTCAGGGCGTCCATGACCCACTCCGCGAGCTTTTGCAAATCAATCCCCTTTTGATTACGCACCTTCCTGGCCGCGTCAGGCGGCATGAAGCTTCCAAGGACGCTTTCAGAAGTCCCCCGTGTCAGCATCCGCATAGCCTTCACCTTCCCGTCACTCTTAAATTTCTTCAATCCGAGTAGAAGTTCCACCTCCTCGAGGAGGATGGTCACCTCAAAGGTCGGGAAGATAAAAGTGTGGGTCTGGGGATGCCAGATCTCCACTAGTGCGCCCATAGCCGCCCAGTTCATACGAATCTTCTCATAGTGTTTGGCGTGAATAAGGAGCCCCTGCAGATGCCACTTCGAGAGTATGGCCCTCATGCCGATGGAGATGTTGGAAGCTAGCTTTGAAAGCCATGGCAGTTTGGAAAACTTCCTCGGGCCTGGGAAGAGTGGATATGGCTGGAAGAGAAAAGAAAGAAGAAGAAAGGAAGGTAGAAAGAAGAAGGTTCACGTGGAGAAATTTGAAATGAATCAGCTTACCATATGCGACATGATCATCCCACTCAAATGACCCTCGAGGTCGGAGAGTCGCCTGATCTCGCTGCTAGGCCTGCTCCTCTTCATAACGCGGGAAGACTCTCCTTCCATCCTGAAAATCTCTAGATTCTCCTCTCTTTCCTCTCCTGAGCTTCCAAAACCCACCTTGGTGCATTTGAATGAACTAGCCTAAGGGGAGTTCTTATAGGAAGGGAAGATCGCTACAGGACGGAACATGTCACATCAGTGGTCATTGTCAAGATTTTGTTTTGATCTCCTTTGTACTGTGGTGCGATTCTGCTGTGATTCTGCTACTTTCTGATGTTGCTAACCTTTGCTAGTCTGTGCAGGTTTTACTAACGGACGTCTTTGTCCAGTCTCCTGTCCCACCTTTCAATGGTTGGTCCCACCATGTCATGCATCATAGTATACGATACCTACGCTACTAGAACATGTCAAGGACCTTGCGACCCGAACAAATATGGGATTTGAGTTCCCCTTCAACAAAAACAGTGATGATCCCGGAAGAATTTGGGTTGTACGGATAGGCCGTTAACTTGTGGTAGCATGGGGACGACGGTTCCATTCAGTGAGTTGGTGCGCGGATAAACGGGCCCCAGCTCAGTGTCGGCTCACCGGATCGGTATCCTGACCCGTTCTTAACAAGTTGACAATATTATCCTTGGCTATTTTCTATTTTAGTTTGTTTTAAATTTTTATTTTAACTCAACATGCATTCATGTAGGATTTTGATTTATTGCGGAAGATCATTCAAGTGATTCGATTGCGAAGGCCGTTGTGCTTCAATTCCTACAAATATGAGATATTCCACTCCGAATGAAATACTGAGTTTCCTTGAAACGGCTCTACGCTGCTCTTCCAAAGGAGACCCTTGTTTGGACAGACCCTCAGATATTCCTTTTTACCTTGCTTGACCCACCTTGGCCGCAGCACTTCCACATTGGCTGGTAACCGCTCCCCAAAGGTGAAACCTCCGGTTTATGACCCAGGTACTTCCACACCGAGAAGTTGGTCTCCTTTTCGTGCCTGAGCGCACATCTCACCCTCCCTTATTTGATCTTCGTCCAAGCAATCGTCAATATTTGAAAGACCTTCTTCAAGGTCGCCTCATTGAAACTTCAGGAAAGATTCCAAACAGTAACGTCAAAAGCGTGTCTCATCACACCTTGGCATCAACTTATCAGTCCGCTCCCACTTCATTTCACTCCACTTCGATACCATTCCACTACGTGTCGCTCCCTTGCAAAGCAGACGCCAAGGCGGGGTAGCTGTAGACACGCCATTCTTGACGTCTCCTGAGAAAGTCTCATATTACTATACAACGCCCCGCGACGGCTTACGCGTTTTAACTCACTTGAGTGCTTCCTTTTCTTGAGTCTTCTTCCGCCCTTTTTGGCATCCAGAATCATCTTGTCACGGCATTCGGACGGCATCAACACCAGTCAGACGCGTCAGGAGTTCCAGAACCAAGAAGGGTGTCTGCCGGGCGGCAGCCGACTGAGGACCCGGGTGGGTCTTAATGGGGGCGTCCAGGCCCCTGGACGCCCCCATTCTTTAAATTTATTTTATTTTTGTTTTTGTTTTTTCAAAGCCCAAAAAAAAATAAAAAATATATATTAATGGAGGCGTCCAGGCCTCTGGACGCCTCCATAAAAACAAATATAAAAAATGTGTAAAGTGCTAGTTGGCATAAAAGATAAAAAATAATAAAAAAATACATATTAATGGAGGCGTCCAGGCCCCTGGACGCCTCCATAAAAACAAACATAAAAAATTAAAATGCCAGCCTTGGCATAAAAGACAAAACAACAAAAATAAAAATAATATATTTTTTGGAGGCGTCCAGTCCCCTGGACGCCTCCATCAACTCTCTCATGGGCGCCGGCCACCGAACGACGGTTTGTCGTGTGTGAAAAAATTCAAATTATAGAGACGTCCAGCCACCTGGACGCGCCCATTTCTGAATCACGAGGCGCCGCTCTCAAAACCACGCGTTGTGCCAAACCGCGTGCGGCCTTCGTCAGTTTTCGATGGACCTGTTGGAGGCGTTCGGGGCCCTGGACGCCTCCACAAAAATATTCCGAAAAAATAAATAAAAATAGAATAAAATATTAGTTCGGCCCTGATGGAGGTGTCCAGGGTCCTGGACGCCTCCACCCTCCGGAGCCCTATAAATAGAGGCCCACCCCCTCAGTTCTAGGGGAGCTTCGAAGAGATCCGATAGGCTGCCGGAGCCCAGAGGCTACCGGAGTCATTTTCTAACCCGTGGGGTCTTTTGTAGGTGGAGGTTCTGCCGGCTTCTCGGGTGCCCACGCTCGCGAGAGGAAGGTCGTCTTCATCCACCGCGCTTCCATGCCATCCCTACGCTGCCGGAGCTCCGCCGGATTTCACCATCGGCACATCCAATAAGCCAATCCTTTCCTTTTCTTCTTAGTTCTTTTGCATTCATTATCTCGCATCATCTATCCCCCTTCATAAGGGCGCCTCTTCTTATATACTTCTTGCATCCATCATCTCATTTCCTCCTACTCGAGTCCGAGAGGGGTTTAAAAGATAACACCAACCAGGTGTGTGTCTTGCCATCATTTCGTTATTTTTATCGCAAGGATTTGAATACTACACATTCATCTTTCTAATCCACTCGTTACTTGTTTGTCGTTGTTTTGCAAGGGTACCCAAAGAAAGCCTTCTCCGTCGGCCGGCCGAAGGGGGAGGAAGAAGCAATCCGCCATCTCCTGCTCTTGAGGTAGGCACGATCACTCTCTTTATTTTAGGGTCTTCCGGCCCCTGGCGATCACATCTTGTTCTCGAGGCCGCGCCGTTTAAATTTCCGTTCTTATATTCTCTTTATATTCTGTTATATTCTGCTCATATGCTCGAGGCCGCGGCGAGTCACTTCCTCAATGGCCGTTTAAATTCTCGTTCTTATATGTTATATTCTTATTTATTCATGTTCTCGAGGCCGCGGTGAGTCACTTCCCCAATGGCCATTTAAATTCTCTTTATATCCTGTCATATTCTTATCTATTCATATTCTCGAGGCCGCGGCTAGTCACTTCCCCAATGGCCGTTTAAATTCCCGCTCTTTATATTCTCTTTATATTCTGCTATCTTCTTATCTGCTCATATTCTCGAGGCCGCGGTGAGTCACTTCCCCAATGGCCGTTTCAATTCCTGCTATTTAATTTCTGCACCATTCCCGTCTCCCGAGGTCGCGGCGAGTCACTTCCCGATATGGCCGTTTAACCCCCATATCTTGCTATATCACATTCGTCACGCTCGCCCCGCCGGAGCAATCTCCCGTGGTGACCCCTTCTCTTTTCTCTTATTTCTGTGTTACAGCAAACAAAAAGAAGGAGCCCGCACGCTCCGCGTCCTCTTCGCACCCCGAACCGCGTGACGTCGCACACACTTATCTCCGCCTCGTACCGGATATTGGTTAGGTCTAAGTGCATCATCTAGTGAGTGTTTGCATTAGTTGGGGTCTTCTAGGTCGTGTGTCTTTGCATGCCCACCCGTCGAGGTACCCAATACTCGCCACCACCACCTATGGCGGACTCCCGAGCCCGTAGCTCCGATGAGTCCTCGACGGCCGAGATGTTCCGAGCCATTATGGAACGTATTGACACGCGTATGGATGGTCTTAGTACGCGTATGGATGGCATAGGAACGTGTCTAGAAGGGCGGATGAAAGCCCTCGAGGATCGGGCTGAGAGTTCGGATCAGTCCATTCAAGGCCTTATAGGGAGGATCGCCGTTCTAGAGAGGGGCCCAGTAGCGGCGCGACCCGCGCCGACGAACGGCCAACAAGAGCCTGCACAGCCACCCGCCGTGCCAAGGGCTCAAGTGGAGGATGTCGGGAGGCAACAGGCGCCTATAGTGGATGATTATGCCTCCGACAATGATCAGGGGGAAATGGTCGTCGGAATCAACGACGGAATCGTGATGATGATGATGACGACGGCATCCTTAGGGGTGTGCGTGCGGACCCTCCCACCTTTAGCGGGTCCTTGGACCCCAGGGTGTCTTTAGATTGGGAGGCCGGCATGGACCGGTACTTCGAGTGGTTTGAGATGACGGACCACCGAAGAGTCCGATACGCGAAGATGAAGCTGCAAGGGCAGGCCCAAACTTATTGGATCAATGTGGAGAGCCTACTCAATCAGCGACATCAACCCCAAATCGGTACTTGGGATGATATGAAAATCAAATTGAGGGAGAAATACCTTCCCGCCTCATATCGTGAACGTCTTATAGACAAGTGGCAAAGCATCTCCCAAGGGAACCGATCCGTGACCGAGTACACCGCCGAGTTCGATGAGTATTACTTACGGTGTGGGGTCACGGAAGAGAGCACCATGACTATATCCCGCTTTCGAAGAGGGTTGCGGCCCAATTATCAATATGAACTCATTCGCCGCAATGCAACCACTTTGGAGCAGGCATATCAGATCGCTCTCAAATTGGAGCAGTTCGAGGCCGAGTTCGAGTCACCCCATCGGTTGGGCTCCTTTCCCCTTCGTAGTGTCGAGCCCCGTGGCTCATCTGGCACGTATCCGAGGGCCCCCATGACTCGACCTCAGGAGCCCGTTCGCCCCGAGCCCTTTGCTCCTAGGCCTCGTCCTCCACCCCCGAGGGACCTTCCTCGTCCCCAGCATCTTACGGCCCCACCCACAACCCGTCCACCGGCACCCGCACCTCCTACACGTCCTTTGTTGCCTACACCTCCTATCCGTCGGGAGGATAAATGGTGCGGACACCCGAGCAGTTGAGCGGCGCGACACGCCGAGCCACCGGTACAGCACACGGGGCACGACTCGAGCCACCTCAGCGTCCATCTGGCTCGGAGATAGCCTGGAGACTCCGCCTTGAGCCTCCCCATTTATCATATTTAGTTAGACTTTATGTGTGTGTAATTTGTGTTTATTTCATTGTATTCGGTATGTAATTATGAGTGTACAAGGGGTTATTTCCAAATGTGACCCCTGGGCCCCACGGGACCCCCAGGCCCCTCCCATTGATCCACCTCAGCCCATGGGCCACATGTGGGGTCAGTCAACATGTCAAATGGAGGCATTTAGAAGTTTGAATGGTAAAAGGCACATGGGAGACAAGTGGACTTCAAAGTCCAAGGTGGCTACCAAACTTGTCCCCCCTTGCCACCATAGTCAATAGGCCGCCCCCCGCCCCCCCCTTTTGTTTTTTTTATATAATTTTTGTGTGATGTTCACATCTCATTCCAGCCCTCCATCCCCTTCCCCTAGATCCAATGGTGGATAATAGATGTGAGATGTAACACATAAATACTTGTATTTTCCCATTTTGATGAATTAATGCCATTTGAATTGGAAGAAAATCTTGGAGCTCCAGCTTGGTGTTCCCCCTTCTCCTCTCCCTCTCCCCCTTGGATGCTGTGAAGGCTTCCATTCTGAGGTGTGACTCCTCGTATATCGGTTCCGACGATCGCCGCCGCCGCCACGAGCCGCCACCGCACCGCCATCGCCATCAACGGAGTTCTGCCTGCGCAGTACCACAGCAGCTTGTTCAAAATTCACAGGTCTTCCCCGACCTCATTTGGCTACCAACTTTGGAGGCGTTGTTCCTGGGATGTTCCTCTCCACCCACAAAAATCAGGTCGGCATTCAAAGCACGTTTCCTATTTTCTGATTTTCGTCCACTCTTCCATTTCGGTTCTGCAAGAGTTCTGTCCAGGTTCACCTCCGTCATGCGTTTCATGTCTTAAATCCACTTATTGATTTTTGTTAGTTCGCCCAATTTTACTAGGGGTTCCATCCATCCACCCCTTCATCCACAATGTTTCTCAATTTTCGATTCGCCCATCTCATATTTTCTAAAAATCGTTCTCAGACCCATCTACAGTTCTGTCCACCTATTCCTAGATCCGACCACCAGTCACTCTAAAAATCATAACAAATTGCCGCCTTCTCCAAATCAAACTCTAAAAATAGTCCCAGTTCCGTGGTGTGATTACCTACAACTTTTAAGATGAGCTCGAATTTTGAATCCAACTGTACGTAGGCGGTCAACGGCCATTTACAGGAAACTGATATGCTGATCTGAGATTTCGGGAGCTGTGGAGCAGAGAATTGAAAAATAGTTAAAGCCCAGGTCCGCGCAGGTTCAGAAAAGTCCACTGACCCTAGATTGAAGGATTTCGAATCCACTTTCCAACGGCGCTGGTTTAATCGCATTCCGGCGACGGGGCTGATCGCAGCGGCCGTTTTCGCCGGAGCGCGCGCTGCTGAAATAGCAACATCAGCTCGTGGACAACACTCTCTCCACTTGGGAACCGGGGCACCCGGCCTCCGGTGAGTGTCGCCGGCTGATCGCCGTCCAGGGAAGCGTGCTTCCAGGGGTCCCCATTACAGTGGGACCCACCCCGCCAGACCCGGAGGACAGGACAGCGTATGGGCCCCACGGCCCATTGATTGCGTCGTCCAGAAAGCACGAGAACGCGGAGTTCGGCTCGTCGAGATGACATCAAGATGCTGCCCGTCAACCTGATTTGCGTGATCCCCGGGGCCCACATGTGACCTTTTACCTCCCTGCGTGGAGTGGGTCGAATCTCTTTGTACCGCTGTGAATTATGTTAACCGGGGGCCCGTAAGTCAGCCGGGGTGTCTTCGCCACGCCGGGTGCGTGGAGGTAAAGGTCTTAACTCCTTGGCGTTACATTGCTTAGCTAGTATACGGTCTTAGGCCGCTGCCGAGAGTGTAGGTACTAGCCCGTGTGTCCATGTCACCGCTGTGAGAGTGAGTGTGACCCGTCCCGCGACTCGATCCGAGTCCGAAAGTTGAGTCGGACTACCCTTGACCTCTGCCGGTTCCTTAACCACGCACGGCCCGCGCTTTCCCTCGCTTGGGACGACGAGTGAGCTTCCACTTCTGTTAGCGACGCTTCGCCAGTAGGAGCTCGTAGTGTCGGGCTTAGTGTCTCCCTGGTGTGTGTTGCTGGTCGTGTCTTCATCTAGAGTCCGAGGGTGGCACCATATAGTGTCATCTCCTTAGTCCGTCCCGCATCAGTTTGGTATTAGAGACAGGTTGAGTCTAGGGTAGTCGTTGCATAAGTCATACATCATGGTCTAAGTCGAGTCTAGGATCATCATTATTTTTAAAATAAAAAAAAAGTGTGTTTTAAATTGCATTTGCACCCTTTACCCGGTATATTAAAAGGTGTTGTCCGAACGTTAGGCTACGCCTATCGGGAAGGCCACACACTTGCGGGAGTGATCTTCGGATCGATTAACTCCGCCACGTACCGGATATTGGTTTAGGTCTAAGTGCATCATTTAGTGTGTGTTTGCATTAGTCGGTGTCTTCTAGGTCGTGTGTCAGTTGCATGCCCACCCGTCGAGGTACCCAATACTCGCCACCACCACCTATGGCGGATTCCCGGGCCCGTAGCTCCGATGAGTCCTCGACGGCCGAGATGTTCCGAGCCATTATGGAACGTCTTGACATGCGTATGGATGGTCTTAGTACGCGTATGGATGGCATAGGAACGCGTCTAGAAGGGTAGATGAAAGTCCTCGAGGATCGGGCCGAGAGTTCGGATCAGTCCATTCAAGGCCTTGTAGGGAGGATCGCCGTTCTAGAGAGGGGCCCAGTAGCGGCGCAACCCGTGCCGACGAAAGGCCAACAAGAGCCGGCACAGCCACCTGCCGTGCCGAGGGCTCAAGTGGAGGATGTCGGGAGGCAACAGGCGCCTATAGTGGATGATTATGCTTCCGACAATGATCAGGGGGGTAACGGTCGTCGTCATCAACGACGGAATCGTGATGACGAGGATGACGACCGCATTCTTAGGGGTGTGCGTGCGGACCCTCCCACTTTTAGCGGGTCCTTGGACCCTAGGGTGTATTTAGATTGGTTGGTCGGCATGGACCGGTACTTCGAGTGGTTCGAGATGACGGACCTCCGAAGAGTCCGATACGCAAAGATGAAGCTGCAAGGGTAGACCCAAACTTATTGGATCAATGGGGAGAGCCTGCTCAACCAGCGACGTCAACCCCAGATCGGTACTTGGGATGATATGAAAACCAAGTTGAGGGAGAAGTACCTTCCCGCCTCATATCGCCAACGTCTCATAGACAAGTGGCAAAGCATCTCCCAAGGGAACCGATCCGTGACCGAGTACACCGCCGAGTTCGATGAGTATTACTTACGGTGTGGGGTCACGGAAGAGAGCACTATGACTATATCCCGCTTTCGAAGAGGTTTGTGGCCCAATTATCAATATGAACTCTTTCGCCGCAATGCAACCACTTTGGAGTAGGCATATCAGATAGCTCTCGAATTGGAGCAATTCGAGGCCGAGTTCGAGTCACCCCATCGGTTGGGCTCTTTTCCCCTTCGTAGTGTCGAGCCCCGTGGCTCATCTGGCACGTATCCGAGGGCCCCCATGGCTCGACCTCAGGAGCCCGCTCGTCCCGAGCCGTTTGCTCCTAGGCCTCATCCTCCACCCCCGAGGGACCTTCCTCGTCCCCAGCATCTTACAGCCCCACCCATAGCCCGTCCACCGGCACCCGTACCTCCTGCACGTCCTTTGTTGCCTACGCCTCCTATCTGTCGGGAGGATAAAGGTAAAGGACCTATGATTGGGGAGCCTAGTGGATCACGGCAGCAGTGTTATCGCTGCAATGGGTTTGGCCATTTCTCCAACCAGTGTCCCACCCGCCCATCTCTTCACATTGGGGACACTCAGGCCGAGGATACCACCCCTACGGGCCTCGAGTTAGTCAGCTATGAGGCCGATGAAGAGCTAGCTGACGAGTACTATGAGATGGGAGGTGAGGCCCAGGATGCCCAGCATTCGGATGATACCCACGTGGGGGTCGTCAGGTGTATCCTCACCCAGCCGCAGGTCAGTGATGACTGGCGTCGGACTACTATCCTTCATGTATTCTGTAGGCTGGGGAAGCAAATTTGCAAGGTGGTCATCGATAGCGGGAGTTTTATCAATGCAATCTCCACGAACGATGTCGCTCGTCTTGGTCTCACACCCGTAGACCATCCTTGTCCCTATCAGGTATCATGGGTGGATACCACTTCCATTTCGGTCAGGCTGCGGTGCTTGGTCCCGCTGCAGCTCCACTCCTACCATGACGAGATCTGGTGTGATGTTCTCCCCATAGAAGTGGGCAGTATCATTCTTGGTAGGCCGTGGTTATTCGACTGGGATGCCACGCTCCATGGCCGGTCGAACACCTGTACCTTCGACCACGCTGTCTAGCGGGTCACCCTCTAACCCGTTCGGCCCAGGAGCCCATCAGTCAGGGGTCCTACTGGCCCTAGTACTCCGAAGCCTTCCGTTCCCGGGCCTAGTACCCCATCCCCAGCTCGGGCTATGACCGTTACCTCTGGCCCAGGAGAGCCCTCGACGAGGAGACTGATGATGATTAGCTCCCGGGAGATGGAGCAGGAGCTTAGTCAGGGTTGTCCGGTGTTTGCCATTATGGTCCGAGAGGTGGAGTGGGACTCTGAGGGTGAGCTCCCACCCGAGGTTGTTCCCATTCTGCAGGAGTATGCTGATGTATTCCCCGATGAGCTTCCCGAGGGACTCCCACCCATGCGGGATATTTAGCATGCCATCGACCTTGTTCCGGGCTCTTCTTTGCCCAACCTTCCTCATTATCGCATGAGTCCCACGGAGCATGCCGAGCTTAAACGGCAGGTCGATGAGTTAGTGCAGAGAGGGTCTGTTCGGGACAGCATGAGTCCATGTGCGGTGCCCGCATTACTCGCCCCGAAGAAGGATGGCACGTGGAGAATGTGCATTGATAGTCGTGCCATCAACAAAATCACCGTGAAGTACAGGTTCCCTATTCCCCGCCTTGATGACATGCTAGACATGATGGCAGGTGCCACTATCTTTTCGAAGATTGATCTTAAGAGTGGCTACCATCAGGTGAGGATTAGGCCAGGTGATGAGTGGAAGATCGCATTTAAGACCAAGGATGGTCTATATGAGTGGTTGATCATGCCTTTTCGGTTGACCAATGCCCCTAGCACTTTCATGCGGCTCATGACTCAGGTCCTTCGACCTTTCATTGGAGTCTTTGTAGTGGTGTATTTTGATGATATCCTTATCTATAGTCGCACCATAGGGGACCACTTAGACCACCTTCGGCAGGTCTGTCTACTTCTTCGGTGAGAGCAGCTGTTTGCGAACCCACAGAAGTGTGCCTTCATGACACCTCAGCTTACCTTCTTGGGTTTTATCGTGTCTAGTACTGGGGTCTCCGCCGATCCGGAGAAGGTCCGGGCCATTGTTGAGTGGCCGGAACCCCGTACGGTTCATGATGTCCGCAACTTTCATGGCCTTGCGACGTTCTACCATCGCTTCATCCGTGGATTTAGCTCCGTCACCGCCCCGATCACGGATTGCATCCGGAAGGGCACATTTGTATGGACGAAGGCCGCATCTGCCGCCTTCAAGGACATCAAGGAGGGCATGACCCGGACACCTATCCTTCGATTGCCTAATTTCTCGAAGGTGTTTGAGGTCTCTTGTGATGCGTCGGGTGTTGGGATTGGAGGAGTTTTGAGTCAGGAGTCCCACCCGATCGCATATTTCAGCGAGAAGTTGAATGACGCGAAACTGCGATATTCCACGTATGATAAAGAATTCTACGCAGTTGTTCAGGCTCTTAGGCATTGGAGGCACTACCTTTTACATCAGGAGTTTGTCCTATACTCCAACCACGAGGCATTGAGGTACCTCCATTCACAAAAGAAGCTTAACTCGCGTCATAGTCGTTGGGTCGAGTATCTCCAGTAGTTCACCTTTGTGCTAAAACATAAGGTTGGAGTGGAGAACAAGGTGGCTGATGCCTTGAGTCGGGGAGCATGTTTGCTTACCACCATGAGTGCCGAGGTCATAGGGTTAGAGAAGATGAAGGAGGCCTATGTTGATTGTCCTGACTTCGGTCAGATTTTTACCACTCTCCAGGCCGGACCCTCGAGAGACCTTGATGAGTATGTGCTTCAGGAGGGTTACCTCTTTCGAGGCAGCATGCTATGTGTTCCCCGAACTTCGGTTCGAGATTTCTTAGTGTGGGAACTACATGCGGGAGGTCTAGCCGACCACTTTGGTCGGAACAAGACTATCGAGGCAGTAGAGCATCGATTTTATTGGCCGAGCTTGAAGCGCGATGTTGCTAACATCGTGGCTCAGTGCCGTACATGTGCTACGGCCAAGATGAAGAAGCAAAGCTCGGGCCTTTATACGCCTCTTCCCGTGCCTGATGCCCCGTGGCAGGATGTTAGCATGGACTTTGTTTTGGGATTGCCACGTACCTCCAGGAAGCATGATTCGGTCTATGTGGTGGTTGACCGTTTCTCGAAGATGGCCCTCTTTATTCCTTGCTCGAAGACTTCGGATGTTTCGAGGGTAGCCCGCCTTTTCCTTACGCATGTGGTGTGCAAGTTCGGGTTGCCTCGCACTATAGTGTCTGACCGTGATGTTAGATTCACTTCCTACTTTTGGAAGACACTATGGCATATGATGGGTACTCACCTCAAGTTTTCCACTGCATATCACCCCCAGATAGATGGTCAGACCGAGGTGGTCAATAGGAGTCTGGGAGATCTTTTGAGGTGTCTAGTTAAGGACCACATTGGGGATTGGGATCTCATTTTACCCATGGCTGAGTTTGCATACAATGATTCGGTGAATAGGTCTACCGGCATGAGTCCATTTGAGATTGTCACAGGTCGTAGGCCTAGGAAACCCGTTGACCTTTTCTCCATGCCTATCCATGCTAGAGTGTCGGAGTCGGCCGAGTCGTTTGCTAGGCATGTTAGGAGTTTGCATGACGACATCCGTCGTCACATTGAGGCCAGCAATGCACGTTACAAGGAGTTAGCCGATGCCCACCGACACCACCGAGAGTTCCAAGAGGGCGATTATGTCATGATCAGGGTAAGACCTGAACGGTTTCCCTCTAGAACCATTAAGAAGTTGCAAGCTCGCGGAGCCGGTCCATTCAGAGTGTTGAAACGCGTTGATCCAATGCGTACGTTGTGGACTTGCCCGAGGAATATGGTATTAGCTCTACTTTTAATGTATCGGATCTAGTTGCATATAGGGACCCAGCGGTGATCCCTAGTGAGCCTTTCGAGCCATCTCCTCCCCTTGAGAGTGATCCCACACCTGAGTGTCCACCTCCAGCCCCATTGTTACGGCAGCGTGAGCATATAGATCATATACTGGATGAGCAGGTGACAGTAACCAGGAGTGGATCCTACCCGCGCTACCAAGTGCGATGGAGAGGACAGCCCGCTACCGAGGACACATGGATCACACATGGCGAGTTGCAGCGGATCGATCTGGACATTCTGGAGCGATACAGGAGCGATGCAGACCCTTACTCGACAGGGTCGAGTTTCTCCCACCCGGGGAGAATTGGTGCGGACACCCGAGCAGTTGAGCGGCGCGACACGCCGAGCCACCGGTACCGCACACGGGGCACGACTCGAGCCACCTCAGCGTCCATCTGGCTCGGAGACAGCCTGGAGACTCCGCCTTGAGCCTCCCCATTTATCATATTTAGTTAGACTTTATGTGTGTGTAATTTGTGTTTATTTCATTGTATTCGGTATGTAATTATGAGTGTACGAGGGGCTTATTTGCAAAATGGGACCCCTGGGCCCCACGGGACCCCCAGGCCCCTCCCATTGATCCACCTCAGCCCATGGGCCCCATGTGGGGTCAGTCAACATGTCAAATGGAGGCATCTAGAAGTTTGAATGGTAAAAGGCACATGGGAGACAAGTGGACTTCAAAGTCCAAGGTGGCTACCAAACTTGTCCCCCCTTGCCACCATAGTCAATAGGCCGCCCCCCCCCCCCTTTGTTTTTTTTTATATAATTTTTGTGTGATGTTCACATCTCATCCCAGCCCTCCATCCCCTTCCCCTAGATCCAATGGTGGATAATAGATGTGAGATGTAACACATAAATACTTGTATTTTCCTATTTTGATGAATTAATGCCATTTGAAGTGGAAGAAAATCTTGGAGCTCCAGCTTGGTGTGCCCCCTTCTCCTCTCCCTCTCCCCCTTGGATGCTGTGAAGGCTTCCATTCTGAGGTGTGACTCCTCGTATATCGGTTCCGACGATCGCCGCTGCCGCCACGAGCCGCCACCGGACCGCCATCGCCATCAACGGAGTTATGCCTGCGCAGTACCACAGCAGCTTGTTCGAAATTCACAGGTCTTCCCCGACCTCATTTGGCTACCAAATTTGGAGGCGTTGTTCCTAGGATGTTTCTCTCCACCCACAAAAATCAGGCCAGCATTCAGATCACGTTTCCTATTTTCTGATTTTCATCCACTCTTCTATTTCGGTTCTGCCAGAGTTCTATCCAGGTTCACCTCCGTCCTGAGTTTCACGTCTTATATCCACTTATTGATTTTTGTTAGTTCGCCCAATTTTACTGGGGGTTCCATCCATCCACCCCTTCATCCACAATGTTTCTCAAATTTTGATTCTCCCATCTCATATTTTCTAAAAATCATTCTCAGACCCATCTACAGTTCTGTCCACCTGTTCCCAGATCCAACCACCAGTCACTCCAAAACTCATAACAAATCGCGGCCTTCTCCAAATCAAACTCTAAAAATAGTCCCAGTTCCGTGGTGTGATTACCTACAACTTTTAAGATGAGCTCGAATTCTGAATCCAACTGTACGTAGGTGGTCAACGGCCATTTACAGAAAATTGACATGCTGATCTGAGATTTCAGGAGCTGTGGAGCAGAGAATTGAAAAATAGTTAAAGCCCAGGTCCGCGCAGGTTCAGAAGAGTCCACTGACCCTAGATTGAAGGATTTCGAATCCACTTTCCAACGGCGCTAGCTTAATCGCATTCCGGCGACGGGGCTGATCGCAGCGGCCGTTTTCGCCGGAGCGCGCACTGCTGAAACAGCAACATCAGCTCGTGGACAGCACTCTCTCCACTTGGGAACCGGGGCACCCGGCCTCCGGTGAGTGTCGCCGGCTGATCACCGTCTAGGGAAGCGTGCTTCCAGGGGTCCCCATTACAGTGGGACCCACCCTGCCAGACCCGGAGGACAGGACAGCGTGTGGGCCCCACGGCCCATTGATTGCGCCGTCCGGAAAGCACGAGAACGCGGAGTTCGGCGCGTCGAGACGACATCAAGATGCTGCCCGTCAACCTGATTTGCGTGATCCCCAGGGCCCACATGTGACCTTTTACCTCCCTGCGTGGAGTGGGTCGAATCTCTTTGTACCGCTGTGAATTATGTTAACCGGGGGCCCGTAAGTCAGCCGGGGTGTCTTCGCCACGCCGGGTGCGTGGAGGTAAAGGTCTTAACTCCTTGGTGTTACATTGCTTAGCTAGTATATGGTCTTAGGCTGCTGCCGAGAGTGTAGGTACTAGCCCGTGTGTCCATGTCACCGCTGTGAGAGTGAGAGTGACCCGTCCCGTGACTCGATCCGAGTCCGGAAGTTGAGTCGGACTACCCTTGACCTCCGCCGGTTCCTTAACCGCGCACGGCCCGCGCTTTCCCTCACTTGGGACGACGAGTGAGCTTCCACTTCTGTTAGCGACGCTTCGCCAGTAGGAGCTCGTAGTGTCGGGCTTAGTGTCTCCCTGGTGTGTGTTACTGGTCGTGTCTTCATCTAGAGTCCGAGGGTGGCACCATATAGTGTCGTCTCCTTAGTTCGTCCCGCATCAATAACGGTAAAGGACATATGATTGGGGAGCCTAGTGGATCACGACAGTAGTGTTATCGCTGCAATGGGTTTGGCCATTTCGCCAACCAGTGTCCCACCCACCCATCTCTTCACATTGGGGACACATAGGCCGACGATACCACCCCTACGGGCCTCGAGTTAGTCAGCTATGAGGCAGATGAAGAGCTAGCTGACGAGTACTATGAGATGGGAGGTGAGGCCCAGGATGCCCAGCATTCGGACGATACCCACGTGGGGGTCGTCAGATGTATCCTCACCCAGCCGCAGGTCAGTGATGACTGGCGTCGGACTACTATCCTTCATGTATTATGTAGGCTGGGAAAGCAAATTTGCAAGGTGGTCATCGATAGCGGGAGTTGTATCAATGCAATCTCCATGAACGCTGTCGCCCGTCTTGGTCTCACACCCGTAGACCATCCTTGTCCCTATCAGGTATCATGGGTGGATACCACTTCCATTTCGGTCAGGCTGCGGTGCTTGGTCCCGCTGCAGCTCCACTGCTACCGTGACGAGATCTGGTGTGATGTTCTCCCCATGGAAGTGGGCAGTATCATTCTTGGTAGGCCGTGGTTATTTGACCGGGATGCCACGCTCCATGGCCGGCCGAACACCTGTACCTTCGACCACGCTGGCCAGCGGGTCACCCTCCAACCGGTTCGGCCCAATAGCCCATCAGTCAGGGGTCCTACTGGCCCTAGTACTCTGAAGCCTTCCGTTCCCGGGCCTAGTACCCCATCCCCAGCTCGGGCTATGACCGTTACCTCTGGCCCAGGAGAGCCCTCGACGAGGAGATTGATGATGATTAGCTCCCGGGAAATGGAGCAGGAGCTTAGTCAGGGCTGTCCGGTGTTTGCCATTATGGTCCGAGAGGTGGAGCGGGACTCCGAGGGTGAGCTCCCACCCGAGGTTGTTCCCATTCTACAGGAGTATGCTGATGTCTTTCCCGATGAGCTTCCCGAGGGACTCCCACCTGTGCAGGATATTCAGCATGCCATCGACCTTGTTCCGGGCTCTTCTTTGCCCAACCTTCCTCATTATCGCATGAGTCCCACGGAGCTTGCCGAGCTTAAATGGCAGGTCGATGAGTTAGTGCAGAGAGGGTCTGTTCGGGACAGCATGAGTCCATGTGCTGTACCAGCATTACTCGCCCCAAAGAAGTATGGCACGTGGAGAATGTGCATTGATAGTCATGTCATCAACAAAATCACCGTGAAGTACAGGTTCCCTATTCCCCGCCTTGATGACATGCTGGACATGATGGTAGGTGCCACTATCTTTTCGAAGATCGATCTTAAGAGTGCCTACCATCAGGTGAGGATTAGGCCAGGTGATGAGTGGAAGACCGCATTTAAGACCAAGGACGGTCTATATGAGTGGTTGGTCATGCCTTTTGGGTTGACCAATGCCCCTAGCACTTTCATGCGGCTCATGACTCAGGTCCTTCGACCTTTCATTGGAGTCTTTGTAGTGGTGTATTTTGATGATATCCTTATCTATAGCCGCACCACAGGGGACCACTTAGACCACCTTCGGTAGGTCTGTCTACTTCTTAGGCGAGAGTAGTTGTTTGCGAACCCACAGAAGTGTGCCTTCATGACACCTCAGCTTACCTTCTTGGGTTTCATTGTGTCTAGTACGGGGGTCTCCGCCGATCTGGAGAAGGTCCGGGCCATTGTTGAGTGGCCGGAACCCCGTACCGTTCATGATGTCCGCAGCTTTCATGGTCTTGCGACGTTCTATCGTCGCTTCATCCGCGGATTTAGCTCCGTCACCGCCCCGATCACGGATTGTATCCGAAATGGCACATTTGTATGGACGAAGGCCGCATCTGCCGCCTTCAAGGACATCAAGGAGCGCATGACCCAGACGCCTATCCTTCGATTGCCTGACTTCTCGAAGGTGTTTGAGGTCTCTTGTGATGCGTCGGGTGTTGGGATAGGAGGAGTTTTGAGTCAGGAGTCCCACCCGATCACATATTTCAGCGAGAAGCTGAATGACGCGAAACTGCGATATTCCACATATGATAAAGAATTCTATGCAGTTGTTCAGGCTCTTAGGCATTGGAGGCACTATCTTTTACATCAGGAGTTTGTCCTATACTCCGATCACGAGGCATTGAGGTACCTCCATTCCCAAAATAAGCTTAACTCGCGTCACAGTCGTTGGGTCGAGTATCTCCAGCAGTTCACCTTTGTGCTTAAACATAAGGCTGGAGTGGAGAACAAGGTGGCTGATGCCTTGAGTCGCTGAGCCTGTTTGCTTACCACCATGAGTGCCGAGGTCATAGGGTTAGAGAAGATGAAGGAGGCCTATGTTGATTGTCCTGACTTCGGTCAGATTTTTACCACTCTCCAGGCTGGACCCTCGAGAGACCTTGATGAGTATGTGCTTCAGGAGGGTTACCTCTTTCGAGGTAGCAGGCTATGTGTTCCCCGAACTTCGGTTCAAGATTTCTTAGTGTGGGAACTACATGCGGGAGGTCTAGCCGGCCACTTTGGTCGGAACAAGACTATTGAGGCAGTGGAGCATCGATTTTATTGGCCGAGCTTGAAGCGCGATGTTGCTAACATCGTGGCTCAGTGCCGTACCTGTGCTACGGCCAAGATGAAGAAGCAAAGCTCTGGCCTTTATACGCTTCTTCACGTGCCTGATGCCCCGTGGCAGGATGTTAGCATGGACTTTGTTTTGGGATTGCCACGTACCTCCAGGAAGCATGATTCGGTCTATGTGGTGGTTGACCGTTTCTCGAAGATGGCCCTCTTTATTCCTTGCTCGAAGACTTCGGATGCTTCGAGGGTAGCCCGCCTTTTCCTTACGCATGTGGTGTGCAAGTTCGGGTTGCCTCGCACTATAGTGTCTGACCGTGATGTTAGATTCACTTCCTACTTTTGGAAGACACTATGGCATATGATGGGTACGCACCTCAAGTTTTCCACTGCATATCACCCCTAGACCGATGGTCAGACCGAGGTGGTCAATAGGAGTCTGGGTGATCTTTTGAGGTGTCTAGTTAAGGACCGCATTGGGGATCGGGATCTCATTTTACCCATGGCTGAGTTTGCATACAATGATTCGGTGAATAGGTCTACCGGCATGAGTCCGTTTGAGATTGTCACAGGTCGTAGGCCTAGGAAACCCGTGGACCTTGTCCCCATGCCTATCCATGCTAGAGTGTCGGAGTCGGCCGAGTCGTTTGCTAGGCATGTTAGGAGTTTGCATGACGACATCCGTCGTCACATTGAGGCCAGCAATGCACGTTACAAGGAGTTAGCCGATGCCCACCGACACCACCGAGAGTTCCAAGAGGGCGATTATGTCATGATCAGGGTAAGACCTGAACGGTTTCCCTCTAGAACCATTAAGAAGTTGCAAGCTCGCGGAGCCGGTCCATTCAGAGTGTTGAAACGCGTTGATCCAATGCGTACGTTGTGGACTTGCCCGAGGAATATGGTATTAGCTCTACTTTTAATGTATCGGATCTAGTTGCATATAGGGACCCAGCGGTGATCCCTAGTGAGCCTTTCGAGCCATCTCCTCCCCTTGAGAGTGATCCCACACCTGAGTGTCCACCTCCAGCCCCATTGTTACGGCAGCGTGAGCATATAGATCATATACTGGATGAGCAGGTGACAGTAACCAGGAGTGGATCCTACCCGCGCTACCAAGTGCGATGGAGAGGACAGCCCGCTACCGAGGACACATGGATCACACATGGCGAGTTGCAGCGGATCGATCCGGACATTCTGGAGCGATACAGGAGCGATGCAGACCCTTACTCGACAGGGTCGAGTTTCTCCCACCCGGGGAGAATTGGTGCGGACACCCGAGCAGTTGAGCGGCGCGACACGCCGAGCCACCGGTACCGCACACGGGGCACGACTCGAGCCACCTCAGCGTCCATCTGGCTCAGAGACAGCCTGGAGACTCTGCCTTGAGCCCCCCCATTTATCATATTTAGTTAGACTTTATGTGTGTGTAATTTGTGTTTATTTCATTGTATTCGGTATGTAATTATGAGTGTACGAGGGGCTTATTTGCAAAATGGGACCCCAGGGCCCCACGGGACCCCCAGGACCCTCCCATTGATCCACCTCAGCCCATGGGCCCCATGTGGGGTCAGTCAACATGTCAAATGGACGCATCTAGAAGTTTGAATGGTAAAAGGCACATGGGAGACAAGTGGACTTCAAAGTCCAAGGTGGCTACCAAACTTGTCCCACCTTGCCACCATAGTCAATAGGCCGCCCCCCCTTTGTTTTTTTTTATATAATTTTTGTGTGATGTTCACATCACATCCCAGCCCTCCATCCCCTTCCCCTAGATCCAATGGTGGATAATAGATGTGAGATGTAACACATAAATACTTGTATTTTCCCATTTTGATGAATTAATGCCATTTGAATTGGAAGAAAATTTTGGAGCTCCAGCTTGGTGCGCCCCCTTCTCCTCTCCCTCTCCCCCTTGGATGCTGTGAAGGCTTCCATTCTGAGGTGTGACTCCTCGTATATTGGTTCCGACGATCGCCGCTACCGCCACGAGCCGCCACCTCACCGCCATCGCCATCAACGGAGTTCTGCCTGCGCAGTACCACAGCAGCTTGTTCGAAATTCACAGGTCTTCCCCGACCTCATTTGGCTACCAAATTTGGAGGCGTTGTTCCTAGGATGTTTCTCTCCACCCACAAAAATCAGGCCAGCATTCAGATCACGTTTCCTATTTTCTGATTTTCGTCCACTCTTCTATTTTGGTTCTGCCAGAGTTCTATCCAGGTTCACCTCCGTCCTGAGTTTCATGTCTTAGATCCACTTTTTCATTTTTGTTAGTTCGCCCAATTTTACTGGGGGTTCCATCCATCCACCGCTTCATCCACAATGTTTCTTAATTTTTGATTCTCCCATCTCGTATTTTCTAAAAATCGTTCTCAGACCCATCTACAGTTCTGTCCACCTGTTCCCAGATCCGACCACCAGTCACTCCAAAACTCATAACAAATCGCGGCCTTCTCCAAATCAAACTCTAAAAATAGTCCCAGTTCCATGGTGTGATTACCTACAACTTTTAAGATGAGCTCGAATTTTGAGTCCAACTGTACGTAGGCGGTCAACGGCCATTTACAGGAAACTGATATGCTGATCTGAGATTTCGGGAGCTGCGGAGCAGAGAATTGAAAAATAGTTAAAGCCCAGGTCCGCGCAGGTTCAGAAAAGTCCACTGACCCTAGATTGAAGGATTTCGAATCCACTTTCCAACGGCGCTAGTTTAATCGCATTCCGGCGACGGGGCTGATCGCAGCGGCCGTTTTCGCCGGAGCGCGCGCTGCTAAAATAGCAACATCAGCTCGTGGACAACACTCTCTCCACTTGGGAACCGGGGCACCCGGCCTCCGGTGAGTGTCGCCGGCTGATCGCCGTCCAGGGAAGCGTGCTTCCAGGGGTCCCCATTACAGTGGGACCCACCCCGCCAGACCCGGAGGACAGGACAGCGTGTGGGCCCCACGGCCCATTGATTGCGTCGTCCGGAAAGCACGAGAACGCGGAGTTCGGCGCGTCGAGATGACATCAAGATGCTGCCCGTCAACCTGATTTGCGTGATCCCCGGGGCCCACATGTGACCTTTTACCTCCCTGCGCGGAGTGGGTCGAATCTCTTTGTACCGCTGTGAATTATGTTAACCGGGGGCCCGTAAGTCAGCCGGGGTGTCTTCGCCACACCGGGTGCGTGGAGGTAAAGGTCTTAACTCCTTGGCGTTACATTGCTTAGCTAGTATACGGTCTTAGGCCGCTGCCAAGAGTGTAGGTACTAGCCCATGTGTCACCGCTGTGAGAGTGAGAGTGACCCGTCCCGCGACTCGATCCGAGTCCGGAAGTTGAGTCGGACTACCCTTGACCTTCGCCGGTTCCTTAACCGCGCACGGTCCGCGCAGGGTAAGACATGAACGGTTTCCCTCTGGAACCGTTAAGAAGTTGCAAGCTCGCGGAGCCGGTCCATTCAGAGTGTTGAAACGCGTTGGATCCAATGCGTACGTTGTGGACTTGCCCGAGGAATATGGTATTAGCTCTACTTTTAATGTATCGGATCTAGTTGCATATAGGGACCCAGCGGTGATCCCTAGTGAGCCTTTCGAGCCATCTCCTCCCCTTGAGAGTGATCCCACACCTGTGTGTCCACCTCTAGCCCCATTGTTACGGCAGCGTGAGCATATAGATCATATACTGGATGAGCAGGTGACAGTTACCAGGAGTGGATCCTACCCGCGCGACCTAGTGCGATGGAGAGGACGGCCCGCTACCGAGGACACATGGATCACACATGGCGAGTTGCAGCGGATCGATCCGGACCTTCTGGAGCGATATAGGAGCGATGCAGACCCTTACTCGATAGGGTCGAGTTTCTCCCACCCGGGGAGAATTGGTGCGGACACCCGAGCAGTTGAGCGGCGCGACACGCCGAGCCACCGGTACCGCACACGGGGCACGACTCGAGCCACCTTAGCATCCATCTGGCTCGGAGACAGCCTGGAGACTCCGCCTTGAGCCTCCCCATTTATCATATTTAGTTAGACTTTATGTGTGTGTAATTTGTGTTTATTTCATTGTATTCGGTATGTAATTATGAGTGTACGAGGGGCTTATTTACAAATGGGACCCCTGGGCCCCACGGGACCCCCAGGCCCCTCCCATTGATCCACCTCAGCCCATGGGCCCCATGTGGGGTCAGTCAACATGTCAATTGGAGGCATCTAGAAGTTTGAATGGTAAAAGGCACATGGGAGACAAGTGGACTTCAAAGTCCAAGGTGGCTACCAAACTTGTCCCCCCTTGCCACCATAGTCAATAGGCCGCCCCCCCCCCTTTGTTTTTTTTTATATAATTTTTGTGTGATGTTCACATCTCATCCCAGCCCTCCATCCCCTTCCCCTTGATCCCATGGTGGATAATAGATGTGAGACGTAACACATAAATACTTGTATCGGTATTTAGTTAGGCTTTATTTGTGTGTAATGTGTGTTTATTGCATTTTATTCGGTATGTAAATTTGATTGTAAGAGGGGTTTATTTGTAAAATGGGACCCACGGGTCCCACGGGCCCCACCAGACCCCTCCCATTGATCCACCTCAGCCATAGGGCCCCATGTGGGGTCAGTCAACATGTCAAATGGAGGCATCTAGAAGGTTGAATGGTAAAAGGCACATGGGAGACAAGTGGACTTCAAAGTCCACGGTGGCTAACTACCATGTCCCCCCTTGCCTCCCTAGTCAATGGTGCGCCCCCTTCCTTGTATTTTTTTATTTTAATTTTTGTGGATGGTCACATGATATCCCAGCCCTCCATCTCACATCCCTAGATCCAACGGTTGAGGGTTGATTAGACATATGACCTATATATGCTTGTAATTTCCATTTTTGATGAATTAATGCCATTTGAACTTGGAAAATTGCTTGAGCAAAGGCCTAGGCCGCCCCTCTCTCCCCCTTGGAGCTGTGAAGGCTTCCCTCTGGAGGTGTGACTCCTCCCCTTATCATTCCGGTCGCCGCCGCCGCCGCCTCCACGAGCCGCCATCGCATCACCGCCGAGATCGCCGGAGTTCTGCCTTCATCCGACCACATCAGCTTCCACGAAATTCAGCCATCAGCCACGAGCTCAGATCGACTTAAGATTTTGAGGGGATGCTCACGTCCCAAAAATTTTGGTTGGTCATAAAGATCCCATTTGATATTTTTCTATTTTCGTCCAACCTTAATTTCTAGATCTGTCTGCTTGGTGTTTCAATTTCCACCCGCTCTGTGTTTCCCATGTTCGGAACTATTTCTGATTTTTGTTAGATCTCCCCAATTTACTGGGAGTTCTGTCCATCAACCCCACCGTCCCCAAATTTTCTTGAATGTTTGTGAGGCCATCCCATATTTTTCAAAAATCGATCTCAGAGATAGCTACAGTGCTGTCCACTTGTTCCCAGATCCGACCACCCTCCAGTAAATAAATCATAACAAATCACAGCCACCTCCCATCAGTCCACAAAAAATATCTCCGTTCTCCTTGTTCAAAATCCCACAAGTTTTATGAAGAGCTTAGGAGCTGAATCTGCCATCTTCCTTGCGGTCAAAGGCAGTCTTCAGACAACTCACCTGTAGATCTGAGGTTTCGGTTACTATACAACAGGGACTTGTCAATTCAATAAAGTTCTGATCCGACCAGATCCAGTAGATCTATTTGGGTCTAGATTGAATCATTTGAAGAGAGCTTTCCAACGATAGCTCATGCGTCCCGATCCGACGTCGGGATTGATCGCAGCGGTCATTTTCGTCGGAGCGCGCGACGGAAAACAACAATCAAAATCCGTGGGAAGTTAGTTCAAGAATTGGGAATCGGGGCCGATCGACCCCCGATCGGTGTTCCCGGCCGACCGCCGTCCGTGGAGGCACGCCACCAGGGGTCCCCATCACAGTGGGTCCCACCCCCACATATCCGGAGGACAGCGCCGTCCGCGGGCCCCACGGGTCCGTAAAACCCGCCACTCGGAAAGCACGAAAACGCGGAGTTCGGCATCGCCGGGCGACATCAAGATGCTGCCCGTCAACCCGATTTGCGCGATTCCCGGACCCCACATGTGACCTTTTACTTCCCTGCGTGGAGTGGGCCGACTTAGTGTATTGCTGTAATCATTGTTAACCGGGAGTCCGTAATTCGGCCGGGGTTGTCTTCGCCACGCCGGGTGCGTGGAGGTAATGGTCCGAACTTCTTGGCGTTCATTTGCTTAGCTAGTATATGGTCTTTGCCGCTGTCGAGAGCGATAGGTACTAGCCCATGTGTTCATGTCACCGCTGTGAGTGTGAGAGTGACCCGTCCCGCGACTCGATCTGAGTCTGGAAGTGAGTCTGACTACGTTGAACTCTGCCGGTTCTTCAACCGTGCACGATCCGCGTTTCCCTCGCTTGGGACGACGAGTGAGCTTGCGTTCTGTTAGCGACGTATAGCCCATAGGAGCTCTCCGTGTCGGGCCTAATGTCTCTCCCATCATGTGTTGCTGGTCGTGTCCGCATCTAGAGTCCGAGGTCCATACCACGTAGAGTCAGTCCCCGTGTCCGTCCCGCATCAGTATAGCGCGACCTGGACAACATTCTTGAAGACCCCGTACTTCCGTCCCGCATCACACATATTCGGGTGTCCTGGTCCACCATCGTCTATGAGTAGGTCGGACTAACATTAGGTTTGTTTAGGGTCTTTGTGAGTCTTTGTTGCGTCTAGTTTGTTTGTCGAGTGCATTGTGTATCTGTGCATACATCGAGTTGAGTTGGTTTGTACGCTGGCGTTGTTAGTCCCTTTCGAGTATGAGACTTGTCGGACTTTGGGATCAGTTCTACTTCATATCGGATCTAGTCAGATAAGGGACAAGCGGTGATTCCTAGTGAGCCTTTGAGCCGCTTCCTTCATTTGAGAGTGACCCCACCCCGGAGTGTCCACCTCTAGTCTCCTCCCCAGCAGCGTGTGCATATCAAATCTATATGGGATGAGCAGGTGTCGATTACTTGGAGTGGAGTGTACTCCGCGCTTCCAGGTTTGGTGATGCATCCGCTGGAGCTACTCGAGCAGCCGCACCCCTTACTCGACGGGGTCGAGTTCTTCCCATCCGGGGAGAATTGATGGGGACATCAAAGCAAGAGCACTGCCATTTTAATTTGTATTTATGTCCTTTAGTTTATTTTTATATCCTTAGGAAAAGCATATGTGTAATTGTAAGGCTTTATAAGCTAATTGGTCATTCCCTAGGATTCTTTGGGTTTATATGCAAAATGTCAGTAGGTCCAGCAAGGGGACCCTCACCCCTTTCCCATTGGTCCACCTAAGCCATAGGGGTCCATGTGGGGCTGGTCAACCATCCTAGGTGGCTTCTAGATGGTTTGACAAGTCAAGGGGGACAAGTGTTACCAAAAGTCCAAGATGCCACCTACCTTGGTCAAGGGGGTGTTGTGCCCCTGTGGTTTTGATGATGGTTTTGATGATTGGTTTTTGATGTGAGTTAATCACTGTGAGTCATCTTGCTGTGTGAGTCATCATGCTGTTATTCAGTTATTTTCTGATCATAACTCAGTATATCAAATGTTCAGTCATCTTGCTGCTCAGTTTAGTTTAACATACTTGATGTTCAGTCATGTTAACTGATGCATAAAGCATTCATTGCTACACTCTGCTTAGTTAGTATGAACAGTAGTGGGTCGACCCACCCTTGCTGATGCGTCGACCCATCAGAACACTGACTGTCTAGTTTGTCTAATTTCAAGTCTATACACTCTATACTCATTCAAGTCTGTTCAGCTGTTTGCATTTCATGAAGTCTGTACACTTCATCGCTTCTGCAAGCATTCTTCAAGTATGTACAGCCTGTGCATTGCTTCACAACAAGTCCAGACATCCTGGTTATAGTCTAAGTCTTCACATCCTGCTTGGTCGGACTTCAATGTCTGTACACTGGTTCTCATGCATGTTAAACATGAAGTATGTACACTGCATGGTCTCAACTTGCGTCTCACTGAGGATCCATACACTGTAAAGTCTATACAGACTTCATCGTCTTAGAGAGCATCTCAGGCATCAAGTCCATACATCCGATCGTCTCTGTAAGCGTCTCAAGCTGAAGTCTATACATTGGCGCAATGTTCATGCTTCAGGTCTCAAAGTCTATTCAACGAGGGCTTCGCATCTTCATGTCTATACATTGGTCGGTGCAAGTGTATACAATGGACGAGTCTGCATAGTGCATATTGTTCTAAGTATATACATCCGTCAAACGCCTCAAAGTCTGTACACTGGTTGGTGGAAGCAAGTCTATACATTCGACTGCATCCACAAAGTCTGTACAGCATCTGCATTATCTCGCTCACACTTGCCAAAGTCTGAACATCCATAGTGTCTTTCATCGTCTCACTTTGCGTCTCAGTTTGCAAAGTCTATACATTCGCTGCAGAGATCTCTGTCAAGTCTATACATTGGTCCGTCTCTTGCAGTGTCTCATCTGGTCAAAGTCAACACATCATTTGAAGGCTTCTGCATCAAGTCTATACATCGACTGTCTTACTTTAGCTTAAGTCAGTACAGAGTCCAACGTCTTAGTTAGCGTCTCATGCATTTGGGCAAAGTCTGTACATCCGTCTTTCAGCAAGTCTGAACATCGTCCGTCTTTGTTAGCGTCTCAGGCATTGGGCAAAGTCTGTACAGAGTCCAGCGTCTCATTCACCGTCTCATTTAGCGTCTCATTGCATGGGCTAAGTATGTACAACATTCAGTGTCTAGAGTTTCATGAAGTCTGTACATCAGACTGTTACAGAAAGTCTGCACATTGTGCTTTGAAGCTCAAAGTCTGTACATTGGCTTCACATCTTCAAGTCTATACACTGGCTTATTCTTCAAGTATATACAGTCTGTCTTCACGATCTAAGTCTATACATCGCTCCTCAAAGGCTAAGTGTATACATTGTCTATATTGCATTACATGCTTTATATCAAAGTCTGTACAGCATGCCTTGTTGTTCACAGCCTTCAAAGTCACATTGTATTGCGTCAACGCAGTGCATTGGCATGTAGTGAAGCGTCAACGCATTGCATTGTGCATGCCCTGGCAAAGTCTATACATCGCTTGTATTCATTTGAGTCTCACTGAAGTCTACACATTGCACCTTCATTTGTGAAGTCTGTACATTGCATTGATCTTCACTTAGTCTATACATCATGATCATCTTTACAAGTCTATACAGAGTTCTTCACTTAAACTGATGACTTATCCGATACTCTGTCTGACAGGTGTTCTGATCGTGAAGCTTAAGGAGGGCACGTGATCCGAGGCTGGAAGGGCAGACAGGATTGTGACACGTGTGCTGAAGCTGGATGAGAGACTGACACGTGGCCAAAAGTTCTGGGCGGGAAATGTGGAAGCCACACGCGCCCAGTGCTGCCCTCCTGCTGGCTGCTGTTATAAACGGAAGCCTTCATCCAACAGATGAAGACTGATCGAAGCCTTGAGAGCAATAGCAGAATAGTAGAAGTGCAGAAGTGCTGAGAGTTCGATCCAGCAGAAGAGAAGAGTTGCAGAGAAGAGAGCAGCAGAAGAAAAAAAGAGAAAGAGAGAGCTCGTGAGGACTGAAAGAAAAGAGAAAGACAGTGAGAGAGAAAAGGAGAGCAGAGAAGAGAAAGAGAGATCGTGAGTTGAGAAGAAGAAGAAGAGAAGTAGCAGAAGAAGTTCCTACTGGACCGTGGATCAGATCCAGGCCAGTCAGCTCCGTTGAGAGCCACATTGTGCATTTCATTTTTCAGCTTTCTGTTTGCTGAAGTTATTTTCATTTCGTATTTTTTGTTTTTCCTTTTTCATTTGGTTATCCTTGTACTTCCGATCCTCTGGACTGAGGTCGGGTTCCTCCTGGTAGGTCAGGAGAAGGGAGATCTGATCTCCGGTTGCAAGTAGCTGGGAGCTACTTGTGGGTTCCCTCCGGTTTGGAGGAAGGGAGACTTGTCTCCGGTTCTGGGCTTGTGGGTTGCAAGTCCAGGGGTCCCTCCAGTTGGAGGAAGAGAGGTCTTCGACCTCTGGTTTGCTGGTGACTGAAAGTCACTGGTTGGTTCCCTCCTGGTCTGGAGGAAGAGAGACTTCGGTCTCTGGTTTCCAAGTGGCTGGGAGTCACTTGGGGTGTCCCTCCGGTTGGGAGGAAGAGGGGAGGTTGTTCCCCTGGTCAAGCTGTGTGGCAGCAACTGTTCGCAGACTGAGTCTGCTTGGTTCTAGCATTGGCTAGTGAAGCCTCACTCCGGTTGGGAGTGAGGGGTGGATGTAGGTCTGGAGGACCGAACCACCTTAAAATCTATTGAGCAGTGGTTTGATTGCTTGATTTGCTTCCGCTAGATGCTTGAATAGGCACGCTCCATCTGCTTGTTATTTTGTTCAATCGAATTAGCTTAATTCCGGAACTTGCCTAGCATCTGAGTTTTTAAATTGGGCATTATTCGTAGCAGGATACATTCACCCCCCCTCTGTATCCGGGCCTAGCACCCTAACAGTTGGTATCAGAGCGGTGTCTGCATACAAGGTCCAGCGACCTGCAGATTCGATCTTGCAGTCTTAGGTGCTAATTTGTTTTTAGTGCATCAATATTCCTGTTGCATTAATCTGTTGTGTTCTCATGGCTCATCCACCGATTTTCAGTGGTACACATTTTAATGCATGGTTCGCTAGTCTGAAGAATTATGTTAAATCTGTGAATCCAGACCTGTGGAAAGTAATTTCACATGGTCCTCATGAACTACCAAAAAAAAAGTCCAAATAGATTGACAGTCAAAAATCACTGCATGAAGAAAATCAGATAGCTATAAATCTGATGAAGGCAGCTACTGATAGAGCCTTTCACTCATGCTTCGTTGATTGCAGTTCTGCTAAAGATATTTTGGATACACTGAAGCGAACTCAGGAGATAGATGTGGACAGCTACATGATGGCCAACAGAAGCAATCAAAGTGACAGCGATCAAGGCAGAAATCAAAATGAAGAAGAAGATGATGATGAGGTAAATCTCTTCGATAATTTTTCTCTAGAAGATTGGGAGAACGCATATGCTGAATTATTTGAATCTCATGAACTGTTAAGAAAATAGTATAAAAAATTGAAGAAGGGTACTGGTTTAGATAGTTCAAGTTCTCCTTGTAGAAATTGTGTTGAATTGAAAAATATTCATGATGCCTGTATGTCTGATTTTCAAATATTGAAGAAACAAGTTTCATTATTGAAAACTGAAAATCAAGATCATATAAATGTGATATCTGAACTCAAAGAAAAATTCAACTCAGATAATGATAATCAGACTCTTGTTAACTATCATGACCAGTATGAAAAATTGCTGAAAAACTTTGAAAGTGTGAACTCAGATTTAAACAAGCTGAAATCTGAAAATGATTTTCTGAGAACATCTGCTAATAAAAATGATAAAAAATCTGAGAAACTTGAGCAGGAGAAGAACTTATTTGCTGAAAAACTTGAAGCCATCAAATCTGTGAATGTGGAATTATAGAAAAACATTGAAAAGAAGGAAAAAGATTTGAAGGAATTCAAGGTTGGAAGAAAACTTGAAACTAACTCAAAAGATCAGACTTTGATAAATGAGTTAATTCAGAATGACAAGCTTAAGGAAGAAAATGAGAAATTAAAAATGCTGAACTCCACTATGTCTGAGAGACTGCTAGCCTTAGAAAGAGGAAAAACTGTGTGTGTTGAAGATTCTGATAAACTGAGCAATCTTGAACATGAAGTTGAAAAATATAAAACTGCTAACAAAGCTTTGAATGAAGCTATGAATTGCTGTGAGCAAGAGATTGCCAGTTATGAGCTACATATTTCCTCTTTAGAAAATGAAATTCAGGATTTGAAAGTTTCTTTGTCTAAATTTGTTGATGGGCAGAAAAACCTAGACAAGCTACTAGGTATAAAAATCAACCCTAGGAAGGAAGGGTTGGGCTACAATAAGATAAACAAGAAGGAACTTAAGAACAAAGTTATGACATCTTTTGTAAGTGGTTTAGATGTAGCCACCACCTCTAAAGACAAACAGCCCATTGCTCAGAAAATGTTGGGAGCAAAGGATAATTTTAAGAAAGAGGGACTGGGCTACAGTCCAGTCATGAGGAAGGTCGATGGATCCAATTTGAAAACTATTTTTGTTAAATCTTCTGAACAGGAAAAGCCTTCTACTTCATCTTCACCTCAGTATAAGGCTAAGAAAACAGAAAAACATGATAACAATCAGAAAATGATTGGAAAACAGAAAATAAATAAAAAGGGTCCATCAGTGTTTGCTGATCACAGTCCTCACACACACTCACATGCATCTAAAAAGAATATTATCTGTCATTATTATCATAAAGTTGGACATCTGATGCATGAGTGTAAGTTGATGGAGAAGGATGATAAGAATGCTAGGAGATCTCATGATAAAAATCCTTCACCTCAGAAAAGGAGTGTCACATGTTCTAATTGTGGCAAATTAGGACACTCAATTGCTCATTGTTGGTTTGCTAGTGGTAAGAAAACCTTTTATTCATATCATGCTAAATTCCCTGCAAACCAACATGCTTTTAGTAAAAACAAATATGTTTCTATGAACCAGCACATCATCTGTTTTAATTGCAACAAAAGGGGTCACAGGGACTCTGAATGCTGGTCAGGTTCTTGTAGAAGAAATTCTATTTCATGCTTTGAATGTGGAAAGACAGGCCACAGGGCCATTGATTATTGGCATGCTCAGGGTAAAAAATTAAATTCTAAAACTGTTAAATTCCCTGCCATTAATAGAAAGTCTCCTGCATGCTATCACTGTGAGAAGCCAGGCCATAGAGCTGCTGAATGTTGGCTGGCCGGTCTTAGTGAACAGAATTTTAATTCTGTCAACAACAAAAAGTTTCATGCATATGCACATGGATTTCATGCTAACAATTGGTATCATGTCTATAAGAATGTGCATAAATCTAATTTGAAATCTGTTAATTCATGCCTTTACTGTGGACAAATTGGTCATTCAATGTATAATTGCTATTTGATGAAATTTGATGACCTTCATGCACGAAAATTGCTGAGAAAACCTGCTAGAAGTAATACTGTCATGTCAGGACCCAAGACTTATTGGGTGTCTGTTTGTGCAAAATAAGTTTGCTAACCTGCAGGTGTGCCTTGGAAGCTGAAGAATAAAAGGGGTTAATAAACCAAGGCGCCCAAGTTGATAAACCCCATTCTCACACTGTTCAGGTAAATTCTCTGCATTTCTCATTTTGAAACTCATTGCATATCTGGTTTGATGTATTCTTGCATATCCTGTTCTTAGTTTCATCCAATGCATGCGTAGTAAATCTGTTCTTGTATATTCATTCATCATCTGCCAGTTGCATTACTTTCTGATCATGCACTCTGAAATTTCTGAAAATCTGAACTGAATGTGAATATTGTTTGAAATTTGTGTGTTGCAATAGCTCACTGAACATTCTGAATTGCATATAGGACTGTATGTTGAATTATCATGCATGACCTCAATGGTATATAAATGGTAAGGTACCAAAAGGCAGGGAAGTCTGTCTGGAGGTTCTTACTATGTGTGAGGTGGTCTTTTAGACCAAGTGCTCCGCCTAGTACCATGGGTTACTTTGCTGAATAGGACAGTCTGAATGTGCACAAGTCACTATATCATTTGGAATCACATGTTCAGTTTCTCATGGCAAACATTGCATGTTTTCAGGGGGAGTTAATTGCATGTGTTTTTGCATACATATAGTGCATTGCATTTCCTTAAATTGAAAATGCCAAAAAGATTGTCTAAATGCATGTTGTCAGGGGGAGTCAATGCATTGCATATAGGTTGTCAAATGCAAACATTTATCAGAATTCATTGCATATCCCTTCTTATCATTTTTGTTGACAAACCTTGATCATATTCGGAAAACACTAAGCTTCAAAATCTCTCCTATCAATTGGTATCATGTGGCTTCAGAAATCTATCAGTCTGTCATGAAGATTTCAATGGGACTATCTCAATCATAAATCTGAAAAATTCTTGAACTAGAAATCTTCTATTATACGTTTTTATGAATGACTGAAATAACCCATGTGATTTAAGTTTAATGTATTCAATGAGTTTGGCTTTAAAATCTCTTAAAAATATCTGAAGCATGTTTAATAAACCTTAACCATCTGTTTCATGCTGTGTCTTGAAAACTTCTGAAATCTGCACTTTTGAATACATGACTTCAACTGATTAAGTACATGAAACTATTATTGATTTGAAGCAAATGAATTTTTCTGAAATGTCTAAAGGGTAATATCTGTCAGAGCAATGACATTGGTCACTGAGAAACACATGTCCGAAGGACTGTGTCATGAGGTGCCTTAGTTAACTCTGATTAAGAATTTATTGAAATTCAGGCAGAGCAATGGCATGCACACTGAGAAATACAACTCACTCATCAAGAAATGATTTGGAGTGTGTCATGATGTGTAAATGCTATCTCTGTTCATATATAGCATGACAGTTAGTCACACTAAGTGCTTAGGGATATTGGCCTCTGATCAAGGTATATCCTCTAGTTACAAGGTGTGCACTGAACTAGACTGCTCGTAAAATTTGTAGCATGAAAAATTGTTGAACATATCTCAATATCTGAATATTGATGTTAAAATCAAATTGCTACAACCCTAGACAAAATAATATGACTTCATAATTGCTTAATCTCAATACTAGTGCATGTAATTCTGAAAGAAGTCAATAAATTTGATTGTGTAAGATAAAGGGAGGACACTCAAGATAAATATGAGGGCTTGGTTCATTTTTATTAAAACATGGTTTTAGATATCAATACAGAATTTTATTGATAAACTCTGCATACATCATGTTTAAACCATGCTGTTCAAAAAGCTCATTCATAAGCCCCTATAATGGAAGACTTTGAAAACTTATGTTTTAGATTTATGAGATTGATATCTCTTTGAAAATCTGGCTGAATTTCTTGTGTTTGGAGCATCTTTGAAAAATCTGCTAATTGAACCTCCTCTGCTCATTGACCTGAACTTCTCCTTGTTTGCCCCTGTGGTCTCCTTCTCATTCATCTCATAAGATTCCACTTATTGAGGGGGAGATTCCATGTCATGCATCACTTGCATATCAATTGGCATCTATTCAAGAGGAGCATTCCTTGTCATACTGAATCATGTTCATATCATTTCTAACCTTGCATTCATATACTTAGGGGGAAGTATTGCATTTCTTGTTGCATCTGCATTTTTGCATTTACCCCTTCCCATGGTTCATCTTGATTATACCAAATGAGGGAGATTGTTTGCCAAAAAGGGGGAGATTTTCATTCAATCATTGCATGCTGGCTTCTTTTGATCATCTCTAACTAATGACTTTTTGCTGAAACTCTTAAAGGGGGAGAATTGTGTTCTTGCAAAAGGAAAAAATTGACTGAATTTTTTTTTATACATGCTTTAATTTCTCAAATTATTTTCTTTTTGATGAAGTCAAAGGGGGAGAATAATTTGAGTCATCAGAATGCCTCACATCATTAGAATGACTCAATGTGTTGAAAGTGTTGCCATCATCAAAAAGGGGGAGATTGTTGTGCCCCTGTGGTTTTGATGATGGTTTTGATGATTGGTTTTTGATGTGAGTTAATCACTGTAAGTCATCTTGCTGTGTGAGTCATCATGCTGTTATTCAGTTATTTTCTGATCATAACTCAGTCTATCAAATGTTCAGTCATCTTGCTGCTCAGTTTAGTTTAACATACTTGATGTTCAGTCATGTTAACTGATGCATAAAGCATTCATTGCTACACTCTGCTTAGTTAGTATGAACAGTAGTGGGTCGACCCACCCTTGCTGATGCGTCGACCCATCAGAACACTGACTGTCTGGTTTGTCTAATTTCAAGTCTATACACTCTATACTCATTCAAGTCTGTTCAGCCGTTTGCATTTCATGAAGTCTGTACACTTCATCACTTCTGCAAGCATTCTTCAAGTATGTACAGCCTGTGCATTGCTTCACAACAAGTCCAGACATCCTGGTTGTAGTCTAAGTCTTCACATCCTGCTAGGTCGGACTTCAATGTCTGTACACTGGTTCTCATGCATGTTAAACATGAAGTCTGTACACTGCATGGTCTCAACTTGCGTCTCACTGAGGATCCATACACTGTAAAGTCTATACAGACTTCATCTTCTTAGAGAGCGTCTCAGGCATCAAGTCCATACATCCGATCGTCTCTGTAAGCGTCTCAAGCTGAAGTCTATACATTGGCGCACTGTTCATGCTTCAGGTCTTAAAGTCTATTCAACAAGGGCTTCGCATCTTCATGTCTATACATTGGTCGGTGCAAGTGTATACAATGGACGAGTCTGCATAGTGCATATTGTTCTAAGTATATACATCTGTCAAACGCCTCAAAGTCTGTACACTGGTCGGTGGAAGCAAGTCTATACATTCGACTGCATCCACAAAGTCTGTACAGCATCTGCATTATCTCGCTCACACTTGCCAAAGTCTGAACATCCATAGTGTCTTTCTGTCAAGTCTCACTTTGCGTCTCAGTTTGCAAAGTCTATACATTCGCTGCAGAGATCTCTGTCAAGTCTATACATTGGTCCGTCTCTTGCAGTGTCTCATCTGGTCAAAGTCAACACATCATTTGAAGGCTTCTGCATCAAGTCTATACATCGACTGTCTTGCTTTAGCTTAAGTCAGTACAGAGTCCAGCGTCTTAGTTAGCGTCACATGCATTTGGGCAAAGTCTGTACATCCATCTTTCAGCAAGTCTGAACATCGTCCGTCTTTGTTAGCGTCTCAGGCATTGGGCAAAGTCTGTACAGAGTCCAGCGTCTCATTCACCGTCTCATTTAGCGTCTCATTGCATGGCCTAAGTATGTACAGCATTCAATGTCTAGAGTTTCATGAAGTCTGTACATCAGACTGTTACAGAAAGTCTGCACATTGTGCTTTGAAGCTCAAAGTCTGTACATTGGCTTCACATCTTCAAGTCTATACACTGGCTTATTCTTCAAGTATATAAAACATGTCTTCACGATCTAAGTCTATACATCGCTCCTCAAAGGCTAAGTGTATACATTGTCTATATTGCATTACATGCTTTATATCAAAGTCTGTACAGTATGCCTTGTTGTTCATAGCCTTCAAAGTCACATTGTATTGCGTCAACGCAGTGCATTGGCATGTAGTGAAGCGTCAACGCATTGCATTGTGCATGCCCTGGCAAAGTCTATACATCGCTTGTATTCATTTGAGTCTCACTGAAGTCTACACATTGCACCTTCATTTGTGAAGTCTGTACATTGCATTGATCTTCACTTAGTCTATACATCATGATCATCTTTACAAGTCTATACAGAGTTCTTCACTTAAACTGATGACTTATCCGATACTCTGTCTGACAGGTGTTCTGATCGTGAAGCTTAAGGAGGGCACGTGATCTGAGGCTGGAAGGGCAGACAGGATTGTGACACGTGTGCTGAAGCTGGCTGAGAGACTGACACGTGGCTAAAAGTTCTGGGCGGGAAATGTGGAAGCCACACGCGCCCAGTGCTGCCCTCCTGCTGGCTGCTGTTATAAAAGGAAGCCTTCATCCAACAGATGAAGACTGATCGAAGCCTTGAGAGCAATAGCAGAATAGCAGAAGTGCAGAAGTGCTGAGAGTTCGATCCAGCAGAAGAGAAGAGTTGCAGAGAAGAGAGCAGCAGAAGAAAAAAAGAGAAAGAGAGAGCTCGTGAGGACTGAAAGAAAAGAGAAAGACAGTGAGAGAGAAAAGGAGAGCAGAGAAGAGAAAGAGAGATCGTGAGTTGAGAAGAAGAAGAAGAGAAGTAGCAGAAGAAGTTCCTACTGGACCGTGGATCAGATCCAGGCCAGTCAGCTCCGTTGAGAGCCACATTGTGCATTTCATTTTTCAGCTTTCTGTTTGCTGAAGTTATTTTCATTTCGTATTTTTTGTTTTTCCTTTTTCATTTGGTTATCCTTGTACTTCCGATCCTCTGGACTGAGGTCGGGTTCCTCCTGGTAGGTCAGGAGAAGGGAGATCTGATCTCCGGTTGCAAGTAGCTGGGAGCTACTTGTGGGTTCCCTCCGGTTTGGAGGAAGGGAGACTTGTCTCCGGTTCTGGGCTTGTGGGTTGCAAGTCCAGGGGTCCCTCCAGTTGGAGGAAGAGAGGTCTTCGACCTCTGGTTTGCTGGTGACTGGAAGTCACTGGTTGGTTCCCTCCTGGTCTGGAGGAAGAGAGACTTCGGTCTCTGGTTTCCAAGTGGCTGGGAGTCACTTGGGGTGTCCCTCCGGTTGGGAGGAAGAGGGGAGGCTGTTCCCCTGGCCAAGCTGTGTGGCAGCAACTGTTCGCAGACTGAGTCTGCTTGGTTCTAGCATTGGCTAGTGAAGCCTCACTCCGGTTGGGAGTGAGGGGTGGATGTTGGTCTGGAGGACCGAACCACCTTAAAATCTATTGAGCAGTGGTTTGATTGCTTGATTTGCTTCCGCTAGATGCTTGAATAGGCACGCTCCATCTGCTTGTTATTTTGTTTAATCGAATTAGCTTAATTCCGGAACTTGCCTAGCATCTGAGTTTTTAAATTGGGCATTATTCGTAGCAGCATACATTCACCCCCCCTGTGTATCCGGGCCTAGCACCCTAACAGGGGGCGCCCCCCCATTTAATATAGATTAATGTGGTTCCAAACCACATGGGATAAAAACTTGTGAACTCCATCTTTTACCCCTCCCAATTCTAGATCTAGGGTTATTTAGAGTCTTTTTCCATTTCTTATAAATAGCGTGTAATTAACATTTTATTGGAATTAATGAAGTGAAAATTTGGAAAATTGGTTGAATCCCCCTTGGAGGGTGCACCCCTCTCTCCTCTCTCCCTCTGGTTCTTCTTCTTCCTCCAACATGTTGTGCCCCTGTGATTTTGATGATAGCAAACACTATGAGTCAGCATTGCATATCATGAACATCTGTGTCTGAATGATAGTTCTGCTTTGGGCATATGAATGTGTTATCTTGCATTAGTGCAGACATACAGTTCATGCAGCATTGCATTATATCAAATATCAAGTCTATACATTACATATGTTTGTGCATCAGTGCATTAACAGAGTCTATACATCGTTAGGTTGCTTGCACGTAGAGTCTATACATTTGTTAGAGCTCAGCTCGTGGCTTAGTCTGTTCATCCATGTTCATTTTGCATGTGTGCATCCCTCAGCAAGGTCTGTACACTCTACGGTTGGTTTATGCATATTCAATGTCTGCACGCTATAAAGTCTGTACATCGGTCAGTCCCACTCAGCGTCTCATGCTATCAAGTCTATACATCGCATGCATTACACACAGCAAGTATGTACATCCACCGTCTCACTTAGCGTCTCTATGCATATTTGAGTCAAAGTCTGTACAGCCTGTGGTCGCAAGACCAAGTCTGTACATCGTTCTGTTTCAGGCACAAGTGAAGTCTGTACAGAGTTTGCTGTCTGCACGTAGCTTGATGACTTAGCAAGTCTATACACTCGTTATCGTGCATTCAATGTCTACACACTCTGCTGATATGTTTGTGCATCATGATAACAGTCTATACACTGTCTTGTTGCGGACATAAAGGGTCTGTACATCCCTTGACAGCATGCCTGAGCATTCATCCTGTACATACCTTGCATGCCTGAACATTTATGTTTGTTGTGCACACTTTACTATATGCATATTGCATTAAACTGTCTTGCATGCAGAGTCTGCACACATGACACATAGCAAGTTTGCACATCACACACAAAGTCTGTTCTGCTGCACAAACACTAAGTCTACACATTGTTGTATGCAGAGTCTGTACATTCATTTGGCATGTTAGTGCATACATTTGTAATGTATATACCTTGCTATCTACATCTGTGCACTCCTTCACTCTAAGTCTATACATTGCTTCATGCATTGCACGAAGTCTGTACATTGTGTGTTGCTATGCTCATACATCATTTTAGTAAGTCTGCACAATGGTGCACGTTGAGTCTGCACATTCATTTGGCATATCAGTGCATCCATTTGTCATGCCATAGTCCTGCATACGTGAAGTCTGTACATACTTTAGCTTTGCATTCACAAAGTCTGTACATGCCATAGTCCTGCATACGTGAAGTCTGTACATGCTTTAGCATTGCCTTCATAAAGTCTGTACAAGGTTTCAACCTTAAACTGATAATTCTCTTATGACTGTTTGACAGGTATATCCTTCGAGAAGAAAGATGTCTGGGCACGTGATCCGAGGTTGACACCTGGCACGTGATCTGAGGTTATCTCTGGATAAAGAGGGCACAAGCCATGCATACACCCTAGCTGCTGCTGCTATAAATACGAAGCTTCTTCCTCAGAAGAAGACTGGTCGAGCAAGAGAGATCGAGAGAGTAGCAGAAGAAAGAAAAGAAGAAGAAGAGAAAAGTAGAGACATAGTCTGCACGATCCAGAAAAAGAAAGACAGTGAGAAAGAAAAGAAGAGCAGAGAAGAAAAAGAGAGGCAGAGTACTTCGGTCTATGGTTTCCAAGTGGCTGGGAGTCACTTGGGGTGTCCCTCCGGTTGGGAGGAAGAGGGGAGGCTGTTCCCCTGGTCAAGCTGTGTGGCAGCAACTGTTCGCAGACTGAGTCTGCTTGGTTCTAGCATTGGCTAGTGAAGCCTCACTCCGGTTGGGAGTGAGGGGTGGATGTAGGTCTGGAGGACCGAACCACCTTAAAATATATTGAGCAGTGGTTTGATTGCTTGATTTGCTTCCGCTAGATGCTTGAATAGGCACGCTCCATCTGCTTGTTATTTTGTTTAATCGAATTAGCTTAATTCCGGAACTTGCCTAGCATCTGAGTTTTTAAATTGGGCATTATTCGTAGCAGCATACATTCACCCCCCCCTCTGTATCCGGGCCTAGCACCCTAACAGGGGGCGCCCCCCCATTTAATATAGATTAATGTGGTTCCAAACCACATGGGATAAAAACTTGTGAACTCCATCTTTTACCCCTCCCAATTCTAGATCTAGGGTTATTTAGAGTCTTTTTCCATTTCTTATAAATAGCGTGTAATTAACATTTTATTGGAATTAATGAAGTGAAAATTTGGAAAATTGGTTGAATCCCCCTTGGAGGGTGCACCCCTCTCTCCTCTCTCCCTCTAGTTCTTCTTCTTCCTCCAGCATGTTGTGCCCCTGTGATTTTGATGATAGCAAACACTATGAGTCAGCATTGCATATCATGAACATCTGTGTCTGAATGATAGTTCTGCTTTGGGCATATGAATGTGTTATCTTGCATTAGTGCAGACATACAGTTCATGCAGCATTGCATTATGTCAAATATCAAGTCTATACATTACATATGTTTGTGCATCAGTGCATTAACAGAGTCTATACATCGTCAGGTTGCTTGCACGTAGAGTCTATACATTTGTTAGAGCTCAGCTCGTGGCTTAGTCTGTTCATCCATGTTCATTTTGCATGTGTGCATCCCTCAGCAAAGTCTGTACACTCTACGGTTGGTTTATGCATATTCAATGTCTGCACGCTATAAAGTCTGTACATCGGTCAGTCCCACTCAGCGTCTCATGCTATCAAGTCTATACATCGCATGCATTACACACAGCAAGTCTGTACATCCACCGTCTCACTTAGCGTCTCTATGCATATTTGAGTCAAAGTCTGTACAGCCTGTGGTCGCAAGACCAAGTCTGTACATCGTTCTGTTTCAGGCACAAGTGAAGTCTGTACAGAGTTTGCTGTCTGCACGTAGCTTGATGACTTAGCAAGTCTATACACTCGTTATCGTGCATTCAATGTCTACACACTCTGCTGATATGTTTGTGCATCATGATAACAGTCTATACACTGTCTTGTTGCGGACATAAAAGGTCTGTACATCCCTTGACAGCATGCCTGAGCATTCATCCTGTACATACCTTGCATGCCTGAACATTTATGTTTGTTGTGCACACTTTACTATATGCATATTGCATTAAACTGTCTTGCATGCAGAGTCTGCACACATGACACATAGCAAGTTTGCACATCACACACAAAGTCTGTTCTGCTGTACAAACACTAAGTCTACACATTGTTGTATGCAGAGTCTGTACATTCATTTGGCATGTTAGTGCATCCATTTGTAATGTATATACCTTGCTATCTGCATCTGTGCACTCCTTCACTCTAAGTCTATACATTGCTTCATGCATTGCACGAAGTCTGTACATTGTGTGTTGCTATGCTCATACATCATTTTAGTAAGTCTGCACAATGGTGCACGTTGAGTCTGCACATTCATTTGGCATATCAGTGCATCCATTTGTCATGCCATAGTCCTGCATACGTGAAGTCTGTACATACTTTAGCTTTGCATTCACAAAGTCTGTACATGCCATAGTCCTGCATACGTGAAGTCTGTACATGCTTTAGCGTTGCCTTCATAAAGTCTGTACAAGGTTTCAACCTTAAACTGATAATTCTCTTATGACTGTTTGACAGGTATATCCTTCGAGAAGAAAGATGTCTGGGCACGTGATCCGAGGTTGACACCTGGCACGTGATCTGAGGTTATCTCTGGATAAAGAGGGCACAAGCCATGCATACACCCTAGCTGCTGCTGCTATAAATATGAAGCTTCTTCCTCAGAAGAAGACTGATCGAGCAAGAGAGATCGAGAGAGTAGCAGAAGAAAGAAAAGAAGAAGAAGAGAAAAGTAGAGACATAGTCTGCATGATCCAGAAAAAGAAAGACAGTGAGAAAGAAAAGAAGAGCAGAGAAGAAAAAGAGAGGCAGAGTACGAAAGCAGAAGAAGAAGAAAGAAGAGGAAGAGAGAAAGAGAGAGAGAGTTCGTGAAGAAGAAGAAAGAAGAATTTATTGCAGATCTGTCTACTGGACCGTGGATCAAATCCAGGCCAGTCAGCTCCATGGGAGCCACATCTTGTTATTATTCTTTACAGCTTTCAGTCAATGTGGTTCTATCTTTTGTTTTCTTTTTCCTTTTCATTTGATCACTATGTTTTCCGATTCTCTGGTTTGAGATCGGGGTTCTTCCTGTGGTCTCAGGAGAAGGGAGATTTGTTCTCCGGTTGCAAGTGACTGGGTGTCACTTGTGGGTTCCCTCTGGGTTTCAGAGGAAGGGAGACTTGGTGTCTACGGTTGCAAGTGGCTGGTGTCACTTGTGGGTTCCCTCCTGGTCTGCAGGAAGAGAGACTTCAGTCTCTGGTTGCTAGTGACGGGTAGTCACTAGTGGTTTCCCTCCGGTCTGGAGGAAGAGGAGAGGTTGTTCCCCTGGTCAAGCTATTAGGCAGCACCTGTTTGCAGACTGAGTCTGCGGTTCTAGCTGTTGCTAGTGGAAGCCTCACTCCGGTTTGGAGTGAGGGGTGGACGTAGGTCTGTGGACCGAACCACCTAAAAAATCTTCTGTGCAGTGGTTTGATTGCTTTCCTTTGCTTCCGCTAGATGAATGCATAGGCGCGCTCCAAGTGCTTGCTTATAGGTTCAATAGAAGATTTGATTAGCTTTTCAGTTTGCTTAAATTTGTGAAGTGAGCGAATTTTTAAGAGTGCGAAATTTAATTTGAGCAATTTCGAAGAGGGATACATTCACCCCCCCTCTATATCCGGGTCTTGCACTCTATCAGTTGGTATCAGAGCAGGTCTCTGACTTTCCAGATCCAACGATCTGTAGAGGATCCTGTTGGCTTTCGGTGCATCACTGTCTTCTGCATACAGTTTTGAAATTGCTTGATTGATTTGCCTTCATGGCTCATCCACCGATTTTCAAAGGTACGGATTTTAATGTGTGGTTTAAAAACTTGCATATGTTTGTTATGACTATCAATCCCGATCTGTGGAAACTAATTTCACAAGGTCCTCATAGATTACCAAAGAAAGAGTCCAAATGGACTGACAGTCATAGATCAAGGCATGAAGAGAATCAGACTGTTATGAATCTAATGAAAGCAGCTACTGACAAGGCCTTACATTCTTACTTTCATGACTGCAGTTCTGCTAAGGATATTATGGATATGCTGAGACTAGCACACAGAAGAAATGAGGACAGCTGCATGATGGCTAACAGAAGTAATCAAAGTGGCAGCCAAAATGAAGAGGATGATGATGAGGTAAACCTCTTCGTGAATTTTTCTTTAGATGATTGGGAGAATGCATATGCTGAGTTGCTTGAATCTTATGAACATTTAAGAAAATAATAGAAGAACTTGAAAAAGAAAAGTGATCGGGGTAGTTCAAGTTCTCCATGTGAAAATTGTTCAGATACGAAGCAATCTCATGATGCCTGTTTGTCTGATATCCATATGCATAAAAATCAGAATGAAAAATTGATGAAGGAACTTGAATGTGTTTGCTCTGAACTAAGTAGGCTAAAATCTGAAAATGACTCTCTTAGAAAATCTGTTAAAGAAAATGAAGAAAAATTTGGGAAACTTGAGCAAGAGAAGAATTTGTTTGCTGAAAAATTCAATGCCATAAAATCTGTAAATATGGAATTGTAGAAAGATCTTGAAAAATAGCAAAAAGAATTGAAAGAGTTTGAAGCTGGGAGAGAAAGCAAGGTTAACTCAGAAGATCAGACTCTAATAAATGAGTTAATTCAAAATAATAATAAGCTTAAAGAAGAAGATGTCTACTTAAAAGATCAGAACAAGAAACCGATGAGAGATTTAGAGTGTGTCAGTTCTGAATTGGAATACATGAAATCTGAAAACGAAAAACTCAAAAATCAGTCCAAAGAATTTGAACACAAATCAATGTATCTTGAAAAAGAAAATAGACTGATTTCTGAGAAATTGTTGGCTGAAAAAGCAATGAATCTAGAGCTTCAGAAAAATCTCAACAAACCTCAATCTGAGAAACAACAGGAAATGTTTTATGAATGTCAGTTCTCCTTAGACGATTGGATGCCTGATAATGAACTCCTAGAGCGAAACAGTAAACTGAAAGAGAAAATTAATAAGCTGAAACACCTAAACTCAGTAATGTCTGAGAGGCTAATCACCTTAGAAAAAGGGAAGAGTGTAAACCTGGTGAGCTCTAGTGAGTTGCTGAATGCTGAACAAGAAATTGTAAACATAAAGACCATCAATCAGATGTTAAACGAAAAGGCTGTGTGCTATGAAGATAAAATTGCTAACTATGAACTTCATGTCTCCAAACTGCAATCTGAAATTTCAAGTTTGACTGAATCTTTGGCTAAATTTGTGAGTGGAAAAGAAAATTTTGATAAGCTCCTTGGTAGCAAAATTAATTTCCAGCACGAGGGTCTGGGCTTTAACCCAGCTAATAAAAAGGGGTTTGACAGTAAGCTTCACACTTCATTTGTGCATAGTTCTGAGTCAACCAGCACATCTAGTGTACCCATCTTCCGATTCAGTGCTCAGAAAAACCAAAAACCCACTGTCAGTCCCAAAACTGAAGAACAAACTCAAAAACTGAAAAAGAATGGAAATTCACAGAAAAAGGACAAAGATGCTCCTGTTGGTACAAAGATTGCTGCACGCAAGTCACATGATCTCTCACACACTTATACTAAAAAGGGGTCATGTTATTATTGTGGGAAATTTGGTCATGAGATGGCTGAGTGTTTTGTGATGAAGAAGGATGATCTGAAATTTAACAGAAGTCATGCTAGGAATTCTCAGGTTAAGAAATCATCTTTAGCTCAGAATAAAAAGAAAAGAAACAATTTGAATGCTAAAAAATTTCAAGCAAATCCATCTGCTGTTAAAAAGAATGTCAAATATTTTTACTGTCACAGACTAGGTCATCTTATGCATGAATGCAACTTAATGAGAACTGATGACCTAAATGCTGTTAAACAAAAAACTCATGCTAGGAATTATGCTTCTAGGAAAAAGAATTTGAATTGCCTTCGATGTGGGAAGTTTGGACACACTGCTGCTCAGTGCTGGAATGCACAAGGTTTAAATGGCAACTGTAAATCATGCCATTATGCTGCTGAGAGAAATAAAGTTGTTTTTAAAGAAAAGATTCTTGCATGTTTTGAATGTGGAAAACCTGGCCACCGAGCTTCTGAATGCTGGTGGGCAGGTAATGGTAAATCAAAATTTCATGCAAGCAACAGAAATTTCTTTGCCAACTTACATAGATTCCATGATTATAAGAATGTCCACAAAAAGAATTCAAGGGCTGTTACATCATGTAGATATTGTGGGAAGTTTGGTCACTCTATGAATAATTGCTACCTGATGGATTATAATGATAATGTTGCTAAAAGATCATCCAGAACACATGTCAGAGTTAACTCGGGACCCAAGGCTATTTGGGTCCCTGCAGGATCAAGTTGATAAACATGCTACAGGTGTGCCTTGGTATGAAAAAGAGGGGTAAATAAACCAGGGCACTCAACAAGAAGACCCCAGGATCCTGCTCTTCAGGTTTGTTCTGACCATCCAGTTTAAATTCCATTATATGAAATTGTGAACTTGAAACGACTGCATATCATGTTGATCTGTTGGTGCTAAACTGAAGTTTTCTGAAATAAGAATTGCACAATCATGCTTATGGTAATTCTCTTCTGTCTAATTTGCATGAATCATATCTGAATGTAAAATTTAATATCATGTGATGTGCTCTCAATACATTTCATGCATATAGTCAGGGGGAGTCCAACTATTTTTGATCAATCATATTGCTGCTTATGTTTTATCCTTCACATGATGCATCTAGACAGGGGGATCATTTAAATTGAGGTTTAGTTTGTCACACTCTGAACACCTCTTGTCTAGGAATTGAATAACTCTCATCTGATTTCATACTCTCTCTCTTGATGATGAATTCTGCCTTCTATTCATTAAGTTTTTCGAAGAAGAGCTTATCTCAACTTTCTTCATGGCACTCCTGTCAGCTGATCTGTCTGTATTCCAGACTCAGCTATTGATTCTGTCTACTATGAGTTCAATTGCTAGCTTGTTCCTATCATTCACATTTCTTCATATCTTTTCAAGACCGGTCCAAGCTAATCTGACTGGATTTTAGTCTTTAATGCTGGCTTCTGAATTGCACTGTTCTCTCAATAAAAATGTTTTGTTGATTCATCTGTATGAGGGAAGATTTTTGCTTGTGTACCCTAGTCATAAATCAGACATATTCTAAAAAGAAGAATCTTCTATTATACTGGCTTAAGAATGTCTGATGAATCAAATTGATTTAAGACTAATGTATTTATTAGGTCTTGATATAAAAGACTTGAAAATATCTGAATCATTATTTTAATAAATCTTAACCAATTGTCTCATGCAACTTCATGCAAAATCTTCTGAAATCTAAAATGTTAAAAGACATGGCTACCTCTGGTTAAGATACATGTAGAAAATATTGTTCCTAAACAATTAAGTGTACTGAGCTTTGTCTGGAAAACTTGAAAATAAGAGAAAGAAAAGAATGCAGAGCAATGACTTTGGTCACAAAGAAACTGGGTTCTCTATCAAAGAAATAGAGCAAGCCCATGTCATGAAGTGCCATAGTTACCTCTCTTATAAAAATGATTGAAAATCTGTCAGAGCAATGTCATGGTTGTTTTGAGTAACTGGGGATTCTGGCTTCTGATCAAGGTGTCTCCTCTTGTAAAAAGACACTCCAAATTACTAACTCTGTTCTCTTTGAGAGGCAATATGGTTGTCACACTGAGTAACTGGGTCACTTCACCTAAGACGTGTTGTGTCCCACGTAAAAAGGTGTTGACTGAACCAAACTTGCTCAGGAAAAATAAGTGTTGTTCAATAAAAAATTTTGAAAAACTAAAGTCAAGTTCAGACACATTTATCTCTGTTTAATCTCAATATTATCTTGTGTAACTTTCATAGGAGTCATTGAATTTAAATGAGTAAGATGGAAGGAGGTTAAACATGAATATCAGATGAGTTTTTGGTTCATTTCTATTAAAAGGTGTTTCAGATATGAGTATTGAATTTTCCTGATAAACTTTGAATACATCACTCTTAAATCATGAAAGTAAGTTTCAACTCATTCATAATCTATTATAATTGAAGAGTCTGAAATTCGGTTATCAAGATTTATGAATTTGGTGTGCTAACGAAAATCTTGCTTCCTCATTTATTCATTGTTCTTACAGATTGTGGTAATCCTTGAGTGCCCATGTGTTTTTGCTGATAGATGCTTATCACCTCTTGACATACCTCAACTCTTTTATGGCTTTAAGGGGGAGATTAACCTACTTGTCACTTCTTGGCTATCCTTCACATGTTGTGCATGATCTTATCTGGCTGGTATAGGAGAGCATACAGCTGCATCATAGACTTGATTTGTGCTTCATTGTTTAACTGCCTCTGTGTCCTTCATGTCTAAATGACTAAGTCAAGGGGGAGTATTTAATTTATTCATATCATGTATGTTTGTATTTCTCATCTCAAACTATTTTTCTTTTTGATGAAGTCAAAGGGGGAGAATAGTTTGACATGAGTCAGTGTGACTCATAGTGTTGCCATCATCAAAAAGGAGGAGATTGTTGTGCCCTTGTGATTTTGATGATAGCAAACACTATGAGTCCGTATTGCATATCATGAACATCTGTGTCTGAATGATAGTTCTGCTTTGGGCATATGAATGTGTTATCTTGCATTAGTGCAGACATACAGTTCATGCATCATTGCATTATGTCAAATATCAAGTCTATACATTGCATATGTTTGTGCATCAGTGCATTAACAGAGTCTATACATCGTCAGGTTGCTTGCACGTAGAGTCTATACATTTGTTAGAGCTCAGCTCGTGGCTTAGTCTGTTCATCCATGTTCATTTTGCATGTGTGCATCCCTCAGCAAAGTCTGTACACTCTACGGTTGGTTTATGCATATTCAATGTCTGCACGCTATAAAGTCTGTACATCGGTCAGTCCCACTCAGCATCTCATGCTATCAAGTCTATACATCGCATGCATTACACACAGCAAGTCTATACATCCACTGTCTCACTTCGCGTCTCTATGCATATTTGAGTCAAAGTCTGTACAGCCTGTGGTCGCAAGACCAAGTTTGTACATCGTTCTGTTTCATGCACAAGTGAAGTCTGTACAGAGTTTGCTGTCTGCACGTAGCTTGATGACTTAGCAAGTCTATACACTCATTATCGTGCATTCAATGTCTACACACTCTACTGATATATTTGTGCATCATTATAACAGTCTATACACTGTCTTATTGCGGGCATAAAAGGTCTGTACATCCCTTGACGGCATGCCTGAGCATTCATCCTGTACATACCTTGCATGCCTGAACATTTATGTTTGTTGTGCACACTTTACTATATGCATATTGCATTAAACTATCTTGCATGCAGAGTCTGCACACATGACACATAGCAAGTCTGCACATAACACACAAAGTCTGTTCTGCTGCACAAACACAAAGTCTACACATTGTTGTATGCAGAGTCTGTACGTTCATTTGGCATGTCAGTGCATCCATTTGTAATGTATATACCTTGCTATCTGCATTTGTGCACTCCTTCACTCTAAGTCTATACATTGCTTCATCCATTGCACGAAGTCTACACATTGTGTGTTGCTATGCTCATACATCATTTTAGTAAGTCTGCACAATGGTGCACGTTGAGTCTGCACATTCATTTGGCATATCAGTGCATCCATTTGTCATGCCATAGTCCTGCATACGTGAAGTCTGTACATGCTTTAGCTTTGCATTCACAAAGTATGTACATGCCATAGTCCTGCATACGTGAAGTCTGTACATGCTTTACCGTTGCCTTCATAAAGTCTGTACAAGGTTTCAACCTTAAACTGATAATTCTCTTATGACTGTTTGACAGGTATATCCTTCGAGAAGAAAGATGTCTGGGCACGTGATCCGAGGTTGGCACCTGGCACATGATCTGAGGTTATCTCTGGACAAAGAGGGCACAAGCCCTGCACACGCCCTAGCTGCTGCTGCTATAAATATGAAGCTTCTTCCTTAGAAGAAGACTGATCGAGCAAGAGAGATCGAGAGAGTAGCAGAAGAAAGAAAAGAAGAACAAGAGAATAGCAGAGACAGAGTCTGCACGATCCAGAAAAAGAAAGACAATGAGAGAGAAGAGAAGAGCAGAGAAGAAAAAGAGAGGCAGAGTACGAAAGTAGAAGAAGAAGAAAGAAGAGGAAGAGAGAAAGAGAGAGAGAGAGTTCGTGAAGAAGAAGAAAGAAGAATTTATTGAAGATCTGTCTACTGGACCGTGGATCAAATCCAGGCCAGTCAGCTCCATGGGAGCCACATCTTGTTATTATTCTTTACAGCTTTCAGTCGCAGTGGTTCTATCTTTTATTTTCTTTTTCCTTTTCATTTGATCTCTATGTCTTCCGATTCTCTGGTTTGAGATCGGGGTTCCTCCTGTGGTCTCAGGAGAAGGGAGATTTTTTCTCCGGTTGCAAGTGACTGGGTGTCACTTGTGGGTTCCCTATGGGTTGCAGAGGAAGGGAGACTTGGTGTCTCCGATTGCAAGTGGCTGGTGTCACTTGTGGGTTCCCTCCTGGTCTGGAGGAAGAGAGACTTCGGTCTCTGGTTGCTAGTGACGGGTAGTCACTAGTGGGTTCCCTCCTGGTCTGGAGGAAGAGAGACTTCGTCTCTGGTTTTGCTAGTGATGGGTAGTCACTAGTGGTTTTCCTCTGGTCTGGAGGAAGAGGGGAGGTTGTTCCCCTGGTCAAGCTGTTAGGCAGCAGCTGTTTGCAGATTGAGTCTGCGATTCTAGCTGTTGCTAGTGGAAGCCTCACTCCGATTTGGAGTGAGGGGTGGACGTAGGTCTGTGGACCGAACCACCTAAAAAATCTTCTGTGCAGTGGTTTGATTGCTTTCCTTTGCTTCCGCTAGATGAATGCATAGGCGCACTCCAAGTGCTTGCTTATAGGTTCAATAGAAGATTTGATTAGCTTTTCAGTTTGCTTAAATTTGTGAAGTGAGCGAATTTTTAAGAGAGCGAAATTTTAATTTGAGCAATTTCGAAGAGGGATACATTCACCTCCCCTCTGTATCCGGGCCTTGCACTCTATCACAGAAATCTAGGGTGTGAGACCCATTCTACCTCCTCCTCTGATCCTCTAAATTCTATTTCTGTCGCCGCCGCCATCGCACCGCCATCGCGCCGCCGTCACCAACCTCGGAGTTCTATCTACACCAGGATAGATCCTCAAAGCTCAAATTTTAGCTCTCCATCAGGAGCTCAGATCGACTCCAAATTTTGAGGGTGAGTCATCCACGTCCACCCCAGCGTCCCAAAAAAAATCCAGTCATTTATCCATCGTTAAGTATTTTTCCATTTTCGTGTTCTTCAGTCTTCCAGTTCTATCTTCTATTCAGATCCTGTCACAGCAACCCTTACTTTCCACGTTTAGACCATCTTTTATTTATTTTCTTGGGTCACAAATTTTATTGGCAGTTCTGTCCATCACCCCCATGATCCACGAATTTTCTTATAATTTTTGGAGTCCTTTTTGTATTTTTAAAAATTACTGTCTTTCCCCAAATCTGTTCTGTCCTGTGCAGTTCAGATCCGACCCCCAGTCAGTATAAAATTCTCAAAAAAATTGAAACCTCCACCAAAAGTCAAATAAGAATTATCCCCGTCTTCCATGTTTCCACCTCTACAACTTTTGTGAAGAGTCCAAGTTCCAGATCTGAGGTTTGAGGCACGGTCAATACCAACTCTCAGGAAAACTTGGTTCTGTCCTCAGATTTCGGGTTCTGTCCAACAACAGCTTGTAAAATCGATCAAGGCCAGATCCAAGAAATTCAAAAATCTTTCTCTGGCCATATATCGAGGTATTTTGAAAGAGCTTTTCAACAACATCTCTTGTGTTTCGATCCGACGTTGGGAGTGATCGCAGCAGCAGATCTCGTCGGGTCGCGCGCTGTAAAACAGTAGTTTCAGATCCGTGGGCAGCATGGTCAACTAGTGAAGACCGGAGCCGACTCGCCTTCCGCGAGGTGAACCGGCGTGCCACCATCCCAAGGAGCGGCTATCCAGGAGCCAACGTCACAGCGGTACCACTCCGGGCCCACTCGGACCTGCCGATGAGCATGTGGGCCCCATGTTCGTGAATACGTGTGCCGCTGAAGCTACATCAAAACGCTGCCCGTCAACCCAAGTTAAGTCCTCCCGGGCCCCATTTGTAGCCCGTTACCTCCCTACGTGGAGGGGGCAGTAGAAACCATTTTTGTAATTATTGTAATAATTGTTTAACCGGGAGTTACTGTCTTGGCCGGGATCATCTTCCCCACGTCCGGAGCGTGGAGGTAAACTCGCTTCCACTCTTTATCGCATTTTGCTTATCTCGTATACCTTTTGAATGCCGCTGCATGTGATAGGTAATTAGCTCGATATCTATTTTTATCACCGCTGCGAGAGAGTGAGTGTAACCCGTCCCGTGGCTTGATCTAAGTTCACGCGGAAAAGTCGATACCTGAGACTCACTGTCGGTTTCTCAACCGCGCACGGTCCACGTCTTCCCTCGCTTAGGGACAATCGCGAGCAAGAGTCCCAGGTCGCGTGTCTGTCCCGCATCAGAAGTCCTTGCCAAGGGTGACGTTCCTATTAGCAAGACATCCGCTCCGATGGTGGAACGCCAGGAACGGGCAGAGTGCTCTTCCTCTTCCGAACAGGTTGATTACGGCGGCGACTCCAGTGACGAGGAGTTTCCACCTGTCGAGACAGAGACCGAGGATGCCGGGGCGTCTTCGGCCTATGAAAGTGATTACACAACCTTCAGCCCACCCGGGTTGGCATGGAGCGGCCCTAGGCCGTCGGGCTCACTCGTAGGTGAAGGGGCTGGAGCCATGGAGGCCACCCTTGGAAATTTGAGCTTAGTGACAGTTGAGGTGAGAAGTCCTCTACCATTTTCACTTTACCGCTCTTTCCTTCTTTTTATATCAGCTGCCTGCTACATATATTTATGGTGCAGACTGAGGTGGTACTGCCAACCATAACGGTGTAGATACCTCTCCCAGCTTTAGGCGCGGGTCCACCAACATTCCCGCTAGTCTTGCGGCCTATCGCTCTGTGATATCCCAAAGATTATGCGGCAATAGTAGGTCTGGAGGGACCTGGGGTAATTGCGGGGGTTGATGAATTGACAGAAGTTGCGGAACCTCAGCCACTTGATGCCTACAAAGAGTTATCCACGGAGAAAAGTAGCCCTCCCGAGATAGAATGGGAGAAATTGTTGAAGGAGAGGCCGGCGCTTCAAGGGCCTTGGCTCTTGTTACTGAAACTACCCTTGTGGGGGTCAGCCAGGCTGAATGCGAGGAGCAAGTGTCCTCGGCTATTCATGCTTCTAGTGCAGCTCCACCCCAAGAGGCTGGTAGGGAGGTTGCCGTTGTCGAGACGTTGCCCGTTGCGTCAGCTGTCGGAGTTGGTTCCAGTGCAGGTGCCCTGCAAATCCTGCCGTCGTCGTCTTCTGAGACAAGCGACGATATCTGGGCTGTCGTGGATAGCAGGGTGGATTTCCAGCATCCCGAGACGTCACCACTTGGTCTGCAATCATCAAGCGACCTGGTATGGTAGTTCTTGGGAACCCTTCAGCAGACTATAACAGCCAGTCGAGACTTAACTTATGTACAGTTGAGGGGCTTGGTGGAGCACCTTTCCCATTCACTGCTGGCTTTTGGCTGCCCCATGGATGATTGGACGTCATGGGTGGTATTGCTGCTAAAGTATGTGAATAGAAGGGAATTTATTAGCCGAGAAGTAGCTGATCAACTGACGGCTATAACACTGGAGCGAGCTGAAAGCTGAACTACTCTTGCCTCTTTGAGAGGGACTGCGGATCAGATGAGAGATGCAGTCAGCACTTCTTCGCAGCGTCGAACTTTCCTTGCAACTCGGATAGCAGAACTGCGTACTGAACTTTCCAGTGTCGAGGTCGAGCTTCAAGAGGCTGAGCGTCTGGAAGTCCAGAATGTGGAGGAAGCCGAGTTGGCTGAAGGACAAGCCGCTTCTCTCGAAGAGAAGCTATCACAGCTGGAGGCTGCCGAGTCTCGACTGCAGGAGCTGACCCGCCACCCTTCCTTGGGTATCTTGGAGCTGGAGGACATCTTCTGATGTCCACTGCAATAGCCCCTTTTGTCGATCCCCCCCTTTTGGTAGATCTTTATGTATCTCAGGGGATGCCTCGAGTAATCATGTATTTTGCTACCTTATAGCAATGAAATATCTTTATTTACCGCCAAATCGCGACTTTAGTTTCTTATTTTATTTTTTTCCCCATTTTTTAGCCAGTTAGCTTAGTCCGAATATGTAAGTTACTAGGGCAGGAGAGCGCTCGCGCCTTCAGCAAAGGGGTGAGGTGTTCGCTCCACCGCGGCATAACGATTCTCGGGGCCAAAATATGGCTAATGTAGGCCGAAAGTTTGAAGGATGAGGGTGTAGAGGCCTCCTAGGACCAAAGAATAAGGTCAGAAGGCCTATCAACAGGATTCGTCGATGGTGACGGAAACTGAGGGTAGGGTTTATTCATCGACATGGGTAAATGCCGAGGCAAAGGAGGCTTGTTGGTTAATGAGGATGAAAGGTCCAGGTTAGGGGAATGTTGACCGGTCTTGCCGATGGTGACAAGGGTCATGTGGTGGGTTTGGTCATCGACATTGGCTGAATGCCGAGGCAAAGAAATTTTTTTATTAACAAGGACGAATGGTCCAAGTCAGGGGAAAGGTTGACCGATCCTGCCGATTGTGGCAAGGGTCAATAGATGCGGACCGATCTTGCCGATGATGACAAGGGCCACAAGGAGGTTGACCGATCTTGCTGATGATGACAAGGGTCACAAGGAGGTTGACCGATCTTGCCAGTGATGACAAGGGTCGCAAGGAGGTCGACCGATCTTGCCGATGATGACAAGGGTCACAAGGAGGTCGACCGATCTTGCCGATGATGACAATAGTCACAAGGAGGTCGACCGATCTTGCCAAAGATGACAAGGGTCGCAAGGAGGTCGATCGATCTTGCCGATGATGACAAGGGTCGCAAGGAGGTTGACCGATCTTACCGATGATGACAAGGGTCACAAGGAGGTTGACCGATCTTGTCGATGATGACAAGGGTCAAAAGGAGGGTTGACCGATCTTACCGATGATGACAAGGGTCACAAGGAGGGTTGACCGATCTTGCCGATGATGACAAGGGTCACAAGTATGGTCGATTGATCTTGCCGATGATGACAAGGTTCACAAGGAGGTTGACCGATCTTTCCGATGATGATAAGGGTCACAAGGAGGTCGACCGATCTTGTAGATGATGACAAGGGTCGCAAGAAGGTTGACCGATCTTGCCGATGATGGCAAGGGTCACAAGGAGGTCAACCGATCTTGCCGATGATGACAAGGGTCACAAAGAGGTCGACCGATCTTGCCGATGATGACAAGGGTCGCAAGAAGGTTGACCGATCTTACCGATGATGACAAGGGTCACAAGGAGGTCGACCGATCTTGCTGATGATGACAAGGGTCAAAAGGAGGTCGACCGATCTTGCCGATGATGACAAGGGTCACAAGGAGGTTGACCGATCTTGCCGATGATGACAAGGGTCGTAAGGAGGTCGACCGATCTTGCCGATGATGACAAGGGTCACAAGGAGGTCGATAGATCTTGTCGATGATGACAAGGGTCGAAAGGAGGGTTGACCAATCTTGCCGATGATGACAAGGGTAACAAGGAGGGTTGACCGATCTTGCCGATGATGACAAGGGTCAAAAGGATGGTCGACCGATCTTGCCGATGATGACAAGGGTCACAATGAGGTTGACCGATCTTACCGATGATGACAAGGGTCACAAGGAGGTCGACCGATCTTGCCGATGATGACAAGAGTCACAAGGAGGTTGACCGATCTTGCCGATGATGACAAGAGTCGCAAGGAGGTTGACCGATCTTCTCGATGATGACAAGGGTCACAAAGAGGTCGACCGATCTTGCCGATGATGACAAGGGTCGAAAGGAGGGTGAAAACTTTAAATCATCACCTTACTGACTTAAGCGCCCTTTCGGATTTTCACCCAAGCCAGCCCCCTCTTTCTTTTACACATGCACCCTTTCGGATTTTCACGTGGCGGGATACCCGATTTTGCCTGCGGTGCCCTTTCGGGTTTTCGCCATAGCCGGGTTATACCCATTTTTGCCCTTGTTCTGATATAGGAACAAGTCCGGTGAGGCACCTCTATTTTAAGCCTCATTTTTTCTTGTTCTCTTTTTTTCTTTTTCTTTTTCTTTTTTTTTCTTTTTTTCTTTTTACTTGATTCACGGAATGAATCCGAGATGAACGTGGGCTCGTTTATCAACAACGGATGAGAGGTCCGGGCTAATGAGACGTCGACTAGCCTTGCCGATGATGGCGAGGGTCGAGCATAGGTCTGTTCGTCGACACTGGTTAAATGTTGAAGTAAAGGTAGATTTATTAACAAGGACGGAAGGTCCAAGTTAAGGGAGTATTGACCGGTCTTGCCGATGGCGACAAGGGTCGACAATAGCTTGTTCATTGGCATTGGATGATGATGCGGGATGGACACGCGACCTGGGACTCTAGCTCACGATCGTCCCTATGCGAGGGAAACGTTGGACCGGGCGCGGTTGAGAAACCGGCCGTGAGTCTCGGGTATCGGCTTTTCCACGTTAACTCGGGTCGAGTCACGGGACGGTACACTCACTCACTCTCGCAGCGGTGATAACAATATATATATATAGCTAGGAACCTATACTCGTAGTGGCATTCAAAGATATATGAGATAAGTAAAATATGATAAAGAGCGGGGACGAGTGTACCTCCACGCTCTGGGCGTGGGGAAGACGATCCCGGCCAGTTACGGTAACTCCCGGTAACAACAGTAAAATTTAGTTACAACAGTGAATTCTATTGCCCACTCCACGCAGGGAGGTAAAGGGCTACAAGTGGGGCCCGGGAGGACCGACCCTGGGTTGACGGGCAGCAATCTGGAGGTGCGTTCGGCACGGACTCGGCCTGCTGGTCCGACTCGATCCTGCGTCGACTCGGTTCTGACTCGCTAGACAGCAAGGCGTGGTTTCCAAAGGAACGTCACCCTCCTGAGGTCTTCTGAAGGCGCCGCTTGGCTAGGACGATGGCGGGATGTCCCTGATCGACTCCCTGAAGTGGCGGTTCCAGAGTTGACTTTCGATAATTTTGCTTGAATTCTTCTCGGACTGAGTTTTCTAATCTGCACAGGGAACAGATTTACGCGCCTCAGCGGCAAGAATTATGGTGCTCAGATCCAGAGGCCGATCGAGGCATGGCTGGTACCGTTGGAAAGAGCACTCACAGAACTACAACATATATATTTTTCCCATCAATCTAGAGGAGGGATTAGAAATAAAAAACTCTGCAAACTATGGGTTTTCCTATGGATCTGTTTACAGACACTCAGGACAGCAAGAGATCTGCCTGAAACTGACCTTTGACCGAAGGGGAAGTGATTTTTCCAAGGACTACAAAAATTATGGGAGGTAGGGGGAAACGTGAGGAACACGGAGGAACTTTTGTGATTTTGTTGAAAATTTATAAGTGGGTGGGAAAAATACAACAAGGTGACTCTATCCCGTAGATCTGCAGAAGGACAGATTATTGAGAGGACAAACAAAAACATGGGAAAAATATCAAACCAAGGCCAAATGGCACGAAATTTAAACTGGAGATTAGGGGAGACAGGGGGAACAAACCCTCCAAATTAGGGCTCGAACAGATAAAAAGAAAAAAGATAAAATTTTAGAGATGAGGTTTTGTCCTGATTTAGACAGAACTCCGACGTAGCGGCGGTGGCGGCGCGTTGGCGGCACGAACGGAAGGCGGTGGCCGGAAGTCGCATCCAGCGGAGGTGGAGATCTTGGAGTCACACCAAGAGGCGGACTTCACACCCTAGAATGGCAGAAATCCATCTGCAAGAGGGGAGGAGAGATACAAGGGGTGCCCTTGGGCTTGCTCTTGGCAAAAATGTTTAATTCTTCATTAATATCTCTAATGACACTATACATAGGCTTATATAGAGAATGGCAAGGGGTGGGGGATGAAAATTTCATGGGAGAGAGGGGATTTTCTTCCCCATGTGATCAAATGACCAAATTAAATAAAAAATACAACATGGGATAAACTATATTATAAGGGGGAAGTATCTTGGACTTTGCTTGGTCCAATTTTGAATTTTCTTCCACCTTGTCCCCTTAAATGGTCAAGCATCTAGAAGCCCACCTTGGACCTTTGACCAGCCCCACATGGGACCCTAAAGCTTAGGTGGACCAATGGGGAAAGAGATGGGGGCCCCTTGCTGGTCCTACTAGACTTTTACACAAAAACCCAAACAATGCTAAGGAATGACAAATTGGCTTATAAAGCCTTACAATTGTGTACATTTTTTCCCAAGCATATAAATGTAAATAAAAGGACTCAAATGCAAAATAAAAAGTAAGTGCTCTTGCTCTGATGTCCCCATCAGATGAATGCCGAAGCAAAGGATAGGTTTATTCATTAACGAGGACGGAAGGTCCAAGTTAAGGGAAAATGTTGACCGATCTTGCCGATGATGGCAAGGGTCGAACACAAGTTTGCTCATCGACATTGGTTAAATGCCAAAGCAAAAGATATGTTTATTCATTAATGAGGACGTAAGGTCCAAGTTAAGGGAAACGCTGATCGATCTTACCAATGATGGCAAGGGTCGAACACAGGTCGAGCGATCTTGTCGATGATGACAAGGGTCGTACACAAGTTTATTCATCGACATTGGTTAAATGCCGAAGCAAAAGATAGGTTTATTCATTAACGAGGACGGAAGGTCCAAGTTAAGGGAAAATGTTGACCGATCTTGCCGATGATGGCAAGGGTCGCAAGGATGTGGACCGATCTTGCCGATGATGACAAGGGTCACAAGGATGTTGAGGAAAAGGTCTCCGGTGGGATCTGTGGTGATCACCCTTTTCGGAGTTTCATTGGGATGAGGGTGAAGAGGAACTTTAAATTAGCATATTACTGGCTCAATCGTCCTTTCGGGTTTTCACGTGACGGGGTACCCAATTTTTCTTGTGACGCCCTTTTAAGTTTTTGCCACAGTCGGGTCATAGCCATTTTTGCCCTTGTCCTAATGTAGGGACAAGGCCGGCGGGGCACCTCTATTTTAAGCCCCATTTTCCCTATCTTTTTTTTTGTTTAATTCATATGACAGGAGAATGCTGACAGGTCAACATGTGATATTTGACCCTTGGTGACGGCAGATAGCTACTGACTGAGGCAAAGGGTCTTGCGCCAGTAAAGGTAATTTATTCGTTGGCAGAGGAACAATACTAGCGTAGAGGAGGAGCTTTAGCCAACTCAGACGTAAGGCCCGTAATGGTGATATTGTGTGAGGGTCGGCTAGGACACGAAGTCTTTTGTCAGAAAAAGGGTTTATTCGTAAGCAAGAAGGTAATGCTAACGCAAGGGATAGACTCCATGCCGATTCGGGCGTAAGGCGCGTGATGGCAATGTCGTATGAGGGTCGGCTAGGACACGAAGTCTTGTGCCAAAAAAGGGTTTATTCGTTAGCAAGAAGGCAATGCTAACACGAAGGATAGATTTCATGTCGATTCGGGCGTAAGGCCCATAATGGCGATGTTGTAAGAGAGTCGGCTAAGACACGAAGTCTTGCGCTGAAAAAAAGGGTTTATTCGTTAGCAAGAAGGTAATGCTAACACAAACGATAGATTTCATGCCGATTCGGGCGTAAGGCCCATAATGGCGGTATTGTATTATATATATATATATATATATATATATATATATATATATATATATATATATATATATATATATATATATATATATATATTGAGAGCTCGGCCAGGGCGGAGTGTCACTAGACCAAGGGGGGTAGAGCTCGGCCAGGGCGGAGTGCCACTAGACCAAGGTGGGTAGAGCTCGGCCAGGGCGGAGTGCCACTAGACCAAGGTGGGTTTCGGCCATTCTGGGAATGCCGGTTGAGCTATGTGATACAGCTTCATATGTTTTCCATTAAGGGGAGAGAACTGGACAACTCCTTTGTGATCTATAAGGATGTACGCACCCCCTTCATATACTCGGCAGACAACATATGGTCCCACCCAGTTTTCAACCAACTTCCCTTTGGGGTTGGAGGCCATCACTTCTCTTCTTTTGAACATTACTAGGTCACCATTCTTGAATTCTCGACCTTTGACCAGCTTGTCGAAAGCACGGGCCATGTGAGCTTGGTAGAGTTGAATATTTTGTTGCACGCGGAGACACTTTCCTTCGAGCTCGGCAAGCTCTTCCAGTCTTCTTTCTTTGTTGGTTTGTTCGCCGCTAGCCAACGCATGCTGGATGGCAACTCGCAGTGAGGGGACCTCCAATTCAATCGGCACCACAGCCTCTGACCCATATACGAGGGAGAATGGTGAACAGCCGGTTGGGGTTTTATAGACCGTACGATAGGCCCAAAGCGCTTTGTACATCTTTTCTTCCTAGTCCTTTTTGTTAGACTTGACAGTCTTTGCTAGCAGCGTGCATAGTGTTTTATTGAAGGCTTCTGCAAGTCCATTGGCTTGAGGGTTGTAGGGGGATGAGGTCCTCCAGTCAATCTTGTATTTATCAGCCAGCCGATAAACCTTCTGGTTTCTAAAATGACTGCCATTATCGGAGATAATTCGGATAGGAATCCTAAATCAGAATATTATATTCTGCCGAAAGAATCTTGCGACCAATTCTCCCGTCACATATCTTAGCGCAACTGCTTCTGCCCATCTGGAGAAGTAATCGGTGGCTGCTAACGAAGATGCTGGCAGTGGCCCCACCACGTCCGTGCCCCATTGGGCGAACGGACAACTTGGTATGGTGGGATGTAGCGGCACCGGCGGTCTCCTAGACACGTTGGCGTGCTCTTGACATTTTTGGCAAGCTCTAGCAAACTTGCAGCAATCGTCAAACATGGAGGGCCAATAATAGCCCAATTTCTTTATTTCAATTTTCATTTTTGACCCGGCCTGGTGTGCTCCAGCTGACCCGGTGTGGACTTCTTGCATTACCTGCCCAGCTTCTACTGAAGACAAGCAACGGAGCAAAACTTTCCTTCGGGCATTGGCCATTATTTGGAACAAGGTTCCGCTTCTTATCTCGTAAGAGTCTTTGACCCTCAAGAGCTTCATTCTTTGTTCTTTTTCTTGCGGGAGCTGTTGGTGTTGAAACCACCGTAAGAGATGCTCCCGCCAGTCGGGCTGTTGGACCTCTTCTATAGCTGCCACTTCATTTTCTTGTTCATCGGCCAGAACCTCTGTTATATTGGGGACCTGTCGACGGTTGATTACTGATATATTCATGCTTGTGTCTGGCGGGATTGCCAAAGAACTAGCCAGCTTCGCGAGGGCATCCGCTTGAGCATTCTGTCCTCGGTTAATATGCTCGATTTTGATGAAATAGAATCACGCCATCAAGTGGAGTGCCAGCTGATAGTTAGGGAGGAGCTCTTGCTTCCGCACATCGAACTCTCCTTCCAGCTATTTTATGGCTAGCATGGAATGCCCGAATGCTTCCAACATCTTGATCTCCATAGACAGAGTAATATGCAACTCGATTATAAGGGCTTCATATTCTGCTTCATTGTTTGTGCATGGCTTGTTTATTGAACAAGATGTATATATGACTTCTCCTTCTGGAGATTTCAGGACTATGCCTGCCCCCACTCTGACTCTGGCTGATCCAGTAGCTGAGGTGTCAATTCTGGAAGCGCCGTCAAAATACAGCTACCATAGAGAGGGCTACACCTGGCCGACCTCTAGGGTTTCATCTTCAAGAAGTTATGGTTCCAGTGGGCAGTCTTCAGGCACTGGATGCTCAGCAAAGATGTCTGCGATGGCCTGGCCCTTGACGGCCCTTTGCGGTATGTAGGAGATATCAAACTCCATAAGGATCACCGCCCATTTTCCCAAACGGCCTTTGAGTGCTGGTTGGGACTTGATATATTTCAGCGGATCCGCCTTGGAGATCAGCTTAATCTCGTGCGACAACATATAGTGTCGGAGCTTCTTGACTGCGAAGACCAGTGCCAAGCAAATCTTCTCAATGTAGGTGTATTTCTCCTTAGTTGTGACTAATCTTCGACTGAGGTAGTAGAGGGCGTGTTCTTTCCATTCTTCATTGTTCTAGGCTAGCATTGCCCCCAGGGAGTTATATGTGGCCGCTATGCACAAAACCAGCGGCTATCCTTGCACCGGTGCGCCCAGCACTGGAGGAGTCTTCAGATAGTCTTTGAGCTTGTCAAAGGCTGTCTGGCAATCTTCGTCCCAGTAAAAGGGAACATCTTTCATCATTAGCTTGTGAAAGGGCTGGCACCACCCCGACAAGTTGGATATAAACCGCCGGATGTATGCCAGGCGGCCTTGCAGAGATCTTAGTTCGGAGAGGTTCCTCGGTGAGGGTAACTCTTGAATTGCTTTGATCTTTGCGGGGTCTATTTCAATTCCCCAGTATCTGGTAATGAAACCCAAGAACTTTCCGCTCGATACTCCGAACGCACACTTCAAAGGGTTTATCTTCAATTCATACTGCCTTAGCCTCTGAAAGATAACTCGGAGGTCCTACAGATGGTCTTCTTTCTTTCTGGTCTTGACTACCAGGTCATCTATGTAGCACTCGACCTTATGGTAGAGCAGCTCATCAAATATTCTAGTCATCGCCCGCTGATAAGTTGCGTCGGCGTTCTTTAATCTGAACGGCATCCTCTTGTAGTGATAAATACCTTTGGGAGTTCGGAAGGCAGTGTGGACCCGGTCATGTTCCGCGATCCATATTTGTTTATAGCCGGATGACCCATCCATGAATGATAGGGCCTCATGGCTGGTTGATGCATCTATCATGACCTCCGTTATTGGTATCGGAAAGTCATCTTTGGGGCATGCTTTATTCAGATCTCGGAAGTCAACACATATCCGGATCTTCCCATTCTTCTTCTTCACGGGCACAATATTAGCCAGCCACGTGGTATATTGATTTTCTTCGATGAAACCCACATTAATGAGCTTATCAACTTCTTTGCGTATTTGAGTGATGAGCTCTGGCCTCATGCGCCGCGGCGGTTGCTTCACCGGTTCGGCTCCAGGGCTTATTGCTAGCTTATGTTGTGAGACTGCGGGGCTCAGTCCTGGCATTTCCTTGTAGGTCCAGGCAAAGCAATCCCGGTATTCTTGCAGTAGCTGGATGTACAGCTTATGTTCTTCAACAGATAGCTGGGCGCTGAGGAAGGTTGGCCTATGGTCGTCCTCGTCTCCCAGATTAACTTCTATCAGTTCATCGACTGTGGCTTGGCCTCCGTCTTCTATTTCCGGTCGCGCTGGCTGAAGGTCGACAAAGTCTGGAATATCATCTTCAAGGTCAAGAATCTCGATCTCTTCATTTGGTTCTATTTGAACTTCAGCAGGGATCTCCACGCCGGCCAGTAGCGGCTGTGCGAATTGTTCCATCAGCGAATCCATCGCCGTTGTAGCTTCGAGGGGTGAGTTGACCGCTTCATCCCCTAGAGATAGGTTTGCGGCCATGGAAGACTGGTGGTTGTTTACTGTTGGGCTGGGGTAGCATCGTAGCTTTGTAACAAAAGGTGAGAAGGTCCCGCCCTCTTGGATCGCCATGTCCTCGGTGGAGGTGGCCTTTTCCTTTTCAGCAACATACATCTCTTGATCGGTTTCGACAGAAGCTTCCCCGATTGGCACGAGAGGTGCTGAGATCATCATTAACGGAGGCCCGCCAGAGGGAGACGTCCCCGTTTCTTCAACATCTTCGGGTTCGCTACCGCTGGCCGTGTCAAATCTGGCTTGAAGGGCCGCTTCTTCAGGATAGACTTGCTCCCAACATTGGCAAGGAGTCATGGTCTCTATTTCCAAGTCTCTTGGTTGAGCCGGTTCAGCATATTCTGCTTCTGCTGGGTATTCATCGAAAGTTGCCCCCAGCAGATTATTTTCAACAAGATAGAAAGCAGAGATGGTGTCCACCTCATAGTGCCCACTGTAATAATATTCTTCAAGGGTGAAGCCCAACCCTGGATGCTGAGAAACACGTCTCATCTCTTTGTCCAGACTTGCGGGATACCACATCTTCTAGAATGCTTCTTTGTCCTTGCGCGACTAGTCGGAGGGGATGTGCTGCTTCTGGAACATCCTGGCCATCCGATTTGTCGTGAACGCCAGACCCTGGATGGGAGCTAACGGGTTCTCTATGTCCTCGGGTAGATGACAATCAGTGTCTTCCCGGGTAGGGTGCTCCTCAACAGTATAAAACAAGCTGCCGGGGCCTTCCATCTGCGCTACCTCCCAAGCTTTGAAAGGCTCGATAGTGGCATTATCGAGGCTAGGGATTGGCTTGGTAAGGCCTTCCGGGACCCCTATGTGGTCGTGCCGCGGATCGACCTTGGCTTCATTAGCCTCGGGGTATATAGCGGGAGGTGCTATCCTGCCCACATCTCCGGTGACGGTGATATGAGAGACCGCCTTGGGCTTGATATATCCGTGCGGCGGTGGTGGAAACCAGTCGTCGTCGGAGGTGCTTTTTGGTGCCCCTGCAGGGGTCTTGGCTTCAAGGGTCTATTGAGACCGATCTGCATATAGATGAGCATCTGCAAGGTGACACTCGGACACTTCGAATGGGTGGAGGTCAGCAAATATCCTCTCTTCCTTCCCTTCGAGACTGTATTTGTTGCACTAGTGGAGCGTGGATGGCACCATCATATTTTCATGCAGCCAGGGATGGTCAAGCAGTGCCTTGTACGAGGTGCGGTCATCGATCACATGAAACTGCACCCTCGTAGTAAAGTCCGCTAGAGTGAGTGTGAATTCTGCTACCCCCAGCGATACTTCACACTTTTGGTTGAAGCCGGCGATACGCATATCTCTGACTTTATCGAGGCGCACGTTAAAGTGGTGCCTCTGATATATTCTGTATGGTAGAATGTTAACAGCTGTGCCAGGGTCGACCAGGATCCTGTTCAGCTCCCGTCCATTTAGGTGTCCCCTCATGTATAGCGGCATGTTGTCGCTGATAGTAGGGAGCAACATGTCCTCCTAAGTGAAGGTCATGTTGGCCTCCGACAGTGCTTCAGCCAAGCAGGCTTCATATTGAGCAGGCATCTGCAAAGCAGTGACGATCGCCTGTCGGGTCTCTTCACTCAAAGAAAGGATCTCCCAAATTGTAAACCTTACCGGGAGATTCTTGAGTAGCTTCATTATCCTGCTTCCAGCTCGGACATTTGATAGCTTCATTTCATCTGCCCATCTAGGCTTGGAGGAGTCTCGGACTACGGTCCCTGACGGTTCTGCCTCATCGGGCTCAGATTCTGCACCCTTTTGCTTGGTGCCATGTTCTTGTTGCCCTTCATTGGCTATTGCCGGGCAAGCTTTATCTGACTCCGGAGCTTCGGAAGACTGCTGGGGCTGCGGGTAAGTACTCCCGATTGTAGGATCGACATCCTGACATGGTTGCTTTCCCTTGGACATCTTCAGAAATTCCAAGAAGGAAGGGGTAGTAGTGCTGCCCCCATTCTGGCTATAAAGGCATGACAGAGGAGGGATTTGGACTCCTTTGACCTGTGGGGAAGGTATCTTGTAGGATTGCTGGTGCGGACACCCGAGCAGTTGAGCGGCGTGATACGCTGAGCCACCGGTACCGCACACGGAGCACGACTCGAGCCACCTCAGCGTCCATCTGGCTCGGAGACAGCCTGGAGACTCCGCCTTGAGCCTCCCCATTTATCATATTTAGTTAGACTTTATGTGTGTGTAATTTGTGTTTATTTCGTTGTATTCGGTTTGCTATTTTGATTGTAAGAGGGGCTTATGTGCAATTTGGATCCCGTGGGCCCCACGGGCCCCCCCAGGCCCCATCCCATTGAGCCACCTCAGCCTAGGGTCCCATGTGGGGTCAGTCAACCTTCCAGATGGAGGCTTCTAGAAGGGTGGGCCAAGTGGGGGACAAGTGGCTTGGAAAGTCCACATTTTGGCCACCCACCCCACCTACCATGTCAAGCTTGTTCCCTCTAGTCAATGGTGCGCCCCTCCCCTTGTTTTTTTATTGTAAATTTTGTGTGTTGATCACACTCAATCCCAGCCATCTATTCCCCTCCCCTAGATCCAATGGTTGAGGATGGATGTGATATGTCACATATAAAAGGTTGTATTTTCTCATTTTAGTGGAATTAATGCCATTTTGAACTTGAAAATTGTTGGAGCATGGTCTAGGCCGCCCCCTTCCTCTCTCCCTCTCCCCCTTGGATGGTGTGAAGGCTTCCATTCTGAGGTGTGACTCCTCGTGTACCGGTTCCGACGATCGCCGCCGCCGCCACGAGCCGCTACCGCACCGCCATCGCCATCAACGGAGTTCTGCCTGCGTAGTACCACAGCAGCTTGTTCGAAATTCACAGGTCTTCCCCGAGCTCATTTGGCTACCAAATTCGGAGGAGTTGTTCCTGGGATGTTCCTCTCCACCAACAAAAATCAGGCCAGCATTCAGATCACGTTTCCTATTTTTTGATTTTCGTCCACTCTTCCATTTCGGTTCTGCCAGAGTTCTGTCCAGGTTCACCTCCGTCCTGAGTTTCATGTCTTAGATCCACTTTTTGATTTTTTTTAGTTCGCCCAATTTTACTGGGGGTTCCATCCATCCACCCCTTCATCCACAATGTTTCTCCATTTTTGATTCGCCCATCTCATATTTTCTGAAAATCGTTCTCAGACCCATCTACAGTTCTGTCCACCTGTTCCCAGATCCGACCACCAGTCACCCCAAAAATCATAAAAAATTGCCGCCTTCTCCAAATCAAATTTTAAAAATAATCCCATTTCTATGGTTTGATTACCTACAACTTTTAAGATGAGCTCGAAGTCTGAATCCAACTGTACATAGGCGGTCAATGGCCATTTATAGGAAACTGATATGTTGATCTGAGATTTCAGGAGCTGTGGAGCATAGAATTGAAAAATAGTTAAAGCCCAGGTCCACGTAGGTTCAGAAGAGTCCACTGACCCTAGATTGAAGTATTTCGAATCCTCTTTCCAACGGTGCTGGTTTCGTCGCATTCCGGTAAAGGGGCTGATCGCAGCGGCTATTTTCGCCGGAGCGCGCGCTGCTGAAACAGCAACATCAGCTCGTGGACAGCATCCTCTCCACTTGGGAACCGGGGCACCCGGCCTCCGGTGAGTGTCGCCGGCTGACCGCCGTCCAGGGAAGCGTGCTGCCAGGGGTCCCCATTACAGTGGGACCCACCCCGCCAGATCCGGAGGACAGGACAACGTGTGGGCCCACGGCCCATTGATTTCGCCGTCCGGAAAGCACGAGAAAGCGGAGTTCGACGCGTCGAGACGACATCAAGATTCTGCCCGTCAACCTGATTTGCGTGATTCCCGGGGCCCACATGTGACCTTTTACCTCCCTGCGTGGAGTGGGTCGAATCTCTTTGTACCGCTATGAATTATGTTAACCGGGGGCCCGTAAGTCAGCCGGGGTGTCTTCGCCACGCCGGGTGCGTGGATGTAAAGGTCTTAACTCCTTGGCGTTACATTGCTTAGCTAGTATATGGTCTTAGGCCACTGCCGAGAGTGTAGGTACTAGCCCGTGTGTCCATGTCACCGCTGTGAGAGTGAGAGTGACCCGTCCCGCGACTCGATCCGAGTCCGGAAGTTGAGTCGGACTACCCTTGACCTCCGCCGGTTCCTTAACCGTGCACGGTCTGCGCTTTCCATCGCTTGGGACGACGAGTGAGCTTCCACTTCTGTTAGCGACGTTTCACCACTAGGAGCTCGTAGTGTCGGGCTTAGTGTCTCCCTGGTGTGTGTCGCTGGTCACATCCACATCTAGAGTCTGAGGTCCACCCCACGTAGAGTCACCTCCCGTGTCCGTCCCGCATCAAATTGGTATCAGAGCGAGTTGAGTCTAGGGTAGTCTTTGCATATGTCTTGCATGCATCATGGTCTATGTCGAGTCTAGGATCATCATTATTTTCAAAATAAAAAAAAAGTGTGTTTTAAATTGTATTTGCACCCTTTACCCGGTATATTAAAAGGTGTTGTCCGAACGTTAGGCTACGCCTATCGGGAAGGCTGCACACTTGCGGGAGTGATCTTCGGATCGATTAACTCCGCCACATACCGGATATTGGTTTAGGTCTAAGTGCATCATTTAGTGAGTGTTTACATTAGTCGGTGTCTTCTAGGTCGTGTGTTAGTTGCATGCCCACCCGTCGAGGTACCCAATACTCGCCGCCACCACCTATGGCGGACTCCTGGGCCCGTAGCTCCGATGAGTCCTCGACGGCCGAGATGTTCCGAGCCATTATGGAACGTCTTGACATGCGTATGGATGGCCTTAGTACGCGTATGGATGGCATAGGAACGCGTCTAGAAGGGCGGATGAAAGCCCTCGAGGATCGGGCCGAGAGTTCAGATCAGTCCATCCAGGGCTTAGTTGGGAGGATTGCCATCCTCGAGAGGGGCCCAGTAGCGGCGCAACCCGCGCCGACGAACGGCCAACAGGAGCCGATTCAGCAACCTGCTATACCAAGAGCTCAGGCGGAGAATGTTGGGGTTCAACCGGTGCATGTGGTGGATGATTATGCATCTGATAATGATCAAGGGGGTAACGGTCACCGTCATCAACGACGGAATCGTGATGACGAGGAGGACGACTGCATTCTTAGGGGCGTGTGTGCGGACGCTCCCACTTTTAGCGGGTCCTTGGACCCTCGGGTGTATTTAGATTGGGAGGCCGGCATGGACCGGTACTTCGAGTGGTTTGAGATGACGGACCACCGAAGAGTCCGATACGCGAAGATGAAGTTACAAGGGCAGGCTTAAACTTATTGGATCAATGTGGAGAGCCGGCTCAACCAGCGACGTCAACCCCTGATCGGTACTTGGGATGATATGAAAACTAAGTTGAGGGAGAAGTACCTTCCCGCCTCATATCGCCAACGTCTCATAGACAAGTGGCAAAGCATCTCCCAAGGGAACCGATCTGTGACCGAGTACACCGCCGAGTTCGATGAGTATTATTTACGGTGTGGGGTCACGGAAGAGAGCACTATGACTATATCCCGCTTTCGAAGAGGTTTGCGGCCCAATTATCAATATGAACTCTTTCGTCGCAATGCAACCACTTTGGAGCAGGCATATCAGATAGCTCTCGAATTGGAGCAATTCGAGGCCGAGTTCGATTCACCCCATCGGTTGGGCTCTTTTCCCCTTCGTAGTGTCGAGCCCCGTGGCTCATCTGGCACGTATCCGAGGGCCCCCATGGCTCGACTTCAGGAGCCCGCTCGTCCCGAGCCGTTTGCTCCTAGGCCTCGTCCTCCACCCCCGAGGGACCTTCCTCGTCCCCAGCACCTTACAGCCCCACCCATAGCCCGTCCACCGGCACCCGCACCTCCTGCACGTCCTTTGTTGCCTACGCCTCCTATCCGTCGGGAGGATAAAGGTAAAGGACCTATGATTGGGGAGCCTAGTGGATCACGGCAGCAGTGTTATCGCTGCAATGGGTTTGGCCATTTCGCCAACCAGTGTCCCACCCGCCCATCTCTTCACATTGGGGACACACAGGCTGAGGATACCACCCCTACGGGCCTCGAGTTAGTCAGCTATGAGGCAGATGAAGAGCTAGCTGATGAGTACTATGAGATGGGAGGTGAGGCCCAGGAGGCCCAACATTCGGACGATACCCACGTGGGGGTCGTCAGATGTATCCTCACCCAGCCGCAGGTCAGTGATGACTGGCGTCGGACTACTATCATTCATGTATTCTGTAGGCTGGGAAAGTAAATTTGCAAGGTGGTCATCGATAGCGGGAGTTGTATCAATGCAATCTCCACAAACACTGTCGCCCGTCTTGGTCTCACACCCGTAGACCATCCTTGTCCCTATCAGGTATCATGGGTGGATACCACTTCCATTTCGGTCAGGCTGCGGTGCTTGGTCCCGCTACAGCTCCACTCCTACCGTGACGAGATCTGGTGTGATGTTCTCCCCATGGAAGTGGGCAGTATCATTCTTGGTAGGCCGTGGTTATTCGACCGGGATGCCACGCTCCATGGCCGGTCGAACACCTATACCTTCGACCACGCTGGCCAGCGGGTCACCCTCCAACCCGTTCGGCCCAGGAGCCCATCAGTCAGGGGTCCTACTGGCCCTAGTACTCCGAAGCCTTCCGTTCCCGGGCCTCGTACCCCATCCCCAGCTCGGGCTATGACCGTTACCTCTGGCCCAGGAGAGCCCTCGACGAGGAGATTGATGATGATTAGCTCCCGGGAAATGGAGTAGGAGCTTAGTCAGGGCCATCCGGTGTTTGCCATTACGGTCCGAGAGGTGAAGCGGGACTCCGAGGGTGAGCTCCCACCCGAGGTTATTCCCATTCTGCAGGAGTATGCTGATGTCTTTCCCGATGAGCTTCCTGAGGGACTCCCACCTATGCGGGATATTCAGCATGCCATCGACCTTGTTCCGGGCTCTTCTTTGCCCAGCCTTCCTCATTATCGCATGAGTCCCACGGAGCATGCCGAGCTTAAACAGCAGGTCGATGAGTTAGTGTAGAGAGGGTCTGTTCGGGACAGCATGAGTCCATGTGCTCTACCCGCATTACTCGCCCCGAAGAAGGATGGCACGTGGAGAATGTGCATTGATAGTCATGCCATCAACAAAATCACCGTGAAGTACAGGTTCCCTATTCCCCGCCTTGATGACATGTTGGACATGATGGCAGGTGCCACTATCTTTTCGAAGATCGATCTTAAGAGTGGCTACTATCAGGTGAGGATTAGGCCAGGTGATGAGTGGAAGACCGCATTTAAGACCAAGGACGGTCTATATGAGTGGTTGGTCATGCCTTTTGGGTTGACCAATGCCCCTAGCACTTTCATGCGGCTCATGACTCAGGTCCTTCGACCTTTCATTGGAGTCTTTGTAGTGGTGTATTTTGATGATATCCTTATCTATAGCCACACCACAGGGGACCACTTAGACCACCTTCGGCAGGTCTGTCTACTTCTTCGGCGAGAGCAGCTTTTTGCGAAACCACAGAAGTGTGCCTTCATGAGACCTCAGCTTACCTTCTTGGATTTCATTGTGTCTAGTACGGGGGGCTCCGCCGATCCGGAGAAGGTCCGTGCCATTGTTGAGTGGCCGGAACCCCGTACCGTTCATGATGTCCGCAGCTTTCATGGTCTTGCGACGTTCTATCGTCGCTTCATCCGCGGATTTAGCTCCGTCACCGCCCCGATCACGGATTGTATCCGAAAGGGCCCATTTGTATGGACGAAGGCTGCATCTGCCGCCTTCAGGGACATCAAGGAGCGCATGACCCAGACGCCTATCCTTCGATTGCCTGACTTCTCGAAGGTGTTTGAGGTCTCTTGTGATGCGTCGGGTGTTGGGATAGGAGGAGTTTTGAGTCAGGAGTCCCACCCGATCGCATATTTCAGCGAGAAGCTGAATGACGCGAAACTATGATATTCCACATATGATAAAGAATTCAACGCAGTTGTTCATGCTCTTAGGCATTGGAGGCACTATCTTTTACATCAGGAGTTTGTCCTATACTCTGATCACGAGGCATTGAGGTATCTCCACTCCCAAAAGAAGCTGAACTCGCGTCACAGTCGTTGGGTCGAGTATCTCCAGCAGTTCACCTTTGTGCTTAAACATAAGGCTGGAGTGGAGAACAAGGTGGCTGATGCCTTGAGTCGGCGAGCATGTTTGCTTACCACCATGAGCGCCGAGGTCATAGGGTTAGAGAAGATGAAGGAGGCCTATATTGATTGTCCTGACTTCGGTCAGATTTTTACCACCCTCCAGGCCGGACCCTCGAGAGACCTTGATGAGTATGTGCTTCAGGAGGGTTACCTCTTTCGAGGTAGCAGGCTATGTGTTCCCCGAACTTCGGTTCGAGATTTCTTAGTGTGGGAACTACATACGGGAGGTCTAGCCGGCCACTTTGGTCGGAACAAGACTATTGAGGCAGTGGAGCATCGATTTTATTGACCGAGCTTGAAGCGCGATGTTGCTAACATCGTGGCTCAGTGCCGTACCTATGCTACGGCCAAGATGAAGAAGTAAAGCTCCAGCCTTTATACGCCTCTTCCCGTACCTGATGCCCCATGGCAGGATGTTAGCATGGACTTTATTTTGGGATTGCCACGTACCTCCAGGAAGCATTATTCGGTCTATGTGGTGGTTGACCGTTTTTCAAAGATGGCCCTCTTTATTCCTTGCTCGAAGACTTCGGATGCTTCAAGGGTAGCCCGCCTTTTCCTTACGCATGTGGTGTGCAAGTTCGGGTTGCCTCGCACTATAGTGTCTGACCGTGATGTTAGATTCACTTCCTACTTCTGAAAGACACTATGGCATATGATGGGTACTCACCTCAAGTTTTCTACTGCATATCATCCCCAGACAGATGGTCAGACCGAGGTGGTCAATAGGAGTCTGGGTGATCTTTTGAGGTGTCTTGTTAGGGACCGCATTGGGGATTGGGATCTCATTCTACCCATGGCTGAGTTTGCATATAATGATTCGGTGAATAGGTCTACCGGCATGAGCCCATTTGAGGTTGTCACAGGTCGTAGGCTTAGGAAACCCGTTGACCTTGTCCCCATACCTATCCATGCTAGAGTGTCGGAGTCAGCCGAGTCGTTTGCTAGGCATATTAGGAGTTTGCATGACGACATCCATCGTCACATTGAGGCCAGCAATGCACGGTACAAGGAGTTAGTCGATGCCCACCGACACCACCGAGAGTTCCACGAGGGCGAATACGTCATGATTAGGGTAAGACCTGAACGGTTTCCCTCTGGAACCGTTAAGAAGTTGCAAGCTCGCGGAGCCGGTCCATTCAGAGTGTTGAAACACGTTGGATCCAATGCGTACGTTGTGGACTTGCCCGAGGAATATGGTATTAGCTCTACTTTTAATGTATCGGATCTAGTTGCATATAGGGACCCAGCGGTGATCCCTAGTGAGCCTTTCGAGCCATCTCCTCCCCTTGAGAGTGATCCCACACCTGAGTGTCTACCTCCAGCCCCATTGTTACGGCAACATGAGCATATAGATCATATACTGGATGAGCAGGTGACAGTTACCAGGAGTGGATCCTACCCGCGCTACCTAGTGCGATGGAGAGGACGGCCCGCTACCGAGGACACATGGATCACACATGGCGAGTTGCAGCAGATTGATCCGGACCTTCTGGAGCGATACAGGAGCGATGCAGACCCTTACTCGACAGGGTCGAGTTTCTCCCACCCGGGGAGAATTGGTGCGGACACCCGAGCAGTTGAGCGGCGTGATACGCCGAGCCACCGGTACCGCACACGGAGTACGACTCGAGCCACCTCAGCGTCCATCTGGCTCGGAGACAGCCTGGAGACTCCGCCTTGAGCCTCCCCATTTATCATATTTAGTTAGACTTTATGTGTGTGTAATTTGTGTTTATTTCGTTGTATTCGGTTTGCTATTTTGATTGTAAGAGGGGCTTATGTGCAATTTGGACCCCGTGGGCCCCACGGGCCCCCCAGGCCCCATCCCATTGAGCCACCTCAGCCTAGGGTCCCATGTGGGGTCAGTCAACCTTCCAGATGGAGGCTTCTAGAAGGGTGGGCCAAGTGGGGGACAAGTGGCTTGGAAAGTCCACATTTTGGCCACCCACCCCACCTGCCATGTCAAGCTTGTTCCCTCTAGTCAATGGTGCGCCCCTCCCCTTGTTTTTTTATTGTAAATTTTGTGTGTTGATCACACTCAATCCCAGCCATCTATTCCCCTCCCCTAGATCCAGTGGTTGAGGATGGATGTGATATGTCACATATAAAATGTTGTATTTTCTCATTTTAGTGGAATTAATGCCATTTTGAACTTGAAAATTGTTGGAGCATGGCCTAGGCCGCCCCCTTCCTCTCTCCCTCTCCCCCTTGGATGCTGTGAAGGCTTCCATTATGAGGTGTGACTCCTCGTGTATCGGTTCCGACGATCGCCGCCGCCGCCACGAGCCGCTACCGCACCGCCATCGCCATCAACGGAGTTCTACCTGCGCAGTACCACAGCCGCTTGTTCGAAATTCACAGGTCTTCCCCGAGCTCATTTGGCTACCAAATTTGGAGTTCCTGGGATGTTCCTATCCACCCACAAAAATCAGGCTAGCATTCAGATCACGTTTCCTATTTTTTGATTTTCTTCCACTCTTCCATTTCGGTTCTGCCAGAGTTCTGTCTAGGTTCACCTCCATCCTGAGTTTCATGTCTTAGATCCACTTTTTGATTTTTGTTAGTTCACCCAATTTTACTGGGGGTTCCATCCATCCACCCCTTCATCCACAATTTTTCTCCATTTTTGATTCGCCCATTTCATATTTTCTAAAAATCATTCTCAGACCCATCTACAGTTCTGTCCACCTGTTCCCAGATCCGACCACTAGTCACCCCAAAAATCATAACCAATCTCCGCCTTCTCCAAATCAAATTCTAAAAATAGTCCCAGTTCCACGGTTTGATTACCTACAACTTTTAAGATGAGCTCGAAGTCTGAATCCAACTGTACGTAGGTGGTCAATGGCCATTTATAGGAAACTGATATGCTGATCTGAGATTTCGGGAGCTGTGGAGCAGAGAATTGAAAAATAGTTAAAGCCCAGGTCCGCGCAGGTTCAGAAGAGTCCACTGACCCTAGATTAAAGGATTTCGAATCCTCTTTCCAACGGTGCTGGTTTCGTCGCATTCCGGCGACGGGGCTGATCGCAGCGGCCGTTTTCGCCGGAGAGCGCGCTGCTGAAACAGCAACATCAGCTCGTGGACAGCATCCTCTCCACTTGGGAACCGGGGCACCCGGCCTCCGATGAGTGTCGCCGGCTGACCGCTGTCCAGGGAAGCGTGCTGCCAGGGGTCCCCATTACAGTGGGACCCACCCCGCCAGATCTGGAGGACAGGACAGCGTGTGGGCCCCACAGCCCATTGATTTCGCCGTCCGAAAAGCACGAGAAAGCGGAGTTCGGCGCGTCGAGATGACATCAAGATGCTGCCCGTCAACCTGATTTGCGTGATCCCCGGGGACCACATGTGACCTTTTACCTCCCTGCGTGGAGTGGGTCGAATCTCTTTGTACCGCTGTGAATTATGTTAACCGGGGTTCCGTAAGTCAGCCGGGGTGTCTTCGCCACGCCGGGTGCGTGGAGGTAAAGGTCTTAACTCCTTGGCGTTACATTGCTTGGCTAGTATATGGTCTTAGGCCACTACCGAGAGTGTAGGTACTAGCCCGTGTGTCCATGTCACCGTTGTGAGAGTGAGAGTGACCCGTCCCGCGACTCGATCCGAGTCCGGAAGTTGAGTCGGACTACCCTTGACCTCTGTCGGTTCCTTAACCGCGCACGGTCCGCGCTTTCCCTCGCTTGGGACGACGAGTGAGCTTCCACTTCTGTTAGCGACGTTTCGCCACTAGGAGCTCGTAGTGTCGGGCTTAGTGTCTCCCTGGTGTGTGTTGCTGGTTGCGTCCACATCTAGAGTCTGAGGTCCACCCCACATAGAGTCGCCTCCCGTGTCCGTCCCGCATCAATTGCTCTCCCCTGAATATGATATTATGGTTAGCAGGCGGCTGACGCACCCATTTCTGGCTTGATCGGGTTGCATAAGCATCATTTGCAACTTCGGCCTTGCTCCCTGGAGAGGGGGATTTTTGTTGCCCATTTAAGAGCGGCCAAACTAGGTCCAGCGAGACCCAACGAGGCCCAGCTCATCTAAAGTGATAGCCCCGTAGGGCCCACTTAGCATAAAAATCCCAATAAGTTTGCTCGGGATCAAGCCCTTCCTAGGCTGCCATTAGGCTCGGAAGGTCGAGCCTCGGTCCGGTCGAAGGAAGACCTAAGCCCGACCTATCCCCTTCGCTGGGATAAAGGCTAGCGCCTAGCGCCCACTCTGACTGAGCTTCGCCCGAGCTATGCCTATCACCCAGACAGGGTCGGCATTTTCTGTGCTGGGGTCGGTCGACAATTCCTTATCCACACTACCATTGAGATCCCCTTCTATGTAGGAGATTACAAGGATAATGGGACCCACGACTCCTCAAGGCTATCAAGAGCCCACGATGAGGACGTAAAGAGCCCACGTCAGGGACATAACCCCCGCCTGAAACTCCTCAGCTTACGGGACTCATGGGACCGGCACACTATTTAAACCTGGGACTCCCTCCAACGAAAAGGGGAAAACCTGGGGCGCGCCGTCTGAACCCAGAGACCGAAGTCCCTGGGGAACACCAAGACATTCCCCCCAGCCCCACGGAGCAGCGACAGTCAGAATTATCCCTCCGACTGCGAGAGTTCGAGAGGCGCTTCGTAGAATAGGAGCGCGCCCTACGCACCTTGCAGAAGGTCTCTCCAGCGGAGGATGAGGAGAAATCCCCGTTCTCCGACTACATCTTGAAGGCAGAGGTATCTCCCAGAACCTACATTCCGACCTTTAAGTCTTACGACGGTCAGGGTGACCCGGCCGACCACTTCGAAAGCTTCGACACCCTGATGACCCTTCATAGAGTGTCCGACGTCATCAAGTGCCGAGCCTTTGTGACCACCCTGGTCCAAGGTTCCCAAGCATGGTTCCGGGCCCTCGCCCTCGGATCCATCCGGGACTTCAAGCAATTCGGGCGAGTGTTTAAGGAGAGTTTCGCCGGCAGCGGCCCCCCAAGGTTGGTAGCCAGGCTATTAGCTCTCAAACAGGAGCAGGGGGAGAGACTCCGGGCTTATATCTTATGATTTAAGTCGGTAGCCCTGAGGATCCCCCACCTGGATGTTGCCTCGGCCATAATCGCACAGACCAGGGGCACCCGCGACGAGAACCTCCACCGCGAACTTGTCCTCCACCCTCCCTCGACCCTTGCTGAGCTAGTGACTCTGGCTTTGCGCCACGCTGAGTGCGAAGAAGTCCTCAGCACATGCTGAGGCGCAACCGGCTCAGGTCGGGAGGGGGACAAGAAGCGAGCACCCGAGCCAAGCTCGGGCCCAGGAAAAAGGCAGAACCGAGACGGGGAGTGCAAAGAACCATCCTGGAAGTACGAGCGGTACACTCCCTTAACCGCTCCGGTGTACAAGATCTATGAAGACATCAAAGGTTCGGGCCTCCTCCGCCAACCCGAGCCGATGAGGTCGAAGAGCCGCAATTGCAGCAAGCATTGCCTGTTCCATAGTGACCACGGGCATCATACTGGCGATTGCCACCAGCTCCAGGATGAGTTCGAGCGCCTCGTCCGCCAGGGACACCTATCCCGGTTCGTTGCCGAGCAGAAGGAAGACCGAGGTGCCCCAGAGGAGATCGACAACGCCCCTCATGGGGTGCACATCAACGTCATCGCTGAAGGAGCTGCATCAGGAGGAGATAGTAGCCGAGGAAGGAAGCGTCACGCTGAGTGGGCAAGCCGAGCCACTAAGCCTCCCAAGGCCCCGCCGAGTGAGCCACAGGTCATAGCCTTCTCCGAGCAAGACCTGGAAGGGCTGACCACCCCGCATGACGACACCCTAGTTATTTCGGCTACGATAAACTATTGTAACGTTGATAAGATTCTAGTTGACAATGGAAGCACCCCTGATGTATTATTTTATGAGTGTTTTCTTAAGATGGGGGAGAATCCGTCTAAACTCTGCCCGATCCGTACCCCCCTTTGTGGGTTCAATGGCCATGCCACTTATCCCGAGGGAGCACTAAGCCTACCGATTACTCTTGGCTCCCCACCCAAAACCATTACGGTTATGGTGGACTTCATAGTGATTAAGGGTATGATGGCATACAATGCAATCTTTGGCCGAGGGATCCTTAGCTGGACGAAAGCGGTGCCCTCTACCTACCACCAAAAGATGAAGTTCCCCACTAAGCACGGGGTGGGGGAAGTCCGGGGTAACCAGGCATTGGCTAGAAAGTGTTGTAATATCTCGGTTGAAGCCACAAGGCCGGACGGGAAAAGTAAGTGATGGGAATCAAGCAAGTTGCCAGGCCGAAGCAAATCAAGGAAGCTGCCTGGCCCAGGGATGAACGTGCTACCCTTGGGTAGCGTGACCTGGAGAAGGTGCCAGTCAACCCCAGCGTGATCTCAGACAGAGACGCAACTGGTGACGGTCCAACTTCCCGACGTCGAAACTCCCAAAAGTCTTCGATGTTCATCCTTTTTCATGGTTGTAATCAATGTGCTAGCATCGTTTTGTCTTCCCCCTCCCCCATATATGTATCCCATTCCGTTTGATCAAAAACAAGCAATGAATCTATGAGAGTTTGATTGAGTGTAGCCATGGCTATCTTCCCCAATCTTTGGAAAACCCCTTCATCCTTCCCTCTCCGGGTGCGAGGCCCAATTCTCTTGCCCTGATCCTCTCTCTTTCCCCTTCAATGGAGGATGATTGAAGCCCCGGATGCATCGGCTCTGAGATGGGGTCGAGTGTGACCCTTCATCCTTCCCTCTCCGGGTACAAGGCCCAATTCTCTTGCCCTGATCCTCTCTCTTTCCCCTTCAATGGAGGATGATCGAAGCCCCGGATGCATCGGCTCTGAGATGGGGTCGAGTGTGAGGCTCCATTCGGATCGTTGTTCTTCTTCCACCAACGTTCGCCTTCCCTCACCACCGCCAAAGATGCTGCTAAGGTCAGGAAGGAGCTCGGCTGCACCGTCCCTACGAAGGGTTCGGGTGAGAGGCCCCAGCCAAGCTTCCTCACGGCCCTAGCATCATCTACATCCACCTTCCTTCCCTCACCGCTCACCCCACATCCACCTTCGCCAAAGTTATCCTAGTTAGTATTAGGTTGGTTTGATTTCTGTTGTAGCATTCCCCGTGTGTTACCCACCATCCTATGTGCTTTCCCTTGTGTTTTGAACCCCCAAAGTTATCTACGAGACGCCGAATCAAAGAGCCGTCATCCCGGGTTGCTGTCTATGAACGTGCATGGACGATATGGCGCGTTCTTCAGAAGGCGCCAAGAAGGTATAGCGCGACCAGGGCAGAAAGAAGGTGACCCCGTACTTCTATCCCGCATCAAATGGTATTAGAGCTTAGGGAACCGGGCTGTTCTAACAGACTGGGATCTTGAGCTACGAGGTTCGAGGAAGAACCTTCCCAAGTGGAGGGGATTTGATGGGAATCAAGCAAGCTGCCAGGCCGAAGCAAATCGAGGAAGTTGCCAGGCCCAGAAATGAACGCGCTACCCTTGGGTAGCGCGACCTGGAGAAGGTGCCAGTCAACCATAGTGCGATCTTAGACAGAGACGCAGCTGGTGACGGTCCAACTTCCCGACGCTGGAACTCCCAAAAGTCTTCGATGTTCATCGTTTTCCATGGTTGTAATCAATGTGCTAGCGTCATTTTGTCTTCCCCTTCCCCTATATATGTATCCCATTCCGTTTGATCAAAAACAAGTAATGAATCTATGAGAGTTTGATTGAGTGTAGCCATGGCTCTCTTCCCCAATCTTTGGAAAACCCCTTCATCCTTCCCTCTCCGGGTGCGAGGCCCAATTCTCTTGCCCTGATCCTCCCTCTTTCCCCTTCAATGGAGGATGATCGAAGCCCCGGATGCATCGGCTTTGAGACGGGGTCGAGTGTGAGGCTCCATTCGGATCGTCGTTCTTCTTCCACCAACATTCGCCTTCCCTCACCACTGCCAAAGATGCTGCTAAGGTCAGGAAGGAGCTCGGCTGCACCGTCCCTGCGAAGGGTTCGGGTGAGAGGTCCCAGCCAAGCTTCCTCACGGCCCTAGCATCATCTACATCCACCTTCCTTCCCTCGCTGCTCACCCCACATCCACCTTCACCAAAGTTATACTAGTTAGTATTAGGTTGGTTTGATTTCCGTTTTAGTATTCCCCGTGTGTTACCCACGGTCCTGTGTGCTTTCCCCTTGTGTTTTGAACCCCCAAAGTTATCTACGAGACACCGAATCGAAGAGCCGTCATCCCGGGCTGCTGTCTGTGAACGCGCATGGACGATATGGCACTTTCTTCAGATGGTGCCAGGAAGGTATAGCGTGACCAGGGCAGAAAAAAGGTGACCCCATACTTCTGTCCCGCATCAGTAAGGGCCCCGGGGAAATCAAGGAAAAACCCGCAACATCTGAGCCTGGAGGCGAGTTGCTAACGGTTTTCCTAAATGATGACCCGACCCTAGGAGTAAAGATTGGAGCCGACCTACCATCCGAAGTTCAGCAGTAATATAAAGAATTTCTTTTTGGGTATATCTGAGTCTTTGCATGGTCTGATGATCAACTCCCCGGGATACCGGGAGAGACGATAATGCATAAACTCAACCTCGACCCAACCGTGAAGCCCATACAACAACGCAGAAGGAAGCATGCCCACGAGAAGCAGAGGATCATCAAGGAGCAAGTCACCAAGGGGCAGAAGACTGATCTTTTTAGATCGGTCCTATACCCGACGTGGCTGGCCAACGTCGTCCTGGTTCCAAAAGCTTCGGGGAAGTGGCGAATGTGCGTGGACTTCACCAACTTTAACAAAGCTACACCAAAAGACTACTATCCGTTACCAAGTATCGACCAACTGGTTGACTCAACCTCGGGCAACGAGATACTCAGTTTCCTAGACGCCTACTCAGGTTACCACCAGATCAGAATGAATCCAGAAGATATTGAGAAGACCGCCTTCATCACCGGCTTCGGCGTCTACTGCTACACCCGGATGCCCTACGGGCTGAAGAACGCTGGAGCCACATACCAGAGGCTGGTCAACAACATGTTCGAGAGACAGCTCGGCCGGAACGTCAAGGCCTATATTGACGACATGCTCATCAAGACCCCCCGGGCCGAGGACCACTTCGCCGACCTAGCTGAGACCTTCGATACTCTCCTGAGGTACAATATGAAGCTCCACCCCACCAAGTGTGCCTTCGGAGTAAGGTCCGGGAAATTCTTGGGTTTTTTGGTGACCCAGCAGGGGATCGAGGCCAACCTCGACAAGGTCCAGGCCATCCTGGACATGCGACCCCCCACCTGCATCAAGGACGTTCAACGCCTTACTGGGCGCATTGCTGTGCTCAACTGCAAATCCTGTCCCGTGCGGCTGAACGATGCCTACCCTTCTTTAAACTATTATGAGGGCCCAAAATGGCATCTGCTACGTTCGCATGGTACGAGGAATGCCAAAGGCGTTCGCTGAGCTTAAGGAGTTCCTGGCTTCACCCCTTGTGCTATCCAAGCCCATCCCAGGTGAAGCCTTATATCTCTACCTCTCGGCAACTCCATCTACAGTTAGCTCGGTCCTGGTGAGAAATGACTCGGGAGTCGATAGACCAATCTACTACACCAGCAAGGTGCTTAACGAGGCCGAGAGAAGGTACCCCGCAACCGAGAGACTTGTGCTAGCGTTGGTTACCTCGGCCAAGTGCCTTCGACCCTACTTCCAAGGGCACCCCATCATTGTATTGACCGGTGAACCACTAAAGAGGATTCTCGCTCACCCTAAAGCGTCGGGGTGCCTCGTCAAATGGGCCATCATGCTCGGGGCCTACGATATATCGTACCGGCCTCGCTCGGCTATAAAAGGACAAGCGCTCACTGACTTCATCGCTGAGAGCACCGTCCCAACTGAAGAAAAATCTTCGTTCGCACCCGGGCCAACCTGGGAACTGTTCGTCGACGGATCCTCCAACTCGACCGGAAGCGGCGCTGGAATCCTCCTGAAGTCCCCCGAAGGAGCAGAGCTGTAATACGCCTTGAACTTCAACTTCCAGGCATCCAACAATGCCTCCGAGTACGAAGCCCTTATCTCGGGAGCTCGCATGGCCCAGCGGTTGGGGGCTGAGGGAGTCAGAATTCACACTGACTCCCAACTGGTCGCTAGCCAGGTCAACAATGATTATGAAGCTCGAGAAGAACCGATGGTCAAATTCCTCCTGCTGGTCAAAACCATGGCACATCAATTCAAAAGTTTCGAGGTAGTCCGAATAGCTCGGGAAGAAAACTCCCCAGCGGACGCCCTCTCTCGGCTGGCCACCTCTCTTGACTCGGAAGGTACTTGATTGGTCCTTCTCAAAGAGCTAGAACGATCGAGCATTGATTCGGAGCTCATGGCTGTTGACTCGGCCTCCCCGAGCGACTGGCGTACCCCCTACCTGTCGTGGCTCCAAGACTCCCAGGAGCCTCCTAACCCTCGGGAAGCTCGGAGATTGAAATACCAAGCTCAGCGATTCATCATTCTGGACGGCACATTGTACCGCAGATCCTTCTCCGATCCCCTCCTGAAGTGCATCAGTACGGACGAAGCTAGCCAAGCAATTCAAGAAGTTCACGAAGGTCTATGCGGAGTGCATCAAGGAGGAAGGTCTGTCACGCCCCGGGCCGATAGCAGCGGAACGTGTCGTTTGCTCGGAACGTGGCAGTTAAACAGTCGTGAATGATCAAGAGTAATCGCATAAGACCAAGATAATTTCGAACAACAATAGAATTTCATTTCTAATATGAATCTCTTACAAGAACTTGTTGTCCATCTTGGAGACTTCAACACAATGGAAAGGAAGATAAGGACATAATAACGGACGTTAGACAAAATAACTGAATAAGAGACGCCAAGCTGACTTAGCTAGACAACACTATCTAGACTCAGGAAAGACAAAAGACTCGGGTTCACTAGTTTCCGAAGCTCGCTTGCACACTTGTCCCGCCCGTGTGGGTCTCGGTCTTGCTAGCTACCTGCTTACCTGAAAATGTTGGAATAAAACGGAGTGAGCGAACGCTCAGTAGGAAATTATATCTCAAGCACTAGCAATGGGTTTAAGTAATTACAAGTTTTCACATGTTTATGCAATAGGGCTATGCATGTATAAATAACTGAGCAAGTGAAATAAACTGATCAATAGAATAACACGTCATGCAAAACATCCAAGCGAGTATTAATCAAGAAGTATTCATGAGAGACTTTATAGATTATTGGCTATTTCACGCAAGTACATTGCCCGTGTCGGGCCACACTAGTAAAGTCACGCAAGTCAAGTCACGCACGCAAGAAAAGAGAGATCGTGGAATGCCAAAGATCAAGATAAAGAGTACTCCGGTGCAATGCTAAACACCGTTATCATTAAAACTCCCATGGGCACTAGTACTTTCGGGCGCTCCTCCCAGGACCAGATCGGGCCCTATATGCACAGCATTCACGATAGATCTAGACATCCACGATAGTTTATAGCCAATAAGGAGTTCCAAGAACAAGCTTTAATTAGGATGATAAGATAAGATTTTCATGGAATTCAAGGGCAAGACACTTGAGTAAGGACATACTGGCGATAAAATCCACGCAAAGCATAGTAACCATGACGTCGATAAACTGGGTGGAATTGGGTTCCCTTAACTTAGGTACCATGACAAATCGATATGGACATTCTATATATAGAATTGAGGTCCACATGAACAGTATATCAAAGGTAAGATACCCTCATTCTTATCATAGAATTGAGGTTTTTACAAGACAACATGATATGGCATGATATCATCATTCCATTAAGAAATTCTCATGATATACTCTTTGTATAATCATAAGGTCGGTATACCATGTTTCTTTAGATTGACATGGCATTAATTGTGTAATGGGTTTTTAGGGTACAACCAGCTCAGTCGGCCTTGAGGGAATCCAAGGCTCGAGGAGTCTTACGGAGGTCTCTATGACTAACTCGCTAGTCCAAAGGAACGGAATGTCCAATGGAGAGCTTGTATGTCAATGAGAGTTGAGTGTGATCGATGAAACAACATGAAACATGGGACTATACTCACGGAGTGGAGAATAGTGCCGATATATATATTATATAACATATGAAACCATCGGTTAACAGAAACAGTGGAAAATCAGTTTTACAGTAAAATAATGACTTAATCATAGTCGTTTATCAAGTAATTAACGCCTAACAGAAGGGCGTTTACACATGTTTCCATTTTGTAGAATTTCAATATTTCATTAATTTATCTAAAACGCGCCCTGGTCAGGGTCGTTTGTTCAAGACTTGACGACTGCAGAAGCAGGCGTCTTATTATTTACATATTTGACAGAATATAAATAATTTTCAGGATTTATCCAAAACACGCCCTGGGCAGGGGCGTTACTCATTAATTCAATTTTTTACAGAATATATATTTTCAGAATTTTTAACATATACGCGCCCTAGGAAGGGGCGTTTCTTTTCAATTTACGCCCTACGGTGGGGCGTTAACATGTGGAAAACGACTTGGTCCAGGTCGTTACTTAAAGTTTCTGCAGGAAATTTTAAGGGCAGTAATAATTTCAGCATGCAGGAATTTCATGGGGGAGAATATACCATGAACGAACAGTCATGACAGTAAAATCAATGGATTGGGAGATATGGGATCATGCATTAATGTAAATCATGATTTCATATAGAATCAGTTCTTAACAGGGTTAATTAATGATTAACTGAAATTAACGCCTGGGTACAGGGCGTCAAATATTAAATTGACGACCTGGGAAGGGTCGTTTCATGTGAATTAGCGCCCTTGACAGGGGCGTCTCTTTCAAAATATTGCAGAAACGTATTAAAACTATAATAAACCATATGCATGTCATGCTTATATATATGTATATCTTGCATTAATTTTGTTCGGGCTACCATAACTTGAGAAAACCTACCTTTATAATGGACGTGGAGATAACCGTGAAGGGGTCTGTGAGAAGGATCTACCCTCTGTTTAGAACAGGGACTCGGAACGCGTTGCTATCGGATGATGGCTTTGATGAAGAGGCTTCTACTGCAGCTTTCCTATAAGAGAAACGAAGAAACTGTATCAGTTTCTTTGAAATCTGATCATCACGTCAAAAGTGAAGAAAAGATCTTTTCACCCGGATGAAAGGGCTCTGTTATTCTTCAGATCGTAGGGGCTTCTTAACCTGTAAGAAGAGAGATAGATGAAGAACATTAGTTCTTCACATACTACGTTCGTAATGAAAGAAACAGAAGAAGAAAAATAGAAGAACTTGATGTTCTTCACGTACCTGTGAAGTTCGATTGGTCAAATAGGCTTAGGGTTTAGATCGAACGATTATTTATAGGATTTTGGTATTTCTAATAGGGGTAGTGTTTGAGTGAGGGTAATATATCCCTATTAGAGTCCTTGCCCTAGTAAACACTTACTAGATTAACATAATCCTTCCCTGGATAAGCTCCTGGGTCGAACGGTTCACGAATGGAATTAACGACTTTGGTCAGGTCGTCGATTCTTGAATTGACGACCTGCTTCAGGTCGTTTCTTAATAAGCGCCTTGTGTAAGGGCGTTCTTTTCTTTAAAACACGCCCAAGATTGGGGCGTTTCTTGGCCTTACCCTTTTTTGACGTTGGAATTTGACGCCGCGTAGTGAGGGCGTCACTTCTTGAATAACGCCTTTGATAGAGGCGTTTAGTATTAAATTAACGCCTTACTGAGAGGCGTTATTTGCATCTTGGGTTTTATTCCTCCATTTAACCCTCTTCTTATTATCTGTATTATATATATTTTTTAATTCATTTCAAATATTCATTTATCAGGGTTGCTACACCCTCCCCCACTTAAAAGAATTTGGTCCCCAAATTCACATTATCTTTTACTTACAATGGGGGACTACTATAAAGCGTAACAGAAATGTAGATATATCGAGTGGTATAGAATTAATTAGGGCTTAAGGGTGAGGGGTATCTTCCGCAACTTTCCCTCTGGCAAGTTTGGTAAAATTCTGAACTCCTTTTGGAGGCTTCTTGGGGCATTCCGCTATCTTGTGATCTAACTTCCCGCAACGCAGACATGCTCCCGAACTCCACCAACACTCCTTCATTTTGTGACCATATCTTCCACAAGATTTACACTTATCTTGCGGGCGATCCGCCGAAGTTTCCCTCTTATTACACTTATTACACTTCTTACATTTCTGGCATTTATTACACCTTTGTGAAATATCTTCCTCATTTATTCTTTTCTTGGTAACGGCAAAACTTTCGGAGTTATTTGTTTGATCTTTCCCGTCAACTCTTTCTTTTTCTTCCACTACTTTCTCTAGTTCTTGAACTCTCCTGACAAGGCTCGCGTAAACTTGGACATCCACCAAGATCATTTCATGAACAAGGCTCGGCTTAGAGGCTTCCATTTTATCTAGGTTCCTGCAAGGATGAGTGGAGGGATAATTTATTGACTCAAGATTTAGTGTTAATGAAATGTAAATACTTTATCTTTCTTTTATAACTTTAACCCCAAGTTCTACCCATCTCTCACGGAATTCCTATAGGACGACTGACAAGGATACTCAACCTATAACCTGGATTTAACAATCTAAGGATTTTGAAAGTGGAAACTCTAATATAACTGACAAGGATACTTGACCTATCATTGAAACTTTAACGATTGTGAAAGTTGAAGCTATGATATGACCCACAAGGATAACCTATCCTTAGGACCAAATTACTGGAGGATATGAAAGCTGAAGCTCTGATATGACAGACAAGGATACTTAACCTGGAGGATATGAAAGTCGAAGCTCTGATATGACAGATAAGGATACTTAACCTGGAGGATATGAAAGCCGAAGCTCTGATATGACAGACAAGGATACTTAACCTATAACCTGGTTTCAACAACCTAAGGATTTTGGAAAGTTGAATCCAAATATGACCGACAGGGATACCGGACCTATCACGGAAACTTAACGATTGCGACAACCAAAGCTATGATATGACTAACAAGGATATCTGACCTATCACTGAAACCTAATAACTTGAGGATGTAAAAGCTGAAGCTCTAATATGGTTGATAAGGATGACCTATCCTTGGGACTTAATAACCAGAGGATATAACAACTGGAGGATAGGAAAGCCAAAGCTCTGATATGGCTTAATAACTGGAGGATATGACAACTGGAGGATAGGAAAGCCGAAGCTCTGATAGGATCCATAAACAACCTAAGAACTGGAGGATATGAAAGCCGAAGCTCTGATACCACCTCTGTCACGCCCCGGGCCGATAGCAGCGGAACGTGTCGTTTGCTCGGAACCTGGCAGTTAAACAGTCGTGAATGATCAAGAGTAATCGCATAAGACCAAGATAATTTCGAACAACAATAGAATTTCATTTCTAATATGAATCTCTTACAAGAACTTGTTGTCCATCTTGGAGACTTCAACACAATGGAAAGGAAGATAAGGACATAATAACGGACGTTAGACAAAATAACTGAATAAGAGACGCCAAGCTGACTTAGCTAGACAACACTATCTAGACTCAGGAAAGATAAAAGACTCGGGTTCACTAGTTTCCGAAGCTCGCTTGCACACTTGTCCCGCCCGTGTGGGTCTCGGTCTTGCTAGCTACCTGCTTACCTGAAAATGTTGGAATAAAACGGATTGAGCGAACGCTCAGTAGGAAATTATATCTCAAGCACTAGCAATGGGTTTAAGTAATTACAAGTTTTCACATGTTTATGCAATAGGGCTATGCATGTATAAATAACTGAGTAAGTGAAATAAACTGATCAATAAGTGAAATAAACTGATCAATAGAATAACACGTCGTGCAAAACATCCAAGCGAGTATTAATCAAGAAGTATTCATGAGAGACTTTATAGATTATTGGCTATTTCACGCAAGTACATTGCCCGTGTCGGGCCACGCTAGTAAAGTCACGCAAGTCAAGTCACGCACGCAAGAAAAGAGAGATCGTGGAATGCCAAAGATCAAGATAAAGAGTACTCCGGTGCAATGCTAGACACCGTTATCATTAAAACTCCCATGGGCACTAGTACTTTCGGGCGCTCCTCCCAGGACCAGATCGGGCCCTATATGCACAGCATTCACGATAGATCTAGACATCCACGATAGTTTATAGCCAATAAGGAGTTCCAAGAACAAGCTTTAATTAGGATGATAAGATAAGATTTTCATGGAATTCAAGGGCAAGACACTTGAGTAAGGACATACTGGCGATAAAATCCACGCAAAGCATAGTAACCATGACGTCGATAAACTGGGTGGAATTGGGTTCCCTTAACTTAGGTACCATGACAAATCGATATGGACATTCTATATATAGAATTGAGGTCCACATGAACAGTATATCAAAGGTAAGATACCCTCATTCTTATCATAGAATTGAGGTTTTTACAAGGACAACATGATATGGCATGATATCATCATTCCATTAAGAAATTCTCATGATATACTCTTTGTATAATCATAAGGGTCGGTATACCATGTTTCTTTAGATTGACATGGCATTAATTGTGTAATGGGTTTTTAGGGTACAACCAGCTCAGTCGGCCTTGAGGGAATCCAAGGCTCGAGGAGTCTTACAGAGGTCTCTATGACTAACTCGCTAGTCCAAAGGAACGGAATGTCCAATGGAGAGCTTGTATGTCAATGAGAGTTGAGTGTGATCGATGAAACAACATGAAACATGGGACTATACTCACGGAGTGGAGAATAGTGCCGATATATATATTATATAACATATGAAACCATCGGTTAACAGAAACAGTGGAAAATCAGTTTTACAGTAAAATAATGACTTAATCATAGTCGTTTATCAAGTAATTAACGCCTAACAGAAGGGCGTTTACACATGTTTCCATTTTGTAGAATTTCAATATTTCATTAATTTATCTAAAACGCGCCCTGGTCAGGGTCGTTTGTTCAAGACTTGACGACTGCAGAAGCAGGCGTCTTATTATTTACATATTTGACAGAATATAAATAATTTTCAGGATTTATCCAAAACACGCCCTGGGTAGGGGCGTTACTCATTAATTCAATTTTTTACAGAATATATATTTTCAGAATTTTTAACATATACGCGCCCTAGGAAGGGGCGTTTCTTTTCAATTTACGCCCTACGGTGGGGCGTTAACATGTGGAAAACGACTTGGTCCAGGTCGTTACTTAAAGTTTCTGCAGGAAATTTTAAGGGCAGTAATAATTTCAGCATGCAGGAATTTCATGGGGGAGAATATACCATGAACGAACAGTCATGACAGTAAAATCAATGGATTGGGAGATATGGGATCATGCATTAATGTAAATCATGATTTCATATAGAATCAGTTCTTAACAGGGTTAATTAATGATTAACTGAAATTAACGCCTAGGTACAGGGCGTCAAATATTAAATTGACGACCTGGGAAGGGTCGTTTCATGTGAATTAGCGCCCTTGACAGGGGCGTCTCTTTCAAAATATTGCAGAAACGTATTAAAACTATAATAAACCATATGCATGTCATGCTTATATATATGTATATCTTGCATTAATTTTGTTCGGGCTACCATAACTTGAGAAAACCTACCTTTATAATGGACATGGAGATAACCGTGAAGGGGTCTGTGAGAAGGATCTACCCTCTGTTTAGAACAGGGACTCGGAACGCGTTGCTATCGGATGATGGCTTTGATGAAGAGGCTTCTACTGCAGCTTTCCTATAAGAGAAACGAAAAAACTGTATCAATTTCTTTGAAATCTGATCATCACGTCAAAAGTGAAGAAAAGATCTTTTCACCCGGATGAAAGGGCTCTGTTATTCTTCAGATCGTAGGGGCTTCTTAACCTGTAAGAAGAGAGATAGATGAAGAACATTAGTTCTTCACATACTACGTTCGTAATGAAAGAAACAGAAGAAGAAAAATAGAAGAACTTGATGTTCTTCACGTACCTGTGAAGTTCGATTGGTCAAATAGGTTTAGGGTTTAGATCGAACGATTATTTATAGGATTTTGGTATTTCTAATAGGGGTAGTGTTTGAGTGAGGGTAATATATCCCTATTAGAGTCCTTGCCCTAGTAAACACTTACTAGATTAACATAATCCTTCCCTGGATAAGCTCCTGGGTCGAACGGTTCACGAATGGAATTAATGACTTTGGTCAGGTCGTCGATTCTTGAATTGACGACCTGCTTCAGGTCGTTTCTTAATAAGCGCCTTGTGTAAGGGCATTCTTTTCTTTAAAACACGCCCAAGATTGGGGCGTTTCTTGGCCTTACCCTTTTTTGACGTTAGAATTTGACGCCGCGTAGTGAGGGCGTCACTTCTTGAATAACGCCTTTGATAGAGGCGTTTAGTATTAAATTAACGCCTTACTGAGAGGCGTTATTTGCATCTTGGGTTTTATTCCTCCATTTAACCCTCTTCTTATTATCTGTATTATATATATATTTTAATTCATTTCAAATATTTATTTATCAGGGTTGCTACAAGGTCTCTCGCCCGGATCCTGCTTCGGCAAGGTTACTGTTGGCCCACTCTACAGCGTGACTGCTCGACCTACGTGCAATAGTGTGATCGATGTCAGCGATTCGACCACTTAGTCCATCAGCCAGCAACGGAGCTCGCCACCCTAGTCGAGCCTTATCCTTTCGCTTGGTGGGGAATCGACATCCTTGGGCCGTTCCCTACGGCTCAGGCTCAGAAGAAGTTTGTCATCGTCGCCATCGACTACTTCACCAAGTGGATCGAGGCCGAAGCTACAACTAGGATCACCGAGACAGTCGTGTGGAGTTTCGTCTGGAAATCGATCATATGTCGCTATGGCATCCCCCGGGTGATAGTGAGCGACAATGGTCGGCAATTTGATTCTTGTTATTTCTGAGGCAGATGTGCCGACCTAAACATTCGCAATCACTTCACTTCGGTCGCCCACCCTCAGGCTAATAGGCTGGTCGAAAATGCCAATAAGACTATCTTAAAAGGCATCAAGAGTATGCTCGGTAAAGCCAAGGGCAGCTGGCTCGAGGAATTACTGAGCGTACTTTGGTCGCACAGAACGACTCCCAGAACGGCAACCGGTGAGAGTCCCTTTCAGCTAGTATACGGCACTGAGGTCGTGATCCCGTTGGAGGTTGGCAATCCCTCCCTACGAGTCATCTGCTTCTCGCCCGAGGCAAACAACCAAAAATTGCTCGAAAACCTCGACCTAGCAGATGAAGTCCGAGAGATCGCCAGCATCCGACCAACAGAGTATCAATGCTGTCTCACTCGATACTACAACACCAAGGTTCGAGATAGACACTTCCAGCCAGGAGACTTCATTCTTAGAAAAGCCGAAGCCTCTCGACCACTTGAGGCGGCGGGTAAGCTATCCCCTAATTGGGAAGGCCCCTACCGAGTGGTCAAGACGCTCGAGAAAGGAGCATATCGGCTATCTACTATGGAAGGAGAACTGGTGCGGACACCAGAGCACACGAGCAACACGAGTCAGTGAGCCACCGGTACCGTATACGGAGCACCACCCGAGCCACTTCGGCGTCCATCTGGCTCGGAGACAGTCTGGAGATTCCCCCTTGAGTCTCGACATTTTTCACATTTACTGGGACTTTATTTGCGTGTAATGCATTTTTATTTATCTTTATTCGTTTTGTAATTTGGATTGTAATAAGGGTTTATATGTAAAATGGGACCACCCGGGTCCCACGGGCCCCCCACCCCTCCTCCCATTGATCCACCTCATCCCCAGGGCCCATGTGGGGTCAGTCAACATGTCAATTGTGGGCTTCTAGAAGGGTGCGCCAAGTGGGCTTGGAAGTCAAGGTTGGCCACCAACCTTAACCTCTTGGTCAAGGGGGCGCCCCCCTCTCACCATCACCCATTTTATTTTTTTTTGTAAAATGGTGTTAGAACTAATTAGTTCTACTCCTTTTTTTTTATTCCCCCAAACCCTAGATCTAGGGGTAGTTTGAGTCTTTTGGCATTTCATATAAATGCCTTGTATTTCCCATTTATGAAGAATTAATGCATAAGAATTCAGGAATTTTGTTGGAGCAAGCCTTGGCCGCCCCCAATCCCTCTCCTCTCTCCCCCTTCTGCAGCTGGGAAGGTTGCATTCTGGAGGTGTGAAGCCTCCCCTATCAGTTCTGGAGCTCGTCGTCGCCGCCACCGTGCCGCCACCGCACCGCCGTCGTGTTCGTCGAAATTCTGTCAATCGGGTGACAGCAGGTCCTTCCATGATTTTCTGCTCTCAGCCACGAACTCCTCTTGAGTTGGGATTTTCAGAGGATGTTCGAGAGGTTTCCACCACCTCTCAGAAAAATCAGTTTGGCCTCCAGAGCTCGTTTGATAATTTTCCATTTTCGTTCTTCATCTTTTTCCAGATCTGTCTGTTTTCAGTTTTGATTTCCACCCGCCCTGAGTTTCCAATCTTTGGACCACTCTTTGATTTTTCCTGGAGCTCCCAAATTTACTGGGAGTTCTGGTGAGGACACCTGAGTTAGAGATCGACGTGATGCAGCAGAGCGACATTCCAGATCGCGTAGCACTGTTCGGGACTCGTGGACTTCGCTATGGCTTGGATATGGCCTGGAGATCTAGCCAGGAGCTTTGGATCTTTTATTTACTTCATTCTGGATCTTTTGTAGGCCATTTTGAGGCCAATCATACTCCATTTGGACCTTATTAGGCTAATAGGGAGGTTAGTGGGCCACCTTGGTTCACTCTTCAAGCCCATTTGGGCTGGGCGCCTAGGAGAAAGCCCATACTGGGCCTTTTCCTCCTTGCTCCACTACCCAGGCCCGTTATCTGGGGATCCATTAGGGTTGGAGAAGGAGGAGGGCGCACCCACCCTTCCCACCTCATGGGAGGTGCGCCCCCCCCACCTTCCCTCCTTTCTTTTAGGAGGCAAGTGCGCCCCCTCCCCTATTTTGTAGGATTTGAACTTATTCCCGCCCCCCCCCCCCCCTTTTGTGTATTTCTTTTAGGCAAGTATCTAGGGTTTCCCTTCCCCCATATTTATATGTTGTATCTTCATTTTGCGATCATTATTGAAGAAATCAAAAAAAAGAATCTTGAGTTTGGGCGCAGCTCCCCTTGTTTCTTGGTTGGGTGCGACGCCCTCCACCACCCCCTCCCTTCTTCTTCCTCCTCCCTCTAGGGTGCGACTCCCTAGGGTTTTCTTGCAGGTCTTCAGTCTTCTTCCACTGCTGGAGGCGCCATCTTCATCCCTCTCACAAGCCCGGAGCCATGGCCGAAAGGTGGATCACAAGCTTCGTCCGGCCACTATCTCTGTGACAGGCAGGCAGGCAGATCGCACGAGGGTCATTCCAAAATTCGCCACGGTCGCCACCGAACTCGTCTGTAATTCTCCTTCCACGGGCGTCTCAGGGACGTCACCACCAGTGCCCACGCCAAATTTCGTGGCAATCAGATGACGTGAAGGTCACCTTCCAGGTTTGCCTTCCTGCTGCTCGCCAGGACCAGCGCAGACGGAGCTGCAGCCTGCCCGCCGGTTCGAGCCACTTCGGAGGTCCGTGCTGATCTCGTCATCGCCCACCCTCCTCCAGAAGTTCCGGCGCCTACTACCACAGTCCATCAGGGACATCAGCACCACCCATGACGCCCGTGACTCGCCTTCCTTGCTGCTGGTTCCTCGCCGACCCGTGGTGGCGACTTCGTCCGATCGGTTCACAGCACTTCGTGGGTGACGAGCTTCACCGACCCGTCGCCCGCCAACCCACGTCACACATCCCCGGATCCACTGTGTAGCCTTTTACCTCCCTGCGAGGAGTGGGCGTGTTTGGATGTATGACTATTAGCTTTTGTACCGGGTGACTGTGTGACTTGGCCGGGTTCCTCCCCACGCCCCGAGCGTGGAGATATGCGTCTACTCCTCACTTGGCGTAGCTTGCTTGTTTAGTATTTTCTCTTGACGCCGCTGCTAGAGATCATGATAGGACCCTAGCCCACTTATATGTTATTTTCACTGCTGCGGTGAGAGAGTGAGACCGTCCCATGACTCTCCGAGTTGCGGATGTGGAGTTGACCGTCCCATACACCGCCAGTTTTCACAACCGTGCGGATCGGCGCGCTTCCATCTTTGGGGGCGCTTGTGAGCTAGTAGTGGCTTGTTGCTTTGGCATAGTCCCTTCTTGGGAATGTTAGGTGTCGAGCTCACACTATTCTATCAAATGCCAATTGCTAGTCTCATTGTCCATTAGGTCGCATACCTACTTAGTGTCCTATCTTCCTAAGCGTCCCGCATCAAATGGTATCAGAGCTTAGGGAACCAGTTTGTTCTAACAAATTGGGGTCCTAGGTCATTTGAGTCTTTAGGTTGTCTAGGGCACATTTGAGTCCATTCTACCCTTGCATTATCATTTTTGGGTTTGTGTCTAGCTAGAGTCTTAGCCTTGTCCCTTAGAGTCTTGCATGTCCACTACCCGCCACCACCATGGCTGTCACCCGAGATCATGGGTCCGATTGGTCATCCTTGGTGGCCGAATTCAATGCTTTCATGGCCCGATACCCGACCCCTAAGCCAGCAACCGAGTCATTCCAGCGACCTATCGTGTCCACTGCCATCCTACCTAATGGGTTGCATACGGAGATCGACTTCATCAGTAGGGTGTCGTCTAACTGTGTCTCACAAGACATTGTTGAATCGCTCTCTAAGACCGGAGAGATTGTTCTCAATGGTGGCTTAGCATTTGTAGAGTTTCAATGGAGGTTCGGCACCGTTCTTTATTACGATGGAGCCTGGTGCAAGGTCGGCACACTTGCTGGCCCATGCATCATTTTAGGGCAAAATTGGTTGGAAGAGAGGAGTGCAACCTTTGACCGGGATAGGAGGAATTGCACCTTATACCCACCTCACCTACCCGGCGAGTTCGTCTTCTATGACGGCATTCAGCCGACCACCTTCGTGTCACAAACCACCCAGCCCCAACGGCCCATTCCACCTCCGGACTCACTCCCACCACCTCTCCCGAAGCCCACACCTGGGATTATACCTGTCAGTTCTGGGGTTGATCAGGGCCTCGAGGAGGAGTATTTCGATGAGACGATTGAGGTTCATTTGGTCCTTGGGGAATCCTTGGCTAGCTGGTTAAGGAAGGGTCCACATCTAGATGTCTTGATCCCTTACTACCCATCCTTAGAATCAGCTCTCCCAGTAGTACCCCTTAACTCATTTCACACTACTTTTCGGTCCTTCAGCTTTATAGAAAATGTGAGGGAGTTCCTTAGGAGTTTGGATTGTCAATGGGAGTTGACATACATGTTGGCCTTAGGGTCTGACCAGCCCTATAGTCATAGCTTCACACACCCTGCTTTGGGCACCATTACCTCGGCATACACCATAGGTCATATCACTTCTGAGGTCCTTTTGTTCTTTCCTATACTCGATGAGTTTCACTCCACCCCATCTTGTGGTGTTACTATCCCGAGGGCGGAACCTTATCTTCCTTGCCTTTCACGTGAGCCCCTTACCCCATCTATTATTGTGCCTGAGGGTGACGATCTGTACCTGGGCGAATGTCAGACATGGGCAAGTATAGTGAAGGGACATGTCAGGAGAAGTCATCATTTCTTTGATCCTTTCGATCCCCTCCCTAGTGAGCCTCTCGACCCGTATTCTTTTCCCCACCTTGTTGAAGAGGTCCACTATCATACCCCTGCCATACATGGCCATCAACATTTCACCCAGCATACATCCACACCTCATAGCTTGGAAGGAAAGGGGCATCGGTCACTGTCTCATGCATCATCATATAGGGGTTACATAGTGAGTGAGTTTGGACATATTGGTCCCCCTGAGTCTGCCACATTTAGTAGGACACCTGTGCATGATAGGTACAACTTTGGTTGTCCAGGTCCTCCCCGTGTTGCCCAGTTAGGTAGGACCCATAGACATGCTAGGTCCATATTTGGATGTCCAGGACCACCCATGCATTCATATAGGTATGAGTCCACACAGCTAGTTCAGAATCTACATCATCATCACCATCTTGAGTCTAGCAACACGCGATTTAAAGAATTGGCTGACGCTCTTAGACACCCTCGCGAGTTCCAGAATGGGGATTATGTCACGATCCGGGTCAGATCGGAACAGTTTCCTTCTGCAGTCGTGAAGAAACTACAAGCTCGTGGTGCTGGCCCCTTTAGAGTTTTGAGGCGAGTTGGATCCAATGCATACGTTGTGGACTTGCCGGAGGACTATGGTATTAGCTCCACACTAAACATCTCGGATCTAGTCACATATAGGGACCCAGCACTGATCCCCAGTGAGTTATTTGGGCCTTCTCCACCTCTTGTGAGCGAGCCACCCCCTGAGAGTCCACTTCCAGCCTTGTCACCATAGCAGCGTGAGCGGATGGAGTCTATACTCGATGAGCAGGTGACTACCACCAGGAGTGGTGCGTACCACCGCTACTTGGTTCGGTGGAGAGGACGGCCCGCGTCTGAGGACACATGGATCACCAGGGCAGAGCTTGAGAGGATAGATCCAGACTTGCTCGAGTGGTACCTTAGCGACACCGACCCTTACTCGACGGGGTCGAGTTTCTCCCACCCGGGGAGAATTGGTGAGGACACCCGAGCTAGAGATCGGCGTGATGCAGCAGAGCGACATTCCAGATCGCGTAGCACTGTTCGGGACTCGTAGACTTCGCTATGGCTTGGATATGGCCTGGAGATCTAGCCAGGAGCTTTGGATCTTTTATTTACTTCATTCTGGATCTTTTGTAGGCCATTTTGAGGCCAATCATACTCCATTTGGACCTTATTAGGCTTATTAGGCTAATAGGGAGGTTAGTGGGCCACCTTGGTTCACTCTTCAAGCCCATTTGGGCTGGGCGCCTAGGAGAAAGCCCATACTGGGCCTTTTCCTCCTTGCTCCACTACCCAGGCCCGTTATCTGGGGATCCATTAGGGTTGGAGAAGGAGGAGGGCGCACCCACCCTTCCCACCTCATGGGAGGTGCGCCCCCCCCACCTTCCCTCCTTTCTTTTAGGAGGCAAGTGCGCCCCCTCCCCTATTTTGTAGGATTTGAACTTATTCCCGCCCCCCCCCCCCCCTTTTGTGTATTTCTTTTAGGCAAGTATCTAGGGTTTCCCTTCCCCCATATTTATATGTTGTATCTTCATTTTGCGATCATTATTGAAGAAATCAAAAAAAAGAATCTTGAGTTTGGGCGCAGCTCCCCTTGTTTCTTGGTTGGGTGCGACGCCCTCCACCACCCCCTCCCTTCTTCTTCCTCCTCCCTCTAGGGTGTGACTCCCTAGGGTTTTCTTGCAGGTCTTCGGTCTTCTTCCACTGCTGGAGGCGCCATCTTCATCCCTCTCACAAGCCCGGAGCCATGGCCGAAAGGTGGATCACAAGCTTGGAGAAGATGAACCTTGCACCCCTGCATTCGGATCTGGTCGCCTGCCTGTGGATTTGAACCCGGAAGAATAGGTTGGTACCCCCACTTCCGGATCCCAAACCCCATGGACCTCTTCTGAAATTTTGTGCCTCTCCCTGTCCCCTAGATTCCCTCAAAAGCCCGCACCCTAAGTCGTCCAGAGTCGAAAGTTGGCTTTGTAGGCCTTTTTGTTGCGCTGTCTGCCCCTGAGCAGATCCGCCTGAGACCAGAGCCGCAAAGACCCATCTGGTACTCCACCTTCCTGACCTCAGGCCTCCATGACCCCTCCACAAAATTTCTTCCCCAACCTGTCACCAAACCAGCCACGCACGTCTAGTCCAAAAATTCGTTCATGGTGAAAAGTTCCCTTTGGAACTACTTTTGTTGCGCAGACTTCCCCTACAGTGCCCTAGTGGGACAGAGACACGAACCCAACAAAGGGACCCCCATCAAACAATCTCAGATCGACCTGAGATTTTGAGGAATGTCTCTACACACCCCAAGCCTCTCCCAAGAATTTTTGTTCGACCCCAAACGCCCATCAAGGGTGCCGACCACCTCTCCCACTCCCTGTCTCAGTTCTGACTGCACTGAAGTGCAGAACTGAGACCCCTGTTACTTCCCCTCCCACGCCCAAAACCTCCACAGAACCTACCCCCACCACTTGGCCTCGACCTAGCCCCCTCAGTCACCCTTCCACCAGAGAAAACCCCGCCCCCAGACCTGTCCGGAAGCCCCGGTACCGGCCATTCGTCCGGCCACTATCCCTGTGACAGGCAGGCAGGCAGATCGCACGAGGGTCATTCCCAAATTTGCCACGGTCGCCACCGAACTCGTATGCAATTCTCCTTCCACGGGCGTCTCAGGGACGTCCCCACCAGTGCCCACGCCAAATTTCGTGGCAATCGGACGACGTGAAGGTCTCCTTCCAGGTTTGCCTTCCTGCTGCTCACCAGGACCAGCGCAGACGGAGCTGCAGCCTGCCCGCCAGTTCGAGCCACTTCGGAGGTCCGTGCTGATCTCGTCATCGCCCACCCTCCTGCAGAAGTTCCGGCGCCTACTACCACAGTCCATCAGGGACATCAGGACCACCCACGACGCCCGTGACTCGCCTTCCTTGCTGCTGGTTCCTCGCCGACCCGTGGTGGCGACTTCGTCCGATCGGTTCACAGCACTTCGTGGGTGACGAGCTTCACCGACCCGTCGCCCGCCAACCCACGTCACACATCCCTGGATCCACTGTGTAGCCTTTTACCTCCCTGCGAGGAGTGGGCGTGTTTGGATGTATGACTAGTAGCTTTTGTACCGGGTGACTGTGTGACTTGGCCGGGTTCCTCCCCACGCCCCGAGCGTGGAGGTATGCATCTACTCCTCACTTGGCGTAGCTTGCTTGTTTAGTATTTTCTCTTGACGCCGCTGCTAGAGATCATGATAGGACCCTAGCCCGCTTATATGTTATTTTCACTGCTGCGGTGAGAGAGTGAGACCGTCCCATGACTCTCCGAGTTGCGGATGTGGAGTTGACCGTCCCATACACCGCCAGTTTTCACAACCGTGCGGATCAGCGCGCTTCCATCTTTGGGGGCGCTTGTGAGCTAGTAGTGGCTTGTTGCTTTGGCATAGTCCCTTCTTGGGAATGTTAGGTGTCGAGCTCACGCTATTCTATCAAATGCCAATTGCTAGTCTCATTGTCCATTAGGTCGCATACCTACTTAGTGTCCTATCTTCCTAAGCGTCCCGCATCAAGTTCTATCCACCAACCCCTCCACCCAAGAATTTTCATGGAATTTCTAACGGTCATCTCATATTTTCTAAAATTCACTTTCAGATCCATCTATAGTTCTATCTGTCTCAGTCCAGATCCGACCACCCACCAGTCTAAAATACCTTTCCCCGTCCAAACCTCAACAAAACCCTTCACAAAAACTATTGCCGTTTTCCTCTTTTTCCCCTCTACAACTTCTATGAATAACCCAAAACCTGATTCGGAGGTCTACCCGGCTGTCAACAGCTGTTCTCAGGTAACCTTCCTGCTGATCTGAGATTTCAGGCACAGTCCAACAGAAAGTTCAAAAATAGTTTAAGGTCAGATCCGTGCAGATCCAGCTGACCTCTCTAGCCCTATCTTGCAGTACTTCAAAAGAGCTTTCCAACGGTATCTCTTGATCGTCGATCCTACATCGGGATTGATCGTAGTGGCCGATCTCGCCAAATCACGTGCTGAAAAACAGAAGCGGAAGTCCGTGGGCAGCAACTTCCGCACTTGGAGATCGGAGCCGATCAGCCTCCGACCGGTGTTCCCGGCCGACCACCATCCAGGGAGGCGCGCCACCAGGGGTCCCCATCACAGCGGGCCCCACCCCACCAGAGCCGGAGGTTGGAGCGGTCCGTGGGCCCCACGGACCCATAGATCGCGCCGTCCGGACAGCACCAAAACGCGGATTCGGCACCGCCGGGACGACATCAAGATGCTGACCGTCAACTCGATTGTCGTGACTCCCGGGCCCCACATGTGACCTATTACCTCCCTGCGTGGAGTGGGTCAAATTTTTGTATCACTGTAAAAATTTGTTAACCGGGAGTCCGAGATTGGCTGGGGTTGTCTTCCCCACGCTGGGAGCGTGGAGGTAACGATCGTAACTCTTTGGCATTCATTTGCTAGTTTAGTATATGATCTTAGGCCGCTGTCGAGTGCGATGGGAACTAGCCAGTGAGTCCATGTCACCGCTGTGAGTGTGAGAGTGACCCGTCCCGTGACTCGATCCGAGTCTGGAAGTGAGTCGACTACCCTTGAACTCTGCCGGTTCCTCAACCATGCACGATCCGCGTTTCCCTCGCTTGGGACGACGAGTGAGCTTACGTTTCTGTTAGCGACGTATAGCCCATATGAACTCATAGTGTCGGGCCGAAGTCTCTCCAATTTGTGTGTTGCTGGTTGCATCTCTATCTAGAGTCCGAGGTCCGCATCATATAGAGTCGGTCTCCCGTGTCCGTCCCGCATCAGTTTGGTATCAGAGCCAGGTTGAGTCTAGGGTAGTCATTGCATAAGTCTTGCATGCATCATGGTCTAAGTCGAGTCTAGGATCATCATTATTTTCAAGGGTTTTTTGCATATTAGTCCCTACAAACGTGACGAATTATATTTTAGTCCCTCAAATCTCACTATTGTTTTAATAGTCCTTATAATCTTAATCGTTACACGTTTAAGTCCCTGCCGTTCATTCAGTTAACTAAACTATAGTTACCTTATACCCAGGGAAAGGAAAATACTAACTTACCCCTAGTTAAGTGTGAGTGTGTGAGAGAGAGACAGAGAGAGGGAGCAACTGATTCACCTACCCCTCCTTGTCTCCCTCCGGCCTCCCTCCCCCTCCCCGGCCCTCCGGCCTCCTCCTCCCCCTCCGGCCTCCCCTGTGACCTCCCCCCTCCTCCTCCCCTCCCCCTCCCCGTCTGGCCTCCCTCCCCCTCCCCTGCGACCTCCCCCCTCCCCGGCCCTTCGGCCTCCTTCTCCCCCTCCGGCCTCCCCCCTCCCCGGCCCTTCGGCCTCCCTCCCCCCTCCTCTACGACCTCCCCCCTCCCCGTCTGGCCTCCCTCTCTACCCCACCCAGCTTGTTCTCTACCTCATCCACGGCGCGACGCTGTTGACCAACCAGGGCATCTCGATGGAGGAGGTGGCGTAGAGGTAGTGGGTGACGTGGTAGGACCAGTCCGGGAGGCCGACCTGGCGGCGGTCGGAGGGCTGCTTCGCCGGGTTGGAGTGGAAGGCATGGTAGGATGTCTGGACAAACTCCCCGTAGCGTACGATCTCCCGGTGGAGGTCCTCATCCAGCGGGTCGAGCAGGCCCGACCAGTCCCTGGCCCCGTGGAGCTCCCGCCACCGGCCGCAGATGCCGTTGCTCGGGGATGGCCGAGGCGTGTCGTTGAGCAGCCGCTGGAGCTGGTTCAGGCTTCTGGGGGACATATCCTCCACCTTCCTGGCGGTTCATACCAGCGCTTGGCAGATGGTGAAGGAGAATCAGAGCACCGAGATCTTCGACTCGGAGCTAACGGGGACCAAGTCCGGCGAGGCCGAGCTGTACCGGTACCTCAAGATCGCCTGCGAGTGCCTGGACGATAGGCCCCTCCGGCGACCCACCATGATCCAGGTGATGGCCATGTTCAAGGAGTTACAGATGGACAGTGACAGTGACCTGCTTGATGGGATCTCTCTTACTACCTCGGTCATCAACGAATCCTCCAGAGAGAAGATCTCGTGAACTCCATTGATTGATTCATTCAAACTTCTGCAGATTAAGAATTTTACTGTGCAGAGGGCTCTGGTGACACAACTATGAGGATGCCCTTCACAGAGGTTTTGGTTTGCTGTTGTAAATAATAGCACACGGATACACACCATTGTTATTACTTGTTAGAACAAAACAAAAAGTGAATTGTAGAGAGGTTTGGGAGGGCATCAAGAGGTCGACACTTCACCCTTAGAGTATTGACACTTCAGTTGAAGTCTGTTGGAACATAGCTTCTGTTATGCATCAAGAGCTCGACACTTCATGGTAGTGAGGTCGACACTTCACTAAAAGTCCTCTCTCCTCAACTGATGGGCCTGAAGCTTAACTGCGTGGGAGAGACAAGGCCGCTTGGTGCGGTTACTGTTAGAGTGTGGAGTCAGAACTCTTCATCATGCGCCTCTGCACGGGATCACTCTCTGACTCAGGGGAGCATCCACTGCTCCAGGGGAGCAATCGCTGCTTCAGGGGAGCATGGCGAGCACATGCTATCTCTAGGGGAGCATCCACTTCTCCAGGGGAGCAATCGCTGCTTCAGGGGAGCATTCTCAGCGTCAGGTGAGCATGGCGAGCACATGCTGTCTCCAGGGGAGCATCCTTCTATCTCCAGGGGAGCATCCTTCTTCCCCAGGGGAGCATCCGTCAGTGCCAGGGGAGCAATCGCTGTTCCAGGGGAGCATATGCTGTCCGGGTTCTAGCAGAGAAGCATATGCTGTCTCTGGAGGGCATTCATTGCCTCAGGAGAGCATCACTGGCATCAAGAGAGCATGCATTGCGGGCTCAAGGCAAGTCGACCTGCATGAAGAAGTGTCGACCTGGTTCTGGCAATGCATTAACCTGACTGATGCTAGGGGAGCATCTGCAGCCGCTGAAGGGCATACTCGGTCCCAGGAGAGCATCCGGTGGGACAGGCGAGCATGCGCGTCTAATGTATCCTGGAAGAGGGTTTCTGTTTATCAGGGGTATTATTGTCCTTAATGCCCTGATTAATGATGCCCTAATCTCCTAGTATAAAAGGGTGGGCTCTCTCATTGTATTGTAACTCAAGTCTGTGATTATCTTAGTGGAATCCTGCTGCGGCCGTGGACGTAGGAAGGCATCTTGCCTCCGAACCACGTAAAAAATCCCTGTGTGTTCTTGTGTGATTTCTCTTCTCTCCTTTCTTCTTCCTCCTCTGCTGGTTGTCCTCCTCGTCTGGGTACTCCATATCCCCAACAGTTACCATTAGCGTCAACCAGGCACGCACAGTGCCCAGTCGGACCCTTCTTCATCCTCAACCTCGAGAGATCCACCCCGCTGGAGCTCATGTTGCGAACGAATTGGCGGCCCTGATGTCAGCCATTCAGAGTTTGTGCACCTGTAAGGACATATTTTTTTAGGACATCGTCAGGATGTATGGTTGTTTGAAAGAAAATGTTACACGGTCACACACAATTCACTGAAAGGATATCACCTTTCTACGAAGATTTCCAGGTCATGTGAACAACAAGGTCCAGGATTGGGTAATGCTAAACTGGTAAAGGATAAATTGCTAACAGACTGTGGTCCAGACCAAGAATGTGTAACTGGAGGTATTGTTGCCTTGGGAAAGTTTGATGCCCTTCATATAGGTCATCTAGAACTTGCTGTACAAGCATCAAAGGCAGGGACTCCTTTCCTTCTTCCATTTGCAAGCATGGCAGAAGTATTTGGTTGGGAGAATGAATGCCCACCAGAGATAGCATGTGCTTCCCTGACGACAGTGATGCTCTCCTGAGGCAATGAATGCCCACCAGAGACAGCATGTGCTTCCCTGCTAGAACCCAGATAGCATATGCTCCCCTGGAGCAGCGAATGCTTCCCTGGCACTGAAAGATGCTCCCCTGGAGCAGCGAATGCTCCCCTGGAGATGCGATATGCTCGCCATGCTCCCCTGAGCTGAGGATGCTCCCCTGGAGCAGTGGATGCTCCCCTGGGGCAGCGATTGCTCCCCTGGAGCAGCGAATGCTCCCCTGAAGATGGCATAAGCTCGCCATGCTTCCCTGATGCTGTGAATGCTCCCCTGGAGCAGTGGATGCACTCCTGAGGCAGAGTGTGATCCCGTGCAGAGGCGCACAAATAAAAGAGTTCTGACTCCACACTCTAACATCGGCACCGTCGTGCCTTGCTGGTACCCCTCCACCCCACCCTAGCTGGGACGCCTCCATGGCCGACCGCCTCCATCCTCATGTCTCACCGGCGACGAGGTGCTCCCTGCGGAGGTGCCGCCCTGCTCTCCCACTCGACACGTTGTTCTCCACTCGGACACGCCACTGTTGGCGGGAGACTCCACTGCGGCTTCCCAAGGCGTTGACTGCCCCCGTTCGTTGACGGATGACGCGGCCGCGTCCTCTCTGGATGCCCATGCGCTTGCCACATACCCCCCCTCGATGGGACGCACCCAAGAAATGGTGCTCTGTTTCTTGGTGCGTCCGGTTCCTCTACGGTTGGCGTTCGCCCGTCGGCTTCAGGTTCTGCTCCCAGTGGCCTTCCGGGAGTGGGTATCTTCGACTCGGGTTCGCCAGGCCCTTGCTGTGGGCGACGTGAAATATGCATCAGAACTTCTGGGGAGGAAGCACCGTCTTGTGCTGACAGTGAACGAGGGATGTGTGGTTAACAGTGAAATATGCATCAGAACTTCTTGATATTTCTTCTCCCAATTTGACATTCTTATGAAGTCTGCATGCACTGGGCAAGGCACTTCTGGTGCGAACGTCATATTTCGTATAAAATTTTGGGCTTCACCCAGATTACCTCCACGTCCCAGAAGATCAACCATGATAAATAATGTACATCTGGTGACACATCCCCCTCTCATCCCCCTCCACCTTCGGTCCCCCTCCCCCCCTCCAGTCCCCCTCCTCCCTCTCCCTCCGGTCCCCTCTCCCTCCGCCTCGGACCCCCCTCCAATCGCGGATCGCCATGAACCTCAGCCGGAGGGGAGGTCGACTCCACAGGAGGGGAGGTCGACTCCGCAGGAGGGCGGTGCAACGTGTGTGTGTTTACAGTGTGAGGGGGAGAGAGGAGTGAAGGGTGTGGAGAAGGAGGCGACAACGACGAGGGGTGAGTGTGTGCGTGTGCGTGTGAGGGTTAGAGAGAAAGAGAGTGAGACGGAGGGGGAGGGGGAGGGTGGCCGGAGGGGGAGAAGGGAATCGGAGGGCTCCCCTCCGATCCCCTCTCCTTGGACCTCCTCCGATCCCCTCTCCCTTGACCTCCCTCTGTGTGTGTGTGTGTGTGTGTGTGTGTGTGTGAGAGAGAGAGAGAGAGAGAGAGTCAACGTTCAACAAGGGTATTTTAGACTTTTTACACACATTTGATGGAATATTCTACGGAATATTCTTTTCTGTGGACGGCAACAAACTACAGGGATTCATTTGTAAAATGTTAAAAATTATAGGGACTTTTAAGATAATAATCAGATTTGAGGGACTAATCGGCAATTCACTAAGTTTGTAGGGACTAATATGCAAAAAATCCTATTTTCAAAACAAAAAAAAAGTGTTTAAAATTTGCATTTCATCCCGATAATTCGGTATATTAAAAGGTGTTGTCCGAACGTTAGGCTACGCCTATCGGGAAGGTCGCACACTTGCGGGAGTGATCTTCGGATCGATTAACTCCGCCACGTACCAGATATTGGTTTAGGTCTAGGTGCATTAGTCGGTGTTTGCATTAGTCTGTGTCTCCTAGTCCGTGTGTCTTTGCATGCCCACCCGTCGAGGTACCCAATACTCGCCACCACCACCTATGGCGGATTCCCAGGCCCGTAGCTCCGATGAGTCCACGACGGCCGAGATGTTCCCAGCCATTATGGCACGTCTTGACACGCGTATGGATGGCCTTAGTACGCGTCTAGATGGAGTAGGGACACATCTAGAAGGGCGGATGAAAGCCCTTGAGGATCGGTCCGAAGCTTCGGACCAGTCCATCCAGGGCCTTGTTGGGAGGATAGCCGTCCTTGAGAGGGCCCCAGCAGCGGCGCAACTCGTGCCGACGAATGGCCCACAAGAGTCGGCTCAGCAGCCTGCTGTGCCAAGAGCTCAGGCGGAGAATGTTGGGGGACAACATGTGCATGTGGTGGATGACTATGCATCTAACAATGAACAAGGGGGTTACGGTCGTCAGAATCAGCGACGGAATCGTGATGACGATGATGACGACCGCATTCTTAGGGGCGTGCGTGCGGACCCTCCCACTTTTAGCGGGTCCTTGGACCCTAGGGTGTATTTAGATTGGGAGGCTGGCATGGATCGGTACTTCGAGTGGTTTGAGATGACGGACCACCGAAGAGTCCGATACGCAAAGATGAAGCTGCAAGGGCAGGCCCAAACTTATTGGACCAATGTGGAGAGCCTGCTCAACCAGCGATGTCATCCCCAAATCGGTACTTGGGATGACATGAAAACAAAGCTGAGGGAGAAATACCTTCCAGCCTCATATCGCCAACGTCTCATAGACAAATGGCAAAGCATCTCCCAAGGGAATCGATCCGTGACTGAGTACACCGCTGAGTTTGACGAGTATTACTTACGGTGTGGAGTCACGGAAGAGAGCACCATGACTATATCCCGCTTTCGAAGAGGTCTGCGACCCAATTTTCAATATGAACTCTTTCACCGTAATGCGATCACTTTGGAGCAGGCGTATCAGGTTGCTCTCGAATTGGAGCAATTCGAGGCCAAGTTCGAGTCACCCCATCGGTTGGGCTTCTTCCCCCTTCGTAGTGTCGAGCCCCGTGGCTCATCTGGCACGTATCCGAGGGCCCCCATGGCTCGACCTCAGGAGCCCGCTCGCCCCGAGCCCTTTGCTCCTAGGCCTCGCCCTCCACCCCCGAGGGACCTTCCTTGTCCCCAGCATCTTACGGCACCTACAGCCCGTCCACCGGTGCCTGCACCTCCTGCACGTCCTTTGTTGCCTACACCTCCTATTCGTCGGGAGGATAAGGGGAAAGGACCTTTGATTGGGGAGCCTAGTGGATCACGGCAGCAGTGTTACCACTGTAATGGGTTTGGCCATTTTGCCAACCAGTGTCCCACCCACCCATCTCTTATCATTGGGGACACAAAGGCCGAGGATACCACCCCTGCGGGCCTCGAGTTAGTCACCTATGAAGTAGATCAGGAGCTAGCTGATGAATACTATGAGATTGAAGGTGAAGGCCTGGATGCCCCGCATACAGATGATGCCCACGTGGGGGTCATCAGGTGTATTCTCACCCAACCACAGGCCAGTGATGACTGGCGTCGGACCACTATTTTCCATATCTTCTGTAGGCTGGGAAAGCATGTGTGTAAAGTGATCATCGATAGCGGGAGTTGCATCAATGCAATCTCCACGGGTGCTGTCTCCTGTCTTGGTTTTACACCCGTGGATCACCCTAGCCCCTATCGTGTATCATGGGTGGATTCCACGTCCATCCCGATCAGGCTACGGTGCTTGGTCCCATTGCAGTTTTATGCCTACCGTGACGATGTATGGTGTGATGTCCTACCCATGGAGGTGGGCAATATTATTCTGGGTAGGCCGTGGTTATTTGATCAGGATGCCACACTCCATGGCCGGTCGAACACCTGTACCTTCGACCATGATGGCCAACGGATTACTCTCCAACCCCATCGGCCCAAGAGCCCATCAGTTAGGGGTCCTACTGGCCCTAGTACCCCGGAGCCTTCCATCCCCGGGCCTAGTACCCCATCCCTAGCTCGGGCTATGACCATTACATCTGGCCCAGGTGAGCCCTCGACTAGGAGATTGATGTTGATTAGCTCCCAGGAATTAGAGCGGGAGGCTAGTCGGGGCTGCCCCGTGTTTGCCATTGCAGTCCGAGAGGTAGAGCGAGACTCCGAGGTTGAGCTCCCACCCGAGGTTGTCCCCATTCTACAGGAGTTTGCTGATATCTTTCCCGATGAGCTTCCCGAGGGACTCCCACCTATGCGGGATATTCAGCATGCCATCGACCTCATTCCGGGCTCGTCATTGCCCAACCTTCCTCATTATCGCATGAGCCCCACCGAACATGCCGAGCTAAAACGGCAGGTCGATGAGTTGATGCAGAGAGGATCTGTTCGGGACAGCATGAGTCCATGTGCTGTACCCGCTTTACTCACCCCGAAGAAGGATGGCACATGGAGAATGTGCATTGGTAGCCGTGCCATCAACAAAATCACCGTGAAGTACAGGTTCCCTATTCCCCGCCTGGATGACATGCTAGACATGATGGCTAGTGCCACTATCTTCTCAAAGATTGATGTTAAGAGTGGCTGCCATCAGGTGAGGATTAGACAAGGTGATGAGTGGAAGACCGCATTCAAGAGCAAGGATGGTCTATATGAGTGGTTGGTCATGCCTTTTGGGTTGACCAATGCCCCTAGCACATTCATGCGACTCATGACTCAGGTCCTTCGACCGTTTATTGGAGTCTTTGTGGTTGTGTATTTTGATGATATCCTTATCTATAGTCGCACCACGGGGGACCACTTAGACCACCTTCGGCAGGTCTGTCTTCTTCTTAGGCGAGAGCAGTTGTTTGCGAACCTACAGAAGTGTGCCTTCATGACACCTCAGCTTACCTTCTTGGGTTTTATTATGTCTAGTACTAGGGTCTCCGCCGATCCGGAGAAGGTCCGGGCCATTGTTGAGTAACCGGAACCCCGTATGGTTCATGATGTTCGCAGCTTTCATGGCCTTGCAACGTTCTATCGTCACTTTATCCGTGGATTTAGCTCCGTCACCGCCCCGATCACGGATTGTATCCGGAAGGGCACCTTTGTATGGACGAAGGCCGCAGCTGCCGCCTTCAAGGACATCAAGGAGCGCATGACCCAGACACATATCCTTCGATTGCCTGATTTCTCGAAGGTGTTTGAGGTCTCTTGTGATGCGTCGGGTGTTGGGATAGGAGGTGTGTTGAGTCAAGAGACCCACCCGGTCGCATATTTCAGCAAGAAGCTGAATGACGCGAAACTGTGATACTCCACTTATGATAAGAAATTTTACGCAGTTATTCAGGCTCTTAGTCAGGAGACCCACCCGGTCGCATATTGGAGGGACTATCTTTTACATCAGGAGTTTGTCTTATACTCCGATCATGAGGCTTTGAGGTACCTCCATTCCCAAAAGAAGCTTAATTCGCGTCATAGTCGTTGGGTTGAGTATCTCCAGCAGTTCACCTTTGTGCTCAAACATAAGTTAAATAATTATAAAATTAGGACTAGCAAACACTCATGTGTCACAGTTCATGGCAAGAACATTATGCATAATGATTTAGACTTTGGAGTATTACAAGTTCAAGTAGAATATATTCGGTACAATTTTCATCAGTCCATGTGTTTAGACCTTTCCTCAGGATACACTCAAAATTAAATATCCCTTTGTGTAGGAGTGATATAACTTGACTAGTGATTACCCAACAATCTAGATGAATGAGTCTTCTACCTTTCACTTTAAGATGATTTTCAATTCTGCCCACATCTCAAATTAGGCTCTCGAATTACAGGTAGCTTCACTCTACCTGTTTATTCATTCTATTTTTTCTTTATCTTTTTTTTTGACACATGGTGCTGCACATCCCTTCGCCGTTTGACAAGAACCTCAACTCTTGCCTTAGGAGAAGCAGGCCCGGTTACTAAGTTTAGGGATATTTTCCATTTTTTTTTTTTGGCAGGTAACTTTTTTCTCACGATTACTTTCAACGAATGGGCATAATATCAATCATCACCTAAGTGTCAAGCAAAATTCCCATCATCCTAATGTTTGTCATCCACTAATCTTGTTATTGTGTAATTGTGTGTAAGTTCAATAGAATTTTCAGGTGTATTATGAGGAAATGGCTAAAGACATAACCAATTAATTCACCCCTTTAACTTGCTACTCTCTTAAGTAAGACTCTAAGTCTTGTCATTCTAAAAAAAATTCTCATCAAGAAGTATGAACATGAAGCACTTGTTAGGGGTGTGATGAAAGGTTGCAAGCATTTTTAAGAAAATTAGAGCTCAAGCTACCCCCCCCCCAACTTATGTGACATTGTCCTCAATGGCATGAGTAAAAATGAAGTAAAGTCATGAAAAAGTGGTGAGAAGGATAGATACAATCTGAGAAAGAGGCGCCATCTGTAAAGAAATACTGCTCCATGCTCCATGCTCCATGCTCCATGCTCCTTAAACAAAAGAAGAAAATCAATCAAACATTATATATATATATATATATATATATATATATATATATATATATATATATATTTTAGAAGAGAGAAAAATTGGGTTGCCTCCCAACGAGGACTAAATTTTACGTCTCAGCCAGACGCAATAGAGCTCACAATGGGTCACTCAGCCTGAGAGAGTCCTCCTGCAGCATTGGAAGATTTTCAATGTAAGGTTTCAAACGTTGACCATTGACAGTGAAAGTTTGACCAGTTTTAGGATCGAGAATTATTACTGCCCCATGGTCAAATATTTTAATTACCACATATGGTCCATCCCATTGGGATTTCAATTTGCTAGGGAATAATCACAGTCTAGAGTTAAAAAGCCAGACCTTGTGGTTGATTTGAAAGTTTTTCGTGAAATGTGTTTATCATGGAATGCTTTAGTCTGAGCTTTATAAATCCTAGAGTTCTCATAGGCCTCATTACGAAGTTCCTCTAACTCATTCAGTTGAAGGGCTCTATGGGAACTAGCATGTGCTGAATCAAGATTGAATTATTTGATTGCCCAATAGGCCCTATGTTCCAATTCGACTGGCAAATGACATGGCTGTCCAAAAATGAGTCTATAAGGGGACATGCCAATTGGAGTTTTGTAGGTGGTCCGATAGGCCCATAAAGCATCATCTAGTCTTTCTGACCAATCTTTCCTATCGGGCGTAACAGACTTTTACAAAATGTTCTTGACCTCCCTATTAGAAACCTGCACCTGGCCACTAGTCTAGGGATGGTAGGGGGTAGCAATCTTATGTATTATCCCATACTTCCTAACTAAAGTCCGGAATTGAGAATGGATGAAATGTGAACCCCCATCACTAGTGATAGCCCTAGGACACCTAAACCGAGAGAAAATATTCTTACGAACAAATTTCATGACAATTTTGTGATCATTAGTCCTCGTGGATATAGCTTCTATCCACTTAGACACGTAATCCACCGCCACCAAAATGTACTCATGACCAAAGATGGTGGAAACGGTCCCATGAAGTTAATTCCCCATACATCGAAAATTTTCACAACCAGGATAGGGTTTAAAGACATCATGTCCCTGCATGACATGTTTCCCACAGCCTGACAGCGCTCACAAGATTTGCAAAATATGAATGCATCTTTGAATAATGTGGGCCAGTAGAACCCACTCTGTAAAACCTTGGCTGCTGTTTTCTTACCTGAAAAATGCCCCCCACAAGATAAGGTGTGACAAAATGTCAGAATGCTATGTTGCTCACCCTCAGGGACACACCTCCGAATGATTTGGTCTGGTCCTAAATGGAATAGCTCGGGGTCTTCCCAAAAGAAGTACTTGAGCTTAGCAAAGAAATGACCTTTTTCTTGTTTGGACCAACCTTCAGGAATTTTTTCCACAGCTAAGTAATTTACAATGTATGCATACCATGGGGGTGAAATGTGGGATACACTAAGGAGGTGCTCATCTGGAAATGAGTCCTGTAAGGGTGTGATGTCTGAAGTTATAATCCGGGACAAGTGATCTACAACAATATTTTCACTTCCTTTTTATCCTAAATCTCCAAATCAAATTCCTGTAGTAATAGGATCCATCTAATCAACCTTGGTTTGGCATCCTTTTTAGACAGAAGGTGTCTAAGGGCTGAGTGGTCAGAAAACACAATGACTTTGGCCCCTAACAGATAGGATCGAAACTTTTCAAGGGCAAAGACAGCAGCAAGTAACTCCTTTTCTGTTGTGGTGTACCTAAGTTGGGCATCAGCAAGTGTGCGGCTCGCATAGTAAATCACCACAGGCTTTTTGTCTACCCTTTGTCCCAAAACAGCACCTAAAGCATAATCTGAGGCATCACACATAATTTCAAAAGGCAATGACCAATTGGGAGTTTACAAGATTGGGGCATTGATCAATGCCATTTTCAATGATTCAAAAGCCTCAAGACATGATTGGTCAAGATGGAATGGGACTTCTTTAGCCAGCAGATTAGTGAGAGGTCTAGCAACTTTGGAGAAGTCTTGGATGAACCGGCGATAGAAGCCGGCAAGACCCAGGAATGATCAGATTTGTTTTACTGAGGTGGGTGGTAGCAGTTTGGCAATGAGCTCAACCTTGGCTTTATCTACATCAATTCCTCTTGCCGACACTATATGCCCCAGAACAATGCCTTCTTTAACCATGAAATGGCTCTTTTCCCAACTGAGGACAAGATTAGTGTCAATGCATCTCTTCATTACTTTGGCTAAGTGATCAAGACATGAATCAAATGTGTCCCCAAAAATGGAGAAATCATCCATGAAAACTTCTAAAAAGTTGCCCACCATGTCAGAAAAAATTGCTAACATGCATCTTTGAAATGTGGCAGGCGCATTACATAATCCAAAGGGCATTCTCCGAAAAGCAAATGTTACGTAGGGACATGTAAATGTGATTTTTTTTTGATCTTCTGGATAGATAGCCACCTAATTGTACCCAGAATACCCATCTAGAAAATAGAAGCATTTTTGCACTGCTAATTTTTCCAAAATTTGGTCAATGAATGGGAGGGGAAAATGGTCCTTCTTTGTCATGGAGTTGAGCTTCCTATAATCAATGCAGACCCTCCATCCCGTGGTCAACCTAGTAGGTATCAACTCCTCTTGATCATTGGCGATCACAGTCAGTCTATATTTCTTTGGGACTATTTGGGTTGGACTTACCCACTCACTATCAGAAATTGGGTAGATGATCCCGGCATCTAGCAACATGACCACCTCATTTTTGACCACCTCCTTCATGTGTGGGTTTAATCTCCTCTGCATGTCTCTGCTTGGTTTTGCATTCTCCTCCATATAAATGTGGTGCTGACAAATGGATGGACTAATCCCTTTAAGATCATCGACAGACCAACCTATAGCCCCTTTATGAGATTTAAGGACCTCAACTAGTTTCTCCTCATGGTTAGGTTCAAGGTCGCTTGCTATGATGACTGGCAAGGTTTGGTCTGGGCCTAGGAATGCATACTTAAGGGAGGCCGACAATGGTTTTAATTCAACCTGAGGAGGGGATTACAAAGATGGCAGAGCTGGTTCAGATTTAAGCTGAGGTAAGGGTTCAACTGGGGGCCACGTCCTAAGTTGAGTTGACAGGATGTCAACTTCTTCTCTCATTCTGGTCCTACTGTCCCCTTCAATCTCCAATAACTCCTTAATGGTGTCAACAACATAGCAATCTTCTTTTTGATCATAAAATTTGGATGCCTTGAAAATGTTGATACTGACTTTCTGGTCCCCAAAAGATATGTCCATAACTCCTGAAGCACAATCTATATTAGCCCTAACCGTGGCTAAAAATAGTCTACCCAAAATGATAGGAGTATGCTTGATTTCTTGGGGAGAAACCATCTCCAAAATAAGAAAGTCGACAGGGAAGTAGCACTCATTCACTTTAACAATGACATCCTCAATAAGGCCCTTTGGAATCTTGATTGATCTATCGACGAGCTGGAGAATAATGGATGTAGGCTTGAGCTCACCGATGTCAAACTACTCATAGATGGAGGTGGGAAGTAAATTCACACTGGCTCCTAAATCAAGGAGAGCCTTATCAAAGGTCACACCCCCAATGTTGCAAGAGATAAGGGGCGCTCCAGGGTCCTTTAACTTCCTTGGAAGTTGGTTGAGGACTACGGCACTAATGTTCTTAGGAAGCTGAACCTTTTCCGGGGTCACTCGTGGCTCTTGCCTAGGAGTGCACATTTCCTTCAAGAATCTAGCATAAGCTGGGACATGTTTAATGGCATCGAGGAGAGGGATGTTGATGTGTACTTGTTTGAAGAGCTCCATCATCTCCTTATTGTGGGTCGGTTGTTTCTTCTTGGTCTTTAAGGCATTGGGAAATGGCACTGTAGGTTGGTAAGTGCTAGGCCTTTCATCTAATTTTCGTTTTCCCTTGACATCCTCTTCCTGGTTGGATTCCTCTTCACTATCAGAAGATATTTCTGGGGCCTGGATCAATGAAGTAGAAGTAGACTCCTGGGGATCTTGGAGGACTTTACCACTTCTTAAGGCTGAAATTGTTTTTGCATTTTCTAGTTGTGGGCCTTTTTGTGGTACTTGGCCTGATGGGTGCTGAAGGAGAGGAGGAATTGGCTGGTTCATGGGGAAGTTTGGTTGTGGGAAGCCCGGAGGATTATTTCGTGGGTTGGCAATGGGCTGACTTGGCAGTTGGCCCACTTACCTTCTCATGGTGGCTTCAGCCAATTGGCCTAATTGGGTTTCCAACTTAGAGATAGTTTGCTGGTGGGCTTGAAGGGTATGTTGGAAAGATTGACTTTAGGCTTGAATGGTTTGTTGGAAGGATTGATTTTAGGCCAGAATTAGTTGTTGTAATTGATGGAATCTATCATCAGTTTGGGAGTCCTGGTGGTGATGTAGAGGAGGTTGATAGGTTTGTTGAGAATTGGAAGACTGCCCGTAATTGGGCTGAGGAGGTTGGTATGGGGCCTGACCCTGGTTGAATCGGGGAAATGGTTGTTGGGCTTGCGGTCCTCAACCATAAGCATTTCCTTGAAATGGTGGCTGAGTTTGGAATTGGTGTTGGATGGGTGGTTTGTAGGCTTGAGACGTAGAGGGGATGGAGGGCTGATTTGGAGCTTGTTGATTTCTCCAATTGAAACTGGGCTGCTGTTGGGCAATCAGACACATGATGGTCCGGGCTAGCACATAAAGCACACACCTCATGGTGTGTTGGGTCCGAGTATGGGTTGGACATAGGTAAGATGGTGGTTTCTTGTTTATTTTGGGCCAGGAGCTGGTCTAATTTGTGGGCTGGCATATCAACATGTTCTAGCTTTTGGGCCATGATGTCCACCTTGTCCAATTTTTGATGGATGAAATTCACATCCACTCTAGCTTCAGGTTCCACACGATACATCCCGACCCGTTTAGAGGGCCCAATGGTTCTCTCATATGAGGATAAGGAAACATGGTTGATTGAATTCTCGTTCAACATTTCAAATAAGGCATATGCCTCATCCTCACTCTTACTCATAAAGGCCCCTCCACATGATGCATCCACAATTTGCCTAACTTGATCATCTAGGCCCTCATAGAACGCTTGCACTATTTGCCATTTGGAAAGCCCATGATGTGGGCATTTTCTGAGGAGTTCCTTTAATCTCTCCCATGATTCATGTATTTGTTCATTTGAGAGTTGCGCGAATCCTGTGATTGCACGTCTCATGGTGTTGGTTCTACCGATGGAGTAGAAGTTCTTAAGGAACTCATGCTGCATATCTGCCCATGTGCCAATAGGTTTCCCTAAGGTCCCTAGCCAGTATTTGGCTTTGTCCTTAAGTGAGAAAGGGAATAAGGTCTAGCGGAGGGCATCATCTGTAAAATTTTAAATTTTCACAATGGAACAAATTTCTAAAAATTCATCCAGATGTTTATAAGGATCTTCATTGGTCTTCCCATAAAAGAATGGGAGCATCTGAATGGTGCTAGATTTGATCTCATAATGCAAAGTAGGGACATTAGGCAGTTGGATACAAGTGGATGGCTGATAATTCGAAGGAATAAAATATTCCTTCATCTGTTTGGGCACACATAGTTGGTGTTGTTCAGCCATAGGTTGGATTTGATTTTGGGTCTGATTAAAAATGAATCGATCAATCTCACTAATGGGCTCAACTAAGTCACGGTGTTGAGATTTTCTCCCTTGCATAAATCAAGGTTAAAGATGAGAGATGGGAGAATTTTTTTATGATGATTTTAATTTAATTTTATTTTATTTTCTTTACTCAAACTAGGACGAAGAGAGAGAAGATGAGATTTTTTTATTTTTATTTTTATTTTTTTTATGCAAACATAAATAAGTTATCACACAAATTACTTAATGCCCTAGATGTGACCTAGACCTACAAATTGAGTTTCACAAAATGGCTAAAGTGTAACTTAAGTTCACCTTCAATATTTCCACCGGGCAGGTAAGGGGTGGGGTAGTGAGAGGTTCCCCCTACTTTTGTAGGGACCTAATTATGCCAAACCACTAGCCCGCTTAAGGCGTTTGTCGTCCGACCGTCTTGCCTTAGGCATCGATTTTCATAAGAGGGTAAGCCCAAATAACATAAGAACCACAGTGTGAACCTAGGGCCAATGTCTACTGGATTTTATTTAAGGTCTAGGTGATGCAAAGATGCATGGAAATTGTGATTTGTGGGCTAAGGAAGGGTGATGAAATCTCCACTTTATCTTGCTTATGGGTGTTGCCCTTAGAATATTTTAGAAATGATATGCAACAAACCGAGTTCAAACAAGAGGTTCTATGCAAGCATGGAAATGCATGAGCATATTTTTGGAAAAATTAGAGTACTCACCTTGCCTCTCGCAATCTTCAATAATGCAATTAACAATAATTAAACGACAAAAATAAATTCTATCCTAAATGATGCATGACCTAAAACATAGAAGTGTGGGTTCTACTCTTGCAATGAAGATTTTTATTGAAGTTCAAGTGATGATTTTTTTTATTTTTTATTTAGTGAACCTATCTAACCACAAGATATGAAATGTAGAGAAATGAAATTAAAATGAAGAAGGAAAAGTTAGGATACTTACTTAAAAAGCGTTCCCTCGTTCTTTTTTTTTTGAAATGAATGACTAAATCATAAAGATGAAAGAAAGAAAGGCAAACTTACCTCTGATTTTTTTTTGAGTTTTCAAGTTACTTTTTCTCCCATTTTTTTCTGCAAAAAAAGAAAAGAGAACTTTATTAGTACACTATAAACATAAGAAAAATAAAGTTCTTAAGTCAAAAATCATCAGTCTTCCCCGGCAACAGCGCCAAAAATTGATAACGCGAAAGTTTGTCGTTTAAAACATGCGTATTAATCTTAAAATTTCCAACTCGCACTAGATGAAAGTAAGACGTAATAGGGTAGCGAGAAGGGTCAAATCCACAGAGAAGAAGATATTTTTAGACTTAAAAACTTTGGAGTCCTTTAGAAAACACTTGTGATTTTACTTTGCTTAAAGAAAATAGTGAAATGAAGAACAAACCAACACTTAATTAAAAACACCTATGATTATGCGCCTATGCTATAGAAATTAATTACATGAAGTGAAAAGAAGAGATAGAAGAAGGGGGTAGAGAGGGAAGAAGATCAAGAACTAGATCAAAAGAACAACTCTCTTCATTAACTTAAAAGAAAGAGTACATGAAGTGCAAGACAAGCTTACAACAAAGAGGTGACAAGATTACAATGAAGTAAAATAACACAAAAGTAATAACAACAAGAGGAGCCTGAGATGTGAAGATGGTAGCAGCAATGGTGATGACGGCGCCGTCCTCTCTTGGCCTTTGATCACGAACCACCTTGCGGAAGATATCATCTATGCCGTGAGGAAGTCACCTTCGTCATTGAAGCCACCTTTGGAGAGTAAATAACTTTAAAACCAAGATGAATTAGAAGATGCCCAAGAAGAAGAAGTTGAAGAGGAGGAAAAGTGAAAGAATGTTTATGAAGAACTCAGAGAAAAAATAAGAGAAGAAAAGCTTCAAAATGAAGGAATAACAGATTCTAGCACTTCAGATGAACAGTAAACTCACAGGATAGCAATGTGAAAAAGGGAGAATAACTTATACACCTGAAAGAATTAGAAGATGAGGCAGAAGAAGAAGTTGTAGAACATGTAAAAAGGAAGAACTTTCATGAAGATAGCAGGAGACGAAAATAGACGGAAGATAGAGAAATAATGGGAAGAACAGAGAGGAACACTGATTCATAGATGAACAGGATAGCATAGTGTAAAATAAGAAATAACTTGAAAACTATAGCGAATTAGAAGATGCCTAAGAAGCAGAACTTGTAGAGCATTTAAAAATGAAGAACTTTCATGAAGAACACATGAGAAGTGTAGGAGTAGAAGGGGGAGAAACCGGTGACCTAAGGTGAAGGTGGGAAAGGGAGAGAATTGCCAAAAGAAGAACTCCTCATCTCCTCCTTGTTATGGGCTATTTATAGGAAAAGTTGGGTCAATGGAGGGTGGAGATTGTATCAAAAGGAGATAGATGGCTGGGATTTAGGTAGAAGATGATGTATGGGGAAAAGGAAAAGGAGGTGGGTAGCCCATTTCTTGGACTTTGGACACCCCATTTCCTAAGGCTCATCATGTCTCTCCTTTATTTCAAACTTTGAATGTCCTTTTCCTCCTTTTCAAACTTAAACTTTGAATTCCTTCTTTTCAAACTTTGAATTCAAAATTTGAACTTTCTTTTCCCTCCAACCAAAATATTTTGAATTCTTTATTTTACTTGGTCAAAGTGGTGATGATAGTTTGGCCCCCGGCTTCTTTTGTAATTACCTTCGGTGTCCTGCACACACATAATTACAATCTAGTCCATAAAAATTATCATAATGTGCACATAAATCTCAAATGCTCATAGTTATGCAATGGAGAATTAATTCCCATGACCCTTAACTTCAATTTATTAAATAATATCACCAAATTAATTAATTTACGTGAAAGTTTCAATTTAAATGTGGAGTTGAGGTTAACTATGAAATAGGCATAATTGCCTAATTATATGCACATAAAATGGTGTACATATGATGAATTACTATAGAAAATGGTCACTTATTATCTCTCCTAAGGTTCTGTTTACATATCTGTACAACGTCCTCCTGATGCGGGGCCGCTTGCATCTCATTCCGAGGTTCCTCCACCTCTTGATATAATCAAGGGCCGTCTCATCTGCCCTCTATCTTGTTGAGTAGAGTTCGGTCACTGTGACCTCCCTCTCTGTAACATGAAATCTTTCTCTGAACTTCCTCTGCATGTCCGACCAGTCGCTGATCGACCCAGCCGGGAGGCTGGAGTACCATTCAAAAGTGAGACCCGTCAGCGAGGACCCGAAAAATTTCAGCAAATATGACTCGTCGGCGGCCAGATCGCCCATGATGGTCATGTAGTAAGCGACATGTTCTTTTGGGGATCCCTTCCCGTTAAACTTGTCAAATTTTGGCAGCTTGCTAATCCCAGCAGGGAGCCACTTGGCAGCATGATGCGGTGGGTATGGAACCCTGTATGCATCAAACGCGATGTTGTCGCCTTCACTTCTTTCAGCGAGCTTCATGTCGATCATTCTCTCCACCATCATTTTGTTCATGACGGTTGGATCAATCGGTTCTGGGTAGAAATGTGCCGACTGTAAGTAGGGGGTGACCAGGGTGGTCTCCTGCGGAGGAGGACGCAGTAGTGGAGGTGTCTAGTGCACCTGTGGTAGTACCGACGGCATCAGCGGCTGTGGTGGGCGTTGCTGAGTCGTTGCCAAGTTTGGTTCTGCCAGCTGGGGCACAGTATAAAGTGGCGGGGGGTCATTCCGGTTGATGGCTCCCCGTGACGATTCGCCCTACATCTCGAGTTGCTTGGAGGCTGAAGACTGCTCTATCTTCTCTATCAGTTGCTTCTTCAACAGCTCTATCTCTTGGCGGTACCTTTGCAGCAACATTAGTACTACCGGATCCATAGCTGCAGTGCTGGGGATAGCTTTCGTTGTCTCCCCGGATGCACCCTCAGGTAGGATGTCGAGCAAGACATCTTTTTCTTCTTCCGCCGTCACCACGTTGGCGGTTAGAATAGTAACTTCATCACATCGTTGGTGGTGGGCTAGGGCTTGCTTTCCGTTAGCCGCTGCCAACAATTCTCTTCCGGCTTCTGCCTTTCGAGTGTTCGGCCCCGGCCTCCTGGCCAATCGAGCTAGATCATGAGGATCCTCTAGAAGCCTTCCATATTGGCCGGATATGCCAGCCATGTTGCAGGTAAAGATCTGCATTCTTCTTTTCTGTCTATGAACCTTCCTCTTTGCATGCTTTGGGAAGGTTAACCTCTCAAACACATAGATTCTTTTTCTTTCTTCCTGTCGAGGGGCGGCCTCATCGGCTTCATAACCATTGTCGTCGACCGACGATGTCATCCTTCTTTCTTCTTCTTTTTCTTCAACTGCCATTGGTGGGCAATAGTCTTCTTTAGCCACGGCTGCTTGTAGTAGCCATTGTTGGCCCAGCGAGGGGTTGCCTAGACCCCTGAAGTAGCTTCTGACCATGTTGGTCATTTCTTCCTACCCTCATTCCTGATGTAGGGCTGGGGATAATTGTCGACCTCCAACGAGAGGGATGTAAGCAAGCCGGGCTTGTCCGACGAGTTGCTGGAATCTTCTTCCCACTGTGGGGATGTTGGCTTGTCGGGCGCAGGCCCTGAAACTCTCATGGCGTGGAGGGTCCACAACCGTCTCTTCCTTTCTTGGGGCCAGGCCCCTTTCCTTCTCCATTTCCACTCCGTCACGTGCAGGGTGGTGACGGACTGGTGCGTCCTGGTGAGCGGGTTGGATCTTCTTAGGGACCCAAACCTGTTTGAAGTTCTTCGACCTGGGGGCCAGCTTCTCATGGCCATGGCGACTGGCTTCTCCTTTCTCAGCTCTCCTCCCAGAGAGGGCCTGGTAGGAGTTGTAAATAGGTACGGAGGGGATCACCTGATCTGAGACCACCCAAGCGTCGCGTCCATCCAGGAAGATGCGAACTCCACCGATCAACATGGATTTATCAGACACGGAGAGATGTCCGGTAACAGTAGCAACATTCCACCGGAAGCCTCTGCGCTGGCGTACTCCAGAGTTCTTGGCAGGAATAGGGTGCGCCCCATTGGTGATGTGGTGCACCAGGCAGTTGGCGACTTGAATCGGATTCTTGAGCGAGCCCACAGAGCATCGAGCCTTCAAGGCCTCGACTTTCTTCGCAGTCTCCTCGGCAGGCTCCGAGGTCTCCACTTGAAGCAGATCGGCGAAGGCCAGCCCCAAAAAGTTGGGGAAGCCTACAGCAGCAGGGAATGTCTCGAGGATGGTGGGCACCGCCAGGTACCCATGTTTAGCATGACCGGTGACGATCACGGGGCCAAAGGTAAGAGCAGCAAGTCCTGATGATGCCATTGTCTGCCTGCCAAACAGAACAAACAAACGATCAACAGTCTTTGGGAGGGCCTCGGGGCCCATGTATCTCGGCAAAGAGATGAAAGGTGACAATGGTCCCACCGGGCGTGCCAGACTGTTTGTGAGATTTGTTTTATCTGGTCGATTAACCAATTAATTAATCAATAATCAATTGATTAGTTGACCGCGTAGGCGTGCCAGTCACATAAGTGACAGATTTATTATGCGCTCATTTTGACCCGTGTCGGGCGAGAGTGAGATTCAGGTCGAGACAAGCAGTCTGCCATACCATAAAGGCTATGGCGTTAATTACATCCTCATAAGGGAGAAAACCTTTGATTAATTACCGAGATAGTGAGCCGTCCGAGGTAGAAATAAGATGTAAAAGGATGCATATGATGAGGTTACATGAAATGCTTTTATCTATCATGCAAAGGAGGCATGGTTTATTGAGTTGGAGACCCTCGATACGTGGCATAGGACATAGGTCCGAAGACCACCATCGCGCATAGCAAAGGCTTCCAGTCGGGTGTAACCCGGCATTCCGTCAATACCATTTGATATAACTGAGGGCCTAGGCAGGCAGGCATGCATTAACACGATGCGTGTAAACGCACTAAGGCGTAGGGACAGAGGCATGATAACAAAACCATGATAATACAAAACACAATAGTAAAAGCATGATAGGAAAATGGTTTGGACTTGAACAGTTCCCTTTTATTTGTTTTATGATTGATTGGGTTTATTAACCTCGACCGTGGGAGGCAAAGATTGCTCCGAAGGCGAGTGGGAGATTAAAACAGCGCGATAGAGAGTACTTATTCAAAATCGGCGCGACCAAGCGTAGGAAAAGAGTTCCCCGGCGTGGTCAAATGTAGGAAAAGGGTAAACCGGCGCGGTCGAGGGCAAGCCCACTTCCCCGGCGTGATGGGCTTTGGGCGCACCGGATTAGGGCGCGCCGGGTATGAACCATTGAAAAGATTTTGATTTTGAGTCCAAGGTTAAACCGGCGCGGGGGGGGGGGGGGGTACCGCGTCGGATTAAGGCCACGCCGGTTAAGTTGATTTTTGAGATATTTTTGAGTCTATTTGGTTTATTAAGATGTTCTTGAGGATTTTGGGTTTGATTGTGTTAATTGTTTATTAAGTTGGAGTCCCAAGCTCTCCAGAAGCATCGTGCGAGGTTCATACTCGAGCACAAAGGTACATTCTTTAATAAACAAGTTTTATTAAGTCCAAATCACAAGAGTAACTCATTAGTTGAAACCTGGTGAAAATTGGGCAGCATCTCCCCATTCTTGGAGGATTGCAGGGGAGAAGCGGGGACGTGCTTACGTAGCGGAGTAAGCCCCTAACAAGCCAGATGGCACAACGGCGGCCAGCGGACCCCAAGCGGATAGGAAACCCCGAGGACTAGCCTACGAGGGGCACCACTCTTCCGTAGGTTGGAACACGATAGGATGAGACGACCAATAAGGGAAGGAAAACCCCAAGGACTAGCCTACAAGGGGCACACGACCCGTGGTCAAATCACAATCCGAAAAGGGACGACCGATAGGGAAGGGGAGCCCCGAGGACTAGCCTACAAGGGGCATACGACCGATGGCCACCACAACATTTCTAAGGATAGTGGATTTGATATCGGGCTAAAGCCCTGTTCAATGTTCACCTCATAGCCCATGAGAATACATGCCATGAAGGGGCATGATTCTCTGGCCTACTGGTGATTCATGGGGGATATCCCCACAGAGAATGTTCCCCTCCCCAAGGTATTAAAGCTAGTGTTCTCAGGAACAACAAAGCTCAGCAATCATAAATCATATGTAGAATAGGGGGGAGTACAATAGCATAACACAACATCCAATGAGTTGGCAAATCATCGCTCACAGGGTTAGCAGGTTAGTGCTCACGGGGTTAATGGGTTAGCATTGCGAACTACAACGATTAAGATATAGAGAATAGCCATTAGAACCATTAGCATATAATGAATGCATAGGTTATGGAGATGACCTTGTTCCCTCTGGACTATGAAGAAGTGCAGAGGGGTATTGATGGGATCGACCTCGGAACAGGAACAGGTAGAGATACACATACGAATGTGTCTCTAACCGTGAACTCCACAACGCGTATATAGAAAATCCGGCATAGCCATTACACTAGAAAGGAGAGAACCCCGGGGAGAGGAAATTGTTTCTATAGCCAGTGGTAGTTCCAGGGCGTATTCGATGTCGCGAAACCCAACCCAAAGACTAGATACACAGGAGACGGTTGGACATACAAACTGAGAAAAGAATGGGAGAAACATACACAACATTAAGCACCATTCGTTCCATCAATATATCATTCATCCCATCAACGGGAGGCGAAAGACATGGACTATCATAAGCATTCGGTGCGGCCCAGCGTTGTCGCTTGAAAATCACTTCATCCGTTACAATAACGGGATTACAGAGGAAGAAGAGATAGGGAGATGGTGAGGGGGGAGATGGGCTCATATCATCGCCCCTCCCCCCTCCCCCCTCACTTACACTATATCCGGAAGAAAGAAACAAAGGGGGATCGTCGAGAGAAAACCAAAGGAACCCACCTAGCCTTCCCTACAAAAATAGAGTATCGGATTGACGTCTCCTCTTTGGCTCCGGAACTATTCAGGCAAGCAGACAGGGGAGGATGGCGACAGGAGCACTCTCAGGAGAAAACCTACTTCTCCCCCAAGACTTCCCTCTCTTTCGAACGAACCCCTTCTCCCTCTCTCTATCTCCCCCCTTTTTTCTTTTGGATCTTGCTCCCCCTTTTCTTGGTTGAACTAAGTAGGGTTATATAGATGAAGGATCTCCCGGCATGGAGAATGCGCGGCCGGGAAGCTCCACTTGCATCTGGCGCGCCGGGTAGGAGGGCACCGGGATAGGGGGCGCGTCGGTGAAAGAGGCGCGCCGGATAAGCCCCACTTGCTTAACACGGGTTAGACAGTGGGTCCCGGGCTGGTTCCGGGGGTCACCATGACCATTCATCTCACCGTGGTTTTGCAAAACCTTGTGAGAAGTCCTGACGAAGCTCTCGAGTCGACGTACAACCTTCTTCGGAACCTCGTGCATCTTCAATTTGAACACGCGGGTCTTCCGCTGACACGGCCTTCGACACTGTGGTTCATGCTGCTGGCTCGGTTTGACTTGTGCTCGAAGCTTTCTTGGGAGGTGGAATACCATCCAAGGTGCTTTTGCCTTGACTGGGCGATCGTTTGGTCACTAACGGACCTAATATGCTGAGAAGCCGTACCCATGTCGGGTCATCAGGGTCTTCTACTGGCAGAGCCTTCGGTCCCCTATTCCGAAGGGCCGAGGATGTTCTATCATCTCAGGAGGATCTTCTTTCGGGTGGCGGACCATAGGGTACATTCTCGTCCTTGGTCAGATGAAGAATACATTCTCATCCTTGGTCAGACGATGGGTACATCCTCATCCTTGGTCGGACGATGGATACATTCTCATCCTTGGTCGGACGATGGGTACATCCTTGTCCTTGGTCGGACGATAGATGCATGCTCGTCCTTGGTCAGACGACGGATATTATCTACGCGGTACGACCGAGTCGATATCGGTTCATTGGGCAGTCGTGACGACACTGCTGGCTTGTGGTGTATTCTTCTCGATCCTCCTGAGGTGAGGCTCCCGGTGTTCATACTGGGTGACCTGAGGCTCTGGGAGTTTGAGAGGGCTTCGGTGTATTGATCTTTTTTAGCTTCTCTGCTTCAATGGGCCGCATCATTTGTCTTTGAGGCTTGATCGCCATTGGATATATTTTGAGTGCCAACAGCTCCTCTGACTCGTCATCAGAAAGAGAAAATGCGGACATCATGTGGATCACATTAGCCATGTGGTGCACCACTCACGCTGCTTTAGCTTGCCTGGACCACGCGTGTGGTTGCGGAGGATCGAAGAGACCACTCTTCATTTGAATAAGGCCGTCTCGAATCAACTTCTGGGCCTGAGTCTTGAAGATGTAATAGTCCTCGATTGGGTGACCCAGCATGCGGTGGTAGGAGCAGTAGCTGAGATCATCAGTTTTTTATGCCTCGTCCGGCTTGCGGACTTCAGGTAGCTCGACGATCTTCTGAGCCATACAGAGGTCGAAGAGCATCTTTGTATTGAAAGGGGCATCTCTCGCCCTTCACATTTCTCCATAGCTCGCCAGCATGGCTCCAATGTGTCTGTTACATTTTTATGAGTTGCGTCATGTAATTTTCATATTTTCTTTGAGTCATAATTATGTAATTTTCCTTTTTATTTGATCCAGTACCTAGGTTAGGTAGTCATTTACCTAAGTATGAGTGTCATTAGGTTGATTAGTTTGGTTATTGGGCCCAATTCAATGGGCTAGGCCCAGGGGCGCCCCCTTCCCCCTTGGTTATTTGTCATTAGTCCTAAAGTCAGGGACTTATTGTAAAATGTGGGTTCCCTATAAATAGGACCCCATTCCCCTCATTTTATGTTAATGAAGATCTATTATTGTGAGTCCAGAAAATTGAGTTTCATTTGGTGAGAAGCCATTAGAAAGGAGTGAGAAGCTCCCCTCTCCTATCCCCCCCCCTCTCTCCCTCCCCCCTTTCTCTCTCCTGGCTGTCACTTTCTCTCTCCTCCCCCTCTGTCCACATCATCCTCCACCTTAGCCCTAGCTAGCCACCTCATATGCCACATCACCCACCCTTTCATCTCCCTAGGAGTCTTCATTGCACCCCATCAATTTCCTTCAATTCCCTCCCCCTTCCTAGGTGACCTTTGGCACTCCCCATACACCCTTTCACTCTCCCAAGGTGGAACACCCCTCCCCAAGCACCCCTTCCCTTCCCCAACACACCCTTTCCCCTCCCCTAGGCCAAAATTAACCCCACTCCATTAAGGAGATTTCAAACCAACTCCCTCCACCTCCCATTGCCAATCTGCGCCCCTCTCTCCCTCTCCCCTCCACCTCAGGCCGCAGCCCTCTCTCCCCCACCCCTAGCTGCGGTTCCACCGGCCTCACACCCCCTCCATCACCCCTAGACCCCTCCAACAACCTCCCACAAGCTCCAGCCCCTATTCCCCTGCCATCAAGTCACCCCCTCCCATCACCACAACCACCATCCTCACCCTGCAGCTCTCAGCCCGCAGGTAGCAGACTAGGTACCTGTTTGCAGAACCTGCCACATCGAATCCATGAAGAACATGGTGGCAAGTTCTATATTTCTGGAAAGGTCGTCAAGTCGGCTTCGCAGGCGAGGTTGTCTCGCATCTGTCTGAGCTCCGAGCTGCCTGGGAGAGCCATTCTCCCACGACTGCACAAAACTGCTCCGCCTGGGAACCAAAAGCCAAGGAAAGAAGCGACCACGGCTGCTACAGGATGAACTTGGAAGTGATTTCTTGGCTGAAGACTTCTGCTATGAGTCCCCTTTCATCTCCAAGAAGCCGAGCATCGTTTGAAGCCCGAAGCACAAAATTTCTAATTTCCTCCCTAGGGTGCGCTGGTCAGTTCTCTCTGGAACTGACTTGATATCCCGTCACTGTTCGGGTCCTCGCCATCTACTCCGACCTCCTCCGGTGTCCCCATAGGTCTCCGTTCGAAGAGGGTTCGACCATGAATCCAACGACTCTAGCCTCGCACGATTCAGAGCTCGGGAGCCTCCGTGGTGGCCTCGCCTTCCAGATTCAGCGACTCAGAAGCTACTAGATCCTGAGTCCAACAGCCATGTTCACGACTCTGCCCCGACCGTCGCCTCCAACGAGAAAATCCCCAAAATTTCTGACGACCTCCTGGGCCAACCCCGGAGGATTTGGCACTAATTTCATTAACAACGGAGTTCGGGAGAGCATGTGATGGTGCCAACAGTGGCTGCCTATCTTGCTGTCCAGAGAGCTGGCAGAACCGACGGTCATCTTCCACTCGGCATTTGCTTAATTCCCCATCCCCGCCTTTCCGACTTATAGCCCCTCCCTGCGTGGAGGTAGTATTTGGGTGTAATTCTAAATAACCCCCACCCCAAGATCCCCCCTCCTGTGAGAGGCATAGTGGTGTACTATTATGAATTTTCAGGTTAGAGCTACACCGGCGCAACGTGCGGGGTATACCCACGCTTCCCCGCTCGCCTCGTCTCCGGTCGAGATTGGCATCTTCATGCCGACCAGATGAGTTTCGGGCCCCCCTCCTATGCTGGTTTTATCATTGCTTAGCTTAGTATTATTTCTATTTGCTCCATCGGTAGTGAGAGAGTGCTCGCTCCAATTATTTGATTAATTCAGTGCCACCGCGGGTGAGTTGTGAGAGAGACATTACATCCCACGCCCACGGCGTGCTGGCCGCCTGTGAATTGGGCATTCCTGGACCCTTGGGGGTTCAATCCTAAGCTATCCAATCCCCGAAGCAGCGAGGTCCCACCTCGGACCCTCACCACCATCATCGGGTGGCCTACGGGCACTAGTGTGCGCTTAGCGGTTGAGTCCGCTCGAGTGATGATACCAGTCCGTTGAATTGTGCTTGTTTGCTATGTCCAAGGGATTGTTAGATTAGTTGCTGCATTCCTAAGGCTTATTCATACCCATTGTGGTCTCTTCATCAAAGTGGTATGTCAAAAGAAGTCGCCGGAAGGTCCGGTCACGCCGGTCCAGAAAGCGTCCTTTCTTGTGTGAGGGGACTTCCGAGTCAAACCTCCGCCTTGTACCACTTGGTGCTTAGGACTTCCACCTCCCTACCCTAGGTTGTTTCACATCACGTATGCTCCCTCTTGAAAGAGAAGGGTATCTTCATACGTTCTGAGAAGGAGAGAGCGGCCGGCTTATCAGCTGGCCTTTTGTCGGAACTACTTGTCCCAGCCCCCTTGCTGGCCTTAGCGGCAGGGGTGAATTCGACGATGTTCACCTCCTTGCTAGGCTGGCATTCCCGCGCTTGTTTACCCTTCGCTGAGGTGTAGCTCGGGTTATCGGCGAAGAACATTTCTATTTCGGCAACTGTCGAGTTGAGCTGGTCGAAGCCTTTGACATTGGTGCCGAGAAGCTTTTCGCTGACCTCGGCCGCCAAGCCTCGGCGACAGATAGTGATGGCATCCTCCTGGACTGGCGGATTGATACACCTCATGCTGAGGTCTCGCCATTTCTTGATGAAGTCGAGGCGCTCTCGCCTTTCCTCTGTCGGAGAGAGCAGAGCTCGGCTAGGGAGATCTTTCGCTCCACCGTTTGGAAACAGTCAAGGAACTTTTTCTATAGATCCGCCCAGTCGATAACTGAGTTGGGCTTCAGGTGGGAATACCATTGGAAGGCCATTCCCATAAGTGAGGTGGCGAAATAGTGGAGGAGGTAAGACTCATCCAACGCGAGCTCGCCCATGGCCGTAATGTAGTAGGCCAAGTGTTCGTGCGGAGACCATTGTCTGTCAAACTTTTGCAGCTTCGACGGCTTGGCGTACTCCGGGGGAAGTTTCTTGAGCTAGTGATGCAGCGGGTAGTGGACACTATAGAAGTCTAAAGTCACAATCCCTTCTCCAAACTGGGCGAGCTTGGTCTCAACGATCCGCTCGATCATTTGGCGCTGTGCCATGAGGTTTTCTGGCACCGACATGTTGGATGGCCATGGTTGAACTTCGGGCAAAGGCGTGTCGAACCGAACTATTGTGGGGGTTCGGGCAGCTATAGCTGAGGTATTTGCGCCATTCGCCCACTTGACGGGACCGGTGCTTCCGTAGAAAGCCCGGTAGGCGATTGAGGATGAAGGTCACGTTCCTGGAGCAAGTCTTGCAGGAGGGCCTTCAGGTGTTGGTTCTCCTTCATAAGAATCTCAAGAGTCACCTCTTGGACTTCATTGGCCGGAGGGTCATTGTTGATCGGCTCAACATTGGCAGGGATGGCGTGATCCTCAGCGGGGACCTCCTCTGCTCGTGCCGAGGTCTGAGGTCCGGCAGAGGTGTCGACATGGCCGACGGGAGCCGGCGGTTGAGTCGGGTGATGAGGCCTCCTGATAGCCACGAACCCGTCGTTGAAAAGTCGTGCTACAATATCAAAATATTCGCACTCACTCACTTTTAAAGATTGGAAAATCAAGTATAGTGGTAAGTGGAGTCGACCCCACGAGGAGGAAATAACATTTTTGGAACAAGTTGGAAAAATATCCTTATGCTTTGAAAAGCTGAATTTTGAGTGAGATTATTCTAAGGAAAAATAAATTGCATGAAAATAAACTCACTAAAGAAGATGAGAGGGGTAAAGAAAAGAACTTAGAAGAGATAGAAAGAGGAACTGAGACAACCACAATTTGTAAAGATGAACTTTTAGTAAGATGGAAGTGAAAAGTACACTCTATGAAAATGGAAAATTACAACTCATAAAATAAAGAAAAGGGGAAAGAATATAGCCAAGATAAAGATGAAGATTGCAGTGGAAAGAGGTGAATGAAGAAGTCATCGTCGTCCACGTCACAAGCCTTGGAACGTCGCCCGCCTTGATGTGCACGCTGTCATACAAGGAGAGTTGTGAAGGACACACTTTGGAGAGAAATATAGAGAGGAGTGTGGAAGGGTTTGTGTGAAGATGAAGAAGGTAGAAGATGATAAAATAAGACAGTGGTAAAATAAATATAACTCGTAAACGAAGAAGATTTGGAGGAAGTGATAAAAGAAGAAAATCTAGATCTATAAGAGAGGAAGAACTTTGATGAAAAACTCAGAGAGAAAAGAAGAGTGGAAGGGCTTCAAAACATAGGAAGAACAGAGGCTAGCATCTCGGATGAACAGTATAAACGGGAAGATATCACCTTGAAAAAGAGAAAATAACTTTAAAACAAGAAGGAATTAGAAGATGATGTAGAAGAAGAAGTTTCAGAGCATTTAAAAATGAAGAACTTATATGAAGAGTGCAAGAGCAGAAAATGAATCGAAGGGGGAGAAATCGACGACCTAAGATGTGAGAGGGATAGGGAGAGTGAAAAATTACCGAAAGAAGGACTCCCCTTCTCCTCCTTGTCATGGGCTATTTATAGGGAAAGTTGGGTCAATGGAGGGTGAAGATTGTATCTAAAGGAGATTGATGGCTGGAATTTAGGTAGAAGATGATGTATGAGAAAAACAAAAAGGAGGTGGGCACCCCCTTTCTTGGACTTTGGGCACCCCCTTTCTTGGACTTTGGACACCCCATTTCCTAAGGCTCATCATGTCTCTCCTTTATTTCAAACTTTGAATTCAATTTTTCCTCCAACCAAAATATGTGTTTCTTTTCCTCAATTTCAAACTTTTGAAATTTCTTTTCCCTCTAACCAAAATATGTGCTTTTGACTTGGTCAAAGCGGTGATGACAGTTTTACTCCCGGCTTCTTTTGCAATTACCTTTGGTGTCCTGCACACATATAATTACGATTTAATCCATAAAAATTACCATAATGTGCACATGAATCACAATTGCTCGTAATTATGTAATGGAGAATTAATGTTCATGACTCTCAACTTCATTTTATTAAATAAAATCATTAAATTAATTAATTTACGTGAAATGTCCAATCTACATGCGAAGTTGAGATTAATGATAGATCATGCATAATTACCTAATTATATGCACATAAAATGGTGTACATGCGATGAATTGTCATAGAATATGGACACTTATCACACCTCCCAACTTACTCATTGCTAGTCCCTTAGCAATGCAAATAAATAAAAATTTAGGACTAACAAGAGTTTGTAAAATTCATACTCTCATATCCAGCTCTCCCTTCATAGAATCAACCAAAGATCTGGAATCATTAATGCACACTAGCATTATGTAGGAACTTAATAGTACATGATTAAGAATTCAAATCAAAGTTCAATAGCACTTGTGCATATGTAACTACCAAATCCACAGCTTAGACAATTGCATCTCCCATTTGCTATTCCAAATAAGTGCCTTTCAACCCTGCACCTCTTAATCATAGCATTAAGCATATTAGCTTTTTATCTGCCTTATTGCTTCGTCCCTTAGGGATCATTTTTTTATTTTATTTTTCTACACACATGATGCTGCACTATCCTTCACTGTTTAACGCGAACCTCGAAGCAAGTCCGATTTCGCAGATCAAGGTTCCCTTATCCTTTTGACGCGAACCTCAACACGTCTTAGGTGAAGTAGGCATGGTTACTCAGATTCGGAGCATTTTTCGTGGTATTTTCTTTTCTTAATTTTTTTTCAATTGTGCTTTTGCACTAAATTTTGATAGATAACTTGACAAAAAGCTTATAAAAGATCTCTTCTTTACGAAGTGCAGAATGTCAAGCAACACACCAAAAATAGCTGAAGACTTGTCCGGTCATGTTTCTTTAGCGTGCAAGTGATTTTCATTTTTCTAAAGTGCACATGAACTTTAAAGAGATTCTTAGATCAGTTTTCCATGGCTAGATTAAATAAAATTTTCATCGACCTTCTCCCAGTCTTTTCTATTCCAGAATTACTTTCAATGGAAGCATGAATCATGAAACTCCAAATAGATTTTTTTTTATTTTGAAAAAATGAGGTTGTATAAATGAATGCAACATGTGCAATGGCATGATTTTCGTCCCCCCAACTTAAATGACATTGTCCTCAATGACATGAACAATATGAAATAATAGAATAATGTAGACATGAAATATGTGAAGGAACGGGATAACCTAACGGAAGTGAACATCGACGGGCATCCTTGCTGGAATGAAAGGCGGTACTTGGCTTTGAAGATTTGGACAACAGAGCAAGCAATCTTCTCTCCCCCAACTTATCCTTTATTCACACCTGCAAAAAAAAACACAAGAAACACTTGGGTTGCCTCCCATGAAGTCATTTATTAGCACACGAAAATCATTAAAACTATGGGTTGCCTCCCAAGAAGCGCTAAGTTTAACGTCTTCAACCAGACGCAGGTAAGCTCTATAACCAACGAGTTGATTTTAAAATGAGCCACCAGAGCATTTTATCATTGTCAAAATTTTCTTTTTCATGCCCTAAGAGAAACAATTGTAACTAGTGAGTATAAGGGCAAAGCATATATCGGGGTGGAGGCATTGCAAAAGCACCACCCTGATCAGAGAATGGAGGAGGAACATTGGTAAAAATCATGTCATCAATTATGAAATATTCCTCCTGAAGGTTTGAAGAAGGTGTGAATGAATTAATGCAGACCTTATCATCTCTCAAATAATTATTTTCCACCTCAATTTTGGGAATTTCATGAATGTTATTGAGGTGAGAATGGATTGGAGGGTGACGGGTTCCCATAAATTGATCAATGTCAAGGAGATTATCAATCTCAAGAGTCAAAGAAACATGCTCCTCAACATAATGGTCGTGAGACTCAATGGGATCTGCCAACTCGACTATAGCAAAATCAGACCAATCGGCAGGAAGAATATCAAAAGAATTACTGTGGTCATGAATTGGCAAAAGCTCTACCCTTTCCTCCAGATTGAAATTATCATGTGACACACTCAATTCATTCAATTCCTCATTAACCCCAACTTCATTGTTCAAATAAATGTTCAATTCTTATTCTATCTTCACTTCTTCTTCATTCCCATCTTCAAAGGGAATTTCAGTAAATTCGGGGAAAGACATTTGATCATAGATTTGAGATTCATTATTTTCTGCCTCTCCCCCCAACTTGAGATCATCCGCCTCTCTAGCATTCTCCTCACAAGGATAATCAAGCACAAGCTCCTCAAATTCAATTTTAGGAGGGGAAATATGATCATTCATTAGTTCATCACCTTCCTTTATTTCTTTTCCAGCAAATTCTTCAATCCCCTCAAATTTTGTAGGTTCCTCATTCAAATTTTTCTGACAAGATCTCTCCATAATTCCTTCATCTTCTGAGTCACAGTGGATCTGAATGTTATGATAATGGGAATTCAAGGATTGATCGTATTCAGTATCAAGAATTTGATGAGTAAGAGTGGGTCCAGAGTAATCAAAGAATTGACCTCCCTCCTTGTTTTTGACTTCCTTGGTCAGCCTATTGATTTACTCTTGGAGGGATTGACTTTGGAGAATTAACTGATTGAATTGATCATCTGGGTTATCATCTGAGGGTGAAAGAGATGAATAGCAAGGAGAAGAATGATTTGTATGTTGGGTTGCATCATAATAGTCATTAGAGTTTGGGGCCCAACTTTGATTTTTATTTTTCTCTTGTTCTCCCCCCAACTTAGACTCCTCATTATTCTCCTTGACCATTACAAATTGAGATTCATTAGCTTCCCCCCAATTTTCCTGATATGGTTGCTCCATGTTATCCTCATCATCAAAAATTATTTGAGAGTTGTTTAATTGATGATTGATGGATGGATCATTCAATGTGATATTATACTCGTAATCAGAAAATATATTTTCAAAGTTTTCCTTGGGGAGGCTAGCACATTGGTCCATTTCAATCACTCTAACATGTTGGTCAAGCTGGGCTTGAATAATTTGGCTCTGAGCTTGAAGGGATTGCTGATTGGCCAAGATGAGTTAAGTCATTTGATTAAACCTTTCCTCGAAATCAGACTTTGGAGGAGCTGAATAGGTTGGGTGGCACTCAGACTATGGTGAGTAACAATCAGAATAGAAGTCAGTCTGGTACTGAGGTAGTGGGGAGTAGATGGGTTGTCCTTGGGAATGAGCTTGATTGTAAGGATCATTGGAATATGAAGCCCAATCTGAAAAGTGTAAGTTTGAAGAATTTTGCATGGGGTCTTGGTAATGTGCCCAAGAAGATGATTGTTGGTTTTCCCACCTACGATATGGATTTGTGTGAGAGAAAGAGGTGAAAAAATCCGATGACAATTGATAAGGTTCTTGGGTGAAACATAAATTGTTAACCCCATTGTGAAAGAGTGAAGGAGTTTGATGACAATGAGCAAATGAAGGATTTGAATTCAAATAGTCTGCATGGTTGAACATGAAAGAATCTATTAATGGGCCTGAACAAAAGTGGATATGACAATGCAAAAGGTCCAAGGAAAAGGGAAGATTTTTTTATTTTTTTATTTTAAATGTTTTGTTGTATTTTGTAGAAAAATCTTTTTGTTTTGTTTTATTTTTTTTATCTTTTTACATACACAAACAAGTTGACACACAATTTACCTAATGACCTAGATGTGACCTACACCTACAAATAGGGTTTCACAAAATGACTAAAGTGTAATTTAAGTTCACCCTCAATATTTCCACCGGCCAGGTAAGGGGTGGGATAGTAGGAGGTTCCCCCTACTTTCGTAGGGACCTAATTATGTCAAACCACAAAAGTAGGGGTAGTTAGAAGTAGTTTGTTCAAGGTCATGATCGAACCACCTCAGAAAACTTCCTGTCTCCTGTGTGATTGCCGTGTGAACTGCTGTGCATCATGATCATTTCCATTATACGCTGTAGATGCATGCTTAGGTCCGTTTAAGTTCAGATCTGCTATAGTTGGATTTCTGTGACTGCTCTCTCTTACATTTCTGCCGTCCAGCAGTAGTTTGTTTTATTTTCGTAATAGAAACTGTTGCAGTAGATTTTATTGGGTGACTGATCTATTCACCCCCCTCTAGATCGTTCATAGACCCCCATCACTTGGTATCAGAGCCTAACTCTTTTTCAGGGACTAACATCCTAAAGAGGAACGACCATGAACGCTAAGGGAATGACAGCAGAAGGACATTCAACCTCCAAGCCTCCGTACTTCAATGGCTCTAACTACGCCTACTAGAAGAACAGAATGCATGTCTTTCTGAGAGCGAAAGACTACGAGATCTGGCGAGTAGTGATCAAGGGACCATTCGAACTGCACGAGAATGAAGAGGTTTGGACGAGAGAGGAAATCAGAAAATCTACTTTGAACTGGAGTGCCATCAACGCTATCTAGTGCGCACTTCAGAAAAGTAGGCGTTTGCCATCCGACCGTCTTGCCTTAGGCACCGGCTTCCACAAGAGGGTAAACTCAAATCGTACTAAAATCACAATGTGATCCTAGGGCCAATGTCTACTGACTTTTATTTAAGACTTAGGTCATGCAAAGATGCAAGGAAAAATGTTGTTTGTGGGCTAAGGAAGGGTGATGAAATCCCCACCTTATGTTATTTAGGGGTGTTGCCTTTAGAATATTTTAAAATAAAATGCACACCATAATTTCAAATAAGTAGTTCTTATGCAATATGCATGCTAGAATAGGATAAGTAAAATGTACCTTGTCCCATACAATCTCCAAAATGCAATGTAGAAATTAAATAATAAAGAAAAATCTTATGCTAAATGATGCATGGCCTAGAACATGGATGGTGTGATTTCTACTTTTGAATGAAATCTTTTATTTTTGGTGCAAGTGATTTATTCTTTTTTTTAATTAATGAAACTATTTAGCCAACACATAATTTTTTTGAGATTTTTCTAAATATAAAAGCTAACAAAATGTAGAAAATAAGTTAAATCACAAGAGGGAAGATTGAGATACTTACTTGGATCGCGATCCTTCGTCCTTTATTTTTTTATTTTATTTTTTTTAATTTTAATTTTTTTAAGGAAATGTAAAAAAGAGACATTCTTTATTTTTTTCACTTTTTCACATTATCTAAATGCAACAATGCATGAAAGAGCTGTAACCAGTCATGATATCATGATGAAAGAAAATTTTTATTTTTTATTTTTTTATTTTTTTACAGAGATTATTTATTTTTTAAAAAATTTTCAATTGATGCAAATAAATGGAGAATCAGCTAAAATGCATGAACAATATGCATCTATAATGAAAACATGATAGCGTGAGACCAAAACGTTTCTATGATTTTCTATTTTCTAATTTTTTCAGAGATTTTTTTATTTTTTTAAATTTTTCACTAAAAGATGAATGCGAGAAGTTAAATAATAAAATAATAAAGATATGTAAATTTATTACAAAATGAAGCCTAAAATGATATTTTTCTGTGTTCTGATTCTTTCTGATTTTTAGAGATTTTTTAAGAATTTTTCAGATTTTTTTGAAGATTTTTTAGAAATTGAAAAAATAGAACTTGTACCTACGTTTCAGACCTTTGGCGACGCTTGACTGCTACAGTTCCAGTCTTTCAGAGACACTTCATTTTCTGAGAATTTTTGATCTGATTTTCCTCTTTCTTTGATTTTCTAATTTTTTTTCCTGTAAAATAAAAATAAAAAAATTAATATACAAATATACACATCAAATATAAGAATATCCAACTATAAAAATAATTTCCTCCCCGGCAACGACGCCAAAAATTGATAGCCACAAACCCGTCGTTGAAAAGTCGTGCTATAATTTCAAAATATTCGCACTCACTCACTTTTAAAGATTGGAAAATCAAGTATAGTGGTAAGTGGAGTCGATCCCACGAGAAGGAAATAACATTTTGGAACAAATTGGAAAAATATCCTTATGCTTTGAAAAGTCGAGTTTTGAGTAAGATTATTCTAAGGAAAAATAAATTGCATGAAAATAAACTCACTAAAGAAGATGAGAGGGGTAAAGAAAAGAACTTAGAAGAGATAGAAAGAGGAACTATGGCAACCACAATTTGTAAAGATGAACTTTTATTAAGATGGAAGTGAAAAGTACACTCTATGAAAATGAAAAATTACAACTCATAAAATAAAGAAAAGGGGAAAAAATATAGCCAAGATGAAGATGAAGATCGCCGTGGAAAGAGGTGAATGAAGAAGCCGTCGTCGTCCACGTCACGAGCCTTGGAACGTTGCCCGCTTTGATGTGCACGCTGCCATACAAGGAGAGTTGTGAATGACACACTTTGGAGAGAAATATAGAGAGGAGTGTGGAAGGGTTTATGTGGAGATGAAGAAGGAAGAAGATGAGAAAATAAGACAGTGGGAAAATAAGTATAACTCGTAAACGAAGAAGAATTGGAGGAAGTGATAGATAAAGAAAATCTAGATTTATAAGAGAGGAAGAACTTTGATGAAAAACTCAGAGAGAAAAGAAGAGTGGAATGGATTCAAAACAGAGAAAGAACAGAGGCTAGCATCTCGGATGAACAGTACAACGGGAAGACATCACCTTGAAAAAGAGAAAATAACTTTAAAACAAGACGTAATTAGAAGATGATGTAGAAAAGAAGTTGCAGAGCATTTACAAATGAATAACTTACATGAAGAGTGCAAGAGCAGAAAATGAACCGAAGGGGGAGAAATCGACGACCTAAGATGTGAGAGGGAGAGGGAGAGTGAAAAATTGCCAAAAGAAGGACTACCCTTCTCTTCCTTGTCATGGGCTATTTATAGGGAAACTTGGGTCAATAGAGGGTAGAGATTGTGTCTAAAGGAGATGGATGACTGGGATTTAGGTAGACGGTGATGTATGGGAAAAATAAAAAGGAGGTGGGCACCCCCTTTCTTGGACTTTGGGCACCTCCTTTCTTGGACTTTGGACACCCCCTTTCCCAAGGCTCATCATGTCTCTCTTTTATTTCAAACTTTGAATTCAATTTTCTCTCCAATCAAAATATGTGTTTCTTTTCCTCAATTTCAAACTTTTAAAATTTCTTTTCCCTCTAACCAAAATACGTGCTTTTGACTTGGTCAAAGCGGTGATGACAGTTTTACCCCCGACTTCTTTTGCAATTACCTTTGGTGTCCTGCACATATATATTTACGATTTAATCCATAAAAATTACCATAATGTGCACATGAATCACAATTACTCGTAATTATACAATGGAGAATTAATGTTCATGACTCTCAACTCCATTTTATTAAATGAAATCACTAAATTAATTAATTTACGTGAAAGGTCCAATCTACATGCGAAGTTGAGATTAACGATAGATCATGCATAATTACCTAATTATATGCACATAAAATGGTGTACATGCGATGAATTGCCATAGAGAATGGACACTTATCACCTCCTGAGGTGGGATATAGGCTGATTCAGATCATCGGTCTGAACCTCCAGCTGGTGCCCGGTGGTATAGCACGCGGACACCTTGACTGCGTCATTAAGGAGCCAGACCGTCCGCTTCTTCTGAGAGCGCCTCTTGGGGCGGACGGGTGTCCCCAGCCTATCAAAGACCAAGGTGCGTTACAGAAGAGTCTCTGTCGTGGCATCTGCCTGAGGAGAACTTGGGGCTGGAAGTTGGTGGGGCCCGGAACGAGCCCGTCTCAGCCTCCGCCTCCCTGAACGAGAGGCACCGAATGGCTGGGCGCCGTCAGACGACGCGGCTACGGAATCAGTCGTGTCTTGCTTGGCGCAGCGTCCTAGTGCCCGAAAGGGGTTACTAAGATGTGCCTTGTGGATGGCTTGAGCCTCCTCCGGGGTAACCCAGATCCTTCTCAAGTCGGATCGTTGGTCTCCCTTGTCACTGTCCCTTCGACGAGACTTGGGAGCTCGGACACCAAACTGGCACCGGTGTCTCTGGGTCACTGCCGGGGCATCTGCCCTTCTGAGCTCTGCTTTGTCTTCTTGCGTTTGACGCAGAAGGATGAAGCAGTTGGTAGTAGGGACCGTAGAGATGATCCGCTCTGGGGGTATAATAGGTTCGCCTCCATCCAGGTGAATTCGTAAGTCCCCAACAAGAATGGTCTTGCCGGAGTTGCTGGTGGCAGCGGCAAGTCGCTTGCCTTTGCGGCCATGGCAACGCTTCTTCTGGGGAGCCAAAGACGATTCTGCCCCAAGATGGTAGACCGAGAAAACTCGACCTGTAAATGCTGGTGGCACAAGGCCATCGACCGGGAATACTAGAATCGGTCCCCAAGACCTAGAGTCTATAGGGAAGGCCGGCGGCTGGGTGGCTCGAGTGTATGCCTTAGCCCAAGCCGATAATAATGTGGCAGATGCTCACAATGACGTGCTTGCACCCGGAGCTGGCACCACAGGGGGTACCGAGATGCCGGTGACCCGAGGTCTTGAGCCTGGACAGGGAACTGGCGGGACCAAAAGGTGAGATATGGGGCCTTCGGTCCACACCAGGGCCGCCGTGTCCCATAGAGGCAGACGCGTACTGGAAGCTGACGTCGTTGAGTTGTGGGGGATGTGCCCCCGTGACGTAGCCGAGGGATCTGAAACCTGACGCTGGTAGCCCGCCTCAGGGGCCGTCTACAGGGAACCCCAGGGTTGTACGCCCAGTCTGCATACTGAGCAGCCTCGAACCTGGGGTTGGGGACCCGGGCGAAGCGGTGACACCTCAGAGGTTCGGGTAGAAAGGCATGAATGAGATAATGAGGAGCCCTGCCCCCGGGTCGGGAGACTTGCGTGAGGAGTTGGCTCGGCTGAGGCTCGGGGCTGACGACCCGAGTAAGGCGCTAAGGAGCTGGACACCTTGGGGTGGAGACCCACACGAGATGCCGACCTAGACAAGGCCCGGGGCTAGGAGCCCGAGCGACCTGCAATAGTGGGGACCAAAACTCGGGGCGTGAAGCTCGCGTCAGGAGTCGGTCGAGACTGGGCCTGGGGGTTAATGCTTACCCGGGCAGGAGCTGGTCCGGGACCCCTGCGGGGATCGATGACGAACGGCCCAAGTCTAACACTCGGTCTGGCTACCGAGACTAGCGGCTGATGCGGCGCATTGATGGCGCCGAAAGAGACAGCAGCCGGGGGCAACTGCGGAGCAGCCACGGGGACCACACCCAAGAAAGAGGGTGATCTTACAACTGGGGCGAAACTGTCGAAAGCGATCGGCACCGCCAAGCAACCCATCCGCACATGGGTGGCGATGACGATGGGACCGTAGGTGACGGCCGCCATAGTCATTGATGCGCTGGACGGGCAGGAGCGACGGCCGTTGACGGTCCGCGAACACGATCCGACAATTGGAAGGCAAACCGAAAGCTGCTGGGAAGTGCGAGCAGGTGCTCTCTTCTACCTCTCCTGCAAGAACAGGAAAAAGGCACCGGGACTTCAGGGCTGGCACATGCTTTCTCTTCAGTAGAAAGAAGGAAGGCGGGAGACGTCCCAATGGGCGTGCCATCCTTTTTGTTCGCGCGCGATCGGGGCAGGTGGGCCGCGGGCGCGACGTGTGTGAGGTGATCGGAGTGAGGGGTAGGATATAGCTATGGGTGAGATGCCGAAATATAGCATGCTTCGGGTGCTCCCTCTCATGGCCGTATCTTTCTCAAAGCGGCACCGTGCACTCACCTTTTACAGAAAGTCGAGGGGAGACTAAGTGGCACAGAAGGTTTCCTGGTTTTAGGGGAAACATGGCTGGAGTACGGGCGTGCCAATTGATTTCTCGACAATCACCAATGGAGCCAAAAGCTGGTCGGGGAAAGCGCCACCGGGGCGCGGCACGTGGACTCAGGGGGTGAGAAACACATGGAGAGAAGGGCGGTTCTGTGGGTGCAAGTGCGCATGCGATTGTGGGGAGTCGTGTACAGGACATCTTTCCCCACCGACCGTAAGCAATCGGTGTTTATTTACATCGGATTGAATCCAAACACCTTCATTCCATGCTGAAGGGAAGTCTGTATGTTCCTAAAGTCCTGGGTGGAGAGCAGGGAGCACTTTACATCTATGGGTTTGCACTAAACTGGATGACGCTGGCTGGGGTCGGGGGTACTGGGAATTCACGCTAGGTGACATAAAGGGGGACTGAGAGCCCGAACGTGGATGCGAGCGCATTCGTCCAAGTGGCAGTATAATTTCTGAGAGTTATATAGCTTTATTGGCAGGCCGTAGTGGCTGAGGTACAACAGGCGCAAGCCACGGGACAGTTCTGACATGCTGGTCGGTCCCCGGGTCAATGCGTGACAAAGCGGATATCCACGTGTTTTACAGAGGGTTCCTCTCGTGGCGGGGGCCATGTTTGCTCCGCTGAAGGAAGGGCTACAATTGGATAGCTGGAGAAAGCATCGGATTGGTGATTGGGTGAGGGTCGATGAAGGCTCGAGTTGAGCGGTCGAACAAGGCCTCGCGACTGCGGGGAAGCGCGACGTCATAGTGCGTGCATGGTTGCTGTTGACGGGCACGCGAAGGGAAATCTCGGCATGAGGGGGCGTTCACCCTTGTCATAACATCTCACCCGTGGTGGGGATAGACTTGTGTGTCATGGCTAAACACCATGTGAATGAAGTACAAGCGACATACCCTCGGCATCCTTAGCCGACGACCAAGTCACCCACACACAATTCTCCTTGCCGGTTGCCTTACTGTTGCTTGAAGCTTGGAGCCTTTGATCACTGGAGGCCTGGATTGATTCATGTGTCTCCCCTCTTGAGCTTCTAAGGGGTTTTTTAGGGAATTTGGAAGGTCAGGGAAGGGTTTAGGCGGGTTAGGGCGAATGGTTCAACCTAGCCCGGGTAAACCCTTTGAATAGTGCATGCCTGAGTGGGGGAGGGAGGGTTTAGGCAGACCAGCCCATAGGGCTGGTCTGGTCCGCCAAAACCCCTCCCCTGATGAGGTTTAGGTGGACCAACCCAAGGGGCTGGTATGGTCCGCCTAAATCCCTCACGGAGGGGTTTTTTTCTTAATTAAAAAACTCTTGTTTTTTGACGGGAATGGGTTTAGGCGGACCAGCCTCAGGGGGTGAGACTGGTCCACCTAAACCCCTCCCCCAGGGGGTTTAGGCGGACCAACCTGGGGGTCCAGGCTTGTCCTTGGTCCGCCTAAACCCCACCCCATGGGGGGTTTAGGCGGCTGGCAGGCTTCTTTAATTAATTAAAAAACCTTTTTTTTGTTTTACGGAGGATGTTTAGGTAGACCAACACAGGGGGCTAAGCTGGTCCGCCTAAACCCCTCCCCGGGGGGGTTTAGGCAGACTGGCTTCTAGAGAGAGAGGGGGGCGGTCCCCACCCTATAAAATCCCATTTTTAGTTATTTTTCTTCCTAATTTCCTAAGAAGAAAAGGACAGGTGGAGCAGGATACGTGGAGCCTTGTGTGCGTTGGCTTGAGGACCAACCCTCCCGTGCTGTCGCTTTGCAGCTTCCGCGTGTTGCTCCCACATACTGGTACGAATGAACCCTCCATCTAAGGATTAGGGAGTCGGACGAACTGAGACTGTGCGGGGCCGTGGGGCCACCGTACTGGGAGGAGGGCGCGGCCCCCCGGAGAGTTCGCCCTCCATTGGGGGCACGGCCGCGCCCTCGGGCGAATGGGCCCCAGGCAGGCCGTAACCCCGAGGGATGGCCCCCGGGGCTCTTCTTTCATCATCTGGGAATGTCCTTTGAGGGACACTGGGCTCCGGGATTCTGGGATGGCCCGTGGGGGCCGTTGTTCTTCGAGTCGTAGTAGCCGCTCGCAAGCTATTCGAGTAAATGCCCGACACACCCCAAGTTGTCGAACGGCTTGGGTAACTGGCTGAGGGGCCTCAGGATGGGCCTTGGGCTGAGGATGAGAGCTTGTGGGAGCTAAGGAGAGGCACTTTGGGCTCATGGGCCGTGCCTCGGGCTGTGTTGATGGGGGTCTATGAACGATCTAGAGGGGGGTGAATAGATCAGTCACCTAATAAAATCTACTGCAACAGTTTCTAGTGCGGAAATAAAACAAACTGCTGCTGGACGGCAGAAATGTAAGAGAGAGCAGTCACAGAAATCCAACTATAGTAGATCTGAACTTAAACGGACCTAAGCATGCATCTACAGCGTATAATGGAAATGATCATGATGCACAGCAGTTCACACGGCAATCACACAGGAGACAGGAAGTTTTTAAGGTGGTTCGATCTCAACCCCGAGATCTACGTCCACCCCACACTCCAACCTGGAAGGTGGTTTCAACCGCTGATTCACAGCTTCAACTGATGGGCCTCACAGCTTGCCTACAACCGCTAACTAACAGCTTGACCGCTGGGCATTACAGCTTTGCCAACCGCTGGGGACTACAGCTTGACCCGTCTAGAGGAATCCTCCTCTGCCTACTGAGCAATACAGCTTAGCTCTGCTAACTAACAGCTTGAAAACAAGGTTTCAGATAGCAAAATAGAAACAAACGAAAAACAAGAAAACTCAAATGGAATGTAGCTCACAATGAGCAATCTTAGTTCTGGTATCTGAACCAAGAAACTTATGAACAATCATTCAGAGAAAGTCTCTCAGACTCCTCTCACTCAACTATCATTTTCTCTTCTCTCTGCATCGTTTCTTTTCTTCTCTGCTGCACTCTCTCTTTTTCTTCTGTTCTCAATAGCACACATAGATATTCTTGCACGATCGATTTCTCTAGATGGAGAAGTCTTCTATTTATAGCATCAGAGAGGTGGGCGTGTGTCCTCCATAATTCCCGCTCAGAGCGCCTTGACCACGTGGCAGCATTTCAGCTCACTGCGTTACACGTGTCACGATCCTGGCACATCCTTCATTCTTGGATCACGTGCCCTTCTTAATTTCTTCGAGCAGATATCCTACAAAGGTTAGAGCACAGAGTTGGTTCGAGATTTGATCTAAGCCTGTACATACTTGATGCACATAATGCAGTATGCATATTAGAAAGTATGTACAATGAAGGTGAATGCATGGACATGCCACCAGAGAATGTATAGACTTTGTGCGTAATGTACAAGACGATGTACAGACTTGCTGGCTTGTAATGCGATATGCATATAGGAAGGTATGCACATTGATGATGAATGCTCAGGCATGCCATCAAGGAGTGTATGGACTTAGTGTGCATGCGACAACGATGTACAAACTTGCTGGTTGTGATGATGCATGAACTTAAACGCTCGTACCAGCAACGGTTGTACAAACTTATGAATTAATGCACGAACTTAATTGCTAATATCAACACAGGTTGTACAGACTTTGTGTACTTGTGTATGCAGAAGGCAACATGATGCACTGACTTTGCAACACTGGCTGTACTGACTTGGTCGAGTGAAACAACGGAGGCTGTACAGACTAGCCACCAAAGAATGTACAGACTTTGATGAGAAAGATGCACACATGCATGTAGACACGTCATTCTTGACGTCTCATGAGAAAGTCTCATATTACTAAACGACGCCCCGCGATGGCCTACGCATTTCGAATCGCTCGAGTGCTTCCTTTTCCTGAGTCTTCTTCCGCCTTTTTCGGCATCCGGAATCATCTCGTCACGGCATTCGGACGGCATCAACACCAGTCAGACGCATCAAGAGGTTCCGGGACCAAGAAGGGTGTCTGCCGGGCGCCTGCCGACGCCTGATTTAAAGACCCGGGTGGGTCTTAATGGGGGCGTCCAGGCCCCTGGACGCCCCCATCTTTTTAATTTATTTTAACATTTTCTCAGGGCCCTAAAAATAAATAAAATATATATATATTAATGGAGGCGTCCAGGCCCCTAGACGCCTCCATTAAAATAAAAATAAAATATGATCAAAATGCCACTTGGCATTAAAAACAAAAAAAAATCAATATATATTATTGGAGGCGTCCAGGCCCCTGGACGCCTCCATAAAAACAAATTATAAAAAAATCAAAAATCCAGCCCTGGCATAAAAGACAAAAAAATAATAAAAATAATATATATTTGGAGGCGTCCAGGACCCTGGACGCCTCCATAAATTCCCTCACGGGCGCCGCCCACCGAACGACGGTTTGTCGTGTGTGAAAAAAGCCAAATTTAGAGACGTCCAGCTGACTGGACGCGCCCATTTCTGAATCACGAGGCGCCGCTCACAAAACCACGCGTTGTGCCAAACCGCGTGCGGCCGTCGTCGGTTTTCGGTGGACCTGTTAGAGGCGTCCGGGACCCTGGACGCCCCCATAAAAGTATTCTAAAAAAATCAATAAAAATAGAATAAAATATTATTTCGGCCCTGATGGAGGTGTCCAGGGTCCTGGACGCCTCCACCTTCCGGAGCTCTATAAATAGAGGCCCACCCCCTCAGTTCTAGGGGAGCTAAGCAGTGATCCGATAGGCTGCCGAGCCCAGAGGCTACGGAGTCATTTTTCTAACCCGTGGGGTCTTTTGTAGGTGGAGGTTCTGCCGGCTTCTCGGGTGCTCACGCTCGCGAGAGGAAGGTCGTCTTCATCCACCGCGCTTCCCCGTCGTCCCCACGCTGCCGGAGCTCCGCCGGATTTCACCCTCGGCTCATCCAATAAGCCTTTTCTTCCCCTTTTTCTCCATAGTTCTTTACATTCATCATATTGCATCCTCTATCCCCCTTCACAAGGGCGCCTCTTCTCTTATACTTCTTGCATCATCATCTCATTTTCCTCCTACTCGAGTCCGAGAGGGGTTTAAAAGATAACACCAACCAGGTGTGTGTCTTGCCATCATTTCGTTATTTTTACCGCGAGGATTTGAATACTACACCTCCATCTTTCTAATCCACTTGTCATTTATTTGTCGTTGTTTTGCAAGGGTACCCGAGGAAAGCCCTCTCCGTCGGCCGGCCGGAAGGAGAGGAAGAAGCAACCCGCCATGTCCCGCTCTTGAGGTAGGCGCGATCACTTTCTTATTTTGGGGTCTTTCGGCCCCTGGCGATCACATCTTTTCATCGAGGCCGCGGCGAGTCACTTCCCCAATGGCCGTTTAAATTTCCGTTTCCTATATTCTCTTTATATTTTGTTAAATTCTGCTTATATCATCGAGGCCGCGGCGAGTCACTTCCCCAATGGCCGTTTAAATTTTCGTTCCTATATTCTTTCTATATTATATTATATTTTGCTCATATCATCGAGGCCGCGGCGAGTCACTTCCCCAATGGCCGTTTAAATTTCCGTTCTTATATTCTCTCTATAATCTGTTATATTCTGCTCATATCATCGAGGCCGCGGCGAGTCACTTCCCCAATGGCCGTTTAAATCTCTGTTCTTATATTCTCTTTTATATTCTGCTATATTCTGCTCATATTCTCGAGGCCGCGGCGAGTCACTTCCCCAATGGCCGTTTCAATTCTTGTTATTTAATTTCTGCACCATTCCCGTCCCCCCGAGGCCGCGGCGAGTCACTTCCCGCTATGGCCGTTTGAACCCCATATCTTGCTATATTATACTTGTCCCGCTCGCCCCAACGGAGCAATCTCCCGTGGTGGCCCCTTCTCTCTTCTCTATCATTTCTGTGTTGCAGCAAAACAAAAAACAAACAAAAAAGAGGAGCCCGCGCGCTCTCCGCATCCTCTTCCTCGCACCATCGAACTCCGAACCGCGTGACGTCGCTCACAGATTGGCGATCACGGTGGGACCTCTACTGCTTCCTCCCGGCTACCCTTGCAAGTTCGGCACCACCCGTGCCTCTCCACCTTGGCGCCCACGCGCGCCCCCGTTGTGCTCACGGCAGCACCGTCAGTTCTGATTGGTTCTTTGTTTATTACATGTTTGTTATTTCTGTTGTTTTCCCACTCCATATATCTGTCAGCATTCCATTGCATACATCCATTCCTCTTTTCTATCCTTTTTTTCATTTTTTTGAGGATCACCCTTTCCCGGTGAAGGAAGGACTCTCCGTTTGGGAATTCCTCTCAACGGACTAGAATCTCCTACACTGGGACCTCCGTAAGTCCCCGACATCGAAGAATCTCCTCTTCGTTCACTGGGCTGGTTGTACCATTGAAGTTCCCCGAAGTTAGTCATTTCATTCGTGGTGAGACGAGAGACCCTAGCTGACACGGCGGTGAAACAAAAATAAACTAGGGTCCCTATCTTGTGTGAACTTCGGATCTCGCTAAAAACACACAAAAAAAAATCATCAAAATCAAAACAAAAAAAAGGGCGTAAAGGCATCCACTTGTTTGATAATCTCTGCTACCTACTTGCTAGTGTATGTTTTTGCGTTCTGGGAGAACTGTGAGCATGTCTCACGAGTCTTCTCAGGAGAACCACCCTAGCCGTGGTTTGACAGCCGACCCGCGAGTCCATGCTATGGACTCGGGTCCTTCTCATGACCCCTCGCATGAGGTGCAGGTTATTGCCGGGGACACGTCCCCGCCACAGGATATCACTTCCTTACTGGGCGTCCTCGCCAACACGGAGCTTACCTCTGAACAGCTCCGGGCCTTCCAGGCCATTCTAAAGGGGAAATCTGTTTCCCCCACGCCCCAGGAGTCAACTCCGGCTATCGCACCTCTCCACGAGTCCGTGCAGGCCATTCCATCTCCTTCATTGGCGCAAGCCATCCAGTCTCCCTCGCTTCAAGGACAAGCGAGCCAACAACCTCCCTCATTCCAATTCCCGTCACAATCTCAAACTCCCGGTGTTCCTCACACACCGTTTCAGCCAGGGCCAACTGTCGGTGGTCCGACAGTTCCCTCTCATTCCGGGTTTCCCCCTCAAGTCTCCGGGAGACAGTTTCTCCCCCAATGGCAAGTGCCACCTTCACCCCCAGAGGAGCTCGCCCAATCGCTCCTCAATAGGTTCAATCGCATGGACGAGCAGTTTCAAAATCTGAGAAGAATGGTGGACGTGAAAGCCACCCCGGAGGTTGCTTTGCCAATCCTCCCCGTCATTCATCTCCCTCCCTCCGAAATGCCCACGTACCGCAGATACAATGGTACCGGCAACCCCTTCATTCACCTCAAGGACTTCATGTATGAGTCCTCCTATTGGCAAAACGATCAGAGGTCCCTGGCATACCTCTTTCGGAGATCATTGGATGGTCCCGCGCTTGAGTGGTTCTATTCTCTGGAGCCCCGCGAGGCCGAGAATTTTGAAATAGTGCAGAGAAGGTTCTTGCAGAAATATAGGGATAGGGTCGGTCCCTCACTCTCCATTACCGACCTAGTGGCCGAAAAGATGAAACCCGACGAGGATTTTGTCCGATATGCTGATAGATGGAGGTCTCTGGCGGAAAGAATAAGGGATACCCTCTCCGAGCCCGAACAAGTGAAAATGATTGTGTCTAATGCAACCCCGCAGTTCAGACACGTCCTCGCCATGAATAAACTTACTACAATGGAGGAACTCTATGAAAGGGCCCGATACATCCAAACCCAGCTAAAAGACTCCCCCATCATGAACATGTTTGAGTCGCCGAAGCCCAAAGTGGTCAGAAAGACAGGCGCTGGTGTCCCGGGCGGAGCCACAGAAGGGGTCGTGACAAATGAGCAAGTCAGTGCGGTCAACAATGCCAACTATGCAGTCAACCCAAGGCCTCCACAAATGCCCCGACTACCCCTTCAACCAGGTCCTTTCCCTCTCCGTCCTCCACCCCAAAATAATCCACCCCAGGATAATATGCCTCCATTACGCCAACCCCAGCAACAACAACCACAACCTCAACAACAACAACCACCGCTTCAGTACAACCAAGTTCCACCCCCGGGGAACTATGGTCCCCAACAGCAACAAAGGAGGCCGCTCGGTCCTAAGAGAGCCTACTATCCACCATTGCCAGAAACCTTAGCAGATATTTTTAATGCCCTCATGGCATCAAACCAACTCGCCCTACCCAGAGAAAGGCCCGCCTGGCCCCCCAATGTTGATACCTCCAAATACTGCGTCTACCACAGGCAGCCGGGACACACAGTGGATTACTGCTTCCATTTCAAAGATTACATCCATGATATGAATGATGAACATCAAATAGATTGGGATGAGATGAGACGGTACGTCGCGGCTCTCAAGGCTAGGAGACCTCCTCAGAGGCCACAGCAGCAGTTACAACAGCAGCAGCAGCAGCAACCACCACAACAACAACAGCCTCAGCAGGCCCCACAACAACAGCCCGACATGGGCATAATCCAGAATCCACTACCGGAGCACCAACAGCCCAATCATCAGGTTAACCCCATCTCCTCCTTCCCGGAAGTCGGGAGAGAGCAGGTGTGGCACCAGGAAAGTACCTCCATCCTTTATACCTCCAACCCTATCGTCATGCAACCCCCTCACCTTGCCGGGTAGCACCTCTCTCTCATCAACCCGCATCGGTATCGCCTTCACCATTTCCACTACCATTACGCCCTCTCATCCGCACACCGACCTCCTATCAACCGACACTTTCTACTACGCCTTCACACCCTCTCACCTTCTCCCACTCCCCCACTTTACCATCCACCTCTACCACATTTACCCCTACGCCTTCTAAACCCCTTATCATCCGCCCACCGTACATAACCCCGTCTTTCTCCACCACATCACCACTAATGCCTTCAAAACCACTCATCACCCACCATCCGCCTCAAAACCTTTACCCGTTTCAAACCTTACCTCCACCTCCACCTTCCAAACCCCTTATCCTTCATAATCCGCGCGATATCCCCTCTACCTCCGCCATGCCTCCACCTAACAAACCCCTCATCAGAATCCCTGCTCCCGTCATCACCCCTGCTTCATCAACCATTCCTCCACTACTACCCCTCAAACCCCTGTTAAAACCCACTGCTACCCCCACAGAGGTACAAAAGCCGCAGGCAATGGTGCTCCGGAGTGGAAGGATTTTCCACAGGGTTTTCCCCCACAACAGTCAGAATCCCGAGCAATCTCAGCCAGAGAAGGATGATGCAGAACAACCAGAAAGAGCTATCCCTGGAACACAGTATGATCTACTGAAACACTTGGACAAGACGCCTGCCCGGATCTCCATCCTAGAGCTACTTCAAAGATCCACATCCCACCAGGCGGCCTTGATGGAATATCTTCAAAAGGTCATGGTTAATGAAGACCTCCCCGTGGAGAAGATTTCGACCGTCCTAACCCCAACAGACACACAACCAGTCATCATGTTTCACAACTACGAGCTCGCTCCCAAGGAATCTCGGAAATATGCATTGTGCATTTCAATAAAAATTAATGGGGTATCCATAAACCCGTGTCTTGTCGACACGGGTGCGTCCATAAATGTGATCTCCATGAGCACTCTTCAGTTGTGTGGGGTTGACGAGGAACAAATAAGACCTTCCTCGATCACGGTCACGGCCTATGACAATAGCAAAAGGCCGCCGCAGGGGATGATTATTCTGAAGGCAGAACTAGGCCCCATGGCAATTCCCACGGAATTCCATGTCCTCGACATGGACCCCACATTCAAGGCTATACTGGGTCGTCCTTACATTGAAGCCATGGACGCTGTGCCTTCCACCAACCATCAGTGCCTGAAGTTTCCTTACAACGGGAGAATTATTAAAGTAGTCAGTACACCTGTCCTTCACACAGTGGATGCTATCAACACCTCTCTGCCCTCTGTTTGGCCATCTCATCGGCCCATATTGTCACTGCTGGACGTGCGTGATCCATCTCGCATGCCACTAGCACCAAAAGAGCCGGTCAGGGCAACCACAACATCGTGTCTCCCTTTTCACTCCAAAGGTTGGGAGATTATGAGGAACATCGGCTATCAACAAGGAAAGGGTCTGGGCGCACAGTTACAGGGTATGCTCAAGCCGCCAAAAGAAATTAGGCCGAACCGTAGGTTTGGTCTAGGCTTCAAAGGACCGTTCAAGGCAGATTGGAAGCCCCTCACGTGGACTCTATCAAACCACTTCAACAGAGGGCCCGTTGTTCAGATGGGAGATCACCCACGAGAAGCATATGGAGGATCACATGCTGTATATTTGGCTGAAAAATGTCCGACGATCACCAAAAGAGGCAAGATCAAAGATCCGGAATGCGAGTGGGACAAATGGTTCGACATATGGGACATTTCCGTTGCACTGGAAAGGATGTTCTCATCTCCACAGCTTGAAGGACCACCATTGATCTCCGAAATACCAGAGAATATTACCACTCTTGCCAAGGTTCCAAACTATCCTCGTCCTCGCCAGAAGGACTCTGTCATCGACGGATCTTCATCCGTCCTCAACATTGTCGTCGACGGCTCATTAGCCGCCATCCTCTCCATCCACTCGTCTCAGCCTTTGCTGATATCTTCTTCCTGGGCCAGACAATTGTCTGATGATCTTCCCAGGTCCCCTTCTTTGCTTACATACCTACGCGGGCTTTTCAACCCGCGCCAGGTCTTCAACCATGATCTGCTCTACGAGCCCCACAATCCTCTAGCCATAACCACTTTCCTCTCTCCTCCAATCTCTTTTCACTGCTTTGTCATTAAAAATGAAAACGAAAAAAAAACGTCAATTTTCAAACTCTCCAACAACACATCTTCGTTGAGGAAACCTCCTACATCTCCCACGGGTGCGTACCGCCTTGCGGACCACCCGTCCAAGGTCCGATGAGCGACCTTTTCTACCCCTCCTCTGAGGGGTCTTCTCCTGTACATTCTACACCATCCTCCTCATCTTCCTCTTCGTCTGTAAATATTGTCAGTCAATCTAGGAATGATAGGCCAAGGGTAGTACCTAGGAAGAAATCCAAGGGTAGACAGATCCCTCGTCGATTCCTTCTGGATTTGGCCGCCAGGTGTCAGGCCCTTCTTGCCATCCCCCAGTTGTTAGAAAATCCCATCCAGCTACCCGAAATAGAATGCAAGGGCGACTGTGCATCTGATGAAGGGTATGGAGTCTACGAGATCACGAATGAAGAATGCCCCACTGAAGATGAGGGTGAAGAATATGAGGATGCGGCGGGCGCATACGCTAGCGGAATGAGGAGATTCGACGAGCCGTCAACCGCCGTAGAAGAATCCACCAAAGAAGTCAACTTGGGGACTGAGGAAGACCCTAGGATCATCCTCATAAGTGACAACCTACCACCCTCTGAAGAAGAGGCATTAATTGAGGTCCTCAAGGAATATAAGGACACGTTTGCATGGAGCTACGAGGATATGCCGGGTTTGGATTCAACCTTGGTCGAACACCGTTTAACCCTAAAACCAGGGTCCATCTCGGTAAAACAAAGGTTAAGGCGTTTCCACCCTCAGATGGCTTTGAAAATGAAAGAAGAGGTCGATAAGCTCCACAAAGCCAGGTTCATTAGAGTCGTTCTTTATCCTCAATGGGTGGCGAACATTGTCCCGGTCATGAAGAAAGATGGGAAAGTCAGGATTTGCATCGACTTCCGGGACCTTAACCGCGCGTGTCCAAAGGATGATTTTCCCTTACCTCACATTGATGTGTTAATTGATAACACGGCAGGTTTTGAAACCCTCTCTTTCATGGATGGATTTTCAGGATACAATCAAATTCGTTTGGCAGAAGAGGATCAGGAAAAGACGTCATTCACTACCCCTTGGGGAACATATTGTTACGTGGTCATGCCGTTTGGGTTAAAGAATGCTGGAGCTACTTACCAAAGAGCGATGATGGCCATATTTCATGACATGATGCACATATATTTGGAAGTGTATGTGGATGACTTATTGGTGAAATCAAGGACCAGGATGGAACATCCAGAAGTTTTGGCTAAGGTCTTGCAAAGGTCAAGAGAATTCTAATTAAAAATGAACCCGAAAAAGTGTGTGTTTGGTGTGTCGTCAGGTAAATTGTTGGGGTTCATTGTGAGTAAAAGAGGGATCGAGATAGATCCCGACAAAGCCAAGGCTATCAGGGATATGCCGCCTCCCAAGAATTTGAGGGAAGTCCGAGGTTTAATCGGCAGGCTGCAGTTTATTCGTCGGTTTGTGTCTCAACATTCACAAAGGTGTAGACCTCTCTACGAGTTGACCAAGCCAGGAGTAGAATTCCACTGGAATTCTAAATGTCAGAAAGCTTTTGAAGGGTTGAAGGAATATCTGGCTAGTCCACCCGTTCTCATTCCACCTAAACCAGAAAAACCTCTGATCCTTTACATCTCAGTCTTGGATGACTCCGTGGGAGCCGTCCTCGCACAAGCTGATGAAGAAGGCAAGGAACGGGCAACCTATTACTTGTCCAAACTTCTCAATCCCTGTGAGCAGAAGTACACCGGCATGGAGAAAACCTGTGCTGCCCTCGTTTGGGTAGTGCAGAAATTGAAGCACTACTTCTTGGCTCACGAAGTCCACTTGATTGCTCGAATGAATCCTATCAAATTCCTTCTGGAGAAAGCCGTCCTTACGGATAGGCTAGCACGCTGGCAAAGTTTTCTCTCTCAGTTCGACATCACCTACATCCAGCAAAAGGCGATTAAAGGTTATGCCATAGCCGAGCATCTCGCTCACCATCCTCTTCCCAAGTTCGATCCCGTCCAATCAGAGTTTCCAGATGAGGAACTAATGTCCATCAACCAATCAGATGAGCCAATGTGGACGTTATATTTTGATGGAGCTCTGAATTCTCAAGGGAGAGGAATCGGCATCGCCCTCCTTTCACCGGAAGGCCTCACATTCCCATTGGCATACCAGCTCAAATTTCCAGTCACCAACAATATAGCCGAATATGAAGCTCTTCTAGCTGGCCTAGGACTCGCTCATTCTTTTCGTATCACTGAGTTGCGAGTCGTAGGTGATAGTCAACTCATCCTTCGCCAGGTACTCACTAAGTATCGCACTCGCGATCCCAAACTCAAGCCATACCAAGAACTCACTGCTGCCTTTGCCAAACTGTTCACAAAACTGATCTTTGTTCATATCCCTCGTCATCAGAATATTCTCGCCGATGCCCTCGCCTCATTGGCATCATCCATAAGGTTCCCTCTAGGAAGATGGTTTAAGTCCATTTCCATCTACAAACTTCACGCCCCTGCAGTCGATGATGCTTCCTACGTAAACATCAAAGACAGGATAGCAAGGAAGATCCTGCAGGAAGATATCCTTGAGAAGAGGGAGCTCATGTTGGCAGAGGCCGAAGAAGAACTGGCTTATGAAGAGAAACCATGGTTCTATGAAATTGTCAAATATTGCCAAAATCAGTCTTATCCTGAAGGGGCCACCACAGAGGACAAGAAAGCCATAAGAAGGGTGGCTCAGAAATACACATTGATTGGAGGTCTACTCTATAGGAGGAGCCTTACTGGTATTCTGTTAAGATGTCTTAGTGACGATGAGGTTTGGAAATGTGTAGAAGAGACGCACTCGGGTGTGTGCGGTGGCCACGTAAATAGTCAGATGCTCGCCAAGAAGATCATTCGTCAAGGCTTTTATTGGCCCACCATGGAAGAAGATTGTGCTGTCTACGTCCGTAGGTGTGTCAAGTGTCAACTTCACGCCGATAAAATCCATTCACCATCTTCCTCACTTCATCCAATATCCTCCCCATGGCCTTTCTCCATGTGGGCATTCGACATCATTGGCCCCCTAGGTGATCCCAATTCCCTCACCAAGCAGAAATCCTTCATCCTTACTGCAACGGAATACTTCACCAAATGGGCCGAAGTCGAAGCTTACACGGAAATCAAGGCATCAACAGTCTGCAAGTTCATCATAAAGAACATTCTCGCCAGATTCGGCGTCCCAAGCACGATCGTCACCGACAATGGGCCACAATTCATTTCTCAGGACCTACAGGACCTCTGCAAAAGGTACGCAATTGCATTGCATCATTCATCGCCTTATTACCCACAAGGTAACGGCCAAGCGGAGGCCACCAATAAAACATTGCTCAAAATCATCAAAAAAACCTGCGAGTCTAGTAAGTTTTCAGACTGGCCAGAAAAGCTTATCGAAGCCCTATGGGCCTATCGCACCTCAATCCGTACCCCCACCGGGCAGACTCCATTTGCCCTCACTTATGGTATGGAAGCGGTAGTCCCGTACGAGACTCTGATCCCTTCTCTCAGGGTACAATTGGATGAGGAATTTCCCCTCGACGATCGTCGTAATTCACTCCTCGCCCAGTTGGAACTCTTGGATGAGAAGCGGCTGGCCGCCGCCGAACACGCGCGTGTGTATCAAAATAGACTCGCTCGCTTTTACCAAAAGAAAGTCGTTGAGAGAAAATTCAAAGTCGGTGAGATGGTCGTAAAAAGAATTTTTGTCAAACCTGGAGGGCCGCGTTCTAAGCTCCAACCCAATTGGGAAGGACCATTTATAATTCAAGCCGTGCACCCTGGCAACGCCTACAAGCTAGTCAACGCCGAAGGGACCGAGTTATCCCACCCTTGGAATGGGCTTTATCTTAAGAAATACTACCCTTAGCACAAAACAAAAAAAATGATGAAAAGATAAAAAACATCAAAAACAAGGAAATATTGAAAACCACTAAAAATATGGAAAATTTAAAATGCCGATGCCTGGCAGGCACCATGTAGTTAAGTCCCTGCATCTAACCTTCATGTTAGGATAGGGCCCATTAAGGCTTGGTAGGCACCGGGTCTTGGTTTGCCAGAACCGTGGAGACCCCTGTCCGGCCACGTCGGCCTATGCTCGCTCGAAGGAAGCTAACATGTGTTCACTTATGTATTTTATTCAAAAAAGTTGGTAGCATCACCTACGGTAGGGCCACACCTAGAAGATCTCCGGAAGCTGTAATCTTTATTCTTTTCTCTTCGACCAAATGAGACAGTCGGCGCCCTTAAAACGCTGAGCATGAGAAACCGAAACTCAAACCCCAAAGGCAAGAGTAGGACCCATTTCCTCGAGCATCGATCAGAGCACGAGAAGAGGGCAGTGTCCCCGCAGGCATACGAAGAGGGAGCCCACCAACGTCAAACGACTATATCTCCCTCACAGAAAGAAATACAAAATCAAAATCAAGAGAAAAGCCTGGTCGTGACCGTGCCTGGTACGATAAACGGAACCCCTCAAAGCAAAAGTCTGAATCCACAAAGGGGGGCCGTGGAATGTAAATGCTCGAGATTTGGTCCGAAGTTGTCCGAAAGGAAAGAGTTAATGGGCCCTTATTCGCTCACCGGGTTAACGGCTTTGCCGGTCCTCTCAGGAGGTTTATCCCCTACGCTCTTCCTTCTCCCTCTAAAGATCAAGGTTCGATGGAGTTTCTGAAAGGTGAAAACTGCCCAGGGTCTGCGACCTTATTTTAATATACACATTTTGGTTGCCTACTTTGAAAAGCAAAAGCTATCGCTGCGAAGGAGTCTCTGTGTTTCTGGCTGGTCAAGACCCCTGTTTACCACCTTGATGTCTTCTTGTTTAACCTCAGGCTTAGGCCAATGCAAGCGCGTCACCTATGGGTGCGACGGCGTCTGATTCCGGGTCAGCGTCGCGCGGTTGGTCGTTAGGGTTCCAGGGTGTTCCATCTTATACCATCTAGAGTTGTGAGGAAACAGACCCGGGTCGGGCAAATCATCTACCTCAAACACCTTTTGGGTGAATCCCTGTGGTCGGAAGCAACTGGGAGCCTAAGCATGGCATGACGGTATTGTCATCAGGGTAAGTCTTAGCCGGCGGGATCGTCATTCGAGGGGTCTAGAGGCCCAAATCAACCTAGACGTGCACTTAAGATACCTGGGAGGTTAGTAAGAAACCCCTGTCTCACGCAGGTTAGGTGCCATTTGGGTGCTTGCCGGGCGTTAGCAATAAAAAAATTGAAATGATAAAAGCACAAAAAAATGGAAAAGAGAAATGTACATATTTGCAAACAAAAAAAAATCTTTTTATGATAAAACAAAAAAAAATGTCAAATATAAAAAAGAAAACAAGTCAATTTTGCATGATTACATTTGCGTGCAGCATCTCACTTTAATACCGCTTGCATTCGTGTGCTTGCCTGTCGCATTTATCATCACCGCATCTTTCCCTTGCCTTCGTTAAATAAAGGCTTGGCCCCTTGACCAGTTATCAAGGACAGTCACAGTGACCATTTGCTTATTGAGCAAGGGGCCAAGTCAGAACAGAAATTCTGATTTGTTTGTTTCAGTGATATGTGCAGGGATTCAGGTAACTGAAGCAAAGGTGAAAAACAAACAAACCAAACCTTGTGTTTTATTCCAAAAAAAAAAAACCAAAAAATTTACATCAAGTTCCGCCCTCTCTCTCTGCATTACTCGTCCCACTACTCTCCGGGCAAAACACTCTCAAAGGTGCTACCCAACTACGAAAAGCGGTACTCCTGCCGCTCTGTACTCCTCTTCCTATTCCCACATCCCGGCGTTGATCCGCGGAAGCAGCAGAGAAGCTACCAACACGAAAGCCACGCTCTCGTGCTTTTCGGTAGCGCTCCTCACCATCTCTCAGCCACTGTTCAGCAAGACCAAGGCCGATTCAGAGTTCGAATAGTTGGGCCTCCATGGCCCTTCGCTCCTCCCTTTCAGCCAAACTGTTGGCTCTTTCTCTCTCTGCGTTTCTTTCCCTCTCTGCCCGTTCTCTCTCACGGTCTTCCCTCTCTAACTGGAGAGTGATCCTCAGTTCCATAGCATCCCTGGATGAGTCGTCATCAGGATGACGCCGCAGTTCCCTCTCCAGTTCTGCTATCCTAGCCTCCTTATGCGCAGCTTGGGCAAGCGCTTCTTCCGTCTCCTTTTCCTGCCGAGTGTACCATCTCAGATACGCGATAAGGCGTAAACAAAGAGAACTCAACGCTGAAACTTTTACCTGTATACGGAGCATTCCTTCTGCCTCCGCAGCACGCTGCGTGGCGTGAGCAAGTTGCTCATGAAGCGAGTCAAGTTCTGAGGTGAGAATCCACAAGCTGGAAGAGGCACCACCTACTCCCACCGCTGGGGAGGCTGCGCCAATCTGGGCATGCTGCGACCATGTGAATTAGCAGCCAACATCTAGAATCTGGGGTTTTAACTAGGAATGTACTATACACCTACCAAGGCGCTCGTAGCTCCGCGGGCATCACCCAACTGTTGTTCCATCTCTGCCAAGCGAGTTCGTAAATTCGCTATCATGGCATCCCGGACATCCTGCAGCCTTACAAGTCAGCATTTTTACCAAAAAAAAAACCAAGAAAAGGAGAAAGAAGAGAAGAGAAAAAGGGGAAACCTACCTCCACAAGTCCCCGGGGTTGGAACCGTTCTGCGTACTTTGTCCTATATAGACGCAAGTAGTCCTCGCTGTCCCGCGCCTGTGATTCTACAATCGTGCCACCCCGTTGCCAGTCCTCATACTGTTCGGGGAATCGCACGCGCCAGTCAATGCAAGTCGCCGGTCCTCGCGTCTTTCTCCCGACACGAGGTGGCGCAGCTGAATCCACCCATTCTTGAGCCAGTCCTAAAGTCCTCATAACTAATCGTAGCCGAAGCGGCTCGATTTCATTCAGGCAGTGCATCCATAGTTCCCGTCCGAACCGGGCACGACTTGCTAGAACCCACGGCTGGTTGGCGTCGACCATGTCTGAGTAGGGTCTCCAGTTTACCATCGCCGTAGGGAACTCCTGTAGCTCCCGCCTTAACACCATCAGTTGGTAGGTTAGGGGTGCCGCACTCATGACGGGTTCCCACCGCCTGGCTAGTGGCACCATCACGGGTCGCCAATGTCGAGCTCTCCCCATAGGGAGGTAATAATAGCTCCATAACTGCTCGGCGCAGGTCATCAGCACCTTGCGAAAACACAAAAAAATACAAAACAAGCAAAACCAAAAAAAATACCTGGATGAATGGTGTGAAACCACTCACAGTCATCTCACGATCCGTTTCTTGGAATAGGCCTGCAAACAAGTGTGCCAGCATGGCGGCTCCCCAGGCATAATACCCTACTCTTTCAAGGTCTGACAGCAGCTCCAGGAAGCAACATTGGATACCATCCCCTTTCGAGCTCAGTACCAATCTCCCCAAAAGGAAGAGGAGAAATCTCCTCAAATCTATGTTACATCTTTCCCAGTTGCCGAAATCTGTGCAGTACACAGCACGGCATCCTATTTCCATCCTTTCCATGAACTCTTCTGAGGATTCGTCGTCCCGCCGACGAGTATCGATGAGCCCTAATGCATCCATGAGGGACGCCCTAGCTACCGACCTGTTCTTCCGACCATCTAGGTCCAAACCCAGTAACTTCTGGGCACCTTCTCTGTAGTCCGCGTAAGTGACTCCGGTCACTGCCTCGCCTTCTACCTTCAGGCTTGTGATCCGGACCACATCCTCCAAGCTGGGCACCATGTGCCCCCAGGGCATCAGGAATGCCCGGCTCACTGGGTCCCATCTCTCACACAAGGCTTGGATCAGGACTAGGTCAAGCTGGATCGGCTCGATCCGAAGGAAGGTACCAAATCCCATCACGTCTAGCCTCGCCTTCTAAAAATCTGGGAGGCCCCTGTACGCTGCTACTACCAACTCCCATAAGATTTGTGATTTCATCACAACCTACACATACAAGGAATGGGGGTGAGGTTTGGTCAGAAGAAAGGAAGAAAAAATGAGAAAAGGGCAAGAAAACTTGGCTTACGAGTTGTGATTGGGCCCTTTCGCTGAAGTGCCCTTCAAAGTCTGAAAGCCTCCTGGAACTACTACCACTGGACCTGCTTCTCTTCGAGGAATGGGAAGATTCGCCCTCCATCCAACTCTCAGAATTTTGAACTCCTCCTCTCCCGTGAGAACTTGTGCTCCTCGAGTTATTCCTCGATATACCTGGGAAGATACAAGGGACAAGAATTTATAGAAATGGAAGGAGTGCGGGCCAAGATTGCCTCCATCACCTGTCGATGATAGCCCTCGCAATAATACACCGACCAAGCGGCCCCATGTGCCGCTTCACCGCTCGCACAGGGTGATTGACTGGACAAAGAATAGGACAAATAGCCCCTATGTTGTCTAGGGATACCCTATCATGTTTTGGAGGACGCCCGCAAAATTTGGCACAACATCCGGGAAAAGGAACTAGGGCCGTCAGTATTGACTTCGACGGCAGATTCCCGTGGAAAATGGTCACAACAAGACGTGATTCTCTGCTCGAGGCGGAGTCTCGACAGATCCGTCACATGGGAACAGTGCAAAGGAGAAGAAGTGTAGGGAAGAAGGAACGCACAAGAGGACAAACAAGCATCAGAAAATCAAATCACTCCATTCATAATTCTACATAAGCTGTCAAAAAACATCATAAACATAAAGAGGTGACGGGTCCACTAGCCCGCCAATCCTCACCATCACTCATCTCTCCGGGCACTCTCCTCCTCTCCCCCGAGGTGAGGGTCCCTCAGAAGCCTCCGGGATCCCCGTGCAGTAGCACCTGCCTCGCCTCTGGGCGCCTGCTCCGCAGCAGTGACTCGCTGCTCCTCCCCTGGCGTGGCGAAGAAGCCACTGGCGGCAAAGCGACCGGACTGGCGGAGTCGCTCCCCGAACTCTCGCGCTCTCTCGTAGCGCGTCTCCATCCCTCCTAGCCTCTGTACGACGGCCTGAAGGCCCAGCTGGAGCTCCCTCACTTGGGCCTCCAAGGCCCTCCTCTCGGTCAGATCCCGCTGTCGCTCGGACCTTCTCTCGGCTTTCTCTCTCTCTGCCTCTCTCCTCATCATCTGCAGAAGAACCCTTAACTCCAGGATGTCTGGAGAAGGTCTCTCCTCACCACGATGCCGCAGCTCCACTACAGTCGCCACCCAGGCGTCACGCTCCTCTTCCGCCCGGGTCGCACGGGCCACCGCACCAGCAAGTTGCTCCCGGAGGGAAGCAATCTCGAGAAAAGGGGCCGAGGAGCTAGAAGATCCGCCAGCCGCTCCCATCGTCGCTGTCTGCTGGGCACGCTGGAACAAAATAAACAACGGCCGTCAGTGAAACTCCAAAATCTGAAGTTAAAAGGGCGGCACGTAACTTACCAGGAGCGACAGCTCATGTTGAGCGACGGCCAGTTGCCGCCTAGTCTCTGACAGCTGGGCGCGCGAGCCGCCAATGCCACGCGTGTCCCCAGCTTGGGGAAGCCCCGCGTAACTCTCTCTCTGCCGCCGCAGGAAGTCGGCACTGTCCTGCACCAGTACACCCCCTTGCTGTCCAGGGAGACGTACGGGCCAGTCCTCGAGCCTCGCCTTGCCGCGACTCTCCTTCCTGACGTGGCTCGGCTCGTCCGCACTCGCCCACTCATCGGCCAGGCCCAGCGTCCTTGCCATGTCCTGCACCAAGAAAGGAGTCCCATATCAGTCAAAAGGAACGCGTCCCCTGTCTAGGACGCGTCCATCATTTGAGTGCAACACTCTCCGAACCCTTTCCTCCTCGCCCGACTCGCTTCAAAACCCAAAATGAATTAAAAGAGGAAGAGATCGGAGGACCTACCGGACCGTGTTCACCTCCTCCCACGCCATCGGGCCCCTCGGGTCCCTCGGGGGCCCGAAGCGGCCCTTCCTCCTCCATGGACGCCGTTCCGTGCTCGGGCGCGTCCCTCCTTGGGCGAGGAGTTCCTCGTCCCTCTCCACCTTCACCACGGTCGGGCCCACCGAACTCCATCGATCAAAAGAGGAGGAAGACGAAAAAGGGGCAAGCGCGTTTCGGCGGGAGGCGGGCTCGTTTGCGGGTAAGGCACGGGAGAAGAAAGGACCACCCGTCGCTTTAAATTTAAAATCAAGGATTAAGACGCGTCCTCGCGCCTGGACGCGCCCAAAAGGGGGGAAAGGAAACAAAATCCCCCCGTGCAAAACATAGTTCCCCGCTGTTCAGGGCAAGGTCTCGCGGAGCGTGCCTCAAGGGACAACTCAGTGCAAAAAAAAAGAGAAAGTGTGGGAGAGAGAGAAGTACACACAACACAAAAGCCATTTCCATTTCATATAATAGCCGAAAGTACATCATACAGTGAGAAGGGTGACGTACAAGCAACTCTCTAACTCTCACCGTCACCCTCCTGGTCATCTCCTTCCTCCCTCCTCTGACGGAGATCCCTAGGGGGCCTCCGCGACCTCTGTGAACCCTGGGAAGCCGTGCTCGCCTCGCCCTGCGGTGGCACTCCAGCCTCGAAGGCGCGACGACGCTCCTCGGTCGAAGAAACCAGGTAGCTGCCCATGGAAAAAGAACCAGACTGACGAAGTCGCGCCCCGCGTTCCTTCGCCCTCTGGTACCGCTCCTCGCTCTCCCGAAGCCTCCCCTCCGCCGTGCCAAGACTCAATCGGAGCCCCAGCAGCTGGGCCTCTAGAGCCCTCCTCTCGGTCTGATCCCGCTGTCGCTCCTCCCTCTCTCTCTCCCTATCCCTCTCCCTCTCTCTCTCCACGCTCTCCCTATCCCTCTCCCTCTCCTCTCTCTCCCTCATCGCCTCTCTCCTCGACAGCTCGACCGCGATCCGCAGATCCACTACGTCGCGAGGAAGCTCCTCAGCCTCCCGTCGCCGCTCCTCCTCTAGCTCCGCAATCCGGGCGTCACGCTCTGCCACCCGGGCATCGCGCTCCTGCTCAGCACGAACAGCACGCACCAGGGCCTCTCGGATCTCGGCCACCTGTCAAGGCACGCATGCACCGTAAGAGAACAGTGATAGAAGGAAAGTAGCTAGAAAAGGGTCGCGGCCAAGCAAGCACTCACTCGAGCCTCGCGGTCACGCTCGGCCTCCTCAGCCCGAGCCACCGCGTACGCCAGCTGCACCTGGAGGGCAGAAACCTCCGGAGGAGGGCCCCGCGAACTGGAACCCGCTCCACCAGCCATCGCGGCTGCCGCTGTCTGGTGGGCCCGCTGAAACACGGGGCAAACGTCAGTCAAAGGCTAAGCATCAAAAATCCAGGTCACAAAAAATGCATTGCATAAACTCACCAGGATCTCCAACTCCTGTCGGATGGCCACCAACTGTCGTCTGGCGTCCGCCAACTGGGCCCGCAGGTCGGCGATCATGGTATCACGAGCATCCTGCATTACACATAAGTTAGTATCCCATGCATATACATATAGAAAGGTGGAGCAGTTTCATTTCACTTACCCCTGCCATACCACCCAAGGAGAGGCGGTCCCCGTACGTAGCTCGGTACCGTCTCATGTAGTCTGTGCTGTCCTGTACATGGGACACCACTGGGACCCCGCCCTGCTGCCAGTCCTGGTACTGTGCTGGGAAGCGCGTACGCCAGTCCACAATCTTCACCTTCCCCTTGGTCTTCCGCCCAATGCGGGCCGACGCATCTACGTCTACCCACTCCTGGGCCAGCCCCAACGTCCTCATGACCAGTCTAAGCCGCAGCGGCTCAATCTCGTTCAGGCAATGGACCCACACGTCCCGCCTGAAGCGAGGAAGACCCGCTACAACCCAGGGCTGGCCAGCATCGCCCATGCCCAGGTAGGGCCTCCACACCACCTGCATCACCATACATACATCATGTTAGTTACCATTCAATCACATGCATAAACACAAAAAAAATCATACGCATCATACCATGGCCTCAGGATACTCGCTCAGCTCCCGACGAAGTGACGCCAGCTGGTAGCCGTGGGGTGCTGCAACCACGACCGGCCTCCACTGCCGCGCCAGAGGCACGGCCCTCCTGTTCCCATGCCTAGCCCTCCCCATCGGGAAATAGTAATAGCTCCACACCTGCATCCATCATACATCATTAGCACAATAATTGCATTTTTAACTGTGGGAAAGCATAAATAAAATGTTTACCTGGAGGAAAGGTGCGAAGCCGCTGACTGTCGTCTCCTTCTCCGAAGTCTGGGAGAGATCAGTAATCAAATGGGCAAGCAGAGCCGCCCCCCACGCATAGTGTCCCACTCTGTCCAGATCCGCCAAGATCTCGAGGAAACGGCAGTGGATGCCATCCCCTTTCGTCCCCAACAGAAGGCGGCCCAGGAAGAAGAAAAGAAACCTCCGAAGGTCTAGATCCACCAGCTCCCTCTCGCTCGGATCCTGGGTGAAAGCTGCACGAGCATCCCCCTCCAGTCGAGCCAAGAACTCCGCCCCAGTCTCGCTAACCCGCTGACGCGGGTCAACGAATCCGAGCGCCTCCATGATCTCCACTCGGCCGACTACCCTGCTGTCTCTATCAGTCACGCTCGTCTCTAACCACAGCAGGTCCAGGGCACTCTCTCGGTAGTCGGGGTAGGTAACCCCGCTGACTGTCTCTCCGTCAACTCGTAGCCCGGTGATCCAAGCAACGTCCTCCAGCGTCGGCACCATGTGCCCCCAGGGCATCAGAAACGCCCGGCTCGGTGCGTGCCACCGCTCCCTCAGTGCCTGGATAAGAGGAAGGTCGAGCCGGAAGGGCTCGATCCTAAGGAAAGCTCCAAAGCCCATGGCGTCCACACGCGCCCTCTGGAAATCCGGCAGCCCACGGTATGCTGCCACCACCAAGGACCAGCTGATCCGGCCCTTCATCACGCCCTGCAAACCACAAAACCAACAAAGAACACATCAGCATCATGAACGGTAATAAACAATAACACTGTATATATATACTACCTATTCTCTTTATTTTATTTTTACTTCTTTTAAAAAAAATAATAATAAAAAAATAAAATAATAAAAATAATAAAAATATTTCTATTTTCTCGTAGAGGCGTCCAACGCCCTGGACGCCTCCTCCCAATTTCTTTTTTTTTTTTTAGAAAAAACCCAAAAATGGCCAAAACAAAAATTATTAATAATATATATATTTTTATGGAGGCGTCCAGGGCCTAGGACGCCTCCTTATTTTTAATATTATTTTATTTCATTTTATTATTTACGAAAATTAATTAATAAATAAAAAAAGAAAAAGAAAACATGGAGGCGTCCAGGTCCCTGGACGCCTCCTTCTCTCACTACCCGCCTCTCTCTCACAGCCTCTCGCACACCCGTTTTAGCCTATTGAACCACAGAGTGAGGATTCCGAGGTACTTACCGGGTCGTGATCGTCCTCTCCCGCGTCACCAGCATCCGCAGCAGCCTCCGCGGCCAGGAGAGGCACCTCCATCCCCTCCTCCGCAGCAATCTCCTCTGCTGCAGCCTCCTCGGCATCATCCCTCAACCTCCTCGCACGACGAGCCAGTCGTTTTCGCTTCCCTGGAACCTGGCTCGATCCTCCTCGCTCCGTGGGGACTAAGAATAGGTCGTCTGGGTGACTGGGTCGTCAGATTGAACAGTAAATGAGCAAAAGGGGGGGGGCAACCCTTATAAATAGGAATTAGCTTCTTTGGGGCGTCCAGGCGCCTGGACGCCCCCTTAATTTTTATTTATTTCAAAATTCAAAAAATTTTGGGGCGTCCAGGCGCCTGGACGCCCCCAAAACAAAAAAATCAAACAAAATAAAAAAATAAAAGTTGGGGCGTCCAGGACCCTGGACGCCCCCAAAACAAAAAATAAATAAAAATAAAATAAAAATTAGGGGCGTCCAGGCCCCTGGACGCCCCCATAATAAAAAATTTTCAAACAAAAAAATATAATATATTTATATAAGAATATGTATATAATCCAAACAAAATAAAAAACACAAAGAAAAAGAAAAACCATAAAAAAAGATAATAATTAAGGGGACGGGGGTCCGAAACATCCAAATGCCAAATTTTATTCCATCAGAAAAGCAGAGTGAACTACATCAGGGGCTTAGGCGCTTTAGGCCTTAACTTCCCCAGTTCGGTTACATAAGCCCTCCACGGCTCGCATTCTTCCACCACGTGCGTTAAGGCCTTTCCCGCAACACTTGTCTTCCAGGGAGCTTTAATGGCCTTCGCTTCCTTCGCGTCTGCTTCAGTGCCCAACTCCCTTTTCTTCAAAGGAACAATGTCAGTCGGTGGCGGGAACGAATGGCGTGGGATGCCAATCTGGAGGCAGCACCGATGCGCGTTGTAAAGAACAAACTCGGTCGCGCCGATCAGTTGAAGATCGACTTCGGGAGAAGGCCTCATGAGAAGATCAAGCGAAAGCAAACATGCCGGTGCGCAAGTAAAGAAGCCTTGTGTCACGGTGCGGAAGTGAGACCGCCAGTCTTCACGTTTCTTCAGCCACGGAACGCGGTTCACTACAGTACCACCAAAGCCTAACACGTCGGCTATGTGGTGAAGCGGGCTTTGTTGGAAGAGCTTCGAAACGGTTGGCATTCCCTCGCGGTGGTCGAATTTGAAATGCAAATCCAGCCAGCAATTCAAGACAAGTGCGCAACCAAAAGGAGGCTTACCCATACTCGAGGCGGTAAGGCCGCTGTATAGATAGGCAAGGACGGCGGGTCCCACCCTCTTTCCACGCCAGATCCCGCAGATAGCACTCAGCTGGTCTTCCTCCACTATGTTGTCGGTATAAGGGAACAAGAGAGCACCCGCCAGACAGATAGTGAACCCCTTCATGATTCCCTCCAAATAGTCATCGTCTGGTAACCCTCTCAGGGCGTCCATAACCCACTCCGCGAGCTTTTGAAGATCGATCCCCTTTTGAGTACGGACCTTTCTGGCTGCGTCGGGCGGCATGAAGCTTCCAAGAACGCTTTCAGAAGTCCCCCGTGTCAGCATCCGCATAGCCTTCACCTTCCCGTCACTCTTGAATTTCTTCAATCCGAGCAGAAGTTCCACCTCCTCGAGGAGGATGGTAACCTCGAAGGTCGGGAAGATAAAAGTGTGGGTCTGGAGATGCCAGACCTCCACTAGCGCGCCCATAGCCGCCCAGTCCATACGAATCTTCTCGTAATGCTTGGCGTGAATAAGGAGCCCCTGCAGATGCCACTTCGAGAGTATGGCCCTCATACCAATGGAGATATTGGAAGTCAGCTTTGAAAGCCATGGCAACTTGGAAAACTTCCTCGGGCCTGGGAAGAGTGGATATGGCTGGGAGAGGAAAGAGGAAGAAATAAAGGAAGTAAGAAGAAGGTTCACGTGTAGAAATTTGAAAAGAGTCGGCTTACCATATGCGACATGATCGTCCCACTCAGATGACCCTCGAGATCGGAAAGTCGCCTAATCTCGCTGCTAGGCTTGCTCCTCTTCATAACGCGGGAAGACTCTCCTTCCATCCTGAAGATCTCTAGATTCTCCTCTCCTTCCTCTCCTGAGCTTCCAAAACCCACCTTGGTGCATTTGAATGAACTAGCCTAAGGGGAGTTCTTATAGGAAGGGAAGGGTGCTACAGGACAGAACATGTCACATCAGTGGTCATTGTCAAGATTTTGTCTGGATCTCCTTTGAACTGTGGTGCGATTCTGCTACCTTTTGATGTTGCTAACCTTTGCTGGCCTGTGCAGGTTTTACTAACGGACGTCTTTGTCCTATCTCCTGGTTGGTCCCACCATGTCATGCATCATAGTATATGATACCTACGCTACTAGAACATGTCAAGGACCTTGCGGCCCGAACGAATCTGGGATTTGAGTTCCCCTTCAACAAAAACGGTGATGATCCGGAAGAGTTTGGGTTGTACGGATAGGCCGTCAATTTGTGATAGAATGGGGACGACGGTTCCATTCAGTGAGTTGGTACGCGGATAAACGGGCCCCAGCCCAGTATCAGCTCACCGGGTCAGTATCCTGACCCGTTCTTCACAAGTTGACAATATTATCCTTGGCTATTTTCTATTTTAGTTTGTTTTGAATTTTTCTTTAAACCCAGCATGCATTCATATAGGACTTTGATTTATTACGGAAGATCATTCAAGCGATTCGATTGTGAAAGCCGTTGTGTTTCAATTCCTACAAATATGAGATATTCCACTCTGAATGAAATACTGAGTTTCCTTGAGACAGCCCTACGCTGCTCTTCCAAAGGAGACCCTTGTTTGGACAGACCCTCAGATATTCCTTTACCTTTTTGACCCACCTTGGCCGCAGCACTTCCACATTGGCTGGTAACCGCTCCCCAAAGGTGAAACCTCCGGTTTATGACCCAGGTACTTCCACACCGAGAAGTTGGTCTTCTTTTGTTTCATGCCTGAGTGCACATCTCACCCTCCCTTATTTGATCTCCGTCCAAGCAATCGTCAATATTTGAAAGACCTCCTTCAAGGTCGCCTCATTGAAACTTCAGGAAAGATTCCAAACAGTAACGTCACAAGCGTGTCTCATCACACCTTGGCATCAACTTATCAGTCCGCTCCCACTTCATTTCAGTCCACTTCGATACCATTCCACTACGTGTCGCTCCCTTGCAAAGCAGACGCCAAGGCGGGGCAGCTGTAGACACGTCATTCTTGACGTCTCATGAGAAAGTCTCATATTACTATACGACGCCCCGCGATGGCCTACGCATTTCGAATCGCTCGAGTGCTTCCTTTTCCTGAGTCTTCTTCCGCCTTTTTCGGCATCCGGAATCATCTCGTCACGGCATTCGGACGGCATCAACACCAGTCAGACGCATCAAGAGGTTCCGGGACCAAGAAGGGTGTCTGCCGGGCGCCTGCCGACGCCTGATTTAAAGACCCGGGTGGGTCTTAATGGGGGCGTCCAGGCCCCTGGACGCCCCCATCTTTTTAATTTATTTTAACATTTTCTCAGGGCCCTAAAAATAAATAAAATATATATATATTAATGGAGGCGTCCAGGCCCCTGGACGCCTCCATTAAAATAAAAATAAAATATGATCAAAATGCCACTTGGCATTAAAAACAAAAAAAAAATCAATATATATTATTGGAGGCGTCCAGGCCCCTGGACGCCTCCATAAAAACAAATTATAAAAAAATCAAAAATCCAGCCCTGGCATAAAAGACAAAAAAATAATAATAATAATATATATTTGGAGGCGTCCAGGACCCTGGACGCCTCCATAAATTCCCTCACGGGCGCCGCCCACCGAACGACGGGTTGTCGTGTGTGAAAAAAGCCAAATTTAGAGACGTCCAGCTGACTGGACGCGCCCATTTCTGAATCACGAGGCGCCGCTCACAAAACCACGCGTTGTGCCAAACCGCGTGCGGCCATCGTCGGTTTTCGGTGGACCTGTTAGAGGCGTCCGGGACCCTGGACGCCCCCATAAAAGTATTCTAAAAAAATCAATAAAAATAGAATAAAATATTATTTCGGCCCTGATGGAGGTGTCCAGGGTCCTGGACGCCTCCACCTTCCGGAGCTCTATAAATAGAGGCCCACCCCCCTCAGTTCTAGGGGAGCTAAGTGTGATCCGATAGGCTGCCGAAGCCCAGAGGCTACGGAGTCATTTTCTAACCCGTGGGTTCTTTTGTAGGTGTAGGTTCTGCCGGCTTCTCGGGTGTTCACGCTCGCGAGAGGAAGGCCGTCTTCATCCACCGCGCTTCCCCGTCGTCCCCACGCTGCCGGAGCTCCGCCGGATTTCACCCTCGGCTCATCCAATAAGTCTTTTCTTCCCCTTTTTCTCCATAGTTCTTTACATTCATCATATTGCATCCTCTATCCCCCTTCACAAGGGCGCCTCTTCTCTTATACTTCTTGCATTCATCATCTCATTTTCCTCCTACTCGAGTCCGAGAGGGGTTTAAAAGATAACACCAACCAGGTGTGTGTCTTGCCATCATTTCGTTATTTTTACCGCGAGGATTTGAATACTACACCTCCATCTTTCTAATCCACTTGTCATTTATTTGTCGTTGTTTTGCAAGGGTACCCGAGGAAAGCCCTCTCCGTCGGCCGGCCGGAAGGAGAGGAAGAAGCAACCCGCCATGTCCCGCTCTTGAGGTAGGCGCGATCACTTTCTTATTTTGGGGTCTTTCGGCCCCTGGCGATCACATCTTTTCATCGAGGCCGCGGCGAGTCACTTCCCCAATGGCCGTTTAAATTTTCGTTTCCTATATTCTCTTTATATTTTGTTAAATTCTGCTTATATCATCGAGGCCGCGGCGAGTCACTTCCCCAATGGCCGTTTAAATTTTCGTTCCTATATTCTTTCTATATTATATTATATTTTGCTCATATCATCGAGGCCGCGGCGAGTCACTTCCCCAATGGCCGTTTAAATTTCCGTTCTTATATTCTCTCTATAATCTGTTATATTCTGCTCATATCATCGAGGCCGCGGCGAGTCACTTCCCAATGGCCGTTTAAATCTCTGTTCTTATATTCTCTTTTATATTCTGCTATATTCTACTCATATTCTCGAGGCCGCGGCGAGTCACTTCCCCAATGGCCGTTTCAATTCTTGTTATTTAATTTCTGCACCATTCCCGTCCCCCCGAGGCCGCGGCGAGTCACTTCCCGCTATGGCCGTTTGAACCCCATATCTTGCTATATTATACTTGTCCCGCTCGCCCCAACGGAGCAATCTCCCGTGGTGGCCCCTTCTCTCTTCTCTATCATTTCTGTGTTGCAGCAAAACAATAAAACAAACAAAAAAAGAGGAGCCCGCGCGCTCTCCGCATCCTCTTCCTCGCACCATCGAACTCCGAACCGCGTGACGTCGCTCACAATGCACAATGAACATGGATGGACTGACTAAGCCACGAGCTGAGTTAACGGATGTATAGACTTGCTCAGTCATTAGCTAATGAATGTATAGACTTGCTCAGTCATCAGACCAACCGTGTGCAGACTTAGTGTACACATGAAACAAACGAGTGCACTGACTATGGCTAATACATGCAAACACGCATCGATCAGTGATATGCAAGAGATGGTCAATGCACTAACTATGTGGCGTGCAACTATAATTAATGCACCAATGCAAGCTATGCACGAACTAGAATAGACCTGATGCAGAGAACAAACAATGCACCGTATAGCTGCGTCAATGCAATGCCCATACTGTGTCAACGCACACCCCTTTTACTCTTAATGTATGAACTATATATGCTGAAGTATGAAGAAGTATGAAGCAAGCAGGACATTAATTAATTCTCTCACATGATTCATTAGTGGTTGCTATCATCAAAACTATATAACATCATCAAGGCACAGGGGGCACAACAATCTCCCCCTTTTTGATGATGGCAACACAATGAATAGGTGCCATGAGATCGGTTCATGCATGCACAGACTTATGCACTAATAGATGTACATACTTATGCACTGATAGACGTATGCACTAAAATGAGACTCCTATCCCATCTCCCATCTCCCATCTCCCATCTCCCCCTGCACATTCTCCCCCTTTGCCATCAGCAAATAAGGAGGAAAGACAGGAGCAACGTTCTATGTGGCAGTTCAGAATGTGAGCACATTATGACGCAATCCTTAAAATATATGAATCGAGCAATGGCTTTCTTGATATCAATTAGGTTTAACAGTGATAGAAGGTGAGGAGAAAGAACTAGCTTTCTGAGATAGGAACATATGCTTCAGTTATAGCAATGAACTTAAGTCACATGACTATAATAGTCTAGGTCGATACAAGACCCTAGTTACTTCAGAGAAAGTGAAAAGCAAGGAAGGTCATGTTGGCACCCAAAATATGATCCTTCGGTGACCAAGCCGCAATGACGAATGATACGGCCCACTGAAGTGCATAAGCCGATAAACATCAACATATTGAAGACTTCTCAAGTTGCCAGAGCCTCGAGTCACCCCGTATGAACATGGGGACTTCACCTCAGGAGAGCCGAGATGAACTCACAACCAACCGACTGTGCGATCAAGCCTGCCCAATGAACCGGCATCAACTCCGTCGTGCCGCATACACTACACCCATTGTCCGACCAAGGACGACGGTCTACCCAGTGGCTACCCACCTCATGAAAGGATCTCCTGAGATGAAAGAGTCCCCTTGGCTCTCCAGAACGGAGGACTGAAAGCTCTGTCGGTAGAAGATCCCGGTCACCCGGCACGGGTGCGGCTTCCCGCCCAGATGAGCCCCTTAGTGGCCGAATGATCACCCAGTTCAGGTGGGACTACCCCGAGTATTATCCCACCCTCTAAGGAGCTTTGAGCACAAGCCAGACCGAGCCAGCGGCACTTATCATAGTGCTAAGAGCCGTGTCAGCGGAAAACCCGCGTAATTAAACCGAAGTCATTGGAAGCTCCAAGAATGGCCGTACGTCGGCCTGAGAGCTTCAACAAGGCATCTCCCCGAGATTTCAAAGAGCCGTGGCGAGATAAATGTTCACGGTGACCCCCGGAATCATCCCCGGACTCATCGTCCGACTCGCGACGCACGAAGGGTGCTAGTACGGCGCGCCCTAAACCGGCGCGCCTCCGTCCGTCGCCCCCATTCCGGCGCGCAAGCGCCCCCTTATCCGGCGCCCTCTTGTTCCGGCGCGTAAAAGATGCATGGGGTCCTTCCCCGGCGCGCCAATCTCCACGCCGGATAAAGATCTCAAGCCTGTTTATATATATATATGGTTGTTCGATTGAAATAGAAAGAAGAGAGGCAGATAGAAAAAGAGGGCGATTAAGAAAGGAAAAGAGAGAAGAAAAAGGGAGGAGGGCCAGTCGTCTTCGAGGGAGAAGAGGGTTTTCTTTCTTGCAAAAGAAGCATAGTCTCAGTGAGTTCCCCAGTCGCCGTCTCTCGTCCTCGTCTGAAGCCCTTCGGAGTGAGAGAGGAAGGAGGCGTTCCGACACTCTGTTTTCTAGAACAGGTGGGTGCTCGAGTCGTCTGTCTTCCGCTGCATTTTTTTTTGCTTTCTCTCTGACGAATGTAAGCGAGAGGGGTGAAGGATGGTGATGATATGAGCCAATCCTTCCCCCCTCCTCGCCATCTATTTTCATTTGTTCTTCCTCTGTAAAGCCCTCTGCAACTAGTGAACGACGACCGGACGGCGGTGCCGGCGTCGGATTTGTAATCCATTTGTTACCCCCCTGTTCATAGGGCGATAATGTTTTGTGTGTGTGCTGGATGATTGAGCGCTCAACGCGGTGTCTCCCCTTGCCATTGCTATCTCAGCCCGTGCATCTGTGTGTTTTCTCACTTGCACGTTGGCTTCTTCCTTCTTTCCGAACCTGATTTCCTCGGCTTCGAACATGCCCTGGGCTACCACGGGCTACAGAAATGACCCCTCCCCGGGTCCTTCCCATCGGACGTTTCTACGTTTCGTTTGACGATCTTTGCATCCCTCCTGTGGACAGAGCTGTGCTCATGCACATGCTTCTTCCCGCTGTGATACGGGCCCTAACTTCCCTTAATTCTCCCCCTTTGCACTGTTCTGTTGCTCATGGGGGTGGGAGTCACCTCCGGGATGGCAGAGTCTACAGTCTGAGTGTTGCGTTCTAGTTGTTCGAGCATATGCTTCTACAGTTCACTCATCTCAGCTATGCATCAACTATCCCTCCGTGTCATGGCCAGTTGCCTGTTCTTCAGGGTATGTTAGCCCGATCATTCCGGCATCGATGCCTCAACCCAGTGTCTGGCAGTCTGCCTACACCGAATGCCCCCCACTTCGCTGGTTTCTGGTCTGCTTCCGTTGAGCCGTCCTGAGATTCTGCCGGTTTTACCTTAATCATCCGGGGAGGGGGACATTCCCCATTGTTTCACGGAGCTGCTGGGTGATCGAGGCCTCTACCTCTCAATGGTAGATGCTCCCTTAAGGCCACAATGGATAATAACAGGGTTTTCAACCCAACAGTCTTAGCCTCAGCAATTTGGAGGCCCGATGGTGACCAAGGGAGGTGTGCTCCTAGCAGGCTAGTCCTCGGAGCTTCCCTCCCTAATGGTCGTTCTCTCTAAGGGATGTGTTACAGGCTGTGGGTTGCCCACCCCTCGTAGGCTAGTCCTCGGGGTGCTGCTTCCATTATCATATGCCTCATCCCTCTACCCTTACCCACGGAGCTTTGGTGCCCCTCGTAGGCTAGTCCTCGGGGTATCCTATCCGTTGGGAATTTGCTGGCTGCCACCATGCAGACCGGCGGTTTAGGGGCTTACTCCATAAGTGAGCATGACCCCGTTCCTTTCCTGCAACCTTTCAGGTTCAGGGGAGATGCTGCCCAATTTTTTTGGCAGGATTTGGACATACATTCGTTTATGTGGAACTGGCCATAATCAAATGATCATTCTGGGTCCAGGAACCCCAGTGCTCGAGTTTGAACCTCGCACTGGCTTATGACTCTGCTCCTGAAGAGCCTTGGACTTTATTTCAACAGGCAATAAGACCAATTGAACCTTTAAACCTTCAAAACATTCCAACAAGTTGAATGGTTTCTAAATTCATCAAAAAATAAGCTAAAATGGCGCGGCCCTAATCTGGCGCGCCTTAATACGGCGCGGTACCCCCCCGCGCCGGATTAACACTAGACTCATGACTTCCGATTTTTATTTGGCACTTTCCCGGCGCGCCCTAAACCGGCGCGCCCCGTGCCCTTCGCGCCGTATTAACTAGTTGTCACAGCCATGCCGGACTAGCCCCTTCACCTACGTTTGGCCGCGCCGGATTAGCCCCTTTTGCTTACGTTTGGCCGCGCCGGTTTTGAAACTTTATGCTATTTTAATCGCTCACTCGCCCCCGGAGTGATCCTCGGCTCCCGTGGTTGGAGTTTATAAACTCTAATTAGTAATAAACTAAATAAGAGGAGGGCCGTTCAGGTCCGAATCGTTTCGTTATCATGCTTTGACTACCATGTCCGTCAGCACTTTGCTTTCGCTATCATGCTTGTGTTACCTTTTCCCCCCCTTTTGGCGGGGATTTATAGATGTGATTGAGCTCTGTTCATTTTCATAACTTTATTGCCATGCTTAGCATAGTCACGAACATCATGCATGCATGCCTGCATAGACCCTCGGGTGTATCAAATGGCGTTGACAGAAGGCCGGGTTACGCCCGATCGGAAGTCTCCGCTATGCGCGATGGTGGTCTTCGGACCTACGTCCTCCGCCCTGTACTGAGGGTCGTCAATTTAATGAACCGTGCCTCTCTCGCATGATAAATAAACGCATCTCATATGATCTCGTCATGTTCATGACATTGTATCTTTTATTCCGGCCTCGACGGCCCACTATCTCAGCAATTAATCAAAGGTTTTCCCTCCTCGCAAGGGATGTAATTAACGCCATAGCCTTTATGGTATGGCGGACTGCTGGTCCCGACCGAACCTCACTCTCGCCCGACACGGGTCAGAATGAGCGCACAATAAACTTGTCACGTACGTGACTGGCACGCCTGTGCAGTCAATCAGTCAGTTAATTACCAGTTAGTTAATTGATTGATCGACACGTGAAAGAAATCCCGTCCCAAACAGTCAGGGACCTACATAATAATAATACCCCCTGGGTAGAACAAAACGATCGCAAACAGTCTGGCACGCCCGGTGGGACCAGTGTCACCTTTCATCTCTTTGCCGAGATACTTGGGCTTCGAGGCCCTCCCAAAGGTTGCTGATCGTTGGTTTGTCTGTCTTTGCAGGTGAACGATGACGACAACTGGATTAACTGGCGTCAGCTTCGGTCCTTCGATTGTCGCGGGGCATGCACAAGGGTACCTGCCTGTGCCCCTGGAGTTCGGCAGCTTCCCTGCCGCTGTTGTCTTCCCCAACTTCTTGGGGTTAGCCTTCGTGGATATGCTGGAAGTGGAACCCTCGGAGCCTATCGAGGGAGCTACGAAGAATATGGAGCCTCTGAAGGCTCGATCCTGCCATGACTCATTCAAGAGTCCAACCCTGGTCACCAACTGCTTGGTGCACCATGCTATCCATGGGGCCCGCCCCAATATTGTCAACAAGCACCCTGGAGGACGTCAACGCCGGCAAGTCCAAAGGAGTGTTGCTGTGATTGCTGGAACTCTCTCCCAATCCGGCAAGTCTATGATGGTTGGTGGCATGCGCGTCTTCCTCAATGGACGCAACACGCGGATAGTTACGGACCGAGTCATCCCCACCATCCCTGTCTACAACACATATCAGGCCCTCGCTGGAAGGAGGGCAGAAAGAGAAGAAATCGGCCACTATGGCCAAGGAAGGTCGGCCCCCAGGCCGAGGAAGTTCAAACAGGTGTGGGTTCCCAAGCGGGCCCAACCTGTCCATCAGCTGGCACCTATCCGCCGCCGTCCTGTGTATGACAGGGCGGAAGAGAGAAGAGAAAGGGGCTTGCCCCCGAAGAAAGAAGAAGAAGTGGTTGCGGATCCTTCACGCCGCAAAAGTTTCCGGGCTGCTGTCCGTCAAGCCAACGTCCCAGCTGTGGGACGAAGATTCCAACAACCTGCCGACAGAGCTCGGCTAGCTTATATCCCTCCTTCGGGAGGTTGACAATCATCCCCCGTGTTACATCAAGAGCGGGGTCGAGAAGAGATGACATGTCTGGTCAGAAACTATTTTCGAGGGTTAGATAACCCCTCGCTTGGGCAACAACGGCTGATGCAAGCGGCCGCCGCCAATGAAGACTATTGCCTATCAATGGCAGATGAAGAAGATGTAGGAGAAAGAATGATGGTGTCGTCAGTCGACGACAATGGATATGACAACGGCCTCGAGATCGAAGCCGATGAAGCTATCCCCAAGCGGAAAGAAACAAGAAGAACTTCTGTGTTCGAGAGGCTGACCTTCCCGCATCAAGCTAAAAGGAGGGTCCATCGACAAAGGAGAAGGATGCAGGGCTTCACCTGCAACATAGCTGGTATATCCAACTGATATGGGGGGCTTCCCGAAGATCCCCGAGAATTGGCTCAGTTGGCCGCAAGGCCAGGGCTTAGCACTCGGAGGACAGAAGCAGCAAGGGAGCTCCTGATGATGACTAAGGGAAAACAACCCCAGGTCTACCACCAGTGGGATGATAAGGCCCCCGTCTTGACCGCCAATGTGGTGACGACGGAAGAAGAAGACGACGTCTCCCTCGACATCCTGCCTGAGGGTACATCCGGGGAGACAGTAGAAGTTATCCCCACTACAGCCACTATAGACCCATCAGTCTTGATACTACTTCAGAAATATCGGCAAGAGATAGACATCCTAAAGAAGCAACTGATGGAGAAAATTGAACAGTCCTCAGCTTCCAAACCACCCGAAGTCCAGGGTGAATCATCTCGGGGAGCGGTTCGTCATGACGACCCTCCGCCGCTCTACACACTGCCTCAGTCATCAGAACCAAGCATGTCGACAATGCAACAGCAGCCACCACAGCTCCAGCCGCTGCTACCACCGGTGCTCCCTCAGGTGCACCAGACACCTCCGCTGCCGCGTCCTCCACAGGCGACCACCCTGGTCACCCCGTACCTGTAGTCGGCACACTTCTACCCAGAGCTAGCCAGTTGACCTTGCAGTCATGAACCGGATGATGGTGGAAAGAATGATCGAGCTGAAGCTCGCAGAAAGGGGTGAAGGCGACTACGTCACGTTTGATGCATACCGGGTGCCATACCCGCCACACCATGCTGCTAAACGGCTTCCCCCGGGAATCAACAAGCCGCGCAAGTTTGACAAATTCAACGGGAAGGGGTCCCCGAGAGAACACATAGCCTATTATATGACTGTCATGGGTGACTTGGCCATCGATGAGTCATACCTGCTGAAGTTTTTCGGGTCCTCGCTGACGGGGCTCGCATTTGAATGGTATTCTAGCCTCTCGACCGGGTCGATCAGCGACTGGCCAGATATGCAGAAGAAGTTCAGAGAAAGATTCCATGTTACAGAGAGGGAGGTCACAGTGGTCGAACTCTACTCCACAAAGTAGAGGGCCGATGAGACAGCCCTCGATTATATCAAGAGGTGGAGGAACCTTGGCATGAGGTGCAAGCGGCCCCCTCATCAGGAGGACGCTGTGTAAATATGCAAACATAATCTCAGAAGGGAGGTTCTGGAAAAGATGATCGGAATGGAAATACGATCGTTCGATCGATTGAACAATGTCGTGGCCGAGGTGGAAGCTTTCCTGGCCAGACCTGCCCCTACATCTGCTGCCGGCACGACCCAGAAGGGCAAGGCGGTGGAGCGGCGCCCGTCGCCTAAAGAAGCGAACGCTCTTGACATAAAGGCGTTCGAACAACAGAAAAGTGAAGGCAAGAAGGGAGTCACCCCACAACCTGCAGAAGCCACAGACGGCAAAGAAGGTCCTTCGCTGAGGGACAAGATGAAGAAGGCCTATTCATTTTCAAAGGACAAGACCCGGGTTCTGTTCGACTGGGTAACGGAATATAGCATGGTCACCCTGCCAGAGCCAAGGAGGCCGGAGGACCTAAAGAGAAAAGACAGTCCAAGATTTTGCCCCTACCACCAGATGTTGGGACATCCAATCGAAGACTGCTATGTTTTCAAGGACATCATCGAAGGGATGGTGAAGAAGAATGAAATCGAGCTGGGAGAGTACAAAGTGGACCCTCCTCAGCCACATGAAGCCCCTCGGAGGAGGGCAGGAGTCAACATGATCTCCCTATACCAGGCACTGCCCGAGGAGATCTTTGAAACAAGTACGCGGAGCACCTATGAAGCTCATTTCTTGGAGCCCGTGAAAGAACAGCAGGGATGGCAGCAGGTCCCTGTGAAGCATAAGAAAAAGAGGGCACCCCACCCGAAAGAGGGGGCACATATCCGTGGTGTCACACCCCGGCCTGCTCCATCGGTGGTAGCACCCGTATGGATCACTCCACCTACAACTGTCAGGATACCTACACATAATCGGAGGAGACAAACTCCACTGCCAGTGGTTAAAGAGACCAATCCTGGGGTCCTTCGACTACAAAATCTCATTGAGGGGCTGGACGAATACGTGCAGCCCAAATTGAAGCCCTTGCTGGTGCGGGACCACGTCCCGTGGCAAGAATTAGAGCAACTCTCACTCGAACAAAAGGAGGAAGCTGAAGCGGCACCCGATAGAGAGGGCAGTCTGTTCTGGGGGCACCCGCTCGCAGAAGCAAAAAGAAGAAGAAACAAAAGAAGAAGAAAAGGAAGGCCGATGAGGCCGATAAAGTGCAGGTTGTTTCCTGTAATACTCTATCAACACTCTTCAACCTGCCGGAGAAGAGGAAGAAGAGGAAATTTGATTCACACCCCATGCTGGGGGAGGCAAGGCCGAGGCTGCAACTGCTGCACATGCCACTCGGTCAGGTCGAAAATGGGCGCGCCAACCGCCACCCAACCACAACATCATGTTCAGGGGGGAGCAGCCCTACAAAACACCTCCGTCGGAGGTCAATGGAGTCCAAATCCCTCCTCCGCCAGGCCTATATAACAAGAGTGGGGGCAAGGGGGTCCCTTCATTTCTTGAATTCATGAAGATGTCCAAGGGGAAGCAGCCTTGTCAGGAGACTAACCCTACACCCGGGGGCGTTCACCCGCAGCTAGCACAATCTGCCGAAGATCCTAGTGCAGACGGAGCTTGCCCCGCAGCAGCTAACAAAGAGCACCCGGAAGTCAGTACCAGCCAGAAGGGCGCTGAATCCGAGGAAGATGAAGCAGGTCCGTCAGGGCCCGCAAACCAAAACTTCCCCAAGCCCAGATGGGCTGAAGAGATGAAGCTCTCCAATGTCCGAGCTGGGAGCCGAATAATGAAGCTACTCAAGAAGCTCCCTGCTCGATTTTCAATCTGGGAGATCCTTTCTTTGAGTGAAGAGACTCGACAGGCAATTATTACTGCTCTCCAGACGCCTGCTCATTTTGAGACATGTCTGGCTGAAGCAATGCCGGAGGCTAGCATGACCTTCACTCCAGACGATATGTTGCTGCCCACCATCAGCCACAACAGGCCGTTGTATATGAAGGGGCACCTGAATGGAAGGGAGCTGAACAGGATTCTGGTTGATCCCGGTGCAGCGGTCAACATCCTGCCATATAGAATATATGAGAGGCACCACTTTAACGTGCATCTCGAGAAAGTCAGGGATATGCGTATCGCCGGCTTTAATCAAAAATGTGAAGTGTCAATGGGAGTGGCAGAGTTCACCCTTACCTTAGCAGATTTCACTATCACGGTGCAGTTCGATGTCATTGACTCCCGCACCTCGTACAAGGCACTGCTCGGCCGCCCATGGCTGCATGAAAATATGGTGGTGCCCTCCACGCTCCACCAATGCATCAAGTACAGTCTCCAAGGGAAGGAGGAGAGGATATTTGTAGACCCCCACCCATTCGAGGTGTTTGAATGTCATTTGGCGGATGCCAACCTATATACAGGGCCTTCTCAAAAGACCTCTGAAGCTAAGACCCCTGCGGGGGCATCAAGAAGCACATCCGGCAGCAGTTGGTATCCACCACCGCCGCGCGGATATGTCAAGCCCAAGGTGGTCTCCCATATCACAGCATCCGGGGACGTGAGCAGAACAGCACCCCCAACATTATACCCTGAAGCTAATGAAGTGCGGGTCGCTCGGCGGTACAATCATATTGAAATCCCGGATGGCCTTACTAAGCCAACTCCCGGCCTTGATAACACTACTGTCGAGCCTTTCAAAACTTTGGAGGTGACACATGAAGATGGACCTAGCAGCTTGTTCTATATGGCTGAAGAGCACCCTACTCGGGAAGACACAGACTGCAGCCTCCCCGAAGATATAAGCAACCCGCCAGTTCCCGTCTAGGGTCTGGCATTCATGACTTAGCGGATGGCCAAGATGTTTCAAAAGCAACACATTCCCCCCGATCAGTCTCAAAAGCGTAAGGAAGCCTTCCAGAAAATGTGGTATCCTGCAAATCTGGATAAGGAAATGAGACGCGTCTCTCAACACCCGGGGTTGGGCTTCACCCTGGAAGAATATTATTACAGTGGGCGATACGAGGTGGACACCATCTCCGCCTTCTATCCTACTGAAGATAGCCCGCTGGGGGCAACTTTTGATGAATACCCGGCGGAAGCTGAGCATGTTGAACTGGCTCGACCCGGAAATCAAGAAATAGAGACCTCGATCCCCTGCCGATGCTGGGAGCAGGTCTACCCTGAAGATGCAGCCCTTCAGACCAAATTTGACACGGCTAGCAGTAGTGAAGCCGAAGATACTGAAGAAGCAGGAATTTCTCCCGATGGTGGAGTCCTACTGACGGTGACTTTAACACCCCTTCTGCCAATCAGGGAAGCCTCGGTCGACTCTGATCAAGGGGAACAAGCTACCAAGAAATAAAAATCCACTTCCAGGGAGGATACAACTGTCCCAGAAGGTGAGACCTCCTCAGCTTCTGCTACAAAGTCGGGATGATGTCCAGGCCCGGTAATAAACAAATACCAACCCGTCGTGGCTGCAAGCTTATCTACAAACACTGAAGCAGCTCTCTCGCCCTTGGGGGCTGCAACGGCGGTGGATTTGCTAATAGAACAATCCGCGCAGCCGCTAGCACAAGAAACAAAGAATCCTCAAGAAGCTCTGGTGGTGTCTGACGAGGAAGTCGAAGTAATCGACCCTCAAGATGGTATTCGAGATTTCATTGACCTCCAACCGGCACCCCCGGAGATAGAAGATGGAGGTCAAGCCACAGTCGATGAACTGATAGAAGTCAACTTGGGAAATGAGGAGGATCCCAGGCCTACCTTCCTCAGTGCCCAACTATCCCCAGAAGAACGGGAGCTGTACACCCAGCTGCTGCAAGAGTACCGGGATTACTTCGCCTGGACTTACAAAGAAATGCCAGGTCTAAATCCCGCTGTCTCACAACATGAGCTGGCAATCAGTCCTGAGGCCGAGCCGGTGAAGCAACCACCGTGGCGCATGAGGCCAGAACTCATTACTCAAATTTGTGCTGAAGTTGACAAGCTCATTGACGTGGGATTTGTTGAAGAAAACCAGTACACCACATGGCTGGCGAACATCGTCCCCGTGAAGAAAAAGAATGGACAGATCCGGGTATGTGTCGACTTCCGAGATCTGAATAAAGCCTGCCCCAAAGATGACTTTCCGGTGCCAATAACGGAAGTCATGATCGATGCTACAATCAGGCATGAGGCCCTGTCATTCATGGACGGGTCATCTGGTTACAACCAGATTTGGATCGCGGAGCATGACCGAGTCCATACTGCTTTCCGAACCCCTAAAGGCATATATCACTATAAGAGGATGCCATTCGGACTAAAGAATTCTGGCGCAACCTATCAGCACACAATGACCAAAATCTTTGATGAGCTGCTCTACCACAAGGTCGAGTGCTACATAGATGATCTGGTGGTTAAAACCAGAAGAAAAGAAGATCATCTGCAAGACCTCCGGATCGTCTTTCAGAGGCTGAGGCAGCATGAGCTGAAGATGAACCCCATGAAATGTGCGTTCGGAGTATCGAGCGGAAAGTTATTGGGCTTCATTGTCCGATATCGGGGAATCGAGATAGACCCCGCAAAAATCAAAGTAATTCAAGAGTTACCTCCACCAAGGAACCTCTCCGAGTTGAGATCACTATAGGGCCGCTTGGCTTATATCCGGCGGTTCATTTCCAATTTGTCAGGGCGATGCTAGCCTTTTCACAAACTGATGATGAAAGATGTTCCCTTTTATTGGGATGAAGATTGCCAGACAGCCTTCGACAAGCTGAAAGACTATCTGAAGACTCCTCCAGTGCTAGGCGCACCGGTGAAAGGACGGCCATTGATACTATATGTAGCAGCTACACATAACTCCCTGGGGGCAATGCTGGCCTAAAATAATGAAGAAGGGAAAGAGCAAGCCCTCTATTACCTCAGTCGGAGACTAGTCAGGACTGAGGAGAAATATACTTATATTGAGAAGGTCTGTCTGGCACTGGTCTTTGCAGTTAAGAAGCTTCGACACTACATGTTGTCGCATGAAATCAGCTTGATATCCAAGGAGGATCCCCTAAAATATATTATGTCTCAGCCGGCACTCAAAGGTCGCCTGGGCAAATGGGCAGTAATCTTTATGGAGTTTGACATATCCTATGTACCGCGCAAGGCCGTCAAGGGCCAAGCTATTGTAGACTTCTTCGCTGAGCACCCAGTACCCGGGGACTGCCCGTTGGAACCGGAGCTTCCTGAAGATGAAACCCTGGAAGCCGTTCAGGTGCAGCCCTCCTTATGGCAGCTATATTTTGATGGCGCTTCCAGAATTGACACCTCCGCCACTGGATCGGCCAGAGTCAGGGCGGGAGGAGGCATAGTCCTGAAATCCCCAGAAGGAGAAGTGGTGCACACATCCTGCTCCATAAACAAACATTGCACAAACAACGAAGCAGAATATGAAGCCCTGATAATCGGGTTGCAAATTGCTCTATCCATGGGAATTCAGATGCTGGAAGCATTCGGAGACTCCATGCTAGTTATAAAATAACTGGAAGGAGAGTTCGATGTGCGAAAGCAAGAGCTTCTCCCCTATCACCAGCTGGCAACCCGCCTGATGTCAAGATTCTACTTCATCACCATCAAGCACATCAACCGAGGTCAGAATGCTCAGGCAGACGCTCTCGCTAAGCTGGCCAGTTCATTGGCGGTCCCGCTAGACGCAAGCCTGAATATAACAGTGATTAACCGCCGGCAGGTCCCGAGTGTAACAGAGGTCTTCGCCGATGAGCAAGAAATTGAGGTGGCAGTCATTGAAGAGGTTCAGCAGCCCGATTGGTGAGAACATCTCCTGCGGTGGTTCCAACACCAGTAGCTCCCGAAAGAAAAAGAACAGAGAATGAAGCTCCTGAGGGTCAAGGACTCTTATGAGATGAGAAGCGGAACCCTGTTCCGAATAATGGCAGATGCCCGAAGGAAAGTCCTACTTCGTTGCTTGTCTTCAACAGAGGTGGGACAGGTGATGCAAGAAATCCATGCGGGATCAGCTGGAGCACACCAGGCTGGCCCAAAGATGAAAATTGAGATAAAGAAATTGGGTTACTATTGGCCCACTATATTTGATGATTGCTGCAAGTTCACCAAAGCTTGTCAGAAATGTCAAGAACACGCTAACGTGGCAAGGAGACCTCTAGTGCCACTGCATTTCACCTTGCCAAGCTGGCCGTTCGCCCAGTGGGGCACGGACGTGGTAGGGCCGCTACCAGCATCTTCATCATGGTGCAAATATATCTTGGCAGCTACTGACTACTTCTCCAGATGGGCAGAGGCGGTAGCACTAAGAGATGTAACGGGAGAACTAGTTGCAAGATTCTTCCGGCAGAATATAATATTTTGGTTCGGGATCCCCAGCCGAATCATCTCTGATAATGGCAGTCATTTCAGAAACCAGAAGGTTTATCGGCTAGCCGACAATTACAAGATTGACTGGAGGACATGATCCCCCTATAACCCTCAAGCCAATGGACTCGCAGAAGCCTTCAACAAGACACTATGCACATTACTGGCAAAGACTGTCAAGTCTAATAAAAAAGATTGGGAAGAAAGGATGTACGAAGCACTCTGGGCCTATCGTACTGTCTACAAAACCCCAACCGGCTGTTCGCCTTTCTCCCTCGTGTACGGGTCAGAGGTTGTGGTGCCGATTGAACTGGAAGTTCCTTCGCTGCGAGTCGCCATCCAGCATGGACTAGCCAACAGTGAACAAACCAATGCAGAAAGAAGATTGGAAGAGCTCGCTGAGCTCGAAGGAAAACACCTCCGGGCACAACAAAACATCCAACTCTACCAAGCTCGCATGGCCCGTGCTTTTGACAAGCTGGTCAAAGGTCGAGAATTCAAGAAAGGAGACCTGGTGATGGTCAAAAGAAGAGAAGTGATGGCCTCCAACACCAAAGGGAAGTTGGTCGAAAATTGGATCGGACCATATATCATCCGCCGAGTATATGAGGGGGGTCTCTACGTCCTGGTAGACCACAAAGGAGTCATCCAGTTCTCTCCCCTCAACGGAAAGCATATAAAGCTGTATCATGCAGCAGAACCAACATTCCTCGAGTGACCGGTCGGAATACCTTATCTTGGTCTAGTGGCATTCCGCCCTAGCCAAGCTACCCTTCCTTGGTTCAGTGGCATTCCGCCCTAGCCGAGCTGCCCTTCTTTGGTCTAGTGGCATTTCGCCCAAACCAAGCTACCCTTATCTTGGCCTAGTGGCAATCTGCCTTAGCCAAGCTACCTTTCCTTGGTCTAGTGACACTCCGCCCTAGCCGAGCTACCTTATCTTGCTCTAGTGGCACTCCGCCCTGATCGAGCTACCTTTCCTCGGTCGAGTGGCATTCCGTCCTAGCCGAGCTACCCTTATCTCGGTCTAGTGGCATTTCGCCCTAACCAAGCTACCCTTATCTTGGCCTAGTGGCAATCTACCTTAGCCAAGCTACCTTTTCTTGGTCTAGTGGCACTCCGCCCTAGCCGAGCTACCTTATCTTGATCTAGTGGCACTCCGCCCTGATCGAGCTACCTTTCCTCGGTCTAGTGGCATTCCGCCCTAGCCGAGCTACCCTTATCTCGGTATAGTGGCATTTCACCCTAACCAAGCTACCCTTATCTTGGCCTAGGGGCAATCTACCTTAGCCAAGCTACCTTTCCTTGGTCTAGTGGCACTCCGCCCTAGCCGAGCTACCTTATCTTGGTCTAGTGGCACTCCGCCCTGATCGAGCTACCTTTCCTCGGTCTAGTGGCATTCCTCCCTAGCCGAGCTACCCTTATCTTGGTCTAGTGGCACTCCGCCCTAGCCAAGGTACCTTATCTTGGTCTAGTGGCCCTCCACCCTAATCGAGCTACCTTTCCTTGATCTAGTGGCATTCTGCCCTAGCCGAGCTACCCTTATCTTGGTCTAGTGGCACTCCGCCCTGATCGAGCTACCTTTCCTTGGTCTAGTGGCACTCCGCCCTGATCGAGCCACCTTTCCTTGGACTAGTGGCACTCCACCCTAGCCGAGCTACCCTTATCTTGGTCTAGCGGCACTCCGCCCTGATCGAGCAACCTTTCTTTGGTCTAGTGGCATTCTGCCCTAGCCAAGCTACCCTTATCTTGGTCTAGCGGCATTCCACCCTGATCGAGCTACCTTCCCTTGGTCTAGTGGCACTCCGCCCTGGCCGAGCTCTCAAAAGAATACACCATATTACCGTTACGGGCCTTACGTTCGAATCGGCGAAAGATCATTCCTTTGCGTTAGCATTCAGCCCTTGCTGACGAATGAACTGCTCTGCTCAGCACGAGGCCCGGTGCTCCGGCCAACGGCCGTCTACTATCAACCAAGGGTAGGACATCACACTTCGACCCACCACCCTTTATATCCAAAAAAAAGAGAGAAAAAAATGGGGTTAAAAATAGAGATACCCCGCCAGACTTGCTCTTGTATTAGGACAAGTGCAAAATGGCTATAACCCAGCTGTGGCGAAAACCCGAAAGGGCGCTATAGGTAAAATTGGGTACCCCGCCGCGTGAAAACCCGAGAGGGCGCGTGGGCAAAAGCAAGAGGGGGCTGGCTTCGACGAAAACCCGAGAGGGCGTTTAAGTCAGTAAAGTGGTAATTTAAAGATTCCTCTTTTGTTCTTCCCCCAACGAAACTCCCAAAGGGACAATCATCAAAAGTCCCACCGGAGCTCCTCTAACAAACGCATGTTCGACCTCCATCATCATCGGCGAGATCGGTCGATCTCTACCCCTAACTTGGACCTTCCATCCGTGTTAATAATCCTACCTTTGCTTCGGCATGTCACCCATGCTGATGAACAAACCCATGTTCGACCCTCGTCATCATCGGTGAGATCGGTCGATCTCTACCCCTAACTTGGACCTTCCGTCCCTGTTAATAATCCTACCTTTGCTTCGGCATGTCACCCATGCTGATGAACAAACCCATGTTCGACCCTCGTCATCATCGGCGAGATCGATCGATCTCTACCCCTAACTTGGACCTTCCGTCCCTGTTAATAATCCTACCTTTGCTTCGGCATGTCACCCATGCTAAGGAACAAACCCATGTTCGACCCTCGTCATCATCGGCAAGATCGGTCAATCTCTACCCCTAACTTGGACCTTCCGTCCCTGTTAATAATCCTACCTTTGCTTCGGCATGTGACCCATGCTGATGAATAAACACGTGTTCAACCCTCGACATCATCGGCGAGATCGATCGACCTCTACCCTTAACTCGGATCTTACGTCCTTGTTAATAAACCATGTCCTTTGCTTCGACATTTAACCAGTGTCGACGAATTAAACCAGGGACCAATCCTTGTCATCATCGGCAAGGCCAGTCGGCGTTCTAGCAGTCAAGTTCTTCTGTACTCCAAATTTAAAAAAAAAAAGAAAAAAAAATGGGGTTAAAAATAGAGATACCCCGCCAGACTTGCTCCCATATTAGGACAAGTGCAAAAACGGCTATAACCCAGCTGTGGCGAAAACCCGAAAGGGCGTCGCAGGCAAAATTGGGTACCCCGCCGCGTGAAAACCCGAGAGGGCGCGTGGGCAAAAGTAAGAGGGGGCTGGCTTCGGTGAAAACCCGAAAGGGCGCTTAGGTCAGTAATGTGAATATAAAAAAAGAAATGATAAATGAATGATGAATAGTGATGATCCATCCTCCATCCGGAAGGCCCTTTACAGGGTCGAAGCGGAGTCTTCATCCAATGTCCCACCTATATATATATATATATATATATATATTTCCTACCCTTTTCGACCCTTGTCACCATCGGCAAGATCGGTCGCTACCTTTTCCGGTTCTTGTCATCATCGGCAAGACCGTCTACCCTTTTCGACCCTTGTCACCATCGGCAAGATCGGTCGCTACCCTTTCTGGTTGTTGTCATCATCGGCAAGACCGTCTACCCTTTTCGACCCTTGTCACCATCGGCAAGATTGGTCACTACCCTTTCCGGTTCTTGTCATCATCGGCAAGACCGTCTACTCTTTTCGACCCTTGTCATCATCGGCAAGATCGGTCACTACCTTTTCCGGTTGTTGTCATCATTGGCAAGACCGTCTACCCTTTTTGACCCTTGTCACAATCGGCAAGATCGATCGCTACCTTTTCTGGTTCTTGTCATCATCGGCAAGACCGTCTACCCTTTTCGACCCTTGTCACCATCGGCAAGATCGGTCGCTACCCTTTCCGGTTCTTATCATCATCGACAAGACCGTCTACCCTTTTCGACCCTTGTCACCATCGGTAAGATCGGTCGCTACCCTTTCCGGTTCTTGTTATCATCGGTAAGACCGTCTACCCTTTTCGACCCTTGTCACCATCGGAAAGATCGGTCGCTACCCTTTCCAGTTCTTGTCATCATCGGCAAGACCGTCTACCCTTTTCGACCATTGTCATCATCGGTAAGATCGGTCGCTACCCTTTCCAGTTCTTGTCATCATCGGCAAGACCATCTAGCTAAGGGCGCGCCGAAGTAACCCCGCGCCGTCTTAACATCAAACGGTGCCGGATGAACTTCTGTGCCAAATGAAAGGCCATCCCAGGCCTCCGTCAACTGAAGAGAAGATCATTCAGGGCGAAATTCATCCGTCGGCCTTGCTGCACTCTGTGGACGCACTTTTTTTGCTTAAATCATTGGCGCATTCATTTATTATTTTATTAAGTGCGTGGGCATGCCAGTCACGAAGTGACAATTTATTCGGGCTCCGAAGAGCCCATGGTGTGCTCGTTCTGACTAATCAGACGATTGTGTGGTTCGTGTCGGGACCAAAACCCGCCGCGCCATAAAGGTCACGACGTCATTTACATCCCTCATACGAGGGAACACTCTTGATTAATCGCCGGGATGTTGTGTCCCTGTGATTTTGATGATAGCAAACACTATAAGTCTTATGAATGAAACTATAAGTCATTTGAATGCATACAATTCTGTTTGTGGTGCAGATGAATGTTTCATTGAAAATCTTATCTGAATTATTGCTGCATTTTAAATATGGCTGTGTGGTGTGTGCTTTGGTGCATTTCATAATTGCATTTATCTGGATTGTTTCATGTCATATGTGTTTACTTCATTTAGAACTGCTCATTCAGAACTTGGTACATTCCTTAACTGTGAGCATGTCATAGACTGTACACTCGTCTGTCTGCATGAGTCACCAAGTCCACACATTGCATCGTGTGCTTTTCAGGAAGTCTATACATTAGACTGTGGCCTGCTTAGCTGAAGCCTGTACATCGCCTTCAGACTTTCAATTGTTGAGTCTTTACATGTTTTGAGGATGACAACACTATGAGCTTTAGTGGAGAACAAAAAATATTTCTCTGTGAAAAAAAAAAAACTTTCGAGTCACTTCAGTTATTTTCAGAGGTTGTCTTCATGTCGTTATTTGTTCCATCGCGTGCTGAACACTGCAGCACCTCGTGCTGCTTTCTGTGCCACCTCGTGTCGCTCCATCTGTGTCACCCCTATGTCTTCGAGTCTTCTGTATTCGTGTTGTTTCTTTTTTTAAGACCCCGTGTCTTTCTTGCTTTGTGACCACACTTCGTGTCGATTTCTGTTTTCGTCTTCGAGTTGTTTTCAGCCCGTGTCGTCCTCGTTTTCGAGTCGTTTTCCTGTGTCTTCAAGTCATTTTAGTGTAAAGTGTCGTTTCACTTTGTGCCGTTCCCTTTGATGTTTGATATTTCGTGTTGATTCTCGTATTGATTCACCGATGACCTCGAGTCAACTTAGTCGTTTTGATTGGTCGTTCTTCGTGTTGTTTCTGTGTTTGTGTCTTCGTGTTATCTTTTGTGCTTGTGTCTTCGTGTTATTTTTGTGTTTGAGTATTCATGTTATTTCTGTGTTTGTGTCTTAGTGTTGTTTTTATGTCTTCGTGTTGCTTCTTTCTATGTTCGTCCAGGTTTCCTCTGATCGCGTGTTTTACTACCATTTTACTCCGTGTTATTTCCTTCTCACTTCGTGCTGTTCTCATCTGACTTCGTGTCATTCTCTTTGTAGTGTTAGCCTTGTTACTATGGTACCTCGTGTCGTTCTCTCTTTATCTCGTGCTGTAGTCATCTTATGTACCTCGTGTCGTTCTCTTTGTAGTGTTAGCCTTGTTACTGTGGTACCTCGTGTCGTTCTCTCTTTATCTCGTGCTGTAGTCATCTTATGTACCTCGTGTCGTTCTCAGTATAGCGTACCTTTTGTTGTTCCTACACACCTCGTGCAGCTTTAGCTTGAGTGTCAACCGACTTATTTCAGGTATATATATATAGAGAGAGAGAGAGAACCCTGAGTATTAATGGTTTTAATCTCTTTGCAGGAGAAAAAGAAAAAGAAGAAGAAGAAGGATTCTGGTTTCAGGATCAAATCCGAACCAGTTTGCTCTATTGTACTATTCGTGGAGCCTATGCAGAGTGGGCACGTGATACGAGGCTGGCATCTGGCACGTGATCTGAGATGCAGAGGAGCCTCCACGTGGACTGAAGCATTTGGGCGGGAATCGTGGAGAGCACACGCCGCCCTAATCTGCTGTTGCTATATATATGTGTCTTCTTCCTCTGAAGAAAGGGGCGAGGGTAGAGACTGACTGAAGAAGAAGCAGCCAGAGCTAAGAGAAGAAGTGCAGAAGAAAAAGGAAGAGATAGAGAAAGCTGAGATTCAGATCGAGAGAGTAGAAGATGAAAAAGAGAAGATAAGAAAGGAAGATCGAAATGCATAGAGTGCCTCCACGATATAGAGAATAGAGAAGAAGGAGAAGGCAGAAGCAGTGAGAAGAAGAAGAAGTAAGAAAGAAGAAGAAGAAGAAAAGAGAGTTCGTGCTGGGAGAAAGAGAGAAGCAGTAGAAGAAGTTCCTGCTGGACCGTGGATCAAATCTAGGCCAGCCAGCTCTTGCGAGAGCCACATTTGTTTTTATCTCTTCAGCTTTCTGTTGCTGGTTTTTGTTTTTCCTTTGAACTATTCACTTGCTGTTCTTCCGATCCTCTAGTGTGAGATCGGGTTCCCTCCGGTGTGGAGGAAGAGAGACTTGCGTCTCTGGTTGCCTTTGACTGGGTGTCATTGGCTGTTTCCCTCCGGTTGGGAGGAAGAGAGGTCCGAGACCTCTAGTTTGCAAGTGACTTGGTGTCACTTGTGTTTCCCTCTGGGGTTCAGAGGAAGAGAGACTTGGGTCTCTAGGTTCCCCTCCGGTTTGGAGGAAGGGAGGTTTGGTCCTCCGGTTCTGGGCTTGTGGGTAGCAAGTCCAGGGGTTCCCTCCGAGTCTGGAGGAAGAGAGACCGTGTGTCTCTGGTTTCCAAGTGACTGGGAGTCACTTGGGGTGTCCCTCCGGTTGGGAGGAAGAGGGGAGGTTGTTCCCCTGGTCAAGCTGTTTGGCAGCAGTTGTTGCAGACTGAGTCTGCTGTGCTAGTGTTACTAGTGGAAGCCTCACTCCGGTTGGGAGTGAGGGGTGGACGTAGGTCTTTGGACCGAACCACCTAAAAATCTCTTGAGCAGTGGTTTATTTGTGTGTTTTGCTTCCGCTAGATGATTGATTAGGAGCGCTCCAAGTGACTCTTCATTTGTTTAATTGAATTAGTTTCTATTCTGGTATTGTGTTTAGCTTCCGAAGTTTTAATTGGGTGATATTCCTAGCAGGATACATTCACCCCCCCTCTGTATCCAGGGCTTGCACCTTAACAATTGGTATCAGAGCGGTGTCTGCATACAAGGTCCAGCGACCTGCAGATTCGATCTTGCAGTCTTAGGTGCTAATTTGTTTTTAGTGCATAAATATTCCTGTTGCCTTGAACTTACTCGCTATTTGTTTTTCAATGGCTCTTCCACCCATCTTTAGTGGTTCTGATTTCAGTCAGTGGTACACTGCTTTACATGCTTATGTAAATTCTGCTAATCCTGATTTGTGGAAATTAATTTCACAAGGTCCTCTCACCTTACCAACGAAAGTGTCCAAATGGACCGACAGACACCGATCAAAGGATGGAGAAAATCAGAAAGCCTTTAACCTGTTGAAAGCAGCTACTGACAGAGCCTTATGGTCTTGTCTTCATAATTGCAGCTCAGCAAAGGACATCCTGGATAGGCTGAAGTAATTTCACAGGGTAAACGAGGACAGCTGCATGATGGCTAACAGAAGTAATCCAAGTGGCAGCAATCAAGGCAGCAGTCAGACTGAAGAAGATGATGATGATGATGAGGTAAATCTCTTCGAGAATTTTTCTCTAGAAGATTGGGAGAATGCATATGCTGAATTATTTGAATCTCATGAACTGTTAAGAAAATAGTATAAAAAATTGAAGAAGGGTACTGGGTTAGATAGTTCAAGTTCTCCTTGTAGAAATTGTGTTGAATTGAAAAATATTCATGATGCCTGTATGTCTGATTTTCTAATGTTGAAGAAACAAATGTCATTATTGAAAACTGAGAATCAAGATCATGTGAAAGAAATCTCTGAACTTGAAAAGAAGCTTAGTCTAGCCAGTCATGATTCTGTTCAGAGCAAGGATTTGCTGAAAGAAATTGAATGTGTTAAGTCTGAATTAAACAAGCTGAAATCTGAAAATGATTCTCTTAAAGAGTTCTCCAATAAAAATGATGAAAAACCAGAGAAACTTAGACAGGAGAACAAATTGCTGATTGAAAAGCTTAATGTCATAAAATCTGTAAACATAGAATTACAGAAAGATTCTGAAAAACAATAGGAAATGTTTCATGAATGTCAGTCTCTCTCAGATGAATGGGTGCTTGATGCTGATCTCCTAGAGCAGAACAGTAAACTGGAAGAGGAAATCAAAGAGTTGAAACATCTAAACACCCAGCTGACAGATAGGCTAATGACAATGGAAAAAGGCAAGTGTGTGAGTGTGGATAATTCTAATAGGTTGATGGATGCTGAACAAGAAATTGAGAGTCTGAAAACCATCAACTTAATGTTAAATGAAAATGTCAGTTGTAGTGAACGAAAAATAGCTGGATATGAGCTTACTATCACATCCCTTCAACAAGAAGTTGATGATCTTTATAAGTCCCTATCTGAAGCTGACAATGAAACAAAACTAAAACAGGAAGTTGAAAAACTCAAGAGTCTGAATGATGCCTTGCATCAACAAGTCATTTCTTGTGAAACAGATCTGTCCAAATATGAAGCTAAAATTGCTGATTTGAATTTTGAGATTAAAGATTTGAAAAATTCTCTATCAAAATTTGTCAAAGGTAAGGACAATCTGAATAAGCTTCTGGGAAAGATTGATAACTCTCAGAGAGAAGGGCTGGGTTACAGTTCAACCAACAAAAGATCAATAGCAATAAAACTTCAACTGTGTTTGTAAAAGCTTCTGATCAAAACACAACTACTGGTCCTTCTGTTTTTCAATTCACTGCACAAAAGTCCACTGTGAAACCCAAAACTGTGGAACAAACTCCAAAACAGAAAAAGGGTGAAAATTCACAGAAAAAAGAAAAAGACACTCCTGTTGTTGTAAAGAAGACTGCACACAATTCACATGATCTCTCACACACTCACATTAAAAAGGGTTCATGTTATTATTGTGGGAAAGGAGGTCACATAATGGAGGATTGTGGATTGATGTTAAAGGATGAGCATGCTAGTGGAACTTTACATTCTAGAAACTCTTTTGATAGAAATCATGTTGCTAGGAAGCCTGATGCCTCATGTTATTATTGTGGGAAGCATGGTCATCTCATGAGTGAATGTTTTATCATGAAAGAAGACAATAAACAGCATGCCAAGTCCCCCATTCATGTTCATGGTCCATATGGAACTAAACACAATTCTAGTCAGCACATTGTGTGTTTCAGCTGCAATAAGCCTGGGCACAAGGCTGCTGAGTGCTGGTTTAGATCCACTTGGGGTAAAAATGGTTTTCATAGAAGAAATTCTTTTGCATGCTCCCACTATGGGGAAAATGGGCATACAGTCAAGGACTGTTGGTATGTTCAAAAGAAGTATGTTAAACCCCATTTTGTCAAATTCCCTGCAAAACCTTTTGTGAAAATTTCATGCTATAACTGTGGGAAGCCAGGCCATAAATCTGCTGAATGTTGGATGGTTAAGAACAAGCATCAAACTGCTCATGTATATAACAGAAAATCTTGTGAACATGTTTATAAACATCACCCTGCTGTTAATATGCATCATAAGAATCAAACACCAGCCATTTCATGTAGATACTGTGGAAAATTTGGACATTCTATGGATGACTGTTCACTGATGAAATTTGATGATAATGTTGCTATGAAAATATTTAGAAAACCTGTCAGGGCTAACGCAGGACCCAAAGCTGCTTGGGTCCTTGCAGGATCAAGATGATCAAATACTTTGCAGGTGTGCCTTGGACGGAGGAATAAAGAGGGGTAAATTAAACCAAGGCACCCAAGTTAATAAAGCCTCTTTCAGGTAAATTCTCTGCACTTCTTGTTCTTAGAATAACTGAATAGCATGTTAAATCTGTCGTTGCATATTCATTCATCATCTGCATTGTCAGATTCAAATTTTCTGAACTCTCCTCATACATGATTTGTTCTTTTTATGACAGTCTGAATGAGCATAAATTTTAAAATTATGTTTCAGTGCCCTAATTGCATATCGTGCACTCTGTAAGGGGGAGTTTGACTAATGCTTGCATATCATGATAATCTCATTTGCTGTATGCGTACATGTAGTAAGTAGCACTGCATTTCCTTACATTGAAAAATCTAAAAAGAAATGTCTCATTGCATCTAGATAGGGGGAGCATTCCTGTTTCATCTCTTCACCTCTTGAACTCCTTCTGTCTAGCAATCTGATCCATTCTTGGCAAATATGTGGTTCACTTGAATTCTCTGTTGTCTACACTGATATAGCTGATCTGTCTGTATTCCAGACTCAGCCATTGATTCTGTCTACTATGAATTCAATTGGTAGCTTGTTCCTATCATACACATTTCTTCATATCTTGTCAAGACTGGCCCAAGCTAATCTGACTAAATTCTAGTCTTTAAGGCTTGCTTCTGAATTGCTCTATTCTCTCAACTATTGGTATCAGAATTGCTCTCTGCTAATTTCTCTTGACTATGTCATTGATTCAGCCGAATGAGGAAAGATTTAATCAGTGCACCCTAGGCATAAATCAGACATTCTGAAAAGAAGAATCTTCTATTATACTGGCTTAAGAATATTTTGATAAATCAAATTGATTTAAGCCTAATGTATTTTCTAAGTTTTGATGTAAAAGACTTGAAAATATCTGAATCATCATGCTTAATAAGTCTTAACCAATTGCCTCATGAATTTCATGCAAAACTTTCTGAAATCTGAAATTTTAAAAGACATGGCTTTCTTTGGTTAAGATACATGTAGAAAGTATTGTTCTTAATCATTTCAAGTGTACTGAGCCTTGTTTGAAGAATCTGAAAATAGTTAAAATTTAAAGCTAGAGCAATGACTGTGGTCACAGAGAAACTGGGTTTTCTATCAATGAAATAGAGTAAGCCCATGTCATGAAGTGCCATAGTTACCTCTTTTCAATATGTTTGAAAGTCTGGCAGAGCAATGACATGGATGTGTTGAGTAACTAGGGATTCTGGCCTCTGATCAAGGTGTCTCCTCATGTAAAAAGATACTCCACTGCAAACTCTGTTCTCTTTGAGAGGCAATACGGTTGTCACATTGAGTAACTAGGTCACTTCACCTAAGACGTGTTGTGCCTCATGTAAAAAGGTGTTGACTGAACCAAACTTGCTCAGGAAAAATAAGTGCTGCTCAATTGGTGTCAGAAAATTCTGAAAATCTAAAGACAAGCTCAGTCTCATTTATTTCTGTTTAATCTCAATATGATCTTGTGTATTTTCCATAGGAGCCACTGATTTTAAATGAGTAAGATGGAAGGAGGTTAAACATGAATATCAAATGAGTTGTTGGTTCACCTTTATTAAAAGGTGTTTCAGATATGAGTATTGAATTTCCTTGATAAACTTTGAATACATCTCTCTTAAATCATGATGGTCAGTTTAAACTCATTCATAATCTATTATAATTGAAGAATCTGAAATTCATTTACAAAGATTTATGAATTTGGTGTGCTAATGAAAATCTGTCTTCCTCATTTATCCACTGTGAATACAGTTTGTGTCTTGCTGATAGATGCTCATCACTTCACTATATCAATTGGCTTCACTCCATCATCTAATCAGGGGGAGCTTTCCTGTCTTACTGAGTGTCTTTCCTAAAGGGGGAAATCTAGTCAGCATTCTTGAGTGTCCCTGTGTTTTTGTTGATATTCTCCCTTCATCTCAATTGGTTTCAACCTTCAAAACGTTTCTGATCATATTGCCCTCTATCAATGTGTTTTGATTGACATTGGTTCTCTTTTGTGTGACGTACAACTCTCAGAATTTTCTTTGGATAACCAGAGTTCATCCTTGTAGATTTCTCTTGCATCATGGATCATAAGGGTAGAATTCTCTGGTCTGTTTGAGAGACTATATGCATAAGGGGACAATGTGCTAGATTGTCTGATCATGTTGTTTGTCTGCATTAGCTCTATATCTTCTGCCATGTCAGAGGGGGAGTATTTTTTGCATATGCATGACTGCATAAGTTGTTTGACTAAGGGGGAGAATTGTTTTAATTGCTTCTGATATTGTGTTGCCATCTTCTACTGAACTATCTTGAGTGTCTTATATGACATCACTAGGTTATCAAAGTATTATTTTTCTTTTTGATGAAGTCAAAGGTGGAGAATACTTTGATGAGTCTAGTCTGAATACTCCATTTATTTCATTCATAAGACTCATAGTATTGCCATCATCAAAAAGGGGGAGATTGTTGTGTCCCTGTGATTTTGATGATAGCAAACACTATAAGTCTTATGAATGAAACTATAAGTCATTTGAATGCATACAATTCTGTTTGTGGTGCAGATGAATGTTTCATTGAAAATCTTATCTGAATTATTGCTGCATTTTAAATATGGCTGTGTGGTGTGTGCTTTGGTGCATTTCATAATTGCATTTATCTGGATTGTTTCATGTCATATGTGTTTACTTCATTTAGAACTGCTCATTCAGAACTTGGTACATTCCTTAACTGTGAGCATGGCATAGACTGTACACTCGTCTGTCTACATGAGTCACCAAGTCCACACATTGCATCGTGTGCTTTTCAGGAAGTCTATACATTAGACTGTGGCCTGCTTAGCTGAAGTCTATACATCGCCTTTAGACTTTCAATTGTTGAGTCTTTACATGTTTTGAGGATGACAACACTATGAGCCTTAGTGGAGAACAAAAAATATTTCTCTGTGAAAAAAAAAATAAACTTTCGAGTCACTTCAGTTATTTTCAGAGGTTGTCTTCGTGTCGTTATTTGTTCCATCGCGTGCTGAACACTGCAGCACCTCGTGCTGCTTTCTGTGCCACCTCGTGTCGCTCCATCTGTGTCACCCCTATGTCTTCGAGTCTTCTGTATTCGTGTTATTTTTTTTTTAAGACCCCGTGTCTTTCTTGCTTTGTGACCACACTTCGTGTCGATTTCTGTTTTCATCTTCGAGTTGTTTTCAGCCCGTGTCGTCCTCGTTTTCGAGTCATTTTCCTGTGTCTTCAAGTCATTTTAGTGTAAAGTGTTGTTTCACTTTGTGCCGTTCCCTTTGCTGTTTGATATTTCGTGTTGATTCTCGTATTGATTCACCGATGACCTCGAGTCAACTTAGTCGTTTTGATTGGTCGTTCTTCGTGTTGTTTCTGTGTTTGTGTCTTCGTGTTATCTTTTGTGCTTGTGTCTTCGTGTTATTTTTGTGTTTGAGTATTCATGTTATTTCTGTGTTTGTGTCTTAGTGTTGTTTTTATGTCTTCGTGTTGCTTCTTTCTATGTTCGTCCAGGTTTCCTCTGATCGCGTGTTTTACTACCGTTTTACTCCGTGTTATTTCCTTCTCACTTCGTGCTGTTCTCATCTGACTTCGTGTCGTTCTCTTTGTAGTGTTAGCCTTGTTACTGTGGTACCTCGTGTCGTTCTCTCTTTATCTCGTGCTGTAGTCATCTTATGTACCTCGTGTCATTCTCTTTGTAGTGTTAGCCTTGTTACTGTGGTACCTCGTGTCGTTCTCTCTTTATCTCGTGCTGTAGTCATCTTATGTACCTCGTGTCGTTCTCAGTATAGTGTACCTTTTGTTGTTCCTACACACCTCGTGCAGCTTTAGCTTGAGTGTCAACCGACTTATTTCAGGTATATATATATATATATATATATATATATAGAACCCTGAGTATTAATGGTTTTAATCTCTTTGCAGGAGAAAAAGAAAAAGAAGAAGAAGGATTCTGGTTTCAGGATCAAATCCGAACCAGTTTGCTCTATTGTACTGTTCGTGGAGCCTATGCAGAGTGGGCACGTGATACGAGGCTGCATTTGGCACATGATCCGAGATGCAGAGGAGCCTCCACGTGGACTGAAGCATTTGGGCGGGAATCGTGGAGAGCACACGTCGCCCTAATCTGCTGCTGCTATATATATGTGTCTTCTTCCTCTGAAGAAAGGGGCGAGGGTAGAGACTGACTGAAGAAGAAGCAGCCAGAGCTAAGAGAAGAAGTGCAGAAGAAAAAGGAAGAGATAGAGAAAGCTGAGAGTCAGATCGAGAGAGTAGAAGATGAAATAGAGAAGATAAGAAAGGAAGATCGAAATGCAGAGAGTGCCTCCATGATATAGAGAATAGAGAAGAAGGAGAAGGCAGAAGCAGTGAGAAGAAGAAGACGTAAGAAAGAAGAAGAAGAAGAAAAGAGAGTTCGTGCTGGGAGAAAGAGAGAAGCAGTAGAAGAAGTTCCTGCTGGACCGTGGATCAAATCTAGGCCAGCCAGCTCTTGCGAGAGCCACATTTGTTTTTATCTCTTCAGCTTTCTGTTGCTGATTTTTGTTTTTCCTTTGAACTATTCACTTGCTGTTCTTCCGATCCTCTAGTGTGAGATCGGGTTCCCTCCGGTGTGGAGGAAGAGAGACTTGCGTCTCTGGTTGCCTTTGACTGGGTGTCATTGGCTGTTTCCCTCCGGTTGGGAGGAAGAGAGGTCTGAGACCTCTAGTTTGCAAGTGACTTGATGTCACTTGTGTTTCCCTCTGGGGTTCAGAGCAAGAGAGACTTGGGTCTCTAGGTTCCCCTCCGGTTTGGAGGAAGGGAGGTTTGGTCCTCCAGTTCTGGGCTTGTGGGTAGCAAGTCCAGGGGTTCCCTCCGAGTCTGGAGGAAGAGAGACCGTGTGTCTCTGGTTTCCAAGTGACTGGGAGTCACTTGGGGTGTCCCTCCGGTTGGGAGGAAGAGGGGAGGTTGTTCTCCTGGTCAAGCTGTTTGGCAGCAGTTATTGCAGACTGAGTCTGCTGTGCTAGTGTTACTAGTGGAAGCCTCACTCCGGTTGGGAGTTAGGGGTGGACGTAGGTCTTTGGACCGAACCACCTAAAAATCTCTTGAGCAGTGGTTTATTTATGTGTTTTGCTTCCGCTAGATGATTGATTAGGAGCGCTCCAAGTGACTCTTCATTTGTTCAATTGAATTAGTTTCTATTCTGGTATTGTGTTTAGCTTCCGAAGTTTTAATTGGGTGATATTCCTAGCAGGATACATTCACCCCCCCTCTGTATCCAGGGCTTGCACCTTAACACGGGAATCAAGGCCTCATGGCCAGGAAATTAATTGCATGAAAGACCTATTAGGAAGCATTGAAATCCCCGTGTGGGGGTGAGAGGAAAACATTCGCGATCATGTCGGTCATGTGCTGACCATTTAATGTTCGGACGAATGTCCGGTTTGAGAAAAGCGCAATCGTCACGGGAAAATCAGAACATATGTATGCCGGGGTACGACATATTTATTGTTCGGAAGAACGGAAAATGTTCGGCTAAACCTCAGTTAGAGCGGTCAGAAACTAGTAAGTCTGTTGGCTTGGTGCAAGGGCAAGCTGCAACCATGCTACGGTGGGCCCCCCGCGGTCGAAGTTTGGCTCGCATGAGCGTCATTAATATTTTCGAAGCCAAGGGGTGACAGGGAAATATCTCTTGAATCAGTTGGAAAGCCCTGTGTCTAGGGAAGCGAACGTTCGAAACGCATCGATCATTCGGAAGACCGTTTAATATTCGGACGGGTGTCCGGCTTGAGAATATCATAGTCGTCGCGGGAGGACCTGGGACATATGTATGCCGGGATACGGCAAATATATATTATTCCGAGATATTGGAAACATTCGGTTAAATCTCAGCTAGTGTAGCAGGAAGCTAGTGGATTTATTGGCCCGGTGCGAGATCGAGTCAGGACCATACCGGGGGCGCCTCCTGTGGTCCGAACGAGGCTTGCGCGGGCATCGTTAATATTTCCGGTGCCGGAGGGCAACGAGGAAGAGTCCCGGGACCAGCTCTGAGAACCAACATGCGTTCAAAGGGAGTGGGCTATAGGCCGAGGATATGGGTCAGGTCACGACCATGATCGGGGCGGGCCCGAGGTCTAAGCACGGCCCACAGAGGCCTTATTGATATTCCCATGCAAAGCGTCCGGGGTGACGAGGATCACCTCATCCCATTTAGATTTTGTCGGTCATTCATGGACCACTTTATGTTCGGAGAAAGGTCTGTATTGAAGGTACGACGTAGATGGAAACAACCCCGTACAAATATATGCCGAGTTCATGGTAATTTCAATGAAAGAGCGGAAATGAATCCCAATAGGAACGGGTCGGAATTGATGAACTATTGGCCAAGAGCAATGCTGGATCACAGCCATATCGGAGTGGGAGCCATCGGCCGTGCTGGTCACTCACGGGCCTTTTCATGTTCGGACACAGGTCCGTAATAGAAACGCGGCGGAAATCGAGGTGAACCCATTCAAATGTATGCCGAACGCGTAGCAATTTTAGTAGTTGCTCGGGAGGGATCCGGCCTGAGAAGCAAGTCCGGTTTAATCGAAATATCAGCCCAAAGCGAGGTCAGGTCACGGCCAGTTCGGGATAATTCCCGAGACTCAGACCCAGCCTGCGAGGGCGGCGTTGTTGTTCCTTCAGCACCGGGTCACGGGAGAGACGGGGCTGTGATGTGGATTTTACCCATTTTTATCTGGGCTTCAAATTATATGCAAATATATTTTATGTATTTAGTCTGGATGATTTCTTTGTTTTGTTTATTTTTCTCTCTTTTTTTTGTTTACCATTATTATTATTATTTTACATTTTTTGTTTATTTCTTATGTATATTCAGATTTATTTATTTATCATAATTTTTATTAACTTATTATTATTATTATCATTATCATTATATATTATATATGTTTTTCTGGAGAAAGAGAGGGTCGTTGGAGGGCTAAAAGAGGCTAAAGGGGCGTACCGGCGAAGCTCGGGCTAGTGTGCCGGCGAAGGCAGGGAGAGTGTGCCGGCAAAGGGGCAAGCGGGCGTGCCGGCGAGGGGCGCGAACGGACGTGCCGGCGAAGGACGTGCAGGCGTGCCGCTGAGCATAGGGGGAGCGTACCGGTAAAGGGGTCACAGGAGCGTACCGGCGAAGGTTGCTAAAGGGGCGTGCCGGCGAAGGGCGCGGGCGGGTGTGCCGGCGAAGAGCTGCTAGGCTGGGGCGTGCCGGCAAAGGGCGCTAGCGGGGTACAGACGAAGGGAGTGCCGGCCAAGGGTGGCTGGAGGGTGTACCGGCGAAGGGCATGGGAGCCCACTCTTCTTCCATTCTTATGTCTTTTCTTTTTTTTCTTTTCTCTCTTGATTTTATTTAGTTGCTTGGGTTTCTTCTCTCTTTCCCTTGATTATCTTCCATTCTTTCTCCCATGAGGATGAATATTCAAGTTGCTTAATTGTTGTTCGACTCGGCTCTCTTTGGGTTGATTGTGGTTCCCTCGCCTCGGTTAAAGCATTTTACCGTTGATCTTTTCATTTGTTTGTTGGTTTCTTTTGTCTTTTGGTATGTTATTGTTATATTTGTTTGTTGCTTCCCTTTGTCTTTTTAACATGTTATCATTTCTAACAAAAATTCGGCAGCATCTCCCCTTGACCCGAGCGTAAGGGAGATACAGGGAACGCGCCTACATGGAGTGGCGGAACCCGACAAGTGGAGGTGGGCGCTCGAGAGTGGCAACATCTTAGCAAAACCTCGAAAAACACGGAGGAAACGACGGACGGGAAACCTCTCCAAGGGGCGGCTGGGAAGTGTACCGGGCTAAAGAGGTCGGGGGTGTGTCGGTGACGGCCTGCCTGGGGGAAGGTATGGGCAGTGCGTGCCACGGAAAGCCCGTAAGGGGCATGCCAGCGAAGCGCTTGCTGGAGGGCGGCCAGGGTGTGCCGGGGAAGGCCCATAGGGGCGTGCCGGCGAAGGGTTGCTGGGTGTACCGCTGAAGGCATGACTGGGCGTGTCGTTGGAGGCACAATCAGGGTGTGCTGTTAAAGGCATGACTGGGTGTGCCGCTGGAGGCACGATTGGGTGTGCTATTGGAGGCACAATCAGGGTGTACCGTTGGAGGCACGACTGGGGTGAACGAAAGTGAGAACACTCGGAAAGAAGTAAACCCTAAAGAAGGGAAAAAGAGAAAGGGGCGTGAAACACCGAAGGATGTAAAAAACGGAAGACATACATTGGAGAGACATCCGAGAAAATACTTGCAAGCCTTCCACTTTTATTCTCACAAGAGGAGTGCCCCAAGGGGGCTAATACATCGCAATGACGGTGAAACAAGAAATGAAGGGAAAGAAAGAGGAAAAGGAAATACAGTGGGGGGGGAGCGGAGCGTGGACTCCTCCCCTCCCGGACCTCACTCCCTCTCTCCACCCACTCTTCTTCTCTTTCTCTTCACGCGGATGGTGGTGGACGGAGCAGCAAGGAGGGGGGGCGCCAGAGCCTCCCCTCCTCCTCTTTCTTCTCTTCTTCTTTCTCCTCGCTCAGGCGGTGGTGATCGAGGCGGCAGGCTCCTCTTCTTCTCTTCATCTTCTTCTCTTTTGGCACAGACGACAGCGGTGGGTGGAGCGGCGGGGCCCCTCCCCTCTCTTCCTCTCTTCCTTCTTCTTCTCTTCCCCTTCTTGTTCTCTTCTTCTCTTTCTCTTATTCTCATCTGCGTGTGTGTGTCTATCCCCCCCTTTCGTTCGCCGAAGAGGGGGGCTCTTATACTCCGAGTGGCGGGAGCACTCGAGCACGGTAGTCGGAGGTGGGAAACCGGAGGCATTGATTGGGGATTTGACCCGTCGTCCTTCGTGACAGGGGGGATAGGCAACGTGGCTCTCTCCCCAGATGACACCTCAGCAAGCCCATTGCGCGCCAAGATCCCTAGGGCATGGGCGTAAGATTTTGTTTGCCGGAATGTGCCGTTGAAGAGCCTAAATGGCGTGCCACTGGCAGGCAGAAGAAGCGTGCCGCTGAGAGGGCCAAAAGGTGTGCCGCTGGAAGACACAGTGGGCGTGCCGCTGAAGAGCCCAAAGGGTGCATCGTTGAACGCCCAGGAGGGCGTGTCGTCGAAGGGCCTGAAGTGTGTCGCTAGGGGCATTGGTGGGTGTGCCGCTGGAGGGGCGTGCCGCTGAAGGCTTACAGGTGCACCGAGGAAGGCCCGCTCGAACGCACCGGTGGAAGAGGTGGCAGGGTGCGCCAGTCACGGCCCATTCAGGGCGTGCCGGGTGGAGACCACCTGGGGGTGTGCCGGTGGGCGGCCGCAGATGGTGTGCCAGTGAGGGCGTTGAGGGTGTGCCGCTGAGGGCGACGCAGGAGGCCTTGATGGTGTGTGCCGCTGAGGGCCAGGAGGGCGTGCCGCTGAAGGCCAGGAGGGTGTGCCGATGAAGGGCTAAAATGGGCAGTTCTGAGCCCGTTGTGAGCGCGAGTTGTGGCCCATTTGATTCTCTTCGAGGCCCATGGATTGTGGGGCTCTTGGTGGTTGATTTCTCTTCACAGTCGTGATTCCGGGGACAGCGTCACAGCAGTGTGTGCGTTTGTTTGGAGAGTCCGAATGGCCCATCTTCCCCGTAGCTTTTCTATTTGGAGTCGTTGTTGATACTAGACTAGTTGGGACGTACGGGAGTGAAATTTTACATGTCCACAAATGCCCCCCACCCACGGGTAGCGCAGGCGAAGGATGAGCCGGGCGGTGCCCGTGGGTGTACTGGTCTCTTTTTCTCTTCGTCGGTGCCGACGGGGTGTCGGGAGCTGACGTGGCATGCTTGTCTCTTCTCTTCTCCATCGATGCCGACAGGGTGTCGGGAGCTGACATGGTCTATTTGTCTCTTCCTCTCTTCGTCAGTGCCGACGGGGTGCCGAGGACTGACGTAGAATGTCGGCCTCTTTGCCTCTTCATCAGCGCCGACGGGGTGCCGGGAACTGAAGCAGTATGTTGGTCTCTTTGTCTCTTCATCAGTGCCGACAGGGTGTCGGGAACTGAAGCAGTATGTTGGTCTCTTGGTCTTATCATCAGTGCCGACGGGGTGCTGGGAACTGAAGCAGTATGTTGGTCTCTTCGTCTCTTCATCAGTGCCGACGGGGTGCCGGGAACTGAAGCAGTATGTTGGTCTCTTTGTCTCTTCATCAGTGCCGACAGGGTGCCGGGAACTGAAGCAGTATGTTGGTCTCTTTATCTCTTCGTCAGTGCCGACAGGGTGCCGGGAGCTGACATGGTTTAATGATCTCTTGGTCTCTTCGCCAGTGCCGACAGGGTGCCGGGAGCTGACATGGTTTGTTGATCTCTTGGTCTCTTCACCAGTGCCGACAGGGTGCCGGGAGCTGACATGGTTTGTTGATCTCTTGGTCTCTTCGCCAGTGCCGACAGGGTGCCGGGAGCTGACATGGTTTGTTTGTCTCTTCTTCTCTTTTCTTTCTTTTCTTCTTTCTTTTCTCTTCTTCTCTTCTTCTATATTCCCCTGCACGTAAACATGAGGTGAGGATTTGTTTAGTGTCCACAAATCAGGAAAGCGTGCTGTGAAAGCTGAAATTTGGGGGGGCAGGCTGCCAGAGCCAAAATTGGGAAAGCGGGCCATGGGGGCCGAGGTAAGCAGGCTACAAGAGCTAAAGTTGGGAAGCAGGCTATGGAAGCCGAATTGGGGAGGCAGGCCATAAAAGCCAAGGGTATTGGGAAACGGGCTGCAAGAGCTGAAATTATGGGAAGCGGGCCATGAAGGCCGAATTCTGGGGAGCAGGCTACGAGAGCTGAGTTCTGTTGAGCAGGCTGCAAGGGCCAAAGATATCAGGAAACGGGCTGTGAGAGCCAAAATTATGGGAAGTAGGCTACGGGAGCCAAATCGGGGAGTAGGCCACGAGAGCCGAAATTGGGAAGCAGGCCACGAAGGCCAAAGGTAAGCAGGCTGCAAGAGCCAAAGATATTGGGAGGCAGGCCATAAAAGCCAAAGGCAAGCAGGCTGCAGGAGCCAAAGTTGGGAAGCAGGCCACGAGGGCCATAATTGGGAAGCAGGCTGCGAGAGTCGGAATTGGGGAGCAGGCCACGAAGGCCAAAGGTAAGCAGGCTGCAAGAGCCAAAGTTGGGAAGCATGCCGCGAAGGCCAAAGGTAAGCAGGCTACACGAGCCAAAGTTACGGGAAGCGGGCGGTGGAGGCCGGATTGGGGATGCAGGCTATAAAAGCCAAAGGGAAGCAGGCTGCAAGAGCCAAAGTTGGGAAGCGGGCTGCAAGAGCCAGAATTATGGGGAGCAGGCTACGGAAGCCAAATCAGGGAAGCAGGCTACAAGAGCCAAAATTGGGGTGCAAGATGTGAACGCCCAAATCGGGGAAGCAGACTATAGAAGCCGGAGTTGGGAGATTAACGAGCCGTGAGGGCAAGAGGTAGGCCATGGGGGCCAAGATTGGGCTCTACGAGCCAGAGCTGGGAAAGTAGGCTTCGCTAGCCGACATTGAGTTTATTGTATACACATATTTTTATTATTTATTATTTTTTATATTATAATTTTTTTTATTCAAGCATGCAAGCATTCATTAGCAGACATAACATAAATATAAGTAAGGCAGCTCCCTTTATTGGGGATAGGATAGGGAGATGACCCAAAATTCGTAGACACGGTGCGGGCCACGAGGCACAATTAAGGGGTGGTGCACCCGTCAAGAGGATATCACGTCTTACATGCAAAGTCTAAATTCACGCATTTCACCCGAGGCAATTCTCTGTGGCATGGCAGTGCAAATGTGTGAACAAAGAGCCCTAACCATAGGGATAAGCAAGTTTTCCTGGTGACACTCGAGGATCACTCTAGCGCCTACACATTAGTTCCAGACTTTCGACTTTCGGTAGCTTCACACAGCCCCCATCTGTTTATTTTGGTAGCAGATTTCACCATTCGGCGCGAGTCTCCTAATGTGTCTCAATGGGGATTCCCGGCTACTAAGATTCATCCTTAGTGTGATTCGCTTCACCATTTCACGTGAGCCTCCTCATTTGTTTCAGTGGGGATTCCCGGCTACTCGGATCCGCGTTTCTCTCTCTCTTCTTTTTTTCTCTCCCTTTTCTCTCTCTCTTTTTTTTACAGTGGGGGTAGGCAGCTTTTTCCTCACGATTACCTTTCACGCGAGTGCAGGAATTCAAGCATCCGTAGAGTGCTAAGAAGAAATTTGGGCAATCCCTATAGTTGAAAGCTATTGAACATGTTAAGTGCTAAGTGTGGGAGCGTTGCCTCAGGTTTATTTTGTGAGTTGGGCTTAACGATTCAGCAATGACTCTTCCCCTTGACGTGTGCACCCGCCATAATAGGGTTCCCTTCGAGCTCGTGCCGTGACGCCCGTGCATCCGGAATCGGGCGATATTATTTAGCAAGGAAACACAGTCCTAGAAAATTTCAAGGAGGTGTGTTATTCTATATTAAGCAAGCATGTAAACAGGGCAATCAATCATTCTCTTCTTTCTTCTTTTTTTGTTTTGTTGTTTTGTTTTTTTATTTGTTTTTCTGTTCTTTTTTTTGTTTTGTTCTTGTTTTGTTTTTTTTACATAAGAAAATATTGTTGTTACGTATAAGTGTAGTGGTAGTAAAGGTATTAGGGAAGCATACCACGAACGGCTGAAAGGGTATTAGGGAAGCGGGCTACAGAACCCAAGGGACATTAGGGGAGTCGGCCATAAGGGCTAAAGGCTGCTGGGAAGCAGGCTGCGGGAGCTAGAATCGGGAAGAGAGGAGGGACGGATGGATTAATCCTGATAGTGGGCCCCGTCCGAAATGGCCCTGCCGAGGGGCGTTGGGTAGCGGGATGTGAGGGTCGAAAAGAAGGGTCTCTTTTGTTCTCTGGCCGGGGAAGGGTCCGGACCAGAACGGAAGGTTTATTCTTTGATTCTCTGGCCGGGGAAGGATCTGAACCAAAGTGAGAGGTCTATTTTTTTAACTGGGAAGCTGTCGACTGGGGTGCCAATGATGAGGTAGCTGTCGGCTAGGAGCCGATGATGAGGTAGCTGTCGATCCGAAGGCCGATGATTATATAGCTGTCGGCTCGGAGGCCGATGATGAGGTAGCTGTTGGCTAGGAGCCGACGATGAGGTAGCTGTCGGCTAGGAGGCCGATGATTATATAGCTGTCGGCTCGGAGGCCGAAAATGAGGTAGCTGTCGGCTAGGAGGCCGATGATTATATAGCTGTCGGCTCAGAGGCCGATGATGAGGTAGCTGTCAGCTAGGAGCCGATGATGAGGTAGCTGTCGGCCTGAAGGCCGATAATTAGATAGCCGTCGACCCGAAGGCTGATGAAGGGGTAGTTGTCGGCTTGAAGCCCCGATGGCTGAAAGTTGGTTGGTTTAGCGCCCCATCGGCGGAAGGTTTAGTTGGTTTAACGCCCCGTCGGCAAAAGGTCTAGTCGGTTTAACGCCCCGTCGGCGGAAGGTCTAGTCGGTTTAACACCCCATCGGCGGAAGGTTTAGTTGGTTTCTATTTGTTGGATGACTGAAGGTTGGGGGTAACAGTCTGCCTCGTGACTCTTCTTTCTCCTCTTTTCTTCTTCTTTTGTGAGGAGAGGCGGGTGCAAAGACCATGTTCACCTCGTGTGTCTTTTCTTTCTTCTCTTCTCTTCTTCTTGTGCGATGAGGCGGGTTCGAGGACCACGTCTGCCTCATGACTGTTCTTTCTCTTCTTCTTTTACGGAGAGGCAGGTGCAAAGACCATGTTCGCCTCCCGTCTCTTTTTTCCTTCTTCTCTTCTTCTTTTGTAGAGAGGCAGGTGCAAAGACCATGTTTGCCTCATGACTCTTCTTTCTCTTCTTCTCTTCTTCTTTTGTGTGGAGAGGCGGGTGCAAAGACAGCGTCTGCCTCACATGTCTTTTCTTCCTTTTCTTCTCTTCTCTTGTGCGATGAGGCGTGTTCGAGGACCACGTCTGCCTCATGACTGTTCTTTTTTTTTTCTCTTATGTAAAGAGGTGGGTTCGAAGACCACGTCTGCCTCATGTCTCTTTTCTTTCTTTTCTTCCCTTCTTCTTTTGTGTGGAGAGGCAGGTGCAAAGACCATGTTTGCCTCGTGTATCTTTCCTTTCTTTTCTTCTCTTCTTTTTTTGTGGAGAGGCAGGTGCAAAGACCATGTTTGCCTCGTAATTGCTCTTTTTCTTCTTCTCTTCTTCTTTTACGGGGAGGCATGTGCAAAGACCATGTTTGCCTCATGTCCCTTTTTTTCTTCTCTTCTTCCTTTGTGGAGAGGCGGGTGCAAAGACCATGTTTGCCTCATGTCTCTTTTTTTCTTCTCTTCCTCTTTTGTGTGATGAGACAGGCTTGAAGACCACGTCTGCCTCACGACTGTCCCCCCCCCCTTTTCGTAAAGAGGTGGGTTCGCAGACCACGGCTGCCTCATGTCTCTTTTCTTTCTTTTCTTCTCTTCCTTTGTGGGATGAGGCGGGCTCGGAGACCACGTCTGCCTTATGTGTCTCTTTTTCTTTCTTTTCTTTTCTTCTTTTCTCATTAATGCCTCCGCACTGGAGTGTATTTCTCTTAGTGTGTCCCCAGGTTGGGGTGTAGCTTTACCTCGTATGCGTCCCCCCCTGAGGGGTGTGTTTTGCCTCTTCGCTTCTGTGCCCCCAGGCGGGGTGTATTTTTCTCTTTCTATGCCCCCCGGATCGGGGTGTAGCTCTCTTCGAATTCCCCCAAGCCAGGGTGTAGCTTTCTTCAAATGCCCCCAAGTCGGGGTATACTCTTCACAGCTTCTATGCCCCCAGGTGGGGTATGTTTCTTCTTCAAATACCCTTAAGCCAGGGTGAGTTCTTCTGCTCTTTATGCCCCCATGGCGGGGTGAGTTTCTCCATATATGCCCCTGGCACGGGGTGTGTCTCTTGTTTCTTAAACCCCCCCATGGCGGGGGTGAATTCTGCTTCTTCTACCCCTGAAGGCGGAGGAGTGCTTCTCTTCATATGTCCCCGGCATGAGGGGATATCTTTGTTGCTTGTTGCGCCCCCGGTTGGGGTAGATTTTTCTACTTCTTCTGCCCCAGAGCGGGGGGGTAGTTCTTCTTCAAATGCCCCTAGAGCGAGGCATACCTTTCTTCATATACTCCCATGTCGGGATGTATGTCTCTTCGCTTCTGTGCCCCGGGTCGGGATAGATGCTTCTGCTCCTTATGCGCCAAGGGTGGAATGTATCTCTTTTTTTTTGTGCCCCCAGAGGGGGGGTGGATGCTCTTCATGTGTCCCCAGGTCGGGGTATATCTTTCACTTCTTATGCCCCCTGAGGCGGGGTGAGGTCCTTGCTTCAAATGCCCCTAAATCAGGGTATGGTTTTGTCTCATATGCCCCTAGAGCGGGGGTGAGTTTCTTCGTCAAATGCCCCGGAGCCGGGGTGGACTCTCTTAAAATGCCCCCAAGCCGGGGTATACTCTTCATGGCTTCTATGCCCCCAGGTGGGGTATATCTTTTGTTTCTTCTTCAAATACCCCTAAGCCAGGGTGGGTTCTTCTGCTTTTTATGCCCCCATGGCGGGGTGAGTTTCTCTACATATGCCCCTGGCACGGGGTGTGTCTTTTGTTTCTTATACCCCCCACGGCGGGGGTGAATTCTGCTTCTTCTACCCCTGAAGGCGGAGGAGTGCTTCTCTTCATATGTCCCCAGATCAGGGTGTATCTTTGTTGCTTGTTGTGTCCCAGGTCGGGGTAGATTCTTCTGCTTCTTCTACCCCAGAGTGGGGTATATTTCTCCTCGTATGTCCCCGGTCGGGGTGCATTCTTTTCGCTTCATATGCCCCCAGGATGGAGTGTATTCTCTTGCTTCTTATGCCCCCCTGAGGCGGAGGTGTATGTATTTTTTAAATGCCCTTAAGCCAGGGCGTATTCTTTGTCTCACATGCCCCCCGAATCGGGGGTGTTGCTTCTTGTGCCCCCACGGTGGGGGTGGAATTCTTGCTTCTTGTGCCCCCCGAGGCGGGGTGAATTTGTCTTCAGTTACCCCAGAGTCGGGGTTGATTTTTCTGCCTCTTATGCCCCAGGGTGGGGTACACTTCTCTTCATATGCCCCTAAGCCGGGGTGCAACTCTACTTCTTCTCATGACCCAGGCCGGGGCAGTCTCTTCTTCTTATGCTTATGTGCCCCTAAGCGGGGTGTGTTGCTTCTTTAAATGCCCCCCTTAAGCCGGGGTGTCCTCTTTTGGCTTCCATGCCCCCAAGCGGGGTGTGTTTCTTCTTCAAACGCCCCCTCAGCCGGGGTATGTTTTGCTTTTTGGTGCCCCCAAGGTGGGGTGTATATTCTGCTGCTTCTTATGCCCCTATATCGGGGTAGAGTTTTCTGCTTCTTCTACCCCATGGTAGGGTACATTTCTCTTCGTATTCCCCTAAGCCGGGGTGTGCCCTTTTTTGTTTCATGTGCCTCCATACGGGGTAGAGTCTTGGCTTCTTCCGCCCTCATGGCGGGGTGGAGTCTGCTGCTTATGCCCCCAAGGCGGGCTGTATCTTTTGCTTCTCATGCCCCCGTGTGGGGTTTATGTTTCTTCTTCAGATTCTTTTAAGTCTGGGGTGTATTATTTATTTCTTATGCCCCCGGGCCGGGGTGAATTCTTTGTTGCTTTCTATGCCCCCATGGCGGGGTATAGCTTTTCTTGCATCTTATGCCCCCATGGCGGGGTATATTTCTTCTTCTTATTCCCCGTGGCGGGGTATATACATGCTCTCTTTGGGAGTGGTGGCCGTGCTTGGCCTCATTACTATAAAGCATTCCCCACAACGGGCAACAATTCATCAAGCTATGATTGTAGTTTGTTGGATCTTCTAACAGCCACTCGAGGGGTCGTCTTATGCCAGACAGGGGCAACAGGAAGGAAGAACGGGGCGGGTCATTGCACCGTGGACTTGGAGCCTCCTGGAGCCAGGCGGGATGCCGTTCTTCTTCTTGTTCTTTTGGTCGGCGATGCTTGCCAACCCTTCCTTTTGTCTTTTCTTTTCTTCTCTTCTCTTTTCTTTTGCATGATAGGCCAAGGTGGGAGCGCAGGAGAGCGCTCACCCCCCCAAGGAGGGGATGAGTGGTTCGCTCCACCGCACCAATCCCACAGTGGTAATCCCTTTTTTAGCACGGGTGTCGGCGGATATGGCCGTACAACCCTCTCTTGCCGATTCTTTCTCTTCCTTTTTTGCTTCTTTCTTTTCTTCTTTTCTCCTTTTCTTCTCTTTCTTCTTGAGGACAGGGGGGTTTGATTTCCCCTCCCTTCTTCTCTCCTTTTTTTTAGTGGTGGCCTCCACAATCCCTGAAAGCTGCATGTGCCCCGGGGTAGCATCTCCGAGGCCACGAAGATGATTGCGCCTAGTGGCTTTTCTCCCCATAGGGCAGGCGAAGATAGCACCTGCAATTCATCAAAGCAGGCAAACATCGTTTATTAGGGGGCCATGAGGCCCTAAATCTCGGCGAAGAGATGAAGGGTGGTTTGGTCCCACCGGGCGTGCCAGACTTGTGGACGCGCTTTTTTTACTTAAATCGTTGGCGCATTCGTTTATTGGTTTATTAAGTGCGTGGGCATGCCAATCACGAAGTGACAATTTCTTCGGGCTCCGAAGAGCCCATGGTGCGCTCGATCTGACTAATCAGACGATTGTGTGGTTCGTGTCGGGACGAAAACCCGCCGCGCCATAAAGGTCACGACGTCATTTACATCCCCCATACGAGGGAACACCCTTGATTAATCGTCGGGAATCAGGGCCTCATGGCCAGGAAATTAATTGCATGAAAGACCTATTAGGAAGCATTGAAATCCCCGTATGAGGGTGAGAGGAAAACATTCGTGGTCATGTCGGTCATGTGCTGACCATTTAATGTTCAGACGAATGTCCGGCTCGAGAAAAGCGCAATCGTCACGGGAAAACCAGAACATATGTATGGTACGGCAGATTTATTGTTCGGAAGAACGGAAAACGTTCATCTAAACCTCAGTTAGAGCGGTCAGAAACTAGTAAGTATGTTGGCTTGGTGCAAGGGAAAGCTGCAACCATGCTACGGTGGGCCCCCCGCGGTCGAAGTTTGGCTCGCATGAGCGTCATTAATATTTTCGGTGCCAAGGGGCAACGGAGAAATATCTCTTGAATCAGTTGGAAAGCCCTGTGTCTAGGGAAGCGAACGTTTGAAACGCATCGGTCATTCGGGAGACCGTTTAATATTCGGACAGGTGTCCAGCTTGAGAATATTGTAGTCGTCGCGGGAGGACCTGGGACATATGTATCTCGGGATACAGCAAATATATATTATTCCGAGACATTGGAAACATTCGGTTAAATCTCGGCTAGTGTAGCAGGAAGCTAGTGGATTTATTGGCCCGGTGTGAGATCGAGTCAGGACCATACCGGGGGCGCCTCCCTTGGTCCGAACGAGGCTTACGCGTGCATCGTTAATATTTCCGGTGCCGGAGGGCAACGGGGAAGAGTCTCAGGACCAGCTCTGAGAACCAACATGCGTTCAAAGGGAGCGGGCTATAGGCCAAGGATATGGGTCAGGCCACGACCATGATCGGGGCGGGCCCAAGGTCTAAGCACGGCCCACAGAGGCCTTATTGATATTCCCATGCAAAGGGTCCGGGGTGACGAGGATCACCTCGTCCCATTTGGATTTTGTCGGTCATTCATGGACCACTTTATGTTCGGACAAAGGTCCGTATTGAAGGTACGACGTAGATGGAAACAACCCCGTACAAATATATGCCGAGTTCGTGGTAATTTCAATGAAAGAGCGGGAACGAATCCCAATAGGAACGGGTCGGAATCGATGAACTATTGGCCCAGAGCAATGCTGGATCACGGCCATATCGGAGTGGGAGCCATCGGCCGTGTTGGTCACTCACGGGCATTTTCATGTTCGGACACAAGTCCGTAATAGAAACGCGGCGGAAATCGAGGTGAACCCATTCAAATGTATGCCGAACGTGCGGCAATTTTAATAGCGGCTCGGGAGGGATCCGGCCTGAGAAGCGAGTCCAGTTTAATCAAAATATCAGCCCAAAGCGAGGTCAGGTCACGGCCAGTTCAGGATAATTCCCAAGACTCAGACCCAGCCTGTGAGGGCGGCGTTGTTGTTCCTTCAGCGCCGGGTCACGGGAGAGACGGGGCTGCGAAGTGGATTTTACCAATTTTTATCTGGGCTTCAAATTATATGCAAATATATTTTATGTATTTATTCTGGATGATTTCTCCGTTTTGTTTATTTTTCTCTCTTTTTTTTGTTTACCATTATTATTATTCTTTCACATTTTTTGTTTATTTCTTATGTATATTCAGATTTATTTATTTATCATAATTTTTATTAACTTATTATTATTATTATTATCATTATCATTATCATTATATATTATATATGTTTTTCTGGAGAAAGAGTGGGCCGTTGGAGGGCTAAAAGAGGCTAAAGGGGCGTACCGGCGAAGCTAGGGCTAGTGTGCCGGCGAAGGCAGGGAGAGTGTGCCGGCAAAGGGGCAAACGGGCGTGCCGGCGAGGGGTGCGAACGGGCGTGCCGGCGAAGGACGTGCAGGCGTGCCACTGAGCATAGGGGGAGCGTGCCGGTAAAGGGGTCACAGGAGCGTGCCGGTGAAGGTTGCTAAAGGGGCGAGCCGGCGAAGGGCGCGTGCGGGTGTGCCGGCGAAGAGCCGCTAGGCTGGGGCGTGCCGGCAAAGGGCGCGAGCGGGGTACCGCCGAAGGGCGTTCCGGACAAGGGTGGCTGGAGGGTGTACCGGTGAAGGGCATGAGAGCCCACTCTTCTTCCATTCTTATGTCTTTTCTTTTTTTTCTTTTCTCTCTTGATTTTATTTAGTTGCTTGGGTTTCTTCTCTCTTTCCCTTGATTATCTTCCATTCTTTCTCCCATGAGGATGAATATTCAAGTTGCTTAATTGTTGTTCGACTCGGCTCTCTTTGGGTTGATTGTGGTTCCCTCGCCTCGGTTAAAGCATTTTACCGTTGATCTTTTCATTTGTTTGTTGCTTTCTTTTGTCTTTTGGTATGTTATTGTTATATTTGTTTGTTGCTTCCTTTTGTCTTTTTAACATGTTATCGTTTCTAACAAAAATTCGGCAGCATCTCCCCTTGACCCGAGCATAAGGGAGATACAGGGAACGCGCCCACATGGAGTGGCGGAACCCGACAACTGGAGGTGGGCGCCCGAGAGCGGCAACACCTTAGCAAAACCTCAGAAAACACGGAGGAAACGACGGATAGGAAACCTCTCCAAGGGGCGGCTGGGAAGTGTACCGGGCTAAAGAGGTCGGTGGTGTGTCGGTGACGGCCTGCCTCGGGGAAGGTATGGGCAGCGCGTGCCGGGGAAAGCCTGTAAGGGGCGTGCTGACGAAGAGCTTGCTGGAGGGCGGCCAGGGTGTGCCGGGGAAGGCCCATAGGGGCGTGCCGGTGAAGGGTTGCTGGGTGTACCGCTGAAGGCACGATTGGGCATGCCGTTGGAGGCACAATCAAGGTGTGCCGTTGAAGGCACGACTGGGTGTGCCGCTGGAGGCACGATTGGGTGTGCTGTTGGAGGCACAATCAGGGTGTACCGTTGGAGGCACGACTGGGGTGAACGAAAGTGAGAATGCTCGGTAAGAAGTAAACACTAAAGAAGGGAAAAAGAGAAAGGGGCGTGAAACACCGAAGGATATAAAACATGGAAGACATACATTGGAGAGACGTCCGAGAAAATACTTGCAAGCCTTCCACTTTTATTCTCACAAGAGGAGTGCCCCAAGGGGGCTAATACATCGCAACGACGACGAAACAAGAAATGAAGGGAAAGAAAGAGGAAAAGGAAATATAGTGGGGGGGGGGGAGCGGAGCGTGGACTCCTCCCCTCCCGGACCTCACTCCCTCTCTCCACCCACTCTTCTTCTCTTCTTCTCTTCTATCTTCTTCTCTTTCTCTTCGCGCGGACGACAGTGGACGGAGCAACAAGGAGGGGGGGCGCCAGAGCCTCCCCTCCTCCTCTTTCTTCTCTTCTTCTCTTCTCTTCTTCTTTCTCCTCGCTCAGGCGATGGTGATCGAGGTGGCAGGCTCCTCTTCTTCTCTTCTTCTTCTTCTCTTTTCGCACAGACGGCGGCGGTGGGTGGAGCGGCGGGGCCCCTCCCCTCTCTTCCTCTCTTCCTTCTTCTTCTCTTCCCCTTCTTGTTCTCTTCTTCTCTTTCTCTTCTTCTCTTCTGCGTGTGTGTGTCTATCCCCCCCTTTCGTTCACCGAGGAGGGGGGCTCTTATACTCCGAGTGGCGGGAGCACTCGAGCATGGTAGTCGGAGGCGGGAAACCAGAGGCATTGATTGGGAATTTCACCTGTCGTCCTTGGTGGCAGGGGGGATAGGCAACGTGGCTCTCTCCCCAGACGACACCTCAGCAAGCCCATTGCGCGCCAAGAATCCCTAGGGCATGGGCGTAAGATTTCGTTTGCCAGAACGTGCCATTGAAGAGCCTGAATGGCGTGCCGCTGGCACGCACAACAAGCGTGCCGCTGAGAGGGCCAAAAGGCGTGCCGCTGGAAGACACAGTGGGCGTGCCGCTGAAGAGCCCAAAGGGCGCGTCGTTGAATGCCCAAGAGGGCGTGTCGTCGAAGGGCCTGAAGTGTGCCGCTGGGGGCATTGGCGGGTGTGCCGCTGGAGGGGCGTGCCGCTGAAGGCTTACAGGTGCACCGAGGAAGGCCCGCTCGAACGCACCGGTGGAAGAGGTGGCAGGGTTCGCCGGTCAAGGCCCATTTAGGGCGTGCTGGGTGGAGACCACCTGGGGTGTGCCGGTGGGCGGCCGCAGGTGGTGTGCCGCTGAGGGCGTTGAGGGTGTGCCGCTGAGGGCGACGCAGGAGGCCTTGATGGTGTGTGCCGCTAAGGGCCAGGAGGGCGTGCCGCTGAAGGCCAGGAGGGTGTGCCGATGAAGGGCTAAAATGGGCAGTTCTGAGCCCGTTGTGAGCGCGAGTTGTGGCCCATTTGATTCTCTTCGAGCCCCATGGCTTGTGGGGCTCTTGGTGGTTGATTTCTCTTCACAGTCTTGATTCCGGAGATAGCTTCACGGCAGTGTGTGCGTTTGTTTGGAGAGTCCGAATGACCCATCTTCCCCGTTGCTTTTTTATTTGGAGTCGTTGTTGATACTAGACTAGTTGGAATGTACGGGAGTGTAGTTTGCATGTCCACACACTCGTGCCTTGCTCGCAACACCCACGTCTAGGGGCATTTGTTGGCACCCAAAATATGATCCTTCGGCGACCAAGCCGCAAAGACGAATGATACGGCCCACCGAAGTGCAGAATTCGATAAAGATCAACATATTGAAGATCTCTCAAGTTGCCAGAGCCTCGAGTCACCCCGTATGAACATGGGGACTTCACCTCAGGAGAGAACTCACCACCAACCGGCAGTGCTATCAAGCCTGTCCAATGAACCGGCATCGACTCCGTCGTGCCGCATACACTACACCCATTGTCCGACCAAGGATGACGGTCTACCCAGTGGCTACCCACCTCATGAAAGGCTCTCCTGAGATGAATGAGTCCCCTTGGCTCTCCATAACGGAGGACCGAAAGCTCTGTCGGCAGAAGATCCTGGTCACCCGACACGGGTGCGGCTTCCCGCCCAGATGGGCCCCTTAGTGGCCGAATGATCGCCCAGTTCAGGCGGGACTACCCCGGGTGTTATCGCACCCTCTAAGGAGCTTTGAGCATAAGCCAGACTGAGCCAGTGGCACTTATCATAGTGCCAAGAGCCGTGTCAGTGGAAAACCCGCGTAATTAAACAGAAGTCATTGGAAGCTCCAAGAATGGCCGTGCGTCGGCCTGAGAGCTTCAACAAGGCGTCTCCCCGAGATTTCAAAGAGCAGTGGCGAGATAAATGTTCACAGTGACCCCCAGAATCATCCCCGGACTCATCGGCCGACTCACGACGCGCGAAGGGTGCTAGCACGGCGCGCCCTAAACCGGCGCGCCTCCGTCCGTCACCCCCATTCCGGTGCGCAAGAGCCCCTTTATCCGGTGCCCTCTTGTTCCGGCGTGCAAAAGATGCATGGGGTCCTTCCCCGGTGCGCCAATCTCCATGCCGGATCAAGATCTCAAGCCTGTTTATATATATATATATGGCTGTTCGATTGAAATAGAAAGAAGAGAGGCAGATAGAAAAAGAGGGCGATTAAGAAAGGAAAAGAGAGAAGAAAAAGGGAGGAGGGCCAGTCGTCTTCGAGGCAGAAGAGGGTTTTCTTTCTTGCAAAAGAAGCAGAGTCTCAGAGAGTTCCCCAGTCGCCGTCTCTCGTCCTCTTCTGAAGCCCTTCGGAGTGAGAGAGGAAGGAGGCGTTCCGACACTCTGTTTTCTAGAACAGGTGGGTGCCCGAGTCGTCTGTCTTCTGCTCCATTTTTTTTTTTGCTTTCTCTCCGATGAATGTAAGCGAGAGGGGTGAAGGATGGCGATGATATGAGCCAATCCTTCCCCCCTCCTCGCCATCTATTTTCATTTGTTCTTCCTCTGTAAAGCCCTCTGCAACTAGTGAACGACGACCGGACGGCGGTGTCGGCGTCGGATTTGTAATCCATTTGTTACCCCCCTGTTCATAGGGTGATAATGTTATGTGTGTGTGCTGGATGATTGAGCGCTCAACGCTGTGTCTCCCCTTGCCATTGCTATCTCAGCCCGTGCATCTGTGTGTTTTCTCACTTGCGCATTTGCTTCTTCCTTCTTTCCGAACCTGATTTCCTCGGCTTCGAACATGCCCTGGGCTACCACGGGCTACAGAAATGACCCCTCCCCGGGTCCTTCCCATCGGATGTTTCTACGTTTCGTTTGACGATCTTTGCATCCCTCCTGTGGATAGATCTGTTGTAGTGACTCGGATTCCGGATACCCGGTGTACCCGGTAGGACTACCGGATACACGTGGTACCGCAAGGGACCCGCGAGGCCTCCCAAGCACGGGAAAGCACCGAAGGGAAAAAGGCGTGTGTGGAATACATTGAAGCCGCAGATATAACAGTAAGCAATTAAATTTCATTAAATTGGAGTGCTAAAGTAGCAGAAATAAAATTACAACAATTTACAATTATACACCAGAGTCTAGTCCAAAGGAAAGACAAAGTATAGTCTGACAGAAAAGGACGTACACAGAAGTCGGGGGAAGCCCGACTCAGGTACAGTTGGCAGCAACTAACCGACACGCACCTCCAGGAACAGCAGAGGCGAAACCCACCTGAAAAGTAGGGGTGAGTCTCCAAACAGAAACTCAGTAGGGGTCACGCGGATCCCCACTGAAAAATGCACAGTGCAATGGAAGCAACTTAAACAGCAAGTGCAGCAAAGTAGGAAAAGCTACACTACAAAGTTGTAAACAGAACAGGGACAGCAGGAGTAGGGAACAGGTAACGAGCAAGGAGAGCTCAACAACAAAGAAGAGCGAGGCCATAAAACACGAAACATGGCCACCGAGGAGAACTCGGCACTCTAAGCTACTCCAAAAGGCAACAGACGGTCAACCCCAAACTCACACAGTAGGGTACACCAGTCCATCGACCAACACCAAAGAAGAGGGCAAAAACCAACAACGCAGACAAAAAGGTCTAGAAAAGACCTAGACACACGACAACTAAACACGAGCAGAAACGTCGTGCACCCAGCCCCACGCACGACCAGAACGTCGCGCACACAACAGGACGCCGACCTCGAGTACAGCCACGAGAGGGCCACTCGCAAAGGTCGCAACGCATGAGAAATGCCGAGAGTCACTGGTCAAGTGATAGGAGTACCCTCACACTAGAAGAGCAGCCAGATGCGTCCACTGACGTCTTACACTACGCCTCAAGTGTCACATCTACCAGACCGTGTGCAACACGGAGGAGACTAGACACACTAAGAACCAGGTCCAAGGAACAACAACGTTCCAAGGAAGAACGGCAACTACGGACACAGGACCGCAATACCAAGCTGTGAGTGACTAGTCAGGGTCACGCCCGTCGATGCAAGTCCTCAGTCCCTGACAACGTGTGCACACACTGACCACTACCTAGGCCAGGCCTCTAGCTAGTATTCCCCTCGGTAGGACGCTACCGTTGGCCGGGGCCCACGGAACTAGCTTAAAAATCGTGTAACGGGAAACTGCCCGTCCACCACTCCCGGTGGGTGACATACTAAGAAAAGCCTACGTCACGGGCTACGACTAGTGGAGGTTCACAAGGCACGGACTCCAAAACACAAGTGCTAAAGTACAGACAGTCTACGGAAGCCCTATCACACATACTACGAAGCACCACTGGCAGTACAACCACTGTCGACAGACTCAGGACTAGGCAACTAGACCTACCACGTAACGATCCCTAGTTGAATGACTCAAAGGCAAGATCGTCACAAACAGCGGAACAAGCCGCCAATCGGTCTAATCCTAAGCCACAAGAAATGACATTCCGCAGGAAACAACTCACAGAGACCTGAGGGAACACCGAAGACCCTCAGACATGCTTGAACACGCAACCCAAAGTAAACGATACCTCGAGGCATCCAGAACCAGTGTCTCAGACTGGACAGAACCGCCAAGACACGCACACACTAGGTCACACGTCAACTACTGGGTCAGACTGGGTTGACCAGAACCTAACAACAATGCTCGAAAAGTAGGAAAGAGAATCCTACCTCAAGCAAGAAGACTCTTGGCTACCTTACAACGTAGTCTTAGCCCTCATAGGATGTCAGAAGACATCCACGGGACAACGGGTAGACCACAAGGGCAAGCTAAGACAAGCCGAAACTGAAACAATGGAAAACGGAGCACAAGGGATGTAACGCGCCACCCCTAGACTGCTACAAGAATATGACGGTCTAGACCTAGGCCGTTACACTCCGAGCGACGGTCGGGGGAGCAGCCGTCACTCACACCACCCTAACCAACTCTAAAACACAGAAAACAACATGTAACGGCCAGCATGGGGCGTGTTACGCACACCTAACGCGCAAGACCTGGGCCGTCAGGGCCAACAACCCTCAAACACAAAACACACGAAGCATGTAACGCGCTAGACGAGGCGCGTTACAACGAACTAACGCATGGGAGCGAGCGCGTTATAGCCACCTGATGCACAAGACCAGGCGCGTCAGGGCCAACACACCCACAACTAAAGCTAGCTGAGAGGCATGTAACGGCCAGCACAGGGCGCGTTACAAACGCCTGACGCACAGGGGCCCCACCGTTATATCCAACGGCGCAGCAACCCAACTCAGCCAACACAGCATGTAACGGCCTGGGGCAGGCGCGTTACAAACCCCTAACGCACGGGGCAACCACCGCCAGAGACACCGCCTCAAATGGTCAACGTCGGTCAAATGGAATGTAACGGCCAGAACAGGGCGCGTTACATCCATCTAACACGCTGGGTCAAGCACGTTAGAGGAACCGACTTAACCCAAGCAATAAACGACAAAAGAGATATAACGCGCCTCACGGGACGCGGCAGAGAAATGTGACGCGCCAGCACTGGGCCGTCACTCTCTCAAAACCTCGAAGAACTCAATCAACCCAGACAATGTAACGGTCATTCGTGGGGCCTTCAGAGCAAATGACGGTCCCTGGAACGACCGGCACATCAGTTACGGCGGGAAAACAGAGGAATGGCCAAATCGGCCGTTCCACGCCCCATTCACGCCGAAGCCCAGGGGAAACCAACCCAATCGACGAAAAACAACATAAGGAGGCTAAAAAGCCTACATGCAAGCATTAAAACTCAAGATCGGGGCGATTCGAACAAATCCACCCTAAGTGGATCAATGAGGTTCCCGGGCTCCTACCTGCCTCGAATGACCACCGATCAACGCAAAACTAGCATGGATGGGATCCTAACATCCCTGTGGTCAGTTTAAAACTAACTACACCGCAAACGGTCGCCGTTTTCCGGCAAACCCTACAAACCATGAAAACCACGGTTTAGGTAAAACAAGCCCAAACTCGACCGTTTCCTTGCCGAACGGCGTGCAATGGCAGGGAAAACGGAGAGGAAGAAGTGAGGAACCGTCGCCCTATCTCCACCAAAGAAACCGAGCCTCGAAAGGACTAAACCACGCCGAAATCCACTCACGAACTAATCCACCGGCTTAGAATCCACTGAACGGGATCGCGCTAGAATCGATCTGATCCTCGCCTCATCGCGCACCTAGCCAGCTCCACCACGTCCCCAGCACACGCCCCAAGGTACCCCGTCTACAGCCGGAGCCGAGAGAGTGAAACGGGAGAGAAAACGGGAGAGAGAGACGGCGGCGGCGAAATGAGAAGGGAGGAGAGAGGAAAGAAAAGAAAAAGAAAATAAATTAGGAAATTTTCCTAATTTTTGAAAATTCCGAAAATGCGTCGAAAATGCACAAATTCAGAAAAATATGTAAAAATAGTCAAAACGACCGGCTCGACGAGTACATCGTCATTGTAGCATCCACGAGTCGAGGAACTGACAAACAAACTCACCGTAGGGTTCTGTAACTAGTACGTGAGAAAAACCCACACGGCTCGTAAAGCTCAACTCGGAAGCCACCAAAGCGAATTGAAATTCACCGAAACCAATCCAAAAGATCCAATGAAGATCCAGCAACACCTACCAAGGATCCAGGGCATTACATCCTCCCCTCCTTTAAGAAATTTCACCATCGAAATTAAGGACTAACAAAGGAGAAGCAGGGAAGAACAACCTGACAACACAACCTCAAAAACAACACAAATCTCGAGAAACACAGCTCAGAGGAACACCGTCAGATCACAATTACAGCTACACACTCAGCTTCCAAGACACTAGTCCGCAGCACGAGCATGGCACCAAAGTGAGCACATCTGACACCTCCGAAGCAAGGCAACGTCGTTTACGCCTCACAGAATAGGAGACACGACTGCCACAACAACCGATAACCAACACCGAAAAACACAACGACAGCACGGCAAGCGACAGCTTACACAAGGAGACACAGTCTTCTCAGCCGACAGCTCGACGACGTCATTGGCTCCAGTGCCAAAGGTAACAGGGAACACCTGGCACACAGGACACCAACGACAACACCAGCACCGGACCACAAACACAATCAAGTCAGTCCTCACTCAGATATTACATCTGATCGAGTCGCAAGCTAACTCTAGGAAAAGAGCACAGCAAGGCTAACCGACAAGACTTGGTCCACACAGAGACACAAAATCATAGAGAAACAGCACTTACAGAAACAACACCGCGGCAGCACCTGCAGGATTTCGGCTCCGCACAATACGCAGGGCCATAGAATACCACTACAAGCAGGGTCACAACAAGGCACAAGAACAGCTGAGCACACGACCACAAGAAACGGGTCACGCATCAGACTGCTCACCAAGAGAAGACCCACAACAACAAGAAACGACAACAATCTTGGGAAACGCAACTCAAGGACCACCAACACGCCTCGAGAGCACAACACCCAAGAAAGAAATGCAGAGCAAAGGGTACTCAATCAGCAGGAATGCTGACAAATTCCCCAATACTCACAAATGCCAATGCTAACACCAGAAAACCACCAACAATGGCACGGCAACAGACGACATCGAGGCACAAAAAGCCAAGATGAAGTCACATCAAGAAGAAACAGATCTCTCGATCAGTGGGTAGCCAACCCACACACTTCCACTGCACTCTCAACAACGCGCACAGGCAACAGAACAACCTCGGTAGTCGCACCTTAGCACAAACACCAGGCGCCATTGCAATCAATGAAGATCACAAATCACACGCCACGAGTACCGATCCCGCGAACAACCAATCACAAGGAGCCTAAGTGCAACAGGAGAAGAGCACCAGCTTCAGCACAAAGCACAAGGAAAGCATCAATCTCAGCTTACCTTCACGTCCCGAAAATGATAAATGAGCCTTCACGATACATGGGCCACTGGACACGGCACGACAATACGGTACACAACAGCTCTTAACACCATCATGGAGTCCAAAGCCAAGCAACCGTAAAGCAGAGAGCAGATCAGGCTCAAAACAAAGCTGTCCACACTTAAGCAGACACAGGACAAAGGCATCACTAAGATAGCAATTCCAAGGCAAACCTCGAAAAGATTCCACCAGAAGGGATGAGAAGCAGGAAGCTCAATCACCAAAGCTCACCAGGAAGGAAAATCCTAGCTTGCCTGAGCAACTTCTCCAACACGGAATCAAATCGAGCACTTCAACAGAAGCGAAACACATCAGGAGCTGAACAGACTCAAGCCGGGACGACCAAGACAACGTAAGAACGTGTACGGTCATCAAACCAAGGCTGAAGGTCAACAGCAACCTGAACAACACACGGAAAAATCTCGAACAACATACCGCAGATTCAAGCCTTCTGGCGAACACTGCCAAGTACAACATGATCGAGACAAACGCAACGACGAAAAGAAACACCTCGTTGTAGATTATGAAAAATCCACTTAATGAAAAAAGAAGAAGAAAAAGGGAAAATATAAAGGGGTGAATGGGAGCATGCGTAGGATGCTAAGGGGGATGTGATCGCCAGAGGAGTTACCTCAAAGAAGAAGAGAATGATCGCATGTACCTTGTGTTGAGCGGGTGAGATTGTGGATCATTTCTTCCTCCTTCTACCGGTCGATCGATGAAGGGGGTTCTTAGCTTTGATTACCTTGTAGAACACACACAAAGAAAATAATAACAAGAATGGATTGGCCAAAAAGGGTGTAGTATCAATGTTCTAAGGGCATGAAATCAATTAATTTGAGCATGAACACACCTTGTGTGTTTTGATTTTTAAACCCCTTTAGAGGAGTATCAAAGGTTATGGAGAATATGAGGGTAATGATATGCAAAATATATGTGATTTGTAATGTGAAAGTGACAGCTCTTCCTAGCAGGATGACTAGAAAGAATGAGATGAAGATGATGATACTAATGTTAATAATAGGAATTGAAAGGCACGAGCCCCTCTCTGTTGTGTGCACAACAGTACTGGGGGGAGGAAACCAAATAGTAGAGCAGTAGAGGACGATGATGGCCTCCAGAGGAGAGAAGAATCAACACCCGGAAGAAGAAAGATCCCGTAGAAATAGAACCTGCAAAACATAAAACTCTCTTCTTCCGTTAAGAAAAGCTCTCAGGAGTTTCTCTCTGCCTATTGTTCTTCTGTGTGTTCTCTTCCTCTCTTCTCGCGCGAGGGGCACTGTAGGGGGTATTTATAGGGCCAAATATCCTTGCAAGACAAGGATTAAAACAAGGTAATGATCCTCCATCAAGAAACACTCTTCCCAGTCGAACACAAGGTTTAAAATGGGGAAAGAATCATTACTGGAAAGAAGGAGGCAAAACGGAGATGGAATTAAAAATGACGACCCCTTTGAGGGCGTCAATTAAAAATGACGACACGACCAAAGGCGTTAATTAAAATAACGACGTCGATAACGTCGTCAATTCCTGGATTTAATTATAGAAATAATTAACTTTCCTTATTTAAAACGATGAACTGACGCCTGCCATACGAACGTCAAATAATCAACGTCTTTAAGAGAGACGTCAATTCCTCAATTTTTATTTTATTTGAAATTCGGAATTTTCAGTAAATCCAGAAGATGACGCCCGTATTGGTAGTCGTCCATTTTTCAAAGAGGCGCCCGTGGCCATGCCGTCAATTTAAAAGACGCCCCTACTTAAGGCGTTAATTCCAATTACCCAAAAAAACCTAAATAATTCATAAAAATAGAAAAACATCATATTAAATCAATATTGAGGTTCACTCTGGGGCGTCACATGGTGACATGAGATCTACTCAACATAGCATCAATTTTGGCGTGTCTACAGCTGCCCCACCTTGGCGTCTGCTTTGCAAGGGAGTGAGATGGAATGAAGCGAAAGTGAAACAAGTGGAATGAGGTGGAACGTACTGATAAGTAGATGTCAAGGTGTGATGTGACACGCTTTTGACACTAAGCGTTTTGAAAATCTTTCCAAGATTCTGAATAAAACAACTCCGGATGATTCCAAGAAAGCATCGATTAGCTGGATGAAGGAGACTAAACTACATAAACAAAATGTGTGCGAGGGCACGACAGGGAGGCACCATTGGAGAGCGGTTACCAGCCAATGTGGACGTGCTACAACTAAGGTGGATTTGCAGAAAAGTAAAGTGAGTTGAGATAAAGATCCAGCAAAGGGATGATTTCCAAGGGACCAGCCTGAGCGGCTTCAAGGAGAATAAAGTACTCGATTTGGAATGGAATATCTTATGTCAACTCAATTAAGAACGAGCGTCCTTCATTATTGGTGTAATATGAAGATTTTCAGCATTAAGCTCAAAGTCCTACATGATGCATACTGGGCTAAAAGAAAAATTAAAACAAACTAAAATAAAAGATAATCAAGGATAATATTGTTAAGCCATCTAGATTTGGTCAAGAATCCAGACCTCTGAGCTGATACTAAGCCGAAGCCCGTTTGTCCACGCATCAACTCAGAAAATGGAACCATCATCCCAAACCTTGAATGACTCAACGGCCTATACGTGTGATCAAGATTCTCCTAGAATTATCACTGTTTTTGATGAAGGGGAACTCAAATTTCAGGTTTATCAGAACCACAAGGTCCTTGATATGCTATAATAGCGTAGATACCTTATAGTAACAATGCATACAGGGATGCATATAGGGAGATGGTGATAACATGAGCACGTGGAAATTGAGAAATGAGGTGCAGTCACCGTGGGGCTTGGATGCTGAGGCCCAGTTGATGGGACCAAGAGCTTCTTAACCTGTACTCAAAATTTCATTAGCCATGATATAAAGATGCATAAAGCATACTCAACAACATTGAATTGAATTTGAGAATTTTTGGATTTTTTTGGATTTTTTTTAGAGAATATTTTTATTGGAGTTTTGAGAATTTTTGAATTTTTATTGGAATTTTAAGAATTTTATTTGAATTTTTATTGGATTTTTTTTGATTTTTTTTTTGGAATTTTAGAATTTTTATTGGAATTTTGAGAATTTTTATTGGTGTTTTTTTGGAATTTATTTGAATTTTTATTGGACTTTTGGAAATTTATTTGAATTTTTATTGGAATTTTGAGAATTTTTTTTTGAATTTTTATTGGTGTTTTTTTGGAATTTATTTTAATTTTTATTAGAATTTTGGAATTTTAGAATTTTTATTGGAATTTTAAGAATTTTTATTGGAATTTTGAGTTATGCAATGTACAGACTCATGAATGTATAGACTTAGCAATGTATGGACTTATGAAATGTATAGACTTGGCACGTACAGACTTAGCAGTGTATGGACTTATGAAATGTATAGACTTAAGGATGGGATGTATAGACTTGGCAGTGTACAGACTTAGCAATGTATGGACTTATGAAATGTATAGACTTAGGGATGAGATGTATAGACTTGGCAGTGTACAGACTTAGCAATGTATGGACTTATGAAATGTATAGACTTAGGGATGGGATGTATAGACTTGGTGAAGAGAATATGGATGTATAGACTTGGATGGATGGAATGTAATGGATAGACTTGGAACGAATGTACAGACTTCAGAATGTGTAGACTTTGACATTGCAATGTGTAGACTCCATGCTTAAGATGGATGGAATGGATAGACTCTATGCAATGTATAGACTTCAAAATGTGTAGACTTTGACAATGCAATGTGTAGACTTGTGCTTGTGAATGTATAGGCTTGAAACGAATGTACAGACTTCAGAATGGAGTGTATAGACTTGTGCTTGTGAATGTATAGGCTTGAAACGAATGTACAGACTTCAGAATGGAGTGTATAGACTTTAGAACTTTGCAACCATGATGCTTAAACTTATGCAAATACTTCCAGACTTACACAACCTGCACTAAAGCTCATTAGTTCAAAAAGATCATTAGCTCAAAATATGATCATAAGTGCTTGATATAAACAATCTAATCATGATATGACAGCACTTAAGTTCATGAGAAGTCAAGATATTAGAAAGCAGCTCAAGAACATAAGCTCAAAAAAAAATGACGACCCTTCTGGTCGGCGTCAAAACAATAAAGGACGACATTCACTGGGGCGTTAATTGCACTAAAGGTTTAACTTGGAATCGGAATGCAAATGACGCCCTCCCTGGAGGCGCTGGATAAATGACGACCCTAAAGATGTCGTCAATTGAACAAATGATGCCTGAAAGCACGTCGTTAATTATCTGTTTTCGCTTCCTGCTCGAAATTAAGCTTCCAGCAAATCGTTTTATTCAAACACAAACCATGATACCCGTTAACGTTCAAAACACTATAAATAGGGCAACTGCTGGTGTTTCCAAGCATCAGAACTATCGAAGCATAGAGTACCAAAGCCATCTTCTGTAAACAGACAGAGGAACTAACAGAAGAAAAACAGAGCACCGAAGAGCAGATAGAATTAGATAGAACAAGCAACACTGTCAAAAAGATGAACCAGCTGATGCAGCAGAGGCTTTCCAAGAGGCCAAGGATGAGTTTTCCAAAGATTTGTGAAGTGTCGGGCCACATTAGTGGAAAAATCATCAACAGCCAAGTAAGTGTTTTATTATTAAAGCTTTTACTCCGGTTATGTCTTTCTTCCTTTTCTGAATTTCTGATATCATTCTCTTTTCCTTCCTTCTTTTTATGTTTTATGTTTTCAGGATTACCCCATTATTCCTGGTCCAAGAAGATTTCTGAAAATCAAATGGCTTCCTTTATTACTTTCAAAACTTTAATTAGATATGAAATCCTTCCTTTCTAGATGGAACCTTCTTGGCCTCATCACCCATGCCACTCATTACAATGACATTCACCTAGATTGGGCTTCAATTGGAGCTCTTATAGAATTATGGCACCCTCATACTCACACATTCCTCTTCCCAACTTTTGAAGCTACCATACTCCTAGAAGAAGTGGAGATGCTCTTGGGTTTGAAAAGGATGAAGCAAGGAGAGGAATCAAGGATGGCTCATATGACCAAGCCCATACAAGCCCATGACATGCTCAGGAGTCTCGTCCAAAGTCCAAATTTGGTGAATCAAATGAAGGCCAATAAGGGAATTAACCTTTTGAAGTTGGCTTCGTGGGTATACAAAAACATGGACAAGGTTCAAGAAGATGAAGATCTTTTGGAGAGAGTGATGAAAGGGTTTGTCATATGTGTAGCGGGAGCTATATTATTCCCTTCATTGGAAGACCATTTAGAGGAGCAACACCTAAGTGCTATAGCTAGCACGTGGGAGGGAAAAAGAATAGGTGGGGCAATATTAGCCAACCTATACAACGGGCTCACTTCGGCTTCACTAGGACGGCCCCTATTTGGGTCAATGCTCCTTCTAGCTTGTTGGATAGATTTCCACTTTAAATTTGATCCATGTCAAGCAAACCAAGCGGCCTCCAAAATTTTCTCCAAGAGCCCACTTCGGTATATGACAGACTCATTGGGTCTATGCGAAAGGGTGACCAATAGAGTTCCCAAGCTCAAGAAGAGGAATGAATGGAGGGATTACTTCAAATCAATGCCAAAGAGCAATTTTACATGTACGCCGGGTTTTCTCAAAACCCAAGAACTTTGCTCAAGGTTATCTTCCGGCATCGAGCTCCATTTAATTGGTGGGACCGACTTCTTCCTTTACAACGTACACCGGTGCCTCCCACAACTCGGGCTTCCTCGACATCTCTTCGAAGAACCTTCTCACCTTCCTCCAATCAAGAGAAGAGAACTATGCTTAAATGGAGATCATGAAGAAATCAAGACCATAATGGCTCAATGGAAGGTGGGACTTCTTCACAAATCCAAGACTCATGTTGAAGAAGAAGAAGACAAATGTAAAGTTTATGTACTGGTTCTCAAAAAGATAAGGCCCACAGTGGCTTAGAGAATGTAATCATGATTTCTTTTTAACAAAATAAAAATTCTATTCTTATTTGAGCCAAAATAATGAGTTAAAATGATCATCTCTTCCAATTTATGTAATTCTGTCTGATAAAGCAAACTTCGGGTTCTCCGTTCTTAACGGCGCCTCCATCAATGGCGTTACTTTATGAAACCATGCCTCAGCTAATGTCATCCATTATATTTCAAAACCACAATTGACGCCCAGGGCACTGGCGTTTCTTAATTAACGTCTTTAGATAAGGCGTTAATAAGTTCAAATTTTCAAATTATCTTTAAAATAATTCCTTACTTTCTTAGAAAAACACGCCTTTGCTCACGTCGCGTGTTCAAAAATGGACGCCCGTATTGTCGTCGTCAAATTCAATGGGTAATAATGACGCCGGTCACTTCAATCACTTCTCATCAATGTGCCTGACGACGGTTGAAAATCCCCATGCAAATAACAAATGACGCCCAACCTCAGGCCGTCAAATCGAAGGGCCACGCCTCTCCTCAAACCATCAATTAACAAAGAAATGACTTCCATTTGGGCGTCAATTCATTTCGACCGTTAAACCCCACTTTCCCCCCTTTCTTCTCCTTCCTTCGTTCATTTCCTCTCTTATTTCCCTTTCTGTAAAACCCTAACCGCAACCTCCTTTCTATCTCTCTCATTCTCCCTTACTCCACTCTCTCTCGCTATGGCTGGCGGCGCTCACAAACGGCTGAGGGTGTCTGCCCCGGCCATGGTGGACCTGGAAGGAGAGCCGGCCGTGGAGGAGCTTCCTCCCGCGGCGGTCGAAGACGCACCGGCGGTGGCGGCGGCCGATGAAGGTGATGGAGAAGAAGAAGACGAAGGAGATGAAGGTGAAGAGGGAGAAGATGAGGAAGACGATGGAGAAGACGAAGAAGAGGGAGAAGGTGACGAGGGAGAGGATAGCGACGGAGAAGAAGAAGGAGGAGAAGAAGAAGGAAGAGAGGAACCACCGGCGGCGGTGGCGGCACCTCCTCGGCCCGGGCAACTCTAGCGGCCACGCCAACCCCGGTAGCCCCTCCGTGGAGGGTTAATTGGGCCTAAACGACAAAAGGTAAGCCCCCACGCCGCATTTTCCCATTTTATTTTCATTTTCTTTCATTTCCATAGCTCTCGGGAGAGGGAAAACCAGTGACTCGGAAAAATGACGCCCACAGGGGTGTCGTCAATTTAAGTAACGTCCCGGAACGGGTCGTCAATTCCAATTATATATTTTTTTGAAAATAATTAATCGCATGAAAACCACGCCCTGCAGCATGTCGTTATTTTAAATTCTATCATGTTTTACCATCATGCTGATATTTCCCTGTGATTTTATTAAATTTAAAATGCATGTGTCTTTGTTTATTTCAATTTCGCACATTAACTACCTTAGGAAAACCACACCCCCCATCGGGGCGTTAATTCAATAAACAACGACCACCGGAGTGGTCGTCAATTAAAAATTTCCAGAATTTCTTTTCGGGCCAAAATTATTCATTTTGAACAACGTCCCCTACAGGGGCGTTAATTAAACAACTGACGACCTAGGGATGGGCATCAATTCAAAAATCTCTGAGGATTTAGGAAATTAGTTTCAAAACAACGCCTCCCATAGGGGCGTCCTTTAAATAAACAACGACCCAGGCTGGGTCGTCAATTCAATGAACGCACAGTAACACCATGACCCATTGAGAAATAACGCCACCCTCAGGGGCGTCAATCATGAAAACCACGACCCAAGGTAGGTCGTTAATTAACCAAATAGCAAATATCTCAACAAATGAACTTAAATGAATTTCCACATGAAAACTTAAGCAAAAAAAAATTCTTTTATATGCATGCAGGGGCTAATGAGGACGCGGATTTCTTGGGTCCAGGTCCGAACAGCTTATTACGGCCTCCCCGAGTTCCAGAGAGCTAGGATAGATGCCATGGGGTTTGGGGCTTTCCTTAGCATTGAGCCAGTCAGACCCGACCTACCCTTGATCCAGGTTTTCAGAGAGAGGTGGGATAGGTCGAGCCGGGCATTTCTGATGCCGTGGGGACACATGGTCCCCAGCCTGGAGGATGTCACTAGGATCACTGGGCTGAGGGTAGATGGGGAGGTTGTGAGCAGGATCACCCTACCCGATTATAGCGAGCTTACCCAGAGACTGCTAGGGCTAGAGACCGTCTACGAGACACCTAGTGAGTGTAGGACCATCTTCCGCACCGACCTTACCATAGCCATGGGATTGGGGGACTCTAGGCAGAGATCCAAGGAGTCCTTAGAGCAGTTTTCACAGAGGTTGATAGACGGGGCTAGGGCTGCCTACTGCCAGCACCCAGCCGACAGGGAGAGAGCAGACAGAGATCTGAGGAGGTTTTTGTTCTTGATGCTCGGGAGGCTGCTGCTCGACACGAAGGGTGATGTCATCAACTGCCGCTTCCTAGGGATACTCGAGGATTTGGAGGGCGTTGGCAGGTACGCCTGGGGAGCAGCGCTGTTGGCGCACTTGATAGCCGACCTGTCCACGGGGACAGGTCGAGAGACGACAGTCAGTGACTTTTCACCTTTTCTTCAGGTGTGCATTTTCTTTCTTTGTTGTTTTCTTGTTAGAATGCATATGCATATGAATTCTTTGCTAATGTGATGCATGAATGCAGATATGGAGCCACTTGTACATGCCGATGGGGCATGTCGACCAGCGACCTGGAGATGAGGGATCTTTCCCCTTAGCACGGCGCTGGCTACCGGTGGTGATCGGAGCCCCACTCGCCTACGAGTTGCGAGTGTTACGACGGGAGTTTCGAGACATCCCCGCCTCACTGGTATGTATGTTTGATGAAATTTTTTATGTTTTATTATAGAATGTGATATGATGGATGATTGATATGTGTGCTTGTGAATGCAGGTGAGGTGGAGGCCCTATGAGGGTATGACCGATGAGGGCCAGCCCTGGGTCATAGCGGGCCGACCTCGTTTCGGGCATGAGCTTTGGGTTCATTGCCTGAATGAGATTGAGCCGCTACGGCTTAGGCTGGTGATGAGGACCCTTGACCTACACCAGGAGTGGATCGAGGTAGGAGAGCCACGGGGGATAGGCAAGAAGACGCGCGGTCGCACGAAGGTGATCGACTGGAGAGTGCGATTCTCGGACCAGCATGCTGACTGGCGGCGTGGCGGGACCCGAGTCACCTCACAGGCGACGGATAGCTCCGAGTACCTCCGACGCTACTGGGAGGTTTATGCCGGCCGACCCCAGAGAACATCTTAGGGGTATGTATGAATGCACTTATTTCTTAAATTAAATGCAAATGCTTATGTATATCTATTATGCGACTGATATGTGGTGAATGCAGGACGCATGGGATATAGTGGCGATAGACATGGAGACGCACCTCCATAGCTTGGAGGCCCAGTTGGCTGCCACACGGGCAGACCTTGAGACCCTGGTGAGTGTTTAAATTATCTATATGCAAATGAATTTTTGATTTATTGATGATTAGCCACTAACGGATTTAATGAATGCAGCGTGCCCAGCAGGGAGCGGCAGGGAGAGAGACAGGAGAGGCTTCTAGCTCGAGAGGGCCTAGTGCAGAGACGTCTGCACTAGCAGAGCAGTTGGCCGTAGCAGTGACGCGGGCCGAGGCGGCTGAGCGTGACCTCGCCACACGGGTACGCCTTAAACCTCAAACTCAACCGTGCGTTAAATTATTTATGTGATATGCTCATGAAAATTGTTGTTTACAGACTGAGGAGCTCCGGGCCACTCTTACTTGCGTCGCGGAGGGACAGCAGGCGATGGCCTCTCGGGTGAGTTATTTGTTTTCAGTTGTATATTGCCTATTTCCATGAATTATTGAATTGTGGAACTGATGATTTGTTTACCTGTTTGCAAACCTCGGAGCTACATGCATCGCTTACCCAGACTGCCCTGGCCGGGACAGAGTTGGTGATCTGCGAGCAACAGGTCGTGGAGCTGGAGCGGGCCTTGAGGCGGCGAGAGGAGTTGCCTCAGGACGTGGCGGATCTGCGAGTCACCCTCGAGATGTAGCGGAGAGAGCATGCTCGGGAGCGCGAGAAGCACCAGGCGGAGCGTGCCCGGGACCATGAGCAGCACCAGGCGGAGCGTGCCCGGGATCGTGAGCAGCACCAGGCAGAGCGTGCCCGGGACCGTGAGGAGCGGTCAGCTTGCGATCGGGAGCTTACAGCCTTGAGGGCCCAGCTAGCCGTTACACAGGAGCGGCTACGAGCGACCGAGGAGCGGCTTCAGCGAGGCCGGGAGCGGGCGCGAGCTGCAGGGTACACCTTCACCAGTTCTACTTTTGTGGCGGGTTCCTCTCTCTGGCAGAGGAGCGAGGCAGAGGAGCCGGCTCGAGCTCCAGCTACTTCCCGGGGGTCCATGCCCCCTCCACCAGCGCCTCGTCGGGAGGACGAGAGTGAGGCAGAGAGTAGGAGAGAGGAGGGTGGAGGCGAGAGCTGAGAGACTTACTTGTACTCCTCCACCCTCACACCTGTACTCAGATAGTTATGTATATATATATGAGATTGAAATTTTTGTTACCTGAGCACTTGTGTAGTTGTGTACTTGTATCTTCTTTTCCTTCTCGCCTTTTACTCTTGCCCTGCGCTTGTAGTTCACACTTGAACAAACAGGTTAATCCATCTATTTGACTTAGCCCCTTGCTCAATAAGCAAGAGATGTCCTTACTTTGACCTTGATAACGGGTCAAGGGGCCAAGCCTTTAATCAATGAAGGCAAAGAGTAGATATAAAATGCACCATGCAAGCAAGCAAATGCTAAAAGTAAAAGATGCCCATACAAGAATGCAACCAAGCAGAGGGCTTGAAATTCCACGGTCATTTTTTGTTATTATTTGTATATATACTTTTTTGTTGAATTTTTGTTTTGAAAGTTACACTTAATTTTGAAAAGGACGCCTATTTGAAAATTTTTGTTTTGGAGGCGAGTATAGTATAGGGCTTTGAAACCTTAACCATCATAATCTAAAATTCATTAGACTTTCTCAAGAGACTTAACAAAAGAGTCAACGTGACTTATATTTAGGCTTTTACTCATTCTCTCGCAGCCCATCCTTCTTAGTCGGTCTTCACCATTCTTCGAGTTCACAACCCACCATGGAGGGAGAAGGGAAGAATGATTAAGGAAGCTCACGAAAGGTTTTCAAGAACGGGGCACGCTCCTCCCCTGCCCTAATGCCTGTTAGGATTCGGTCTTCGGCTTAGGAAATTTTGTTGCTCTTTTTACCCTTATTCATGCATGCTTACGACCAGGCTTTTCCCTGCGGGGACTTTGCCCTCTTGTCATGCTTTCTTTTATCATAACTTCCTTTTCTTTTCTTTTTTTCCAAAACAGATAAAGACCTAATTATACTTGGGATTTAAGCATTTTGTTCCCTTTTGGGGCCTGACTTTCACCTACTGAGGCGGCGGGCAGGCTTGGTTAGTAACCCCTAACTTGTATTCCCTCTCGTGAGCCGAAGGGAAGAGAATAGGTAAGGCTTTTACACTCTTAGTTTAGGTCGGACTTTCCTCGAATTCCGGGCTGCTCGAGCTTAAGAATAAAGCGTGTAGTGTGTGCGTGAATTGACCCAAGAGTTAAACCGTCGAGACTGAAGAATGAATTAAGGATTTTGATTTTTTCGGCATCGTGGCCCACGTACCATACCAGCCTCAAAGATTTTTCTGCTTTTTCTTTATTTTTCTTTCTTTCGAATTTTTTGTTTGTTTTATTTTCCTCTTTTTTTATCTTTTATCTTTTGCCCTTTTTTTAGGGGTAGTATTTCTTTAGATAGAGACCATTCCAAGGATGAGTTAGCTCTTCGCCTTCAGCATTAATCAATTTGTAAGCGTTGCCAGGATAAACATTTTTTATGATAAAGGGTCCTTCCCAATTAGGTTGGAGTTTTGAACGTGGTCCACCAGGTTTTACAAAGATTCTCTTAATTACCATCTCACCGATTTTGAACTTTCTCTCAATCACTTTCTTTTGGTAAAAACATGAAAGCCTGTTTTGATAAATACGCGCATGCTCGGCAGCGACCAAACGCTTCTCATCCAGGAGTTCCAACTGGGCAAGGAGGGATTCACGACGCTCGTCAATGGGGAGCTCCTTGTCCAATTGCACTCGTAGAGAAGGAATAAGAATCTCATAAGGAACTACCGCCTCTATTCCATAAGTTAGGGCGAAAGGGGTTTGCCCTGTAGGGGTACGAATGGAAGTACGATAGGCCCAAATAGCTTCAACCAACTTTTCTAGCCAATCCGAAAATTTGTTAGCCTCACACGTTTTCTTAACAATTTTAATCAAAGTTTTGTTAGTTGCCCCTGCTTGACCATTGCCCTGCGGATAATAAGGAGATAAATGATGCAATACAATGTTATACCTGTTGCAGAGGTCCTGAAGCTCCTGAGAGATGAATTGCGGTCCATTGTCAGTGACGATGGTACTCGGGATGCCGAACCTTGCGATGATGTTCTTCATTATGAATTTACAAACTGTTGACGCTTTTATCTCCATGTATGCTTCCGCTTCCGCCCACTTGGTGAAGTACTCCGTCGCCGTGAGTATGAATGACTTTGGTTTTGTGAGGAGGGTCGGATCACCAAGAGGCCCAATGATATCGAAAGCCCACATGGAGAAAGGCCATGGGGAAGATACAGGATGGAGTGAAGAAGCAGGAGAATGAATTTTTTCGGCGTGTAGTTGGCACTTAACACACCTTCGAACATAGATAGAACAATCCTCTTCTAGAGTGGGCCAATAGAAACCTAGCCTTAGGATCTTCTTAGCTATCATCTGGCTGTTCACATGACCACCACACACTCCCGAATGGGCCTCTTCCACAACCTTCCAAGATTCATCATCATCTAGGCATCTTAATAGAACTCCAGTGAGACCTCTTCTATAGAGCACACCTCCAATCAGGGTGTATCGCTGAGCAACCCTTCTAATGGCTTTCTTTTCTTCAGCCGTGGCTTCTTCAGGATATGATTGATCCTGGCAATACTTAGCAATTTCATAATACCACGGCTTTTCTTCATCGTCCAATTCTTCCTCTAAGTCCAATAGCATGACCTCCTTATTCTCAATGATCCTGCCTTGCTCAACCTTCCTAAGCACCTCCTCTTTAATCCTAAGGAAAGTGGGATCTTGAATAGCGGGAGTGAGTCACTTGTGAACAATGATAGAGTGGGAATCCCTTTCGGGAGGGAAAGCCAAGGAAGAAGCAAGAGAAGCGAGAGCATCAGCCAAGATATTATGATCACGAGGAACATGGACAAAGATTAATCTAGTGAAAAGCTTGGTATAATCAAAGGTCAATTCCTGATAGGGTTTGAGTTTAGGATTGAGCGTGCGACACTTGGAGAGCACTTGGCGAAGAATAAGCTGACTATCACCTACAATTCAATTGGGTAACACCAAATTGATGAGCGACCTCCAGTCCGGCCAGAAGAGCCTCATATTCAGCTATGTTATTTGTAACTGGAAATGCAAGCTGAGAGGCAAGTGGAATAGTGATACCCTCCGGTGATAGAAGAACAACACCAACCCCTTTCCCTTTTGAATTCAAAGCACCATCAAAATGTAACATCCACATTGAGTCGGACTGATTGACGGACATTAGTTCCTCATCTGGAAACTCTGAGCGAATAGGGTCAAATCTAGGGAGAGGATGATGAGCAAGATGTTCTGCTATGGCATAGCCTTTAATCACTTTTTGCTGAATGTAGATGATGTCGAACTGAGAAAGGAAACTTTGCCATCGTGCCAATCGATCGGTGAGAACAGATTTTTCAAGAAGGAATTTGATTGGATTCATACGAGCAATGAGATGAACCTCGTGAGCTAGAAAATAATGCTTAAGTTTTTGAACTACCCAGACTAAAGCTGCACAAGTCTTCTCTATGGCTGAGTACCTCTGCTCACAGGGGTTAAGAAGTTTCGACAAGTAGTAGGCTGCCCTCTCTTTTCCTTCTTCATCAACTTGGGCTAGGACAGCGCCTACAGAGTCATCCAGGACAGAAATATAAAGAACAAGCGGTTTGCCTGGAACCGGCGGCCTCAGGACAGGGGGATTTGATAGATAACCCTTCAATCCGTCAAAAGTTGCCTGACACTTGTCATCCCAAAGAAACTTGACTCCCGGCTTGGTAAGCTCGTAGAACGGCTTGCATCTTTGTGAGTGCTGGGAAACAAATCAGCGAATAAACTGTAACCTCCCGATCAAACCTTGAACTTCTTTCAAATTCCTGGAAGGATGCATTTCTCTTATGGCCTTCGCCTTGTTGGGATCAATCTCAATACCCCTCTTACTTACAATGAATCCAAGCAACTTCCCTGATGAAACACCAAATACGCACTTCTTAGGGTTCATTTTTAATTGATACTCCCGTGCCCTTTGCAAGACTTTGGTTAGAACCCTGGGATACTCAATCCTTGTTCTTGATTTCACTACCAAATCGTCAACATACACCTCAATATAAATGTGGATCATATCATGAAAAATAGCCATCATAGCCCTCTGATAGGTGGCTCCAGCGTTCTTAAGTCCAAAAGGCATGACCACATAGCAATAAGTTCCCCATGGTGTAGTGAACGATGTTTTCTCTTGATCTTCTTCAGCCAAGCGAATCTGATTATAACCTGAAAAGTCATCCATAAAGGAGAGAGTCTCATATCCTGCCGTGTTGTCAATCAAAACATCAATATGAGGGAGGGGGAAGTCGTCTTTAGGACACGCGCGGTTGAGGTCCCGGAAGTCTATACAAATTCAAACCTTTCCATCTTTCTTCATGACTGGGACAATGTTAGCCACCCAATTGGGATAGAGGACAACTCTAACAAATCTAGCCTTATGCAGCTTATCGACCTCTTCTTTCATTTTTAAAGCCATATTAGGGTGGAAACGGCGCAACCGCTGCTTGATTGGAATGGACCCTGGCTTAAGTGTAAGTCGATGTTCAACGAGCGTAGGGTTTAGTCGAGGCATATCTTCATAACTCCACGCAAACGTGTCCTTGTATTCTTGAAGTACCAAAATAAGCGCCTCCTCTTCGGAGGGCGGTAAGTTCTTACTAATGAGGACAAACCTAAGGTCTTCTTCAGTACCCAGATTTATTTCTTTGGTAGGCTCTTCTACTGAGGCTGATGGTTCATCAAATCTCCTCATGCCACTGGCAAAAGCATCAGCCTCGTCCTCATATTCTTCATATCCTTCATCCCCCTCTTCAATAGGGTCTTCATCATTCATAATCTCATAAACCCCAAAACCCTCATTAAAAGCATAGGTATCCTCATATTCTATCTCTGGCAAGATAATCGGATTCTCCACAAATTCGGGAAGCGTTAAACATGCCCGGCATCTTCTAGCTAACTCCAACAAGAACCTACGGGGAATCTGCTTACCCTTGGATCTCTTATGTGAAGCTACCCCATGATTTTGAACACTAGAAGAGAAAGAACAACTAGACTGATCACTAGAATTCAATAAAGATGAAGGAGGAGAGGAAAAAGCGGGTACAGGAGGTGATACAGACGAAGTCCCCTCACCGGAGGGATAGGGGAGGTCACTTAATGAATCTGGGAAGAGCGGCCCCGGGATCGGGACACACTCAGGAAGCAGATAGGAGGTCTCCTCAATGGAGATGGATTGGGAAGTTTGAATTTTGGCGTTTTTTTTTTCGTTTTCAAGGAGAAAGCAATGAGAGGGTAAAATAGGGGGGAGTGTTGAAATTGACAGATCGTCAAAGGATTGGGTGAATGATGACCCACGCGGGGGTGTAATGGAGAGTTTTGAAAATTGCTCGAGGAGCAAGGGAGGGATCGGAAGAGAAACTTGAAGTGAATTCGGAGAAAACTTTATTAAGACCGCGTGCAGTCTGGGAATATTTGAGAAAAACACTTGATCAATTAAACAGACAACAGCCGTTGGATGAACATATTTGGTAAAGAAAATGCCGGCCCACAGCTTGTCTATATTGAAACCCTCCTCAAATGGCACATCAGGTTCCCCAGTATCTGTATAGTTACTCAGAAGCTGCCTCTTGTCTGTAATCACTGTCGGCTTCTCAATTAGCTCCTGAATCAACGGTGGCCATTCTGGATCAGTTGGCATGAAGAGACGACTTAGGGCAATGGAGATATCATTCATGTCGAACCATCTGTACCAATCACATTCAGGATCATCCATCTTTCTCCGCTTGTCTGGCCTTAATGACTCCAATGCTTTATATGTGGCTAACGGTGCTATATGGCGAGCAAACTGATGTGCATGCACATCTTGGCAATCCAGCATAGAAGTAATTACCGTTGTCTGCTCATCATCATTTTGAATACCCCCTGTTACAAAATGTGTTTGTAGAGTCCATGTGAGAGGTTGCCGGTCCGTTTTGAGAGTGGAAGTCATGACGGCCCACGGCTCTTTTTCATCCTTGTTCGGTGCTTTGTACCCTAGGCCACCTCGGTGAGTCATTTTTTGAGGCTTGACAGGCTTGACTCTCCCTTGGTGATTGACACCCAGGCCTTTGCCAGTTCTATAGCCCATTTTCATCAGAATGTTCCATCCTGGTGTATTCATCAAACCTTTCTTCTTCTTGCTTGTGGATGGTTGTGGTAGCATTTGAGTGGTAGGAGAGGTTGAAGGGGATAATCTTACCAAATCTTGCCGCAGATCGGCAACATCCAAAACTGAAAGCAAAGGCCTATTGGAAGGCCACATAGAAGGCACTGAGGTTGCGGAATGTATGTCTTCGGTCGGCAGGATGGGCATACTAGTGACTTTAATGATGCGCCCTTTGTGTGGAAACTTTATACATTGATGATTTGTCGAAGGCACAGCATCAAGTTCTTGAATGTACGGGCGACCCAAAATTCCATTAAAGGTCGGGTCCATGTCCGGAATATGGAAATCTACTGTGACCGAGACTGGCCCCAAACCAACTTTTAGAGTAATCATTCCTAATGGTGTCTTTCTAGTGTTGTCATAAGCAGTGACGGTAATTGTGGATGGCCTGATCTGACTTTCCGGGATGCCACACATTTTCAAAGTGCTTGGCGGCAGAACATTAATGGATGCCCCAGTATCAACCAAACATTGTTTCACGGCTATCTTATTGATATCAATGGTGATGCACAGTGCATACTTCCTGGCTGGCTGCGGAGCCAATTCATGTTCATAAAAAGTGATGGCCGGTTGATTGCTAGCTGGATTTAAGACAGTGGAGACTTGTTCGGCTGGAATATCTTCACTCACCATTACTCTTTGCAGATATTGTTTCAAAGCTTGTTGATGTGTGGTAGATCTCTTGATCAATTCCAAGATAGAAATACGGGCCGGTGTTCTATCCAAATGCTTTAATAAATCATATTCCGTGCCCGGTGTAGACTCTTGTTCTTGTTCTCCTTGCTATTGTGTTGGCTCCTGCTCCCGTTGGGGAAACACTCGATGAAACATCCGTCCGCTACGGAGCACCATTGTTCTTGGAGCCTCTGTCGGGCTTGGAGTGGGTAAAGGGGTGGAGGAAGTAGAGGGAGTAGTGTTGGGTGTAGGTGCAGGAATGGTTAGAGGAAGGGTTCTTATAGGAGGCCTCGCCGGCTGGGGGTTATCAAAATGTGGTGACGGGGATTGGGCAACAAGGAGGGGCCTTGGAATCATAGCAGTGGTAGCTGGAGGTGGAACGGGAGGAGCGACGGTTGCCGGCGAGTGGCGGATAAGGGGAGGTCTATTTGGTGGAGGGTTTTGGGGTGATGGAGAATTTGTGGGTTGGCGTAAAAGAAGAGGTCGTGAAGGGGTAAGGTTTGCATTGAGTGGCCCTGAAGAACGTATGAGGGGACGTTGTGGTTGGGAAGGAAGGACAGGCTGGTGCCTTCTTAACAATGATGGTGGTTGTGGTGGATTGGAATTTTGGTTAATAGCCCCGATAGAGACGTTTTCATTCTGCCAAATTTGCCCCCTCTCCACTTCATGGATCGAGGTGACAATGTTCACTTGTTGATTTGGAACCGGGTGCTCCGGTAGCGGATTATTAACAATCCCCATATTGGGTTGGGGTGCAGGAGCCTTTTGTTGTTGGAAGGCTTGTTGTTGTTGACCGTGCTGCTGATGTTGTTGAGCCGATGGCTGCCTAGGAGGCCTTCGGGTCTTCAGAGTAGCAATAACTTTCCTCATCTCATCCCAGTCAATATCACCTTGGTCATTCATGTCATGTATGTAATCCTTGAAATGAAAGCAATGATCAATATTGTGCCCCGGCTGTCGGTGGAAGATGCAATATCGGGAGGTGTCTACATGTTGCGGCCATGTTGCTCTTTCCTTTGGCAATGTGAGCAGGTTGGCAGCCATGAGGGCATTAAAGATTTCTAATAAGCTTTCAGGTAGAGGGGAGTATTGTGCCCTTCGAGGACCCAATGGCCTTCTGGATTGTTGAAATTGTTGCGGTGCATAATTGGCCGGTGGGGGCATTTGGTGATATTGTGGGGTTTGATTTTGTGGAGCAAAGTGCGGTTGTTGTTGAGGAGGTGGATGAGGCCATAAGGTCTGAGTAGGGTTGTTATTTGGCTGGTGGACTTGACTCTGGAAGGTGGGTTGTTGTGGTGACGGTCCTTGGTTCGGAGGGTGGTGGAAGGGTGTGGAATTGCCGAACGTGCCCACCTGCTCGTTAGTAACAGTACCTTCGGTGGTCGCACCAGTATTGCCAATGTTGACATTCCTCTTTACCACCTTCGGCCTTGGCTCGAACATGCCCATAATTGGCGAATCTTTCATTTGAGTCTGTATATATCTCGCTCTTTCATAGAGTTCATCCATAGTGCTTAATTTGTTCATGGCCAAAATATGACGGAATTGCGGAGTGGAGTTTGATATTATCATCTTGACTTGTTCCGTCTCCGACAATGTGTCTTTTAGCTTCTGGTCCATGGCCCTCCACCTATCAGCAAATGAGACGAAGTCTTCCTCGGGCTTCATCTTCTCAGTAACCAAATCAGTAACAGACAAGGAGGGACCCACACGGTCCTTATACTTCTGTATGAACTTCCGTTGAACTATATCAAAATCGTCGGCATCAGCCGGCTCCAGAGAATAAAACCATTCTAGAGCTGGGCCATCCAAAGACCGTCTAAAGAGATAAGCCAACAAATTCTTATTATCCTACCAAAATGATGCTTCATACATAAAGTCCTTCAAGTGGATGTTTGGGTTTCCCGTGCCATTATACTGCCGGAAATTCGGCATTTCAGACAGTGGTAGATGAAAAATCGGCATAGGGGGAAGCATGATCTCGGGAGCAATCTTGGATGCAGTGACCCTCTTAAGCTGTTCCTTCATACTAGCCATCTTTTGGAGGAGCAGAGCATGGCTATCAGACTCAGCTGGGGCCTGAAAAGAGTGTTGGTTTGTCATAGGCCTTCTTAAAATTTGGGAAACAAGGGGTTGTTGAGGCCTAGCAACGGAGTGACTTGCCGGTTGGGCCGGCATAGTCATAACAGGGGTTGATGGGCATGAGGGCACCCTAAGGACGACCGCCGGGTCGTTGGGGGAATTAACAGAGTGGCCACCCATGGCCTGGGGAGGGTTAGAAGATGACGGGATGAACTTTCCCTTTAGGAGGGCGGCTTGAGCTGCCTGACGCTGGGAGTCATCAAGCTGAGCAATAGTTTTGAGAAACTCATTAAAATTAAAAGAAGGGGAAGTGTCCCCGGGAGTATTCTGAGTAGTAGGTTGGGCCTGGGAAGAAGGCTCAACCTCCAAAGCAGTAGTGGTGGCATCCACCATGTGGACCTGGTTAGAAGAAGAATGATAGTTTCCCTCATAATAAACAGAATCCTGAGAAGGAACTCATAGAACGGGTCAGAGTGACCCTCCTCGTAACCGTCATAAGTGTACCCGTAGTTGGCCATATTGATAATTTTACCAGAACGCAATTTCATTCTTGAGGAGATAAATTTTTAGCAATGAGATATAATCAATGAATATCACCTTCTCAAGCAAAAGAAACACCCAAGTTATAGTGAGCGCAAACTTTTAAGATCTCTTTTGAAAATTTTGGTGAGTTCAATATTGGGTTCTCTCTTTTGAAGGTGGATCCTGGTTGAAAATTCGGGTATAATCTCTAGGTTTCTAGATTTTTCTCTCTCCTTTCGAACATGTGGGTCAACTATACTCCGGGTACTTCAATGGTACAACCAGCCTGGCGTCCGTGAGGGAATCCACGGGTGCGAGGACTTACGGAGGCTTGGTTTAGGAATTCCCGGTCCAAAGAGACGGAATACTCAATGGAGGGTCCTTCCTTTACCAAGAGGGGTGTAACTCCTAAAAAGTGTGGGGAGAGGAGGTCTCCCAAACTGTATGCAGAGATGAATGCAAACAGGTAGTATCAAACAACAGATATATAATCAGTCAAGTAATCATACAGAATGAGCAGTTCTGTGGGCACAGAACAAAAAGACGACCCAGGGCAGGTCGCTAAATGAATAAACAGCGCCTGGATTGCAGGCGCTAATTGCTGCGAATAGTGGAAATGACACCTCTGGGCAGGGGCGTGAAGCAGTGTAAACAATATTCAGGAAATAACCAAATCACCAACAATGAAGCAAATGACGCCTTGATCTAAGGCATCCAATGAGCAAATGACGCCCGGGAATTGGGGCGTCAAAATAAATACACAGTGATCGAGCAACGACAGAGTGAACAATAACAATGCAAATAACGCCTTGCTGTAAGGCGTTTTATGCAGAAATGACGCCTTTGTCAGAGGCGTGAATTACCAACTGACGGAAGTAGGGAGGGCGTTATTTCAGCTCAATGCACTAACAATCAGAATAAACATATGGGGACTCCAAAATTGGCTAACCCGTGGGAGGTGTGCATGTGGTGGACAATGGGGAGTGTGCTACGTGGAGCACAAGGGAGGGACACGCGGGGGTGTCAAAGGAGGGGCACCAAGGGCGCCAATGGGAGGGTGCTACGTGGAGCACAATGGAGGGGTACGCGAGGGTACCAAAGGAGGGACACGCGAGGGTGTCAATGGGAGAGTGCTACGTGGAGCACAATGGAGGAACACGCGAGGGTGTCAATGGGAGGGGCACGCGAGGGTGCCGAAGGGAGTGTGCTACGTGGAGCACATGGGATCGGTAATCAAACTAAAAACACAAGAAGTCCCACCGTGATCGCCAATTTGTAGATTATGAAAAATCCACTTAATGAAAAAAGAAGAAAAAAAAAGGAAAATATAAAGGGGTGAATGGGAGCATGCATAGGATGCTAAGGGGAATGTGATCGCCAGAGGAGTTACCTCAAAGAAGAAGAGAATGATCGCATGTACCTTGTGTTGAGCGGGTGAGATTGTGGATCCTTTCTTCCTCCTTCTACTGGCCGGCCGATGAAGGGGGTTCTTAGCTTTGATTACCTTGTAGAACACACACAAAGAAAATAATAACAAGAATGGATTAGCCAAAAAGGGTGTAGTATCAATGTTCTAAGGGCATGAAATCAATCAATTTGAGCATGAACACACCTTGTGTGTTTTGAGTTTTAAACCCCTTTAGAGGAGTATCAAAGGTTATGGAGAATATGAGGGTAATGATATGCAAAATATATGTGATTTGTAATGTGAAAGTGACAGCTCTTCCTAGCAGGATGACTAGAAAGAATGAGATGAAGATGATGATACTAATGTTAATAATAGGAATTGAAAGGCACGAGCCCCTCTCTGTTGTGTGCATAACAGTACTGGGGGGAGGAAACCAAATAGTAGAGCAGCAGAGGACAATGATGGCCTCCAGAGGGGAGAAGAATCAACAACCGGAAGAAGAAAGATCCCGTAGAAATAGAACCTGCAAAACACAAAACTCTCTTCTTCCGTTAAGAAAAGCTCTCAGGAGTTTCTCTCTGCCTATTGTTCTTCTGTGTGTTCTCTTCCTCTCTTCTCGCGCGAGGGGCACTGCAGGGGGTATTTATAGGGCCAAATATCCTTGCAAGACAAGGATTAAAACAAGGTAATGATCCTCTATCAAGAAACACTCTTCCCAGTCGAACATAAGGTTTAAAATGGGGATAGAATCATTACTGGAAAGAAGGAGGCAAAACGGAGACGGAATTAAAAATGACGACCCCTTTGAGGGCGTCAATTAAAAATGACGACACGACCAAAGGCGTTAATTAAAATAACGACGTCCATAACATCGTCAATTCCTGGATTTAATTATAGAAACAATTAACTTTCCATATTTAAAACGATGAACTGACGCCTGCCATACGAAGGTCAAATAATCAACGTCTTTAAGAGAGACGTCAATTCCTTAATTTTCATTTTATTTGAAATTCGGAATTTTCAGTAAATCCAGAAAATGACGCCCGTATTGGTAGTCGTCCATTTTTCAAAGAGGCGCCCCTGGCCAGGCCGTCAATTTAAAAGACGCCCCTACTTAAGGCATTAATTCCAATTACCCAAAAACAACCTAAATAATTCATAAAAATAGAAAAACTTCATATTAAATCAATTTTATTTGAGATGGCCCGTATTGTTCACTCTGGGGCGTCACATGGTGACATGAGATCTACTCAACATAGCATCAATTTTGGCGTGTCTACACTCGTCACATCCTGACGAGAGCAGGACCATCTCGTACAGTGTCAGAACAGCACGCACAAGACAACACACAGAAAACAATGCGACAAAGAATCACAAACCGTAGCCAGCTGAAGACTGTACTGGACCTTCACGACTCTGGAAACTGTATATCTCAGATTCCCATGTACTTCACACGACAATGATCCGATAGCTCAGAAAAGAACTCCGAACATCTCAGAACACTGCTCTGATACCAAGCTGTAGCGACTCGAATTCCGGATACCCGGTGTACCCGGTAGGACTACCGGATACACGTGGTACCACAAGGGACCCGCGAGACCTCCCAAGCGCGGGAAAGCGCCGAAGGGAAAAAGGCGTGTGTGGAATACATTGAAGCCGCAGATATAACAGTAAGTAATTAAATTTCATTAAATTGGAGTGCTAAAGTAGCAGAAATAAAATTACAACAATTTACAATTATACACTAGAGTCCAGTTTAAAGGAAAGACAAAGTACAGTCTGACAGAAAAGGACGTACACAGAAGTCGGGGGAAGCCTGACTCAGGTATAGCTGGCAGCAACTAACTGACGCGCACCTCCAGGAACAGCAAAGGCGAAACCCACCTGAAAAGCAGGGGTGAGTCTCCAAACAGAAACTCAGTAGGGGTCACGTGGATCCTCACTGAAAAACGCACAGTGCAACAGAAGCGACTTAAACAGCAAGTGCAGCAAAGCAGAAAAAGCTACACTACAAAGCTATAAATAGAACAGGGACAGCAGGAGTAGGGAACATGTAACGAGCAAGGGGAGCTCAACAACAAAGAAGAGCGAGGCCGTAAAACACGGAACACGGCCACCGAGGAGAACTCGGCACTCTAAGATACTCCAAAAGGCAACAGATGGTCAACCCCAAACTCACAGAGTAGGGTACACCAGTCCGTCGACCAACACCAAAGAAGAGGGCAAAAACCAACAACGCAGACAAAAAGGTCTAGAAAAGACCTAGACACACGACAACGAAACACGAGCAGAAACGTCGTGCACCTAGCCCCACGCACAACCAGAACGTCACGCACACAACAGGACACCGACCTCGAGTACAGGCACGAGAGGGCCACTCGCAAAGGTCGCAATGCACGAGAAACGTCGAGAGTCACTGGTCAAGTGATAGGAGTACCCTCACACTAGAAGAACAGCCAGATGCGTCCACTGACGTCTTACACTGTGCCTCAAGTGTCACGTCTACCAGACCATATGCAGCACGAAGGAGACTAGACACACTAAGAACCAGGTCCAAGGAACAACAACGTTCCAAGGAAGAACGGCAACTACGGACACAGGACCGCAGTACCAAGCTGCGAGTGACTAGTCAGGGTCACGCCCGTCGACGCAAGTCCTCAGTCCCTGACAACGTGTGCACACACTGACCACTACCTAGGCCAGGCCTCTAGCTAGTATTCCCCTCGGTAGGACACTACCGTTGGCCGGGGCCCACGGAACTAGCTTAAAAACCATGTAACGGGAAACTGCCCATCCACCACTCCCGGTGGGTGACGTACTAAGAAAAGCCTACATCACAGGCTACGACTAGTGGAGGTTTACAAGGCACAGACTCCAAAACACAAGTGCTAAAGTACAGATAGTCTACGGAAGCCCTGTCACACGTACTACGAAGCACCATTGGCAGTACAACCACTGTCGATAGACTCAGGACTAGGCAACTAGACCTACCACGTAACGATCCCAAGTCGAACGACTCAAAGGCAAGATCGTCACAAACAGCGGAACAAGCGGCCAATCGGTCTAATCCTAAGCCACAAGAAACGACACTCCGCAGGAAACAACTCACGGAGACCTGAGGGAACACCGAAGACCCTCAGACACGCTTGAACACGTAACCCAAGGTAAATGATACCTCGAGGCATCCAGAACCAGTGTCTCGGATTGGACAGAACCGCCAAGACACGCATACACTAGGTCACACGTCAACCACTGGGTCAGACCGGGTTGACCAGAACCTAACAACAATGCTCGAAAAGTAGGAAAGAGAATCCTACCTTAAGCAAGAAGACTCCTGGCTACCTTACAACGTAGTCTTAGCCCTCATAGGATGTCAGAAGACATCCACGGGACAACGGGCAGACCACAAGGCCAAGCCAAGACAAGCTGAAACTGAAACAATGGAAAACGGAGCACAAGGGATGTAACGCGCCACCCCTAGACCGCTACAAGAATATGACGGTCTAGACCTGGGCCGTTACACTCCGAGCGACGGTCGGGGGAGCAGCCGTCACTCACACCGCCCTAACCAACTCTAAAACATAGAAAACAGCATGTAACGGCCAGCACGGGGCGCGTTACACACACCTGACGCGCCAGACTAGGGTCGTCAGGGCCAACAACCCTCAAACACAAAACACAGGAAGCATGTAACGCGCTAGACGAGGCGTGCTACAATGAACTAACGCATGGGAGTGAGCGCGTTATAGCCACCTGACGCACAAGACCAGGCGCGTCAGGGCCAACACACCCACAACCAAAGCTAGCTGAGAGGCATGTAACGGCCAACACAGGGCACGTTACAAATGCCTGATGCACTGGGGCCCCACCATTATATCCAATGGCGCAGCAACCCAACTCAGCCAACACAGCATGTAACGGCCTGGGGCAGGCGCGTTACAAACACCTAACGCACGGGGGAACCACCGCCAGAGGCACCGCCTCAAATGGTCAACGTCGGTCAAATGGAATGTAACGGCCAGAATAGGGTGCGTTACATCCATCTAACGCGCTGGGTCAAGTGCGTTAGAGGAACCGACTTAACCCAAGCAATAAATGACAAAAGAGATATAACGCGCCTCACGGGACGCGTCAGAGAAATGTGACGCGCCAGCCCTGGACCGTCACTATCTCAAAACCCCGAAGAACTCAATCAACCCAGACAATGTAACGGTCAGTCGTGGGGCTGTCAGAGCAAATGACGGTCCCTGGAACGACCGCCACATCAGTTACGGCGGGAAAATAGAGGAATGGCCAAATCGGCCCGTTCCACGCCCCATTCACGCCGAAGCGCAGGGGAAACCAACCCAATCGATGAAAAACAACATAAGGAGGCTAAAAAGCCCACATGCAATCATTAAAACTCAAGATCGGGGCGATTCGAACGAATCCACCCTAAGTGGATCAACGAGGTTCCCGGGCTCCTACCTGCCTCTAATGACCACCGATCAACGCCAAACTAGCATGGATGGGATCCTAACATCCCTGCGGTCAGTTTAAAACTAACTACACCGTAAACGATCACCATTTTTCGGCAAACCCTACAATCCATGAAAACCATGGTTTAGGCAAAACAAGCCCCAACTTGACCGTTTCCTTGCCGAACGGCGTGCAATGGCAGGGAAAACGGAGAGGAAGAAGTGAGGAACCGTCACCCTACCTCCACCGAAGAAACCAAGCCTCGAAAGGACTAAACCACGCCGAAATCCACTCGCGAACCGATCCACCGGCTTAGAATCCACCAAACGGGATCACGCCAGAATCGATCCGATCCTTGCCTCATCGCGCACCTAGCCAGCTCCACCACGTCCCCAACATACGCCCCAAGGTACCCCGTCTGCAGCCGGAGCCGAGAGAGCGAAACGGGAGAGAAAACGGGAGAGAAAACGGGAGAGAGAGACGGCGGCGGCGAAATGAGAAGGGAGGAGAGAGGAAAGAAAAGAAAAAGAAATTAGGAAATTTTCCTAATTTTCAAAAATTCCGAAAATGCGCCAAAAATGCACAAATTCAGAAAAATACGCAAAAATAGTCAATACGACCAGCTCGACGAGTACATCGTCGCTGTAGCATCCACGAGTCGAGGAACTGACAAACAAACTCACCGTAGGGTTCCGTAACTAGTACGTGAGAAAAACCCACACGGCTCGTAAAGCTCAACTCGGAAGCCACCAAAGCGAACCGAAACTCACCGAAACCAATCCAAAAGATCCAATGAAGATCCGGCAAGACCTACCAAGGATCCAGGGCATTACAGCTGTGCTCATGCACATGCTTCTTCCCGCTGTGATACGGGCCCTAACTTCCCTTAATTCTCCCTCTTTGCACTGTTCTGTTGCTCATGGGGGTGGGAGTCGCCTCCGGGATGGCAGAGTCTACAGTCTGAGTGTTGCGTTCTAGTTGTTCGAGCATATGCTTCTACAGTTTGCTCATCTCATCTATGCATCAACTATTCCTCCGTGTCGTGGCCAGTTGCCTGTTCTTCAGGGTATGTTAGCCCGATCATGCCGGCATCGATGCCTCAACCTTGTGTCTGGCAGTCTGCCTACACCGAATGCCCCCCACTTCGTTGGTTTTTGGTCTGCTTCCGTTGAGCCGTCCTGAGATTCTGCCGATTTTACCTTAATCATCCGGGAGGGGGACATTCCCCATTGTTTCACGGAGCTGCTGGGTGATCGAGGGCTCTACCTCTCAATGGTAGATGCTCCCTTAAGGCCACAGCGGATAATAATAGGGTTTTCAACCCAAAAGTCTTAGCCTCAGCAATTTTAAGGCCCGATGGTGACCAAGGGAGGTGTGCTCCTAGCAGGCTAGTCCTCGGAGCTTCCCTCCCTAATGGTTGTTCTCTCTAAGGGATGTGTTACAGGCTGTGGGTTGCCCACCCCTCGCAGGCTAGTCCTCGGGGTGCTGCTTCCATTATCATATGCCTCATCCCTCTACCCTCACCCATGGAGCTTTGGTGCCCCTCGTAGGCTAGTCCTCGGGGTATCCTATCCGTTGAGAATTTGCTGGCTGCCACCATGCAGACCGGCGGTTTAGGGGCTTACTCCATAAGTGAGCATGACCCCGTTCCTTTCCTGCAACCTTTCAGGTTCAGGGGAGATGCTGCCCAATTTTTTTGGCAGGATTTGGGCATACATTCGTTTATGTGGAACTGGCCATAATCAAATGATCATTCTGGGTCCAGGAACCCCAATGCTCGAGTTTGAACCTCGCACTGGCTTATGACTCTGCTCCTGAAGAGCCTTGGACTTTATTTCAACAGGCAATAAGCCCAATTGAACCTTTAAACCTTCAAAACATTCCAACAAGTTGAATGGTTTCTAAATTCATCAAAAAATAAGCTAAAATGGCGCGGCCCTAATCCAGCGCACCTTAATACGGCGCGGTACCCCCCCGCGCCGGATTAACACTAGACTCATGACTTCCAATTTTTATTTGGCACTTTCCTGGCGCGCCCTAAACTGGAGGGCCCCGTGCCCTTCGCGCCGTATTAACTAGTTGTCACGGCTGCGCCGGACTAGCCCCTTCACCTACGTTTGGCCACGCCGGATTAGCCCCTTTTGCTTACGTTTGGCCGTGCCGATTTTGAACCTTTATGCTATTTTAATCGCCCACTCGCCCCCGGAGTGATCCTCGGCTCCCGTGGTTGGAGTTAATAAACTCTAATTAGTAATAAACTGAATAAGAGGAGGGCCGTTCGGGTCCGAATCGTTTCGTTATCATGCTTTAACTACCATGTCCGTCAGCACTTTGCTTTCGCTATCATGCTTGTGTTACCTTTTCCCCCCCTTTTGGCGGAGATTAATAGATGTGATTGAGCTCTGTTCATTTTCATAACTTTATTGCCATGCTTAGCATAGTCACGAACATCATGCATGCATGCCTGCATAGACCCTCGGGTGTATCAAATGGCGTTAACAGAAGGCCGGGTTACGCCCGATCGGAAGTCTCCCCTATGCGCGATGGTGGTCTTCGGAACTACGTCCTCCGCCTTGTACCGAGGGTCGTCAATTTAATGAACCGTGCCTCTCTCGCATGATAGATAAACGCATCTCATATGATCTCATCATGTTCATGACATCACATCTTTTATTCCGGCCTCGACGGCCCACTATCTCGGTAATTAATCAAAGGTTTTCCCTCCTCGCAAGGGACGTAATTAACGCCATAGCCTTTATGGTATGGCGGACTGCTGGTCCCGACCGAACCTCACTCTCACCCGACACGGGTCAGAATGAGCGCACAATAAACTTGTCACGTACGTGACTGGCACGCCTGCGCAGTCAATCAGTCAGTTAATTACCAGTTAGTTAATTGATTGATCGACACGTGAAAGAAATCCCATCCCAAACAGTCAAGGACCTACATAATAAAAATACCCCCTGGGTAGAACAAAACGATCGCAAACAGGTCACCTGAATTTGTATTGAGAATAAACAATTGACACTCAAAGAAATTTGTTTTTCTAAGGGTTACAGCAATTTCATTCACAAATTTCTGAAACATGAACTCATTGAACAGATAAGTATCATTTATACCGTTGACATTAGGTGTATACCTTGATCAGAGGCTGATACCCCCAGTTACTAAGCATAAACTACTATATCTATTTCTAATCAAAGCTACAGGAATAATTTGCACCTTTGACGTTAAGGGTATACCTTGATCAGAGGCCAATACCCCTAGTTACTTAGTGAAATCTCCCTGGTAGATTCGACTAATGGAACAGAGATAATTTGAGTCACTTCATGACTTAAGGTATTCTCCATTTCTTTGATGGAGACCTCAGTTTCTCAGTGAAACTCAGTCATTGCTCTGTCACTTTGTGCACTTCCTTTTTCTTTGAAGATCTTAATTTTAGCTGCCCTTATGATTTTGGGAGTGACTTGTTTAAGAACAATACAGAATTTTTGGTTTTCAAACCTTAACCAACACTAAATCTGTCATGTTCAGGTATTGTGAAGACTTGTTCTATCATAATCATGAGACAGAGGTTAAGAGCTATAAATGCTTTCTATCACCTTATTTTCAGAAGACAGTCTTTTGAACATTACAGTCTATTAAGGTTAAACCTTAGTTTCAATCAATGATCACATTAGATTCTTATAACAGAAGGGTTGTGATAATTTCAGCTCACAATAATGAACCAATCACTAGACAGTTATCCAATCAGTGAAGGAGTTGAATTTATTTTAGATGATGCAACCCTCTCCTTGACAACAGTATGCATTTCACAAAAATATGCAATGATTCGACCTATCATGTAGTTAAGGCATTGAATGCATAGACTATGAGTAGAGCATGTTTCGACATGAGGTCTATACAATGCAATTGATTGACTACATGTGTAACCATCCGTCGATTATATGTCCAACTATGCATTGACTCCAACTCATGATACTAACTGATGATGTGCATCAACTTAAGTACTCAGTCCACAAGATATTATTCTATCATCAAACAACTTTATCCACAAGTTTAAGAGCATGCACCCAATTATTGCAAGCATTCTAAAAGATATCTCAAGAGAAAAAGATTAGTCATTTTCCTGCTGAAATTTACAAAGCCCCAGTTCTCTTCTTAGATATTTAAATCTTTCATTTCCAAGAGGTTTTGTAAAAATATCAGCAACTTATTTTTCAGTTTCAACAAAGACTAATTCAATTTCACTCTTGCCCACAGCATCTCTAAGAAAATGATGCTTAATATCAATGTGCTTAGTCCTAGAGTGGTGAACAGGATTCTTGGTAAGACAGATGGCACTAGTGTTATCACATAGAATAGGAATGCATCCCAGACTTATCTGATAATCTGAAAGCTGATGTTTAATCCATAGTACCTGGGCAGCACAATTCCCTGCAGCAACATATTCTGCCTCTGCAGTGGAGAGTGCTACAGTGTGTTACTTTTTAGAGGCCCAAGATACTAGGCAACCACCTAGGAATTGACAATATCCACTAGTGCTCTTCCTATCTATCCGACACCCAGCATAGTCTGCATCAGTGTAAGATATAAGCTCGAACTCACACCTAGCAGGGTACCAAAGATCAAGTTCTTGGGTGCCTGACAGATACCTAAAAATCCTTTTCACTGCACTAAAATGAGACTCCTTAGGACTAGCCTGAAATCTAGCCCATAAACATACTGCAAATTATATATAAGGCCTAGATGCAGTGAGATACAAAAGGGATCCGATCATACCTCTATACAGCTTTTGATCCACTGGGTTACCTTTTGTATCTTGATCAAGACTTGTGGAGGTACCCATTGGAGCTGCAATGTCCTTGAGGTCTTCGACCTTGTATTTCTTCAAGAGGTGCCTAATGTATTTGGACTGGGTGATAAAAGTTCCATCTTTTGTTTGAGTCACCTGCAATCCACGGAAGAGTTTCAGCTCACCCATTGAGCTCATTTCAAACTCTTGTGTCATTAAGTCAGAAAATTCCTTACACATCTTTGGGTTAGTTGAACAAAAAATAATGTCATCCACATAAATCGGAACAATAAGTATGTCAGGGTGACTTACCTTTGTAAACAACGTTTGGTCAATCTCACCTCTTGAGAACTTCTTGTCGATAAGGAATTTGTTGAGCCTGTCATACCAAGCTCTAGGAGCTTGCTTCAAACCATAGAGAGCTCTATTCACCTTATATACATAAGAAGGGAAGTCTGAGCATTCAAAGCTAGGAGGTTGATGAACAAAGACATCCTCCTTGATTTCCCCATTGAGAAAAGCAGATTTTACATCCATCTGCTGGAGATTTATTCCAAGGGAGCATGCATAAGCTAACAAAATTCTAATAGCTTCTAACCTGGCTACAGGGGCAAATGATTCTTCAAAATCAATTCCGAATTCTTGGTTATACCCCTGAGCAACAAGTCTGGCCTTATTTTTGACAACATTACCTTGCTCATCAGTTTTATTTCTAAAGACCCACTTTGTCCCAATGACATTTCCATCAACAGGAGGTGGGACTAGATGCCACACCTTATTCCTGTCAAACTGATTAAGCTCCTTGTGCATGGCATTGATCCAATGCGCATCCTTTAGGGCAATGTCAATGGACTTGGGTTCTACATGCGAAACCAATGCATATGCATTTAATTCATTTTGAGCTCTAAGAAAACCTCTAGTCCTAGGAGGTTCATGCAAATCACCAATGATGTTCTCAATAGGATGGTCTCTTAAGAATCTGACATTGGTAATTTGGTTACCTTGATCTTCATTTACCTCCCCCCTGAACAGTAGGCTCTTCTGCATTGTTTTCTTCAGGCTCTTCTTCTTGATCCGATTGGTCTGCAGATTGTCTTTCATTCAATATTTCTCCATCATCTTCTTTCCTGAACAGACCATTTTCACATTTAGTCAGGGATTCATCAAAGATAATATGTGGAGATTCCTCAACAGTTTTAGAATTAAGATTGTACACTCTATATGCTCTAGTGTATTCAGAATACCCAAGAAAAATTCCTGGATCACTTTTAGGTTTAAATTTATCAAGATCTCTTTTATCATTAACATGAATGAAACATTTACAGCCAAAGACCTTGAAATAAGCAATTGAAGGCTTCTTACCTTTCAGAATCTCATAAGGAGTTTTCTGAGTGAAAGGCCTTACCATGGCTCTGTTGATTACATGGCATGCAGTATTAACTACTTCTGCCCAAAATTTTCTTGGTAAGCCACCTTCAACAAGCAGTGTACGGGCCATCTCCACAATTGTCCGGTTCCTCCTTTCTACTATTCCATTCTGCTCAGGTGTTCTTGGTGAGGAGAACCGATGAGTAATCCCATTGACCCTGTAAAATTCATCAAATTGAGAATTCTTAAACTCACCTCCATGATCAGATAAGATATGTTCAATCAAATTTTCATTTTTCTATTTTATTTTCAAATAGAACTCCTGAAATTCCATGAATGCATCATTTTTATGTTTAAGGAAAAAGACCCAAGTATACCTGGAGAAGTCATCAACTAGGACATATCCATATCTCCTCCCTAACAAGCTGACTAAACATGTGGGTCCAAATAAATCCATATGTATCAGCTCATAAGATTTAAAGGACATGTTTTCAGTTCTTGATTTAAATGACTTCCTAGTTTGCTTGGACTGTGTACACGCACTGCACACCTTAATTTCCTTCTTGAAAGAAACTTCAGGGAGTCCTCTAACCATGCTGTGTTTATTCAATTTATGCAAAACCGTATAGCTGGCATGGCCTAATCTACGATGCCACAAGAATGCTAAGTCAACTTTATTTGCAGTTAGGCAAAGATTAGAATGAGCTAAATCATCTAAATCTACCAAGTAGATGTTATTTACCCTTTTTCCTGAAAATTTAACTATATCAGAATCAGGTTAAAAGATTTTGCAGTATTGAGAGTCAAATACTACCTTGTGTCATTTGTCACATAGCTGGCTGATACTAAGTAAGTTGTATGCAAGACCATCAACCAGCAGTACCTCTTCAATGCAACAGGTAGTACACTTACCTACTTTACCTGATCCGATGATTCTACCCTTTGTATTTTCTCCAAAGGTGACAAGACCTCCATTCTTCTCAGTCAGCATGCAAAATTTGGTCTTGTCTCCTGTCATATGCCTGGAACAGCCACTATCAAGATACCACATATTACTTCTGGCTGCCAGGCATACCTGCAATCACAATCAGGTAGAAAATTTTGGAACCCAAAACTGTTTGGGCTCTGAAGCAGAAACAGAACAATTGAAACAAGACATCAATTATCTAGGAATCCACATTTATCTAAACATGGTTGGTTTAGTGGAATTCATGACATTCTGTTCATCATCTTTTTTTCTCTTAGCACCAACTGATTGAACCTTCTTCCTTTGATGCTTTGATTTATATTGAGTTCTGGCTCCATCTTTATTAGCAGCAAAATTGTTTTTGTGCCAGTGCCCAGGCCAATAGGTCCTCAGATAATTGTGGCCAGCTGTAGTCCTAGACTGACCAACCCATCTAGCAAATTGAGGTCTATGCCAATGAGTGAGAAAAGGTTGATATCTAGACCTCCCTTGGACCTGATTCCATCCAGACCTATAGAATGGTTGGACCTGTTTCTGAGGATAGGTGTAATAGGTCTGAACCTTGGGCTGGTAAGTATGGCTTTTTTGGCCCCATGCAGCATTATGTCTCCGTTGCACTGTTGACCCACTAGACTTCTGTACAGGTTTATGTTGGGTCTTCTTCTAGACAGGTGATGATGGTGGAGACTTGGTAGCTTTGCCCTGGGGTTTAGACTTGCTTGGAGGCTGACCCCGAACCTGAGACTTATATTTGGGTGAAGGGCAAGATCTGCTAAGCTCACCTACCTTCTATTTACCCTTGTCCTTGGCACTGGACATTTTCGAATTAACAATTTTTGAAACAGAATTTTCACTTACCATTTTTATGAGAGGTCCCTTCTTTTTCTCTGTCACAAATGATATGGTTTTCATGGCAAGGCTTTTAGTGGCAGTTGAGTTGAATCCAAGACCTTCTTTTCTGAAATTTACCTTTGACCTTAACAGAGCATTGAGATTATCTGTGCCTTGGGTCATATTTTCTATTATTTTCCTTTTGTCAACATTTTCTTTCTCTAAATTTTCAACTGTTTTCTTTAATTCAGAGCTCACACACGAAACAGCTTCATATTTCTCATTTGAAATTTTTGATTCATTTTCAAACATTTGAACTCTCAGCTTCAAATCATCAATAACATTCTTTAACAATTCATTTTCCTTTCTAGTATCTGTCAAAGCAAGCTTCAAATCATCAAACTCAGCACATGAAAATTTTAAATTGTCATTTTTTGATTGCAGACAGGCTATTTTATCAGACATGGTTTTATCATTCAAAATAGAATTTACTTTCTTCTTCAAATGCCTGTTCTCCTTTCTAATATCATCTACTTTATCTAGCAAGTCTCCGTAAGCATCCTCTCAATCAAAAATTGTATAGTGCTCAAAGGGAGAGGATACCTCATCGGAGTCTCCTTCTTCTTCTTTGTCACTTTTGGCCATCAGGCAGACAAGCTTTTCTTCATCCTCGCTCTCTGAGGTGATGCTCAGTGTGCCCTCGTCCTCATCGCTCCAAGTACTAATCATGACTTTTCCTTTTCCACCTTTCTTCCTTAGTTTCTCCTTCTGCTTCTGGAGCTCTGGACAATCTGCCTTCATATGTCTGGCCTTCCTGCAGTGATAGCAAACATTAGTATCAAGTTTCTTCGCATGGTTAGACCTATACATGTTATATCACTAGCCGCTAAATTGTCTTCGGCCAAAATTTCTGCCTTCCTTTCTCAAGAATCGCCTGAACTCTCTGGTCAACATAGCAAGTTGGTCTCCATCTATTTCTGACCCAGATAGATTGCTTTGCTCGCTTGATGATTCATTGTGGCTGGATCTGCTTGTTCTGCTAGAACTAGCCTTCAGCGCGATTGGTTTCCTCTTATTCTCGAGCTCCTCAATTTTGGGAAGGTTCATCTCATATGCCATTAGAGAACCTATTAGCTCGTCAACTTTCATCGTCTGAAGATCTCTTGACTCATCGATCACTGTTACCTTTGTGTGCCAAACAAGAGTAAGAGACCGCAAGATCTTCCTTACAATCTCATAGTCTGAATAGCTCTTTCCCAAATTCCTCAGACCATTAGTTATGATAGTCAAATGAGCATACATCTCAGTCACAGTCTCACCAGGTTTCATCCGAAATGCTTCATATTCAGAGACCAACATGTTCGCCTTGGTCTCTCTCACCTGTGATGTCCCTTCGTGGATAACCTCCAGTGTATCCCACATTTCCTTGGCGGTTTTGCACGATGACACTCTGGAGAGTTCAGTAGGATGAAGTGCGCACTGGATAGCGTTGATGGCACTCCAGTTCAAAGTAGATTTTCTTATTTCCTCTCTCGTCCAAACCTCTTCATTCTCGTGTAGTTCGAATGGTCCCTTGCTCACTACTCGCCAGATCTCGTAGTCTTTCGCTCTCAGAAAGACCTGCATTCTGTTCTTCCAGTAGGCGTAGTTAGAGCCATCGAAGTACGGAGGCTTGGAGGTTGAATGTCCTTCTGCTGTCATTCCCTTAGCATTCATGGTCGTTCCTCTTTAGGATGTTAGTCCCTAAAAAAGAGTTAGGCTCTGATACCAAGTGATTGGGGTCTATGAATGATCTAGAGGGGGGTGAATAGGTCAGTCACCCAATAAAATCTACTGCAACAGTTTCTAGTGCGGAAATAAAACAAACTGCTGCTGGACGGCAGAAATGTAAGAGAGAGCAGTCACAGAAATCCAACTATAGCAGATCTGAACTTAAACGGACCTAAGCATGCATCTACAGCGTATAATGGAACTGATCATGATACACAGCAGTTCACACTGTAATCACACAGGAGACAGGAAGTTTTTAAGGTGGTTCGATATCAACCCCGAGATCTACGTCCACCCCACACTCCAACCTGGAATGTGGCTTCAACCGCTGATACACAGCTTCAACTGCTGGGCCTCACAGCTTGCCTACAACCGTTGACTAACAGCTTGACCGCTGGGCATTACAGCTTTGCCAACCGCTGGGGACTACAGCTTGACCCGTCTAGAGGAATCCTCCTCTACCCGCTGAGCAATACAACTTAGCTCTGCTGACTAACAGCTTGAAAATAAGGTTTCAGAAAGCAAAATAGAAACAAACGAAAAACAAGAAAACTCAAATGGAATGTAGCTCACAATGAGCAATCTCAGTTCTGGTATCTGAACCAAGAAACTGATGAACAATCATTCAGAGAAAGTCTCTCAGACTCCTCTCACTCAACTATCTTTTTCTCTTCTCTCTGGATCGTTTCTTTTCTTCTCTGCTGCACTCTCTCTTTTTCTTCTGTTCTCAATAGCACACACAGATCTTCTTGCACGATCGATTTCTCCAGATGGAGAAGTCTTCTATTTATAGCATCAGAGAGGTGGGCGTGTGTCCTCCACAATTCCCGCCCAGAGCGCCTTGACCACGTGGCAGCATTTCAGCTCACTGCGTTACACGTGTCACGATCCTAGCACATCCTTCATTCTTGGATCACGTGCCCTTCTTAATTTCTTCGAGCTGATATCCTGTAAAGGTTAGAGCACAGAGTTGGTTCGAGATTTGATCTAAGCATGTACATAGTTGATGAACATAATGCAGTATGCATATTAGAAAGTATGTACAATGAAGGTGAATGCACGGACATGCCACCAGAAAATGTATAGACTTTGTGTGCAATGTACAAGACGATGTACAGACTTGCTGGCTTGTAATGCGATATGCATATAGGAAAGTATGCACATTGAAGATGAATGCTCAGGCATGCCATCAAGGAGTGTATGGACTTAGTGTGCATGCGACAATGATGTACAGACTTGCTGGTTGTGATGATGCATGAACTTAAACGCTCGTACCAGTAACGGTTGTACAAACTTATGAATTAATGCACGAACTTAATTGCTAGTATCAACACAGGTTGTACAGACTTTGTGTACTTGTGTATGCAGAAGGCAATGTGATGCACTGACTTTGCATATGCATGAAGAACACTGGCTGTACTGACTTGGTCGAGTGAAACAACGGAGGCTGTACAGACTAGCCACCAAAGAATGTACAGACTTTGATGAGAAAGATGCACACATGCACAATGAACACGGATGGACTGACTAAGCCACGAGCTGAGTTAACGGATGTATAGACTTGCTCAGTCTTCAGCTAATGAATGTATAGACTTGCTCAGTCATCAGACCAACCGTGTGCAGACTTAGTGTACGCATGAAACAAACGAGTGCACTGACTATGGCTAATACATGCAAACACGCATCGATCAGTGATATGCAAGAGATGGTCAATGCACTGACTATGTGGCGTGCAACTATAATTAATGCACCAATGCAAGCTATGCACGAACTAGAATAGACCTGATGCAGAGAACAAACAATGCACCGTATAGTTGCGTCAATGCAATGCCCATACTGTGTCAACGCACACCCCTTTTACTCTTAATGTATGAACTATATATGTTGAAGTATGAAGAAGTATGAAGCATGTAGGACATTAATTAATTCTCTCACATGATTCATTAGTGGTTGCTATCATCAAAACTATATAACATCATCAAGGCACAGGGGGCACAACAATCTCCCCCTTTTTGATGATGGCAACACAATGAATAGATGCCATGAGATCGGTTCATGCATGCACAGACTTATGCACTAATAGATGTACACACTTATGCACTGATAGACGTATGCACTAAAATGAGACTCCTATCCCATCTCCCATCTCCCATCTCCCCCTGCACATTCTCCCCCTTTGCCATCAGCAAATAAGGAGGAAAGAGAGGAGCAACGTTCTATGTGGCAGTTCAGAATGTGAGCACATTATGATGCAATCCTTAAAATATATGAATCGAGCAATGGCTTTCTTGATGTCAATTAGGTTTACCAGTGATAGAAGGTGAGGAGAAAGAACTGACTTTCTGAGATAGGAACATATGCTTCAGTTATAGCAGTGAACTTAAGTCACATGACTATAATAGTCTAGGTCGATACAAGACCCTAGTTACTTCAGAGAAAGTGAAAAGCAAGGAAGGTCACCTGAATTTGTATTGAGAATAAACAATTGACACTCAAAGAAATTTGTTTTTCTAAGGGTTACAGCAATTTCATTCACAAATTTCTGAAACATGAACTCATTGAACAGATAAGTATCATTTATGCCGTTGACATTAGGTGTATACCTTGATCAGAGGCTGATACCCCCAGTTACTAAGCATAAACTACTATATCTATTTCTAATCAAAGCTACAGGAATAATTTGCACCTTTGACGTTAAGGGTATACCTTGATCAGAGGCCAATACCCCTAGTTACTTAGTGAAATCTCCCTGGTAGATTCGACTAATGGAACAGAGATAATTTGAGTCACTTCATGACTTAAGGTATTCTCCATTTCTTTGATGGAGACCTCAGTTTCTTAGTGAAACTCAGTCATTGCTCTGTCACTTTGTGCACTTCCTTTTTCTTTGAAGATCTTAATTTTAGCTGCCCTTATGATTTTGGGAGTGACTTGTTTAAGAACAATACAGAATTTTTGGTTTTCAAACCTTAACCAACACTAAATCTGTCATGTTCAGGTATTGTGAAGACTTGTTCTATCATAATCATGAGACAGAGGTTAAGAGTTATAAATGCTTTCTATCACCTTATTTTCAGAAGACAGTCTTTTGAACATTACAGTCTATTAAGGTTAAACCTTAGTTTCAATCAATGAGCACATTAGATTCTTATAACAGAAGGGTTGTGATAATTTCAGCTCAATCACTAAAGAGTTATCCAATCAGTGAAGGAGTTGAATTTATTTCAGATGATGCAACCCTCCCCCTGACAACAGTATGCATTTCACAAAAATATGCAATGATTCTAACTATCATGCAGTTAAGGCATTGAATGCATAGACTATGAGTAGAGCATGTTTCGACATGAGGTCTATACAATGCAATTGATTGACTACATGCGTAACCATCTGTCGATTATATGTCCAACTATGCATTGACTCCAACTCATGATACCAACTGATGATGTGCATCAACTTAAGTACTCAGTCCACAAGAGATTATTCTATCATCAAATAACTTTATCCACAAGTTTAAGAGCATGCACCCAATTATTGCAAGCATTCTAAAAGATATCTCAAGAGAAAAAGATTAGTCATTTTCCTACTGAAATTTACAAAGCCCCAGTTCTCTTCTTAGATATTTAAATCTTTCATTTCCAAGAGATTTTGTAAAAATATCAGCAACTTGTTTTTCAGTTTCAACAAAGACTAATTCAATGTCACTCTTGCCCACAACATCTCTAAGAAAATGATGCTTAATATCAATGTGCTTAGTCCTAGAGTGGTGAACAGGATTCTTGGTAAGGCAGATGGCACTAGTGTTATCACATAGAAGAGGAATGCATCCCAGACTTATCTGATAATCTGAAAGCTGATGTTTAATCCAAGTACCTGGGCAGCACAATTCCCTGCAGCAACATATTCTGCCTCTGCAGTGGAGAGTGCTACAGTGTGTTACTTTTTAGAGGCCCAAGATACTAGGCAACCACCTAGGAATTGACAATATCCACTAGTGCTCTTCCTATCTATCCGACACCCAGCATAGTCTGCATCAGTGTAAGATATAAGCTCGAACTCACACCTAGCAGGGTACCAAAGACCAAGTTCTTGGGTGCCTGACAGATACCTAAAAATCCTTTTCACTGCACTAAAATGAGACTCCTTAGGACTAGCCTGAAATCTAGCACATAAACATACTGCAAATTCTATATCAGGCCTAGATGCAGTGAGGTACAAAAGAGATCCGATCATACCTCTATACAGCTTTTGATCCACTGGGTTACCTTTTGTATCTTGATCAAGACTTGTGGAGGTACCCATTGGAGCTGCAATGTCCTTGAGGTCTTCGAGCTTGTATTTCTTCAGGAGGTCCCTAATGTATTTGGACTGGGTGATAAAGGTTCCATCTTTTGTTTGAGTCACCTGCAATCCAAGGAAGAGTTTCAGCTCACCCATTGAGCTCATTTCAAACTCTTGTGTCATTAAGTCAGAAAATTCCTTACACATCTTTGGGTTAGTTGAACCAAAAATAATGTCATCCACATAAATCTGAACAATAAGTATGTCAGGGTGACTTACCTTTGTAAACAACGTTTGGTCAATCTCACCTCTTGAGAACTTCTTATCGGTAAGGAATTTGCTGAGCCTGTCATACCAAGCTCTAGGAGCTTGCTTCAAACCATAGAGAGCTTTATTCAACTTATATACATAAGAAGGGAAGTCTGAGCATTCAAAGCCAGGAGGTTGATGAACAAAGACATCCTCTTTAATTTCCCCATTGAGAAAAGTAGATTTTACATCCATCTACTGTATTAAGTCTCCGCCTCTCTCATGGAGCATCAATTTCATTCTATTTACCCCTTTTCCTTCTTCATCCTACTCCCGCGTGGAATCCTCCTACCATGCGGGCCCATTTTCCCGTGGTCCCTCTGATCCGTCCGAGGAACAAGCCAATCTCATGGCCCACCTCTCTTATCTGGTTTGCCAAATGGACTCGGTTCAGGCCCAAAACTTGATTGTAAACCACCTTAATGGGTCTTCTTCTCTTAATGGGCCTTTTCCTCTTAATGGGCCTTTTTCTTCTCCTTCCCATGTTGCTGGCCCAGTCGATCCACATGCTCATTTTCCTTCTAGGCCCATGTATCCTTCCACTCCTGGAATGGGCTCTCATTCTTCTCCTCCGCCCGGATCCCCTTATCCGGCCCATTATTCTGTTCCTAGTCCAAGTTCACAACCTCTTGCTCAGGCTGGCCCGCATCCTTCTCAATCTCTCCCTACCTCGGAGATGATCTCTCAAGCCTAATGCCAGCTTGATAAACTTCAACATCGGATTGATCCTAAACCCTCCTTGAGTGTCCCTTTCACCTTTCAAAATATTTGGCTTCCACCACCTTCACAAATCCCTGCATATCGCCATTATGGTGGAATCGGTGACCCCTTTGTACACTTGAAGGAGTTTATTTATGAGTCGGCCCAATTTTGACATGACCAATGTTTGATAGCTTATCTATTTGGTATATCTCAAGAAGGCCCGGCTCGGGATTGGTTCTTTTCCTTGTCGCAAGAGCACGTTGTGAATTTTTGAGTTGTTCAAGAGAAATTTCTTCAGTAGTATCAGGACCATGTTGGGCCTAAGTATTCTATTGTTGATCCGGCCAACGAGGAGATGAAAGCCGACTAGGAATTCTCTGCTTTTGCTGACCGCTGGCGTCGCCTCGCCGCGCAAGTCCCGAGACACATCCCGAAGGCAGAGCAAATCAAGATGCTCATTTCCAATGCCACGCCCGAGTACCGCTTTGTCTTGGCCCTTAATGACATTACCTCCTGGCAAGAACTCTACAGCTGAGCCTGCTTCATTCATCAACAATTTCACAATTCTCTTGACCCCGAGTCCTCTCCACATTCCACTTCCAAATACACCCGGTCATCTACATCTACCTTTTACATGAGTCAGCCTTCCACCACCTACTCGCCCTCCATGATTCAACCTTCCGCGGCATATCCCTCCATGAGTCCACCCTCCACGAATCCATACGCCTCCACGAGTCGGCCTTCTGCTTCCATCTATCAACCCTCCACTAGTCAGCCTTCTACTTCTTCATCTCTCCATGTGTCTCCGCCTGTGTCTCCACCTCCAGTCAAGGGAACTTCAAACCTCGAGCAAGTGGATACCATCCACTATGTACCTCCTCGTCCCGTTTCTCATGCCTCTTCATCTAGTCCCTCTACCAGTCGCCATGCGCCTTTGCCTACGCAACCTCTGCAACCTACCCCTCAGCATCCCTCTTGCCCGAAGGGGGCTCCTCATCCTCCGTTGTCAGAGTGTTTTACAGATATCTTCCGGGCTTTGATGGCTACTCACGTGTTTCAGCTCCCTCCGGTTGTGCCCTGCCAATATGCGATCAGGAATTTGTTTCAATATTGTGATTATCACCGATAGTAGGGGCATTTAGTTGAGGATTGCCCCAAGTTCCAGGAGTTTATTTATGAGCTGGAAGATAAGAAGAGGATTGATTGGTCCGCTATTCATAAGGTTGTTCTCTATCTCCATAGCAAGCAGCATCAGCAAGCACCATCCAGGTAGCCGTCTCCGCCACTACAAGACCTGGGGCACCCGCGTGATCCTTTATCTAGTGTTGCACCCGCTCCACCACCTATTCCATCACCTTTTCCCTCGCCTAGGCCTTCACCTACCCCATCACCATCTCTATCTCCATCTACCCCGTCATCTTTGCCATCTCCTACCCCGTCTTCACAACCTCCACCTACCAAAGTCTCTGCTCAGGCTAGTGCCTCCACTTCTCCTACTCCCGTTACCTCCGCTTCTGCTCTCGACACCGCCCGACGTGTCGTGTTGATACATCGACGGTGGGCGCCGCGCTCCTCCTCTTCATCTTCTCCATCATCGACACCACCTCCACTACCCCCATAGCCTGCATCACCATCTCCACCATTGCCTGACCCTCCATCACTTTCGCCACCTCCTCTCCCCAAATCGCCTAATCCACTACCTCTGTCGCCTTCATCATTTCCTCCACCATCTTCGCATCTTCCTCCATCTCCCTCGTCGCCTGAGCCTGAGCAGGTTACATCTCCACCTTCACCTTTACTCCCACCTACACCTTTGCCTTTGCCTTCACCCGAGCCTATCATTGCCGTATTGCCTTCGCCATCACTCGACATCACCGTCCCCATTAAAGCCTCCACTCCGCCTACTTCCACCCCATGAAGCGGGTGTGCGCTACCTTTGGTGCCTCTTGGGTTTGGTCCCCAGGGAGAAGATGAGCCGAGTTAGGACAGTTTGGTGCTGGCTATGCGTTTCAAGATTCAAGATTTCATTTGCCGCATGCCGATCCATGTCCTGGTCTCTGGCTATTTCAAGGATGATGAGCCTGCACTTCCCATGACGGTTGCCAGGAAGAGTTCCCTCTCAGTGATGCCAGTTTCTTCTCAAGCGAGACTGATGGCAATCTCTTTGCTCGCTGGAGGTTTCGCAATTGATGCTATTATCACTTCTCGCTCTATTGCCATTCAGATTGTTGGCCAAGAGGGGTTCTCTACCTGCATTGTGCTAACACATATGGCTGCCAAAAGATTGATATATTCTATGTTCAAGAGGCAATTAGCCGTATTCTCAGCATTTTCTGTGGACATTCTGCACATCTTATGCAATCTCCCTCAGTTTATTGGTAAGCCGACCACATCAACGCCGCGCATTATTCCCCCTCCGTTTTGTCTTTCCCACCTATTAAGGGAGTTATGCTTCATGTCTGATTACCAAGTAGAGTTGTCGAATCATATGCTTTTGGTGCCAAGTGACAAGAGCCCATGGTTCCATGAGGCTCATCAGTTTGAGGAGTCACCGGTTCAAGAATGCCCGCATGTTATTAGCACCAGGTGTCTAGGGGCAACCGCCCCGATGAAGCTGCATGTTTATAACCAGACTAGGCCGTCTACCAGGTGGGCCCATTATTTGAGGAGATATGGCAAGACAATAAGCCGAAAGCACCGAGTTCGCGCTAAGCGGGTCCATTACAAGCCAGTTTCTGCTAAGAAGAGGCGGCGGCGCAAGTTCAAGGGTCATCGATTGTGCATTAAGGGGTCCACTTCTTCTTCCCCTTCTTTTCATTCGTCTTTTGTAGCACCCCGGAATACATAATAGGGAACACAATTATTTTTCTATGAATAAACATATTCTAAATAAATTAAACTTGCATAAGAAGGCCAAATAGAAATAAATTAATCATATATATGCACTTAATGGGCTTTAACCCATAAATTATCTTCTTCCATTAACACAATATATACAAAGTCTTAGCCAAAACAACCCACATGTACATATAAACCTTGGCCCAAAAAGAAAACCCAAAATAATATAACCCATGTATATAAATACACCTTAAATGGGCCTTTACGTATAAGCACATTTAGAGGCCATGAGACCCTCGTGAGCCTTCTTAACAAAGCCAACCCATTAACTAATATATATATATATATACCTAATATATTATACATGCCAAGCTTTAAGCCACTACGAAGAAACCCATCGGATATTGGGCTTATCTCGTACACGTTTACGTGCCAACCATTATAGCTTAAGAAACCCATGAACATGGTGAAGCTTTAAACCCATTTTTCCTTGGGCGTTATCACCATTCGAACATCACTGTTGGCAACTCAAACCCATGCATGTAGGTGCGGCCTGTGTTAAGGCCAACTCAAAACCCAATTACGTACATGTTAGAATGTGTTTGTTGTTTAGCCTTAGGGTTTTTCACTCAAACATGGAAGGTGGCTATAGTTTTAGCAGGATAAACCCATCATAGGAAACGATAGGATCAACTAGGGAACTTAAAATCAAATAGGATTCCTTAGTTCAGGAGAACTTGGGAGGCAAATAACCCTATAAATATAACCCATGTAGAGCAGCCGTGGTTACTGCTACTGCTGGCTATTGCACCCGTGGGAGTCTTTTTGTTTCTCCCTGCCTCGTCGCCCTCTGCACCGTGCTGTGGGTGAGTTAAAGGGAGCGTCTTCTTCCTGTTCGTGTTGTCCTCCGTACGTCGGCTGCTGTGTTGCATTGTTGCTTCTTCCTTCGTGTGGAGTAGTGTCCTACTGTTGCTGCTTCTTTTGTTGGAGTTATAGCTGCTATTACTGCGACCATTCTTCTTTTAATTCTCTTCCAATCATCGTTCTCCATCAATAAACGGGTAGGTGATCTCTCTCAAGTATAATAATAAAATTGACATGATCATGCTATTGTTGATTTTACGTAGGTCTTCTCTTCCAAGATAAAAAAAAAGGTTTTTCCTTAACACCATGTTAATCTCATCTATCCAGCATGATTTACTACATATTGTGTTGCATGTTTTCTTAGTTAAATAATATACATTGTATGCTTATGAAAAATTTAATCATGTAATCACCTAACTAAAAATCAATATATATATATATATACACGTGGCTAGAATCCCATGATTTTATCTAATTTTTGATGCCATGTATTAATCAGTAATATTAATGGTTAAGATTTTAATAGGATTTATTGAGTTACTCGGCGAATTACGTAGAGTTACTGTAGCACAATAGTTGTTGATTTTCACTTTGTTAGCCCGTTCTAGGTCGCCGAGACATCCTCTGACCATGAAATTTTATGAGTATATTATTGGGGTGGATACCGAGGTAGTGAGAGTGGTTGCACCATTTTTCATGCCCCCTATCTCAAGATCCCCCATCTCTCAACGAAAAATTATTTTGAACGTCCGGTTAAGTAGAGTTTTTCAAGCCCGTCATTTTGATATATCATAAGCTCGATTCGGATGTCGTTACATCGAGGAACAAGAGGAGTGAAGAGTTAACACAATTAAAATGACGACATGTGTATTGTCGTCAAAACCACTTTTGACGACATAATCAAAAGTCATCAAATTATATATATATATATATATATCTTGTAATTATAGTTTTAAAAAAAATTCATATATATTAAGATATGTAACAGAAAATTATAAAAAATATATATTTAGAATCCTTGAATTTTTCTCCTAATTATCATATATCCTATTTCTCTAAATTATTTTATATAAATAAATGTGTCTTTGAATATATGTTTTAAAATTTTTCAATGAAGATGTCAGAATTTACGTTTTTGAAATGACGACATTTAGAATGTCGTTGATTTATTTTGACGACATTTTGTAATGTCGTCATATCTTTAATATATATATATATAAATATATGTATATATTTGTAACTATATCTTTGAAAATTCATATCTATTAAGATATGCAACAGAAAATTATAAAAATATATTTCTGGAATCCTTGAATTTTCTCCTAATTATCATATATTTTATTTCTCTAAATTATTTTAAATAAATAAATATATCTTTGAATGTATATTTTTGAAATTAGACAATTAAATAGATATTGAGGTGAATTCTTATTAAATAAATTAAGTTAAAAATCATAGAATTAACGTCCCTCCAAGTGGACGCTAATTAATAAATGACACTACTCACGGATGTCAATTAAAATAAGTTTATTTAATTATAGTTAATTATAGAATTAGATGGACGTGAATTCTAGAATTAACGCATTCATGTTCTCACTGTTTTCTTTCGATTTTGACCAATATCTCGGGTCCTTTGGCACTCTCATCTCACGTCCGTAGATGGAGCCCTTTTTCATGATTGGTTCACATTATACACCTCAACTCTCGGTGACATACAAGTCCTCCGTTGGACATTCCGTTCCTTCGGACTCGCAAGTTAGTCATTGAGACCTCCGTAAGTCTCCGCTAGCCTTGGATTCTCTCAAGGCAGTCGAGCTGGTTGTACCCTAAAAATCCTGGGATTCGATCCGTGTCACTTTGGTTTTCCGTTGGTCTTGACACTACTCCTTTTGGAATCTTCTTGTCATCAATTTGAGAACATAACCCTTTGACTCTGTATTTGGCCAAATCTGATTCTGAAACATTAAGGGCTGTGGGTCCGTGACTTTTCAGTGCCAGGTAGGACGGAAGTCCAATTCTGTAAACCATGGTAATTCTGGGTGTGGCATTGCACCAAACTCTGTACATCTGTTATATTCTATTATTCTGTCATATCTGTTATTCTACAAACTCTGTTAATTCTGTTAAATCTGTTATTCTGATATTTTTTTGTTCGGTTATTTTGATAATTTAGATATTCTGCTAGATTACTTATATTTATTGGAACTCTGTTATATTCTGGCCAATTCTGAAGTTATGTTCATCTAGGTATTTGTCCTTGTTATATTTTGATAGCTTGTCCTTGACTCTGTATGGGAATTTATCCCTATTTTTCTTGATCTCGTAACTACCTTTGACTTTAGTATTCATCTTTCCTGTTAGATTGATCGTCATGATTTTCTAGTTCCATACATTGCATCATCATGAACATGAGTAATTGCTAATCACTTATATTCTGCTTGATGCGAGATGTAATTCCTACTGAGCTTTTTGCTCACCAGCCTATTTTCAACATTTTTCAGGTAATGACATTGAAGATAGTCCATCAGATGGGGAAGGGCAAAAGTGTTGAGTATTATGGAGAATCGTGTCAGTGTCTTTTTTCTTTCTTTGAGTCTCGTTCTGTTATTTGAGTCCTTTCTCTTTATTACAGTGTAATAGTGGGTCCTTTCTTCACTTATGTAAGTTGAGTCAAGGTATGTAATTCGAATATTTGAATATCAATAAAGGTTAAATTGGCCCACTTTGTCCATGTTGTAATTTCGTGTCTTATGTTCGCTCTGATTATTCACGACTGTATCACTGCCACGTTCCGAACTACACGTTCTGCTGCTATCGGTTCGGGGCGTGAAAGTTTATGGCATCAGAGCCTAGGTATATTAAATCATAGGTCTTGACTATAGGTTGCCTTAAGTTCTAGGTTCAATCCCATTATTACCCGGTGAGATTGGGTAGAACCTTGGGTTGAGAGCTAAAAGGGAGATTAAAATACTAATAAGATTAGTTTATGATGATAGCTTAGTAAAAATTTCACAAGAATTACTTGATAATCTTACCTGAGATTATTTGTGTCTTGTAGAACTAGATAGATAACAATGACCGCCGAGCGTGCCCAATGGCGTGAGATGCAAAGAACGGTTCAAGGATTGACTCAGGCTCTTCAACGAGTAGCCGAGGGTGGAGCCAATCGTGGAGCTGGAGAATTACATCGTGAGTTCTGGAGCCTCAATCCCCCTAGGTTTAGTGGAACCCCTGATCCAGACATAGCGGAAGATTGGACGAAGGAGATGGAAAGAATTTTGCGAGTGATGCAATGTTCAGATCAAGATAAGGTCCTTTTAGCAACATTTCAACTAGAGAAGGATGCAAGGGCTTGGTGGGAGTCCGTAGAAGCCACTTTGCCAAACATTCAAGTAACTTGGGTAGAATTTTTAGAACACTTCAACGAGAAGTATTTCTCGGAGAGAGTTCGGGAGAGAAAGGCAGGAGAATTTGCCTCGCTCAAACAAAGAAGCATGTCTATGGCAGAATATGAGGCTCAATTCTCGAAGTTATCATGGTATGCACCTCATTTAATCACGATAGAAAAGATGAAAGCTAGGAGGTTCTTGAATGGGTTAAGATTGCAATATATACCCCAATTAGCACCAATGGACATTCAATCATATGCCGAGATGGTGAAGAGAGCTCAATTATTAGAAGACGCCATGGAATTATCTGACAAGGTTAAGGCGAGAATGGAGAAGAAGAGAGAAGGTAATGGCAACAATAGGCCCAATGAGGGAAACGACGTTCCGAACGGCAAGAAGCCTAAGGAAGCAAAGTGCAAGCATTGTGGGAATGATGGTCACAAATCTGAAAAGTGTCGTTGGAAGAACGGAGCTTACTTTCGTTGTGGAAGCCAGGAGCATAAGGTAGCTGACTGTCCCCTTCCTAAAGATCACCCTCAACAGGCAAAGGACCGTAATAATAAGCGACGTCAAGGATAATTGCAAGCAGTGAGACAAATCGAGCATGCTCCCAATGAAGTAACCAGAGGTATCCCTTAACCGTAGCCTAGTTTTCCTTCCTTAAGATGTAGATTACGTTGCAAGTAAGCGTATGTGATCTTGTGGATGATTGGAGTATAGAACTAGATACCCCACTAATATATTGGAAATGTTTTTCATATGAATTTGGGGACCAAATTCTTTTAAGTGGGGGAGGGTGTAGCACCCCGGAATAAATAATAGGGAACATAATTATTTTTCTATGAATAAACATATTCTAAATAAATTAAACTTGCATAAGAAGGCCAAATAGAAATAAATTAATCATATATATGCACTTAATGGGCTTTAACCCATAAATTATCTTCTTCCATTAACACAATATATACAAAGTCTTAGCCAAAACAACCCACATATACATATAAACCTTGGCCCAAAAAGAAAACCCAAAATAATATAACCCATGTATATAAATACACCTTAAATGGGCCTTTACGTATAAGCACATTTAGAGGCCATGGGACCCTCGCGAGCCTTCTTAACAAAGCCAACCCATTAACTAATATATATATATATACCTAATATATTATACATGCCAAGCTTTAAGCCACTACGAAGAAACCCATCGGATATTGAGCTTATCTCGTACACGTTTACGTGCCAGACATTATAGCTTAAGAAACCCATGAACATGGTGAAGCTTTAAACCCATTTTTCCTTGGGCGTTATCACCATTCGAACATCACTGTTGGCAACTCAAACCCATGCATGTAGGTGCGGCCTGTGTTAAGGCCAACTCAAAACCCAATTACGTACATGCTAGAATGTGTTTGTTGTTTAGCATTAGGGTTTTTCACTCAAACATGGAAGGTGGCTATAGTTTTAGCAGGATAAACCCACCATAGGAAACGATAGGATCAACTAGGGAACTTAAAATCAAATAGGATTCCTTAGTTCACGGAGAACTTGGGAGGCAAATAACCCTATAAATATAACCCATGTAGAGCAGCCGTGGTTACTGCTACTGCTGGCTATTGCACCCGTGGGAGTCTTTTTGTTTCTCCCTGCCTCGTCGCCCTCTGCACCGTGCTGTGGGTGAGTTAAAGGGAGCGTCTTCTTCCTGTTCGTGTTGTCCTCCGTACGTCGGCTGCTGTGTTGCATTGTTGCTTCTTCCTTCGTGTGGAGTAGTGTCCTACTGTTGCTGCTTCTTTTGTTGGAGTTATAGCTGCTACTACTGCGACCATTCTTCTTATAATTCTCTTCCAATCATCGTTCTCCATCAATAAACGGGTAGGTGATCTCTCTCAAGTAAAAATATTTAATAATAAAATTGACATGATCATGTTATTGTTGATTTTACGTAGGTCTTCTCTTCCAAGATTAAAAAAAAGGGTTTTTCCTTAACACCATGTTAATCTCATCTATCCAGCATGATTTACTACATATTGTGTTGCATGTTTTCTTAGTTAAATAATATACATTGTATGCTTATGAAAAATTTAATCATGTAATCACCTAACTAAAAATCAATATATATATATATATATATATACACGTGGCTAGAATCCCATGATTTTATCTAATTTTTGATGCCATGTATTAATCGGTAATATTAATGGTTAAGATTTTAATAGGATTTATTGAGTTACTCGGCGAATTACGTAGAGTTACTGTAGCACAATAGTTGTTGATTTTCACTTTGTTAGCCCGTTCTAGGTCGCCGAGACATCCTCTGACCATGAAATTTTATGAGTATATTATTGGGGTGGATACCGAGGTAGTGAGAGTGGTTGCACCGTTTTTCATGCCCCCTATCTCAAGATCCCCCATCTCTCAACGAAAAATTATTTTGAACGTCCGGTTAGGTAGAGTTTTTCGAGCCCGTCATTTTGATATATCATAAGCTCGATTCGGACGTCGTTACGTCGAGGAACAAGAGGAGTGAAGAGTTAACACAATTAAAATGACGACATGTGCATTGTCGTCAAAACCACTTTTGACGACATAATCAAAAGTCGTCAAATTATATATATATATATATCTTGTAATTATAGTTTTAAAAAAAATTCATAACTATTAAGATATGTAACAGAAAATTATAAAAAAATATATATTTAGAATCCTTGAATTTTTCTCCTAATTATCATATATCCTATTTCTCTAAATTATTTTATATAAATAAATGTGTCTTTGAATATATGTTTTAAAATTTTTCAATGAAGATTTCAGAATTTATGTTTTTGAAATGACGACATTTAGAATGTCGTTGATTTATTTTGACGACATTTTGTAATGTCGTCATATCTTTAATATATATATATATATAAATATATGTATATATTTGTAACTATATCTTTGAAAATTCATATCTATTAAGATATGCAACAGAAAATTATAAAAAATATATTTCTGGAATCCTTGAATTTTCTCCTAATTATCATATATTTTATTTCTCTAAATTATTTTAAATAAATAAATATATCTTTGAATGTATATTTTTAAAATTATTCAATTAAATAGATATTGAGGTGAATTCTTATTAAATAAATTAAGTTAAAAATCATAGATTTAACGTCCCTCCAAGTGGACGCTAATTAATAAATGACACTACTCACGGACGTCAATTAAAATAAGTTTATTTAATTATAGTTAATTATAGAATTAGATGGACGTGAATTCTAGAATTAACGCATTCATGTTCTCACTGTTTTCTTTCGGTTTTGACCCATACCTCGGGTCCTTTGGCACTCTCATCTCACGTCCGTAGATGGAGCCCTTTTTCATGATTGGTTCACGTTATACACCTCAACTCTCGGTGATATACAAGTCCTCCGTTGGACATTCCGTTCCTTCAGACTCGCAAGTTAGTCATTGAGACCTCCGTAAGTCTCCGCTAGCCTTGGATTCCCTCAAGGCAATCGAGCTGGTTGTACCCTAAAAACCCTGGGATTCGATCCGTGTCACTTTGGTTTTCCGTTGGTCTTGACACTACTCCTTTTGGAATCTTCTTGTCATCAACTCGAGAACATAACCCTTTGACTCTGTATTTAGCCAAATCTGATTCTGAAACATTAAGGGCTGTGGGTCCGCGACTTTTCAGTGCCAGGTAGGACGGAAGTCCAATTCTGTAAACCATGGTAATTCTGGGTGTGGCATTGCACCAAACTCTGTACATCTGTTATATTATGTTATTCTGTCATATCTGTTATTCTGCAAACTCTGTTAATTTTGTTAAATCTGTTATTCTGATATTTTGTTGTTTGGTTACTTTGATAATTTAGATATTCTGCTAGATTACTTATATTTATTGGAACTCTGTTATATTCTGGCCAATTCTGAAGTTATGTTCATCTAAGTATTTGTCCTTGTTATATTCTGATAGCTTGTCCTTGACTCTGTATGGGAATTTATCCCTATTTTTCTTGATCTCGTAACTACCTTTGACTTTAGTATTCATCTTTCCTGTTAGATTGATCGTCATGATTTTCTAGTTCCATGCATTGCATCGTCATGAACATGAGTAATTGGCTAATCACTTATATTCTGCTTGATGAGAGATGTAATTCCTACTGAGCTTTTTGCTCACCAGCCTATTTTTAATATTTTTCAGGTAATGACATTGAAGATAGTCCATCAGATGGGGAAGGGCAAGAGTGTTGAGCATTATGGAGAATCGTGTCGGTGTCTTTTTTCTTTCTTTGAGTCTCGTTCTGTTATTTGAGTCCTTTCTCTTTATTAGAGTGTAATAGTGGGTCCTTTCTTCACTTATGTAAGTTGAGTCAAGGTATGTAATTCGAATATTTGAATATCAATAAAGGTTAAATTGGCCCACTTTGTCCATGTTGTAATTTCGTGTCTTATGTTCTCTCTGATTATTCACGACTGTATCACTGCCACGTTCCGAACTACACGTTCTGCTGCTATCGGTTCGGGACGTGACATCTTTTATTTTACTCAACTCCCACACTGGGGTGGTGTACTTGCCCTTTTCCAATGCTATGTCTGTGATCTTCCCCTCCTTTCCTAGGTCCGTGAACCCCCACTCCCCTCCTTCTCATCCAGATCCTCCGGATTTTCCACATTTCGTGACCCTAGGCCTCAGCCTATGTCCTCCTTTCGTCCCGCTTTTGGGATGTTTTCTGATTCTTCTCCTCATCATCCGGAGCCTCTGGATCTCTTTTTCCCTTCCATTTTCAGGTTTCCACTTGATTTCCCTGTAGATATCTTTTCTAATCCAAAGAAAGATGTGCGGGTGTGTGTGAGTGAATGGATATAACTAATGTGGCATCAAATGGAACTTGTAAGGAAATAAATAATGCAATGAAACCAATCACCCACGTAAACTACAAGATCGTGATCGCCACCAAGATGAATAGTGCGAAGAGAGGCGCACTACGTACCATGGAAAAAAGAAATGGATGAGGACACTCGCCAAACCAAAGCAGCGCTAGTGCAGGATGAAGACGATCTTCTGACGACCGCTGAAGGGTGAAAACGGCCGACGATAGGCCGCTACCAGCATTGAAGCAGAGTGCGGGAAGAAGGCCTGGGTGTAGAACTTGGACGGTCTTCAATCGGTCGCAAGCAGAGGAGAGACAGTCTGAGGAAGACCACTATCTCTGGCAGATGGTCAGAGGTAGACTGCAAAGGCTTCCAGAACCTGATCCGGGGAACTCAATCCTCCACCCCTTCCGGCCGGCCAGGAGGGATGGGCCTCGCGTTGAAACACCTGCTGACCTGCAAAACAAAACAAATGACGAACGAAAATGACCCAAATTAGTTAATGGAAGTGCAATATCTATAAGTGGGAACGATGAGTGAGACACATAATTAAAATGGGAAATACATGGGGGTTTGGGTTTTTAACCCTTATGGGGCGTGGAAAACAATAGGACGGTGAAAGGATGCTAGAATGCCAGTGAAAAACATAGAGAAAAATGAAGGATAATGGTGATGAAATGACTAAAAGGCGTGACCAAAACCAACTTAAACTATGACTCAAAACGGGACGGAAATGGACTACTCCCTGGACCAAAGGCTTAGAGGACGTAGAAAGCCTTTCTCCCTGACTGAATTGCGCTCTGGAAAGCGGCAGCACTTCGACGTGAACTCTGAATCTCCCCCCCCCCCTCGCAGCCATGAGCCAAGGGTTCTATTTATAGACCCTTGAAACCCTAGCTTGAATGGAGGGCATTTGGGCGGGAATTAGACCTCGATTACTTTGAATAAAATGAAGATAAAACTCCCAGCTGCCAATAGGATCAAACTGCGCCCAATTTGGCTGAGAATCCGCAGAGAAATCCATGGATGAAGCAACCATTTTGACCACGGATTGAGAGAGAAACTGCCCGTTGACACAGGAATCTCGGTTGATAGAAACGGTCCATCGATAGATCGCCCAGGATGCTAAGCGGCCCATCGGCCGACCTCTATTCCTCTGGCCATTAGAAAATAAAAAATAAGATAATTATGCTCATTTATCCAAAGACCAAGTCAAAACAAGAATTCCTGCCAAGTATAAATGGTCCTTGACAGACCGCCGCCTTCATGGAACGATCTATCGTGAGACCGTATACAAAAACAATAGGTTGATGCAGAAAAAGCAAAGTCGACGTAGAAAAGAGACAGGTCGACGTAGAAAAGGGACAGGTCGACGCAAACCAGACAAAATGGTCATCCAATAGACCTCCACCTTCATGGAACGGTCTATCGTGAGACCGTTATTAAGGTGGTCGTTTAGAGAGAAAGTAAATAAGAGATAAATATGCATACTCAGCCCAAAGACCAACCAAGTTCCATTAGGCCCAAACTCGAGAAAACATGGGAGCAAGCCCGGCCAGGGAGAAAGATGAACATAAATACCATATATTAATGCATTAAGAGATAAGGGATGCGGAATACTTACCTGACTTACCTGCCGGATCGAGAGCATGGCATGTAGCCTGGCCGGACAAAATTCACCATAGATTGTGCAATTGACATTAGATCAGATAGCCAAAAAATAAACACAGCCATGCATAAAAAATTAACAAAGGGCATAAGCATGAATTAATCATAACAACATATGGCCTTCAAAATAAAACAGTCTAAGCATAACCGCTTCGACCACTAAAATGGTCATAGGAAATACCGCACCATACGACTAAATGGCTACATGGCTATCCGCCTGAACTCACAAAGACGGCCATGACTCGATCGTTTATATTGTACAAACGGTCGAGCGACAGACCGCTAAATAATCATCGGTTTCAAAAAAAAGAAAATTGCCCCATCATCTCCCTCACCTTCCCCACTTCACACACTCACGACCGAAGCCCACCTCACCGAGAGCTTCCCTCCCCCTAGCTCACTCCTCCTAACCCCCCACATGAGACCGTCCCTGGATGAGGCTTAAGAAACGAGGGCTGAAGAGGTTCGCATGCCGGATCGATGGGGGCATCACTCACCCCTCCACATTTTTTAAAGCTCTGAAGGATCGTCGGCATGCGCCATTGTGTTCTTCACACTTTTTTGAGTCAATCCATGTAATTTTCATATTTTATTTGAGTCATAAACCATGTAATTTTCCTTTTATTTGAGTCCAGTATCTAGGTATAAGGGTTATTTAACTAAGTCTTGAGTCATAGGGTTAATTAAGCAGGCTATGGGCCCAATTCAATGGGCTAGGCCCATGGGCGCCCCCCCCTTCCCCTTGGTTTCTTGTTAATAGTCCAAAAGTCAGGGACTTATGTTAAATTGTGAGAATCTTATAAATAGGACCTCACTCCCACCATTTGAATGAATGAATGAATAGTTAAAAGATTTCAAAAATCCAGTTAAATTTCCCTAGGGTGAGAAACCCATTCCTCTCCCTCTCTCTCTCTCTCTCTAAAGGGGACAAACCCCATTCTCTCTCCTCCCCCCAAATTTTGAAATTCCTCTCTCTCCTCCCCATTCACCTCTCATTAAGACCCCTCCCCCCTTCCCCATACACCCATTAAATTCCCCTCTAACCCCAAGGTAGAATCTCCACCTTCTAGGCACCTCTTCATTCTCCCAAGCAACCCTTCCTCTTCCCTAACCAACCTTTCACCTCCTAAAGCACCCCTCCCTCTTCCACAAGCCCAGCCATCACTCCTCCACCCCTTGGGGACCTCTCCCACCCTCTCCCATTCCCCCCTTCCCCACTTTGGTCGCACTCCTCACCCCCTCCCCTTGGTTGGTCGACCAGCTCTCTTCCCCTCCCATACTCTTGTGAGCAGACTGCACCCAACCACCTAGACCCATCTCCACTTCATCCCAGCCCCAGATCCACCCTCCCTTGCACCCCTAAGCCCCCTAGCAAAACCCCCCAACATCCCCCTCCACCTTCCACAGCCATTAGACCTCACCCCATTGCAATCCCTTCACCCCTTACCACCACTAGCAACACCTATCACCAACCTGCCCAGCCCAGTTTGCAGGCAGCAGTAGAAGCACGAGTTTCAGGCTCAACCACGACATCACTTCAAGGATTCAAGTGGCGTATCTTATATTGGTGGAAAGCTCGTCCAAGCAGCTTCGCAGGCATGGTGGTCCCGTCTCCATCCGACGTCCGTGCTGTCCGGTGGAGCCATCCTTGACAGACTGCGCAGATCATCTCCAGCTGACAGCCAGAGGCGACTTGTAGAAGACCTCACGATCAGCTCGGTGAAGTTATTGGTGCGCCCTTCAGAGGAGGACCTCTTCTGCATATCCTCTACTATACCCAAGAAGAAGGGAGTCGTTTGAGCACCGGAGGATAGCATTCCAGCATTTCTCCATGGAGTGCACAGGTTAGTCCAACAGAACCAGTTCGGACACCCTATCACTTTTCTACTTCCAGCACCCTACTCTGACCTCTTTTCAGAGCTCCGTCAGTTCTCACTGAAAGTAGACTCTCTTAAGAGTACGTCGGCACTGGTCCCGCCTCAATCCAATGCCCCAGTTGAGAGTACTATCCCGACAAACAGCTCTCTGGACCGCCAGAATTGTCACATGTGCAGCTTCGTGAGATTCGGCAGCCCGGCTTCATTTGAGATCGGAATACGACGATTCTTCCTTTTGTTGATTTTCAATTCGATCAGATTTCCAAAGACGCCAACCCTACCTCCATCGGACATCCCGGCAGAGAGCTCTACCTCTGACAAGGCGCTGGTTGTAGTCAGCCAGGGCAGTGATTCAGTCTGCATAGGTCGGGTTTTGATCTCCTTCGGCCACTCTGATCTCCCCACCCCGCCTGGCCGGCTGACCGCCCCTCCTTGCGTGGAGGTAGTTTGGGGTGTAATTCAAATTAACCCTCACCCAGAGATCCCCCTCCTGCGTGAGGCGTAGTGGTGTACTATTCTAAAATTTCAGGTTAGAGCTACACCGGCGCAGCGTGCAGGGTAAGCCCACACTTCCTCGCTCGCCCTCGTCTCCAGTCGGGGTCGGCGTTTTCACGCCGATCAGGTGAGTACCTGACCACACTTCTCTGCTGGTTCACTCTTTGCTTAGCTTTGTATTGCTGCTAGTGGGCCGTCGGCAAGTGAGTTGAGTGCTCGATCCTGAATTCAACAACGCGAGTGACCACCACGGAGTGAGGTGAGAGCTCCCTACATCCCACGCCCTTGGCGTGCTGGCCACCCATGAAATTAGGCATCCCAAGCCCTTAGGGGTCCATCCCAAGCCAGCCTTACCCCGGAACGTCAAGGTCCCACTTCAGACCCTCTCCACTATCGCTGAGTCACCTACCGGCACTAGTGTGTGCTACGCGAATGAGTTCGCTAAAGTGAGTCCGCTACTCAAGTTGCTTGCTTGCGATTGTAGGTCCAAGGGCATCGGTCGAGTGGTTGCCACCGCCAAGGTGGTGTCACATCAAATTGGTATCAGAGCAAGTTCTAGGCTTGTCCTCACAAGTCTAGTCCTTGGGCATTGCATCATCATTGAGTCTAGAAGGATCACCCCTCCCCGCTCCACTACCCCTTCCCAAGATGAATGCGTGGGATAAGCTTATCATAGGGATGTTGAAGGAGCGAGCAAAGTCACCCACAGCCTTCTACCAAAAATATGGCCCATGCGTGTGGCCGTCACCCTCCATCCCTTACCCCACCAAGCATGCCACATTCGCCCCTCCACCGGAACCCCACACACTACCTATGATCCCTAAACCAACCCCCCCTAACCTCCTATCATCACACCCTCCGGCCCCACATCCCAAACTCCTACCAAAATCACCCATGTTAGGGGCACGAGCTTGGCCATTGAAGTCCCAAAGGACGAGGGTGTTTGCTTCAACATTACCCTTCCACCAGAGGTCACTCACACTCAAACTAGGGAGAGTCAAACCCCTAGTTTCCCAACCAACCAAGAACTCCACTTAGAGTTATCCCTCCCCTTTGATGGACTAGTGATCATAGGAGAACCTCTAGTTGAGTGGCTAAGGAAAGGCCCAATCCTAAGGTCAAGTCCATGCCACCAAACCATGGGGCACCCTTTCCAAGTCGTGGCCATCCGACCTTCCCCTATTATCTACCGGTCATTCCATTTCATTGAAACCATAGATGACTTGGTATGGTGTTTAGAGTGGCAAATCAACATGACTGGCCTATTAGCTTTAGGATCTCAAGAGCCTAAAATGCTAGGTTTCACTTGTCCCTCTAATGGGTCTACTACCTCCGTGTTCACCATGGGCCAATGCACTTGTGAGGTCCTCATGTTTCTTCTCACATTGGATATCTATATCCCATCCCAAGCCAATGACAGCCCACGAAAGGAGCATCCTAATGAGATCATTATCCCATCTACTCTTATGGTGAGAGAAGGCCCCTTAATCATTGGGGAACACCTCACATGGGCCAACTTAGAAGAGGAAGTCACCTTACCACGTCACACTTTCTTTGATCCCTTTGACCCGACTGAGTGGGAGCCATAGTACCAACCTAACCCCCTCACCTCCTACCACACCATCAACCACCCAACACCACCCACACCCACATGTCCATTTAGCCCCACACCCCTCCTTGAGAAAGAGCCATATGCCTCCCTAAGTTCCTCCCCAATCAAGGGACCCACCGTGTTGATGGCTCCGCTAGCTAGCAAAGACCCAACACACCTTAGAGAGCTTGTTGATTGGGTATCCACACACCAAGTGTGGGAAGAGGCCCTCTTCCCCAAGAATCCATCCTACCATGATCCCTTCGACCCTTTTAAGTGGAAGATCAAAGGCCATCCCATAACCCCGCACACAAAAGTCATCTTTGGGATAGGAGTGCATATGTCTTGGCGTATCACACCACTTGGCATGATTGGTAAGTCGGGTCCATTCATTCATATCACCCACATGTCAAGATGGAATCATGAGTGGTCCATATTCGGGTGTAACGGCCCTCCCCTATTCATCCTTGATCTTACTCATAATAGGAGCATTCATGGATGTCCGGGTCCCCCGGCATTTGTCACCCCCATGCATGACCGGATCACCTACGGATGCCCCGGTCCTCCCAATTCCATCAAAGTCTTCTTGGCATCAAAGCATGATTGGTCTACATATGGTTGTCCTGGTCCACCCTTGCATACCATACTTTTCACACCCACACCGCATCGTAGTGCATGGCATACGCATTCACGCAAGCATAAAGCAACGAGTTGTGAGAATCACAAGAAGCGGGCAAAAGCTCGTGAACGCCACTTTGAATTCTAAGATTGGCAACTTGGCGATGGTGACTTTGGAGTGGCTCTACCCTAGGGTCACCTCCAACTTGAGGGCATGAGGACTTGGACCTTGTCAAGTTTCGAGTGGCCTTGGCAACCCGACTGATGGGTTGGCCTTTTCGTTAAAAATCACTGGCGATTTGTTTATTATGTTTATTGAGTGCGTGGGCGTGCCAGTCACCGGAGTGACAATTTATTCGGGCTCCGAAAGGCCCATGGTGCGCTCGATCTTACTTCGTCAGACGATTGTGTGGTCCGTGTCGGGACCAGATCCCGCCATGCCATAAAGGTCATGACGTCATTTACATCCCCCATACGAGGGAACACCCTTGATTAATTGTCGAAATTAGGGGCCCTACGGCCGAAAGAAATAATAGTAACTGCGCGAGAAAGGGACAAGAATAAATCATACTAAAGTCCGCATCAGTATACGAGCCATTAGCCATGTCAGTCACTCGTGGATCTTTTCATATTTGGACACGGGTCTGTGATAGAAACGCGACGGAAACCGGGGTGGACCCGTTCAAATTTCTGCCGAATGCACGACAATTTTAATAACGGCTCGGAAGGGATCCGGGGCGAGAAACGAATCCGGTCTGATTGGAATGTCGGCCCAAGACTAGGTCGGGGCCTGGCCACGTCAGGATGATTCCCAAGACTCGGGCTTGGCCTGAGAGGGCGGCATTATTATTCCTTCTGCGTCGAGTCGCGGAGAGAGGGGGCTGCAATGTGGAATTATTAATACCTTATATTGTTTTATCATTATTGTTCTTGTTACTCCGTTGCTTATTCCTCTTTCCATATTTGTTCCGGGTGATTTCCCTCATCTTGCTTACTGTCATTATTACTTTTATTATTATTATTATTATTGTCACTTATTTCATTCATTTCATTCATTTTTTTTATACGGATCTGTTCAGGCTTATTTACTCATCATGATTTTTATTAGCTTGTTAGTGCTGCCATTATATGCCCATATGTACATATATACATGTATTTTTTTATTTGGGGGGAGAGTTGGCCCTTGGCGGGTTAAAAAGGGGGCTAAAGGGGATGTACCGCTGAAGAAAGGTGGGCAGAAAAGTGTGCCGGTGAAGGGCAGAAGATGTGTGCCGTTGAAGGGCTTAAAGGGGGGGGGGTGCCGCTGGAGGGCTGAAGGAGGTGTGCCGCTGGGGCGCTGGCTGGAGAGTGTATCGGCGAAGGAGGGGAAAGGTGGCGCAGGGTGTCCCAAGGTGCACTGGAGAAGCGCCAAGACAGTGTGCCGGGGAAGCCCACAGATAGTGTACCGGTGAAGGAACACATTGGCTGGTCACCGCAACGCAAAGTCTGTACATTCATCAGCCCAAAGTCTATACATTGGCTGCATTCATCAGCTCAAAGCCTATACATTAGCTGCATTCATCAGCTCAAAGTCTATACATTGGCTGGTCACTGTAACACAAAGTCTGTACATTCATCAGCCCAAAGTCTATACATTGGCTGCATTCATCAGCTCAAAGTCTATACATTGGCTGCGTTCATCAGCTCAAAGTCTATACATTGGCTGGTCACCGCAACACAAAGTCTGTACATTCATCAGCCCAAAGTCTATACATTGGCTGCATTCATCGGCTCAAAGCCTATACATTGGTTGCATTCATCAGCTCAAAGTCTATACATTGGCTAGTCACCGCAACACAAAGTCTGTACATTCATCAGCCCAAAGTCTATACATTGGCTGCATTCATCAGCTCAAAGTCTGTACATTGGCTGCGTTCATCAGCTCAAAGTCTATACATTGGCTGGTCACCGCAACACAAAGTCTGTACATTCATCAGCCCAAAGTCTATACATTGGCTGCATTCATCGGCTCAAAGTCTGTACATTGTCCATTGGCTGCAGCTCAAAGTCTATACATTGGCCAGCTCAAAGTCTGTATGTTATCCATTGGCTGCAGCTCAAAGTCTATACATTGGCCACCTCAAAGTCTATACATTGTCCATTGGCTGCAGCTCAAAGTCTACACATTGGCCAGCTCAAAGTCTATACATTGTCCATTGGCTGCAGCTCAAAGTCTATACATTGGCCACCTCAAAGTCTATACATTATCCATTGGCTGCAGCTCAAAGTCTATACATTGGCCAGCTCAAAGTCTATACATTGTCCACTGGCTACAGCTCAAAGTCTATACATTGGCCAGCTCAAAGTCTGTACGTTGTTCATTTGCTGCCGCTCAAACTCTATACATTGGCCAGCTCAAAGTCTGTACGTTGTTCATTTGCTGCCGCTCAAAGTCTATACATTGCTTGTTGCTATGTTCGTGCATCAATCTGCCAAGTCTATACATTGTGTTCTACTTCGGAGAGACGGTGGAAGAAGAAGTGAGACGGTGAGAGGAGTGTGCCGCTGAAGGGCCGAGAAGGTGTGTCGTTGAAGGGCTGTTAGAGCGTACCGCAGAAGGAAGGTTAGAGGTGTACCGGCCAACGAGGGTGGAGGGCGTACTGGCGAATGCTGGGACAGACGTGCCGATGAAGGCCCACTCCTCTGTTACTTGTTTTTAAGGCTTTTCTTTGATTTTTGCGTAGTTTTATACAAATCTTTTCTCCTTCTTCTTGCAATCTGTTATTGCTCTATTTATTTGTTGCTTTTGTTATCTTTTGGTGTGTATTTATTATCCCATTTGTTTGTTGCATCATTTTGCCTTTTAACGTCTTGTTATTTTCTAACAAAAATTTGGCAGCATCTCCCCTTGACCCGAGCGTAAGGGAGATAAAGGGAATGCGCCCACATGGAGTGGCGGAACCCGACAACTGGAGGTGGGCGCCCGAGGGCGGCAACACCTTAATAAAATCTCAGAAAACACGGGGAAAACAACGAGCCGAAGACCTCTAAGAATGGACAGGGTGTATGGGGGGGGGGGGTTAGCCAAGGCGTGCCGGCCAAGGACGAGCACAGGGTGCTTGAGGGGTGTACCGGGCTAGGGAGAGGCCAGGCGTGCCGGCCAAGGACGAGCACAGGGGGAGTGTAGCGTTGGGGGGCTACTATGGGTGTGTCGGCCAAGACGCCGGAAGGGTGTGCCGCTGGGGAAAAGTGCAAGTGCACTAGACAGGGCTCCCAAAAGGGTTGGTCTGCTAACGGGGCGGGGTGTTAGACTGATCAAACCCACAGGGACTTCCGGCAAGAGGAAAAAAGGTTCAAAGGGGCAGACACAGGTGAAGGCACTAGGCTTTACAGGGGGAGGTTCGTGACCTCAAACCATTCAAGATGATGCCACATCCGGAGGAAACCGTCGGCATGAGGGATGAACACAAACACCGAAAAGTGAAGGGAAAGATGATCAAACGCACTGTGGCTCAAAACCAACAAGACGAAGAGACAATCCACTAAGGGGGGGCGATCTTCATTCATGGGGAACAAAGGGCCGTATCCGTCCGTATACATTACAAAGCATGCCCGAGCTAAGGCTACAGGCAAGAAAGAAAACCAAAGAATAAAAGAACGGAGAGGGAGAAAACAAAGAACAAAAGAGGCGGAGGTGTTGGGGATCGAAGCAGGGACTTTCTTGGTTTTCTCCCTTGAGCTTATCATTTTCTTTTCTTAGTGAGGTCATTTCTTCTAGTTGCTCTTTTAGTTTCTGATTTTCCTCACAGACCTGGGTTTGTTCTTCAACATTAGTATTAAATTTTCTTTTCAGAACCCTATGCTCTTTACTAAGAGAATTGAACTTATCTAATAACTCAGCATAAGCATCTTCCCAGTCATCAATCGTAAAATTTTCAAAAACATTGGTTACCTCCTCTTCACTGTTTGCCATAAGGCAAATTCCTTCTTCATGCTCCTCTGAGGAAGTATCTTCAAGATCTTCTTCCTCCTCGCTCCATGTGCATACCATCGCCTGCGGCTTCTTCTTCTTCTGCACTTTTGTGTTCTTCTTCTGGAAGTAGGGACCCTTCTTCTGAAGATCTGGACATTCGCCTTTCATGTGTCCCTATTTGTTACAATGATAACAGGTCAGTCTCTTAGGATTTATATCCCTATAATTGGTAGATTCAACATTCTTGTTAAAGGAGTATGGCTTTTTTCTCCTAAAGGTCTTCCCCTTTCTCCTTAAAAATTTACTGAACTGACGTGTGAGCATTGCCTGCTCCTTCTGGTCGAGATCTGAGAAGCCATCAGACTCACCGCTACTGCTGCTGCTGCTGCTGCTACTGCTACTGCTACTCTTGCTGCGGGATGCCTTGAGTGCTACATTCTTAGCCTTCCTATCACTTCCTTCACCACCTCCTTTGAAATTCATCTCATAGGTCATGAGGGATCCTATGAGTTCATTCACTGTCAAGGTCGTCAGATCTTTTGACTCTTCAATCACGATGGCCTTAGTGTGCCATGCTGGGGATAAGGATCTAAGAATTTTCCTGACTATGTCTGCCTCAGCTAGATCCTTCCCTAGCCCCTTAAGTGTGTTCGTGATGAGGGACAACCTGGCATACATTTCAGTAATATTCTCCTCTGCATTCATCCTGAACAGTTCATACTTAGAGGTGTAGAGGTTTACCTTCGAGGCTTTCACTTGAGCTGTACCTTCGTAGATTAATTGCAGCTCATCCCACATTCGCTTGGCAGTCCTGTAGGCAGATATACGGGCATATTCCTCTGGGTGAACAACACACTGGATGATGTTCAGCGTCGTCCAGTTGAGTGAAGATAGCTTGACATGGTCATCTGTCCACGCATCCTCGTTCGGTGGCAGATCATATGGGCCAACCGTGATTACCCTCTACAGCTTGTGGCTCTGTGCTCTGATAAACACTTCCATCCTGTTCTTCGAAAATAGATAATTATTACCATCAAAAAATGGAGGGCGACTAATGGATTGACCTTCAGCCATGAAGCTTCTAGGACCATTAGCATTTCCCTGACCGTTCGCCCACATGATGCGAACCTGCTCTGATACCAAATGTTAGCGCAGCAAGAGTGATATAGAAGGGGGGGATGAATAGATCACTCCCGATTTGAACAACTTCAGCGGAAAGTCACTACTTCAAAAATAACCCTACCGAATATAGCTAAACAAAATAGCTAATGCAGTGAGAAACTAAAGCAGAGTAATGAGATGCGATTGGAAGAGGCCGTCCACACACAAGCACATTGCCAAGCAGATAGAGAGCATCAACGATTGCAGCAGACCACAGAGGAGGCAAGAGATTTTAAGGTGGTTCGATTGTAGTCCACAATCTACATCCACCCCTCACTCCAACTAGAGTAAGGATTCCACTAGCCAATGCTAGAAACCTGTAGACTCAATCTGTGAACAATGTGCTGCCACACAGCTTGAATAACCAAAGGAAACAAATCCCTCAACCAAACTCTGCTACCCACAGAGCTTGAAACCTGTTCCAGCTACCAGCTAGAGCAGAACCGGAGATAGCTCTCCCTTCCTCCAACCCGGAGGGAACCTGCTAATGACAACCCGTCACTAGCAAAACTAGAGATCTACGATCTCTCTTCCTCTGCAGTCCAGAGGGAAACCGGAGTAACACTCCCTTCCTCCAAACACCGGAGGGTAACAACTCGAGATCAGATATATGAAGAAATAAAAGGAAAAACAGAAATGTAAACAAGACCAACGATGAACACAAATCGTTTCAGAAAAATCAAATACAAAATGTAGCTTCCGAAGAAGCAAATAGACTCTTCTCTCTCACTCAGACTTTTCTCTCACAGGACTGCTCTCTAATCTTTTCTCTCTATCTTCTTTCTGGAACGTGGAGGCTCTCTCTCTTTTCTTCTTCTACTCAGGAATTCTGCTCTTTAGCTTTTTCTCCTTTTCTCACCATCTAATCGTAGAGTGCACCTTTTATATGGCTTTCGACCTGAGTTTCAGGCCTTCACACGAGGGAGTCTCGTTCCCTCCCTTTCCAGAGCATTCTCGGATCACGTGCCAGGCATCATCCTTGGTTCACGTGCCCAATCATTAACATGTATCACCTGCAGGCAGAGACAAAGAACTGTGATTAGTTAGTTCAGTCAGATACAAATGTATAGACATTAGGATATCAGATTAAGTAAGTGTGTACACTGAGGGAGTGTATAGACTTGTGAGACTTCAAGCAAACTCAGTGTATAGACTAGCTGAAGAATGCATTAGCACAAAGGATGAAATGTGTGGACTTCTGTGAAGTGTATGAGGCCCTCGAGTGTATAGATTCAGGGATGCCTAATAGGCAAGTGTGTCACAGTGTGAGAGTGTATAGAGTTGAGGTTCTTCAGCGAGCTCAGTGTATGGACTTTCAGTTAAATGCATTAACATACCAAGGGAATGAGTGTATGGACTTAAAGCATCAGTTAACCAAGTGTGTAGAGTGTATACACTTGACTGCGTGCAAGACAGATAATGTCTAGACTTGCTATTAACATGCATGAGAACCCAATGTACAGACATGATGTAGGTTCAGCTGACGACCCCAGTGTGTAGACTTCACGATGTGTAGACTTGCCAAAGAAACGGCTGTACAGACTTTAGCTCAAGAGCGATGTATAGAGTTTTGAAAGCTTGAACAACGAAGCATGCTGTACAGACTTTGAGTGAAGGCATGAATAGTGAATCAATGTGTAGACTTCACTTCAAGCACGCAACACCCCAATGTATAGACTTGCCACCAATGCAATGTGTAGACTTGACTGCTGCGAGCACAGGCTGTACATACTTGGTGTGAAGAACAGAAGCCAAGTGTAGTGTATGGACTTTATGCAAGAAAACAAGTGTGCATTGTATAGACTTGAGTGATGAGTGGACTTTCAATGAAGAGGCTGTACAGACATGATGAGATCACAATGTGTACACTTGCCAATTATAGCTGGTCGATGTACAGACTAGAAGAAAGCTAAGTCTGTACAGACTTGAACAAACATAGTGTATAGACTTGGGCAAGGCAACGTCGGTAAAACTACCAATGTGCAGACTTTCAAAGCTGAACGTAGGTAAATAACCCATTGTGCAGACTTGGAAGTGCAATGTAGGAACAGATGCCAATGTACAGACTTTGGCAAGCAACGATGTACAGACTTGCACAGTTCCAGCTGAAGGATGTATAGACTTTACCTATTGAACTGAAGACCAATGTATGGACTTCAAAACAGATGCTAAGGCCAAGAGGAGTGTATAGACTTTCACGATGTATAGACTTGGTTTTGTGAAAGCTACAGTGCAGTAAGATGTACAGACTTCTTATATGAGGGCAATGGCTGTACAGACTTCACCTCAGGCTATCTACAGTGCAGCGAGTGTATAGACTTTGAGGCCGAAGACAGTGTGTAGACTTGAGAAGCTCGAGACCACTGTAGACATGGGGTTCAGCTGAGAATGTATGGACTTTGACGGAGTAAGACAATGTTCAGACTTTGAAGTTACACTGTGGATGTATAGACTTGAATGGGCATGAAGTGTATAGACTTGAAAGTCTGTGGAGTGTATAGACTGGAATTCAACGGAAGAATGTATAGACATGGCCCCTTTCCTGATGTATAGACTTTCAGATAAACAGGCTACAGTCCTGTTGTATGGACTTGGATAGAAAGGCCAATGAATGGACATACTAAGATGATTAATGTACTGAGGCGTCGACTCATCAGCAAGGAGGGGTCGACCCACCACTGTCCAGACTCTGCAGACAGAGTGTTGACAGAATCAAGTAGAGCATATTATCTGACAACCATATGAACTGCACTCATTTACATGGTGAAACATGAATTAATCTAGAGATAGAAGATTGATTTATAGTGTGAGACATCATCAAAACCGTAGGGATGCAACAATCTCCCCCTTTTTGATGATGGCAACACTATGAATCAAGCAATATCATGGCATATCAAGCAATTAACTGCAGCTTTAACAAACAAAGCAAATTCAAAGCAAGTGCAAGCATAGACAAATTAAATACTACTGCAGAATTCTTTCTTTCTCAAAAACCACTCCCCCACTACTCACTCTCAGCTCTTTTCCTCACAAGACAAGTTATTTCCTTGGCTCAAGAACAAATCTCCCCCTAAACTCATGATCAGATCTACTGATATTGCTAAACTTCTCTCCCCCTTTGACATCAGCAAAAGAAAATGCAGAATATATGAAAGTGCTGGCAACATGAGGACGAAGTGCAGTAACTGCTTAGTGCAGAAAGTCATGAGTGGGTCTTAAGAGAATAAGTGAGGTTCTAAACTCAAGTGAAGATTCTGTAAACTCCAGTACACAATAGCGACATAGAATGATAGAAAGGTTTATCAGCATACAAAGTGTATGATTTAGAGCAGGAGCTAACAAGTATGGCCTGATATAGCTGAGCATTCAACTATTCTACAAGACAACAAGAGACAAATTCAGAGAGGTGTTCTCAAGGTATTGAGGACAATCAATCCATTAGTTGCACAATAACAAGGAATTTTTGAGATGATTTTCAAGAAGATCAATGAGTAAGTTGGTGATTCACTCTTTTGACATTAGAGAGACACCTTGATTAGAGGCCTGAATCTCCAGTTACTCAGAGTGAGTACCTCAATACTTCCCCTTTTTTTTAGTAAGGAACAGAGTTAGTAACTGTGGCTTTTGACATGAGAAAACACCTTGATTAGAGGCCAGAGTCCCCAGTTACTCACCAGCAAGCCACCATTGCTCTGTCATGTCTTTTCATTCATTTTTTAAGCAATTGACACCTCATGACATAGGAGAAATATTCATTTCATTGATGAGTCTCCCAGTTTCTCAGTGCCCAAAACAAGACATGTTTGTTCAGTTAAGCCCTTGTGTTGAAGAGATAGAATGATTGAAAACAATACCAGAAGGACTATTTCTTGAAGTGATTCTTGAAGTCTAGATTTCAAGTTGATTGGGTCAGATATCAAGACATACAAGTTTTGGCCTGAACCAGAATTATTAACAATGTAGGAAGATATACCTTTTACAATTAATCCAGATCTCTGAAAGAATACTAAAAGGAAAGATTCTGACTGGATTTTAGAATCACTGACTTATAGACTTAAGAATTAAGTGACATTCTACTGTCTGAGAGAACCACACTAGATCTGTCATGAAAATCAGCAAAGACACATATCTGGTCAAACTTTTTGAAAATGTCAAAGAACTCTTCCTCTCACAGCTCAATCAGCTCCCCCTCACTCAAAGCAGTCCTGAAAGCTAACCAACAGATAGACAGAACTCCCCCTCACAAAAAGAATAGACTACACATTAAAGACAGTTTGTATAAGCCTAATTCTTTTCTCAGTGTTGTGAATTTTTCATTATCCAAAGGTTTAGTAAAGATGTCAGCAATCTGATTATCTGTGCCTACATGAATCAGTTCAAAATTGCTTTTAGAAACCTCATCTCTTATGAAATGATGCCTTATCTCTATGTGTTTGGTGCGTGAATGCAAAATAGGATTTTTGGCAAGATTAATGGCACTTGTGTTATCACAATAGATAGGTGTGCACCCCAGGTCTACTTGGTAGTCCTGAAGCTGGTGTTTAATCCATATGACTTGTGTTCCACAACTCCCTGCAGCTACATATTCAGCTTCTGCAGTGGAGAGGGCCACAGAATGTTGTTTCTTGAAGTCCCAAGACACTAAACACCCACCCAAAAATTCACAATGACCACTAGTGCTTTTCCTGTCTAGTTTACAGCCTGCATAATCAGCATCTGTGTATGCAATTAAGTCAAATGTGTGTGATGCAGGAAACCATAAACCAAGAGAATGAGTAGCTGACAAATATCTGAAAATTCTTTTGACTGCAGCTAAATGTAATTCAGTAGGTCTAGACTGATACCTTGCACACATTCCTACACTGAATTGTATATCAGGTCTGGAAGCTGTTAGGTAAAGAAGAGATCCAATCATACCTCGATATAGCTTGGCATTTACTGCTTTACCTGTCTCATCTGCATCCAGTGAGGTATTGGTACCCATGGGTGTTGTAATGTACTTCAGGTTTTCCATACCAAACCTTTTGAACAGTTCCAGTGTGTATTTGGTCTGGTTGATGAAGCACCCATCCTCTAGCTGTTGTACCTGCAAGCCAAGGAAGTACTTTAGTTCACCAACCAAACTCATCTCAAATTCAGCAGACATCATTTTAGAGAATTCAACACACAGTTCATGCTTAGTTGATCCAAACATAATGTCATCTACATATACCTGAACTATGAGGAGATCTTTATTTGTACCTTTGGTAAATAAAGTTTGATCTACTTTACCTCTTTTGTAGCCCTTGCTGATCAGAAATTCAGTCAATCTTTCATACCATGCTCTTGGAGCCTGCTTTAGACCATACAAGGCTTTGTTTAACCTGAAAACTTGGTCAAGTTGAGGAGAAAATTGAAATCCAGGGGGTTGTTCAACAAAAACTTCTTCCTTAATGACTCCATTTAAAAAAGCACTTTTAACATCCATTTGTTGGACTTTTATGTTCTTTGAGCATGCAAAAGCAAGCAACAGTCTTATAGCCTCCATCCTAGCAACAGGTGCATAGGATTCATCGAAATCTACACCAAATTCCTGACAGTAGCCCTTGGCTACTAATCTGGCCTTATTCCTAGAAATGATTCCATCTTCATTCATTTTATTTTTGAACACCAACTTAGTTCCTATGATATTGACATTATCTGGTCTTGGAACAAGTTCCCAGACATTATTTCTTTCGAACTGGCCTAATTCCTCACTCATGGCATTGACCCAAGCTTGATCAGCCAAGGCCTCTTCTATTGATTTGGGTTCAATTTGTGAGACTAAAGCAATTAAGTCTTCATTATTCACATTCCTAAAATGAGACCTAGTTCGAAGAGGATCTTCAGGATTGCCTATGACATTATCTATCGGATGGTCTTTAAGAAATCTAACATTGGTTGAAGACTCACATGTTTCTCTTGGCCCTTCTTGATTGAGGGGATTTGTTGTTCCACTCGGCTGAATCTTCTTTTCTTCTTGGTCTTCTAGGAATTCCCCATCATGATTAGAGTCCCTGTCAAAATTTTCAATGTTAGACACACCTTTCTTTTCACTGAAAATAATGTGTGGAGACTCTTCAACCTTTTTGTCTGTTATGTTGAAGACTCTATATGCCCTAGACACTTCTGAATATCCCAAAAATATTCCAGGGGAGCTTTTAGCTTCAAACTTGTCTAAATCTTTCTTGTCATTATTGTGAATAAAACATTTTGCTCCAAAAATTCTGAAATGAAACAAGTTTGGTTTCTTACCTTTTAGAAGCTCATAGGGTGTTTTCTTGTGAATGGGTCTTACCATGGCCCTGTTGATTATGTAAGTTGCTGTATTGGCCGCTTCTGCCCAAAACCTTCTAGGTAACTTACTTTCAATCAGCAAGGTTCGGGCCATCTCCACCACAGTTCTATTTCTTCTCTCCACAATCCCATTCTGTTCAGGTGTCCTGGGAGAAGAAAACCTGTAAGTTAGTCCCTCTCTTTCATAAAGATCAGAAAACATGGAGTTTTCAAACTCACCTCCATGATCCTATTGATCTTGTGTTTTCCTTCTTGTTTGACCTTATTGAAAAATAGATTAAACTTTTGAAATGCATCACTTTTATTTGCTAAGAAGAATATCCATGAATATCTAGAGAAGTCATCTATGATGACATAGCCAAACCTGTTTCCATTAAGACTCTGAGTTCTAGTGGGACCGAAAAGGTCCATATGGAGAAGTTCCATTGGTCTAGAGGACAATGGCTCAGATCTTAATTTAAAAGATTTTCTGGTCTGTTTGCCTAGAGTACAGGCATCACATGATTTTGATATAGAATTGAATTTAATTTTAGGCATGCCTCTAACTAAATCATGCTTGACCAATTTATTTAAAGTAGTAAAGCTAGCATGACCTAGACGTCTATGCCATTCAAAAACATCATTTTCAGAATTGGCAGAGAAACAAATATTAGATTCAGATTCCTCATCTAAGTCTACTATGTAGACATTATTAATCCTGTTGGCTACAAATTTAACCACATCAGAATTTATTTCAAAGATTTTGCATGAATTATCATCAAATACAACCCTGTGACCCTTGTCACATAACTGACTAATGCTAATCAGGTTGTGTTGAAGACCTTCCACAAGTAGAACTTTTTCAATGGAGTTTGTGGAAGACTTACCCACTGTACCAACTCCAATAATCTTACCTTTGTTCTTTCCTCCAAACTTGACCAGACCCCCTACCTTCATCTCTATCTTGCTGAACTAGGATCGGTCACCTGTCATGTGCTTGGAGCAGCCACTGTCGAGGTACCACTTGTTGTCTTTGTTGGAGTTAGATGGAAGGCTCTATCACCACAGGATGTGGATCTAGAGGGGGGGGGTGAATAGATCAACTGGCTATTTAAAAATTATGCCTAGAATCAAATGCGGAATTAGAAGAGCAGTAGACGACCACAACCAATGCGCTGAAAGAAACACACAAGAGGCACAAGGCTTTTAGGTGGTTCGGTCAATCCGACCTACATCCACCCCACATTCAACTCGAATGTGGATTACTGCTGATACACAGCTTCAAACCGCTGGGCTTTACAGCTTGCCAACAACGGCTGGGGCTTACAGCTTATCCCGACCAGAGGAACACCCTCTGCAACAGCTGAGCATCACAGCTTGCTCTGCTGGGCATTACAGCTTAGCCGACCAGAGGAACGCCTCTGCAACCCGCTGCCTCACAGCTTGAAACCGCTGACTAATAGCTTGATCGAACAAGAGTTTTCAAAGGAAAATAACAAAGACACAAAAGCAAACGAAACATACAATCGAATGGAAGAAAGCCAAAAACGACTGTAGCTCAAGGTTGAGCAATATCAGCTCTGGTAACTGGACCAAGAGACTGATTCACAAACTCTCACGATAACTCTCTCAACTCATCTCTCTTCTTCTTCTTCTCTGCTTTTCTTCCTCTCACAGTGGATCTCGGTGGCTTCTTGTTTTCAGACTGGATGTATATACTTCGCCAACTTCGATCAACCTCTATAGAAGATGAAGACTGATATTTATAACAACAGCAGCTGGATAAGGGCACGTGGCTTCCACGTTTTCCCGCCCAAGGAATTCTCCAGACTCGAGATGCTTCCATCCACGTGGCAGCATCTGGTCACCTTGTCCTCCTGGGATCACGAGCCATGTCAGCAATCTCAGTAGAGAGTCCCTGTCAAAACAGAGTATCGGATGATCAGGTTAAAGAACAACTCTGTATAGACTTTATATAAGTGAAAGCTATGTACAGACTTGCTGTATGAAAATGCAATGTGTGGACTTCACAAATGAAGATGCAATGTATAGACTTACAGTGTGAAGGAGTTGATTGTGTAGACTTCACGATGTGAAGACTTATCAACAAATGACTGTACAGACTTGACCAAGAGCCTGAGACACTAACGAAGACACTGGACTGACACCAACTCTAAGACGAAAGACAACACTGACACGAAGTGTAGTTACAAAATAGGAAGGACATGAGGTCTTAAGAAAAACAACACGAAGACAGAAATAGAAACGAAGACTCAGACGCAGAGACAGCACGAAGTGAAACGAGAACGACACGAAGTGCAGTAGTGACAGAAACACACACTACACAGAGAACGACACGAAGTGGCACAGAAAGCAACACGAGGTGCTGCGATGTCCTGCACGCAATAGAACAAAAACGACACGAGGTGAAGTCACAAAGCGACAGAGACACGAGGTGTATGAAACACGACACGAAGACATGAAACAACACGGAGACGAAACAGTAACCGACACGAGTTGAAAACAACACAAAGATGAAAACTGAAATCGACACGGAGTGTTGTCAACGCGAGAAAGACACGAAGTCTAAAGCGAGAAACCAACACGAAGACAGAATAGAAACCGTCACGAGTTGAAAACAACACGAAGACGAAACAGTGATTGACACGGGTTGAAAACAACACGAAGACGAAAACTGAAATCGACACGGAGTGAAAACAACACGAAGACGAAACAGTAATTGACACGAAGTCAAGGAGAAAAACATCACGAAGACAATGTATGCAACAGTGCAATGTCTAGACTTTAAGTCCAATGCAAACGGCTGTACAGACTTGAATATGTGAAGCCAATGTACAGACTTACTATAACAGACTGATGTGCAGACTTTGAAGAACAGTCCAATGTATGGACTTGCACTGCAAACAATAATGTATAGACCTCATGTAAAAGCCCAATGTATGGACATTGAAATCGAAGACCAAAGTACAGACTTTGGCGAAGCAAAGGGCTGTATAGACTTTGCCTAAGACAATGCATGAACTGACGTTGTATATACTTAGCCTATGCAGACCAATGTACAGACTTTGAAGAACATAGCGTTCAGCAGTGTATAGACTTAGCCAATGCATTATGAATGTATGGACTTTGAGACTTTGAGTGTGTGTTCAGTGTGAAGACAAGATAAAATGCATATAACACACAGACAATCTGATAAAGTGATATCATCAAAACATAAACAGTGTTGCCAATTCATCAAAACAATGTGTTGCCATATGAAGTATAGTTACATGTCAACATCATCAACATATAGGAGTCACAACAATCTCCCCCTTTTTGATGATGGCAACCCCCTATTATGTAGATTAGCAACATCCTGTCATACAGATGCATTTTTGATGAAAGACATGATTTATTATTCAGATTGTTATGCAGATGCATGTAGATGCTATGAATGACATGCTGCATGCTATAAAATGTAAGCAACTCCCTGCTAAAAAAAAAATTTCCTCTTTGCCATGCCATGATGTAATACACTCCCCCTGAATACACTCCCCCTGAATCTAATATTCAGACAATATTCTCCCCCTTTGCCATCAACAATAGGAGGGAAAGTGAAGACAAGTGAAGAGAAAGAAAGTTTAGCTGACTGGCATTCTTGGCAAGTAGTTCAAAAATTAGGCAATTAAAGTACAGAACCTTCAGTCATATGAGCCTAGAGATGGCTTAGAAGATAAAATTTCTGGTTTAAAAGTTATAAAAATGAAAGTTCATGCACTACATTCATTGGATAAGGTTGATGTTCATGATAAAACAATAAACCAGAGTCATATGGACATGAGAGATTCAGTTTCAAAATATCTTACTTTAATAGACTCAGTAAAATGTGTTAAGAGAAGCCAGGGCATGTATTGAAATTAAACAATTGACATCCATGAAATTTCTTTTAAGGAACAGCATTTTCAATATTGTTTCATTTAGGGCATTCAGGTACCAAAAGTCTTTTTGCGTAAGGGTATACGTTTATCAGACGCCAATACCCCTAGATACTCAACATGATAGACCATCTTGCCTATGATCAAATTCAATAGAATTGATTGACACCTTTTTGTGTGAGGGTACACGTTTATTAGACGCCAGTTACCCCCAGGTACTCAGTGAAAAACAACCTACTGTTTTGATCATTTTATACAGAGATAGCTGATACACCTCATGACATGAGTGGTGTCCACTTCTTTGATGGATCACTCAGTTTCTCAGTGATTTACCAGTCATTGCTCTGTCAATGCTATTTCTCAATTGATTTTCAATATTTTTCAAAAGCTTTCTTAGCTGCCCTTTATTTGTTTCAGAATGACTTATTTAAGGACAATACACATACTTAGCTTCTCTGACAAGAATTCAGATGAGTTTTCAGATTTCAGATATAATCCGCTTTGTCTGACATGAAATAAGATAAGGGTTGAGAGCTTTATCAATTTTCAGCATCCTTATTTACTGATTGTAGTCTTTCAACTCTAAAGATTATAAATTTAAACCATTAAGTCAGTCTTTAAGCAATTAAGGTTCTTATGAAAGAAGAAATCAGTTTTCTATTGCTTAATATTAGAACTGACTCAAATATTGCCATATTGTCAGACTCAACCATTTAGAGTGAAGGATTGAATAGACGCAGCAATTCACCTCAAAATTCTGACAAGACTCCCCCTGACTATATACATGATATTTTGCAAAAGATGACAAATCAGATGAATTTTTGAAGTTCATGCTTAATCAGACTATCTTTATCATGAGTGCAATAAAGGATATGAGAGTCATGCATTATCACAAGTCTGTTGCACAATGTTTATTCAATCTATCAACAGCAAGTCTAAATCAGAAATTTACTCAAAGTAGCTCAAAAGTTTTATTCAAGTCAACAGAGAGTTCATTCATTATGCTGAAATTTACACAAGCCAAGTTCTCTTCTAAAAAATTTAAAATTTTCATTTCCAAGTGGCTTAGTAAAGATATCAGCAACTTGTTTGTCTGTTTCAATGAAGTCCAGTTCAATTTCCTTTTTGTTCACAGCATCTCTTAGAAAGTGATGTTTTATTTCAATGTGCTTAGTCCTAGAATGATGAACATGATTTTTAGCAAGGCATATGGCACTAGTATTATCACATAGAATTGGAATACATTCCAATTTTATCTGATAATCATCTAGTTGGTGCTTAATCCAAAGTACTTGAGCGGCACAATTACCTACTGCAACATATTCAGCTTCAGCTGTAGACAAGGCTACAGTGTGTTGCTTCTTAGATGCCCAAGATACTAGACAGCCACCAAGGAATTGACAGTAGCCACTAGTGCTTTTTCTATCTACTCGACACCCAGCATAATCAGCATCAGTGTAGGCTAGAAGCTCTAACTCACACCTAGCAGGATACCATAATCCTAGCTCCTGGGTGCCTAGCAGATATCTAAAAATCCTTTTCACAGCTTTAAAATGATTTTCCTTAGGACTGGCCTGAAACCTAGCACATAATCCTACAGCGAATTGAATATCAGGCCTAGATGCTGTTAAGTAGAGAAGGGATCCGATCATTCCTCTGTATAATTTCTGGTCAAATGGGTTACCTTTAGTGTCTTCATCCAAGCTTGTAGAAGTACCCATTGGAGAAGCTATCTCTTTAAGGTTATCCATCTTGTATTTCTTGAGTAGATCCCTTGTGTACTTGGACTGAGTAATAAACATTCATTCCTTTGTTTGTGTGACCTGCAGTCCAAGAAACAATTTGAGCTCACCCATTGAGCTCATTTCAAACTCATTAGTCATTGTTTCAGAAAATTCCTCACACAATTTGGGGTTAGTTGACCCAAAAATGATATCATCCACATAAATATGTACAATAAGAATTTCAGAATGACTCACCTTTGTAAACAAGGTCTGATCAACTACTCCTCTAGTGAAATTTTGATCAGTGAGGAACTTGCTCAACCTGTCGTACCAAGCTCTGGGAGCTTGCTTAAGACCATAGAGAGCTTTATTTAATTTGTAAACATGATTAGGGAAATCTAGACATTCAAATCCAGGGGGCTGTCTAACATAGACATCCTCATTAATTTCCCCATTCAAGAATGCAGATTTTACATCCATCTGTTGGAGGATTATACCTAGGGAACATGCATAATCTAATAAAATTCTAACAGCTTCTAATCTGGCTACAGGGGCAAATGACTCTTCAAAGCCAATACCAAACTCCTGGTTGTACCCCTGAGCAACAAGTCTGGCTTTATTTTTAACAATATTCCCTAATTCATCAGATTTATTCCTGAAAACCCACCTAGTCCCTATGACTGTTCCATGATCAGGAGGTGGGACCAAGTTCCACACCTTGTTCCTGTCGAACTGATTAAGCTCCTCATGCATGGCATTAATCCAATGCATATCCTTGAGGGCACAGTCAATGGACTTGGGTTCAATTTGAGAGACAAACGCATATGCATTTAGTTCATGTTGAATTCTCAGGAGACCTCTAGTCCTAGGGGGGTCATGCAGATTTCCAATTATATTATCTACAGGATGATCTTTAAGATATCTAATGTTAACAATTGAATTGTCATGTGTTTGATTTACTTCCCCCTGAACTGTAGACTCCTCTTCATTAAGTTCTGTATGTCCTTCTTCATCCTTTGAATTGTCTTCAGGATCTCCTTCCTTCAAGATTCCACCATTGTCTTCATTCCTGCATTGACCAACGTTAGAATTTACCAAGGATTCATCAAAAATTATGTGTGGAGATTCTTCAACAGTTTTAGAGTTCAGATTGTACACCCTATATGCTCGTGTGTTTTCAGAATAACCAAGAAAGATTCCTGGTTCACCTTTAGGTTCAAATTTATCAAGGTCTCTTTTATCATTTATATGAATAAAACATTTGCAGCCAAAAATCTTGAAATGAGCAATAGAAGGTTTCTTACCCTTTAAGATCTCATATGGTGTTTGCTAGGTAGAAGGTCTTACCATGACTCTATTAATTACATAACAGGCAGTGTTTACTGCTTCATCCCAAAATTTCCTTGGTAGACCACCTTCAGTAAGAAGTGTACGACCCATCTCCACTAGGGTTCTGTTCCTTCTCTCCACAACCCCATTCTGCTCAGGTGTCCTTGGTGAGGAGTACCTATGGTTGATTCCATTTGACCTGCAGAGTTCATCAAACTGTGAGTTTTCAAACTCACCTCCATGATCAGTCAAAATATTTTCAATTTTCTGATTTATTTTAACATAGAACTCCTGAAATTCTGAGAAAGCATCACTCTTATTAGATAAGAAATAAACCCAAGTATACCTAGAAAAGTCATCTACCATGACAAACCCATACCTCCTTCTTGATAAGCTGACAGATCTGGTTGGCCCAAAGAGATCCATGTGTATCAGCTCATAGGGTTTGGAAGACAGATTTTCAGTTCTAGACTTAAATGACTTTCTAGTTATCTTTGATTGAGTGCATGCATCACAGAATTTATTTTCTTTCTTGAAGGAAATTTTAGGAAGTCCTCTAACCATGCTATGCTTGTTTAGTTTATGCAAAATGGTATAACTAGCATGGCCTAACCTACGATGCCATAAAAATGCTAAATCTTCTCTATTGGCAGTAAGACATAGGTTAGAGTGCTGAATATCATCTAGATCTATCATGTATGTGTTATTTATTCTTTTTCCAGAGAATTTTATAATTTCTGAATCAGGTTCAAAAACCTTGCAGTATTGAGAGTCAAATAAAACCTTATGACCCTTATCACACAACTGGCTGATACTAAGTAAATTGTAAGCTAACCCTTCAACCAGCAAAACATCATCAATGCAGCAGGTAGAACACATACCTACCTTACTTGATCCAATGATCCTACCCTTTGTGTTACTTCCAAAGGTGACAAGGCCTCCTAGCTTTTCAGTTAGCATGCAAAACTTGGCCTTATCTCCTGTCATATGCCTAGAGTAGCCACTGTCCAAGTACCACAAGTTGCTCTTGGCTGCTAGGCATACCTGCATACACAATTAGGGCAAAGAGTTTGGAACCCAAGTCTGATTGGGCTCCAATGCAGATGAAGTGCAAGTAAAGAAAGAAAGCATGGTTTTGGGAATCCACATTTGTTTGAAGCAGTTCTGTTCAGTGGTTTTTCCAGATTTCTTTTTGTTTTAATTTTTCTTGTTGACTTTCTTCTTATATGCACCAACAGAATTATTCACAGAATTTTTGTTATTGTGCCAATGCTTCGGCCAAGTTGCATTCATAAAGTTTTGGCCATGGTAGTTCCTGGGCTGGCTGTGGAAATGATGGTAATTTCTAGGCATCCGACTACCATACCCATTTTCCCAATTTCTGACATAGGGTCTGTAAAGGTGTGTAGGTTGATGATCATACCCTGTGTACATCCCTGGAGTTCTAGTCCACCCACGCCCATTAGAATAGATTGGCTGTGTGGGGTAGTAGAACTGAACTCTAGATGGATTGAATTGGTTGGGCTGACTTCTGAAAATATTTTGTCTTCCCTGCACCCTTGACCTAGCTGACCTATTCATAGGTTTTGGTTGGGTCCTTTTCTGTGATGATGGTGGTGAAGACCTTTTGACATTGACATAGGGTTTGTTTACCTGAACAGGCTGACCCCTAACCTTGGGTTGAGCACTAGAGCTAGGTTTGGAAGTCCCAATTTTACTAGGCTCACCTACTTTCTGTTTGCCCTTCTCCTCTACATTTAGCCTTTTCAGATTCAAATTTTTCTTTACAGCATTATTAGAATTCATGTTGATCAGAGGTCCTTTCTCCTTTTGTGCAATAAAGGAAATAGTTTTCATTCCAAAGCTTTTGGTTGCACAAGAGTTGAATCCTAGGCCCTCTCTTCTGAAGTTTACCTTTGACCCCAATAATACATCTAGATTTTCAGATCCTTGGGTCATTTTCTCAATTGTTTTTAGCTTATCCTCATTGTCTTTCTGAACTTCATCAATAGATTTTTTTAACTCATTATTCACATTGAGGACAGCTTCATATTTTTCAGAAACAATTTTTATCTCATTTTCATAATTCTGAATTTTCAGTTTCCATGCATCAATTTCATTGTCTAATCTCACATTTTCTTCCTTAGACATTTTCAGTTCTTTATTGATTTCTTCAAATTCAGAACATGTGAGTTTCAGATTACTGTTCTCAGTTTCTAAACAGGTAATTTTATCAGACAATGAAGTATCATTTTGCATGATTTTAATTTTTCTTCGTAGATGCCTGTTTTCTTTTCTGACCTCATCTACTCTATCAGCAAGTTCATCATAAGCAACCATCCAATCAGTAATAGTAAAATTTTCATAGCGAGAGGATACCTCATCAGATTCTTCCTCTCTATCTTCTGAGCTGGTTGCCATGAGGCAGATTGGCTTCTCAGCTTCAACTTCGCTGTCCGAAGTGACGCTCAAGGATCCCTCGTCCTCATCACTCCAGGTACTCACCATAGCTTTTCCTTTTGTGTTCTTCTTCTTGGACTTGTCCTTGAGGTTCTGATTTGTCGGACATTCAGCTTTAAAGTGACCCGCCTTCCTGCATTGATAGCAAACATTAGTTTCAGCTTTCTTTACAGGGTTTGATTTGTACCTTGTGTCTCGGCGGCCACTGTTGGGATTTCTTCGGCTGAATCTTCTTCCTTCCTTCTTGAGAAATCTCCGGAATTCCCTAGTAATCATGGCAATATCAGCATTTGCCACTTCTTCTTTAGACATGCTCTCTTCTGTTGATGATCCGTTGGGGCTGGATCGACTGGATCTGCTAGCACCAGCCTTCAGAGCTATAGGCTTCCTCTTTCTGTTAGCCTCCTCTATCTTTGGCATATTCATCTCATAAGCCATTAGAGATCCGATCAGCTCATCTGCCTTAGTATTATGCAGATCTCTTGACTCTTCCATTACTGTGGCCTTGGTGTGCCAAATTGGAGTCAAGGATCGCAAGATCTTCCTGACTACTTCATACTCAGAATATTTTTTCCCGAAGCCTCTGAGACCATTTGTGATAATAGTCAGCCGAGCATACATTTCCTTGATGGTCTCATTAGGCTTCATCTTGAATGCTTCGTATTCTGAAACCAGTAGATTGGTCTTAGTCTCTCTGACTTGTGAAGTCCCCTCATAGATGACTTCAAGTGCATCCCACATTTCCTTCGCTGAGGAGCAGACAGATATTCGTGAGAACTCGGTGGGATGCAGAGAGCACTGGATTGCATTGATTGCACTCCAGTTGAGCGTGGATCTTCTGATTTCTTCCTTGGTCCATACGTCTTCATTTGGAGACAGCTCGAAAGGTCCCTTGCTAACTACCTTCCAAATTTCATAATCTTTAGCCCTCAAAAATACCTGCATACGATGCTTCCAGTACGCGTAGTTGGTTCCATCGAAGTACGGGGGCTTGGATGTAGATTGCCCTTCAGCTATCATCCCTCTTCCGTCCATCTGTGCTTATCCTCTTCGGGCGGTAAGTCCCTGTAGAAGAGTCTAGCTCTGATACCAAGTGTTGGAGTTAGATGGAAGGCTCTATCACCACAGGATGTGGATCTAGAGGGGGGTGAATAGATCAACTGGCTATTTAAAAATTATGCCTAGAATCAAATGCGGAATTAGAAGAGCAGTAGACGACCACAACCAATGCGCTGAAAGAAACACACAAGAGGCACAAGGCTTTTAGGTGGTTCAGTCAATCCGACCTACGTCCACCCCACATTCAACTCGAATGTGGATTACTGCTGATACACAGCTTCAAACCGCTGAGCTTTACAGCTTGCCAACAACGGCTGGGGCTTACAGCTTATCCCGACCAGAGGAACACCCTCTGCAACAGTTGAGCATCACAACTTGCTCTGCTGGGCATTACAGCTTAGCCGACCAGAGGAACGCCTCTGCAACCCGCTGCCTCACAGCTTGAAACCGCTGACTAACAGCTTGATCGAACAAGAGTTTTCAAAGGAAAATAACAAAGACTGAAAAGCAAACGAAACATACAATCGAATGGAAGAAAGCCAAAAATGATTGTAGCTCAAGGTTGAGCAATATCAGCTCTGGTAACTGGACCAAGAGACTGATTCACAAACTCTCACGATAACTCTCTCAACTCATCTCTCTTCTTCTTCTTCTCTCCTTTTCTTCTTCTCTGCTTTTCTTCCTCTCACAGTGGATCTCGGTGGCTGCTTGTTTTCAGACTGGATGTATATACTTCGCCAACTTCGATCAACCTCTATAGAAGATGAAGACTGATATTTATAATAGCAGCAGCTGGATAAGGGCGCGTGGGTTCCACGTTTTCCCGCCCAAGGAATTCTCTAGACTCGAGATGCTTCCATCCACGTGGCAGCATCTGGTCACCTTGTCCTCCTGGGATCACGAGCCATGTCAACAATCTCAGTAGAGAGTCCCTGTCAAAACAGAGTATCGGATGATCAGGTTAAAGAACAACTCTGTATAGACTTTATATAAGTGAAAGCTATGTACAGACTTGCTGTATGAAAATGCAATGTGTGGACTTCACAAATGAAGATGCAATGTATAGACTTGCAGTGTGAAGGAGTTGATTGTGTAGACTTCACGATGTGAAGACTTATCAACAAATGACTGTACAGACTTGACCAAGAGCCTGAGACACTAACGAAGACACTGGATTGACACCAACTCTAAGACGACAGACAACACTGACACGAAGTGTAGTTACAAAACAGGAAGGACACGAGGTCTTAAGAAAAACAACACGAAGACAGAAATAGAAACGAAGACTCAGACGCAGAGACAGCACGAAGTGAAACGAGAACGACACGAAGTGCAGTAGTGACAGAAACACACACTACACAGAGAACGACACGAAGTGGCACAGAAAGCAACACGAGGTGCTGCGATGTCCTGCACGCAATAGAACAAAAATGACACGAGGTGAAGTCACAAAGCGACAGAGACACGAGGTGTATGAAACACGACACAAAGACATGAAACAACACGGAGACGAAACAGTAACCGACACGAGTTGAAAACAACACGAAGATGAAAACTGAAATCGACACGAAGTGTGGTCAAAGCGAGAAAGACACGAAGTCTAAAGCGAGAAACCAACACGAAGACAGAATAAAAACCGTCACGAGTTGAAAACAACACGAAGATGAAACAGTGATTGACATGGGTTGAAAACAACACGAAGACGAAAACTGAAATCGACACGGAGTGAAAACAACATGAAGACGAAACAGTAATTGACACGAAGTCAAGGAGAAAAACATCACGAAGACAATGTATGCAACAGTGCAATGTCTAGACTTTAAGTCCAATGCAAACGGCTGTACAGACTTGAATATGTGAAGCCAATGTACAGACTTACTATAACAGACTGATGTGCAGACTTTGAAGAACAGTCCAATGTATGGACTTGCACTGCAAACAACAATGTATAGACCTCATGTAAAAGCCCAATGTATGGACATTGAAATCGAAGACCAAAGTACAGACTTTGGCGAAGCAAAGGGCTGTATAGACTTTGCCTAAGACAATGCATGAACTGACGTTGTATATACTTAGCCTATGCAGACCAATGTACAGACTTTGAAGAACATAGCGTTCAGCAGTGTATAGACTTAGCCAATGCATTATGAATGTATGGACTTTGAGACTTTGAGTGTGTGTTCAGTGTGAAGACAAGATAAAATGCATATAACACACAGACAATCTGATAAAGTGATATCATCAAAACATAAACAGTGTTACCAATTCATCAAAACAATGTGTTGCCATATGAAGTATAGTTACATGTCAACATCATCAACATATAGGAGTCACAACAGTCTTCAGTTGCCAGGCCGACCTACACAAATAACATCAAGCAGAGTGATTTGGAACCCAAGATGAGTTGGGTCCAAGGACATTATTCAAATCTCTAATTAAGTGTTTAGGAATCCAAATTTGCTTCAGCATGGATTTCCCTGGCATCTTTATTTCTGGTTTATTGAAATTAAGTCCAGCTGGTCTGGAGAGATAAGTTCTATACCATTCATTAGGCTTGCCACTCCTAGGATATCTTCTGTAAGTTTGTTGATCAACAGATTTTTGAAGATGATGATCATTTCTCCAGTAGGTCCTCTTTGGACCCATCTGATTGTAGTAATTCCAGCTTTTCTTTTGATCCACTTGCTTGGTCCATTTACCATTTATGTTCTGATTGGTAGGCTTAGTGAAATTCTTCACAGAATTCATTCCCATCTTAAATGGTTGGCCAGCACTATTTTTAGGATTTTCCTTCTGACCTTGAGTTCCCTTACTGCTGTTTGAGCTGGATGGTGTGTCCAGCTTTTCTTTTCCCTTCTTTGGGCAGAAGGTAATGGTTTTGAATTGTAGGGGTCTTTTGTTAGTTGGGTCGTAGCCTAGACCTTCCTTATTGAAGTTAACCCTAGCCCCCAGTATAGCATCCAGACTAGATTTTCCTTGGACAAAGTTTTCCAAAACTTTCTATTTGTCTTCCAGCTCCTTTTGAAGGGACTCAGAATTTTTTAGAAGTTCACCATTGACTTCCTTAACAGCCTCATATTTTTCTGAGTTCACTCTACTTTCATTCAAGCTTTCTTCGATTCTTATTTTGAGTTCATTGAGCTGATTTTGACTTTCTTGGTTTTCTCCCTTGAGCTTATCATTTTCTTTTCTTAGTGAGGTCATTTCTTCTAGTTGCTCTTTTAGTTTCTAATTTTCCTCACAGACCTGGGTTTGTTCTTCAACATTAGTATTAAATTTTCTTTTCAGAACCCTATGCTCTTTACTAAGAGAATTGAACTTATCTAATAACTCAGCATAAGCATCTTCCCAGTCATCAGTCGTAAAATTTTCAAAAACATTGGTTACCTCCTCTTCACTGTTTGCCATAAGGCAAATTCCTTCTTCATGCTCCTCTGAGGAAGTATCTTCAGGATCTTCTTCCTCCTCGCTCCATGTGCATACCATCGCATGCGACTTCTTCTTCTTCTGCACTTTTGTGCTCTTCTTCTGGAAGTAGGGACCCTTCTTCTGAAGATCTGGGCATTCACCTTTCATGTGTCCCTGTTTGTTACAATGATAACAGGTCAGTCTCTTAGGATTTCTATCCCTATAATTGGTAGATTCAACATTCTTGTTAAAGGAGTATGGCTTTTTTCTCCTAAAGGTCTTCCCCTTTCTCCTTAAAAATTTACTGAACTAACGTGTGAGCATTGCCTGCTCCTTCTGGTCGAGATCTGAGAAGCCATCAGACTCACCGCTACTGCTGCTGCTGCTGCTGCTACTGCTACTGCTACTCTTGCTGCGGGATGCCTTGAGTGCTACATTCTTAGCCTTCCTATCACTTCCTTCACCACCTCCTTTGAAATTCATCTCATAGGTCATGAGGGATCCTATGAGTTCATTCACTGTCAAGGTCGTCAGATCTTTTGACTCTTCAATCACGATGGCCTTAGTGTGCCATGCTGGGGATAAGGATCTAAGAATTTTCCTGACTATGTCTGCCTCAGCTAGATCCTTCCCTAGCCCCTTAAGTGTGTTCGTGATGAGGGACAACCTGGCATACATTTCAGTAATATTCTCCTCTGCATTCATCCTAAACAGTTCATACTTAGAGGTGTAGAGGTTTACCTTCGAGGCTTTCACTTGAGCTGTACCTTCGTAGATTAATTGCAGCTCATCCCACATTCGCTTGGCAGTCCTATAGGCAGATATACGGGCATATTCCTCTGGGTGAACAGCACACTGGATGATGTTCAGTGCCATCCAGTTGAGTGAAGATAGCTTGACATGGTCATCTGTCCACGCATCCTCGTTCGGTGGCAGATCATATGGGCCAACCGTGATTACCCTCCACAGCTTGTGGCTGTCACGCCCCGAGCGCGGAAGATACCCGTAGATGCGTGACGAGTTTATATCAATCATGTCAATCAGAGTAGTAGTGTATTCGACACAAAGACAGAGTGCGCAAATATAAAGATAACCCAATCCATTTATTCCTTTAATAAGAATATGTCTATTACAAACCCTTGCAAATACTAGACTCAATAAAAGAAAGGTACATTTCAAACTCAACAAAAATATAAAGAAGACATGACTGATGGACGCTTGATTAGCTCTAACTCTTTCACTCTTGACCTTCCCCGTTAGTTTGGGTCTCGTCATCGGACTTACCTGAAAAGTATGGAAACACTGAGTGAGCGAACGCTCAGTAGGAAATTATATCTCAAGAACTAGCAAGGGATTTAAGTAATTACATTTTTCCATGAATGCACTATAGCTATGCATGCTCGCATAAAACGACAAGATAGAGAGTATACCAACAAGATAACAAGGTGAACTATTCATGAACTTTCAAGTAATAGATGTTAGGATGTTCAAGCAAGTAATTTCATCATGTCATGTCGAGAACTTGGCTATCACGTTTCAAGCAAGCAAGTATATAAATTACCCTTTTTTTTTCGGGTCAAGCAAGTCATGTCATGTCAAGTTGAGTCTAGTATGAGATTTTTGTGGAGTGTCCAATCAAGTTAGTCATGCACTTCGGTACAATGCCAATACTGTTATCATTACAACTCCCATGGGCACAAGTACTTTTGGGTGCTCCTCCCAGGACCAGATCGGGCCCTATAAGCGCAGGCATTGATCATGTATTTTGACATCCACTTGGTGTATAGCCAATATGGGGTTTCAAGGATAAAGAACTTGTATGAACTTAGAGGTAGATAGCATTTCAAGGATTTGAACATGACCATAATGATGATAATAACGGTGCAATCACGAGTATCTATAACACTAGGTGGAATTGGTTCCCTAACTTGGGTACCATGATAAGTAAGTGCCCACAAGTAGATGGTCACTATTTTAATATAGAATTGAGGTCCACAAGAACATCATAATAATGTTGATATAGAATTGGGGTCCACAAGAACATCTCAATAATGACATGCTTTCCCCATTTATTTAGATACTTCCCATATTATACACATAGCATAACATGAGGGCCGGTATACCATGTTTCTTATAGAGTGACATGACAAAAATAGTGTGATAGGTTTTTATGGTACAACCAGCTCAGTCGGCCTTGAGGGAATCCAAGGCTCGAGGAGTCTTACGGAGGTCTCTATGACTAACTTGATAGTCCAAAAGAACAGAATGTCCAATGGAGAGCTTGTATGTCACTGAGAATTGAGGGGTAATGCGATAAACCATCGTGAAACATGGGACTATATTCACAGACTGGAATATAGTGCCGATATATATATATATATATATATATATAAATATACATATGAATATACATATGAAACCCTCGGTTAACAGTAACGGTGCAAAATAGTATTACAGGAAAATAGCGACTTAATCTAAGTCATTACTTATCAAATTAACGCCTTCTATAGGGGCGTTTATTTATGATTTTAACGACTACAGTAGCAGGCGTCCATCAGATTTATAATATTTTGCAAAATTGCCAATTTCTGGAATTTTCATGCAAACACGCCTCACAGAGGGGCGTTAATTTTAAAATCACGCCCTGGTGCAGGGCGCCAGTTATGTAAGAGACAACCTATCCCAGGTCGTTAATTCCTTAACATCCGAAATAGGATTCATGAACAGTATAAATTTCCAGATAATAAAATTTTCAGGAAGAGGATCACATGGTCAGGAAGAGAAAAATAGCAGGATTCAACAACTGTGATCATGCATTAGATTAGATACATGGTCTACTTGATATAGAATTTTAAACATGGGTATTTAATAATTAAGTGAAGTTGACGACTCCTGGGCAGGGCGTCAAAACAAGAATTAGCGCCCTACTCTGGGTCACTTCTTTTAAAATTAGCGCCCTAAGGAGGGTCACTACTTACACTATTTTCCAGGAAACTATGAAAAACGCAGAGAATCTATATGCATGAATTGACAGATGACTTTATCATAATTACTATGTTGGTTTGGGCTACAATTCTTGAGAAAACCTACTTGATGGGTGATCTAGATGAAGATGCGTGAAGAAAAAACGATGCTCTATTCTAAACAGAGCCTCCTGAAGATGATGGCTGCTCCCGATCTTTAATCAACAACAGCAGCACACGGAAGGGGATGCAGTAAGGATCTGAATAAAAATGAAATTCTCTTCTATGCACGTAAGAGAATATTAGCTCCTCTTCTGTATTGCGTTTGGAAGAAGGTGACAGACGACGAAGATGATGTTGATGAAGAACCCTTAGTTCTTCAGCACGTCAGGAAAACTGGACAGGTAACCTACAACACAGATGAAGAACATCAATATTCTTCATGATTATGACCGAAGGCAAGGGAAGAAGAACAATACCTGTTCTTCACGCACGGCAACAGCAGAGCTTTCCTTTGACCAAATAGCTTATTAGGGTTCTACAGGAAGGGTTATTTATAGGGTTTTTACGATCCTAATGGAGTTAGTATCGTATTGGAAGTAATATTTCCCTAATAGAGTTCTTACCCTATTCAACCTTCCATGTAGTTATCCAGAAACTTGCTCTGGATAGTTTCCTGGTTCGAACGAAACTCGAACGGTATTAAGGCCTTGCCATAGGGCGTTAGTTTAAATTGACGCCTTTGCTAAAAGTCATTTCTTATGTAAAACACATCCATGTGGAGGGCGTCACGTTTACTTGCCCTTTTTATTATTTTGGCCGTTTAAGAATTGACGACATCTGCTGTGGTCGTCCTTTCTTGAATTCGCGCCTTGTATAAGGGCATTTCTTTTTGAAGTAGCGCCTTGAATCAAGGCGTTATTTACATTTTTGGTTTATTATTTACTTCTTTAGGCTCTTATCATTTATTCATTAAATCTTTTAATCTTATTTTGATCAATTGGGGTTTTTATTCCCTTTTATTTTTTTACCGGGGTTGCTACACCCTCCCCCACTTAAAAGAATTTGGTCCCCAAATTCAATCGCATATATTTATATATATGTGGAAAGTGTAGAGTATATACCTTTTTAGAACAAGTTCGGGAATCGTTTCCTCATATACTCCTTGGTCTCCCATGTGGCTTCGTGTTCTGAACATTTACTCCATTGCACCTTTAGCATGGGGATAACTTTATTCCTTAATGTTCGTACCTCGCGATCGAGGATCTTCATAGGCCTTTGCTCATAAGTGAGATCCCTTTGAATCACCAGGTCTCCATGATCAATGATATGTGACGGATCATGCACATATTTCTTCAACATTGATATATGGAATACATTATGAACTTCGGACAATTGAGGAGGTAAAGCGATGCGATAAGCAACCTCGCCAACTCTCTCTAGTATCTCAAAAGGTCCGATATACCTTGGTGTAAGCTTGCTCTTAACACCAAATCTCCTTATTCCACGTCCAGGTGATATCTTAAGAAAAATGTGATCTCCGACTTGGAATTTGAGATCTCTCCTTCTTGTGTCAGCATAAGCCTTTTGTCTAGACTGAGCTATTTGCAGTCTTTCTTTAATCAACTGTATCTTCTCGGTGGTATCCCTTACCATATCTGGGCCTAATAGTTGTTTCTCTCCAACTTCGTCCCAGCATAAGGGTGATCGACAACTCCTTCCATATAAGGCTTCGAAAGGTGCCATTTGTATACTTGCCTGGTAGCTATTATTATATGCAAATTCAACCAACGGCAAGTGGTCATGCCAGTTTCCACCAAAATCAATGATGCAAGTCCTTAGCATATCTTCAACCACCTGATTAGTTCTCTCGGTCTGACCATCCGTTTGAGGATGAAAAGCTATACTAAAGTTAAGTCTCGATCCCAACGAATATTGTAGTCCTTTCCAAAAATGCGAAGTAAAACGGGGATCTCTATCGGACACAATCGAGACAGGAATACCATGTAATCTGACTATCTCTTTTATGTATAATGCAGCCAGAACATCAACTGACCATCGACTCTTGATCGGCAAGAAGTGTGCTGATTTGGTCAATCGATCAATGATAACCCATATTCCATCATATCCTCCTTTTGATTTAGTTAGACCCATGATGAAATCCATACCAATATCCTCCCACTTCCATTTGGGAATATCCAGAGGATGTAGCTTTCCAGTAGGCTTTTGGTGTTCAGCCTTAACTTGTTGGCAGGTGAGACAGCGAGACACAAAGTCCGCGACTTCTCTCTTCATATTAGGCCACCAGAAGGTCCTTTTTAAATCTTGGTACATCTTAGTAGATCCTGGATGAATTGTGTACCTTGATCTGTGAGCTTCATCTAAGATCTTCTTCTTTAATTCTGGACAATCCGGTATACAAGTTCTACTTTGGAATAACAACCTTCCATCTGAAGCTAGTTGGAACACATATTGTTCTTCTAGTTTGCCCTTGATTTCCACTAATACCGGGTCACTACCTTGAAGTCCTTGTATTTCGGATAGCAAGTCTGGCTGTATGCTCATATGGGATAAGGTGACACACCTACTGTCCTTGTCCATGCTTATATTAAGTCTAGTGAATTGTTCTAACAACTTCCACTCCTGAATCATACAATTGGCTAATAATGCTCTCGGCTTTCGACTAAGGGCATCAGCTACCGGATTACCCTTTCCAGGATGATATTGTATAGTAAAGTCGAAGTCCTTAAGATATTCTAGCCAACGTCTTTGCCTCATATTCAATTCCTTCTGAGAGAAGAGATACTTAAGACTTTTATGGTCAGAGTATACAAGAAACTGCACTCCATACAGATAATGTCTCCATATCTTTAGTGCAAATACTACCGCAGCCAATTCTAAATCATGAACTGGGTAGTTCTCCTCGTGCTTCTTCAACTGACGCGAAGAGTAGGCTATAACCTTCCCTTGTTGCATTAAAACACATCCGAGGCCAATGCCAGATGCATCAGTGTATACCTCGAACTTTTCTCCTTCAATTGGTAGAGCTAAGACTGGGGCAGTAGTCAAGTGATCCTTGAGAGCTTGGAAGCTTCGTTCACAATCCTCGCTCCATTCATAGCGTATCTCCTTACGAGTTAGCCTAGTGAGTGGTACGGCTATCTTGGAGAAATCCTTGATGAATCGCCGATAGTAGCCCGCAAGACCCAAGAAACTACGGACCTCGCTAGCATTGGTCGGTCTTTCCCAATTCCTTACAGCATCAACCTTCGATGGATCTACGGATAAACCGTCCTTTGATATAACATGCCCCAAGAAAGCTACTTCTCTTAACCAAAATTCACATTTGCTAAGATTTGCATATAGCTGATTTGTCCTCAATATCTGTAATGCAATCCTTAAATGTTCCTCATGCTCTCCCTTGGTCTTGGAGTAAATCAATATATCATCAATGAAAACCACCACGAATTGATCTAGATAAGGTCTGAATATACTATTCATCAACTGCATGAAGGCAGCAGGGGCATTTGTTAGTCCAAAAGGCATCACAACAAACTCATAATGGCCATACCTGCTTCTGAATGCGGTCTTATGAATGTCCTCATCCTTGATCCTTAGTTGGTGATAACCTGACTTGAGATCAATCTTTGAAAAATACTTGGATCCAGATATTTGATCAAATAACTCATCGATTCTCGGCAGTGGATACTTATTTTTGATAGTGAGATGATTCAACTGTCGATAGTCGATGCATAACCTCATGGATCTATCTTTCTTCTTTACAAATAGCACAGGTGCTCCCCACGGGGAAGTGCTTGGTCTAATAAATCCCTTCTTGAGAAGTTCCATTAATTGCTCCTTTAGCTCCTTGAGTTCGGCAGGGGACATCCTATATGGTGTCTTAGAAACTGGTCCAGCACCAGGGACCAAATCGATGGTGAAGGCCACTTCTCTTTGTGGGGGTAATCCAGGCAAATCTTCCAGAAACACATCCGGAAATTCTTGCACAACAGGGATGTCTTCTAGTTTAGTTTCCTTAGTCTCCTTAATGGTGACAAATGCAAGGAAAGATACACATCCTTTCCTTATTAGCTTGCTAGCTCGGAGAGCCGAAATAAGAGGTGACTTGCTCTGACTCTTAGGGCTAGAATAGACTAGTTCTGGAAAGTCCTTGAAAGTAACTTTGCTGTTACGGCAATCCACAGTTGCCTGATACCCAGATAACCAATCTGCTCCCAATATGACATCGTATTCCTTTAGGTCTAAACATATGAGATTGATAGGAAGATTTCTTCCTTTTACTAAGACTTCACAGTTTTGATAATGGTGCGTAATATCGGTTTCGTTTCCGAGAGGAGTAGATAAAAATATTTTCATCCATTCCGGTTCCATAGGCAATGGGTCAGCAAACTTCTTGGAAATAAAAGAATGTGATGCACCCGTATCAAATAAGACATGTGCAGACTTGGAACAAACTTTCAGTGTACCTTCTACTAGTCCGCCTTCGTCTTCTTCGGTCTCCTTAATCGCGTGGAGACGAGCATTCTTTGTTACCGGGCGCTTTCCGTCATCAGCTTGATCATTGAGTAGGGGACAGTCGGGAATCCAATGGTCACGGCTCCCACAACGGAGACACGCTCCAAGTTTCCTCCAGCATTCTTCGGCCTTGTGCCCGGCCTTATCATAGTGCTTACATACCACCTTAGCAGGTGTAGTGGTGATGGAGAAAGGTTTGGTCTTCTTGAACTTTTGCTCCTGGGAGGGAATGCCTCCATTACTTGGCCTCTTCTTGAAATTAGGTTTGAAGGTGCCGGAGCTAGTAACATTCTCCTTCTTGTCTTTCCCACGGATCCTATCAGATAGTTCTGTGGCATCTTCTAGTAATTGGGCTCGTCGAACCATCTCCGAATAGACTTGTATGTCCATCGGTGCCAGTTGTGTGATATATTGGGGCCTGAGCCCATTAAGGAATCTTCGAGCTTTCATCTTCTCAGAACTAACTAAGTGTTTAGCGTACCGAGACAGCCTAGAGAACTGCGCTTCATATTCAGCCACCGACAAAGATCGTTGCTTAAGTGCGGCGAATTCAGCGGCTTTCTTCTCTTGAACTCGATCTGAGAAATATTTATTGTTGAAATGTTCAACAAACTCCTCCCAAGTAACTTGTCCTTGATCTAATGTGGCTTCTACCGACTCCCACCAGCATCGGGCATCTCTTTCTAATTGAAATGTGGCTAACAGGACCTTCTCTTGGTCCGAGCATTGCATGACTCTAAAAACATGTTCCGTCTCTTGGATCGAGTGTTCGGCATCATCGGGATCAGTGGATCCCATGAACTTAGGAGGGTTCATGTTCTTGAAGCTTTGGTGGAGATTTCCTGCTCCACGATGTGCACCTCCTTGTGCCACTTGTTGAAGTGCCTGGGTCATGCCTTGGAGAGTGCGTTGCATGTTGCGCCATTGAGCACGTTCCGCAGCCATTGTCCTACAATTTTGATAGCTATATTAGTAGGTGATTGCATTTAAAGGCTTTAATTCTATGTTGACTTTAACCCTTGGTTCTACCCAATCTCACTTGTTAGAGGTTCAGACTTATCCTTGGACTTGGGTTTCCTAGGAATTGAATACCCTAGGCTCTGATACCACTAAAATTGTCACGCCCCGAGCGCGGAAGATACACGTAGATGCGTGACGAGTTTATATCAATCATGTCAATCAGAGTAGTAGTGTATTCGACACAAAGACAGAGTGCGCAAATATAAAGATAACCCAATCCATTTATTCCTTTAATAAGAATATGTCTATTACAAACCCTTGCAAATACTAGACTCAATAAAAGAAAGGTACATTTCAAACTCAACAAAAATATAAAGAAGACATGACTGATGGACGCTTGAATAGCTCTAACTCTTTCACTCTTGACCTTCCCCGTCAGTTTGGGTCTCGTCATCGGGCTTACCTGGAAAGTATGGAAACACTGAGTGAGCGAACGCTCAGTAGGAAATTATATCTCAAGAACTAGCAAGGGGTTTAAGTAATTACATTTTTCCATGAATGCACTATAGCTATGCATGCTCGCATAAAACGATAAGATAGAGAGTATACCAACAAGATAACAAGGTGAACTATTCATGAACTTTCAAGTAATAGATGTCAGGATGATCAAGCAAGTAATTTCACCATGTCATGTCGAGAACTTGGCTATCACATTTCAAGCAAGCAAGTATATAAATTACCCTTTTTTTTTGGGTCAAGCAAGTCATGTCATGTCAAGTTGAGTCAAGTACGAGATTTTTGTGGAGTGTCCAATCAAGCTAGTCATGCACTTCGGTACAATGCCAATACCGTTATCATTACAACTCCCATGGGCACTAGTACTTTTGGGTGGTCCTCCCAAGACCAGATCGGGCCATATAAGCGCAGGCATTGATCATGTATTTTGACATCCACTTGGTGCATAGCCAATATGGGGTTTCAAGGATAAAGAACTTGTATGAACTTAGAGGTAGATAGCATTTCAAGGATTTGAACATGACCATAATGACGATAATAACGGTGCAATCACGAGTATCGATAACACTAGGTGGAATTGGTTCCCTAACTTGGGTACCATGACAAGTAAGTGCCCACAAGTAGATGGTCACTCTTTTAATATAGAATTGAGGTCCACAAGAACATCATAATAATGTTGATATAGAATTGGGGTCCACAAGAACATCTCAATAATGACATGCTTTCCCCATTTATTTAGATACTTCCCATATTATACACATAGCATAACATGAGGGCCGGTATACCATGTTTCTTATAGAGTGACATGACAAAAATAGTGTGATAGGTTTTTATGGTACAACCAGCTCAGTCGGCCTTGAGGGAATCCAAGGCTCGAGGAGTCTTACGGAGGTCTCTATGACTAACTTGATAGTCCAAAAGAACAGAATGTCCAATGGAGAGCTTGTATGTCACTGAGAATTGAGGGGTAATGCGATAAACCATCGTGAAACATGGGACTATATTCACGGACTGGAATATAGTGCCGATATATATATATATATATATATATATATATATATATATATATATATATATATATATATATAAATATACATATGAATATACATATTAAACCCTCGGTTAACAGTAACGGTGCAAAATAGTATTACAGGAAAATAGCGACTTAATCTAAGTCATTACGTATCAAATTAACACCTTCTATAGGGGCGTTTATTTATGATTTTAACGACTACAGTAGCAGGCGTCCATCAGATTTATAATATTTTGCAAAATTACCAATTTCTGGAATTTTCATGCAAATGCGCCTCACAGAGGGGCGTAAATTTTAAAATCACGCCATGGTGTAGGGCGTCAGTTATGTAAGAGACGACCAATCCCAGGTCGTTAATTCCTTAACATCCGAAATAGGATTCATGAACAGTATAAATTTCCAGATAATAAAATTTTCAGGAAGAGGATCACATGGTCAGGAAGAGAAAAATTGCAGGATTCAACAACTGTGATCATGCATTAGATTAGATACATGGTCTACTTGATATAGAATTTTAAACATGGGTATTTAATAATTAAGTGAAGTTGACGACTCCTGGGCAGGACGTCAAAACAAGAATTAGCGCCCTAGTCTGGGTTGCTTCTTTTAAAATTAGCGCCCCAAGGAGGGTCGCTACTTACACTCTTTTCTAGGAAACTATGAAAAACTCAGAGAATCTATATGCATGGATTGACAGGTGACTTTATCATAATTACTATGTTGGTTTGGGCTACAATTCTTGAGAAAACCTACCTGATGGGTGATCTAGATGAAGATGCGTGAAGAAAAAATGATGCTCTGTTCTAAACAGAGCCTCCTGAAGATGATGGCTGCTCCCGATCTTTAATCAACAACAGCAGCACACGGAAGGGGATGCAGTAAGGATCTGAATAAAAATGAAATTCTCTTCTATGCACGTAAGAGAATATCAACTCCTCTTCTGTACTGCGTTTGGAAGAAGGTGACAGACGACGATGATGATGCTGATGAAGAACCCTTAGTTCTTCAGCACGTCAGGAAAACTGGACAGGTAACCTACAACACAGATGAAGAACATCAATATTCTTCATGATTATGACCGAAGGCAAGGGAAAAGGAACAATAGCTGTTCTTCACGCACGGCAGCAGCAGAGCTTTCCTTCGACCAAATAGCTTATTAGGGTTCGACAGGAAGGGTTATTTATAGGGTTTTTTATGATCCTAATGGAGTTAGTATCGTATTGGAAGTAATATTTCCCTAATAGAGTTCTTACCCTATTCAACCTTCCACGTAGTTATCCAGAAACTTGCTCTGGATAGTCTCCTGGTTCGAACGAAACTCGAACGGTATTAACGCCTTGCCATAGGGCGTTAGTTTAAATTGACGCCTTTGCTAAAAGTCATTTCTTATGTAAAACACATCCATGTGGAGGGCGTCACGTTTACTTGCCCTTTTTATTATTTTGGCCGTTTAAGAATTGACGACATCTGCTGTGGTCGTCCTTTCTGGAATTCGCGCCTTATATAAGGGCGTTTCTTTTTTAAGTAGCGCCTTGAATCAAGGCGTTATTTACATTTTTGGTTTATTATTTACTTCTTTAGGCTCTTATCATTTATTCATTAAATCTTTTAATCTTGTTTTGATCAATTGGGGTTTTTATTCCCTTTTGTTTTTTAACCAGGGTTGCTACAGTGGCTCTATGCTCTGATAAACACTTCCATCCTGTTCTTCCAAAACAGATAATTATTACCATCAAAAAATGGAGGGCGACTAATGGATTGACCTTCAGCCATGAAGCTTCTAGGACCATTAGCATTTCCCTGACCGTTCGCCCACATGATGAGAACCTGCTCTGATACCAAATGTTAGCGCAGCAAGAGTGATATAGAAGGGGGGGGGATGAATAGATCACTCCCGATTTGAACAACTTCAGCGGAAATTCACTACTTCAAAAATCACCCTACCGAATATAGCTAAACAAAATAGCTAATGCAGTGAGAAACTAAAGCAGAGTAATAAGATGCGATTGGAAGAGGCCGTCCACACACAAGCACATTGCCAAGCAGATAGAGAGCATCAACGATTGCAGCAGACCACTGAGGAGACAAGAGATTTTAAGGTGGTTCGATTGTAGTCCACAATCTACATCCACCCCTCACTCCAACTAGAGTAAGGATTCCACTAGCCAATGCTAGAAACCTGCAGACTCAGTCTGCGAACAATGTGCTGCCACACAGCTTGAATAACCAAAGGAAACAAATCCCTCAACCAAACTCTGCTACCCACAGAGCTTGAAACCTGTTCCAGCTACCAGCTAGAGCAGAACCGGAGATAGCTCTCCCTTCCTCCAACCCGGAGGGAACCTGCTAATGACAACCCGTCACTAGCAAAACTAGAGATCTACGATCTCTCTTCCTCTGCAGTCCAGAGGGAAACCGGAGTAACACTCCCTTCCTCCAAACACCGGAGGGTAACAACTCGAGATCAGATATATGAAGAAATAAAAGGAAAAACAGAAATGTAAACAAGACCAACGATGAACACAAATCGTTTCAGAAAAATCAAATACAAAATGTAGCTTCCGAAGAAGCAAATAGACTCTTCTCTCTCACTCAGACTTTTCTCTCACAGGACTGCTCTCTAATCTTTTCTCTCTATCTTCTTTCTGGAACGTGGAGGCTCTCTCTCTTTTCTTCTTCTGCTCAGGAATTCTGCTCTTTAGCTTTTTCTCCTCTTCTCACCATCTAATCGTAGAGTGCACCTTTTATATGGCTTTCGACCTGAGTTTCAGGCCTTCACACGAGGGAGTCTCGTTCCCTCCCTTTCCAGAGCATTCTCGGATCACGTGCCAGGCATCATCCTTGGTTCACGTGCCCAATCATTAACATGTATCACCTGCAGGCAGAGACAAAGAACTGTGATTAGTTAGTTCAGTCAGATACGAATGTATAGACATTAGGATATCAGATTAAGTAAGTGTGTACACTGAGGGAGTGTATAGACTTGTGAGACTTCAAGCAAACTCAGTGTATAGACTAGCTGAAGAATGCATTAGCACAAAGGATGAAATGTGTGGACTTCTGTGAAGTGTATGAGGCCCTCGAGTGTATAGACTCAGGGATGCCTAATAGGCAAGTGTGTCACAGTGTGAGAGTGTATAGAGTTGAGGTTCTTCAGCGAGCTCAGTGTATGGACTTTCAGTTAAATGCATTAACATACCAGGGGAATGAGTGTATGGACTTAAAGCATCAGTTAACCAAGTGTGTAGAGTGTATACACTTGACTGCGTGCAAGACAGATAATGTCTAGACTTGCTATTAACATGCATGAGAACCCAATGTACAGACATGATGTAGCTTCAGCTGACGACCCTAGTGTGTAGACTTCACGATGTGCAGACTTGCCAAAGAAACGGCTGTACAGACTTTAGCTCAAGAGTGATGTATAGAGTTTTGAAAGCTTGAACAACGAAGCATGCTGTACAGACTTTGAGTGAAGGCATGAATAGTGAATCAATGTGTAGACTTCACTTCAAGCACGCTACACCCCAATGTATAGACTTGCCACCAACGCAATGTGTAGACTTGACTGCTGCGAGCACAGGCTGTACATACTTGGTGTGAAGAACACAAGCCAAGTGCAGTGTATGGACTTTATGCAAGAAAACAAGTGTGCATTGTATAGACTTGAGTGATGAGTGGACTTTCAATGAAGAGGCTGTACAGACATGACGAGATCACGATGTGTAGACTTGCCAATTATAGCTGGTCGATGTACAGACTAGAATAAGGCTAAGTCTGTACAGACTTGAACAAACACAGTGTATAGACTTGGGCAAGGCAACGTCGGTAAAACTACCAATGTACAGACTTTCAAAGCTGAACATAGGTAAATAACCCAATGTGCAGACTTGGAAGTGCAACGTATGAACAGATGCCAATGTACAGACTTTGGCAAGCAACGATGTACAGACTTGCATAGTTCCAGCTGAAGGATGTATAGACTTTACCTATTGAACTGAAGACCAATGTATGGACTTCAAAACAGATGCTAAGGCCAAGAGGAGTGTATAGACTTTCACGATGTATATACTTGGTTTTGTGAAAGCTACAGTGCAGTAAGATGTACAGACTTCCTATATGAGGGCAATGGCTGTACAGACTTCACCTCAGGCTATCTACAGTGCAGCGAGTGTACAGACTTTGAGGCCGAAGACAGTGTGTAGACTTGAGAAGCTCGAGACCACTGTAGACATGGGGTTCAGCTGAGAATGTATGGACTTTGACGGAGTAAGACAATGTTCAGACTTTGAAGTTACACTGTGGATGTATAGACTTGAATGGGCATGGAGTGTATAGACTTGAAAGTCTGAAGGCGATGTACAGACTTGGAGAGTTGAAGTCGATGTACAGACTTGCAGGTGCGAAGCCAATGTACTGACTTTATGATATGAAGCCAATGTACAGACTTGCAGATGCGAAGCTGATGTACAGACTCGTAATGCGAAGCCAATGTACAGACATTAAAGGCTATGAACAACAAGGCATGCTGTACAGACTTACTCAATCAAACCGATGTATAGACTTTGAATGAATTCAACGGAAGAATGTATAGACATGGCCCCTTTCCGGATGTATAGACTTTCAGATAAACAAGCTACAATCCTGTTGTATGGACTTGGATAGAAAGGCCAATGAATGGACATACTAAGATGATTAATGTACTGAGGCGTCGACTCATCAGCAAGGAGGGGTCGACCCACCACTGTCCAGACTCTGCAGACAGAGTGTAGACAGAATCAAGTAGAGCATATTATCTGACAACCATATGAACTGCACTCATTTACATGGTGAAACATGAATTAATCTAGAGATAGAAGATTGATTTATAGTGTGAGACATCATCAAAACCGTAGGGATGCAACATTGGGGATAGAAGCAGGGACGATCGTCCACTGCTCTTTCCCCCACCTTCCCCTGCTACATCAAGCCCTCTCTCTCTCTTACTCTCTTTTCTTTGCCTGGTGGTTGTCGGAAGACTCCACGCCGGAGCCCTCGCCCTTCTCTTCTCTCTTCTCCTTCTCCTCGTAGGTGGCTTTTTCTGTTCGTCTCTTCTCCTCGTATCTCTTCTCCCCGTCTGTCTGTGTGTCTCCTCTCTTCACCGGAATGGGAGTGGTTTTATACTCCCAGCAGCGAGAGCCCTCGAGCACGGCAGTCGGAGGCGGGAAGCGGCTAGTCATGATGGGGTTTGACTTCCCCCGTCCTGGATGTTAGGGGAGTAGCCTGCGTGGCCCAACCTCTGGTTGACACCTCGGACAGCTCACTGCGTGCCAAGGATACGTAGGGCATGGGCGTCACAACGTTCAGGCGTTGAAACGCCTTCACGCTGTGCCGCTAGCGGGCTCAATAAGTGTGCCATAGGAGGGCCAAAAAGGCGTGCCGCTAAAGCCCCAAATGGGCGTGCCGCTGAAGCCCCAAATGGGCGTGCCGCTGAAGCCCCAAATGGGCATGCCGCTGGAGCCCCAAACGAGCGTGCCGCTGAAGGCCAGGGGCTGTGCCTCTAAATAGCCCAAGGGCATGCCGCTGAGCAGGGCAAGGGGCGTGCCGTTGAACAGCTCAAGGGCGTGCCGCTGAACAGGGCAGAGGGTGTGCCGCTGAAGCCCCAAGGGCGTGCCGCTGGAGCCCCAAATGGGGGCGCGCCGCTGAAGGCCGTTGGGGGCGTGCCGCTGAAGGGCTAAATGGGTGGTTCTGAGCCCGTTGTGAGAGCGAGTTGTGGCCCCTTTTATTTTCTCTAAGGTCCATGGATTGTGGGGCTCTTGGTGGTTGATTTCTTTTCACTATCGTGACTCCGGAGATAGCCTCACGGTAGTGCGTGCATGTTCGGGGAATCCGGATGACCAGTCTCTCCGGGGCTTCTTCACTCAGCTCTGTTGTTGATGCCGGGCCGAACATGATATCTGGGTGTGCAATTTTTGGTGTCCACAGAGCCCGACGTGTGCACACGGAGGTAATACTAGGCAAGCAAGGTATCATCGCTAGCATGAGGGTGTCCGTGCCACTTTGAGAAGCTGAAGCGCCATCCCTCAGCCATGGACACGGGTCGAGGCAGGAGATCATGGTTTGCCCGGAGCTGCCTTGGTGCACTACCTCCCCGGTGGACCCATACTCGACGGGGTCGAGTTTTCCCCACCCTGGGGGTATGATGGGGGCATCACTCACCCCTCCACATTTTTCAAAGCTCTGATGGATCGATGGCATGCGCCATTGTGTTCTTCACACTTTTTTGAGTCAATCCATGTAATTTTCATATTTTATTTAAGTCATAAACTATGTAATTTTCCTATTATTTGAGTCCAGTATCTAGGTATAAGGGTCATTTAACTAAGTCTTGAGTCATAGGGTTAATTAAGTAGGCTATGGGCCCAATTCAATGGGCTAGGCCCATGGGCGCCCCCCCTTCCCTTTGGTTTCTTGTTAATAGTCCAAAAGTCAGGGACTTACGTTAAATTGTGGGAATCCTATAAATAGGACCCCACTCCCACCATTTGAATGAATGAATGAATAGTTGAAAGATTTCAAAAATCTAGTTAAATTTCCCTAGGGTGAGAAACCCATTCCTCTCCCTCTCTCTCTCTCTCTAAAGGGGGCAAACCCCATTCTCTCCCCCCCCCCAAATTTCAAAATTCCTCTCTCTCCTCCCCATTCACCTCTCATTAAGACCCCTCCCCCCTTCCCCATACACCCATTCAATTCCCCTCCATCCCCAATGTAGAATCTCCACCTTCTAGGCACCTCTTCATTCTCCCAAGCAACCCTTCCTCTTCCCCAAGCATCCTTTCACCTCCCAAAGCACCCCTCCCTCTTCCCCAAGCCCAGCCATCACTCCTCCACCCCTTGGGGACCTCTCCCACCCTCTCCCATTCCCCCCTTCCCCACTTTGGTCGCACTCCTCACCCCCTCCCCTTGGCTGGTCGACCAGCTCTCTTCCCCTCCCATACTCCTGTGAGTAGACTGCACCCCACCACCTAGACCCATCTCCACTTCATCCCAGCCCCCGCTCCACCCTCCCTTGCACCCCTCTGCCCCCCAGCAAACCCCCCCAACATCCCCCTCCACGTTCCACAGCCATTAGACCTCACCCCATTGCAATCCCTTCACCCCTTACCACCACTAGCAACACCTATCACCAACCTGCCCAGCCCAGTTCGCAGGCAGCAGTAGAGGCACAAGTTGCAGGCTCGACCCCGACATCACTTCAAGGATTCAAGTGGCATATCTTATATTGGTGGAAATCTCGTCCAAGCAGCTTCTCAGGCGAGGTGGTCCCGCCTCCATCCGATGTCTATGCTGTCCGGTGGAGCCATCCTCGCCAGACTGGGCAGATCATCTCTAGCTGACAGCTAGAGGTGAATTCCAGAAGGACTCACGATCAGCTCGGTGAAATTCTTGGTGCGCCCTTCGGAGGAAGACCTCTTATGCATATCCTCTACCATACCCATAAAGAAGGGAGTCGTTTGATCACCGGAGGACCGTGTTCCTTCATTTCACCATGGAGTGTGCAGGTTAGTCCAGCAGAACTAGTTCAAACACACTATCACCTTTCTGATACCAGCACCCTACTCCGACCTCTTCTCGGAGCTCCGTTGGTTCCCTCTGTAAGTAGACTTTCCCACGAGTACATCGGCACTGGTCCCACCTCAATCTGACGTGCCATCTGAGAGTACGATCCCAACAAATAGCTCACTGGCCCGCCAAATTTATCACCTGTGCAGCTCCACAAGATTCGGTAGCCCGGCTTTATCTGAGATCAGAATATGGCAATTCTTCCTCTTGTTGATTCTAAATTTGATCAGCTTTCCAAAGACGCCAACCCCGCCTCTGTCAGACATCCCGGCAGAGAGCTCTACCTCCGACAAGGTGCTGGTTACAGTCAGCCAGGGCAGTGATTCAGTCTGCATAGGTCGGGTTTTGATCTCCTTCGGCCACTCTGATCTCCGCACCCTGCCTGGTCGGCTGACCACCCCTCCCTACATGGAGGTAGTTTTGGGTGTAATTCAAATTAACCCCCACCCTGAGATCCCCCTCCTGCAAGAGGCGTAGTGGTGTACTATTCTGAAATTTCAGGTTAGAGCTACACCGACGTAGCATGCGGGGTAAGCCCACGCTTCCTCGCTCGCCATCGTCTCTGGCCAGGGTCGGCATTTTCACGCCGATCAAGTGAGCACCTGACCGCACTTCTCTACTTGTTCACTCTTTGCTTAGCTTAGTATTACTGCTAGTGGGCCATCGGCAAGTGAGTTGGGTGCTCGATCATGAATTCAACAACGCGAGTGACCACCGCGGAGTGAGGTGAGAGCTCCCTACATCCCACGCCCTTGGCGTGCTGGCCACCCATGAAATTGGGCATCCCAGGCCCTTAAGGGTCCATCCCAAGCCAGCCTTAACCCGGAACGTCAAGGTCCCACTTCGGACTCTCTCCACTATCACCGAGTCGCCTACGGGCACTAGTGTGCGCTACGCGAATGAGTTTGCTAAAGTGAGTCCGCTGCTCAAGTTGCTTGCTTGCGATTGTAGGTCCAAGGGCATCAGTCGATTGGCTGCCACCCCCAAGGTGGTGTCACATCACAGATGGCCGGGGAAGAGGACCACGTGCCGCCGTCACCGGTGAACCCATCGGAGTAGGAGGTGCTCCCGTCGACCATGATTGAAGGAGAGGGACCCTCTACAGTCGCCGGAGCGCCCGAGGAGGCGTCAATGCCACAAGAATGGGAAGAAGGAGCGGCGGTGACCGAGAAACCGGTCAAGGGAGCCTCGTCGGCCGAGGTAGGCCACGATGAAAACCTTCCCCAATTTAGGATTTCTAATGAATGCATGGGGGTTTGGACGGAAAAATAGGGGTCACACCAACCCCTAGGGACGATTGTAAGGGCCCATAGGGCCATTTTCAACGAATAGGGGGATGGGTGAATGTCGTTCGCCGCGGCGGGCCAGAAACGGTCCTAACAGGGACCGCTAAGGGGCTAGGCAGTCATCCTACGACTGTCAGACACGAACCAACCTATGGAGGGTAGAAACGGTCTGAACTAGACCGCCAAGGAACAAAATGGTCTCCACCAGACCGTAAGAGGAGGATATACTCGCGAAGGATGAAATGGTCCGAACTGGGCCGCTTAGGGAACAAAACGGTCTCCAACAGACCGCTAATTAGACAAAAATGGTCAGAGGATGACCGTTCAAACCAAGATTAGCAAAGAGGTTTATTGGAAAATGAAAACGATCAGATGGGGACCGTTGGGGATTTCAAACGGTCAACAGAAGGCCGTTAGGAGGATGAAAATGGTCATGTGATGGCCGCCTCCTTAACAGGTTGCATCATATATATATATATATATGCAATGCATGATTTATGAAAATGAAAAACTAACCAAAAATGCTAAATGTATGCAGGGAAAATGCCGGACATGGATTTCTTGGCTCTAGGTCTGAGCAGTGTCCCTAGCATTGTCGGACTGCCAGAGGGAGCGATTGGCCGCCATGGGATTTGTAGAGTTTCTGGGCATGGAGGTGGCGAGGCTGGACACCACCCTCCTGTATGGGCTACACGGCCGGTGGGACCCAGTCAGCCGGGCATTTTTGTTCCCATAGGGTCACATGATCCCTACACTAGAGGACGTGGTGCGCATCACTGGGCTGAGAGTGCATGGCACGCCAGTGAGCGGGAGGACGCTGATAGACTACCGGGAGCTGGCCTAGCGACTACTGGGATTGGAGCTTTTGAGGTCGGAGTGCCACTCCACGATCCTACCGAGAGCGAGGCTTCAGGAGAGCTCTAGCTTGAGAGGAGCCGGGATCACAGTTGGAGAGTTGCCGGAGCAGCACTTGGGATGGCTGACAGACCGGGCACAGAAGCGGGTTGCAGCTGAGCCAGGACCAGAGGTAGACGTAGTCCTACGGCGGTTCCTGATGTTGCTATTCGGGAGGCGGTTGTTCGCCACCAGGGAAGACGGAGTAAGTTGCAGACTCCTACCCCTACTCAAGGAGGTAGACTGAGTCAGCGAGTATGCGTGGGGTGCAGCGGTATTCACCTTCCTCTTCGACACTTTGAGCTCCACTAGCTGGCGCACGATGCTCGGCGGATTCTCCTGATGGGAATCAAGCCAGCCGTCAAGCTGAAGCAAATCGATCAAGCTGCCAGGCCAAACATGAAGGCGCTATAGGTCCCAAGCGCAATCTTGAAGAAGGCGCTATAGGTCCCTAGCATGACCTGAAGAAGGCGCTAGGTTCCCCTAGCGCGATCTCAGGCAGACACGTGGGTGCAGCCAGTCCAACTTCCCGGTGCCGAATTCCTCAAAGTCTTCGATGTTAGCTGTCTTCCATGGTTGTAAATCGACGTGTTAGCGTCGTTTTGTCTTCCCTTTCCCTATATATGTACCCCTTTCGTTTGATTAAGCATATAATGAATGAATGAAATCGAAGTATGAGTGTTCTTGAGTGTAGCCCATGGCTATCCCTCCAAATCTTTGGAAACCCCCCTTCCTCCGACCGTCTCTGGGTGCGAGGCCCAATTCTGTCCCTCTGATCCTCTCCTTTTCCCCTTCAATGGAGGATGATCGAAGCCCCGGGTGCATCGGCTCTGAGACGGGGTCGAGTGTGAGGCTCCAATCGGAGCTTTGATCTTCTTCCAACCACGATTCCACCTCCCCATCTCCGCCAAAAGTGTTGTTACGATCTGGATGGAGCTCGGCTGCACCGTACCTACGATGGGTTCGGGTGTGAGGCCCCAGCCAAGCCTCTTCAAGGCCCTAACATCATCTACGTCCACCCTCCTTCCCTTGCCGTTCACCCCCACACCCACCTTTACAAAAGTTATCCTAGATAGGATTTGCTTGGTTTGATTTCGTTTTAAGCATCCCCCGTGTGTTCTCTATCCTCCTGTGTGTTGTCCCCTTGTGTTTTGATCCCCTAGAGTCATCCACGGGAACCCCAACGTCGAGGTTCTTCGTTATGCTACTGTCTGTGAACGCGCGTAAATGATATAGCGCGTTCTTCAGAACGCGCGTAATGGGTATAGCGCGACTATGATCAGAAGAAAGAAGAGGACCCCCCACTTCCGTCCCGCATCAAATTGGTATCAGAGCTTAGGGAACCAGGCTGTTCTCACAGACTGGGATCTTGAGCTACGAGGTTCGAGGATGAACCTTTCCAAGTGGAGGGGTTTTGATGGGAATCAAGCCAGCCGTCAAGCCGAAGCAAATCGAGCAAGCTGCCAGGCCAAACATGAAGGCGCTATAGGTCCCAAGCGTAATCTTGAAGAAGGCGCTATAGGTCCCTAGCGCGACCTGAAGAAGGCGCTAGGTTCCCCTAGCGTGATCTCAGGCAGACACGTGGGTGCAGCCAGTCCAACTTCTCGGCGCCGAATTCCTCAAAGTCTTCAATGTTAGCTGTCTTCCATGGTTGTAAATCGACGTGTTAGCGTCGTTTTGTCTTCCCTTTCCTTATATATGTACCCCTTTCATTTGATTAAGCATATAATGAATGAATGAAATCGAAATATGAGTGTTTTTGAGTGTAGCCCATGGCTATCCCTCCAAATCTTTGGAAACCCCCCTTCCTCCGACCCTCTCTGGGTGCGAGGCCCAATTCTGTCCCTCTGATCCTCTCCTTTTCCCCTTCAATGGAGGATAATCGAAGCCCCGGGTGCATCGGCTCTGAGATCGGGTCGAGTGTGAGGCTCCATTCGGAGCTTTGATCTTCTTCCAACCACGATTCCACCTCCCCATCTCCGCCAAAGGTGTTGTTACGATCTGGATGGAGCTCGGCTGCACCGTACCTGTGATGGGTTCGGGTGTGAGGCCCCAGCCAAGCCTCTTCAAGGCCCTAACATCATCTACGTCCACCCTCCTTCCCTTGCCGTTCACCCCCACACCCACCTTCATAAAAGTTATCCTAGATAGGATTTACTTGGTTTGATTTCATTTTAAGCATCCCCCGTGTGTTCTCTATCCTCTTGTGTGTTGTCCCCTTGTGTTTTGATCCCCTAGAGTCATCCACGGGAGCCCCAACGTCGAGGTTCTTCGTTCTACTGCTGTCTGTGAACGCGCATAAACGATATAGCGTGTTCTTCAGAACACGCGTAATGGGTATAGCGCGACTATGATCAGAAGAAAGAAGAAGACCCCCCACTTCCAACCCGCATCATCTCCCCACTACTATAGGTAAGCATTGACTCTTAAACTGTTTGTGCAATTCCTATATGATTTTATGAAATGCTATATGCTGACATCTTTGATGCAGGTGTGGGCCTACATGTACCTCCCCGGGCTGGGGAGAGGACAGGAGGTGCACCCCGACCGGGTGCCCATCGCGAGGCGGTGGACAACGGTTCAGGAGGTGGGGTCCCAGAGACGCCAGGTGCGGGCGATCCAGGACGACCTCGACACTTTACCCTATGCCTCGGTAAGACATAAACTTAAAATTTTCCTATTTAAAATGCAACTATATGCTTGGATGCTGATGCAGTTGGTCGCCATTTTATAGGTCCGGTGGACACCGTACCAAGGCGAGCGGCAGGAGGGTGTTGGCACTCAAAATGTGACGAACGTCGATTGAGCCGCAAAGACGAATGGCACGGCCTACTGAAGCGCAGAGGCCGAGGAAGAATAACCTGTTGAAGACTTCTCGAGCTGCCAGAGCCTCGAGTCACCTGGAACGAGCACCGGGGACTTCACCTTGGGAGAGTCGAGATGAATCCACAACCAACTGGCAGTGCAACCAAGCATGCCTAATGATTCGGCATCGACTCCGTCGTGCCGCTACCATACACCCATCGCCCGACCAAGGACGATGATCTACCCGGTGGCTCGCCACCTGAATGAAGACTCTCCCAAGGAAGAAGAACACAATCGGTCCTTCATAACAAGGAACCGGAGGCTCTGGCAGCAGAAGGTCCCGATCACCCCACACGGGTTCGACTTCTCGCTATATTGGGTCCGTTAGTGGCCGAATGGTCGCCAGTCAAGGCAGAATTATCCCGGATGCCATACCATCCCATAAGGAAGCTTTGAGCACATGTCGGGCCGATCTGGAAGCACAAATCATAGTGTCAAAGGCCGTGTCAGCGAAAAACCCGCGTGCTCAAGCCAAACACGCACGGAGTTCGGATTAAGGCCGTACATTGTACCGAGAGCTTCGTCAATGCCCCGTCAAGGTTTTCCAAGGACCGCGGCAAGAGGAATCATCAACGATGACCTCTGGAATCATCCCCGGACTCATCGACTAGCCTTCGGCAACCGAACGAGGTTAATACGGCGCCATGTTCACCTGCGCGCCCCTTAAATGGCGCCGTTATCAACGGCGCGTAAAACACCAAGAAGGGGGCTGTTCCCCGGTGCCAGGTTCCCCGGCGCACCCCTCCACGGCGCCGGATCAACTTGGTGTTATAAAAATACCGCTTGGTCTACCTCAAAGAAAAAAAGAACAAGAGGAGCACGGAGAGAGAGATCGAGCCTAAGAGCCTCCACCAATCAAAGCTTCGGAGGGGAGGGTTTCTTGAGAGAAAAGCTTCCTCCGAGGGTTCTCTTGCCGCAGCCGTCCTCCGCTTTGCACGAACCTCCCGGTGCCGGAGAAGAAGATTGTCTGCTTCCTTGTTTATTTAGGTGGGTCATCGCGATTTCTCCGTCGATCCCCCTCCGTTTGGGTTTCTTCTCCGATACAATGTAAATGAGCAAGGGGGAGGAAGGCGATGATATGAGCCTTTCTTCCTCCCCCTTCTCACCATCTTTCTCTAATCTCCCTTCCTCCATGCAACTCCTCCTGTGGGGGTGATGTAAACGATGCCCGAGCGACAATGCCGGCATCGAATAATGTGGTTTGTTGTGAGTTCTTTGTGAATGAAAAATATATGTGCATACGCGCTGATGGTGTATGATTGATGTTGTCTATTATCTGTTTCTCTTTGTGTTTTCTTTTCTTGGCCATGGAACCGGCGCCGTGCTACAGTGCCGGCGCCGGAATGAACAGTACGCCATCTTGGCTCTGTCTGTGCGATTGGCTAATTCCCTATGCGTACGTTCATCGGATTCGCTTTCTCGGCGCCGCAGATGCCCTTGTAACTCATGGGCTATAGCAATCTACCCCCTCCCCGGGGGTTTCTCTTCCGCTCGAATGCTAAAGGATTTCGCCGCCAGAGGTACATGCATATGTGTGTTCCTCCAATCGGTCTTGGGCCGCCTTCTTATCATTCCCCTTGTTCTCGACCATGAACAGGAGGAGATGAGGCCATCCCCGTACTCCTCGCCATCATTTTCTAAGCATCGTCTGATGAACACTGCATTAACCTGTTAACATTTACATGCGTATATATATATGTGATGTGACACAATCTAGGACTTAAGCAAGCAAGCACAATTCGCAATCAAATGGACTGGTATTGGCGGCCTCTCTCCCGACGCTCACCCAAGTCCAGGGGTAACTTGGCGATGCCAAGTGGAGGATGTGCGGGCTGGGCCCTTGCTGGTAGATGGCCAGCAAGGCCAAGGTTATTTCCCCAGGGAGTATGGCAGCCCAAATCAAGGGAGCCGACATCGTGCCGAGGTCACGGGTTACACTCTTCTTCCCACGATGGTCTCTTAAAGCAAGGGAACTTAAGGATCGAGCTCTCACTCTCACGGCCAACGAAGTTATGAACTAATATTAAACTAACAAGCACTAAATAGAGCTAAGGTTGGAGCACTTACTCGACCAGTTTGAAGAAACCGGTCCCGCTCGGAGACGTGGGCGAGCGGGGAAGAGTGGGTTCCCCACACGCCGCGCCGGCGTAGCTTGCCATGTTTAAGCAATTACAACACTACACCCCATGCAAGGAGGCGATCTTGGGGAAGGGAAACCAATGGTTACAATCAAACACTACCTCCCACAGGGAGGGGCTGTAAGCCGGCCATGCGGGGAGGGGGAAAAATGGAAATGGAAGCCGAACGGTGAACGAACCCGGTTCTGCCCGCTCTCTGTGCTTGTGGACAGACAGTTGATGATGTTGATGCTGCAGCCACTCAAGATTTTTTTTGATGACAAGACTAGTTGTAAATTCTTCGTAAGGGACCCAGGAAGCCGTCCAAATTTTTTTGGAATTTCAGATGGTTGGTACTGGTTGGGGCAGAGGCACGAACAGGGGCTCAGGTCTCTGGTCCTAACTGTCTCAGCACCACTGCAGCTGGAAGACGAAGACGCTACGGACGCTCCAAAACTCAGAATCAGGCACCGCTGGTTTCTATGGAACCGTCGTTGAGTCCTCTTCGAAACGAGACCAACGGAGATGCCAGACGGTGTCGGAGTAGGCCGATGGAACATGAACAGTGACAGGGTATCTGTGCAGTCTGAGAGGTAGTAGAACAGCGCACCAGGGGGAAGGAAAATGATAACTTTTAACTCCGGGTGCCAAACTGGGCTCTGCTTCTTGATTCAGGAAGTAGACTTGTCGAGGAAGAGCTCATCCAAGACTCGCCTCCAGATCATCAAGAGAGTAGTCATGGCGGCTTCTGAAATCAGCTTCAGGTTGATGCTGAGGGAGGAGATGCGCAGTCGGGGAAGATCTGCTGCTCAGGACGGCCACAAGCTCCGAATGTGATGAGACCACTGCCGTTGCGAAGACGACTGGGAGAGGCTTCCAACGATACCACTTTAGCCTTCAGGGACGCCAGAATGAGGTCGGGGTCACCGCTGCACTCTGTTGATTCTCTGCAGGTCCTCAGCTGTGAACAGGTTCGTCGATGTAGCTCCCAAATGACAACCAAATGAGAAGAAGAAGTTGTTGAATGGTGAAGGGGAGATGATGAGTGGTGGGAGGGGATTGTAGGGGAGGTATGGAGGGTGGCTATGGGTGGTGGAGGAGCTGGAGAAGGGGAAGGGCGCAGGGTGCTTGGAGGTTTCAGCCAAGGTGGAGGGAGAATGAAGGTGGAGGATGCTCCTGAGTGGTTGGAGGTGGAGGATGAGGGTGTGTTGAACTAAGGCCAAGAGGAAGGGGATGGGAGGTTTAAGGCGCAGCTTACAGAGGGAGGGAAATTTGAAATCTCTCTTGGGAGGTGGAGGGGTGCTTAGGGTAGTGGGAAGGGTGCTTGGGGAAGGGTAGTGGGTGGTTGGGGGATGGAGGTTGGCTTGGGGATTGGGGGTTCTATCTTGGGACAAGGGGGTGGAGTAAATGGGGTTGTGGGGAGTTGGAGAGGCTTTAATGGGGGTAGGTGGGAGAGAGAGGTGGTTGGGAGGGGAGGAGAGAGAAAAGAGGGCGCATCCCCCCCTTAAGGTGAGAGAGAGATAGAGAGAGAAAGAGAGAGGGGTGGGGATTCTCTCCCCTAGGGCTTCTCACCCACAATTGGATTCACTCCACAAGCACTCCTGAAATTTGAATTCTCAAATGGCAATCTTCATTAATTTGAAATGGGGGAAATGGGGTCCTATATATAGGCAACCCTCATTTTACAAAAAGTCCCTGACTCATGCTACAATGACAAATAAGCAAGGGGTAGGGGTCGCCCCTGGGCCAAGCCCACAGAATTGGGCCCAAAAGCTAATCTAATGACTCTTAAACTTAGGGAAATAAACAAAAGACCTAGGGACATGACTCAAATAAAATAGAAAATACATCAAATGACTCAAATAGAAAGCGCAAAATGGATAATTGGGCCTACGAAGAGTGAAGCCCGAGCTCAAATGACATCGGGGAGTGAAGATGACTCGAGCCAGAGGGAATCATGGGTGATGCCCCCAACAAATCCCCTGGACTGCGAAGAGCTTGACACCGTCGAGTAGGGGTCCATCCGGTTGTGGTACTGCTCGAGAAGGTCGGGATCCAGCTGCTGGAGATCCTCCCGACTCACCCACAAATCCTCCGAAGGAGGCCGATCCTTCCACCTGATGAGATAGCGCTCGTATACCTTGCTCTTAGTGGTAGTGACCTGTTCATCCAATATTCGTTCAATGCGCTCACGCTGGGCTCTCTTGGCTGGTGGTCTCTCCTTACGGGTGGGTGCTCTCTCAATGGGAGGTATAGGCTCAATATCCTCACTGGGTACCACCGTGGGTCCCTTATATGGTACTAGGTCGGCGACATTGAATGTGGGACTCACTCCATACTCCTCGGGGAGGTCTAACTCATAGGCATTAGTGCCAATGCGCCTCAAAACCTGGAAGGGACCAGCCCCACGTGGCCTCAATTTGGAGATGGCTCTTGGGGAGAGCCTCTCCGTCCTCACCATCACAAAGTCACCCACATGGAATTCTTGGTGACGCCGATGAGAGTCGGCCAGCCTTTTATAAGTCTCATTCTTTTTGCTGATGTGCTTGCGGATTTCTTCATGCAATTATCTAATATGTTGTGCAAAAGACTCGGCTGAAATGGACACTCTAGCATGCTGGGGAAGGGGAATGAGATCGGAAGGTTTCCTTGGCTTGTACCCATGCACAACTTCGAATGGACTCATTCCTATTGACTTATTGATGGAGTTGTTATATGCAAATTCAGCTTGTGGTAAAATGAGATCCCAATTCCCGGGGTGATCCTCAACAAGACATCTAAGGAGGTTCCCTAGACTCCGATTGACAACTTCAGTTTGGCCATCAAGTTGAGGGTGGTAGGCCGTGGAGAATTTGAGGAGGGTACCCATCAAGTGCCAAAGAGTCTTACAAAAATAGCTAGTGAACTTGACATCCCTATCAGAGACTATGGTCTTGGATAACCCATGGAGATGAACAACCTCATCAAAGAACAATCGGGCCACATAGGAGGCATCGGAGGTTTTGGAGCATGGGATGAAGTGGGCCATCTTTGAAAATTTGTCAACGACCACATAGAATGAGTCATGCTTTCTTTGAGTCTTAGGTAGGCCTAGCACAAAATCCATGCTTAAGTCTTGCCATGGACCGTCGGGGATGGGGAGAGGGGTATAAAGGCCGGTGTTTTGCTTCACCTGTTTGGTCGAAGCACATGTGCGGCATTGACCCACTATCTTGCCAACGTCTCTCTTGAGGCTTGGCCAATAAAATTGTCCCTCAACTAGAGCAATGGTTTTGTGAACCCCAAAATGGCCAGCTAGTCCTCCGGCATGTAATTCCCAAACTAAGAAATCACGGAGTGAGGTCCGTGGAATGCAAAGCTTTGGTCCCTTGAAGAGGAACCCATCTTCTAATATAAAACCCTCATGTTCCTTTCTAGAATGGGCGGTCAAGGTGGTATAAATGTGCCCAATATCGGGGCAGCCAGGGTACTCATCCTTGAGCCTCTCAAACCCGATAACCTTCACTTGGATAGTGGACATCAAAGAGACCCTCCTACTAAGAGCATCCGCCGCTCGGTTCTCACTTCCCGCCTTATGTTTGATGACAAAGGTGTAGGATTGGATGTACTCAACCCAGCGGGCATGTCGGGCATTCAACTTTGGCTGGGAGTTGAGGTATTTTAGAGCCTCATGGTCGGAAAAGATGACAAATTCTTTGGGCAACAAGTAGTGCCTCCAATGTCGGAGGGACTGAACCATAACATAGAACTCTTTATCATAAGTGGAGTATCTTGTCCTAGCATCACATAACTTCTCACTGAAGAAGGCCACCGGGTGTCCCTCTTGGCTAAGGATCTCTCTTATTCCTATCCCAGATGCGTCGCATGTGACTTCAAAGACTTTGGAGAAATCGGGTAGGCATAGGACCAGGGCTTGGGTCATCTTCTCCTTAAGTTCTTGGAAGGCTTTAGAGGCTGATTTGGTCCACACAAAAGTCCCCTTATTGAGACAATCGGTGATAGGGGCAGTGATAGTGCTAAATCCCTGAATAAACCTTCTATAGAAGGTGGCCAACCCATGGAAACAACGGACTTCATGAAGGGTGTGGGGTTCCGGCCAATCAAGAATAGCTTGGACCTTCTCGGGGTCCATGGAGATGGCCTTGGTAGACACCACAAATCCTAGGAAGGTGATGGATGTGGTCATGAAGTGACACTTTCCTAGGTTGGCGAATAGGCTCTCTTGTCGGAGGACTGTGCAAACTTGCCTAAGATGGTCAAGATGTGTAGAGCCCCAAAATTTATAAAAGTAATTTCTAGATATTCAAATAATATTCTGGCATTAATTGGGCTAAATAATCAATATAAGGCCAAAATTGTGTTAATCAATTAACCCAACCCACTTAATTGAAGTCCAAAAGGGTTTAGGACCTAGACCATTAGGTTTGGCCCATATTCTAGAAGGTATTGAAGCCTATCCACGGATATTAAGGATAAATACTAATAATATAAGATAATTATTTAGATAATTAACAAAAGAGTTGTTATAAATTGAAACTCTAAGCTACAATGACTGTAACGGTCTATCGTAAGACCGCCACATCCATGTAACGCATGGGAACTCGACCGTTACATCCTGTTAGTTCCGTAAGTGAAGGGACTCATGAAAAGATTGGAACTTGATGTTCCTATCAACTATGGATCGACTTGGGAAGGATTGTAAAGACTCTAAGGACTCTTAGAGATTAGGATTTGATGAAATAAGGACTCTAAACTCGATCTAATCCTCAAACCCTAGCCCAAACTCTATAAATAGGGCATAGTTCTGAACTGCGCGACCCTTACTTTTTGGGCGTAAGGAAGCAAGGTAAGGAGTCATTATCTCAGGTAAGTTCTTTAGAATAATTTATTTACAATACTTTAGACTAACTCCCCTCCGAATTTCACATCTCTAGGTCAAGAGGGCGTGGAGTTAGAGACTAAAGAAGTTGCTGAAAAAGTCACAAGAGAAGGAAGGGATCTAGGGCAAGGTTCTCAACCAAATTCAGAAACTACAGTCTAAGTAAGAGATAGGTTATCTCATGAACGGCAAAAATAGCATGATAGGACTAAAAGCCTCTGGTTTGATTGAATTCCATGCATTATAGAGCATTGATTTCATGTTTTATTGTTCTATGCACATCATGCACCTCTTAGCCAAATTAAGAAATTAAAACATGACTATTCATCTATTCATGATTACCTATGCATGTAGATGGCCTTACTTCGTTAACATGACTAGAAGCTCATCATGTTTTGATAAAAGACATGATGTGAGTTGATCTCTTAGTTTCTATGATTATTTTCTGTTAGCAGATACTTTAACGCACTAGCATAGGATCGTCACTTTCAAGTAACGGCCCTACTACAGACCGTTACAAACTCTGTAGTATTTAAATTGCACTTATGTTTCTAACGTGCTTGGAAAGACGCGTTACATTCAAGTAACGGCTTGATTATGACCGTCACTTTCACTGTGACGCCCCCTCTTAACACCGTTATATCCTGCGACAGAAAATAACTTGCCCATATTATTATTGACTAAGTATAGTTACTTAAGTTTTAACCTGATTACATGATTTTTAGGATATCTGATTGTGCATGATAGGTATTGCATGTTTTGATATCTTAATGATATTTTAAGGATATGTTAATTTCATGCCAAAATTCTATAGTTTTGTACTATAAAGCATGACTTTTTAACATTATATTGACGGAGTTTTTATCATGATGTTCACATTGATTATACATATCTCTCTCTGTCAATAGAGTCAATTCTATACATACATGGCACATATTCCGGTATGTTATCATTAGTTCACACTTTGCACTATAGGAACACAATCTTGGACATGAGGACCTCTCTATTGGATAATCCTTCCAATGGACTAGGAAATCATTGTTTCAAGGCCTCCGTAATTCTCCGCGAGCCTGGGATTCCCACTAGGACGCCGAGTTGGTTGTACCAATGAAAGCCCATTAATTAGAACACTCTATCGTGGTTTTGATTCTTGAAATGTAACGGCCTTGAACTGGACCGTCAGGCTCACGTAACGGCCCAATGCCAGACCGTCACATTCCTCTGAGTCTATTTTTATCCTTCTGGACTCGGATCACTGTAACGGCCCATTACTGGCGCGTTACATAATGTAACGGCCCAGCATATGACCGTTACATAGCTTGTTTATGTTAACCCAATGTTTGACCAAGGGTTGATATTCCAATGATTCTAGACAAACTTTGATGATCTAGAACTTGTCATATTGCTTAAATTGATCTAAAAGAAATGGAAGTTAAGGAAAATACCGTTATGCTGTCGATTTATTTCTATGAGCATGACATTGTTTAAAGTCTATTTCTTGACTCCTACATTGTTATATTGAAGCATTCATTCATTGATTTTAGTTATCATGAAATTATTGGAAGTGCTATATTCTTGGCCATACTTTAGTGTTATATTACGTGGAAGTAGCTTAATTTATAACTGAAGATGCGATCGAGCACTGATTGTGTTCACGGGCTCTATGCTAGTCCCCTCGGCTGATTGCCGGAAACATACTATTTTATAAATCATGGGGTATGATGCTACTGGCGTCGCATTGCGCTGGGAGTACTATTTCTATAAATAAGTGAAGATCCACGGCACGACATGACATTCTTGCTTGATATTCCACAGAAATTCACGAAGCACTTGCTCTTAAGTATAAGATGCTAAAGTGAGGAATATGTGGCTTGCTAGTACAATCTCGTTACATTCTTGTTCATGGAAGGTCAATATCATGTTCTTGTTATATTCTTGCTAGCTCATTCTTGATCATTCTATCTTACATGGTTATCTTGTTTCTATTGATTTGATCGCATGATTGATTCGCATTCGCATGATTTTACCTTACTTCTTTAGAGCTAAAATGATAATTACTTTAATAGTGCCTTCATGTTGATGCGAAGATACCTACTGGGCAAGTGTGCTCATGACCTATTTTCCAATGTTTTTCAGGAGATGGAAATAGTTCGGATTCGGATTCGGGTTATATTAGTAGCGGGTCTGGAAGCGAGTGAAAGTGTCATAAAGATGAGAGTGAAGACTTAGGAAGTTAAAGTCTAGATTGAGTCAATGTAATTTTCTTATTTCTTGAGTCTAGTAGAATGGAAATCAAATTAGTGATTGTATCTTGAATATTGATCATTTATGAAATAAAGTGGAGTTTAAATATTATTGTGTAATTGCATTTATTTGTGTGATTGTCTTGCGCTCTGATTGATTCTTGCTTGCAAGAGGCTGACCATGCCGGCTGTTCGCGCTCCCCGAGCGAGTCTTCCGCTGTAATAAAGGCTCTGGACGTGACAGTTAAGTTGGTATCAGAGCTTAAGTCTCAGGACTTAAGGAAAAGAGTCATGTCATAGGATAAGTCTAAGGTTAAGGACCCCTACCTATGAACTAAGGAAGAAATTCCACACCCATGTGAGAATTGGGTAGAGCCCGGGATAAGATAACTAATTAGCTTTAAGAATTATTTTGCTTATTCCAATTTCATGAGAAATAACAAGTTGTTATTTTCTCTCAGGTACCCTAATTTCCAAATGGCTCATCGTGTAGATTGGGATGATATGCAACAAACTGTTGCCGGCCTCACCCAGGCACTGCAAACTATAGCACAAGGTGGTGCGGGGGCAAGGGCAGGAGACCTTCATCGCAATTTCCGGAGTCTAAATCCTCCGCGTTTCTATGAATCTTCCAATCCAGACAAAGCAGAAAATTGGATCGACGAGATGAATATGATATTTGATGTTATTCAATGCACTGATCAGGAGAAAGTCCGTCTAGCTACGTTCCAATTAAATAAGGATGCTCGCACTTGGTGGAAATCGGTTCCGGCACCTCCAGCCGATGCGCCACATACATGGAATGTTTTTCTCACTTTATTCCGTGCCAAATATTTCTCCGAGCATGTAAAGGATAGGAAGGCTATGGAGTTTGCCTCCCTTCGTCAAGGGATGATGTCCGTGGCAGAATATGAGTTGCAGTTTTCAAGGCTAGCACCGTATGCACCACATTTGATTAGTACAGACTTATTAAAAGTAAACCAATTTATGGACGGGTTACGGCCCGGTTTCATCCAACAACTGGGGACACAGAATATCCGCACTTATGCAGAGATGGTTCAAATGGCATATTTATGCGAGAGGACCTTAGAGAAGGTCGAAAGGTTGAAAGGAAAGGGAGAAGAATCTAGCCGGCACTCTGATCGGCATTATAAAAAGGAGAAGTTCAGCATCACGGAACCATACAAAAGCCGTGATAATAAGAAAAGATCAAGGAACGGGAATGGTGGAAGTTCTCAAAAGAGTAGTAAAAAGGTGAAGGAAGAAAAGGAGCAAGTCGCCTCAGTGTGCACCTTTTGTGAGAAATTCGGCCACTCGGATGAAGAATGCTGGAAGCGCCTAGGTGCTTGTTTGCGTTGTGGGAGTAGGGAGCATCGTGTGCCAGATTGCCCCCTTATGAAAGACCAACCAAATAATGGAGGACGTAGGAGGCAGGCTCGCCTCAATGCAGTTATAGATGAAGAAGAAGCACCCAGGGATCAAAATGATGGGCTCATAAAAGGTACTCTTCAAATCTGTTCTCGTCCTGCATTCGTGCTATTTGATACTGGTGCTTCTCATTCTTTTATCTCCACCACTTTTGCAAAAACCTTACCAACTGCATCAGTTCCCCTACCTTCAGATCTCGCTATTACTACACCTTTAGGATCTGGAACTAAGCTTACCAACTATTATCCTGATTGTGAGGTAGTGGTAGAAGGACACAATCTCCCCGCCAACTTAGTATGCCTTGACATGAAAGGATATGATGCCATTTTAGGGTAGATTGGCTTGTAGACCATGATGCTTACATCAACTGCCGAACTAGGATTATATCTTTCCGAAAGCCCCGTCTTCCAAGATTTTCCTTTCTTGGCATCCAATATAAGAAGCATCCTACCATTATATCTTCTCTACACGCCTGAAAACTTATCTCGAAAGGATGTGAAGTTTTTCTTGCTTCAGTCATTGTCACCGAATCTAAGGAAATTATCCTAGCAAACATTCCTATTGCAAATGAATTCTCGGACATGTTCCCATCCAAACTACCTAGTTTACCACCTGAGAGGGAAGTAAACTTTACCATTGAACTCATTCCAGGTGTAGCACTTGTTTCTATAGCCCCTTACAGGATGTCCCCCACAGAACTCTAGGAATTAAAGAAGCAATTACAAGAACTTCTAGACAAGGGTTTTATCAGACCTAGCACATCCCCTTGGGGTGCGCCGGTTCTATTTGTCAAGAAGAAGGATGGTTCTCTCAGGTTATGCATTGACTACCGGCGATTGAATCAACTTACAATCAAGAACAAATACCCATTGCCACGTATTGATGAGCTCTTCGATCAGCTTTCGGGAGCAGAATATTTTTCTAAGATTGACCTAAGATTAGGTTATCATCAGCTTAGAATCAAAGAAGAGGACATTTACAAATCAGCTTTTCGAAGTCGTTATGGCAACTATGACTTCGTGGTAATGCCATTTGGGTTAACTAATGCCCCAGCAACGTTCATGCAACTTATGAACAGTGTCTTCCAGCCATATTTAGATCAGTTCATCGTCGTCTTCATCGATGATATCCTGATATACTCCAAGATAAAAGAAGAACATGAAGAACATCTAAGGATAGCTTTGCAAACACTTAGAGAACATAAGCTATATGTCAAACTCAATAAGTGTGAATTCTGGCTCAAGGAAGTCTCATTACTAGGCCACATTATTTCAAAAGAAGGTATTGCTGTGGATCCTTCTAAGGTAGAAGCTGTCAGAGATTGGAGCCAACCAACGACTATATCTGAAGTTAGAAGCTTTTTGAGTCTAGCAGGCTATTATAGAAGATTCATAAATGACTTTTCAAAGATCACGGTTCCTTTAACTAGACTTACCAGAAAAGAAAATCCTTTTATCTAGTCGAAGGACTATGAAAAGAGTTTTCAAAATCTTAAAAATCATCTTACAACAGCCCCTGTTTTGTCATTACCAATAGAGGGTGCTGGATTCGAAGTATATATGGATGCATCTGGAATTGGCTTAGGATGTGTCCTTATGCAAGATGGAAAGGTGATTTGCTATTCTTCAAGATAATTGAAACGTCATGAAGAAAATTATCCTGTACATGATTTGAAATTAGCAGCAGTTATTTCCGCCTTGAAAATTTGGCGTCATTATCTTTATGGAGAAAAGTTCACTGTCTATTCGGACCATAAGAGTTTGAAATATTTATTTTCCCAAAAAGAGCTTAACATGAGGTAGAGGAGATGGTTGGAATATCTTAAAGACTTCGATTTCGCTATTCAATATCACCCTGGCAAGGCAAATGCTGTAGCAGATGCACTCAGCAGGAAACCAATTGGTATGTTATCAAGTCTCATGATTAGTACGACTAACCTTGTTCCTCAATTTGCTCAATTGAATCTAGATGTTGACATTAAGGAAGATAATTGTTTCATGGCAAATATCTGAGCTCAACCAACATTGATTGAGGATTTGGCCAAGTTACAAGAGGATGACCCAATTTTATTGGAAATTAAGGCCAATATTGAACAAAGACCGGAATTTTCTATATCCAAAGATGGAAGAATGCTATTCAAGGGCCGGATGTGTATACCCGATCATGAAGATACAAAGAAATTGATCTTAGAGGAAGCACATAAATCAAAGTATACCATTCATCCAGGAGGTACAAAAATGTATCAGGATCTCAAAAGAAACTTTTGGTGGCCCAATATGAAGAGGGAAGTAGCTGACTTCGTATCTCGGTGTCTCACATGTCAACAAGTGAAGGCGGAACATTTCAGACCCGCAGGTAAATTACATCCCTTAAGTATCCCGGAATGGAAATGGGAAAGCATAGGAATGGATTTCATTATGGGACTACCTAAGACAAGAGGTGGACACGATGGAATATGGGTAATTATAGACTGATTGACTAAATCTGCACATTTCATACCAATAAAAAGTCGATGGTCTGTAAATATTCTAGCAGCACTATACATAAAAGAAATTGTCAAGTTACATGGAGTCCCTGTCGCTATTGTATCAGATAGAGATCCCCGATTCACATCACAATTCTGGAAGAGCCTACAACATTCACTTGGGACTAGATTGAATTTTAGCATCGCTTTCCATCCACAAACTGATGGTCAAACAGAAAGGACAAATCAAGTGGTAGAAGATATGCTCAAGGCTTGTGTCATTGATTTTGGAGGAAGTTGGCATGATCACTTGCCTTTGGTTGAATTTGCATATAACAACAGCTATCAAGCAAGCATACAAATGGCACCTTTTGAAGCTCTATATGAGAAAATTTGTCGATCACCAATATGTTAGAATGAAATAGGGGAAAGGTAATTTCTAGGCCCCGATTTAATCAGGGATTCTACAGAGAAAATCAAGCTCATTAAGGAAAGGAATGGCACAAGATAAGCAGAAATCTTATGCTGACAATCGAAGGCGCGACTTAGAATTTCAAGTAGGAGAACATGTATATCTAAAGGTTTCTCCGGGTCGTGGTATTCGAAGATTTGGCATTAAAGGAAAGCTAACTCCAAGATTTATCGGTCCATTTGAAATCCTCGAAAGGATCGGTGAAGTGGCTTATAGATTGGCTTTACCTCCACAATTAGCAGGAGTTCATGATGTATTTCCCGTCTCGATGCTAAAGAAGTATGTGTATGATCCAGATCACATTATCACTTATGACAACCTGGAGATTCAGAAGGACTTGACCTATGAACAAATGCCAATGAAGATTTTGGAACGAGAAGTACGTCAACTCAGAAATAAGGTCATTCCTATGGTGAAGATTCAATGGAAGAAAGTATGGCCTTATGAAGCAATATGGGAAACCGAATCAGCTATGAAGAAAAGATTCCCGGAATTATTTAATTGTAAGTACACTCTCCTCAATCCAAAAAAATTGAATTTGGGGACCAAATTCTTCTAAGTGGGGGAGGGTGTAGAGCCCCAAAATTTATAAAAGTAATTTCTAGATATTTAAATAATATTCTGGCATTAATTGGGCTAAATAATCAATATAAGGCTAAAATTGTGTTAATCAATTAACCCAACCCACTTAATTGAAGTCCAAAAGGGTTTAGGACCTAGACCATTAGGTTGGGCCCATATTCTAGAAGGTATTGAAGCCTATCCACGGATATTAAGGATAAATACTAATAATATAAGATAATTATTTCGATAATTAACAAAAGAGTTGTTATAAATTGAAACTCTAAGCTACGACGACTGTAACGGTCTATCGTAAGACCGCCACATCCATGTAACGCATGGGAACTCGACCGTTACATCCTGTTAGTTCCGTAAGTGAAGGGACTCATGAAAAGATTGGAACTTGATGTTCCTATCCACTATGGATCGACTTGGGAAGGATTGTAAGGACTCTAAGGACTCTTAGAGATTAGGATTTGATGAAATAAGGACTCTAAACTCGATCTAATCCTCAAACCCTAGCCCAAACTCTATAAATAGGGCATAGTTCTGAACTGTCTGACCCTTACTTTTTGGGCGTAAGGAAGCAAGGTAAGGAGTCATTATCTCAGGTAAGTTCTTTAGAATAATTTATTTACAATACTTTAGACTAACTCTCCTCCGAATTTCACATCTCTAGGTCAAGAGGGCGTGGAGTTAGAGGCTAAAGAAGTTGCTGAAAAAGTCACAAGAGAAGGAAGAGATCTAGGGCAAGGTTCTCAACCAAATTCAGAAATTACAGTCTAAGTAAGAGGTAGGTTATCTCATGAACGGCAAAAATAGCATGATAGGACTAAAAGTCTCTGGTTTGATTGAATTCCATGCATTATAGAGCATTGATTTCATGTTTTATTGTTCTATGCACATCATGCACCTCTTAGCCAAATTAAGAAATTAAAACATGACTATTCATCTATTCATGATTACCTATGCATGTAGATGGCCTTACTTCGTTAACATGACTAGAAGCTCATCATGTTTTGATAAAAGACATGATGTGAGTTGATCTCTTAGTTTCTATGATTATTTTCTGTTAGCAGATACTTTAACGCACTAGCATAGGACCGTCACTTTCAAGTAACGGCCCTACTACAGACCGTTACAAACTCTGTAGTATTTAAATTGCATTGATGTTTCTAACGCGCTTGGACATACGCGTTACATTCAAGTAACGGCTTGATTATGACCGTCACTTTCACTGTGATGCCCCCTCTTAAGACCGTTATATCCTGCGACAGAAAACAACTTGCCAATATTATTATTGACTAAGTATAGTTACTTAAGTTTTAACCTGATTACATGATTTTTAGGATATCTGATTGTGTATGATAGGTATTGCATGTTTTGATATCTTAATGATATTTTAAGGATATGTTAATTTCATGCCAAAATTCTATAGTTTTGTACTATAAAGCATGACTTTTTAACATTATATTGACAGAGTTTTTATCATGATGTTCACATTGATTATACATATCTCTCTCTGTCAATAGAGTCAATTCTATACGTACATGGCACATATTCCGGTATGTTGTCATTAGTTCACACTTTGCACTATAGGAACACAATCTTGGACATGAGGACCTCTGTAGCACCCCATATTAAAAAAAATATTATTATTAATATTTTTCAAATAAAAAAAATTAGATAAACTCTTTAGGAAGTTTATGTAAGATGTGGGAACACGAAGTTAATATATGTAAAGGTTATTCACTTAACAAGTGGCTTCCTAGTGTAGTTGGTTAAGTAACTTGTCTTCCAACTCAATGACCAAGGTTCAAATCCTAGCATCCACCATGTATGTTTTTTTGCCAAATAATTTTATGTTATAGACATATGGGCCATGGATTAGCTGTCCAAACATTATCTCTATCTCTCTAACCTGTACAAGCTGTAAAGCCCCATTATTTCAGATCTTGCCTCCCATTCGGTCATGACAGACCCTATATACATACCCCTTTGCTACCCCCGTTCTAGGCTAGCTAAGGTTGGGGTAAAGCTCTGCAGGGATTACAAAGAAGGATTCTGCTGCTACGATCTTCCAACAAGTAGGTGTTCTCAACTTTTAACTAAACTAGTACCTAATCTAGGATGATTAGTCTAGGCATTTAGTCTTAGGCTCATTTCCATGCGATATTTAGTGTTCATAAAGCATGTGTTAGCTTAAATCTAGGATGATTAGCATGTATTAGCTTCATACCTAAGATAATTAGCATGTATTAGTATTATACCTAGAATAATTAGCATGTATTAACAAATATTAGCAAGTATTAGTCTCATACCTATAATAATTAGCATGTGTTGGCTTAAATCTAGGATTATTAGCGTGTATTAGCTTCATACCCAAGATAATTAGCAAGTATTAGTCTCATACCTAGAATAATTAGCATGTGTTGGCTTAAATCTAGGATGATTAGCGTGTATTAGCTTCATACACAAGATAATTAGCAAGTATTAGTCTCATACTTTGAATAATTAGCATGTGTTAGCTTAAATCTAGGATGATTAGCATGTATTAGCCTCGTGCCAAGATAATTAGCATATAGTAGCCTTATACCCAAGATGATTAGCATTGATTAGCATGTATTAGCTTCAATCTAGGGTAGTTGGCATGTATTAGCTTCATATCCATACGATATATCCGTTTAACGCAAGTTTTATCGTGTTTTTACGTAACTTATTAGTTTAACTAACCTGTTAACATACCTAATTAACATGTTAGTTGATCTACTAACTAACTAGCATACCTAATTAATCTGTTAGGTAGCCTATCTAGAAATCTTGTCTCCATTTAGTTCCTTAAAAATGAAAACTTGTATGATACATCATGTTAAAAATCTGATATTTAAGCAACTAAAGCATGAAACGAATGCATGAATAAAGATCTATAATCCTTACAATTTTCTCTATCTATCCATGTCATCAGTTTTACCTAAATAAACTTAAATCAAAGGTTAATACCCTAGTTTAATCAAAGATTAATACCTTAAGCCATTTTGAGCAAATATAAACTACAGAGTCGACCCTGCCAGTTCATCGCGTTGACGCGATGAACTGATGAGTCGACCATGCCTGTTCATAGGGTCGACCCTGCCAGTTCATCGCGTTGACGCGATGAACTGATGAGTCGACCCTGCCTGCTCACAGGGTCGACCCTGCCAGTTCACAGGGTTGACGCGTCGAACTGATGAGTCGACCCTGCTAGTTCACTGGGTTGACGCGATGAACTGATGAGTCGACCAAGCCTGTTCGCAGGGTTGACGCGATGAACTGATGAGTCGACCCTGCCTGTTCACAGGGTTGACGCGATGAACTGATGAGTCGACCCTGCCAGTTCACAGGGTTGACGCGATGAACTGATGAGTCGACCCTGCCAGTTCATAGGTTGACGCGATGAACTGATGAGTCTACCCTGCCTGTTCACAAGGTTGACGCGATGAACTGATGAGTCGACCCTGCCTGTTCACAGGGTTGACGCGATGAACTGATGAGTCGACCTTGCCTGTTCGCAGGGTTGACGCGATGAACTGATGAGTCGGCCCAGCTTGTTCGCAGGGTTGACGCGATGAACTACAGCTGGCTCATTGCGTTAACCTGATCGTTAAGCTTTCGCTTTTGCCATCTCCACTGATAGATGGCAGCCTGAGAGGTGATATTTAACTCCTGACAGGGTCCTCTAAACCCTGTATAATTCCTAGGAAGGGCATCCCACAGTGAGGGTGTCGTTTCTAAAATTGTCAGGTGGCCCATAAGGCACCTCTCTTATCTAGTTTTTTTCCGTGTATCAAACGTTACTGGTTTCCACTCCTATTTCATCCCTACACATTAATGCGCCCTTGGATTCCATTCCATAATTCTACCTTATATATCATACTGGTCAAACCTTAAAATTCCATATTGGCTATAAATGAGAGTGGATGTCGACAGACATGATTAATGCTGTGCATATAGGGCCCGATCTGGTCCTGGGAGGAGCACCCGAAGGTACTTGTGCCCATGGGAGTTTATTGACCACGGTGTTTGGCATTGCACCAGAGTACTTGCCTGCTAGGCTTTAGACATTCCACTCATTCTCGTGATATTATTTGATTGATTTGACTTGAGACCCGCAGAAGGGTAAAATTTTGCTTGAATGAAATTGATAAATAGCCAATTCCAGTTTTACATGCTTGAATTTATATTACTTTCTATTACTTGCTTGACATGAGTTCTTACTCTCTTGGAAAGATTTTCGTTAATTCCAGTTATTACTTGCTTGAATCTCTTGCTATTGCTGCATTGAAGTTGGAATCCTTATACTCTCACTTGTTATTCCTTCACTGCTCTTGTCGATTTTTACAATCCTTGATATCTACTCATCTACATGCATTACTTTACTGACATTAATCAAACTTGTAAATCACTTAAAGCATGTTAAATCTTGAGATGTAATTCCTACTGAGCGATTCGCTCATCTAGTTGTTTTTCTAACCTTTTCAGGTAGTTTGGATATTGGCCAGAACACGGAAGGGGATGAGTCTGAGTGATGAGTATAGAATGGAGTCATCAATTGTCATGTTAATTGTGATGTCCTTTGTGTTATTGTATTAGTTCACTTATGTCAGTTGTATCAATTCATCTATGTCATTTGTATTAGTCAACTTGATTAGAACTGCTTAAGATTTGAAGCCTAGTCATTGGACTCTGGGAACATATGTATTTATCCTTTGATTAGTTGTGACAATTATCAGCTCGTACTATTTGTATTAATTTTGAGTTAAAGCTTAGTTATTTGCGCACTCTGATATTTACATGATTGACACGATCTATATAGACGTGTCACGCTTCCGGGTAATCTTCCGCGCTCGGGACGTGACAGTCTTCGTGGTATCAGAGCCTAGGTTTTTAAACCTAGGGAATAAAAAAAATAAATGGTTAGAAATTGAAATCTAAGTAAAAACTTGAGTCCAAGGATAGGTAAAACCCAAGTTCAAGGATAGATATACCTTACCCGGTGAGATGGATAGAGCCATGGGTTACGTTCTAAAATGACTTTCGACCTTACAAGTAAATCCGATCTTTATCATACTTAACTCTTTTGTAGGATCATGGCTGCGGAAAGAGCACAATGGCGCGAGATGCAGCGCACCGTGCAAGGCCTCACACAGGCACTACAACAAGTGGCCCAAGGCGGAGCAAATCGTGGAGCGGGAGATCTCCACCGAAGTTTCCGTAACATGAACCCACCGAGGTTCACGGGTTCGTCCGACCCTGAGGATGCCGAGAATTGGCTAAAGGAGATGGAACGAATCTTCCGTGTGATGCAATGCGCGGATGAAGAGAAGGTTTTACTTGTCGTATTCCAACTAGAGTGGGATGCTCGATGCTGGTGGGAATCCATAGAAGCAACACTGCCAGAATACCATGTCACATGGGATGAATTCACGGAGCATTTCAACAACAAGTACTTCTCCGATCATATCCAGGAAAAGAAAGCCACAGAATTCGCCGTTCTAAAACAACGGGGCTTGAAAGTGGCCGACTATGAGGCCCAATTCTCCAGATTATCTAGGTATGCACCCCACTTGGTGTGTACGGAAAAGATGAAGGCGAGAAGATTCCTCAATAGGCTTCGGCCCCATTATATCACGCAACTTGCCCCGATGGACATCCAAGTCTATTCGGAGATGGTTCGGCGTGCTCAACTGCTGGAAGACGCCACCGAATTATCTGAGAGAATCCGAGGAAGAGACAAGAAGGAACCCGTCACAAGCCCGGGAAAATTCAAACAATCCTTCAACACTGAGCGATTCTTCATGGGAGGGGAGCCCTCTAAGGCGAAGAAATTCCAGAAGAACGATAGACCATTTTCCACCACCACACCATCAAAGGAGATTTGCAAGTATTCTGATAAAGCTGGTCATAAGACCGAGGAATGCTGGAGAAAGTTAGGAGCTTGTCTTCGATGTGGGAGCTGAGAGCATCGAATCCCAGACTGCCCACTGATGAAGGAACAAGACACCAAAGACGAGAAGCGTCCGGTAAAGAAACAAGGGCATCTGCAAGCTCTCCAAGAGACGGAACCCACTAAAGGTGGAATTGTGGAAGGTACTCTCACTATTTGTTCAAAAACTGCTCAAGTTTTATTCGATACCGGAGCAACTCATTCATTTGTTTCCAAGAACTTTGCTGCTTCATTTTCTAAGAAACATGAACTGTTAGATTTGGTCATATCTACACCTCTTGGGAATGAGTCTGATATCACTTATCACTATCCAAACTGTGAAGTGATGGTTAAGGGAAATAATTTATCTGCTGACCTGATATGTCTAGATATAAAGGGTTATGATGTCATACTAGGTGCCGACTAGCTATCCACATACCAAGCAACTGTAGATTACCGGCATGGCAAGGTAACTTTCGTAGATTTCCCAGAGCTAGTTTACAATAGCCCTCGGAGTAAATCACTTCTTATATCAGCACTCCGAGCTAGTAAACTTATGAATAAGGGATGCATGGCTTTCATAGCATTCGTGACTGCCACGGAAGTTGAGAAGGTTAAACTTGAAGACATCCGTGTAATTCGAGATTTTCTCGATGTTTTTCCAGAAGATTTAACCGGCTTACCCCCGGAAAGGGGAGTGTCGTTCACAATCGACCTTGTCCCTGGTGCTGGTCCTATTTCCAGGGCACCATACAGAATGTCCCCTGCTGAGCTGAAGGAACTAAAAGAGCAGCTAATGGAGTTATTGAACAAGGGTTTCATCAGGCCGAGTACTTCCCCATGGGGAGCACCCGTGCTATTCGTCAAAAAGAAGGACGGGTCGATGAGATTATGCATAGATTATCGGCAGCTAAATCACCTTACAATCAAGAACAAGTATCCACTGCCAAGGATTGATGAGCTGTTCGATCAACTATCTGGAGCTTTATATTTCTCCAAGATTGATCTTCGTTCTGGTTACCACCAATTGAAGATCAAAGAAGAAGACATTCATAAAACTGCATTCCGAAGCAGGTATGGGCATTACGAATTTACTGTTATGCCTTTCGGACTAACAAATGCCCCTGCAGCTTTTATGCAGTTAATGAACAGCATATTCAGGCCCTATTTAGACCAATTTATTGTGGTCTTTATTGATGATATTCTGATCTATTCAAAGACCGAAGAGGATCATGAAGAACACCTCAAGAAGGCATTGCAGATATTAAGGGGAAACAAGCTATATGCCAAATTCAGCAAATGCGAGTTTTGGCTCGAGGAAGTATCCTTTTTGGGCCATATCATTTCAAAGAACGGTATTCCTGTTGACCCATCAAAGGTCGAAGCCGTGAAGAACCGGGAACGACCCACAAATGTAACTGAGATTCGGAGCTTCTTGGGTCTAGCTGGTTACTACCGGCGTTTTATAAAGGACTTCTCCAAAATTGCTGTTCCCCTGACTAGGTTAACCCGCAACGAAGTGCCTTATGAGTGGAAGGAAGACAGTGAAAAGAGTTTCCAAACTTTGAAGGATCTCTTGACCACTGCTCCAGTCTTATCATTACCAATGGAAGGAGAAAAATACGAGATATATACCGATACTTCTGGTTGTTGACACCCGTTTTAGCCCACAAGTTGAGTTATTTCTCTTATTCATCATTTTTGATGTCCCGAATTAGCCATTATTTTGGAGCTTCCTTGGATGGATTTTGAGCCCATTTTTACCATTCCCTATCCTTTGAGTCTTGAAGATCATGATTTCTTAGAGCCCTAGAGCTTATCTTATCAAATTCCGGCTTCCAAGTCAACTTACGGCCCATTTAGGCCGGCTTCCCTCAAGTAATCGGCTCTCTCCCGCTGCGCAGTCTTGAAAGTGATCCTTTTTCACCTTCTTGCCGTCCTCTATTCAAAAAGTTGTCTTCACCAAAGTTGTTCCTCTTTCAAAGATCTACAATTTCTTCTTCTACACCGTTGGCCAGTTCTGCACCTATTGTGAGCTATTTGCATTTTTCCAGAAGGCTGTGCTGTTCACCAACATCCCAAAATTTTCATCTCTTTTTCAGCCCCATTTTCTCCATCTTCTGATCATTTTCTCAAAATTCTTTCTTCATGAAAGTTGTTCCTCTCTCAGTTATCTACAATTTCTTTTTCTATCACTTTCGCTAGTTCTGCCCCGTTTGAGAGATACGCTTCAATTTCTGAAGTCGCGCGCAGTATGCCCAGAATCTGCCTCCATCAATGTGACGGCCCTATACAGGTGCGTTACATCAGTGTGACGGTCCTACGATAGACCGTCACACCGAAACTTGCCCGAAACACCCTGTTCAACCCCCAGAATGTGGCGGTCCTACCCTAGACCGTTAGAGTCCATGTGACGGTCTAGTATAGGTGCGTTACACCAAAACTTATCCGAAATCATCCCGTTCGACCCCCAGAGTGTGACGGACCTACCCTAGTCCGTTACATAACTCTGACGGTCCTACGATAGACCGTTACACACACCTGAGAGTCCAATTCGTGCTGGACTCTGCTCCGTTTCTGTGCGCCGTGGCCCTCTTGCAGAGTCCATAACTTCTTGAATTCTACTCCGAATTGAGCGCCGTTTGTTCCTATGGTTTCTCCTTGGTATTATCTTGAATTCAGTTCATAGAACTCCGAATTTCATTGGCTATATATCTCAAGAGCTGGGTCGCAAGATCAGGATTTAAGTATCCTAGTTCAACTAAAACTCTGCAGATAAGGCTCCGGGGCTACCTTCCAAGAGCCATATCTTCTAGAATCCTCCTCCGAATTGATCCCCGTTTGTTCCTATCTCTTGTCCTTAGTATTATCTCGAGTTTGATCTAGAGAACTCGATTTATCTTGGACTCTATCTCCGGGAATCGTGATAAGAAGATGAGGCTTTCTTACAAAACTCTATAAAAACTGCCCAGTTCGTAGTCGCGACGGGGGGCTCTTTCCGGACGTGGGGCGAAGCCATGCTGCAACTCCAACTCAATCCTTCGACCCTATCTTGAAGAGGGAAGTATTAGCTTTCAATTGCATCCTTCTGAGCTTGATTTCATGGTCTACACTCTTTGTTCTAGTCTCCTCAAAATCACAAATCATCACAGTTTTCTGCATTTTCTGCTACATATGCGTTTCTCTCCATTTTGCATCAATGATTTCTCTCTATTCTCTCAATCAAATCTCGTGATTTCAAATATCATGCATGCACAACACACCCACCTATCTTTTCCACCATTCCACAGGGGTTAAAAACCTCCCCCCCGGTGCGTTCTCCCCCTTTTATTCTTCTATTTTATCACTTTGGGCAGATTTCTACACTTCATGTTCTAATGGGTTTTTGCCTTTGTGTTTCATCTTTGTTTCGCAGGAGAGCATGAATACAACGTGAGGCCTTCTTCATCTAGCCGGATGGGAGGAGAAGTGGTTCGATTCCACAAGTTCCCCACATCCCGTTCTTAAGTAAGCGCGATGAAGTCTTCATATTTCCAAGGTACACGACACCGTTCCTCTCATTTCTTCATCCTTTGGCGTTGTTGGAACCTTGGTGGCGATCACGGTTAGTATTTCTCATCCTTTCATCCCTTTTGTCTTTGATTCACATGTTTATGCATGTATGTATTTAAAGGGGGCGGGATAGGAATCTAATTAAAAAAACAAATCAATAATTTTTTTAAGTGGCCCTCTTGCAGAGTCCATAACTTCTTGAATTCTACTCCGAATTGAGCGCCGTTTGTTCCTATGGTTTCTCCTTGATATTATCTTGAATTCAGTTCATAGAACTCCAAATTTCATTGGCTATATCTCTCAAGAGCTGGGTCGCAAGATCAGGATTTAAGTATCCTAGTTCAACTAAAACTCTGCAGATAAGGCTCCGGGGCTACATTCCAAGAGCCATATCTTCTAGAATCCTCCTCCGAATTGATCCCCGTTTGTTCCTATCTCTTGTCCTTAGTATTATATCGAGTTTGATCTAGAGAACTCGATTTATCTTGGACTCTATCTTCGGGAATCGTGATAAGAAGATGAGGCTTTCTTACAAAACTCTATAAAAACTGCCCAGTTCGCAGTCGCGATGGGGGGCTCTTTCCGGACGTGGGGCGAAGCCATGCTGCAACTCCAACTCAATCCTTCGACCCTATCTTGAAGAGGGAAGTATTAGCTTTCAATTGCATCCTTCTGAGCTTGATTTCATGGTCTACACTCTTTGTTCTAGTCTCCTCAAAATCACAAATCATCACAATTTTCTGCATTTTCTGCTACATATGCGTTTCTCTCCGTTTTGCATCAATGATTTCTCTCTATTCTCTCAATCAAATCTCATGATTTCAAATCTCATGCATGCACAACACACCCACCTATCTTTTCCACCATTCCACAGGGGTTAAAAACCTCCCCCCCGGTGCGTTCTCCCCCTTTTATTCATGCTATTTTATCACTTTGGGCAGATTTCTACACTTCATGTTCTAATGGGTTTTTACCTTTGTGTTTCATCTTTGTGTCACAGGAGAGCATGAATACAACGTGAGGCCTTCTTCATCTAGCCGGCTGGGAGGAGAAGAGGTTCGATTCCACAAGTTCCCCGCATCCCGTTCTTAAGTAAGAGCGATCAAGTCTTCATATTTCCAAGGTGCACGACGCCGTTCCTCTCCTTTCTTCATCCTTTGGCGTTGTTGGAACCTTGGTGGCGATCACGGTTAGTATTTCTCATCCTTTCATCCCTTTTGTCTTTGATTCACATGTTTATGCATGTATGTATTTAAAGGGGGCGGGATAGGAATCTAATTAAAAAAATAAATCAACAATTTTTTGGCGATCACGATGGGACACCAATGCCCATCACGCTTGTTTTCATGCTCTTTTGTAGGTTGGGTGGGTGCATGTTCATGTTTAGGTAGTATTTGTTAGCTAGTTGAGATTGATAAACCCTGATCCAGAGGGGGGGTGAATGGATCTTTCAAAGCATTCTACCCAATTTAAAATTCGCATGAGATGATAACAACTAGATCAGTGGACAATTGATCAAACAAGATATGCAACCTCAATTAACCTCTAGGATATAGATAATCAATTAAATCACGGTCCTAGCATGCATCTAGCGGAAGTAGGCAATCAAACAAACCACTGCACGATGATGACACCAGGTCCTAGCATGCATCTAGCGGAAGCAGGCAATCAAACAAACCACTGCACGATGATGACACCAGGTCCTAGCATGCATCTAGCGGAAGCAGGCAATCAAACAAACCACTGCACGATGATGACACCAGGGTTTTTAGGTGGTTCGGTCCAAAGACCTACGTCCACCCCTCACTCCCAACCGGAGTGAGGCTTCCACTAGTAACACTAGCACAGCAGACTCAGTCTGCAACAAATGCTGCCACACAGCTTGACCAGGGGAACAACCTCCCCTCTTCCTCCCAACCGGAGGGACACCCCAAGTGACTCCCAGCCACTTGGAACCAGAGACGCACGGTCTCTCTTCCTCCAGACCAGGAGGGAACACCTAGCCTTGCAACCCACAAGACCAGAACCGGAGATGAATCTCCCTTCCTCCAAACCAGGAGGGAACCCACAAGTGACTCCCAGCCACTTGGAAACCAGAGACACACGGTCTCTCTTCCTCCAGACACGGAGGGAACCTCTAGACTTGCTACTCACAAGCCCAGAGCCGGAGGAACTAGCCTCCCTTCCTCCAACCCGGAGGGGAACCTAGAGACCCAAGTCTCTCTTCATCTGAACCCCAGAGGGAAGCACAACCGGAGATAAATCTCCCTTCCTCCAACCTGGAGGGAAGCAACCGATGACACCCTGTCAAAGGCAACCAGAGAGGCAAGTCTCTCTTCCTCCACACCGGAGGGAACCAATCACAAGTAGCACCCAGCTACTTGCAAACCGAAGACACAAAATCTCCCTTCTCCTGAGTCCACAGGAGGAACCCGATCCCCAACAGGGCAATCGGAGGAACAACAAATGAATAGTTCAAAGGAAAAACAAAACCCAGCAACAGAAAGCTGAAAAAATAAAATCAAATGTGGCTCTCGTAGGAGCTGGCTGGCCTGGATTTGATCCACGGTCCAGCAGGAACTTCTTCTACTGCTTCTCTCTTTCTCCCAGCACGAACTCTCTTTTCTTCTTCTTCTTCTCACTGCTCTTGCCTTCTCCTTCTTCTCACTCTCTGTTTCTCACTGTCTCTCTTTCTTTTTCTTCTTCTACTCTCTCGATCTGGCTCTCAGCCTTCTCTATTTCTTCTTTCTCTTCTGCACTTCTTCTCTTGGCTCTGGCTGCTTCTACTTCAGTCACTCTCTACTTTTTTTTCTTACTTCAGAGGAAGAAGACACACATATATATAGCAGCAGCAGATTAGGGCAGCGTGTGCTCTCCACGATTCCCGCCCAAATGCTTCAGTCCACGTGGAGGCTCCTCTGCATCTCGGATCACGTGCCAGATGCCAGAGTCATATCATGTGCCCCACTCTTCACAGGCTCCACGAACAGTACCTGTCACACAGTCATAGGAGATTAATCAGAAGGATAAAATGTATAGACTTTGAAGACTTAGCCAACGAGTGTATTGACTTGAACAGCTAGCCACGAGTGTATAGACTTAAGATGTGATAACAAGTGTGTAGACATGAACTTAGAAATGAATGCATAGACATTAGAACAGCAAAAAGGTGCACTGTACTGAAAACGACACGGGGTACATAAGATGACTACATCACGAGATAAACAGAGAACGACACGAGGTACATACAGTATCAAAGCTAACACTACAAGGATAACGACACGAAGTCAGATGAGAACAGCACGAGGTAAGAGAGAACGACACGAGGTAAAACGGTAGTAAAACACGCGATCAGAGAAAACCTGGACGAAGATAGAAAGAAGCAACACAAAAAAACAACACTAAGACATAAACACAGAACTAACACGGAGACATACAAAACAAAAGATAACACGAAGACACAATCTTAGAAACAGCACGAAGACATACAAAACAAAAGATAACACGAAGACACAAACATAGAAACAACACGAAGACATACAAAACAAAAGATAACACGAAGACACAAACATAGAAACAGCACGAAGACATACAAAACAAAAGATAACATGAAGACACAGGAAAACGACTCGAACACGAGGACGACACGGGCTGAAAACAACTCGAAGATGAAAACAGAAACCGACACGAAGTGTGGTCACAAAGCAAGAAAGACACGGGGTCTTGGAAGAAACAACACGAATACAGACGACTCGAAGACATATGAGTGACACAGATGGAGCGACACGAGGTGGCACAGAAAGCAGCACGAGGTGCTGCAGTGTTCAGCACGCGATGGAATAAATAACGACACGAAGACAACTGGAACGATGCATGTAGCAGTTCGTTGTACATACTTCCAATGTACAGACTTTGAAATAAAGAGTGTACAGACTTGAGAGATCAAGGCACGATGTATAGACTTTGCCCAAGGAAACGAATGTGTAGACTTTGGCTTGGAACGAAGGAAGGATGAGGCTGTAAAGACTTGGCCAATATGAGACACTGTACAGACTTTGTCAAGTGACTGGTTGTACAGACTTCAGAAGATGAAGACTCTGTATCGACTTGAAACAAAGGCAGTGTATAGACTTAAGCATTCTGAGCATAACAAAAGCTATGAATGTATAGACTCCATGATCAAAATGCAATGCTGACTGATGTATACACTTGGCAAATAGATTGATGCATGAACTACCCTGTACAAACTTTAAGACTTAATGAGCAACAAAAAGGGACAAAGCAGCATGGCATCAACCCAATCTTCAACTGCATCAACGCACTCATTGCACAGAACCCATATTAATGAAAGACAGACATGCAGACATGCAGACATGGTGAGTGTACAATCTATGCCATGCTCACAGTTAAGTTGTTTTTTTTTTTTTTTGTGTACCAAGTTCTGAATGAAGTAAACACATATGACATCAATTTGTCATCATCAACACATGTAAACTATATCATCATCAAAACATAAGAAAACACATATGACATCAAACATATGAGAATCATAGTGTTTGTCATCATCAAAACACAATATCCAACAATCTAGCCATATTCATGAATAGTTATTCAAGCAAACAATCAGATATTCAAGCAGTCAAGCAGTCAACACACCTCAGTGTGACTCATGGTGTGTCAGCCATCATCAAAACCACACAGGGGCACAACAATCTCCCCCTTTTTGATGATGGCAACACTATGAGTTACACTGACTCAGATTAGATTCTTCTCCCCCTTTGCCTTCATCAAAAAATTGAAATAGGGAAACAATTCAGTAAAGCACAGGAAGGTTATACTTCCCTTTGGTTTGTTGATGGTTCGAAGGAGGCCTTTTCTTTGGAGACATCTATCTTCCAAATGAATCCGTTCAAGAGCTTCTCCCCCTTTGACTTCAGCAAAAAGACATGAGTTGAAGAGGAAAGAATAAGACTGTATAAAAAGAGTGAAATAAAAGCTCCTCCTTTTGATCAATCTGCCCCTTTTGTCAAACAACTTATGCAGTGATGCATATGCAACAAATACTCCCCCTTTGACATGGCAGAAGATATAGAGCTAATGCAGACAAACAACATGATCAGACAATCTAGCACATTGTCCCCTTATGCAAATAGTCTCTCAAACAGACCAGAGAATCTAGCCCTTATGATCTATGATGCAAGATACCAATTGTTATGGTGCAATAGAAATCCACAAGGATGAACTCTGGTTATCCAAAAATTGCAAGTACACATGATAAACTGAGAGAAGTGCTTCTCAAAAATGACAACCAGTCTAATACCATTGAATTAAAACACAGTGATAAAGAGCCATAGGATGAGCAGATTCAATATTTAGTGAAAGTTGAGATATTGAACTTTTCAGCAAGATACTAACTTCATAGAACAAACTTTTAAGTTCTAGAGTCCTCCATTATAAAAGCTTATGAAACCTTGATTTTCAGATATGGTTTAAGAATGATGTAAACAAGTTTTTTCAAAAAGAATTGTACTCATATCTGAACCAGCTCTTAATAAAAAGGAACTACAAGCTCATATAAAATACTAGTTCAACCAACTTCCATCTTACTTAGTTTACTTTCCATGACAGTTTTAGGAGATACATAAGAGAATGCAACAGAATTTTACATTGTTCTTTCAGAATTTGATTTACACTTGTTCATAATTTTCTTTTTAAATGAACAATTTTGGTTTATCAACACCTTTTGACATGGGGAAACACCTTGATCAGAGGCCCGAATCCCCAGTTACTCAGTGTGACAACCGTATTGCTTCTCCCATTTTGGAGAACAGAGGTAGCATTGGAAGTATCTTTGACATGAGGATACACCTTGATTAGAGGCCAGAATCCCCAGTTACTCAATATAACAATGCCATTGCTCTGCCAAATTTTCACAGTATTTTCAATCATCTCTTTAAGCAGAGTTAACCATGGTACTTCATGACACAATCCTTTGGACAGGTTTCTCAGTAACCACAGTTATTGCTCTGTCCATGATTCAGAACAAGTACATTATATATCTCAGTCAACATAGACAAGGATATCAACTTTTCAGATGACAGAAGCTCTTACATGAATTTACATGAAGCAGACAGTTAAAGTTTATTAAGAGATTGAATCAAATATTTCCAAATTCCTTGTGTCCAAACAGGAGTACATAAGACTTAAACCAGTTCCAGTTAACAAATGTTCTTAAGCATGTATAATGGAAGGTTTCTCATTAAAGATGTTTTTAACTTTCATGAAGTAGTATTCAGACTGAAGGTTTACTTCATATCTCAGCTTAGTAACTCAAGAGAGCTGACTGATATTTCAACAGACAGCATGGATTCTGAAAAATTTCAGCAAGGAATCTACCCTTGAGCAAAAAAGTTCAGACTTGACTGGATTGAAGTGAAGCTCTCCTTCAGCAGATTTAGGAGAGATAGACAGATGCCTATAAAGTATGAATTTAGATTTTGAACAACTTCAGAAGCAGTCAAGGAAGATCTTTTGATACCACTTTCGTGATGGAATCACTGACACTTCAGATATGACAAGATTAATCATATAGCTGGAGAGGAACGGATTAAGCATGCTCCCCCTATCTATATGCAGTGACATTTCCCTTTCCCCCTTTTTTTTTGATTTTTCAAAGAAGTGATATGCTATGCAATGATTCCCTCTAACTAAAAACACTGAATCATCCTATATGTCATGCAGACAATGTAGATGATGAATGACTATGAAACAACAGATTTAACATGCTATGTAGTAAATCTAAAAACAGTTGAGTGATTTCAGATGTATGAATAATGCTCCCCCTAAATGTATGCATTCAATCTATCTTTTTGGCTTTTTCAATGTAAGGAAATGCAATGCAATTAACTTCATGTATGCAGGGGTATGAAGTAAAATATTCACATGAAAATGCAGACATTCTCTGATATGCAAATTTGACCCTTGGTACTTGGCGGAGAACTTGGCCTAAAAGACCATCTCACACATAGTAAGAACCTCTAGACAGATTTCCTCTGCCCTTTAGTAGCTTTCCATTTATATACCAAGTAGTCATGCATGACAATGCAATACAAACAGTCCTATATGCATCAAATTTTCAATGATTGTATGTCATGTGCATGTTTATGCCATTCTCATATATGCACACAGCTCACAGTACAAACAAGAAAGCCCACAAAGATCAATGCAATAGTCAAACCAATTAAAATAAAATATGTATGCATGAAGCTATGACTTCTCAGCTCAACCATAATTTTCATTTGAACAGATTTGAGAAATTTACCTGAATGAGGTTTTATCAACTTGGGTGCCTTAGTTTATTTCCCCCTTTTTATTCTTCAGCTTCCAAGGCACACCTGCAAGTTAGCACACTATCTTGCATGGGCAGGTACCCAAACAGTCTTGGGTCCTGCATGGTTAATAGTGACACCTTTGGTAGGTGTTCTAAACACCCTTTCCGCATTTAGGTCATCAGATCTCATCAGATGGCAATTATTCATTGAATGACCTAATACACCATAATAATAGCAAGAGGCAGCAGATTTCAGATTTGTTTTATGCACATTCTGATTAGCATGAGTTCTATGTGCATTTGCATGAAATTTTCTGTTAACATAATTAAGATTCTGCTTACCAACATAAGCCAGCCAACAGTTAGCAGCTCTATGGCCTGGCTTCCCACATTCAAAACATGCAAGTGTTTTCCTTTCAAAAACAAATTCATTTCTATCAGAAATATTTCTATTGACAGGGAATTTACCAAGTTTATTGTTAAACTTCCTTCTCTGAGCATGCCAACATTGGGCTGCAATGTGGCCCATCTTGCCACAGTGAAAGCATGAACTAGAATTTCTTCCACCAACCCTCAGCCAGCATTCAATGGCCCTATGGCCTGTCTTTCCACACTCAAAGCATGTAATGAGCTTACCTTTAAAAACAAATTTGTTCTTATTAGGACCATGTTGGCTTGCAGGAGATTTACCATGATATGAATGAGATGTTTTCTTATCATTTGCAAACCAGCATTGTGCAATTGTGTGTCCTAATTTACCACAGTGAAAACATTCTATTTTCTTTTTCTGAAATGAAGGATTTCTATCATGAAGGTTCCTAGTAGTCATATCATCCTTCTCCATCAATTTACACTCATGCATCAGATGACTAAATTTATGACAATAATGGCATGACATTTTCCTTTTAGATGCATGTGAATGTGTGTGTGAACTTTGAACAACATGCCCTAATGAACCCTTTTTATTTATTTTCTGTTTTCCAATCTTTTTCTGATTTTTGTTCTGTTCTTCAGTTTTCTGAACAATGGGCTGTTTATCTTTTGAGGTGGTGGCTACATTTGAAGCTTTTACAAAAGATGTCATCAACTTGCTCTGAAACTCTTTCTTATTAGCATTGTTGTAGCCCAGCCCTTCCCTAGTGTTGATTTTTACACCTAGTAGCTTGTCTAGATTTTTCTGCCCACTTACAAATTTTGACAGAGAATTGTTCAGATCATTTATTTCAGATTGAAGAGAAGAAATCTGATGTTCATAGTTGACTATATCTTCTTCACAGACCAGAATCTTTTGATGCATCACATCATTCAAATTTTTAAGAGTTTCAATCTCTTGTTTCAATTTGAGCTCATTTTGATTTTCATCAACAGATTTTCCTTTTTCAAATGTCAGCAATCTCTCTGACATGGTGGAGTTCAACTGTTTCAGTTTCTCAATTTCTTCCTTTAGACTTGTGTTTTCCTGCTCAAGTTTATCATCATCAAATAATACATCAGTTAGGAAACTTGGATATTCTGATTTACAGTTTTCACAGTTTTCTTGAAATTTTAGGTTCGCAACACTAATAGCTTCAAATTCCTCATTGATCAATCTGTTTTCACTTTCAAAACTGATTAGTTTTTGGTCAGATTCCTGACATTGTTTTCTGAGTTTAGTGTTTTCAGATTTAACATGATCAAGTTTTGATTGGATTCCATCTAGTTTAGACACTTGTCTTCTGAGAATTTCATTTTCAGTTTTCAGAATTTCAGGATTTTCAAGATTTTCAGTCACAGAAATTGGATCCCCTATATTTGTTATCTTCTTTATCAGACTTTTATTCTTCTTCCTCAGTTTTTCATGGGAGTGTAACAGATTAGCATAGGCATCTTCCCAGTCATCTAAAGTGAAATTCTCGAAAGGGTTTACCTCCACAGCATCTTCAAATTCATCTTGTTCACTGCTATGGTCGCTCTTATCAGCCATCAGGCAGCTGTCCTCATTCATCCTCTGAGCTAGCTTCAACTGATCCATAATGTCCTTTGCGGACCTGCAGTCATAAAAATAAGAGTGTAGAGCCTTGTCAGTAGCTTCTTTCATTAATCTCAAAACTTTATGATTCTCTCCATTTCTTGATCTATCACTTTTAGTCCATTTGGACTCTTCCTTTGGCAGTCTGTGAGGACCATGTGAAATTAACTTCCACAAATCCGGATCCATCAACTCTACATAATTGTGTAGACTGCTAACCCATGAATTAAAGTTAGAACCATTGTAAACCGGTGGAGAACCCATGGATTAAATTGGCAAGTAGATTTATGCAGTAGAGAATAAATTCAAAAATGCACCAAGGGACAACAGGATCCTCTGCAGATCATTGGATCTGATCAATCAGAGAACCGCTCTGATACCAATTGTTAGCTGGTTGAGATTGATAAACACTGATCCAGAGGGGGGGTGAATGGATCTTTCAAAGCATTCTACCCAATTTAAAATTCGCATGAGATGATAACAACTAGATCAGTGGACAATTGATCAAACAAGATATGCAACCTCAATTAACCTCTAGGATATAGATAATCAATTAAATCACGGTCCTAGCATGCATCTAGCGGAAGCAGGCAATCAAACAAACCACTGCACGATGATGACACCAGGTCCTAGCATGCATCTAGCGGAAGCAGGCAATCAAATAAACCACTGCACGATGATGACACCAGGTCCTAGCATGCATCTAGCGGAAGCAGGCAATCAAACAAACCACTGCACGATGATGACACCAGGGTTTTTAGGTGGTTCGGTCCAAAGACCTACATCCACCCCTCACTCCCAACCGGAGTGAGGCTTCCACTAGTAACACTAGCACAGCAGACTCAGTCTGCAACAAATGCTGCCACACAGCTTGACCAGGGGAACAACCTCCCCTCTTCCTCCCAACCGGAGGGACACCCCAAGTGACTCCCAGCCACTTGGAACCAGAGACGCACGGTCTCTCTTCCTCCAGACCAGGAGGGAACACCTAGCCTTGCAACCCACAAGACCAGAACCGGAGATGAATCTCCCTTCCTCCAAACCAGGAGGGAACCCACAAGTGACTCCCAGCCACTTGGAAACCAGAGACACACGGTCTCTCTTCCTCCAGACACGGAGGGAACCTCTAGACTTGCTACTCACAAGCCCAGAGCCGTAGGAACAAGCTTCCCTTCCTCCAACCCGGAGGGGAACCTAGAGACCCAAGTCTCTCTTCCTCTGAACCCCAGAGGGAAGCACAACTGGAGATAAATCTCCCTTCCTCCAACCCGGAGGGAAGCAATCGATGACACCCTATCAAAGGCAACCAGAGACGCAAGTCTCTCTTCCTCCACATCGGAGGGAACCAACCACAAGTAGCACCCAGCTACTTGCAAACCGAAGACACAAAATCTCCCTTCTCCTGAGTCCACAGGAGGAACCCGATCCCCAACAGGGCAATCGGAGGAACAACAAATGAATAGTTCAAAGGAAAAACAAAACCCAGCAACAGAAAGCTGAAAAAATAAAATCAAATGTGGCTCTCGCAGGAGCTGGCTGGCCTGGATTTGATCCACGGTCCAGCAGGAACTTCTTCTACTGCTTCTCTCTTTCTCCCAGCACGAACTCTCTTTTCTTCTTCTTCTTCTCACTGCTCTTGCCTTCTCCTTCTTCTCACTCTCTGTATCTCACTGTCTCTCTTTCTTTTTCTTCTTCTGCTCTCTCGATCTAGCTCTCAGCCTTCTCTATTTCTTCTTTCTCTTCTACACTTCTTCTCTTAGCTCTGGCTGCTTCTACTTCAGTCACTCTCTCCTTTTTTTTTCTTACTTTAGAGGAAGAAGACACACATATATATAGCAGCAGCAGATTAGGGCAGCGTGTGCTCTCCACGATTCCCGCCCAAATGCTTCAGTCCACGTGGAGGCTCCTCTGCATCTCGGATCACGTGCCAGATGCCAACCTCGTATCACGTGCCCCACTCTTCACAGGCTCCACGAACAGTACCTGTCACACAGTCATAGGAGATTAATCAGAAGGATAAAATGTATAGACTTTGAAGACTTAGCCAACGAGTGTATTGACTTGAACAGCTAGCCACGAGTGTATAGACTAAAGATGTGATAACAAGTGTGTAGACATGAACTTAGAAATGAATGCATAGACATTAGAACAGCAAAAAGGTGCACTGTACTGAAAATGACACGGGGTACATAAGATGACTACATCACGAGATAAACAGAGAACGACACGAGGTACATACAGTATCAAAGCTAACACTACAAGGATAACGAGACGAAGTCAGATGAGAACAGCACGAGGTAAGAGAGAACGACACGAGGTAAAACGGTAGTAAAACACGCGATCAGAGAAAACCTGGACGAAGATAGAAAGAAGCAACACGAAAAAACAACACTAAGACATAAACACAGAACTAACACGGAGACATACAAAACAAAAGATAACACGAAGACACAATCATAGAAACAGCACGAAGACATACAAAACAAAAGATAACATGAAGACACAAACATAGAAACAACACGAAGACATACAAAACAAAAGATAACACGAAGACACAAACATAGAAACAGCACGAAGACATACAAAACAAAAGATAACACGAAGACACAGGAAAACGACTCGAACACGAGGACGACACGGGCTGAAAACAACTCGAAGATGAAAACAGAAACCTACACGAAGTGTGGTCACAAAGCAAGTAAGACACGGGGTCTTGGAAGAAACAACACGAATACAGACGACTCGAAGACATAGGAGTGACACAGATGGAGCGACACGAGGTGGCACAGAAAGCAGCACGAGGTGCTGCAGTGTTCAGCACGCGATGGAACAAATAACGACACGAAGACAACTGGAATGATGTGTGTAGCAGTTCGTTGTACATACTTCCAATGTACAGACTTTGAAATAAAGAGTGTACAGACTTGAGAGATCAAGGCACGATGTATAGACTTTGCCCAAGGAAACGAATGTGTAGACTTTGGCTTGGAACGAAGGAAGGATGAGGCTGTAAAGACTTGGCCAATATGAGACACTGTACAGACTTTGTCAAGTGACTGGCTGTACAGACTTCAGAAGATGAAGACTCTGTATCAACTTGAAACAAAGGCAGTGTATAGACTTAAGCATTCTGAGCATAACAAAAGCTATGAATGTATAGACTCCATGATCAAAATGCAATGCTGACTGATGTATACACTTGGCAAATAGATTGATGCATGAACTACCCTGTACAAACTTTAAGACTTAATGAGCAACAAACAGGGACAAAGCAGCATGGCATCAACCCAATCTCCAACTGCGTCAACGCACTCATTGCACAGAACCCATATTAATGAAAGACAGACATGCAGACATGCAGACATGGTGAGTGTACAATCTATGCCATGCTCACAGTTAAGTTTTTTTTTTTGTGTGTACCAAGTTCTGAATGAAGTAAACACATATGACATCAATTTGTCATCATCAACACATGTAAACTATATCATCATCAAAACATAAGAAAACACATATGACATCAAACATATGAGAATCATAGTGTTTGTCATCATCAAAACACAATATCCAACAATCTAGCCATATTCATGAATAGCTATTCAAGCAAACAATCAGATATTCAAGCAGTCAAGCAGTCTATACACCTCAGTGTGACTCATGGTGTGTCAGCCATCATCAAAACCACACAGGGGCACAACAGTATTTCCTCTATTCTCCCACTATTTTTGGTGTTTTACGGGCTCTGGTTATGTGACGGTCTTATGGTAGACCGTCACGCTCATATAACGGTCATTTGGTAGACCGTTACAGCTTCTGGCAGTCTTGCGCGCATGCTCACAGGGCCATATTCATCGGGGCATAACTTTTGATCCCGGAGTCCGATTGAGCTGATTCTTGTTGCGTTGGATAGCCCTTTGTATTGTCTTTCCATAAATATATCATTTGCATCATTTGGTTAACATTTGCATATTCTAATATTGTCTAACTTTTTGAGTTTTCTGCATAAGTTCTGCAGGCAGGCTCAGGGACAGGTTCACAGGTACATCTTTACTCAGTGATTTGACTACCTTCCCGGTGTCTGATTGCACTGATTTTTGTTCCATTGGATAGTCATTTGTATTATCTTTCCATCCATAGCTTATTTGCATCATTTGGGTCTCATTTGCTTAGTTCAAAATTGTCATCATTTTAGCATTTTGTCCATAAAATCTGCATGTGGTCTGCGCACAGGTTCACGGGGGCAACTTTGCTCAGTGATTTGATTGACCTCCCGGGGTCAGATTGATCTGTTCTTGGGCCCATTGTGCAGACCTTTGTATTATCTTTCCATCCATATACTATTTATTTTAGTTGGATCATGTTTGCATAGTTTAATCTAGTCTTGATTTTCTAGTTTTAAGCTAGAATTTGCATGCACTCCGGTGCACATAGGGCCATACATTACATATCATAGTTGCATTCTCCTACCTTGGTGCGTGGACCTCTCGTCTCCATATTCCTTGGAGCCGATCAGGAAAGCACATCAGGGACCTCTATAAGTCCCCGTGAGCCGTGGATTCCCACACGGACGCTGGGCCGATTGTACCTTCCCACCCCTTAGGCTTGCATTTGCATACGTGTGAGGGAGTTAGCCTTAGTCAACCCAAAGTTTGGACCTTATTCCCATAGGATTCCTATCTTGAGGGAATTATTGTTAATTCAAATCATTAAAAGGTCTATTAAAATCTCTAAAATATTTCCCATCATATCAACTTGTTTGACTTGGGTGAAAACTCTCACATTGCATTGTTCGTGTTGATTGGGCTTATCCAAGCCCATTAGTGATTTTTGTGTTGCATTCTTTCATCATCCATATGTTTTGTTGTTGTTAGGCCCATTTAGCTTAGCCTATTTTGTGGGTCCATTATCCCGTGGTCCGTTGTCCATTCGTCTTTGCATTAGTGGGTGAGCCCTCCTTGTTCTCAAGCCCATTAAGCCATTGCTTCCCCACTTGTATTGTCTTTGATCTCCTTGTATTAGGTCTCCATTTGCCCTGATGGAGTATCATTCTAACGCCTTGTATCATTCTTTTTCTCAATCTTCTTCCTATTCCCGCATGGAATCCTCTTCCCACGCGGGCCCATCTTCCCGTGATCCTTCTGATCCATCCAAGGAACAGGCTAATCTCATGGCCCATCTTTCAAGCCTTGTTCACCAAATGGACCCAGCCCAGGCCCAACGTCTTATTGCATCTCATCTTCATGGGCCTTCTTCTCATAATGGGCCATCTTCTATTCAAGGGCCTCCTCCTTCTCCATCATATGTTGCTGGCCCAATTGCTAATGGGCATTATTATCTTAATGGGCCTCATTATTCTGCCCATGTTGCTGCTAGCCCATTCAACCCATGTTCCAACATCTCTTCCAGGCTCGCTCACCCTTCCATTCCCAGAATGGGCCCTTTTTCTTCTCAGTCCGGATCCTCTTATCCGGCCCAATACCATGCTCCTGGTCCTAATTCACAACCTCTTGCTCAAGCTGGCCCATATTCTTCTTGATCTCTCCCTACCCAGGAGATGATTGCTCAAACCCAACGCCATCTTGATGAGCTTCAACGTCGGATCGATCCCAAATCCTCTTTAAGTGTTCCATTCGCTTTCCAAGGTCTTCGGCTCCCACCTCCATCACAAATTCCCACATATCGCCGTTATAGTGGAGTCGGTGACCCGTATGTGCACTTGAAGGAGTTTGTTTATGAGTCGGCCGAATTTTGACATGACCAACACTTGATGGCTTATCTGTTTGGTCTGTCATTGGAAGGCCCGGCTCGGAATTGGTTCTTCTCTCTTCCACAAGAGCAAGTCGTTAATTTTCAAGCCGTGCAAGGGAAATTTCTTCAGCAGTTTCAAGGCCAGGTTGGGCCCAAGTACTCTATTGTGGATCTGGCCCATGAGATGATGAAGCCCGAAGAGGAGTTTTCTACCTTTGCCGATCGTTGGCGTCGCCTTGCCGCGTAGGTCCTGGGGCACATACCGGAGGGAGAGCAAATCAAGATGCTGATATCCAATGCCGTGCCCGAGTATCGGTTCATCTTAGCCCTTAACGACATCACCTCCTGGCAACAATTATACAGCCGAGCCCGCTTCATTCGCCAACAAATCCAAGATTCCCTTGACCCCGAGTCTCCACCATCCACCTCCACATATCAACCTTCACCCTCCACGTGCCAATCCTACGCTCCCATGAGCCGGCCCGCCATGAGTCAGCCTTCCGCCACATATCCCTCCACGAGCCAACCTCCCGCCTCTACGTACCCATACGCCTCCGTATATCAACCTTCCATGAGTCAGCCTCCCGCATCCACATACCCGTCTCCATCTCCACTTCCGGTCAAGGGAACACCACATCCTGAGCAAGTAGATGCCGTCTACATACTCCCTCATCCTGTTCCACACATGCCATCACCGAAGCCCTCCACCGCTAGCCACGCACTCCTGCCTACACAACCTCCACTTCTGTCTCCACAACCTTCTCCACCATTACATATCCCTCGGCATCCACCTTACCCGAAGCAGGCTCCTCATCTTTCGTTGCCGGAGTGTTTCACAGATATATTTCGGGTTTTGATGGCCACTCACGCGTTGCCGTTCTCTCCGGTTATGCCTTGCCGACCCGCAGTCGGGGATATGCTTCAGTTCTGTTATTTCCACCGCCAGCAGGGGCATTTGGTTGAGGATTGCCTCGAGTTTCGGGATTATATTTATGATCTGGAAGCTAAGAAAAGGATTGATTGGGCCGCTATTCACAAAGTCATTTTACATCTTCGCAGCCAACAACATCAGCAAGAAGTGCCGCCGGATCAGCCGTCTCCGTTACTTCAAGGCCAGGGGCACCCCTGTGATTCCTCGTCTAGTGCTGCACTCGCTCCGTCACCTACTCCATTACCTCTGCCATCTCTTACCCTGGCTCCATCGTCGCCACAAACCCAAGCCTTTGCTCATGCTAGTGCCTCCCCTTCTTCTCCCACCGCCACTACCACTACTTGTCTCCCTAACACCACTCAACGCATTGTGTCGACACGTCGATGGTGGACACCACAACCTCCCTCTTCATCCTCTCCACCTCCATGTCCACTACCCCCATCGCCTTCATCACTATCCTCACCATCTCCATTGCCATCACCATCATCTCCATCTCCACCACTAGTGCTTCCATCACCACCTCCATCTCCACCCTTGCCTCCATCTCCGCCATCACCTTTGCCCGAGCCTGAGCAAGCCACACATTTGCCTTTACCTTTACCCTTAGCCACGCTTTCACCTTCGCCTTTGTCGCCACCCGAGCCTATCATCGCCACATCGCCTGCGCCTTCACTTTCCATCACCACTCCCGTTGGAGCCTCCACGCCTTACAAACCTTCACGTGTTCCACCCAAACATATTCCCTTTACTTCTCCAACCACTTCCACCCCACGGAGCGGGTGTGCGTTACCCATGGTGTCCCTTGGGTCTAATCCCCAGGGAGACAATAAGCCAAGTCGAGATGATTCAGTGTCGGGCTTGAATTTCAAGATTCAAGATTTTATCTGTCGGATGCCGGTTCGTGTCCTCGTCCCTAGTTATTTTGGGGATGATGCGCCTCTACTTTTAAAGATGAGAGTTGCTAAGAAGAGTTCCCTTGAGTTGATGCCAGTTTCTTCCCGAGCGAGGCCGGTGGTAATCTCCTTGCTCGCCGGAGAGTTCATCGTTGATGCTATTATTTCTCCTTGCTCTATTGCTGTTCAGATGACAGGCCAAGAAGGGTTCTCTACCCGTGTTGTGCTAACGCATATGGTCGCCAAGCAGATTATGGATTCTATGTTCAAGGGGCAATTGGCCGTATCTTCTATATTCTCCAAGGACATTCTACACTTGTTATGCAATCTTCCTCGGTTTATTAGCAAACCGGCCATGTCAACGCTGTGTATTACTCTCCCTCAGCTTCACCCGTCTCTTTTATCAAGGGAGTTGTGCTTCAAGGTTGAGTTCCGAGTGGAGTTGCCGAATGTCATGCTTCTAGTGCCAAGAGACAAAACCCCGTGGGTTTGTGATATTCATCACTCTAAAGGGTTACTTGTCCAAGAATGCCCACTTACTGTTGTTAGCACGGGGTGTCTAGGGGTAATTGCCCCAGCAAAGCTGTATGTTCATAGCCGGGCCAGGCCATCTGCTAGATGGGCTCGCTATTTGAGAAGATATTGCAAGGCAAGGTGCCCAAGGATTCGAGCCCGCGCCAGGCGAGTCCATGTTCAAGAAGTATCAACTAAGAAGAGACGGCGATGCAGGTTCAAGAGCCGTCAGTTGTGCATTCAGGGGTCCGCCTATTCCTCCCTTTCTGTTCATTCATCCTTCCTTCTACTCAGTTCCCACCCTTGGGTGGTGTATCTTCCTCCATCTGATCCTATCTCCATCATTTTCTCCTCCTTCCATAGGTCAGTGCGTCCCCATTCCTCTCCCTTTTCTCCGGATCCTCCAGATTTTCCCTCCTCTCACAATTCTAGGCCTCGGCCTATGTCTTTTCATCCCGATCTCATGACATCTCCCAGTTCTTCTCCTCCAGTATCTCCGGGTTCCGTCTCTAGTTCTCTTTCCCCGACCCTATCGGGTGTCTCTTATTCTCCTTCTCTGACCTTGTCGGATGATTTTCGTCCCTCTTCTCCGACCACGTCGGATGATTCTTCTTCTCATCTTTCTACTCATTCATCCTCACCCTTTCAGGGTCATTGCCCTTTTTCATGCTGTTTTCGAGGATTTAGTCCGCCTTGATCTCAGCTAATCTGGTTTATTCTGTGTCTGGTTCCTTGTTATCAGGGCCTCAGTGCCTTGAAGAGGGAGTTCTAGCCCTCGTCTCTCTTCCTTTTTTATCCCTTCTTCGTCCAGTATGATGTCTGCCACTCCTCTGTGTCGAGGAATCTTTCAATCCTTTGCTCTCCTTTCATCCTTTATCCTGACAAGCAAGGAATACAAAGCTACTCGCACTCCTCAAAGCTTGATGATCGAGATCGCTTCAGGATGCCGATTTTCACGCCATGGATTTGCAAAGGTATTTTTATTTTGAGCAAAGAAACATGCTTTCATTTTCATTATTTCTATTGTTTCTACATATGGTTATAATGCTATTCCTCAACATGGTTAAGTGGCTTTTAGAAATTTGCTTAGTTAAGCTTAGTCAAATGAGTTTGCTTCTGCAGCATCCTTAGGCTGGTGATAGCTCCGCACTGGGAATCTAGTTCTTTCCCCGATCGTTGAGGGTGACCTTTGAGTATGGGTTTTTCCCACACTACACTGTGAGCCATAGCCGATCTCTCTGAGACACACCGTTGCTGCTTTGGCCATACTTTGGGTATGCACGAAGGCGTTTTCTCTTCTCTACTCGGCCAAGTGTAGGGGCAAGAGATTGATGGATAAGATGACCAACCTAGGCACTCCCTAATACGAGAGAGGTCTCAAATAGGGGTAGTCTTGACCCTCGAAAGTGAGCTTTCATGCAATATCTAGCCAATAAGGGCTGTCAAAATCATATATGGACGAATCAAATGAATCGATGCAAAATTATGAATCAAAGGCATGGCAAGAGTGGCAGTACAGTTCCCCGCGAGACGTCATGAGCCCGGTCGCATGCATGCTTGATAAATATGGGTCTCAAAATCAAAGACACAAAGCCCCGGCGCAACAGACCTACTCTTTGAGGGGTAGTGCCCTGGAAGGAATTCAAGTCCTGATGTCTCCCATCCTGCTTAAAGCTTATCTCCAATTTTTCTTCTATTCCTCCCTCTTAGGCTAGGTTGTATCCCGGGTATGGCCTTAGTAGGGGCACCGTTCTTTAGAGATAGTTGGTTGTGGTAAGCCACCCTCACATGCACACCCTGCTCAAGGGAAGTCTTTAATGAGAGGGGAGGGATGACGATCCCTGGCTAGTAGTTCGAGCCTGTCTTTGGGTGCTGCAGATTGCTATTTTAAAATACCAAAAAAATGAGATATTATCAAAAATCCAAAAAAATGAGATATTGTTCAAAATCCAAAAAAAATCAAATATGGTTCAAAATCTAAAAAAAATGAAATATTGTCAAATTCTAAAAAAATGAAATATTGTCAAAATTCCCCCAAAAAAATGAAATATGTCAAAATTCTGAAAAGAAATCAAATATGTCAAAAATCCCAAAAATTTGAATATGGCAAAAAAATCAGAAATACAAAAAATCCAAAAATACCTCTCTTTTGTTCCTTTTATTTTTTATCTTGAGGACATATACGTAATCTATTTGCTAAGTGTGTAGGCTACAGGTTGCAGGTTCAAGCTTTCCTTGCTCTATCTTTTGCTCTGCCTACTGCTCATATTCTTCGATATGTTCTCATCTCTTCAATCCTATCTCTGGATCTATTCTGAAGCTCATGGCTTTCTCAGCTTTTGCTTATCTGCTTAATCATGTCTCCATGAGAGGCATTGTCCCACGATTTTGAACCTGGCGGTTCCGCTTCATCTGATCTTGGGCTTTGATTGAAGAATGTGTTTATTGTCTTTATCATGTCTATGGTCCTCCATGTCTTTTGTCCCGCTGTGTCCTTGTCATATGTGTCTGTGTCCTCTCGTGATTGATCGTATCTTTTGTCCCGCCGTGCCATTCATCACACGTGTCTTTGTCCTTCGTGGTATTGTCATCCCACGTGTCTTTGCCCCACCATGTCCTTATACCACCGCGTGTGCTGTCCCACCATGTGTGTGCTGTCTTGTCCCACCGTGCCTTTAGTCGCATGCATGCTTGCCATTTGTTTGTTTGTTATGTTTCATCCATCTTCGTTATGTTATGTTGTGGCATGTTTCGTTCATATTTCTCTTATTATGTTATGTTCATGTCATGCTCATTCATATTCGTTCATGTTCACATCATGTTTATTCATATTGTTGTTGTCTTATTTGAAAATCCATAAAAAGTAGAAATCAAAAAATCCAAAAAAAAATGCCGCTTCACCTGCACAGGTAAGTCAGGTATGGCTCTATATCCCTTCTCATTGTTGCATTACTATATGGTATCTACCTTATTATAGCCTCTCAAGGACCGGCAGGTTGCCCGTGTGTTCTGGGATCTGATGTTCCCCTTTAACAAAAACGATGATGATCTAGGAGCATACAGTTAATCGTTGGATAGGCCGCTCAGTTGAGTCGGGTGGGGGACGATAGACTCTGTCTCGCACGCCGTGGTTGCAAGAAGACTCTTGACCCCGTCTTGCTCAGTTTAGCAATATTATCCTTGAGTACTTTCTATTTTATCTTTCTTTGTATTCATTTTAATGATTTCTTTATTTTAGCCCAGCATGCATCATGTCATTTTGAGCATTCATGCCTCGTGATCCATTCAACGATTTCTCCTCAGCAATGGTTAATTGCACCTCAGTTCTCTTGGGTAAGAGATTCTTCATTCCACTCTGAATTTGAACGATTTCTCTGATCTTTTCGCTTGGTCTGGTTGGCAAGCGTGATTCCTGTCTGGATTTTATCTCAGTCTTATCTCTCCTATTCCAGCTCTTATGCTGTGTTCCTGCCGACCCACTCATTGTCCGTGGATTGTGTCCCCGATGAGGCTGGTCGTGTTTCCTTTTCCTCCTTTAGTTTAGTTCTCCAGACATGTCTCATCCGCGTCATCCATTTCAGGTGGTTAGCTCGGCGTTTTCGGGAGAATTCCTGTCGCTTGTTGGTTGTGATGGGTGTCTTTTTGCCTTGATGCCTGCTTTTCAGTTCTCTCCGCTTCATATCTGCTTCATCTCCATTTCACGTCGCTATTACTTTCACTCCATCTCTTTTTCATTTCACCACCGCGTCACTTTCGCTCGTTCCCTTGCAAAGCAGACATCAAGGAGGGGCATCTGTTGACACCCGTTTTAGCCCACAAGTTGAGTTATTTCTCTTATTCATCATTTTTGATGTCCCGAATTAGCCATTATTTTGGAGCTTCCTTGGATGGATTTTGAGCCCATTTTTACCATTCCCTATCCTTTGAGTCTTGAAGATCATGATTTCTTAGAGCCCTGGAGCTTATCTTATCAAATTCCGGCTTCCAAGTCAACTTACGGCCCATTTAGGCCGGCTTCCCTCAAGTAATCGGCTCTCTCTCGCTGCACAGTCTTGAAAGTGGTCCTTTTTTACCTTCTTTCTGTCCTCTATTCAAAAAGTTGTCTTCACCAAAGTTGTTCCTCTTTCAAAGATCTACAATTTCTTCTTCTACACCGTTGGCCAGTTCTGCCCCGATTGTGAGCTATTTGCATTTTTCCAGAAGGCTGTGCTATTCACCAACATCCCAAAATTTTCATCTCTCTTCCAACCCCATTTTCTCCATCTTCTGATCATTTTCTCAAAATTCTTTCTTCATGAAAGTTGTTCCTCTCTCAGTTATCTACAATTTCTTTTTCTACCACTTTCGCTAGTTCTGCCCCGTTTGAGAGATACGCTTCAATTTCTGAAGTCACGCGTAGTCTGCCCAGAATCTACCTCCATCAATGTGACGGCCCTATATAGGTGCGTTACATCAGTGTGACGGTCCTACGATAGACCGTCACACCGAAATTTGCCCGAAACACCCTGTTCAACCCCCAGAATGTGGCGGTCCTACCCTAGACCGTTAGAGTCCATGTGACGGTCTAGTATAGGTGCGTTACACCGAAACTTATCCGAAATCGTCCCGTTCGACCCCCAGAGTGTGACGGACCTACCCTAGTCTGTTACATAACTCTGACGGTCCTACGATAGACCGTTACACACACCTGAGAGTCCAATTCGTGCTGGACTCTGCTCCGTTTCTGTGCGCCGTGGCCCTCTTGCAGAGTCCATAACTTCTTGAATTCTACTCCGAATTGAGCGCCGTTTGTTCCTATGGTTTCTCCTTGGTATTATCTTGAATTCAGTTCATAGAACTCCGAATTTTATTGGCTATATCTCTCAAGAGATGGGTCGCAAGATCAGGATTTAAGTATCCTAGTTCAACTAAAACTCTGTAGATAAGGCTCCGGGGCTACCTTCCAAGAGCCATATCTTCTAGAATCCTCCTCCGAATTGATCCCCGTTTGTTCCTATCTCTTGTCCTTAGTATTATCTCGAGTTTGATCTAGAGAACTCGATTTATCTTGGACTCTATCTCCGGGAATCGTGATAAGAAGATGAGGTTTTCTTACAAAACTCTATAAAAACTGCCCAGTTCGCAGTCGCGACGGGGGGCTCTTTCCAGACGTGGGGCGAAGCCATGCTGCAACTCCAACTCAATCCTTCGACCCTATCTTGAAGAGGGAAGTATTAGCTTTCAATTACATCCTTCTGAGCTTGATTTCATGGTCTACACTCTTTGTTCTAGTGTCCTCAAAATCACAAATCATCACAGTTTTCTGCATTTTCTACTACATATGCGTTTCTCTCCGTTTTGCATCAATGATTTCTCTCTATTCTCTCAATCAAATCTCGTGATTTCAAATCTCATGCATGCACAACACACCCACCTATCTTTTCCACCATTCCACAGGGGTTAAAAACCTCCCCCCCCGGTGCGTTCTCCCCCTTTTATTCATGCTATTTTATCACTTTGGGCAGATTTCAACACTTCATGTTCTAATGGGTTTTTACCTTTGTGTTTCCTCTTTGTTTCGCAGGAGAGCATGAATACAACGTGAGGCCTTCTTCATCTAGCTGGCTGGGAGGAGAAGACGTTCGATTCCACAAGTTCCCCGCATCCCGTTCTTAAGTAAGCGCGATCAAGTCTTCATATTTCCAAGGTACACGACGCCGTTCCTCTCCTTTCTTCATCCTTTGGCGTTGTTGGAACCTTGGTGGTGATCACGGTTAGTATTTCTCATCCTTTCATCCCTTTTGTCTTTGATTCACATGTTTATGCATGTATGTATTTAAAGGGGGCGGGATAGGAATCTAATTAAAAAAATAAATCAACACTGGTATTGGCCTCGGATGTGTATTGATGCAGAATGGGAGAGTCATTGCATACTCTTCCCGACAATTGAAGAAACATGAAGAGAACTACCCAGTTCACGACTTAGAACTGGCCGCAGTAGTATTCGCTTTAAAGATCTGGAGGCACTATCTCTACGGAGAACAATTCATTATGTACTCCGATCATAAAAGGCTCAAGTACTTATTCTCCCAAAAGGAGCTGAACATGTGGCAAAGGCGTTGGCTCGAGTATCTCAAGGATTTCGACTTCACTATACAGTACCATCCTGGTAAGGGTAATTCCGTAGCTGATGCCCTTAGTCCAAAGTCGAGAACAATATTGGCCAACTGCATGATACAAGAATGGAAACTGCTGGAGAAATTCTCTGAGCTTGATATCAGCACAGATGAGAAGAACATGTGTATTATTCTATCTCATATGAGCCTACATCCAGATTTGCTACCTGAAATCAAGAAGTTACAAGAAGAGGATCCCTCGCTAGTGGAGATAAAGAGCAAGCTGGACGAGAGACTGGATTTCAAGCTGGCACCTGATGGTAGATTACTATTTCATGAACGGACATGTGTGCCCGACTGTCCCGAATTGAAGAAGAAGATTCTTGAAGAAGCTCATAGATCGAGGTACACAATTCACCCTGGAGCCACTAAGATGTACCAAGACTTGAAAAGAATTTTCTGGTGGCCTAACATGAAAAGGGAGGTAGCAGACTTTGTGTCTCGTTGCCTCACATGTCAACAAGTGAAGGCGGAACATCAAAAACCCGCCGGAAAGCTACATCCGCTGGATATTCTCAAGTGGAAGTGGGAAGACATTGGCATGGACTTTATCATGGGTTTGCCCAAGTCTAGGGGCGGATATGATGGAATTTGGGTAATTATCGACCGGTTAACTAAATCGGCCCATTTCTTACCCATCAAAAGTCGATGGTCAGTCGACGTACTTGCTGCTCTGTATATTAAGGAGATGGTTAGATTGCATGGAGTTCCCGTCTCGATCATATCTGACCGAGACCCACACTTCACCTCTCATTTTTGGAAGAGTCTACAACACTCTCTGGGGACGAAACTTAATTTCAGCACTGCTTTCCATCCCCAGACAGATGGTCAGACTGAAAGGACAAATCAGGTTGTTGAAGATATGTTAAGGGCATGTATTATAGATTTCGGCGGAAGCTGGCATGACCACTTACCACTAGCCGAATTTGCATATAATAACAGCTATCAAGCTAGTATTCAAATGGCTCCTTTCGAGGCGCTTTATGGCAGGAGTTATCGTTCTCCAATATGCTGGGAAGAAGTCGGTGAAAGACAAATTCTAGGCCCAGATATGGTTAGAGATTCGACTGAGAAGATACACCTTATCAGAGAGAGACTCAAGGTAGCTCAGTGCAGGTAAAAATCTTATGCTGATAACAGAAGGAGAGATTTGGAATTTCAAGTGGGTGACCATGTATTTCTCAAGGTATCTCCCGACCGAGGTATTAGAAGATTCGGTGTTAAGGGCAAGCTTACACCAAGGTTTATCGGTCCATTTGAAGTATTGGTAAGAGTGGGCGAGGTGGCTTACTGCATTGCCTTACCTCCTCAACTCTCAGAAGTGCACAATGTATTTCATATATCTATGCTGAAGAAATAGGTGCACGACCCTTCTCACATCATCAATCATGCTGAATTGGTGATTCAAAGGGATCTTACTTATGAGCAAAGGCCGATGCGGATCCTCGACCGCGAAGTTCAAGTTCTAAGGAGCAAGACGATCCCTACGGTAAAAATCCAATGGAATCGATGCTCGGAGCAAGAAGCAACTTGGGAGATCGAGGAATCTATGAAGAGAAGATACCTAGAACTATTTTAGTCGGCAAGTATCTTATACTTTCTATAGTATCCTTATGTAGTTGAATTTACCCTTATACAATTGAATTTGGGGACCAAATTCTTTTAAGTAGGGGAGGGTGTAGCACCCTGTATTAATTTTTTATTATTATTAATATTTTCCAAATAAAAAAAATATTAGATAAACTCTTTAGGAAGTTTATGTAAGAAGTGGGAACACGAAGTTATCATATGTAAAGGTTATTCATTTAACAAGTGGATTTCTAGTGTAGTTTGTTAAGTAACTTGTCTTCCAACCCAATGACCAAGGTTCAAATCCTAGCATCCACCATTTACGTTTTTTTGCCAAATAATTTTATGTTATAGACATATGGGCCATGGATTAGCTGTCCAAACATTATCTCTATCTCTCCAACCTGTACAAGCTGTAAAGCCCCATTATTTCAGATCTTGCCTCCCATTCGGTCATGACAGACCCTATATACATACCCCTTTGCTACCCCCATTCTAGGCTAGCTAAGGTTGGGGCAAAGCTCTGCAGGGATTACAAAGAAGGGTTCTGCTGCTACGATCTTCCAACAAGTAGGTGTTCTCAACTTTTAACTAAACTAGTACCTAATCTAGGATGATTAGTCTAGGCATTTAGTCTTAGGCTCATTTCCATGCGATATTTAGTGTTCATAAAGCATGTGTTAGCTTAAATCTAGGATGATTAGCATGTATTAGCTTCATACCTAAGATAATTAGCATGTATTAGCATTATACCCAGAATAATTAGCATGTATTAGCAAATATTAGCAAGTATTAGTCTCATACCTAGAATAATTAGCATGTGTTGGCTTAAATCTAGGATGATTAGCGTGTATTAGCTTCATACCCAAGATAATTAGCAAGTATTAGTCTCATACCTAGAATAATTAGCATGTGTTGGCTTAAATCTAGGATGATTAGCGTGTATTAGCTTCATACACAAGATAATTAGCAAGTATTAGTCTCATACCTAGAATAATTAGCATGTGTTAGCTTAAATCTAGGATGATTAGCATGTATTAGTCTCGTGCCAAGATAATTAGCATGTAGTAGCCTTATACCTAAGATGATTAGCATTGATTAGCATGTATTAGCTTCAATCTAGGGTAGTTGGCATGTATTAGCTTCATATCCATACGATATATCCGTTTAACGCAAGTTTTATCGTATTTTTACGTAACTTATTAGTTTAACTAACCTGTTAACATACCTAATTAACATGTTAGTTGATCTACTAACTAACTAGCATACCTAATTAATATGTTAGGTAGCCTATCTAGAAACCTTGTCTCCATTTAGTTCCTTTAAAAATGAAAACTTGTATGATACGTCATGTTAAAAATCTGATATTTAAGCAACTAAAGCATGAAACGAATGCATGAATAAAGATCTATAATCCTTACAATTTTCTCTATCTATCCATGTCATCAGTTTTACCTAAATAAACTTAAATCAAAGGTTAATACCCTACTTTAATCAAATATTAATATCTTAAGCCATTTTGAGCAAATATGAACTGCAGAGTCGACCCTGCCAGTTCATCGCATTGACGCGATGAACTGATGAGTCGACCCTGCCTGTTCATAGGGTCGACCCTGCCAGTTCATCGCGTTGATGCGATGAACTGATGAGTCGACCCTGCTAGTTCATAGGGTTGACGCGATGAATTGATGAGTCGACCCAGCCTGTTCGCAGGGTTGACGTGATGAACTGATGAGTCGACCCTGCCTGTTCACAGGGTTGACGCGATGAACTGATGAGTCGACCCTGCCAGTTCACAGGGTTGACGCGATGAACTGATGAGTCGACCCTGCCAGTTCACAGGGTTGACGCGATGAACTGATGAGTCCACCCAGCCTGTTCGCAGGGTTGACGCGATGAACTGATGAGTCGACCCTGCCTGTTCACAGGGTTGACGCGATGAACTGATGAGTCGACCCTGCCTGTTCGCAGGGTTGACACGGTGAACTGATGAGTCGACCCAGCCTGTTCGCAGGGTTGACGCGATGAACTGCAGGGTTGACGCGATGAACTACAGCTGGCTCATTGCGTTAACCTGATCGTTAGGCTTTCGCTTTTGCCATCTCCACTGATAGATGGCAGCCTGAGAGGTGATATTTAACTCCTGACAGGGTCCTCTAAACCCTGTATAATTCCCAGGAAGGGCATCCCACAGTGAGGGTGTCGTTTCTAAAATTGTCAGGTGGCCCATAAGCCACCTCTCTTATCTAGTTTTTTTCCGTGTATCAAACGTTACTGGTTTCCACTCCTAGTTCATCCCTACACATTAATGCGCCCTTGGATTCCATTCCATAATTCTACCTTATATATCATACTGGTCAAACCTTGAAATTCTATATTGGCTATAAATGAGAGTGGATGTCGATAGACATGATTAATGTTGTGCATATAGGGCTCGGTCTGGTCCTGGGAGGAGCACCCGAAGGTACTTGTGCCCATGGGAGTTTATTGACCACAGTGTTTGGCATTGCACCGGAGTACTTGCCTGCTAGGCTTTAGGCATTCCACTCATTCTCGTTATATTACTTGATTGATTTGACTTGAGACCCGCAGAAGGGTAAAGTTTTGCTTGAATGAAATTTATAAATAGCCAATTCCAGTTTTACATGCTTGAATTTATATTACTTTATATTACTTGCTTGACATGAGTTCTTACTCTCTTGGAAAGATTTTCGTTAATTCCAGTTATTACTTGCTTGAATCTCTTGCTATTGCTGCATTGAAGTTGGAATCCTTATACTCTCACTTATTATTCCTTCACTGCTCTTGTCGATTTTTACAATCCTTGATATCTACTCATCTACATGCATTACTTTACTGACATTAATCGAACTTGTAAACCACTTAAAGCATGTTAAATCTTGAGATGTAATTCCTACTGAGCGATTCGCTCATCTAGTTATTTTTCTAACCTTTTCAGGTAGTTTGGATATTGGCCAAAACACGGAAGGGGATGAGTCTGAGTGATGAGTGTAGAATGGAGTCATCAATTGTCATGTTAATTATGATGTCCTTTGTGTTATTATATTAGTTCACTTATGTCAGTTGTATCAATTCATCTATGTCATTTGTATTAGTCAACTTGATTAGAACTGCTTAAGATTTGAAGCCTAGTCGTTGGACTCTGGGAACATATGTATTTATCCTTTGATTAGTTGTGACAATTGTCAGCTCGTATTATTTGTATTAATTTCGAGTTAAAGCTTAGTTATTTGCGCACTCTGATATTTACATGATTGACACGATCTATATAGACGTGTCACGCTTCCGGGTAATCTTCTGCGCTCGGGACGTGACAACCTCTCTATTGGATAATCCTTCCAATGGACTAGGAAATCATTGTTTCAAGGCCTCCGTAATTCTCTGCGAGCCTGGGATTCCCACTAGGATGCCGAGTTGGTTGTACCAATGAAAGCCTATTAATTAGAACACTCTATCGTGGTTTTGATTCTTGAAATGTAACGGCCTTGAACTGGACCGTCAGGCTCACGTAACGGCCCAGTGCCAGACCGTCACATTCCTCTGAGTCTATTTTTATCCTTCTGGACTCGGATCACTGTAACGGCCCATTACTGGCGCGTTACATAATGTAACGGCCCAGCATATGACCGTTACATAGCTTGTTTATGTTAACCCAATGTTTGACCAAGGGTTGATATTCCAATGATTCTAGACAAACTTTGATGATCTAGAACTTGTCATATTGCTTAAATTGATCTAAAAGAAATGGAAGTTAAGGAAAATACTGTTATGCTGTCGATTTATTTTTATGAGCATGACATTGTTTAAAGTCTATTTCTTGACTCCTACATTGTTATGTTGAAGCATTCATTCATTGATTTTAGTTATCATAAAATTATTGGAAGTGCTATATTCTTAGCCATACTTTACTGTTATATTACGTGGAAGTAGCTTAATTTATAACTGAAGATGCGATCGAGCACTGATTGTGTTCACGGGCTCTATGCTAGTCCCCTCGGTTGATTGCCGGAAACATACTATTTTATAAACCATGGGGTATGATGCTACTGGCGTCGCATTACACTGGGAGTACTATTTCTATAAATAAGTGAAGATCCACGGCACGACATGACATTCTTGCTTGATATTCCACAGAAATTCACGAAGCACTTGCTCTTAAGTATAAGATGCTAAAGTGAGGAATATGTGGCTTGCTAGTACAATCTCGTTACATTCTTGTTCATGGAAGGCCAATATCATGTTCTTGTTATATTCTTGCTAGCTCATTCTTGATCATTCTATCTTACATGGTTATCTTGTTTCTATTGATTTGATCGCATGATTGATTCGCATTCGCATGATTTTACCTTACTTCTTTAGAGCTAAAATGATAATTACTTTAATAGTGCCTTCATGTTGATGCGAAGATACCTACTGGGCAAGTGTGCTCATGACCTATTTTCCAATATTTTTCAGGAGATGGAAATAGTTCGGATTCGGATTCGGGTTATATTAGTAGCGGGTCTGGAAGCGAGTGAAAGTGTTATAAAGATGAGAGTGAAGACTTAGGAAGTTAAAGTGTCTAGATTGAGTCAATGTAATTTTCCTATTTCTTGAGTCTAGTAGAATGGAAATCAAATTAGTGATTGTATCTTGAATATTGATCATTTATGAAATAAAGTGGAGTTTGAATATTATTATGCAATTGCATTTATTTGTGTGATTGTCTTGCGCTCTGATTGATTCTTGCTTGCAAGAGGCTTACCATGCCGGCTGTTCACGCTCCCCGAGCGAGTCTTCCGCTGTAATAAAGGCTCGGGGCGTGACAAGATGGGCCTCTTGGGATTGACTATAGATGAGGATGTCATCAAAATAGACCACTAGAAAGATCCCAATGAAAGGCCTAAGGACCTCCGTCATAAGACGCATGAAAGTACTTGAGGCATTTGAAAGCCCAAAAGACATGACTAACCACTCATAAAGACCGTCATTGGTCTTGAAGGCTATTTTCCACTCATCTCCGGGCCTAATTCTAACTTGGTGATAGCCACTCTTTAGGTCAATCTTGGAGAAAATAGTGGCTCCGGCTAGCATGTCAAGCATGTCATCAAGCCTAGGGATGGGGAACCTATACTTGACGGTGATCTTATTAATGGCCTGGCTATCCACACACATCCGCCATGATCTATCCTTCTTGGGAGTGAGAAGGGCCGGGACGGCACATGGACTTTTACTAATGCGGATAAAGCCCTTTCTAATGAGTTCCTCTATTTACCTCCGAAGTTCGGCATGTTCCGTGAGATTGAGGTGATAATGAGGAAGGTTTGGAAGGGTGGCTCACGGAACTAGATCCATTGCGTGTTGCACATCACGCATGGGAGGGTGTTGGTCCGGGAGTTCCTCCGGGAATACATCATGAAATTCATCTAGGAGATGCCAGATTTCTGTGGGATGGGGGTTGGAGGGAGTGGGCTCCCCTAGGCAAATAACCACCGCACATAAAGGTACTCCATGAGCTATCTCCTCCTCAAGCTCTCTCCTAGTGATGAGATGAAGACCCTTGGTCAACCCCGAGGTCACACCTTGGTTGGGGTTTTGGGTAAGGGGTTGTGTTGAAGCGGTGGAGTTCCCCGAGGCTTGCGGTGTGGTGGTGTGGTGTCCTTGAGGGAGTGTGTCCCTCTTGGGCATGGGACGTGGTGGGGAGGGGTTAAGACGGATAGTCTTTCCCTCATGTTCAAAGCTGCATGTGTTGGTTCTACCCAAGATGGTGGCATCTACATCATAAAGCCAAGGTCTTCCTAGTAGGATGCTTCCCACTTCCATGGGGATGACGTCGCACCATATTTGACCATGGTAGGATGAGAAGGTGAGGGGCACAAGGCAGCGGGTGTTGACCGGGATGGAGTTGTTGTTGATCCATGAGACCCGGTATGGGCTAGGGTGGGGTGTGATAGTAAGCCCAAGGAGCTTAACGGTGTCGGGAGACACGACATTGACACAACTCCCATTATCTAAGATCACTTTTCTCACATGACCCCCTATCTTGACAAAGGTGTGAAAGATTGAGGTTCGACATCAATCCTCTTCTTGGGATTTAGTGAGGGTGCATCTAATCACTCCTAGATGGGAGTCGGTGGGGGTTATGGTATGGTCTAGACCCGTCTCATGGTATTGGGCCTCGTACTCCTCCTCCCAATCTAATGAAGCTTCATGTACCTCAATCGTGTTCTCAAGTTCCTCTTGGGGTAGGGGGGCTTCCTCAACTAGCAAACTAGACAACCCTTTGGAAGGACATTGCCCCGCGAAGTGTCCATACCCTTGACATCTATAGCATTGTTGGCGCCCACTACCCGGGGTCGTTCCTCCTACATTTGGGCCCTTGGGATTCTCTTCCCTCCGTGGAGGAGGATGGCTAGGGGCGGGCTTGGTTGGAGTGATGGTGGGAGGGGGGTTGTAAGGCCGTAATGGGATATTTCCACTTGGGCTAGGGGCCTTCATGGGGGTGGTCTGAATGGTTCGTGGCCCCATGCTTTTAGGATCGGCCGATTGGGGAGTAGCAAATCGAGGGATCCTAGAGAATCTCTCAACATCCCTAGCTATTTGGTAGGCTAGCTCAAGGTTGTCAACATCTCTCATGAAAAGCTCTCTCTTGATGTAACTTTGGAGTCCATTTCTAAAGCGGGACAAGGTGACGGTCGGGTCCTCATGAACTCCACACTTTAAAAGATAGGAGTCGAATTTCTCAATGTATTCAACCACGGTCTTCCCTTCTTGAGTGAGGCTTTGCCATTCATCTAAGAGCATTTGGTGGTAGGATTGGGGTAGGTATTTATTTCTAAGTTGGTTCTTCATACCCTCCCAAGTGTCAATAGGCTCTTCCCGCCTAATCCTTCTTAATCCTTCTTGGTTTAGCCAATAAGTTTTGGCTAATTTGGTGAGATGCATTTTGGCCAATCTTACTCTTCTTTGGTCGGACATTGGGTACCATTCAAAGTATTGATCCATGGCGGTTTCCCATTCTAAGTAGATACTTGGTTCATGGGGACCATCAAAGTTTGGGGCCTCTACTTTGATCATCCTTAAGAGAGGGTCATCCGGGTCGTCCCGTGGATGCCTTTCATGATTTTGATGGTGGCGAGGCCTCTCATAGTCGTGGTAGGGATCAACATTCAAGTCCTACCTATTAATTTCAGCATGTGGAGGGTGGACTCTTGGTCCATTGTTCCTTGGGTAGAACTCATCCCTATGTATTTCAACATGTGGAGGGTGGGCTCGTGGTTCATTGTTCCTTGGGTGGAACTCATGCTCTTCTAGCCGAGCAAGCCGAGTGGATAGGGATTCAAGTTGGGCAAGGATGTTTGCAAGGGTAGCATCCATCCGGTTCATTGGGTCTTGGGGTTCCTCCCTAGGGGCATCTTGATTGAGTTGGGGATTGGGATCCATGGGTGGAATCGAAGAAGATGGATCGGGTCGGTAAATGACTCCACTACGGGTGGACATGCAATGCAATAGTCCTAGGACTTAGACTTGATAGAGACAAGTCCAAACTTACTCTGATATCAATTGATGTGACACAATCAAGGACTTAAGCAAGAAGCACAATTCGCAATCAAACGGACCGGTATTGGCGGCCTCTCTCCCGACGCTCACCCAAGTCCCGGGGTAACTTGGCCATGCCAAGTGGAGGATGTGAGGGCTGGGTCCTTGCTGGTAGAGGGCCAGCAAGGCCAAGGTTATTTCCCAAGGGGGTATGGCAGCCCAAATCAAGGGAGCCAACGTCGTGCCGAGGTCACGGGTTACACTCTTCTTCCCACGATGGTCTCTTAAAGCAAGGGAACTTAAGGATCGAGCTCTCACTCTCACGGCCAGCGGGGTTATGAACTAATATTGAACTAACAAGCACTAAATAGAGCTAAGGATGGAGCACTTACTTGACCGGTTTGAAGAAACCGGTCCCGCTCGGAGACGTGGGCGAGCGGGGAAGCGTGGGTTCCCCACACACCGCGTCGGGGTAGCTTGCCCTGTTTAAGCAATTACAACACTAAACCCCATGCAAGGGCGGGATCTTGGGGAAGGGAAACCAATGGTTACAATCAAACACTACCTCCCACAGGGAGGGGCTGTAAGCCGGCCAGGCGGGGAGGGGAAAAAATGGAAATGGAAGCCGAACGGTGGACGAACCCGGTTCTGCCCGCTCTCTGTGCTTGTGGACAGACAGTCGATGATGTTGATGCTACAGTCACTCCAGATTTTTTTTGATGACGAGACCAGTTGGAAATTCTTCGTAAGGGACCCAGGAAGCCATCCAAATTTTGTCAGAATTTTAGATGGTTGGTACTGGTCGGGGCAGAGGCACGAACAGGGGCTCAGGTCTCTGGTCCTGACTGTCTCAGCACCACTACAGCTGGAAGACGAAGACGCTACTAATGCTCCAAAACTCAGAATCAGGCACCGCTGGTTTCTATGGAACCGTCGTTGAGTCCTCTTCGAAACGAGACCAACGGAGATGCAGACGGTGTCGGAGTAAGACGATGGAACCCGAACAGTGACAGGGTATCTGTGCAGTCTGAGAGGTAGCAGAACAGCGCACCAGGGGGAAGGAAAATGATAACTTTTAACTCCAGGTGCCAAACTAGGCTCTTCTTCTTGATTCAGGAAGTAGACTTGTCGAGGAAGAGCTCAGCCAAGACTCACCTCCAGATCTTCAAGAGAGTGGTCGTGGCGGCTTCTGAAATCAGCTTCAGGTTGATGCTCAGGGAGGAGATGCGCAGTCGAGGAAGATCGGCTGCTCAAGACGGCCACGAGCTCAGAATGTGATGAGACCACCGCCGTTGCGAAGACGACTGGGAGACGCTTCCAACAATACCACTTGAGCCTTTAGGGACGCCAGAATGAGGTCGGGGTCGCCGCTGCACTCTGCAGGTCCTAAGCTGTGAACAGGTTCATCAATGTAGCTCCCAAATGACAACCAAATGAGAAGAAGTTGTTGAATGGTGAAGGGGAGATGATGAGTGGTGGGAGGGGATTGTAGGGGAGGTATGGAGGGTGGCTATGGGTGGTGGAGGAGCTGGAGAAGGGGAAGGGCGCAGGGTGCTTGGAGGTTTCAGCCAAGGTGGAGGGAGAATGAAGGTGGAGGATGCTCTTGAGTGGTTGGAGGTGGAGGATTAGGGTGTGTTGAACTAAGGCCAAGGGGAAGGGGATGGGAGGTTTAGGGCGTAGCTTACAGAGGGAGAGAAATTTGAAATCTCTCTTGGGAGGTGGATGGGTGCTTAGGGTAGTGGGAAGGGTGCTTGGGGAAGGGTAGTGGGTGGTTGGGGGTTGGAGGTTGGCTTGGGGATTGGGGGTTCTATCTTGGGACAAGGGGGTGGAGTAAATGGGGTTGTGGGGAGTTGGAGAGGCTTTAATGGGGGTAGGTGGGAGAGAGAGGTGGTTGGGAGGGGAGGAGAGAGAAAAGAGGGTGCATCCCCCCTTGAGGAGAGAGAGAGATAGAGAGAGAAAGAGAGAGGGGTGGGGATTCTCTCCCCTAGGGCTTCTCACCCACAATTGTATTCACTCCACAAGCACTCCTGAAATTTGAATTCTCAAATGGCAATCTTCATTAATTTGAAATGGGGGAAATGGGGTCCTATATATAGGCAACCCTCATTTTACAAAAAGTCCCTGACTCATGCTACAATGACAAATAAGCAAGGGGTAGGGGGCGCCCCTGGGCCAAGCCCACAGAATTGGGCCCAAAAGCTAATCTAATGACTCTTAAACTTAGGGAAATAAACAAAAGACTAGGGACATTACTCAAATAAAATAGAAAATACATCAAATGACTCAAATAGAAAGCACAAAATGGATAATTGGGCCTACGAAGAGTGAAGCCCGAGCTCAAATGACATCGGGGAGTGAAGATGACCCGAGCCAGAGGGAATCATGGGTGATGCCCATATCAATATGCATACCTACAGGCATTAACATCAGTCTGCTGACTATGCAAGTCTTCCCACCATGCCGTTTTGCTGCTTCATTAGTGAGATTCGGTGACCCGGGGAGGGGGAACATTCCCCTGATTTCTCATCCTAATTGCTCGGTCTGCAGGAGTCCATTTGCCAATAATGGATCTCCAAAGGCCAGTGAGTGCACAGAAATTAGGTTAATCCTAACACTTCAAATCCACAGCCCCTAGTGGGCCTTGTGGTGGCCGTGAGATGGGTGCCCCTCGTAGGCTGGCCCTCGGGGTTTTCCCTCTCTATCGGTCATCCCGACTTGGACGTGGTACCGACTCGGGTCACGTGCCCCTCGTAGGCTAGCCCTCAGGGTCTTCGCTCCCACTACGAGTCACGCTATCCATCTATTCTCCACCCACGGACTCGGTGCCCCTAGCAGGCTAGCCCTCGGGGTTCTCCTATCCGTTCAGGATTGCCAGCCGCTGTTGCGCCACCCGGCTTTTTAGGGGTTGCTCCGCCACGTGAGTACTCCCCGCTTCTCCTTGACAATCATCCGGGATGGGGAGACGCTGCCAAAATTTTGGCTCGAACGAGTTTGACTCAGAACGATCGCCGCGCTCGAGTACGAACCTCGCACGGGCCTATGACTTGACTTCCGAACGGCCCGGGGCCGATCCGATGAACGGCTGATTTAAGAAACTCCCAAAATCTTTCAAGAATTTGTTAATAAGTCCAAAAATAAATCAATAAAACTTTGGTTTCTGTGAAACAGGGCTAAACCGGCGCCGTCGACACTTGGCGGGCCTTAATACGGCGCGCCCTGAAATGGCGTGCCCTATTCTGGCACGCCAGGAAGCTGGCGCGCCATTTTCAACCCATTCCCTATACCTACGGCTGGTGGCGCCGTTTTAACCTACACCTACGTTTCCCGCGCTGTTTTAAGCTCTACACCTACGCGTACCATGCCGGTTTCATTCCGAATCGTGTCATCGTGCCGTTTCAATCCATTCCTCGACTCCGGGGTGACTTCCAATGCTAATAACGGAACCAAATGAACCCTGTGTTCGGTAAACTGAATAAATTGGTTTGTCTGAACCTGAATTAGTTAGTTTTATAACTTCATCATCATGTTTCAATCTAAGCATTCATGTTGCATCAATGTATGTTTGAGTGCGCGAGCCCTCGGTATATCAAATGGCATTGACGGAAAGCCGGACAACGCCCGACGAGAAGCTCTTACCATGCGTGATGGTAGTCTTCAGACCTATGTCCTCCGCCACGTATTGAAGGTTCCACCCTAATAAACCATGCATGGTAGAGTACGATATCCTGCATGATCATCTGCACCCTTTGCATTCTTTATCTCGGCCTAGACAGCCCATTATCTCAGCAATTAATCAAAGGTTTTCCCTCCTCGCGGGGGATGTAATTAACGCCATGACCTTTATGGTATGACGGACTGCTGGTCCCGACCGAATCTCACTCTCGCTCGACACGGGTCAGAATGAGCGCATAATAAACTCGTCATGTACGTGACTGGCACGCCCGCACAGTCAATCAGTTAGTTAATTACCGGTTAATTAATTGGTTGATCGACGCATGAATATACCAAAATAAACCCTTGGTAAAAATAAACCTCGAAACAGTCTTGGCACGCCCGGTGGGACCAGTGTCACCTTTCATCTCTTTGCCGAGATACTTGGGATTCGAGGCCCTCCCAAAGGTTGCTAATTGTCGGCTTGTTGGTCTTTTTAGGCAAACGATGACGACAACAACTGGACTGACTGGCGTCGGCTTTGGCCCGTCGATCATTGCTGGTGATGCACGAGGGTACCTGGCGGTGCCCATGGTGTTTGGCAACTTCCCTGCTGCTATTGGCTTCCCCAACTTTTTGGGGCTAGCCTCCGTAGATATGCTGGAGGTGGAAACCTCGGAGCCCGTCGAGGGAGCTGCAAAGAAGATGGAGCCTCTGAAGGCTCGATGGTGTAATGACTTGTCCAAGAGTCCAACCCTAGTCGCCAGCTGCCTGGTACACCATGCCATCCATGGGGTTCGCCCCGATACTGTCAACAAGAACTCTGGAGGTCGTCAGCTCAAGCAACTCCGGAGGAGTACTACTGTGGTTATCGGATCTCTATCTCAGTCTGGTAAATCCATGATGGTTGGTGGCGTACGCGTCTTCCTCAATGGACGCGACGCACGAATAGTCCCGGACCGGGTCGTCCCCGCCGTCCCCATCTACAACTCATACCAAGCCCTCGCTGGAAGGAGGGCGGAAAGAGAAGAAGCCGGCCGCTACAGCCGAGAGAAGTTTGCCCCCAGGCCAAAGAAGTTTAAACAAGTGTGGGTGATGTGACACACCCTTGGACCTAAACAAGCAAGCACAATTCGCAACTGAAATGGACCGATATTGGCGGCCCCTCACCCGACACTCACCCAAGTCCCGGGGTAACTCGGTGATACCGAGTGGAGGTTGTAAGGGTTGGGCCCTTGCTGGTAGAGGGCCAGCAAGGCCAATGGTTCTCCCAAGGGTACAGAGGCCCGATTCAATGGGGCCGACCCGGGTGCCAAGGGCACGGGTCACACACTCTTCCACGGCGGCCACTCGAAGCAATGGAGCTTGCGGACCGGGCGCTCACTCTCACGGACCAGCGGAGCTTATGAACTAATGTTGAAAGGACAAGCACTAAGGGAAGCAAGGTTAGAACACTTACTCGATCGGTTTGAAGAAACTGGTCCTGCTCGGAGACATGGGTGAGCGGGGAAGCGTGGGTTCCCCACACGCTGCGCCGGAGTAGCTTGAACCTATTTTAAAGATTTACAACACTACTCCCCATGCAAGGGGGTGAAACAAGAGGAGGGGGAATCACTCATACATTCAAACACTACCTCCTGCAGGGAGGGGCTTTAAGCCGGCCAGGCGGGGAGGGGAAGAAACTGAAATAGAAGCCAAACAGAAAGATGACGCCGGTTCTGCCCGCTCTCTAGAACAGGGGACAGACAGTTGAAGTTGATGCTGCTTCAGCCACTCCCGAATTTTTTTTTTGATGAGACCAGTGGGAAAATCTTCGGAGCTTGATCAGCTTGACATCCAATTTTTATGGAATTTCCTAGTTGACGGCGCTGGTCGGGGAAGGGACGCAAACAGGGACCCTGAGTTCTGGTCTGGACGGCTACGGTACCACATCAGCTGAAAGAAGAGGTTGCCACAAGTACTTCCGATCTCTGAATCAAGCGTGGTCAGAGTCGTTGGAATCGTTGACGAGTCCTCTTCGAGAAGAGACCCACGGAAACGCCAGAAGATGTCGAAGCAGGAATGGAGAGCCCAAACTGTAGATAAGGGTCGGTTCAGCCCTAGATGGGATAGAACTGCACACCTGGGGGAGAAAAACGAGAAATCACAGCTCCGGATGCCGAACGGGGTTCCGCTTCTTGATACACGAAGTAGACTTGTTGTAGATGATCTCAGCCAAGCTTTGCCTCTAGATATTCAAGGTGTTGGCCGTGTGAGGCTCTATAACTCGCTTCAGGTTGGCTGGCAGGAAGCAGATGCGCAGTCTGGGGAGATCGGCTCCTCCGGGCAGCCACGAACTCAGAATGGGATGAGACCACCACCGCCGCGAAGAAGACAGGGATATGCTTCCAACGGTACAACTTGGGCCTCCATAAACACTGGGATGACATCGTGGCCGGATCTTCAAGATGCTGGTACTCTGCTACCTGCGAACTGAGAAGTGCTGGTTGGAGATGGGAGGTGGGAGATGAGGTAAATGGGAGGGGAAAGAGGGTGGATGGGTGTGGAGGCAACCCTAGGCTGTTAGGGGGTCTTGGAGGGGGCAAACCAGGGTGAGTGAGGGGGGGAATGGGGGCAGGAAGGTGGTCTAGCAGGTGGTGAGAGAGAGAGATACGAATTTGGGACTAGGAGGGAGAGGGAGAGGGGTGGTGATTTCCCTATTTGGGGTGGTCCAAGGTTTGGAGGATGAGGGAGTGGAGGGAAAATAATTCAAATCTTCTCTTGAGAGATGGAAGATTGCATGGGGAAGAGGGAGGATTGTGTTGGGGAGAGTGGGATTGTGTAAGGAAGAACAATATTCTCCTAGGGAGGGGAGATATTTGGTGGGATTTGGTGGGAGGGGAATGATGGCACCTAGGGGCATGGAAAAGTAGTGGAGGTGGAAGCTTGGGTGGAGGATGAGGTGGAGGAGAGAGGTGGGATTTGAATTTGGGGAAGGGGGGAAAGAGAAAGAGAGGGGTGGGTGGGATTCTCTCCCTAGGGATTCTCACCCCACTAATGGATTCTCTCCACAAGAAACTTGAATTTTGAACTCACAAAATGGCAACTTTCATTGACATAAAATGGGGGGGAATGGGGTCCTATATATAGGCAACCCATATTTTACAATAAGCCCATGACTTTTGGTATAATGACAAATAACCAAGGGGGTGGGGGGTGCCCCTGTGCCTAGCCCACTGAATTGGGCCCAATAGCTAATCTAATCAACCTAATGACACTCAAATTTAGGAAAATAAATCAAAGACCTGGGGAAGTGACTCAAATAAAAGGGAAAATACATCAAATGACTCAAATAAAAAGCTCAAAATGGATAATTGGGCCCACATAGAGTGAAGCCCGAGTTCAAACAACTCCGGGGTGTGTGGATGACCCGAGCCAGAGGGAGTCGTGGCTGATGCCTCCATCAAATCCCCTGGACTGCGAAGAGCTCGACACCGTCGAGTAGGGGTCCATCCTACTGTGATACTGCTCCAGAAGGTCGGGATACAGCCGCTGGAGATCTTCTCGACTCACCCATGAATCCTCCGAAGGAGGCCGATCCTTCCACCTGACGAGATAGCGCTCGTACACCTTGCTCCTGGTGGCAGTGACCTGTTCATCCAATATTCGCTCAATTCGCTCACGCTGGGCTCTCCGGGCTAGTGGACTCTTCTCACGGGTGGGTGCTCTCTCAATGGGGGAAGTAGGCTCAATATCCTCACTAGGTACCACTGTGGGACCCTTATATGGTACTAGGTCGGCCACGTTGAATGTGGGGCTTACTTCGTACTCCTCGGGAAGTTCTAACTCATAGGCATTAGTGCCAATGCGTCTCAGAACCTGGAAGGGACCAGCCCCACGAGGCCTCAATTTGGAGGTGGTTCCCGGGGAGAGCCTCTCCGTCCGCACCATCACAAAGTCACCCACATGAAATTATTGGTGGCGCCGATGAGAGTCAGCCTGCCTCTTATAAGTCTGATTCTTCTTGCTGATGTGCTTACGAATTTCTTCATGCAACTCCCTAATGTGTTGGGCAAATGACTCAGCCGAAATAGACACTCTAGCATGCTGGGGAAGGGGAATGAGGTCAGAGGGTTTCCTTGGCTTGTACCCATGTACAGCCTCGAATGGACTCATCCCTATGGACTTGTTAATAGAGTCGTTGTATGCAAATTCAGCCTAAGGTAGAATGAGATCCCAATTCCCCAGACGATCCTCAACAAGACACCTAAGGAGGTTCCCTAGACTCCGATTGACAACTTCGGTTTGGCCATCAGTTTGAGGGTGGTAGGTCATGGAGAATTTGAGGAGGGTACCCATCAAGTGCCAAAGGGTCTTCCAAAAGTAGCTGGTGAACTTGACATCCCTATCGGAGACTATGGTCTTGGGTAACCCATGGAGGCGAACAACCTCATCAAAGAACAATCAGGCCACACGGGAGGCATCGGAGGTTTTAGAGCATGGTATGAAGTAGGCCATCTTAGAGAATCGGTCAACTACCATAAAGATCGAATCATGTTTCCTTTGAGTCATGGGTAGGCCTAACACAAAGTCCATGCTTAAGTCTTGCCATGGACGGTCGGGGATGGGGAGAGGGGTATAAAGGCCGGTGTTTTGCTTCACCTGTTTGGCTGAAGTACATGTACGACATTAGCCCACTATCTTGGCTACGTCTCTCTTGAGACTTGACCAAAAGAATTGACCCTCAACTAGAGCGATGGTTTTATGAACCCCAAAATGACCAGCTAGTCCCCCTGCATGTAACTCCTAAACCAAGAAATCACGGAGTGAGGTCCGTGGTATGCAAAGCTTTGGCCCCTTGAAGAGAAACCCATCCTCCAAGATAAAGCCCTCATGTTACCCACTAGAATGGGTGGTCAAGGTGGTATAGATGTGCCCAAAGTTAGGGCAGCCAGAGTACTCATCCTTGAGCCTCTCAAACCCAGTAACCTCCACTTGGATAGTGGACAACAAAGAGACCCTCCTACTAAGAGCATCCGCGGCTCGGTTCTCACTTCTCGCCTTGTGTTTGATGACAAAGGTGTAGGATTGGATGTACTCAACCCAACGGGCATGTCGGGCATTCAACTTTTGTTGGGAGTTGAGGTATTTGAGGGCCTCATGATCAGAGAAGATGACAAATTCTTTGGGCAACAAATAGTGCCTCCAATGTCGGAGGGACTGAACCACGGCATAGAACTCTTTGTCATAAGTAGAGTACCGTGTCCTAGCTTCACAGAGCTTCACACTGAAGAAGGCCACTGGGTGACCCTCTGTTGAGACCTAAAATATACCAGGAGAGACCAAAGCAGACTCAGGGCTCTGAAGGCTGATCAGAGGTGCGGCTCCTGTGTCATCCCTGGAAGTTCTGAGAATCAGAATAGAAGAGATCCACTACCCCTAACACTTTGTCCGGCTAAAGCCATCTCTGGTTAGGCCGCTGCCCAATACTACTATCATTCAGATAGTCAGGTTGATAAAACTATAACAAAATCTAGGCAACCATCTGCCTACTGAAAAGGATCTTCAGATAATTCTGATGCTCGTAGAAAGGGATTCACATAGCCTCACAGCTGGTCGTGAATGCGAGATGTTAAGCAAAGGCTCGAATGAAACAGATATCTACTCTGAAATCCCACTAAACCGGTGGGGAAGGCCCTTTAGGCGAACCCTCACTTGGCGCCGGATGATGAAGAAGTGGGCCAAGCCCAACACAAGCTGAGGTGCACCGAGAAGCTTCTTTCTCGTGCGCCGGGGAGCTCGTGCTGAGAGGATGAGGGCCATCCCTCTATAAAATCTGCTACCCTTCGAGACAACAAAAAGAGAGAAGAGGAAGATAATAGAAAGAGAGACAGAAAAACAAAGAGAGGAAAAAATAGGGAGCAGTAGCCACTGAAAGAAAAGGGAGCTCGAGAGCCCTCTAAGGAAGCTGGGGAGAAGAAAGAGTTGCAGCGATTCGAAGGAAGAGTCAAGGTGGGATCGACTTCAAGATGCCCTAAGGGGCTACAGTTTTCCCTTCCCCACGTCTTTTATTTGAATATCCCTTTCTTCTTTTGTGTCTACTTTCGAGCATCTTTGCTTCAGTAGCATTGAATGCTAATGTAACCCTGTTATCAGGGATAGAGTTTGCGTATATGTTTTTGGTTGGATTCTCTTCTGAGTTGAATTCGTGTACGCCGTTCAGATGAAATAGTTAATAAAAGCGGGCTGAGTTTCCCCCTTTCATCTTTTGTTTTCTTCCTCTGCATCTGAGGCTTAATGTATGCAACGGATACCGCAAGCTACATATATCTCATAGTTTACTCTCCCAGATCTGCTGAAGGCTTCTCTGCTGTGTTTCCTTGTAGCCTCGTATCCACGTCGAGAGCCTGAGACAGTCCATCTCATGGCTTCTCGTCGGTGAAATGAAGAGGGATAAATTCAGAAGTGGCCGTTCGTGGTTCTGCCCCCAGTGAGGCCCCATAGGGAAGACTACCATCCCCTTGGATTATACCCTCTCCATAACCCCTTCAGTGGTTGTCAAACCCTTGAATAAACCTTCTTTGCAAATCCCTGACTAAACCCTCCTTTAAGACTCCTAAAGCCCCTTGAAGCCTTCACCTCAAAAATCCCTTCAAAACATTACTGAGACCCTCATTTCAGAAGCCTTCCCAGCCTCCCGGCGCGAGCCCCTCTCGACGCGCGTCTCGCGCCGACGACTGCCCGCGCCGGTGAGCTTCTTGTGTCGCGCCGAAACCTATTCTCTTTTTCGCGCCGAGACCTTCATACCTTTCATCCTGAAGACGGCCACCCTGATATGCTCGTGCCGATGCCTTCGAGCTATGCCATCCTTGGTCACGATACCCTGTCCTTCTAAGGAGAAATACTATCCTTCCCTCGATCCTCATGGAAGCTACATCAAAGGGGTCAATTCCCCCCTACATTTTGTCACCCCATCAAGTCATGGAGGTCTGCCACTGTATGTTCTCCATTGACTGTACATGGGATATCAATGAATCCCACAATAGGTGGATAAAGTCCCATAAGATTCAGATCCTCATGGATCTCGGGCTACGCCCGGCTCTTCTTTTGGTTTCCACTCCGACATTTCGTGAGCGGATGACCTATAATACCCTTTTGGCACCCTCCAAAATAAGGGGAGGTGCTGTCAAAATTCATCCCCGAGCTTTACTCTATCGTATAGTATAATGCTTCCATTGAAATGATGAATCTAACCCCAACTGTGTGGCAGAGAGCTGAGCTATACTATCTCATGACACTTTGGCCACCACCGAGAAAGGGGAATATAAACATCACAATCACATGGTCTCCTTAGGCTTCATGTGGATGAACCTACCCTCACTCTCTATCCCAGTAAAATACCACCATGATTAAACTCATGAAACCCCTATTGAACACAAAGGACCCCTTTGAATTCATAAAACCCCTCAAAATACCTAAAAACTCAGAAACACCCTTTTATCGGCGCCACACAACTCCCGGCGCAGCCTCCTCTCGGCGCCAATTTCACGCTGGGTGAGGGGCGCGCCGGGGAGCTTGTCGCGCCGACCTCCCTTCATTCCCAGCCGCGCCGGTTGGCCTTCGTGCCGGAACCCATGCCGCGCTGTTTACCTTCGTGACGGAACCTATGCCGCGCCGTTTACCTTCGTGCCGAAACCTTAGCCGCGCCGGCTCCTTCCGTTGTTGGCCACCTGTCATATACCCAACTTCCAGAAGCCCTGCCAAGTCCACCCTCAGCATGGACTTAGGAGCTTGACTCCCCCCCCATAGGCCATTATACCAGTCCCCATCATACCACTAGGGTTTCATGACTCTTCATCCATGTCCGACGGAGCTATATTAAAGGGGTCTCACCCCGACATTCTACGCCATTAACCGTCGGGTTTTTCTTCCAACCCTATCGACCCTGGGAGTCTTGCCATTGCAAACCCTTCAGTGGTCCCTAAAGGGGAACATCAACAAACACCATGGCAATGGACACTGTCCCGTCACACTCAAATCCTCTTTGGATCCAGGGCCACGCCCGCCTCTCTTTTGGCTTCCATCCCAGCATTCTGTGGGTGGATGACCTATTTTCCCCTTTGGCATAGTCCAAAATAAGGAGATATGCTGCCGGATTTGCGCCATAACATTGTTATCATGTCCCGCATAGCATGGTTTTCTATGCATGTTTCGCATTCCGCTAGCGGAGTCAGCGTAATAGTCTTATCTCGATATGCCCCCCGAGGCATCCTTTCTTGGCAACTAATCAAGGGTTGTCCTTCTTTGGAAGGATGTAATTGACGTCGTATCCTTTATGGTATGACGGACTCCGGGTCCTGGCACGAATATCACAATCGACTGACTAAGTCAGATCGAGCACACAATGAATTGTCACTCTGGTGACTAGCACGCCTAATAAACCAACCAACGAGGAATAAAACCATTCCCACAGTCTGGCACGCCCGGTGGGACCTGAGTCTCCCTTCATCTCTTTGTCAAGAGAGGATACCTTCGGGGGCCTCCCCCAAGAATACTGATTGTTTGTCTGTTTGTCTCAGGCGAACGATGACGTCATTCGGACTCACTAGTGTTGGCTTTGGCCCCGCAATCGTCGCCGGCCACGCGGAACACGGGTACCTGGAAGTGCCCACAGTTTTCGGATACATCCCACCAGCTGTAGGCTTCCCCAACTTCTTGGGGCTGGCCTTCGTCGACATGTTATAGACGAAGTCCCTGAAGACCGTCGAAGAGAACGTTGCTGAAAAGGTCGAGGCCCCGGAGGCTCGACACTGTGATAACTCGTCCGTGAGTCCATTCCAAGTTGCCAGTTGCATGGTGCATCATATTGCTCACGGGGCCTGCCCCGTCCCTGCCAAGAACTTCGGGAGGCACCGACACCAAAACCCCCGAAGGAAGGATGATGCTACTGTGACCGGACGTCTCTCCGCATCCGGCAAGTCTATGCTGGTCGGTGGCCCCCGCGTCTCTTTGGATGGGCGTAAGGCTCGAGTGAGCCCGGACTGGGTGATCTCTACAGTGCCAGTCCACAACTCCTATCAGGCTCTTGCTGGAAGAAGAGCCGAAGAAGAAGAAGCCGGTCGCCATGGCCAGGGAAGGTTGGCTCCCAAGCCAAGAAGATTCAAACAGGTTTGGGTCCCCAAAAAGGTCCAGCCTGTCCAGCAAGAAGCTCCGGTGCAGTACCACCCTAGGTTCACCAGAGTAGAAGAGAGAAAGAAGAGGGACCCTATCCCGAGGAAGGAAGAGACAATCGTGGATCCGCCACGCCGAGAAAGCTTTAGGGCCTGCGCCCGACAAGCCAACATCCTCGTTGTGGGAAGAAGATTACAGCAGATTACCGAGAGGGCTCGGTTTGCTTACATTCCTCCGATGGGAGGTCGACAACTGTCCCCGACCCTACACCCAGGCCGAGGGCAGGAAGAAATGACCAGTATGGTCAGAAGTTATTTTAGGGGGTTAAGCAACCCCTCTTTGGGCCAACAACGGCTGTTGTAGGCGGCCGCAGCTGAAGAAGATCACTATCCATTAATGGCAGTGGGAGAAGAAGAAGATAGGGGGATGACATCATCGGTTGATGACAATGGATATGAAGACGGCTCTGACGCTCAAGCCGATGAAACTGCTCCCCGCCAAGGGAAAAAGAGAAGGATCTCTGTGTTTGAAAGGCTTACCTTCTCGGGGAATGTCAAGAGGAGGGTTCACAGACAGAGACGTAGGATGCAGATTTTCACATGCAATATGGCTAGGATAGATGGCCATTATGGAAAATTGCCCGAGGAACCTCAAGAGTTAGCCTGGCTAGCTGGAAGACCAGGGTCGAGCACTCGAAGAGTGGAGGCCGCAAAAGAGAAGTTGGTGGCGACCGAAGGAAAACAAGCCCTACCTCGCCTCCGACAGCATGACAAAGACGTTATTCTCACAGCAAATGTGATAACGGCGGATGAACAAGAAGATGTCTTGCTTGACATCCTACCTGAAGGTGCATCTGGCGAGATGATAGAGGCCATCCCCAGCACAACAGCTATGGACCCGGCCGTGTTGATGACGCTCCAGAGGTACCGCCAGGAGATAGAACAGCTGAAGAAGCAATTGACGGAAAGGACAGAGCAGTCCTCTGCCTCCAAGCAGCCTAATGTGCAGGCCGAATCATCAAGGGGAGCCGTCAGCAAGAATGACTTCCCACCATTCTATACCCCACCTCTGCAGGCGGAACCAAACTTGGCGACAACTCAGCAGCGCCCATCATAGCCACTGGCTCCACCAGTGCTGCCACAGGTGCACCAGACACCTCCACTGCTGCGCCCTCCTCCACAGGCGACCACCCTGGTCACCCCCTACTTGCAGCCGGGGCACTTCTACCCAGAACCGGTCGACCCGACCATCATGAGCAAGATGATGGTAGAAAGGATGATCGAGATGAAGCTCGCTGAAAGGGCTGAAGGTGACTATGTTGTATTCGATGCATATAGGGTTCCATACCCACCGCATCATGCTGCCAAGCGGCTCCCTCCTGGGATTGGTAAGCCGCCGAAGTTCGACAAGTTCAACGGGAAGGGATCCCCGAAAGAACATGTTGCCTATCACATGACCGTCATGGGTGACTTGGCCACTGACGAGTCATATTTATTGAAGTTCTTCGGGTCCTCACTCACAGGGCTCGCATTTGAATGGTACTCCAGCCTCCCGGCCGGGTCAATCAGCGACTGGTCGAACATGCAGAGGAAGTTCAAAGAAAGATTCCACGTCACAGAGAGAGAAGTCATAGTGGATGAACTCTATTCAACAAGATAGAGGGCAGATGAGACCGCTCTCGACTACATCAAGAGGTGGAGGAACTTCGGGATGAGATGCAAGCGGCCCCCGCACTAGGAGGACGCCGTACAGATCTACAAACAGAACCTCGGGAGAGAGGTGCTGGAGAAGATGATTGGCATGGAAATCCGGTCATTCGACCATCTGAACAATATTGTGGCCGAAGTGGAGGCTTTCTTAGCGAAACCAGCCCCTACACCAAGTATTCCTACTGCACAAAAGGGCAAGGCAGCAGAACGGCGCTAGGCACCGAAAGAAGCAAACGCCCTTGATATCAAGGCATTTAAACAGTAAAAAGATAAAAGCAAGAAGACAACTGCTCCTCAGCCTGCCAAGACCGGAGATGGCGAAGAAGGCCCATCCCTCCGGGATAAAATGAAGAAGGCCTACTCTTTCCCAAAGGAGAAGACCAGGATCTTGTTTGACTGGGTTACCCAGTATGATAAGGTCACCCTGCCTGAGCCAAGGAGGCCAGAGGACCTGAAGAGAAGAGATAGCCCAAGATTTTGCCCCTACCACCAGATGCTGGGGCATCCAATTGAAGACTATTATGTTTTCAAGGATATTATCGAAGGCATGGTGAAAAAGGAAGAAATAGAATTGGGGGAGTACAAGGTCGACCCTCCCCAACCACATGCGGCGCCCGTAAGAAGAGCCGCCGTCAACATGGTCTCTCTGTATCAAGCCTTGCCTGAGAAGACCGCAGAAGCCAGTACTCAGCATACATATGAAGCCTACTTTTTGGCCCCAATAAAAGAACAAGAGGGATGCCAGCAAGTCCCTGCAAGAGCCAAGAAAAAGGGTCTGCCTCGCCCGGCACCTGTTGGCACTCAAAATATAATCCTTCGGCGACCAAGCCGCAAAGATGAATGACATGGCCCACTGAAGCACAGAAGTCGATGAAGATCAACTTATCAAAGATTCCTCAAGTTGATGGAGCCCCAAGTCACCTCGAAATGAGCACCGGGGACTTTACCTCAGGAGAGTCGGAATGAAACCGCGACCAACCGGTAGCGCGACCAAGCCTGCCCAATGATCCGGCATCGACCTCGTCATGCCGCTACCCTACATCCATCGCCTGACCAAGGATGACGGTCTACCCAATGACTCTCCTAAGGAGGAAGAACGTCCTCAGCCGTCCACAACAAGGGACTGAAGGTTCTGTCAGCAGAAGGCCCCGATCACCTGACACGGGTTCGGCTTCTCGCCATAGTGGGCCCGTTAGGAGCCGATTGATCGCCATTCAAGGTGGAATTACCCCGGATGCAATGCCATCCCGCAAGGAAGCTTCGAGCACTAGTCCGTCTCGACCAGAAGCACAAATCACAGTGCCGAAGGCCATGCCAGCAGGATACCCGTGTGCTCGGGCCAGACACACGTGAAGTTCTGATTAAGGCCATTCGTCACATCAAGAGCTTTGTCAACACCCCGTCAAGGTTTTCCAAGGGCCAGGGCAAGAGGAACAGTCAACAAGAGCTTCCGGAACCATCCCGGGACCCATCGGCTGACCCACGCCGAGCAAATAAGCTAAAACGGTGCGTGAAGGGTCACCGGCGCCGCTTAATACGGCGCCACCAAATCCGGCGCGCCCACACAATCGGGGACTTTTCTTGGCACCGTTTGATCCGGTGCGCCCCCTTCCCAGGGCGCCAGATTAACGAGGTATATATATACCCCGCCTTCGAAACAAAAAAGAGAACACACGAGGAAAAGGAGAGGAGGAATCAGAAAGAAAAAAAAAGAAAAGATAGAAGATAGCCAATACGAGGGGAAGGGTTGTTGGTTCGAGAGAAAAACCTTGGGGGGAGAAGTAGGGTTTCCCATTGAGGGTTCTCACCGCCGTCTTCCTCGTCTGCTCGTCTAAATATCTCCGGAGTCGGAGAAGAGAAGCCGGTGATCCGATACCCTGTCCTGGAGAAAGAGTCTAGGTGGGTCTACGTGGTTTTCTTCCGATCGATTCCCCTTTTTCTTCTTTGGTTTTCTCCCCCTGATACAATGTAAGTGAGAGAGGGGAGGGGCAATGATACGAGCCTGACCTCCCCTCCCTCACCATCGCCTCTGCCTCTTCTCTTCATCTGGGATGATCTTCTTCTATTAATGTAAACGGCGGCCGAGCGACAACGCCGGTGCCGGAATATATGCTGTGTGTATATATCTGCCTGTATCGTTCATCGAATGAATGGAATGTGTTGATGCCCGATGATGTATCCATCTTTCATGCTTTCTCTCTAATTTCTCTTCAGATGTGCAATTAATGTTTCCCGGCATGCATAGTTCCCGGATCCCTTTTTCCCTATGCTGGATATGCCCCTGGGCTATATGAATCGTTCCCCCCTCCCTGGGGTTCTCTCTCTATTCCAATGTGATGGTCAGGCTCTGCACCATGTGTGCCGCGGGTTTTGTGATCGGAGACACACTCGTGTGCGTATCTCTGCTCATCTCCGTCTAGGGAGCAGACCCTTCGCCGCCCCTGTGCCTTTCCTCAAAGGCTAGATGGGAGGGGAAGATCGCTTCTGTCATCCCTTCTTCATCCTGGGACGAGCCCCTGTCGGTTTTTCCAAACATGATGAATATATATATCCCGTCCCCAAATCTTTACGCTAATCATATAGCATGCCAGTATTAATTTATCTAGCCTGCGGGCTTCACTGTTCTAATATGTGTCTAGCAATTCGGTTGCCCACTTGTCGTCAGACGATGTCTTGCGTCGCCCTTTCCACTTCGCATCTTAACAGGAGTCTGCTCTGTAGCATCGCTCCAGTACCCGGGGAGGGGGATATTCTCCCAATCTTCTATGTTAGTCACTCGGTCGACAGGGGAGGCTCATCCGTTGATGACGAGTATCCCTCCCAGCCATTGAGTGCACAGTGATGGGGCTAAGCCCTACAGTTCAAATCCACTGTTCTTAATGGACCTCGTGGTGGCCGCGGGTTGTGTGCCCCTTGTAGGCTAGTCCTCGGGGTTTCCTTGCCTCTGTCTGTCGTCCCGATTCGAGTGTTGTGGTGACTTGGGTCGCGTGCCCCTTGCAGGCCAGCCCTCGGGATCTTCGCTCCAACAATAAGTCACCTCATTCGCTCACTGTCACCCACGGATTCGGTGCCCCTAGCAGGCTGGGCCTCGGGGTCTTCCTTTCCGTTCGGGTTTACCGGCCGCTGTTGCGCCACCCGGCCCTTAGGGGTTGCTCCGCCACGTGAGTATTCCACGCTTCTCCCCGATAATGCTCCGGGATGGGGAGATGCTGCCGAAATTCTGGCTCGAACGAGTCTGACTCGGAACAATCGCCGCGCTCGAGTATGAACCTCGCGCGAGCCTGTGACTCGGCTCCCGGATGCCCCGGGGTCGATCCCTTGAATAAATGACTTAAGTAAACTTTCAAAGTTTCCTAAAGTATTTTAATAAACCCAAAAAAAATGAATAAAATCTCAATTTTCACGAGATCGGGCTAAACCGGCGCCGTTTATATACGGCGCGCCTTAAAACAGCGCGCCCTTTCCGGCGTGCTTCTTCCCGGCGCGCCCCAATCAAGCCACGCCGTTTTAACTTCCCTCTTGCACTTACGGTTTACCACGCCGTTTTAAGTCCTATACCTACGTTTCCTGGCGCCGTTTCTGATCATTTTGCTGTCTAAATCCCTGGCTCGCCCTCGGGGCAATCCTGGCCTCCCGTGGTCGAGATTGGCAGCCCCAATTAACAGTAGATTGAATAAGGTAAGGGCTGTTTATGCCCTGAATAACCTTTCTGTCATGTTCGCTATCATACGTATTAGCACTTTGCTTTCGTCATCACCTTTTGTGTTACCATTTTCCCCGCTGGCGGGGCTTAATAAATATGACTGAGCTCTGCTTACCTTCATAATTCTGTGATCATGCTTAGCATAGTTATCATCATCATGCATGCATGCTTGCATTGACCCTCGGGTATATCAAATGGCGTCGACAAAGGGTCGGGTTACACCCGATCGGAAGTCTCTGCTATGCGCGATGGTGGTCTCCGGGCCTACACCCTCCGCCACGTACCAAGGGTCTCCAGTTCAACGAACCATGTCTCTCCTGCATGATAGATAGATGCATCTCGCATGATTCCGTCATGTTCATAAACATCGCATCCTTTATTCCGGCCTCGACAGCCCATTATCTCGGTAATTAATCAAAGGTGTTCCCTCCTCGTGGGGGATGTAATTAACGTCATAACCTTTATGGTATGTCGGACTGTTGGTCCCGACCGAACATCACTTTCGCCTGACATGGGTCAGAATGAGCGCATAGTAAACTCGTCACTCACGTGACTGGCACGCCCGCGTCGTCAATCAGTCAATTAATTACCAGTTAGTTAGTTGGTTGATCGACACGTGAAACAAGATATCTATATATATGTACATATATACATGAAATAAAACAACAAGATGGTCGGATAAAATCCATCGCAAACAGTCTGGCACGCCCGGTGGGACCAGTGTCACCTTTCATCTCTTTGCCGAGATACTTGGGCTTCGAGGCCCTCTCAAAGGCTACTGATCGTTGGCTTGTTTGTCTTTGCAGGCGCATGATGACAACCAATGGATTAACTGGCATTGGCTTCGATCCTTCGATCGCTGCTGGACATGCACAAGGGTACCTGGCGGTGCCCATGGAGTTCGGAAGATTCCCTGCCGCTGTTGGCTTCCCCAACTTCTTGGGGTTAGCCTTTGTTGATATGCTGGAAGTCAAAGCCCCAGAACCTGTCGAGGAAGCTATGGGGAAGGTGGAGCCTCTGAAGGATCCCTGCTGCAGTGACTCATCCAAGAGTCCGGCCCCGGCCGCTGGCTGTCTGGTGCACCACGTCATACGTGGGACCCACCCCGATATCGTCAACAAGCACCCTTGAGGACGTCAACGTCGCCAAGCTCAAAGGAGTGCTGCTGTGATCACCGGGACTCTATCCCAGTCCGGGAAGTCTATGATGGTTGGTGGCATGAGTGTCTTCCTCAACGGACGCAATGCACGGGTGGCCCCAGACCGAGTCATCCCCACCATCCCTGTCCACAATACATACCAAGCTCTCGCTGGAAGGAGGGCAAAAAGAGAAGAAACCGGCCACTATGGCCAAGGAAGGTCGGCCCCCAGGCCAAGGAAGTTCAAATAGGTGTGGGTTCCCAAGCGGGCCCAACCTATCCATCAGCTGCTACCTATCCGCCGACGTCCTGTGTATGATGGGGCGGAGGAGAGAAGAGAAAGGGGCTTGCCCCCGAAGAAGGAAGAAGAAGTGGCTACGGACCCTCCGCGCCACAAAAGTTTCCGGGCTGCTTCCCGTCAAGCCAATGTCCCAGCTGCGGGATGAAGATTCCAACAACCTACCGACGGAGCTCGGCTGGCTTATATCCCTCCTGCGGGAGGTCGACAATCATCCCCCGTGTTACATCAAGAGCGGGGTCGAGTAGAGATGACATGTTTGGTTAGAAGCTATTTTTGAGGGTTAGGCAACCCCTCGCTTGGTCAACAGCAACTGATGCAAGCAGCCGTCGATGAAGACTATTGCCCGTCAGTGGAAAATGAAGAAGATATGGGAGAAAGAATGATGGTGTCGTCAGTCGATGACAATGGATATGATAACGACTTCGAGATCGAAGCCGATGAAACCATCCCCGAGCGGGAAGAAAGAAGAAGAGTTTCTGTGTTTGAGAGGCTGACCTTCCCGCAGCAAACTAGAAGGAGGGTCCATCGACAGAGGAGAAGGATGCAGGTCTTCACTTGCAACATGGCTGGTATATCCAGTCGATATGGGGTGCTCCCCACAGATCCCCGAGAATTGGCTCAGTTGGCCGCACGGCCAGGGCCGAGCACTCGCAGAACGGAAGCAGCAAGGGAGCTCCTGATGATGACTAAAGGAAAGCAACCCCAGGTTTACCACCACTGGGATGACAAGGCCCCCGTCCTGACCGCTAATGTGGTGACGGCAGAGGAAGAAGACGACATTCCCCTTGACATCCTACCCGAGGGTACGTCCGGGGAGACAGCAGAAGTTATCCCCACTACAGCCACAATAGACCCATTGGTCTTGATATTACTTCAACAATATTGGCAAGAGATAGACTTGCTAAAGAAGCAGCTGATGGAGAAAATTGAACAATCCTCAGCTTCCAAGCCACCCGAAGTCCAGGGTGAATCATCTAGGGGAGTAGTCCGTCGTGACGGCCCTCCACCACTCTACACACTGCTTTAGTCGTCAGAGCCAAGCATGGCGACAATGCAACAGCGGCCACCACAGTCCCAGCCGCTACTACCACCGGTGCTCCCTCAGGCGCACCAACACCCCCGCTGCCGCGTCCTCTACAGGCGACCACCCTGGTCACCCCATACCTGCAGCCGGCGCACTTCTATCCGGAGCCAGTTGACCCCACGGTCATGAACCGGATGATGGTAGAGAGGATGATCGAGCTGAAGCTCGCAGAGAAAAGTGAAGGCAACTATGTCGCATTTGATGCCTATCAGGTGCCCTACCCACAACACCATGTGGCTAAACGACTTCCCCAGGGGGTCAACAAGCCGCCTAAGTTCGACAAATTCAATGGAAAGGGGTCCCCGAAGGAGCACATTGCATATTACATGACCGTCATGGGTGATCTGGTCACTGACGAGTCATATTTGTTGAAGCTCTTCGGGTCCTCGCTGATAGGACTCGCATTTGAATGGTACTCCAGCCTCCCGGCCGGGTCGATCAATGACTGGTAGGATATGCAGAGGAAGTTCAGAGAAAGGTTTCATGTTACAGAGAGGGAGGTCACAGTGGCCGAACTCTATTCAACAAGGTAGAGGGCTGATGAGATAGCCCTCGATTATATCAAGAGGTGGAGAAACCTCGGAACGAGGTGTAAGCGGCCCCCGCATCAGGAGGACGCTGTGCAAATATGCAAACAGAATCTCAGAAGAGAGGTTTTGGAAAAGATGATCAGAATGGAAATACGGTCGTTCAACCGACTGAATAATGTCGTGGCCGAGGTGGAAGCTTTCCTGGCCAGACCTGCCCCTACGTCTGCTGCCAGCATGACCCAGAAGGGCAAGGCGGTAGACCGGCGCTCCTCGCCCAAAGAAGCGAACGCTCTTGACATAAAGACATTCAAACATCAAAAAGGTGAAGGCAAGAAGGGAGTCACCCCACAGCCTGCAGAAGCTCCAGACGGCAAAGAAGGTCCTTCGCTGAGGGACATGATGAAGAAGGCTTATTCCTTTCCAAAGGACAAGACCCGGGTTCTATTTGATTGGGTAACAGAATATAGCATGGTCACCCTGCCAGAGCCAAGAAGACCGGAGGACTTGAAAAGAAAAGACAGTCCAAGATTCTGCCCCTACCACCAGATGTTGGGGCATCCAATCGAAGACTGCTATATTTTTAAGGACATCATCGAAGGGATGGTGAAGAAGAATGAAATTGAGCTGGGAGAGTACAAAGTAGACCCTCCTCAGCCACATGAAGTCCCTCGGAGAAGGGCAGTAGTCAACATGATCTCCCTCTACCAGGCAATGCCCGAGGAGATCTCTGAAACAAGCACGCAGAGCACCTATGAAGCTCATTTTTTGGAGCCCGTGAAAGAACAGCAGGGATGGTAGTAGGCCCCTGTAAAGCACAAGAAGAAGAGGGCACCCCGCCCGAAGGAGGGGGCACATGTCCGTGGTGTTACACCCCATCATGCTCCGCCAGTGGCAGCACCCGTATGGGTCACTCCACCTTCAACTGTCAGGATACATACACATAATCGGAGGAGACAAACTCCGCTGTCAGTGATTAATGAAACCAATCCTGGGGTCCTTCGGTTGGAAAACCTCATTGAGGGGCTAGATGAATATGTGCAGCCCGAATTGAAACCTCTGCTGGTGCGGGACCACGTCCCGTGGAAAGACTTAGAACAGCTCTCACTTGAAAAAAAAGAGGAAGCTGAAGAGGCACCCGACGGAGAGGGCAGTCTATTCTGGGAGCACCCGCCCGCAGAAACAAAAAAGAAGAAGAAACAAAAGAAGAAGAAAAGAAAGGCCGCTGGGGCCAATAAAGTGCAGGTTGTCTCCTGTAATACCCTATCGGCACTCTTCAACCTACCCGGAGAGGAGGAAGAAGAGGAAATTTGCTTCACACCCCATACTGGGGGAGGCAAGGCCGAGGCCGCAACTGCTGCACATGCCACCCGGTCAGGCCGAAAATGGGGGCGCCAGCCGCCACCCAACCACAACATCATGTTCAGAGGGGAGCAACCATACAAGACACCTCCACCGGAGGTCAAGGGAGTCCAAATCCCTCCTCCGTCAGGCCTATATAACAAGAGTGGGGGCAAGGGGGTTCCTTCATTTCTTGAATTCATGAAGATGTCCAAGGGGAAACAGCCTTGCCAGGAGGCTAACCCTACACCCGGGACCGTTCACCCGCAGCTCGCATAATCTGCTGAAGAGCCAAATACAGATGGAGCTTGCTCTGCAGCAACTAACAAAGAATACCCAGAAGTCGGTACAAGCCAGAAAGGCGTCGAATCTGAGGAAGATGAAGCAGGTCCGTCAGGGCCCACAAATCAAAACCTCTCCAAGCCCAGATGGGCCGAAGAGATGAAGCTCTCCAATGTCCGAGCTGGGAGCCGAATAATGAAGCTACTCAAGAAGCTCCCTGCTCGATTTACAATCTGGGAGATCCTCTCTTTGAGTGAAGAGACCCGATAGGCGATCATCACGGCTCTGCAAACGCCTGCTCATTTCGAGACTTGCATAGCTGATGCTGTACCGGAAGCCAGTATGACCTTCACTCCAGACGACATGCTGCTGCGCACCATCAGCCACAACAGGCCACTGTATATGAAGGGGCACCTGAATGGAAGGGAGCTGAACAGGATTCTGGTTGACCCCGGTGTAGCGGTCAGCATCCTGCCTTATAGAATATATGAGAGGCACCACTTTAACGTGCATCTCAAGAAAGTCAGAGATATGCGTATCACCGGCTTCAATAAAAAATGTGAAGTGTCAATGGGAGTGGCAGAGTTCACCCTCACCTTAGCAGATTTCACTACGACAATGTAGTTCCATGTCATTGACTCCCGCACCTCGTACAAAGCACTGCTCGGCCGTCCATGGCTGCATGAAAATATGGTGGTGCCCTCCACGCTCCACCAATGCATCAAGTACAGTCTCCAAGGGAAGGAGGAAAGGATATTTGCATACCCCCATCCATTCGAGGTGTTTGAATGTCATTTGGCGGATGCCAACCTATATACAGGGCCTTCCCAGAAGACCTCTGAAGCTAAGACCCTGCGGGGGCATCAAGAAGCACATCCGGCAGCAGTTGGTATCCACCACCGCCGCGCGGATATATCAAGCCCAAGGTGGTCTCCCATATCACAGCATCCGGGGACGTGGGTTGGATAGCACCCCCAATATTATACCCTGAAGCTAATGAAGTGCGGGTCGCTCGGTGGCACAATCATATTGAAATCCCGGATGGCCATACCAAGCCAACTCCCGGCCTTGACAACCCTACTGTCGAGCCTTTCAAAACTTGGGAGGCGACACAGGAAGATGGACCCAACAGCTTGTTCTATACAGCTGAGGAGCATCCTACTCAGGAAGACACAGACTGTAGCCTCCCCGAAGATATAAGCAACCCGCCGGTTCCCGTCCAGGGTCTGGCATTTACAACTGATCGGATGGCCAGGATGTTTCAGAAGCAACACATTCCCCCTGATTAGTCTCAAAAGCGCAAGGAAGCTTTCCAGAAAATGTGGTATCCCGCAAATCTGGATAAGGAAATGAGACGTGTCTCTCAACATCTAGGGTTGGGCTTCACCCTGGAAGAATATTATTACATGGGTGATACGAGGTGGACACCATCTCCGCCTTCTACCCTGCTGAAGATAGCCTGCTGGGAGTAACTTTTGATGAATACCCGGTGGAAGCTGAGCATGTTGAACTGGCTCGACCCGGAAATCAAGAAGCAGAGAATATGGCCTCCTGCCGATGCTGGGAGCAGGTCTACCCTGAAGAGGCGGCCCTTCAAGCCAAATTTGACACGGCTAGCAGCAGTGAAGCCGAAGATACTGAGGAAGCAGGAGTTTCTCCCTCCAGTGGAGTCCTACTGATGATAACTTCAACACCCCTTCTACCAATCAGGGGAGCCTCGGTCGACTCCGATCAGGGGGAACAAGCTACCAGGAAAGAAAAAGCCACTTCTACGGAAGATACAAGTGCCCCAGAAGGCGAGACCTCCTCAACTTCTGCTACAAAACCAGGATCCTATCCGAGCCCGGCAGTAAACAACTATCAGCCTGTCGCGGCTATAGCCTTATCTACAAACATTGAAGCTGCTCTCTCACCCTTGGGAGCTGCAACGGCAGTGGATTTGCTAATAGAACAATCCGCGCAGCTGCTAGCACAGGAAATAGAGAATCCTCAAGAAGCTTTGGTGGTGTCTGACGAGGAAGTCGAAGTACTCGACCCTCAAGATGGTATTCTAGATTTTGTTGACCTCCAGTCGGCACCTCCGGAGATTGAAGACGGAGGCCAAGCCATAGTCGATGAACTGATATAAGTCAATTTGGGAAACGAGGAGGACCCTAGGCCTACCTTCCTTAGTGCCCAACTGTCCCCAGAAGAACAGGAGCTATACATCCAGCTGCTGCTAGAGTACCGGGATTGCTTCGCCTGGACTTACAAAGAGATGCCGGGTCTAAGCCCCGACGTCTCACAACATGAGCTGGCAATCAACCCTGAGGCCGAACCGGTGAAGCAACCACCACGGCGCATGAGGCCAGAACTCATTACCCAAATTTGTGCTGAAGTCGACAAGCTCATTGACGAAGGATTTGTTGAAGAAAATCAGTACACCACATGGCTGGCAAACATCATCCCCGTGAAGAAGAAGAATGGACAGATCCGGATATGTGTCGACTTCCGAGATCTAAATAAAGCCTACCCTAAAGATGATTTTCCGGTGCCAATAACCGAAGTCATGATAGATGCTACGACCGGCCATGAGGCCCTGTCATTCATGGACGGGTCGTCCTGTTACAATCAGATTTGGATTGCGGAGCATGACCGAGTCCATACTGCTTTCCGAACCCCTAAAGGCATTTATCATTACAAGAGGATGCCGTTCGGACTAAAGAATGCTGGCGCAACCTATCAGCGCGCAATGACCAAAATCTTTGATGAGTTGCTCTACCACAAGGTCGAGTGCTACATAGATGACCTGGTGGTCAAAACCAAAAGAAAGGAAGATCATCTGCAAGACCTCCGGATTGTTTTTCAGTGGCTGAGGCAGCATGAGCTGAAGATGAACCCCATGAAATGTGCGTTCGGAGTGTCGAGCGGAAAATTCTTGGGCTTCATCGTCCGATATCGGGGGATCGAGATAGACCCCGCAAAAATCAAAGCAATTCAGGAGCTACCTCCACCAAGGAATATCTCCGAGCTGAGATCACTACAGGGCCGCCTGGCTTATATCCGGTCGTTCATCTCCAATTTGTCAGGGCGATGCCAGCCTTTCCATAAGTTGATGATGAAAGATGTTCCCTTTTATTGGAATGAACATTGCCAGACAGCCTTTGACAAGTTGAAAGACTATCTGAAGACTCCGCCAATGCGGGGCGCACCAGTGAAAGGAAGACCATTAACACTGTATATAGCAGCTACACATAACTCTCTGGGGGCAATGCTGGCCCAGAATAATGAAGAAGGGAAAGAGCAAGCCCTCTATTACCTCAGTCGGAGACTGGTCAGACTGAGGAGAAATATACTTATATTGAGAAGGTCTGCCTGGCATTAGTCTTTGTAGTTAAGAAGCTCCGAGACTACATGTTGTCGCATGAAATTAGCTTGGTATCCAAAGAGGATCCCCTGAAATATATTATGTCCCAGTCGGCACTCAAAGGTCGCCTGGGCAAATGGGCGGTAATCCTTATGGAGTTCGACATCTCCTATGTACCGCGCAAGGCCGTCAAGGGCCAAGCTATTGCGGACTTCTTCGCTGAACACCCGGTACCTGGGGACTGCCCGTTGGAGCCAGAACTCCCTGATGATGAAACCCTGGAAGCCGTTCAGGTACAGCCCTCCTTGTGGCAGCTATATTTTGATGGCACTTCCAAAATTGACACCTCTACCACTGGACCGGCCAGAGTCAGGGTAGGAGCAGGCATAGTCCTGAAGTCTCTAGAAGGAGAAGTGGTGCACACATCCTGCTCCATAAACAAACATTGCACAAACAATGAAGCGGAATATGAAGCCCTAATAATCGGGTTGCAGATCGCTCTGTCCATGAGAATTCAGATGCTGGAAGCATTCAGAGACTCCCTACTAGTTATAAAATAGCTGGAAGGAGAGTTCGATGTGCGAAAGCAAGAGCTTCTCCCCTATCACCAGCTGGCAACCCGCCTTGATGGGGGCATCTCTCGCCCTTCACATTTTTCCACAGCTTTGATTGCTCGTCGGCATAGCTCCATTGCGTCCGTCATATTTTTCTGAATCGAGTCATGTAATTTTCATATTTTATTTGAGTCATGTCATTGTAATTTTCCTTTTATTTGAGTCAAGTACCTAGGTCATTGAGTCATCTACCTAAGTTTGAGTGTCATTAGGATTGATTAGGCTGTTATTGGGCCCAATTCATTGGGCTGGCCCATGGGCGCCCCCCACCTTCCTCGATTATTCGTCATTGAGTCAAATGTCAGGGACTTTTTGTAAAATGTGGGTTGCCTATATATAAGACCCCATTCCCCTCATTTTGAACTAATGAATCAATGAATGAAAAACTTACCATTTTGAGAGTTCAAATTTCTTATCTAGTGGAGAGATTCTATTATTTGGGTGAGAGACCCTAGGGGAGAGATTCCCTACCAATCCCTCTTTTAATCTCTCTCTTTCACTCCCCTTTCTCTCTCCTTCACACCCAATTTCAAAAATTTTCTCTCTCCTCCCTTCCCAACCACCACTCTCCCACCTACCACCATTAAAGGTCACCCCCCTTCCCCACACATCCCATTACTCCACCCCCTAGTCCCAAGAGAGCTTCCACCAATCCTAGCTCCACCTCCCAACCCCCAACTACCCCACCCACTTCCCCAAGCACCCTTTCCACTACCCCAAGCACCCCTTCCCTTCCCCAACACAACCCCTCCCATCCCCCAAGACCAAAATCTAATCCCACCCTTAAACCCATTTTCAAATACCCTTTCCCTCTCACCCACCAAATTCGTAGCTCATCCTCCCACCACCTGTTAGACCCCCTTCCAGACCCCATTCTTCCCTTCCCCCACCTTGGAACACCCCCTCCTAGACCCCCTCACAGCCCGGGCTTTCCCCACACTCATCCACCCCCATTTCCCCTCCCATATACCGCATTCCCCCCGTCATCTTCAACCTACAGCTCTCAACTGAAGATCTGTAGAAGAGTAGCAGCTTGCAGAGGTGACCATATCTTCCTCCGGATATTTCTGAAGGATCAAGAGCCATCGTTAGAAGTGTCTCCCAGTCCTCTTCGCAACAGCGGTGGTCCCATCCCGTTCTGAGTTCGTGATCGCCCAGGGGAACCATTCTTCCCCGACTGCGCAAAGCCTCCCTGGCAGGAGACCAGAGCCGGAGTGGATGCCCGACTGCGACGATCCTGCTTGGAATCTGATCAAGAGTTCTTCTTCAAAAAGCTTTTACTACGAGTCTTCGTTCTTCTCCAAAACGTAGAGCACAATTTGGCATCAGTAACCAGGAGTTATCAATTTTCTCCCCCAGGTGCGTGGTTCTGCTTTCCCACAGTCTGCACCGACCTCTCATCAGTGATCAGATCCCACCGGTCTTCTCCGACATCGTTTGGCTTCCCCGCCAGTTTCTCATCGAAGAGGACTCGTCAAAGGTTCCAACGGCTCCAGCGGCACTGATTCGGAGATCGGGAGCGGTTGTGGCATCCTCTGCTTCCTGCTGCTGAGATCCTGAGACTGTCAGAACTGTTAATCTGCTCCCTTGTTCAAGCTCCTACTCCGACCAGCACCGGTGCCCGACGAAATTATCAAAATTCAGACATCATCCCGGCCCAGCTATGAGCAATCTCCAAGTGGTTTCATCATCGGCAAGATTCTGGAGTATACACAGCGTCTAGAGAACCAACTGTCTATCCTGAAGCGCAGAGAGTGGACAGCATCGGCATCGGCTACCATTCTTTACTTCTAGCTTAGTTTCTCCCCTCCCCGCTTGGCCGGCTGAAGGCCCCTCCCTGCGTGGAGGTAGTGTATGAGTGTAGTCACTGGATTCCTTTCCCCAAGGTCCCCCCCTTGCATGGGGTGTAGTGCATGTAATCTAAAATTTCAGGTTGAAGCTTCTCCGACGCGGCGTGCGGGTAAGCCCACGCTTCCTCGCTCGCCCTCGTCTCCGGCCGGGATCAGTGTCTTCACACCGATCAGGTGAGCCACTAAACACTCCTCTTTGCTGGATTCCTTTGCTTAATTAGTATTGCATCTTAGTGCTGTCGGCGTTAAGAGAGTGCCCGAACCTGAATTAGCGTTTAATTGTGTGGCTACCGCGGGTGAGTTGTGAGAGTGATCATTCAACCCAAGCCTTCGGCGTGCTGACCGCCCGTGAATTTGGGCAACCCCTAACCCATAGGGGTCCTCCCCAAGCCAGCCGTACCCTTGGAAACCTCCGGTCCAACCTCGGACCCTCACCCCATCGCCGGTCCACCTGCGGACCCGAGTGTGCCAACGTGAGTGAGTCCGCTTATGTGACATGACCAAATTGTTAGGATGCTTGCAATTTAGGTCCTAGGTTGTGTCACAGCAAATTGGTATCAGAGCAAGTCATTGACTTGTCTCTATCAAGTCAAGTCCTAGGGCATGCTTGCATTCTTGTCCGAACTGTGCATTGTCAACCCATCATTGTTAACATTGAGTCTTGGGTCACATGGCCCCTCTCCCAATCATATCCCATGCATGCTTACCTAATGGATAGCCCATAGAAATTGATTTCATTGACCTAGAATCTGAAAATTGGGTGTCCCCCGATATCATTACCTCTCTTTGTAGGACCGAAAAAATTGTGCACAATGGAGACCAAGTCTTTATTGAATTCCATAAATGGTTCGGGAAGACTAAGTATTTGGATGGAGCTTGGTGTCAAGAGGGAACATTGGCGGGTCCATGTATAATCCTAGGTAAGAAATGGTTAGATGAAAGGAATGCCGACATCGACCCAACACGTCGGACTTGCCTTGTGCATCCGCCACACCTTTCGGGAACCTTTAAATTCAACAACCTTGTATTCTCCCACCCGCAGGAATCCCACCCTTGTTCACCACCCCGGGTGCACCATACTCCAGCCATCATCACCCCACCATCAAAGAACCTTCCCACTCCATTAGCTTTGGAAGAAGTAGTCCACCCGCTTGTCCATATGAAGACAAATACCCCTCGGGAACCTATCCCCTCCATGGAGAGCACCCATGTCCTAATTGAAGAGGAAGCCTCGCACGAGGATCTTCACCCTACACCACCCCCTCTAGATAGGGCCGAATTCACCTTAGAAGAGTCCCATGTTAGGTGGCTAAGGGAGAGCTTGATTAGAGAAATCATGACCCATACCTACCTACCCATGAAGCAAGACCACCATCTAGCGCCCATCCACACTCCTCACACAACAATCCAATCCTACTACGAAGTAGAGGGTTTTAATGATCTCCTTAAAGGTCTAGAATGGCAGCTAGAGTTGACTTGCTTATTGACCTTAGGGACGGCCCACCCAACAAACCTTAGTCTCATCCACCCTTGTGATGGGTCTATCACCTCGGTCTGCACCATTGGTTGCTACACTAGCGACCTTCTTTTCCTTCTCCCTATGGTGGAAGAACCCATCTCGGTCCACTCCCCTACCATTGAGATCCCAAGTGCTTTGGTCGGCCAACCCACTAACGACCATGGCCCAATTATCTTGGAGGAGGATGACCCATATTTTTGGGGCTTTGAGGATGTGGAGTTCCTCTCTCTAGGTAACCATCTCCACGATCCCTTTGACCCCTTCCTATACCCATGTGGCCCAACCATCTTACCCACCACCCACCCTTTCCTACCCTCACCCACCATATTGGGCCAAACCCACCTCATCCATGACCCGGGTTACACCTTGGGAGCCATGACCTTGGGCCACATACCCCTAGGTAATAAGGTTGTGCCCCACCCCATGATGACTACCTTCTTAGATCCATTCAATCTTTTCCAATGGGAGTTCAAAGGTTGTTCCACACCTATACACATGAAAGTCACCTTTAGGAAAAGCATGCATGTGTCTAGGCTTACTACACCAATTGGCATGAACATTATGTTGGGTCCATTCATTCATATCACCCACATATCAAGAAGAAAGCATGAGTGGTCCAAATTCGGATGTAACGGTCCACCTTCACTCATCATGAGTCTTAAGCATGATAGGAGTATTCTTGGATGTCCGGGTCCCCCGACATTTGTCACCCCCATGGATGACTGGATCACCTACGGATGCCCCGGCCCTCCAACCTTTGTTAGAAAGTCCATGCATGATAGGGCCACATTTGGTTGCCCCGGCCCACTAAGGTTCATCAAGGTCCATATGGCATCATGGCATGATAGGTCCATCTATGGTTGTCCTGGTCCACCTTTATCCACACACATTTTCACACACCCACCACCCCGTAGTGCATGGCATGTGTATCCAAGCAAGCATTTAGCAACGAGCGGTGAGGTTCATATTGAGCAGGCAATAGCTCGTAAGCACCACTTGGGATTCCAAGTAGGCAACTTGGTAATGGTGACATTGGAATGGCTCTACCATAGGGTCACCTCCAAATCGAGGGCACGAGGACTTGGACCTTCCATGTTCCGAGTGGCTTTGGCAACCTGGCTTACGGGTTGGATTTACCGATGGGATTTTGGGATATACCCCACTTATCACGTGGCGGATCTAGCACCCTCTAAGGGCACCGCGGTGGATCCCAGTGAGCAGTTTGAGCCTACCCCAACCTTTATGAGTGACATCCTCGGAGAGCCTCCTTATATCAGCTTGAGAGTCCGACGTGTGCACACGGAGGCAATACTAAGCAAGCAGGGTACCATCGCCAGCAAGAGGGTGTGCCCGAGCCACCTTGAGAGGATGAAGAGCAGTCCCCGGCTAAGGACACGAGGTTGAGTTTGGAGGTTGTGGCTCACCCGGAGCTGCATTGGAGGACCTCTTCCCCGGCGGACCTATACTCGACGGAGTCGAGTTCTTCGCACCCCGGGGGTATGATGGGGGCATCTCTCACCCTTCACATTTGTCCACAGCTTTGATTGCTCGTCGACATATCTCCATTGTGCCCGTCATATTTTTCTGAATCGAGTCATGTAATTTTCATATTTTATTTGAGTCATGTCATTGTAATTTTCCTTTTATTTGAGTCAAGTACTTAGGTCATTGAGTCATCTACCTAAGTTTGAGTGTCATTAGGATTGATTAAGTTGTTATTGGGCCCAATTCATTGGGCTGGCCTATGGGTGCCCCCACCTTCCTCGGTTATTCGTCATTGAGTCAAATGTCAGGGACTTTTTGTAAAATGTGGGTTGCCTATATATAGGACCCAATTCCCCTCATTTTGAACTAATGAATCAATGAATGAAAAACTTATCATTTTGAGAGTTCAAACTTCTTATCTAGTGGAGAGATTCCATTATTTGGGTGAGAGACCCTAGGGGAGAGATTTCCCACCAATCCCTCTCTTAATCTCTCTCTTTCACTCCCCTTTCTCTCTCCTCCACACCCAATTTCAAAAATTTTCTCTCTCCTCCCTTCCCAACCACCACTCTCCCACCTACCTCCATTAAAGGCCACTCCCCTTCCCCACACATCCCATTACTCCACCCCCTAGTCCCAAGAGAGCTTCCACCAATCCTAGCTCCACCTCCCAACCCCCAACTACCCCACCCACTTCCCCAAGCACCCCTTCCCTTCCCCAACACAACCCCTCCCATCCCCCAAGACCAAAATTTAATCCCACCCATAAACCCATTTTCAAATACCCTTTCCCTCTCACCCACCAAATTCGTAGCTCCTCCTCCCACCACCTGTTAGACCCCCTTCCAGACCCCATTCTTCCCTTCCCCCACCTTGGAACACCCCCTCCTAGACCCCCTCACAGCCCGGGCTTTCCCCACACTCATCCACCCCCATTTCCCCTCCCATATACCGCATTCCCCCCGTCATCTTCAACCTACAGCTCTCAACTGAAGATCTACAGATAAGTAGTAGCTTGCAGAGGCAACCACGTCTTTCTCCGGACGTTTCTGAAGGATCAAGAGCCATCGTTAGAAGCGTCTCCTAGTCCTCTTGGCAACGGCGGTGGTCCCATCTCGTTCTGAGTTCGTGATCGCCCAGGGGAACCACTCTTTCCCGACTGCGCAAAGCCTCCCTGGCAGGAGACCAGAGCCGGAGTGGATGCCCGACTGTGACGATCCTGCTTGGAATCTGATCAAGAGTTCTTCTTCAAAAAGCTTTTACTACGAGTCTTCGTTCTTCTCCAAAAAGTAGAGCTCAATTTGGCATCAGGAACCAGGAGTTATCAATTTTCTCCCCCAGGTGCGTGGTTCTGCTTTCCCACAGTCTGCACCGACCTCTCATCAGTGATCAGATCCCACCGGTCTTCTCCGACATCGTTTGGCTTCCCCGCCAGTTTCTCATCGAAGAGGACTCGTCAAAGGTTCCAACGGCTCCAGAGGCACTGATTCGGAGATCGGGAGCGGTTGTGGCATCCTCTGCTTCCTGCTGCTGAGATCCTGAGACTGTCAGAACTGTTAATCTACTCCCCTGTTCAAGCTCCTACTCCGACCAGCACCGGTGCCCGATGAAATTATCAAAATTCAGACATCATCCCGGCCCAGCTATGAGCAATCTCCAAGTGGTTTCATCATTGGCAAGATTCTGGAGTATACACAGCGTCTAGAGAACCAACTGTCTATCCTGAAGCGCAGAGAGTGGACAGCATCGGCATCGGCTACCATTCTTTACTTCTAGCTTAGTTTCTCCCCTCCCCGCTTGGCCGGCTGAAGGCCCCTCCCTGCGTGGAGGTAGTGTATGAGTGTAGTCACTGGATTCCTTTCCCCAAGGTCCCCCCCTTGCATGGGGTGTAGTGCATGTAATCTAAAATTTCAGGTTGAAGCTTCTCCGGCGGGGCGTGCAGGTAAGCCCACGCTTCCTCGCTCGCCCTCGTCTCCGGCCGGGATCGGTGTCTTCACACCGATCAGGTGAGCCACTAAACACTCCTCTTTGCTGGAGTCCTTTGCTTAATTAGTATTGCATCTTAGTGCCGTCGGCATTAAGAGAGTGCCCGAACCCGAATTAGAGTTTAATTTTGTGGCTACCGCGGGTGAGTTGTGAGAGTGATCATTCAACCCAAGCCTTCGGCGTGCTGACCGCCCGTGAATTTGGGCAACCCCTAACCCATAGGGGTCCTCCCCAAGCCAGTCGTACCCTTGGAAACCTCCGGTCCAACCCCGGACCCTCACCCCATTGCCGGTCCACCTGCGGACCCGAGTGTGCCAACGCGAGTGAGTCCGCTTATGTGACATGACCAAATCGTTAGGATGCTTGCAATTTAGGTCCTAGGTTGTGTCACATCACGCCTGATGTCAAGATTCTTCTTCATCAGCATCAAGCACATCAACCGAGGTTGGAATGCTCAGGCAGACGCCCTCGCTAAGCTAGCCAGTTCATTGACAGTTCCGCCAGACACAAGCCTGAATATAACAGTGATCAACCGCCGGCAGGTCCCCAGTGTAACGGTGGTCTTAGCCGACGAACAAGAGATTGAGGTAGTAGCTGTCGAGGAGATTCTGCAGCCCGATTGGCGAGAACACCTCCTGCGGTGGTTCCAACACCAACAGCTTCCAAAAGAAAAAGAACTGAGAATGAAGCTCCTGAGGGTCAAGGACTCTTACGAGATGAGAAGCGGAACCCTGTTCCGAATAATGGCAGATGCCCGAAGGAAAGTTCTACTTCGTTGCTTGTCTTCAACAGAGGCAGGACAGGTGATGCAAGAAGTTCATGCGGGATCAGCTGGGGCACACCAGGCTGGCCCCAAGATGAAAATTGAGATAAGGAAATTGGGTTACTATTGGCCCACTATATTTAATGACTACTGCAAGTTCGCCAAAGCTTGTCAGAAGTGTCAAGAGCACGCTAATGTGGCAAGGAGACCTCCAATGCCATTGCATCCCACCCTACCAAGCTGGCCGTTTCCTCAGTGGGGCACGGACGTGGTAGGACCACTACCAGCATCTTCATCAGGGTGCAAATATATCTTAGCAGCTACTGACTATTTCTCTAGATGGGCGGAGGCAGTAGCACTAAGAGATGTGACGGGAGAGCTAGTTGCAAGATTCTTCTGGCAGAATGTAATATTCCGGCTCGGGATCCCCAGCCGAATCATCTCTGATAATGGCAGCCATTTTAGGAACCAGAATGTTTATCGGCTAGCCGACAAATACAAGATTGACTGGAGGACATCGTCCCCCTACAACCCTCAAGCCAATGGACTTGCAGAAACCTTTAACAAGACACTATGCACGTTGCTGGCAAAGACTGTCAAGTCTAATAAGAAAGATTGGGAAGAAAGGATGTACGAAGCGCTCAGGGCCCATCGTACTGTCTACAAAACTCCAACCGACTGTTCACCTTTCTCCCTCATGTATGGGTCAGAGGCTGTGGTGCCAATTGAACTGGAAGTTCCTTCACTGTGAGTTACCATCCAACATGGACTAGCCAGTGGTGATCAAACCAATGCAGAAAGAAGATTAGAAGAGCTCGCTGAGCTCGAAGGAAAACACCTCCGGGCACAACAAAACATCCAACTCTACCAAGCTCGCATGGCCCGTGCTTTTGATAAGCTGGTCAGGGGTCGAGAATTCAAGAAAGGAGATCTGGTAATGGTCAAAAGATGAGAAGTAATGGCCTCCAACCCCAAAGGGAAGTTGGTCAAAAATTGGATCGGGCTGTATATCGTCCGTCGAGTATATGAACGGGGTGCCTACGTCCTGGTAGACCACAAAGGAGTCATCCAGTTCTCTCCCCTCAATGGAAAGCATATAAAGCTGTATCATGCAGCGCAACCGACATTCCCCGAGTGATCGGTCGGAATACCCTTATCTTGGTCTAGTGGCACTCCGCCATAGCCCAACAACCCTTACCTTGGTCTAGTGGCACTCTGCCCTGGCCCAGCTACCCTTATTTTGGTTTAGTGGCACTTTGCCCTGGCCCAGCTACCCTTAATTTGATCTAGTGGCACTCCGCCCTAGCCAAGCTACCCTTATCTTGGTTTAGTGGCACTCCTCCCTAGCCAAGCGACCCTTACCTTGGTCCAGTGGCATTCCGCCATGATCGAGCTACCCTTTCCTTGGTCTAGTGGCATTCCGCCCTGATTGAGCTACCTCTCCTTGATCTAGTGACACTCCGCCCTAGCCAAGCTACCCTTATCTTGGTTTAGTGGCACTCCGCCCTAGCCGAGCTACCCTTACCTTGGTCCAGTGGCATTCCGCCCGGATCGAGCTACCCTTTCCTTGGTCTAAGTGGCATTCCGCCCTGATCGAGCTATCTTTCCTTGATCTAGTGGCACTCCACCCTAGCCAAGCTACCCTTATCTTGGTTTAGTGGCACTCCGCCCTAGCCGAGCTACCCTTACCTTGGTCCAGTGACACTCCGCCCTGATCGAGCTACCATTCCATGGTATAGCGGCATTCCACCCGGATCGAGCTACCCTTTCCTTGGTCTAGTGGCATTCCGCCCTGATCGAGCTACCTTTCCTTGATCTAGTGGCACTCCGCCCTAGCCAAGCTACCCGTATCTTGGTTTAGTGGCACTCCGCCTTGGCCGAGCTACCATTCCTTGGTCTAGTGGCATTCTGCCCGGATCGAGCTACCCTTTCATGGTCTAGTGGCATTCCGCCCTGATCGAGCTACCTTTCCTTGATCTAGTGGCACTCCGCCCTGGCCGAGCTACCCTTACCTTGGCCCAGTGGCACTCCGCCCTGATCGAGCTACCATTCCTTGGTCTAGTGGCATCCCACCCGGATCGAGCTACCATTTCCTTGGTCTAGTGGCATTCTGCCCTGATCGAGCTACCTTTCCTTGATCTAGTGGCACTCCGCCCTAGCCGAGCTACCCTTACCTTGGTCCAGTGGCACTCCGCCCTGATCAAGCTACCCTTTCCTTGGTCTAGTGGCATTCCGCCCTGATCGAGCTACCTTTCCTTGGTTCAGTGGCATCCCGCCCTGGCCGAGCTCTCAAAAGAATACACCATATTGCTGTTACGGGCCTTACATCCGAATCGGCGAAAGATCATTCCTTTGCGTTAGCATTCATCCCCTGCTAACGAATATACCGCTCTGCTCGGCACAAGGCCCGGTGATCCGGTCAACAGCCGTCCACTACCAACCAAGGGTCGGACATCACACTTCGACCTACCATCCTTTATATCAAAAAAAAAGAGAAAAGAAAATGGGGTTAAAAATAGAGATACCCCGCCAGACTTGCTCCTATATTAGGACAAGTGCAAAAATGGCTATAACCCAGCTGTGGCGAAAACCTGAAAGGGCGCTGCAGGCAAAATCGGGTACCCCGCCACGTGAAAACCCGAGAGGGCGCGTGGGTAAAAGCACGAGGGGGCTGGCTTAGGCAAAAACCCGAAAGGGCGCTTAAGTCGGTAAAGTGGTAATTTAAAAGTGCCTCTTTTGTTATCCACCTGATGAAACTCCAAAAGGGACAATCATCAAATGTCCCACCGGAAATCCTTTAACCAAACCCGTGTTCGACCCTCGTCATCATCGGCGAGATCGGTCGATCTCTACCCCTAACTTGGACCCTCCGTCCCTGTTAGTAATCCTACCTTTGCTTCGGCATGTGACCCATGCTGATGAACAAACCCGTGTTCGGCCCTCGTCATCATCAACGAGATCGGTCGATCTCTACCCCTAACTTGGACCCTCCATCCCTGTTAGTAATCCTACCTTTGCTTCGACATGTGACCCATGCTGATGAACAAACCCATGTTCGACCCTCATCATCATCAGCGAGATCGGTCGATCTCTACCCGTAACTGGGACCCTCCGTCCTTGTTAGTAATCCTACCTTTGCTTTGGCATATAACCCATGCTGATGAACAAACCCATGTTCGACCCTCACCATCATCGACGAGATCGGTCAACCTCTACCCCTAACTCGGATCTTACGTCCTTGTTAACAAACCATAATATTTGCTCCGACATTTAGCCAGTGTCGACAAACTAAACCAGAGACCAATCCTTGTCATCATCGGCAAGGCCAGTCAGCATTCTCACAGTCCAGTTCTTCGGTATTCCTAATTCAAAAAAAAAGAAGCAGAGAGGAAAAGAAATAAAAAATGAGGTTAAAAATAGAGATACCCCGCCAGACTTGCTCCTATATCAAGACAAGTGCAAAAATGGCTATAACCCAGCTGTGGAAAAAACCCGAAAGGGCGTCGCGGGCAAAATCAGGTACCCCGCCACGTGAAAACCCGAGAGGGCGCGTGGGCAAAAGCAAGAGGGGGCTGGCTTCAGCGAAAACCTGAAAGGGCGCTTAAGTCAGTAATGTGAACAAAAAAAAAGGAAGAAAGAGAAAAAAAATATAAATCAATGACGAATAGTGATGATCCGTCCTCCATTCGGAAGGCCCTTTATAGGGTCGAAGCGGAGTCGGCATCCGATGTCCCCCCTTATATATCTACATATATATTTCCTTTAAACAAAACCTTTCCGGTTTTTGCCATCATCGGCAATACCGTCTACCCTTTTCGACCCTTGTCACCATCGGCAAGATCGATCGCTACCTTTCCGGTTTTTGTCATCATCGGCAAGACCGTCTACCCTCTTCGACCCTTGTCACCATCGGCAAGATCGGTCGCTACCCTTTCCGGTTTTTTGTCATCATCGGTAATACCGTCTACCCTTTTCGACCCTTGTCACCATCGGCAAGATCGGTCGCTACCTTTCCGATTTTTGTCATCATCGGCAAGACCATCTACCCTTTTCGACCCTTGTCATCATCGGCAAGATCGGTCGCTACCTTTCCGATTTTTGTCATCATCGGCAAGACCGTCTACCCTTTTCGACCCTTGTCACCATCGGCAAGATCGGTCGCTGCCTTTTTGATTTTTTGTCATCATCGGCAAGGCCGTCTACCCTCTTCGACCCTTGTCACCATCGGCAAGATCGGTCGCTACCTTTCCGTTTTTTGTCATCATCGGCAATACCGTCTACCCTTTTCGACCCTTGTCATCATCGGCAAGATCGGTCGCTACCCTTTCAACCCTTGTCATCATCGGCAAGATCGGTCGCTCCCCTTTCGGCCCTTGTCACCATCGATAAGATCGGTGGCTACCCTTTTTGACCCTTGTCATCATCGGCAAGATCGGTCGCTACCCTTTCGACCCTTGTCACCATCGGCAAGATCAGTCGCTACCCTTTTCGACCCTTGTCATCATCGGCAAGATCGGTCGCTACCCTTTCGACCCTCGCCACCATCGACGAGCCTGGTCGACTACCCTCTGACCTGGGCCTTCCGCCCTCGTTGATCAACAAAGCATCATTGCATCGACGTTTAACCCATGTCGATGGTTCTAGCATACTTTTCGTCATCATTGGCGAAATTCACTAGGCACATCCGCCTACGCTACCTGTGTCCTGCCCTGGCAAAAGATCCTGCTCCGGGAACGGCTACGCCACGGTGGAGCGAACACCTTACCCCTTCCTTGAAGGCGTGAGCGCTCTCCTATGCCATCAGCACGTATACCTAAGTTCGGACGGTCGGCCAGAAGAATAAAGAGAAGAAAAGAAGGAAAGAAGTCGTGATTGAGGCGACAGACAGAGATGTTTTCATTGATAAGAGCTGTCAGAATACATTGGTGTCCGTGGCATTCCCCAGAGGTACATAAGCTCCGAAGGCAAAAAGAGGAGTAGAACCCGATGCAAAAAAAAAAAGCGAAGCAAAGCTACGGCAAGGGACGCCGGAAAATATCTGCCAACTCCAGGAGGCCTAGTGAGGGGTATTGGGTCAATTCCTGCAAACAGGCCTCGGTGGCTGTCAGCTGCAATAGCCTCTCATCTAGTGAGGCAAGTCGTCCTTCGGCCAGGTCAGCTTCTTCCGTTGTCTGGACCTCTAGGCGCTCACCTTCTTGCAGCTCGGCTTCGACCTTAGCAAGTTTTGCGCGCAACTCTTCCATCCGCGCCGTAAGGAACAGCCGACGTTCTGAGATATTGCCAGCAATAGTTCTCAGTTGTTCCACGGTCACCCTCAGCGAAGTAGTGGCGGCGCGGCAATCTGCCCTCTCCAGCTTCATAGCCGTCAGCTGATCAAATACCTCTCAACTGAGGAAATCCCGCCTGTTGGCATGCTTTAACAGCATTGTAACCCGCGGGATCCAGTCATCCATTGGGTAGCCAAATGCTAGTAATGATCGTGAGAGGTGGTCTATCAGGCCTCTCAGCTGCACGTAAGTTAGACTTGGGGAAGCTAACATGGCCCGCTGGAGATTGTCCAGAGATTGCCACACCATGTCACTGGAAAATTGCAAGCCTAGTGGCGAAGTCTCGGGGAGTTGAAAGTCCACCTTGCTATCTACCTCGGCCCAGATATCATCGGCCACCATAAGGGATGTCGATGGCATGGTCTGTACAGCGCCGATGTCCGGCCCGACAATCGCAGCTGCAGCAGCTGAAGGGCTCTCTATGATGGCAACTTCCTTACCCGCCCTTTGAGGTGAAGCTATGACAGCCATCTCAGCAGCGGAGGGCGCTTGCTCCTCCTGAACAGTCTCACCGGCCGCTAAAGGAGGGGAGCTTTCTATGACCGACAAGGCTTTGATAGCATCGGCCTCTTCTGTGATAATTTCTCCTGCCTCTATTTCCGGGGGGCCACTTGGCTTCAGTAACAACTCCTCGCCGGCAACCAAGGCTTGAGTCCCTGCAACCTCGGTCAGGTCACCGACTTCAGCAGTTGCACCGGGCTCCTCTGAGGCCACTGCAGCAGCATAGGTCCCTGGAAGCCGTAGGGTGATGGGCCACACAACAAGTAGAAAGGCCGATTGGCCCATGCCCAAGTCAGGGAGGGGTATGCGAACCATCACAGCTGGCGGTACCACCTCATCCTGCATCACATTTATGTACATCAGCCAGCTGGCTTGGAAATAAAAAGAAGTGCTGCGGGCGGGAGTCGGAACATTTCCTACCTCAACCGGTACTATATTTAAGCCTCCAAAAGCGGCCTCTGAAGATTCTGGCCCCTCTCTTGTGGTCGGGTATGATGGCCCGTGTTCGGCTCCCGGTAGTCTCGGAGGACTGAATGTTAAAAGGTCACTTTTATAAGCTAAAGAAGCCCCGGCATCCTCGGCCTCGGTGTCGACCGGTGGGAACCCCTCGTCGTCGCCAGAGCCGCCACCATAATCAACTCGCTCAGAGGAGGATGACTCTTCCGCTTGTTCTCGAATCTCCACTATCTGAGCGGGGACCATGCTACTAGAAGAAGGCTCTTTAGCCGGAACCTCCTCGGCGGTCTCTGCCTCGGAAGCACCCGTTGGTTGAATATCCATGGGCTTGCCCCTTGGAAGCCCCTGCTCTCCTGTAATAGCTCCTGCCATGGCACCGACCTCGGGGAGCATCGTTGGTCGGACATCGACTGGAGTTAAAAGATAATAAACAGTCAAGACCCGACTGAAAGCACAATAGGCCGCTAAGCTCTACGGGCAAGCTGCAAGTTACCTTCTATTTCTTGATGGGGTGTCGGTGAAGGCAAGTCACCCTCAACAGAGGCAGAGGGGGCTTCCTCCTCTCTCTCCTCAGCCGCGGCTTCGGTCATCGCCTCCAACCCAACAACGACGGAGGTAGTGCCAACAGCTAATGAAAGGAAGGATGATCAGCCAAGGTGGTAGAAATAAACAAACAATCCATACAAGAAGGAGAAGTTACCTTCATCCTCAGGCCCTTGCATCCAAGCGGCCTCAAACTCGGAGAATGATGGAACCCGAGGAGGGGTAACTATGGGCTCCTCTTCAGCGGCCTTCCTCCGGCGCGCCCGGGTAGCGCGGGAATCTGCCCTCTTGGCCTTCTTGGCCCTACTGATAGCCTCCCTGACCTGGGACCTAGTTCGCTTCTGCGAATCCCTAGGGGGCAGCGGTGTAGTGGTCGGAGCTGGCTCCGGAATGTTAAATACGAAGGCTTCTGTGCCTTGGAAATCAACTCCCTATAATTTCTGGTCGCCTCCACAGAGAGGTGAGCTGCAAAAGTGCGTAGGTGAGAAAGGTGCATACTGACTATAAAAGAAGCAATTTCAAGGCTGAAAGAAAAATAAGCATTACCTGGCGGCCCTGTGTATCTGGGGCTGAGCGACCAGTAAAGCAATACGGGCGCCTTGTCCCGTGAAGCCGCCTCGTGGATAAGCCAGCACACATCACCAATCTTTTCACTTTTCTCCGCCAGCTATGCCAGATCTTCATGACCACAGGAGGATAAGTGATGATATAGACCCAAGTGGTCGAATCCCCAGCCGTCGACATACTTGAAAGATACGAGGAGCTGATGGTCCCGGATGGCTTCTAGTGGACCAGAAATTGAAAGCCCATGCGAATGAAGCAGGGTGAATATCCAGGGGGTGCTGGAGTACAAGTCAGCCCGTCTATCTTCCCTCCTGATGAAGGTCCGGTAGGGATGAAAATGGTCAGCTTCTGGGCGCCAACCCGCCACTGCAGGAAGAGGTTCTTCCACCGGGAGGGGGATCGTCTGAAGGGCAATCCGGTCACTGCTAACCCGGCACAGCCCCCAGAGAGTCTTGATATAATCATCCTTCTGGATCTCTGGCATCTTCGGGTCGGCCTTAGACGACCTACCCTTCGCAGCCTTCCTGGCCTCCAGATACGCCATCACCTCGGTGTTGGACCAGGACTTCAACTTCTTCAAATAAGAGGGATCAACATCCAAAGTAGGCTCCCGCTGGGAATCTAAGAAACGACGTTCGGAAACATGCTAACAGTCTTTCCGGAAGTTCCGGTAGAAGCCCGTCCGTGCATTCCACCACTTCACGAAGTCCAGAGTCACTCGGGGCAGACGAGCCGGGGTTGGCACCCTGAAGGATACATCCTCCCGATGATGGAAGTAGTCCCACCATGTGCGGGCTTCATCCGTAGTCGTCTGACCAGCCCGATGTCTATTCGGGAGATTGAACCGGGCTGAAGAAGAAGGAATATGCTGGTCATATCCAAAGTTCCGGCTAAAGCGGAAGGGATAGTACGGCTCCAGCCATAGTAAGTCGCTCTTTCTAAATACAAGGACACTGGGGCGGATAGACAGCGCCCAATCAATCAGTTCTGGTTCCAAGATTGGCCTCATGCTCTTGGCCCCGGTGAGCTGGTGAATGAATTCCTTTGTCTCAAACAACCGGCATTGCCGCATCCTATTGACGAGAGGACTGGAGCTAGCAGCCAAGCTCCAAAAATGCAAAACTCCTGGGGAATCTGTCGGAACTGTAGTCAGCTTCCCCCGAATAGCAAAAAGCTGATCCGCCAGTGAAGACGGTTCAACACTAGCAAATTCGATCATCCGCGGCAAAGGACGATCCGACTGCATTGACCGGGGAGCTGCTTCAGAGAACAAGGTGCAGACCTAGGCATTAAAGAAGTGGATGGGACCAACTATCCATGAATTTCTGGGGATGCGTGACTTGTGCAAATCCCCCAACATTTTGTATGTAAGGCATAAAGCCACCGGACACAGGGACAACTTTGTCCCCCAAGCCATCAGACAGGTAGGGTAGATGGCCTCCGGCCTGATTACCGTCTCGTCTCCCTGGGGAAGGGCGAACGAGCAAAGCCAATAGGTCAGATATGCAGCACAATGTGTGACTGCGTCAACTCCTGTGGGATTCGGGCCCCCTTGCCGCCCTCTCCCTGAAACAGCAAGGTATGTCACTTGGCGTCGAGCCCTCTTCTTCCGCTTCACCGCTGTCGGAACTACCGTGGGGAAGTCCTCATATTGCTGCTCCCCACCAAAGAAATATTGAAGCCACGTGCCCATCCGCACGCGTCTCTTTTCGCCAGGCTTCCGCGCTTCCCGCGAGTAAAGAGTCAGGCGCAGCAGGGTGCGGTATGCCTTCATCAAATAGCGGTAGGCAAAGCCCGTAAAATATTTGCCTTCGCCATCTGTCTGGTCTTTCAGCCAGTCTGAAAAACAAACTTCTTCATACGGCTCCCCGTCTATCGGCAAGCCGCTCAGCTGGGAAAGGCTCCAGAGGTCCAGTGAACTCTCGCCCTCTGCAGTATAAAAAGTGTTGTATTCCGGGTAGAAGACTTCAATCATCCCGCAGCACAAACCTCGGGAGATCGGATACCTATACCGGGAAGCATATACACTCTGATAAACACCGGCATGTACCAGGATGGGAGCATATTGCCGCAATACAAAATCTGTAAATTCAACGGCGCCCGGTCTGAAGACATGAGAATCGGTGGCTTTGAGTTCTCTGAACCACCCCACTGAGACCTGATGCTTGAACCCGACCGCCAAGCAGTCCAAAAGAAAAGGCTCATCTCGGTACCCCCAATGAAGTGGGGCGAGGAACAACTGTATATGGGCTTCTCCCAGTCAACACGCCCGGCAGTCTCATTCCAGCGGGCTGGTGTATATTGCGGTGCTCTTGTCAGCAACCCGGCCTCTGGAGATAATTCCTACACTCCAAGAACGGCCCCCCATTTTCTGGGCTCGCCCGGGATATATATAGGCATACCGTGAGTGACTGACTCAGTCAGACTGTCTCTCTCGGCCAGTAGAGCTCCCTCGGCTCGACGGACGAGAATTATATCGCGCTTCCCGCCAAGGTTGAAGCGCTCAAGGAATGCCATCAAGTGTTTATCCTTGGGATGGTCCAATCTGACGCCATCCCCTCACTCATACTTGAAGTGGTTGCCGTCAAGAATCAACAGGCGGCCAGTGTCAACGGTGTCGGTCTCCGAGTCCGAGGACTCAGCTACCACGGCTATCCGTCGAGGCCCCCGATCAAGGGAATGGACATTCCCCCATGTCACAGCGACCCGGGATGCAGAAGAAGAAGGGCTGGATGCCATATTATCTGAAAAACAGCGCCCAGAAAAGAACGAGCAAAATCAGAAAGCAGTTGACCAAAGTAAGACTTCTGACAAAATTTTGGCAGCACCTCCTCAGCTCGAGGGTTTGCCAAAAGAGAAGTGGAAGCCGTCCACTGATGGAGCAGCCCCTAAAAGTAGCCATAGGCACTAAGCCAAGGCCAAATAGGACACCCGAGGGATCTAGCTCTGAGGACAAGTCCTACGAGGAGCCTCCCGGGGCCTGAAGAGCGGGTTTAAAACCCAAATAGACCAACAACTCAACTCACCCGCTCGAGGGGCAAGCTCGCCCACACCCCTAGCTCACTCGGCGCCGCGGTGGAGAGGAATGAGGAGAGAGAAAGAATTTTCACAAATGAAGAGTTGTGAAGAAAAAATGAAGAAGAAAACAATATATAGGGGGGCTCCACCCCTATTAAAACGGCGCGGCCCGGGGCGTGCCGTTTTAAGCAATTGGCGCGCCGTGGAGGCCGCGCCGTTTCAACCTCCAAAGCCCAGGGCGCACCGGATTTGTCGGCGCAATTTTAACTTCTGAATAAAAGGGCGCGCCATTTTAAGTGGTGCCGTTCAAGCTTCCTACCGTGCCGGATTAACGTCCTAAGCCAGAATTAAGTACCGTTTCAAGCTTTCGTCATCGAACGAAGCTCATCCGTAGGTACTGCTGCACTCCCACCTCGCTTGCACCACCCACGTCTGGGGGGCATTTGTTGGCACTCAAAATATAATCCTTCAGCGACCAAGCCGCAAAGATGAATGACTCGGCCCACTGAAGCACAGAAGCCGATGAAGATCAACTTATCAAAGATTCCTGAAGTTGACGGAGCCCCAAGTCACCTCGAAATGAGCACCGGGGACTTTACCTCAGGAGAGTCGGAATGAAACCGTGACCAACCGGCAGTGCGACCAAGCCTGCCCAATGATCCGGCATCGACCTCATTATGCCGCTACCCTACATCCGTCGCCCGACCAAGGACGACGGTCTACCCAATGACAATCCTAAGGAGGAAGAACGTCCTCGGCCGTCCACAACAAGGGACCGAAGGTTCTGTCAGCAGAAGGCCCCGATCACCCGACACGGGTTCGGCTTCTCGCCATGGTGGGCCCGTTAATGGCCGATTGATCGCCATTCAAGGTGGAATTACCCCGGATGCAATGCCATCCCGCAAGGAAGCTTCGAGCACGAGTCCGTCTTGACCAGAAGCATAAATCACAGTGCCAAAGGCCGTGCCAGCAGGATACCCGTGTGCTCGGGCCAGACACACGCGAAGTTCTGATTAAGGCCATTCGTCACATCAAGAGCTTCGTCAACACCCCGTCAAGGTTTTCCAAGGGCTAGGGCGAGAGGAACAGTCAACAGGAGCTTCCGGAACCATCCTCGGATCCATCGGCTGACCTACGCCGAGCAAATAAGCTAAAACGGCGCGTGAAGGGTCACCGGCGCTGCTTAATACGGCGCCACCAAATCCGGCACGCCCATACAATCGGGGACTTTTCCTGGCACCGTTTGATCCGGCGCGCCCCCTTCCCAGGGCGCCAGATTAACGAGGTATATATATACCCCGCCTTCGAAACAAAAAAGAGAACACACGAGGAAAAGGAGAGGAGGAATCAGAAAGAAAAGAAAAGAAAAGATAGAAGATAGCCAATACGAGGGGAAGGGTTGTTGGTTCGAGAGAAAAACCTTGGGGGGAGAAGTAGGGTTTCCCATTGAGGGTTCTCACCGCCGTCTTCCTCGTCTGCTCGTCTAAATATCTCCGGAGCCGGAGAAGAGAAGCCGGTGATCCGATACCCTGTCCTGGAGAAAGAGTCTAGGTGGGTCTACGTGGTTTTCTTCCAGTCGATTCCCCTTTTTCTTCTTTGGTTTTCTCCCCCTGATACAATGTAAGTGAGAGAGGGGAGGGGCGATGATACGAGCCTGACCTCCCCTCCCTCACCATCGCCTCTGCCTCTTCTCTTCATCTGGGATGATCTTCTTCTATTAATGTAAACGGCGGCCGAGCGACAACGCCGGTGCCGGAATATATGCTGTGTGTATATATCTGCCTGTATCGTTCATCGAATGAATGGAATGTGTTGATGCCCGATGTTGTATCCATCTTTCATGCTTTCTCTCTAATTTCTCTTCAGATGTGCAATTAATGTTTCCCGACATGCATAGTTCCCGGATCCCTTTTTCCCTATGCTGGATATGCCCCTGGGCTATATGAATCGTTCCCCCCTCCCCGGGGTTCTCTCTCTATTCCAATGTGATGGTCAGGCTCTGCACCATGTGTGCCGCGGGTTTTGTGATCGGAGACACACTCGTGTGCGTATCTCTGCTCATCTCCGTCTAGGGAGCAGACCCTTCGCCGCCCCTGTGCCTTTCCTCAAAGGCTAGATGGGAGGGGAAGATCGCTTCTGTCATCCCTTCTTCATCCTGGGACGAGCCCCTGTCAGTTTTTCCGAACATGATGAATATATATATCCCGTCCCCAAATATTTACGCTAATCATATAGCATGCCAGTATTAATTTATCTAGCTTGCGGGCTTCACTGTTCTAATATGTTTCTAGCAATTCGGTTGCCCACTTGTCGTCAGACGATGTCTTGCGTCGCCCTTTCCACTTCGCATCTTAACAGGAGTCTGCTCTGTAGCATCGCTCCAGTACCCGGGGAGGGGGATATTCTCCCAATCTTCTATGTTAGTCACTCGGTCGACAGGGGAGGCTCATCCGTTGATGACGAGTATCCCTCCCAGCCATTGAGTGCACAGTGATGGGGCTAAGCCCTACAGTTCAAATCCACGGTTCTTAATGGAGCTCGTGCTGGCCGTGGGTTGTGTGCCCCTTGTAGGCTAGTCCTCGGGGTTTCCTTCCCTCTATCGGTCATCCCGATTCGAGTGTTGTGATGACTTGGGTCGCGTGCCCCTCGTAGGGTATCCCTCAGGGTCTTCGCTCCCACAATAAGTCACCTCATTCGCTCACTGTCGGCCACGGATTCGGTGCCCCTAGCAGGCTAGGCCTCGGGGTCTTCCTTTCCGTTCGGGTTTGTCGGCTGCCGTTGCGCCACCCGGCCCTTAAGGGTTGCTCCGCCACGTGAGTATTCCACGCTTCTCCCCGATAATCCTCCGAGATGGGGAGATGCTGCCGAAATTCCGGCTCGAACGAGTCTGACTCGGAACAATCGCCGCGCTCGAGTATGAACCTCACGCGAGCCTGTGACTCGGCTCCCGGATGCCCCGGGGTCAATCCTTTGAATAAATGACATAAGTAAACTTTCAAAGTTTCCTAAAGTATTTTAATAAACCCAAAAAAAATGAATAAAATCTCGATTTTCGTGAGATCGGGCTAAACCGGCGTCGTTTATATACGGCGCGCCTTAAAACGGCGCGCCCTTTCCGGCGCGCTTCTTCCCGGCGCGCCCCAATCAAGCCACGCCGTTTTAACTTCCCTCTTGCACCTACGGTTTCCCACGCCGCTTTAAGTCCTATACCAACGTTTCCTGGTGCCGTTTCTGATCGTTTTGCTGTCTAAATCCCTGGGTCACCCCCGGGGCAATCCTGGCCTCCTGTGGTCGAGATTGGCAGCCCCAATTAGCAGTAGATTGAATAAGGTAAGGGCTGTTTATGCCCTGAATAACATTTCTATCATGTTCGCTATCATACGTATTAGCACTTTGCTTTCGTCATCACCTTTTGTGTTACCATTTTCCCCGCTGGTGGGGCTTAATAAATATGGCTGAGCTCTGCTTACCTTCATAATTCTGTCATCATGCTTAGCATAGTTATCATCATCATGCATGCATGCTTGCATTGACCCTCGGGTATATCAAATGGCATCGACAGAGGGTCGGGTTACACCCGATCGGAAGTCTCTGGTATGCGCGATGGTGGTCTCCGGGCCTAGGCCCTCCGCCACGTACCAAGGGTCTCCAGTTCAACGAACCATGTCTCTCCTGCATGATAGATAGATGCATCTTGCATGATTCCATCATGTTCATAAACATTGCATCCTTTATTCCGGCCTCGACAGCCCATTATCTCGGCAATTAATCAAAGGTGTTCCCTCCTCGTGGGGGATGTAATTAACGTCATAACCTTTATGGTATGGTGGACTCCTCCGACCGAACCTCACTTTCGCCCGACATGGGTCAGAATGAGTGCATAGCAAACTTGTCACTCACGTGACTGGCACGCCCGCATCGTCAATCAGTTAGTTAATTACCAGTTAGTTAGTTGGTTGATCGACACGTGAAACAAGATATATATATATGTACATATATACATATATACACGAAATAAAACAACAAGATGGTAGGATAAAACCCATCGCAAACAGCACCAGGGGTACATATTCGTGGCGTCACACCACGACCCCCTTCACCAATAGCAACACCTGTGTGGACCAATCCGCCAGCAGTTATCAGGATAGCTACCCGCAACCGGAGGAGGCAGACTCCGTTGCCGGCAGTCAAGAAGATCAGTCCAGAAGCTCAGCGGCTACAGGACTACATAAATGGGCTAGATGAGTATGTACAGCCCAAGCTAGAACCTTTGCTGGTACGGGATCATCTCCCATGGCAGGAGCTAGAACAGCTTTCGCTAAAGCAGGAAGAGGAAGCTGACAAAGCATCAAACAGGGATGGTAGCCTATTCTGGGGGCAAGCGCCAGCCAAAGAAAAGAAAAGAAGACAAATAAGGAAGAGAAGGGTCAGTAAGGCTACAACGAGAGTGATCCTTTCTTGCAACACCCTCTCTGCTCTGTTTAATTTGCCCGGTGAGGAGGATGAAGAAGAGATTTGCTTCACACCCGTCGATGAGGAAAGCCAGGCCGAAGCCGCAACTGCCGCACATGCGACCCGGTCGGGCCGAAGGTGGGGGCGTCAGCCGCCCGCCAACCATAACATTATCTTCAGAGGGGAGCAACCCTACAAGATACCCCCTCCGGAGGTCAGGGGAGTTCAGATCCCTCCTCCATCGGGCTTATACAACCAAAGTGGGGGCGTCACTCCCGCTCCTTCATTTCTGGAGTTCATAAAGATGTCAAAAGGGAAGCAGCCATGCTGGGAGGTTGAACTGGTAACCGGGGGCAGTTGCCCACAACTCCAGTAATCTCCAAAATTGTCATAAGAGGTAGGAACTCGCCTGGCAGCAGCCAGTGAGGAGCAGCCAGAGGTAATCCCGTGCAAAAGGGTGCAACCTCCGAGTCTGATGAAGTAGGTCCATCAGGGGCCACAGTCCAAGGATCTTCCAAGCCTAGGTGGGCGGATGAAATGAAGCTGTCCAATGTCCAAGCTGGAAGTCGGGTGGTCAAACTATTGAAGAAGCTCCCAACAAGATTCACTGTCTGGGAAATTCTCTCTCTCAGTGAAGAGACTCGATAGGCGATCATTACTGCTCTCCAGTCGCCTGCCCAATATGAAGCCTGCCTAGCTGAGGCACTGTCAGAGGCCAGCATGACCTTCACCCAGGAAGACATGTTGCTCCCCACCACCAGTCACAACAGGCCTCTGTATATGAGGGGACATCTAAATGGCCGGGAGCTGAATAGAATCCTGGTAGACCCCGGGGTGGCTGTCAACATCCTGCCCTACAGGATATATGAGAGGCACTACTTCAACGTCCACCTACAAAAGGTTGGGGATATGCACATTGCCGGCTTCAATCAGAAGTGCGAAGTGTCGCTAGGAGTAGCAGAGTTCACACTCACTCTAGCGGACTTTGTCACGAAGGTGCAATTTCATGTCATTGATTCTCGCACCTCATACAAGGCGCTGCTTGGCCACCCTTGGCTACATTAGAATATGATGGTACCTTCCACACTTCACCAATGCATCAAATACAGCATGGATGGGAGAGAGGAAAGAGTATTTGCTGATCTCCACCCATTCGAAGTATTCGAATGCCACTTGGCAGACGCCCCTCTATACGCAGAATGGTCGCAGAAGGCCCCTGCGGCCGATACCTCTTCTAGCACAGCAAAAGGCACTTCCAAAGCAGAATGGTTCCCTCCGCCACCGCGTGGATATATCAATCCCAAGGTGGTTTCACACATCACTATCACCGGAGATGTAGGACGGATAGCGCCTCCCGCCATCTACCCCGAAACTAATAAAGTCAGGGTTGACCAGCAGCACGACCACATCGAGATCCCCGAAGGTCTTACCAAGCCAATTCTCAGCCTCAACAATGCTACTGTCGAGCCTTTCAAAGCTTGGGAGGTGACACAGATAGATGGTCCTAGCAGCCTGTTCTACACAGCTGAAGAGCACCCTACACAGGAAGACACTGATTGTCATCTGCCTGAAGATATAGAAAACCCCTCAATGCCTATACAGGAGCTGACATTTATAACAAATCGAATGGCCAAGATGTTCCAGAAGCAACACATCCCTTCTGGCCAGCCTCGCAAGAGGAAAGAAACATTCCAGAAGCTATGGTACCCTCCGAGCCTGGACAAAGAAATGAGGCGTGTCTCTCAGCATCCGGGATTGGGCTTCACCCTCGAAGAATACTATTATAGCGGACGCTATGAAGTGGATACCATCTCCGCTTTCTACCCAATGGAGGATAACCCACTGGGGGCAACTATTGGTGAACACCTGACAGAAGTTGAGTGCATTCAACCTGCCCGGCCGAGGAATCCGAAATCCGAGGCTGTATTCCCCTGCCGATGCTGGGAACAAGTCTACCCGGAAGATGCAGCTCTTCAAGCCAAATTTGACACAGCTAGCAGTAGTGAAGCTGAAGATGTTGAAGAAGCAGAGCCGCCTCCATCCAGTGGTCCTCCTCTGTTCATGATGTCGGCACTTCTCGAACCAGGCGTGGAAGCTTCCCCCTAGCCTGATCAAGAGATAGATGCTACTAGAAGAGAAATGGTTGCCTTCACTGAGGACATGGTGGTTCAAGAGATCGAGATCTCTTCACCCCTTGCCAAGGAGCTGCAAGGCTACTCTAACTTAATGACAAATAATCACCAGCCCTTGGTGACTGCAACCCCCTCAGTAGGGAGTGAGGCAATCAACTCGCCCCTTGAAGTTGCTAGTAAGGTAAACGTGTTGGCAGAACAGTGCATGCAGCCATTATCAGCCGAACAAGAGATTTCTGGCAGAATTCAAATAAGGCAAGACGAAGGGATCGAGGTCCTCGACCTCGAAGATGATATACCAGACTTTGTCAACCTCCAGCCTGCACCCCCTGAGATAGTAGATGGAGGTCAAGCAACAGTCGATGAACTGATAGAAGTCAACTTGGGAGATGAGGATGACCCCAGGCCAACCTTCCTCAGCGCCCAACTGTCTGCCAAAGAACAGAGAATGTACATCCAGCTACTACAAGAATATCGGGACTGCTTTACCTGGACCTACAGAGAGATGCCAGGACTAAGCCCCTCAGTCTCACAGCATGAGCTGACCATAAAACCTGGGGTAGAGCCGGTGAAACAGCCCCCTCGGCGTATAAGGCCATAGCTCATCACTCAAATATGCAAAGAGGTCGACAAGCTCATTGATGTGGGTTTCATCGAGGAAAATCAATATACCACGTGGTTAGCTAACATCGTCCCCGTGAAGAAGAAGAACGGACAGATCCGGATATGTGTTGACTTCCGGGATCTGAATAAAGCCTGCCCTAAAGATGACTTCCCAGTGCCGATAACGGAGGTCATGATAGATGCAACAACTGGTCATGAGGCCCTATCATTCATGGATGGGTCATCTGGCTATAACCAGATATGGATCACGGAACGTGACCTGATCCACACTGCCTTCCGGACACCCAAAGGCATTTATCACTATAAAAGAATGCCGTTCGGATTAAAGAACGCCGGCGCAACTTATCAGCGGGCGATGACTAGAATATTTGATGAGCTACTCTACCATAAGGTCGAGTGCTACATAGATGACCTAGTAGTCAAGTCCAAAAAGAAAGAAGACCATCTGCAAGACCTCCGAGTCATTTTTCAGAGGCTGAGGCAATATGAATTGAAAATGAACCCTATGAAGTGTGCGTTCGGAGTCTCGAGCGGAAAGTTCTTGGGTTTCATTGTCAGGTATCGGGGAATTGAAATACACCCCGCCAAGATCAAGGCGATTCAGGAGTTACCCTCGCCAAGGAACCTCTCTGAGCTAATATCCCTTCAGGGCCGTCTTGCATACGTCCGGCGGTTTATATCCAACTTGTCGGGGCGATGCCACCCCTTTCACAAGCTGATGATGAAGGATGTTCCCTTCTACTGGGACGAAGAATGCCAGATAGCCTTCGATAAACTGAAGGATTACTTGAAAACCCTTCCAGTGCTGGGTGCGCCAGTGAAAGGACGGCCGCTGATCCTCTGCATAGCAGCCACACACAATTCCCTGGGGACAATGCTAGCCCAGAATGATGAAGAAGGAAAAGAACAAGCCCTCTACTATCTCAGTTGAAGAATGGTCAGAACTGAGGAAAGGTACACCTACATCAAGAAGATTTGCCTGGCATTGGTCTTCGCGGTCAAGAAGCTGCGGCACTACATGCTGTCGCACGAAGTTAAGCTGATTTCTAGGGTGGATCCGCTTAAATACATTACATCCCAACCGGCCCTCAAAGGCCGCCGGGGCAAATGGGCGGTGATTCTTATGGAGTATGACATCTCCTATGTACCGCAAAGGGCCGTCAAGGGCCAAGCTATTGCAGACTTCTTTGCTGAACATCCAGTACCCGAAGACTGCCCTCTGGAACCAGAGCTTTCTGAAGATGAAACTTTAGAGGTCGGCCAGGTGCGGCCCTCTCTATGGCAGCTATATTTTGATGGTGCCTCCAGAATTGACACCTCAGCGACGGGATCGGCCAGAGTCCGCGCAGGAGCAGGCATAGTCTTGAAGTCTCCTGAAGGGGAAGTCATACACACGTCCTGCTCAATAAACAAGCCTTGCACAAATAATGAAGTAGAATATGAAGCCCTCATAATCGGGCTATAGATTGCTCTGTCCATGGGGATTCCAATGCTAGAGGCATTCGGGGACTCCATGCTGGTTATAAAACAATTGGAAGGGGAGTTCGAGGTGCGAAAGTAGAAGCTCGTCCCTTACTACCACCTGGCCCTGCGCCTAATGGCAAGATTCTACTTCGTCAGCATCAAGCACGTCAACCGAGGATAGAATGCTCAACCTGACGTGTGACGACCCGAGGATCCGAGTACCGGAAAGGAACCGGCGCGTCTCGAATCTCGGCCCGCCAACCCACGAGCCCGAAGACTCGGAAGGGTAGAAAGGAGTGGTGTGGGGGTACAAGAGAAGCTGCAACGACCACAGAGATATCACGATAATCCAAAATAAAATACACATAATAATATAAATAAATAAACTGCTACAAGGTCCACAGTGTCTCATGCCCAAAAGAAAGTACAGTCAACAGAAAAGAAAGTACAACTACACGGGGAATCCCCCGGAGTACAACTACACGGGGCATCCCCCGGCTCTGGCAGACTGGGGACTAACCCTGGCTAGAAGAACCGCGCTGAAACTCGGCCTTGCCTCTCGAAGACCCCGCCTCACTTGAAAAGTAGGGGTGAGCCTCATTTCATTGGCCCAGTAGGGATCCCCCGAATCCCCACCTCGCACGAGAAGCGAGAAGGCGGAAGGTAACCCTACCTAACAGGAGTACGGTAGAACCAACAAGCTGAAATAAATAAACGGAAAAGTCATCTACTCTAACAGTACCGTACTACAGAACCTCGGTCCCAGAAAACACGAGTCCACGCCTGCCAGTGAACAGGAGCACCACCCACTAGAAGAACGACCGGATGCGTCCCCTGACATCTTATACCGCGTCACAAGTGTCTAGCTACTACGCCCCGGGCGTGAGACTCAGACACACTCAGTAACCAGAAGTAACCGCAAAACAAGGACTAGCTGAGGTCACGCTCGTCAGCGCGGGTCTGAACCCTCAGCCTCGTGTGCACACTCAGACCGTACGACCTAGGCCTGTCCTCTAGCTGGTATTTCCCCCTAAACCCGGACTCGGAAGTACGCGGGGGCCCTGCGGTAACCAGCCTACTCACCGCCTCTCTCGGGTACGCCGCTCAGCCACTCCCAGGCGAGCCAGCACACGCGTGCCGTGGGAAAGCTACGACTAGTGGTAGGGTCACTGGAAGTAAGGACTAATCCACGGAAACCACCGACCAACACTAACAAGGTGCAGAGGTCATCCTCTGTACCACACCGACTCTCGGTAGCACCAGCCGACGTATCACCTCCCGGGATCCCCGCGGCACCCTCGTACAGTCCCCACACGATGCCAAGCATCAGTGGACCGTAAGACAACACAAAGGGGTCAGGACCCACTCACCCGGGCTTGATCGGCACAAAACGGCAGACGCGGTCACCGGAGGACCGCCTCCGGTGGTAGCGGTCTGCCCTGAACCGCAACCACCTGGTAGCGGTCCTCTTGGGACCGCGACCACCCCGGCACCAGAAAAATGAAGGCGGTCGCCTGATGATCGCCTTCACACAGTAGCGGTACCTAGGGGATCGCGACCAGGAACCAACGGTCAAAAAAAATGCCTCGAGGCCCGTGCCGGTCCCCACGGTGATAGCGGTCGTCTTCAGACCGCGACTAACAGTCGCGGTCTGTCGCAAGACCGCGACCAGCCACCGACACTCTAAGGCCTAACGGTCAAAAATCCGATGAAGGCGGTCCTCACCTGACCGCTACCATTGATAGCGGTTACTGGTGAACCGCGATCACCCCGGAAAATCGAGAACGACGGGAAATGGCCGAAAACTCCATTCCACGCCCCAATCACCCCCCGATGATGGGGAAACAAAGGGGGAACCCTCCCCAACCCTCCTAGCATGCATCTACCGCCTCGGATCCGCCAAAAACGCGAAGAAACGGCGGATCGGCTCACAAACCCCAAAAACATGGTTTCACCCAAACCCGCTCAAAAACGCCCCTCTCGACCTCCCCTCGGCCTACAAAGCACGGGGAACGATGGGATGAGCATGGGGGTTCATCTCCTTACCTCAATGGAGTAAAAGCTCCGCCGAATCACTGCCGAAATCAAGGATGAAGCTTTTACTCCCACGAACGCCCCGCCTCTCGCCGTGAAAAGCACGCCACCGGGACCACCTCGCCGCCGCCGCCGCTGCCACGCCGTTGCCGGAGTGAGAGGGGCCGCGTCTCGGTCTCCCGGGGGAAGAAGATCGGCCACGGGGGAGAGGGGGAGCTCTCACGGTTGAAGGAAGGAGGAAGAAGAAGAAGAAAAGAAAAAGGTAAAAAAGAAAAGAAAACGAATTGATATATATAGAAAATCCGGAAAATCGAAAAAATCCCAAAAAATAGAAAAATACACCTCCTCGACCGTCTCGACGCGCTGATCGCAACGGCACCACTCGCGGGTTGGTGAACGACCCAGTTCACCCGCTACAGGGTTCCGAAGGATTCGCCGAAACCCGTACGCGAAAATCGGAAAACACGCACGGAAAAGCCGCGGACACACTCCGGGCCTCCGAAACGACTCCGGATCGCACCGATCCGAACACAAAAGATGTCCGAAACAAAATTTCGGACACAACAGGGTCAGACACTCCGATAAACCAGATCCGGGACCCACAAAGAAGGATCCGAAAGATCCGGGACATTACAGCCTTCCCCCCTTAAAGGAATTTCATCCTCGAAATTCAAGAACATAGCACAAGGACGGGGGACATACTCACACAAAAAAATACGGATATAACTCTCACATCTCATCCTCGCGTTCCCAAGACGCCTCGCCACCAGAATGACGCTGCCAGACCACCTTAACCAGAGGGATAACCTTGTTTCGCAGGCGCTGCACCCGCCGATCCTCAATTCGAACAAGAAACTCCGGAAGGGACAGATCTGTGGTCACCTCGGGCCAAACGGCATCCTCCAGAACATGAGAATCATCGGGCATATACTTCTGAAGCATCGACACGTGGAACACATCATGCACCGCGGAAAGCTCCGGAGGTAGCTGCAACCGATAAGCAACTTCCCCAACGCGCTCAACGATGGGAAAGGGACCAATGTAGAGGGGACTCAGCTTCCCACGCCTACCGAAGCGCATCACGCCCTTCATGGGAGACACTCTCAAGAAAACTCGATCTCCGACAGCAAAGCTGAGAGGTCGCCTCCTACGATCGGCATAACTCTTCTGTCGGCTCTGAGCTGCCAACATCTTCTGCCGAACGAGATGCACCACCTCAACACACTGCTGCACCAAATCTGGTCCGGTCAAGGCACGCTTACCTACCTCGAACCAATCAAGCGGAGTCCGACAAGGTCGCCCATACAATGCCTCATAGGGAGCCATACCGATGCTCGAATGATAGCTGTTGTTATAAGCAAACTCCACTAATGGCAAATGGTGGGTCCAACTCCCCTGCCATTCCAAGCAACTCGCTCGCAACATGTCCTCCAAAGTCTGGATGGTCCGGTCAGACTGACCGTCCGACTGAGGATGATAGGCCGAGCTGAATGCCAACTCAGTGCCTAGAGCCCTCTGGAAACTCCTCCAGAATCCAGAAGTGAAACGGGGATCACGATCTGATACAATGGAGATAGGGACTCCATGCAACGGGACTATCCGCTCCACGTACAGACGAGCCAAACGCTGCACGCTCCAACTGACCTTGACCGGCAGCAACCGCGCTGTCTTCGTCAGTCTATCCACTAGCAACCAGATACTATCTTCCCCACTGGACGTCCTCGGCAATCCAACCACGAAATCAGTGGTCACGTGGTCCCACTTCCACGCAGGAATGTCCAAGGGCTGAAGTGTGCCTCCTGGTCGCTGGTGCTCAGCCTTCACCTGCTGACAGGTCAAACACCTGGCCACAAACTCTACAACATCTCTCTTCATACCAGGCCACCAAAACTGCCTCTTCAGGTTCTGGTATATCTTAGCGGATCCGGGGTGCACGGCATACCGACTCCCGTGAGCCTCACGCAATACAGTACGCCGCACCTGCCCCTCGGACGGCACATACAATCTACCTCTGAACCTCACAGCTCCATCCTCGCCAAGCTCCACCTCGGCCATCGATAGAATACGGGGTAGCTCGGGGTCCGCTCACTGAGCCTCAGTCACCTGTCGACGCACCGCGGGCGTGACAGTCAGACTCGCAAGGACAGCCGAACCCTGGTCCTGTGGGACCTTGAGTCTAAAAGTCATGGCCGGAACCTGCTCCCAAAGCTTCCACTTCCTCAACAACAACCGACTGACCGATACCCTCCTACTCAGGGCATCAGCCACGACGTTCGTCCTGCCAGGCTGATAAGACAGAGTAACATCATAATCCTTCATGTACTCCATCCACCTCCTCTGCCTGAGGTTAAGATCCTTCTGCGTGAACACATACCTTAAACTCTGATGGTCAGTGAAAAGCTCAAACCTCTCGCCGTACAAATAATGCCTCCAGATCTTCAGAGCGAAGATCACTGCTGCCAACTCAAGATCCTGAGTAGGGTAGTTCGCCTCATGTGGCTTCAACTGCCACGATGCATACGCCACAACTCTCCCATGCTGCATCAACACAGCACCGAGGCCTACCCCGGAAGCATCCGTACACACCACGAAACCACCCGAGCCAGATGGCAACACCAAAACCGGAGCAGTGGTAAGCAATCTCTTCAGCTCCACGAAGCTCCGCTCACACTCCTCTGTCCAGATAAACGACATGTCCTTCCGCGTAAGCCTGGTCATAGGGGCCGCAATACGAGAGAAATCCTGAATAAACCTCCGATAATAACCTGCGAGCCCCAAGAAACTCTGAATCTCCGTGACAGAACTCGGCCTCGGCCACTGCACCACCGTCTCGACCTTGGCCGGGTCCACGGAAACACCATCACCAGAAATCACATGCCCCCAAAAGTGCACCTCACGAAGCCAGAACTCGCACTTACTAAGCTTCGCATATAACTGGTGACCACGCAGGGTCTACAACACCACCCTCAAGTGATGCACATGCTCCTCAGCAGACCGCGAATACACAAGGATATCGTCCACGAACACGACCACAAACTGGTCCAAGTACGGACGAAACACCCTATGCATCAAGTCCATAAACGCTGCGGGGGCATTGGTGAGCCCAAACGGCATCACCAAGAACTCATAATGCCCATACCTCGACCGAAACGCTGTCTTCTCCACGTCCGACTCTCGGATCCGCAGCTGATAGTAGCCAGATCTCAAATCGATCCTCGAAAACACTCGGGCCGACTGAAGCTGATCGAACAAGTCATCAATCCGAGGCAACGGATACTTGTTCTTAACAGTCGCCTGGTTCAACTGACGATAGTCGATGCACAGCCTCAAACTACCGTCCTTCTTCTTCACAAACAACACTGGCAAACCCCACGGGGAATAACTAGGACGAATATACCCCTTGGCCAACAACTCCTGCAACTGCGCCTTCAGCTCTCGCAACTCAGCAGGCGCCATCCGATAAGGGGCCTTCGACATGGGCGCCGTGCCCGGCACCACCTCAATCACGAAATCAATCTCTCGCTGTGGTGGCAACCCTGGTAGCTCCTCGGGAAAAACGTCAGGAAACTCGCACACGACAGGAATGTCCTCTACCTCAGGACCCGGTCACTCGACCAAAACCACGGATGCGAGAAAGCCCTGACAACCTGCATCAAGCAAACGACGCGCACGGATAGCCGAAATAAACAAGCGAGAAGAGGAAGACCGAATACCTTGGAAATAGAAGGTGGGTCCACAAAGCTGTCGGAAGTAGACCTTCTTCGAGCCGCAATCCACCAAGGCATGATAAGCCTCGAGCCAATCCATGCCCAAAATCACATCAAAGTCCTGAAGCGGTAACGCGTAGAGTCTAGCCGGCAAGTTCCGCCCTTGCACCCATACAGGTACCTTCTCGTAGTAGTACGGGGTGATCATGAAGTCACCGGTAGGCAACTCTACCACCAAGTCACAGGACACCTCGGTCACCGGGTCCTCTACACTCTGAGCAAAATCCTCCGAGATGAACGAATGAGAAGCACCTGAATCGAACAAAACACGAGCCGCACAACCCAAAATCGAAAGAGTACCTTCCACCAGATGCGACGCCTCAGCCTCTGCTCTAGTCATGTGAGTCACTCTGCCTCGAGATCTCTGCCTCCCCACAGTAGCTGACCGCGACAACTGAGGAAACTGTCCCTGCTGCTGATACTGCTGCGGCTGTGCTGACGACTGCTGGGGCTGAAACTGCTGCTGCTGCTGAAACTCGTGCGGCTGGCGCGGTCTCTGCGGACAGTCACGTGCCATGTGCCCCGGCTGGTCGCACCTGAAGCAAATCACGGGCGCCGAACACGGTCTGCCTGGATGAGAACCACCACACTTGGGACAACCGCCCCGAGCACCTGACACCGAACCCTGACACTGCAAAGCCACGGACTGTTGATCACTAGCCGACGACTCCTGCTATGACTGCCCCTTCTTACTCCGACGTCTCCCACCAAGGCCCGCCTCCTTGAGTAACTTCTTGAGCCTCGAGCCAAAGGATGAAGACTCTGGCACAGGAGCCACAGACTGCGTCGCCACTGAACCACCTGCCGAGAGCTGGGCGGTACTCTGCTGCTGCGGTACTGACGGCTGGCCAAAACCTGCCTGCACCTGACTAGCACTGCTCTGCCCTCGAACCTTCTGCAAATCTCTCTCCAGTGCCGATGCTGCCTTGCACGCCGCATCCAAAGTGGTCAATCCCGACGCAAGAAGATGATGCCTCAACTCCAGCCTCAAACCACCCACAAACTGATCGGTCTTCACCTCCTCATCTGCCATGATATGAGGAGCATAACGGCCCAACTCGATAAACCTGGCATGGTACTGCATCACCGACATGTCACCCTGAGTCAGCTCCATGAACTCACGCAACCTCTGCGACCTGACAAAGGATGGATAGAAGGCACGCTCAAAAGCCGTGACGAACTCCTGCCACGCAATCTGTCGAAGAGGACGAGACTGGAACACTGAACCCCACTCTGACGTCCACCAAGTACGGGCCGGTCCCTGAAGACGATGAGTAGCCAACGCTACCTGCTCCCCCTCGGGGCACTCCATCGCACTGAAAATCTGTCGGATATCATCCAGCCACTCTCTGGCCACCTCAGGATCTGGCTGCCCACCGAAAGAAGGGGGCTGGAGCAGCAAAAACTCCTTCAGCACACGACCATGACCACCACGAGTCCGGTCCTCACCACCATCGCCACCCTGCTGCTGATGATCTCCCTGCTGCCGCTGAAACACATACTCAAACATGCCTCGGAAGAAGTCGTCCATTTCTGGAGCTCTCGCATCTCCAGATACACCCTCGAAAACTAAAGCCCTGCTCTGCTCCTCCGGACCACCACTAGACTCTCCCTGCTGGGCACGAGTCCTCCTCCGTGGCGCCATAACACACCTGGCATCAAAGAAAAGCAACCGTAAATCAATAAAACACACGACCCTAAGCCAGTCGCCGACTGTACAGGACATTCATGGACCTTCTGGACCACTGTAATTCGTTCCAAGTTCCGATGCACCTCCACAACCTCGCTCTGATACCAGCTGTGACGACCCGAGGATCCGAGTACCGGAAAGGAACCGGTGCGTCTCGAATCTCGGCCCGCCAACCCACGAGCCCGAAGACTTGGAAGGGTAGAAAGGAGTGGTGTGGGGGTACAAGAGAAGCTGCAACGACCACAGAGATATCACGATAATCCAAAATAAAATGCACATAATAATATAAATAAATAAACTGCTACAAGGTCCACAGTGTCTCATGCCCAAAAGAAAGTACAGTCAACAGAAAAGAAAGTACAACTACACGGGGCATCCCCCGGAGTACAACTACACGGGGCATCCCCCGGCTCTGGCAGACTGGGGACTAACCCTGGCTAGAAGAACCGCGCTGAAACTCGGCCGCGCCTCTCGAAGACCCCGCCTCACCTGAAAAGCAAGGGTGAGCCTCATTTCATTGGCCCAATAGGGATCCCGCGAATCCCCACCTCGCACGAGAACCGAGAAGGCGGAAGGTAACCCTACCTAACAGGAGTACGGTAGAACCAACAAGCTGAAATAAATAAACGGAAAAGTCGTCTACTCTAACAGTACCGTACTACATAACCTCGGTCCCAGAAAACATGAGTCCACGCCTGCCAGGGAACAGGAGCACCACCCACTAGAAGAACGACCGGATGCGTCCCCTGACGTCTTATACCGCGTCACAAGTGTCTAGCTACTACGCCCCGGGCGTGAGACTCAGACACACTCAGTAACCAGAAGTAACCGCAAAACAAGGACTAGCTGAGGTCACGCTCGTCAGTGCGGGTCCGAACCCTCAGCCTCGTGTGCACACTCAGACCGTACGCCCTAGGCCTGTCCTCTAGCTGGTATTTCCCCCTAAACCCGGACTCGAAAGTACGCGGGGGCCCTGCGGTAACCAGCCTACTCACCGCCTCTCTCGGGTACGCCGCTCAGCCACTCCCAGGCGAGCCAGCACACGCGTGCCGTGGGAAAGCTACGACTAGTGGTAGGGTCACTGGAAGTAAGGACTAATCCACGGAAACCACCGACCAACACTAACAAGGTGCAGAGGTCATCCTCTGTACCACACCGACTCTCGGTAGCACCAGCCGACGTATCACCTCCCGGGATCCCCGCGGCACCCTCGTACAGTCCCCACACGATGCCAAGCATCAGTCGGACCGTAAGACAACACAAAGGGGTCAGGACCCACTCACCCGGGCTTGATCGGCACGAAACGGCAGATGCGGTCACCGGAGGACCGCCTCCGGTGGTAGCGGTCTGCCCTGGACCGCAACCACCAGGTAGCGGTCCTCTTGGGACCGCGACCACCTCGGCACCATAAAAATGAAGGCGGTCGCCTGATGATCGCCTTCACACAGTAGCGGTCCCTAGGGGACCCCGACCAGGAACCAACGGTCAAAAAAAAATGCCTCGAGGCCCATGCCGATCCCCACGGTGATAGCGGTCGTCTTCAGACCGCGACTAACAGTCGCGGTCTGTCGCAAGACCGCGACCAGCCACCGACACTCTAAGGCCTAACGGTCAAAAATCCGATGAAGGCGGTCCTCACCTGACCGCTACCATTGATAGCGGTTACTGGTGAACCGCGATCACCCCGGAAAATCGAGAACGACGGGAAATGGCTGAAAACTCCATTCCACGCCCCAATCACCCCCCGATGATGGGGAAACAAAGGGGGAACCCTCCCCAACCCTCCTAGCATGCATCTACCCCTCGGATCGGCCAAAAATGCGAAGAAACGGCGGATCGGCTCACAAACCCCAAAAACATGGTTTCACCCAAACCCGCTCAAAAACACCCCTCTCGACCTCCCCTCGGCCTACAAAGCACGGGGAACGATGGGATGAGCATGGGGGTTTGTCTCCCTACCTCAATGGAGTAAAAGCTCCGCCGAATCACCGCCGAAATCAAGGATGAAGCTTTTACTCCCACGAACGCCCCGCCTCTCGCCGCGAAAAGCACGCCACCGGGACCGCCTCGCCGCCGCCGCCGCTGCCACGCCGTTGCCGGAGTGAGAGGGGCCGCGTCTCGGTCTCCCGGGGGAAGAAGATCGGCCACGGGGGAGAGGGGGAGCTCTCACGGTTGAAGGAAGGAGGAAGAAGAAGAAGAAAAGAAAAAGGTAAAAAAGAAAAGAAAAAGAATTGATATATATAGAAAATCTGGAAAATCGGAAAAATCCCAAAAAATAGAAAAATACACCTCCTCGACCGTCTCGACGCGCTGATCGCAACGGCACCACTCGCGGGTTGGTGAACGACCCAGTTCACCTGCTACAGGGTTCCAAAGGATTCGCCGAAACCCGTACGCGGAAATCGGAAAATACGCACGGAAAAGCCGCGGACACACTCCGGGCCTCTGAAACGACTCCGGATCGCGCCGATCCGAACATGAAAGATGTCCGAAACAAAATTTCAGACACAACAGGGTCAGACACTCCAATAAACCAGATCCGGGACCCACAAAGAAGGATCTGAAAGATCCGGGACATTACATGACGCCCTCGCAAAGCTGGCGAGTTCCTTGGCGGTCCCGCCTGATACGAGCCTGAATATAACAGTCATCAACCGGCGGCAGGTCCCCAGTATGACAGAAGCTTTAGCTGATGAACAAGCCAATGAAGTTGCAGTTGCTGAAGCAGTCCAGCAGCCAGACTGGCGGGAGTACCTCCTGCATTGGTTCCAACCCCAACAGCTTCCGAAGGTGAAAGAACAGAGAATGAGACTCCTGAGAGTCAAAGATTCTTATGAGATGAGGAATGGAACATTGTTCCAAATAATGGCAGATGCCCAAAAGAAGGTATTACTTCGATGCTTATCTCTAGGGGAAGCCAGGCAGGTAATGCTAGAAGTCCATGCCGGGTCAGCTGGGGCGCACCAGGCCGGTCCGAAAATGAAAATCGAAATAAAGTAATTGGGTTATTATTGGCCCACTATATTTGATGATTGCTGCAAGTTCGCCAAGGCTTGTCAGAAATGTCAAGAGCACGCCAATGTGTCAAGAAGACCTCCAGTGCCTCTACATCCTACCTTACTAAGCTGGCCGTTTGCCCAGTGGGGCACGGACGTGGTGGGGCCACTACCAGCATCTTCATCAGGGTGCAAATACATCTTAGCAGCTACAGATTACTTCTCCAGATGGGCAGAGGCAGTAGTACTGAAAGAAGTCACGGGAGAATTAGTTGCGAGATTCTTCCGGCAGAATGTAATATTTCAGTTCGGGATTCCCAGTCGAATCATCTCCGACAATGGCAGCCACTTCAGAAATCAGAAGGTTTATCGGCTAGCTGACAAATACAAGATTGATTGGAGAACATCATCTCCCTACTACCCTCAGGCCAACAGACTTGCAGAGGCATTTAACAAGACGTTGTGCACTCTGCTGGCAAAAATTGTCAAGACTAAAAGAAGAGATTGGGAAGAAAGAATGTGCGAGGCACTGTGGGCTTACCGTACAGTCTACAAGACCCCTACCGGCTGCTCACCCTACTCCCTTGTGTATGGGTCAGAGGCTGTGGTGCCAATTGAGCTAGAGGTCCCCTCATTACGGGTCGCCATCCAGCATGGGTTGGTGGGCAACGAGCAAGCCAATGTAGAAAGAAGACTAGAAGAGCTCGCCGAGCTTGAAGGAAAGCGTCTCCGGGCGCAACAAAACATTCAACTCTATCAAGCCCGCATGGCCCGTGCTTTTGATAAGCTGGTCAAAGGACGGGAGTTCAAAAGGGGTGACCTGCTGATGATTAAAAGAAGAGAGGTGATGGCCTCCAACCCCAAGGGGAAATTGGTTGAAAATTGGGTCGGACCGTATGTCATCCACCGAGCATTTGAAGGGGGTGCGTATGTCCTTGTGGATCACAAAGGAGTCATCCAGTTCTCTCCCCTTAATGGGAAACACCTAAGGCTGTATCACACGGTTCAGCCGGCGCTCCCCGAATGATTCACCTTCACCTTGGTCCAGTGGTGCTCCGCCCTGACCGAGCTACCCCAAACTTGGTCCAGGTCCAGTGACACTCCGCCCTGATCGAGCTACTCCACCCTTGGTCTAGCGGCACTCCGCCCTGACCGAGGTACTCCAAACTTGGTCTAGTGGCATTCCGTCCTGACTGAGCTACTCCAAACTTGGTCTAGTGGCACTCCGCCCTGACCGAGCTACCCCAAACTTGGTCCAGTGGCACTCCGCCCTGACCGAGCTACCTCCACCCTTGGTCTAGTGGCACTCCGCCCTAACCAAGCTACTCTAAACTTGGTCCAGTGGCACTCCACCCTGACCGAGCTACCTCCAAACTTGGTCTAGTGGCACTCCGCCCTGACCGAGCTACTCCAAACTTGGTCTAGTGGCATTCCGTCCTGACCAAGCTACTCCAAACTTGGTCTAGTGGCACTCCGCCCTGACTGAGCTACCCCAAACTTGGTCCAGTGGCACTCCGCCCTGACCGAGCTACCTCCACCCTTGGTCTAGTGGCACTCCGCCCTGACCAAGCTACTCCAAACTTGGTCTAGTGGCACTCTGCCCTGACCGAGCTACTCCAAACTTGGTCTAGTGGCACTCCGCCCTGACTGAGCTACCTCAAACTTGGTCTAGTGGCATTCCGTCCTGATCGAGCTACACCTACCTCGGTCTAATGGCACTCTGCCCTAGCCAGATTCGCATAATACCTACAACTTTGCCATTACAGGCCTTACGCCCGAATCGGCACAAATCTATCCTTTGCGTTAGCATTACCTTCTTGCTAACGAATAAACCCCTTGTTCGGCGCAAGACTTCGTGTCCTAGCCAATCTCTATACATCATTGCCATTACGTGCCTTACGCCTGAATAGGCACAAATCTATCCTTTGTGTTAGCATTACCTTCTTGCTAACGAATAAACCCCTTGTTCGGCACAAGACTCCGTGTCCTAGCCAACCTCTATACATCATAGCCATTGCGGGCCTTACGCCCAAATCGGTACAAATCTATCCTTTGCGTTAGCGTTACCTTCTTGCTAATGAATAAACCCCTTGTTCGGCGCAAGACTCCGTGTCCTAGCCGATCTTTATACATCATTGCCATTGCGGGCCTGTGGACGCCAAAAAATGACGATGATGATCATGGCGACATTCGCGTCTACACATTAGAGCGCGAGTCGAAGATAGAAATGCCGAATAAATCTCATGCCTCGCCCGATCAGGACGAGAACTCGCTTGGTGGTCCGCTACCCGCTAAGGAAGCCCCCTAAGCAGAAGATACAGCTACAAGGCTCCGACCGGCCATGCCGAGGGCTGAATCAGAGAAGAGTCAGGAACTCCGGCACAGTCTCGGCATGCACCGAAAGTCACGCAGAATCTGGGACCGAGTCCCAGAGGCTACAAACGGAATATTATGGAGGCCATACGTCGCAACCGGAATGTTCTGGGAATGCTGACATTCATATAAATGGCCGCGACTTCGAAAGGAATCCGTTTGGTGCTTAAAACGGCACGAAGTGGCCCTAAAACGGCGCGCCTTAAAACGGCGTGCCCCCCTCTTAAAACGGCACGCCCCCTTTTTATTTGGCTACACGGCGCGCTCCTATCGAAGGGGACTCCCCATTTGATGCTTAAAACGGCGCCCCTTTGAATGTGGCGCCGTTTTAACCCCTCATTCTATTCTCTGAAGCGCTTCCCCGGCGCGCAAACAAGCCATCCCATCCACATTCCGATGCTCTGTTTTGCATCATTATGGCATGCAAAGAACATTCAATGCCCATGGCCCTTCTTCTACCTCCGTTCGATAGCACATAAGCAGCAGCAGCAAGGCAAGCTTCGACAAATCTCTGAGCGTCCCATCCTCGGACGAGCAGCAGTGTACGAGATGAATCAACGGTGTCCAGCACAGCTAGTCAACTCCCGACTTCGTTGCGGATGAGGTGGAATTGGCAGGGACGCTCCCAGGATGGTCGTTTTATAAAAGGGGCAGCATTGTGAAGCCGAAGAGACAGACAGACAGAAGGAGCTCACCAATAGGAGGGAACAGAAGAAGAAGAGAGAAGAGGCTAGAGGGAAGGCTGCTGGTTCGGTTAAGGTTCCCAGCGTCCGAAGAGAAGAGGAAGCTACATCCATCCCCATCTGCAAGGTGAAGAAGAAAAAGAGAGAGGGTGAGAAAGAGAGAGGGGAGAGAGGGGGAAGAGCTTGTGCTCTGTTCCTCCTTCTCACCCATCAATGTATCTTCTTCCCACACCTCAACACCTAGTTTTTTCTTTTATCTTCTCCGTTATATTCTTCCCTGTGCTTTGGGGGGGGGGTAGATCTCCTCTTGTACCTCTCTTCCCTCCTTTCCTTTCCCTTGAGGATGAATAAAAGAGTGACTTTGTAAGCATGCGAAGTATTCTATTGCTCTGATCCCTTCCCCTTTTCTTCCGTTTTCTTCCTCCCGATTTTCAACATTACCTGGGGTCCTCAGAAGCTTGCCCTCCTGTGGCATGAACCCTGAGGGAACCCGTTCGAAGGGTGAACATTCATGGCCACCTATGGCCTACATCTGTCCTGTTCCACGAAATCGTCACCCCTGAGCTGTGGTCGTTCTTGTAGGCTGGCCCTCTGTTGGCCCAGATAGAGATGGCGGACAAGAAGGGGGGTTGAATTGTCCCCTTGACCTTGATATCGGATTTAAAAATTCACTCTTAACAAAACATGATGGAATTAAAATTAACTACGTTAAATAGCATGAACTCAAGTAGGATTAAAAGAATGCTCTCAATCTTTCCGATCACACACGGATATGCAAATCGAAGAACGATCTAACTATGCCCAAGTACAAATAACGGAGGTAGCAATGTGTGATAGCGTAGTGAGATAAAAACCTATGTATTGAACCTGTGAAGGGAGATAGAAGAAATGGCAAACACACAGGCAAAACCACAAGACACAGATTTTTAAGGTGGTTCGGCACCACGACGGGCACCCTACGTCCACCCCTCACCCAATCGGGTGAGGCTTCACTACCACGCTGCGCTACGGCAGCAACACGGGGACGAACCCCAACACACACGCTGCTTCCGCAGCAATAACCACACACGGGTAGGGGAAACACACCCCGGACAGTAAACCACACGGAGACGCAGCTCCGTACACACACACAAAGATATATTCTGAGTTTAACAAACAAAGAAGATATACAATAAATGCCCGTTGCAAAATATATATATCATGAAAACCATTTTAAGGGAATGGGAAATGATATGGAATGTTTTCCCTTTTGTTCTCCAGTAGCTTAAGAGGATCTTTTGTTGAAGCTCGGATTGGAGAAATGCTTATTGTTGAAGCTCGGATTGGAGAAATGCTTATCCGCAGCTGGTTGGTGTAGTAGGTCGTCCTCCTTGAGGATCTTGCATATATTTCATCAAATTCAAACTCCAACCATGTCTGCAACCACCAAGAACAAATAGAAGAAATAAAGCACTATACTCCAAGGCATATCTTGGTAGAAAGGGGCATGACAAAAGAATAAAAACAAATGTATCTATATATGAAACTCATTCCACCTAACTCCTTTAATGTCCCTCAACTCTTTTTCATTCTCCTTCTTCACTATAAAAGCAGATGGAACAATAACCCCAAATCTCAAACAAGAATGTAGAAGGGAATGATTTATATATCCCCTTAACCTTCACACAAATAGGAGACAAGATAGAAGAGTGCTTCACAATGATAAAACAGGAGAGAAAGACTTAGCCCCTTTGATGGATGCGCCCAAGCCGGCGGCCGGTGAGAGGAGTAGCAACCCCTTCCTCTAGCATCAAGCTTGGGATCACGAGATGCGGTCAATGGAGGCTATATCTTCCTTCTCCACCGATGCAAACCCTTTCTCTTTATCTTCCAGTAGAGGGCGGTGCCCTCTTTCACGTTTTTCCTCTTCCCCTTTCTTCTTCCCTTGGATCACAAAGAATCATAAAAAACATGTTAAGCAGAAATCCACATGAAGTGTCCCATATAGGACATGCATGAAGGCACCAATACAAACACCAACATCAAGTGTCCCATATAGGATCATTGTGTTTGAACCACCTGCAAAACAAGATATCATAGTGTTAGTTTGTTTTACCATCAGGATGCCATAAAAACATAGACAATCAAGATTTCCACTTTGAAGTAAACACAAAACAAGTAAACACAAAACACACGATATATTGGAATCATCAAAACCATTGTCAAAGACAACGAGAGGACGCACAGAACCCAACAATCTCACCCTTTTTGATGATGACAATATATTGTGACAATTTAAAGTTCTCTCCCCCTTTGTCATTAGCAAAAAAATGGGGGACTTAGGGAATAGATACAGAGATTCAAAAAGTAGAGCACGAACCCAGCAATTTACTTCCTATGAAGGGAAGAGTATGAACTATGAACCACACAAGGTTTGGAATTTGACATGCAATCAACAGGTATGAGAATTCAATGCAAAATGGTCAATTTTTTGAATTTTTTCATTATATGTAGAACTAATTATTCACAAGTGTGTGATTTAACTAACCTATATGCAAAAATGAAACCTAGCTATGCACACAGTGTAAAATGCCAAAAAGCACATTATTCTCCCCCAATTGTCAAGAACAAAGGCCAACAGACAATGGGATTATGTAACCTAAAGATGCATCTATGCAAACTTAAATGTGAAATGAAGTATGCAAGCAAGCAAACAAGCAAGCATGCATTGGAGTTAAGCACACATACAGTACTATAGCTCCCCCTTAATGGGGTAAGGGGATAGCAAAATAACAGTTCATTCAAAATCAAAATGTGAGATATGAACCATAATCAAAAAAAGGTAGTGCATTCATATATGCAAGGTACTACATAAGCCATGATAAGAACAAATTCAAGATATACAATCATCACAAAAATACCCAATTGAAATTTATGTAAATGAGCAATGAACTTCAAGTTTATATGGATATTAGCAGAGTTTCTAGAAACCACTAGAGGGTTATTTCCTTCCTACACTTCCATTTTGATCCTCGACTATTGGTAGCTTCGCTCAACCCCTTTTTGTTTTTCTTTTATTGGATTTCACTGTTCGGCGCGAGTCACCTCATGTGTCTCAATGGGGTTTCCCGGCTTACTAGGATTCATCACAAAATGTGGATTTTGTTTCACCTTTCGACGCGAGTTTCCTCATTTATTTCAGTGGGGATTCCCGGCTACTCAGTTAGACATACCACTTATTTTAGTATGCGGGGTAGGCAGCTTTTTCCTCACGATTCTCTCAATTTTCATGTAGAAATTTGTTTCCCATGAAGTGTTAAAAAGAATTTCTGAAATCTTTATCAATCAAAGTCATATGCATCATTTTGGAATAATGTATGGGTAATTGCTTTGGATGTAGAAGATGAATTTGCCTATACACAGTTATGACTCCCCCTAAATGTATGCACAGTTGAAATGAATCATCCTCCTTTGTATATGTCACTATTCACAAATGATTAAAATCACTACATTTTATATAGCAAGGAGGTGAGGTCTTAGAAGATTTGCAAGGAATTGTGTTCTAAAAATATATACATGCATTCAAGCAAGGATATAGCAAACTATTCAAACAAAGTGATTTTCGGTACGCAGCGGGGAACATAGGTCTGAAGACCACCATCACGCATAGTGAAAGCTTCCGGCTAGACATACTCCAACCTTCCACAAACACTATTTTATATACCGAAAAATCATAGCAATCAAGCACACGAATATGAGGAATATGCAAATGTATGCAAGTAAGTGCAAATGTATGCAAGTGAGGATGTATATGATATGTGCAGCATGTTTTATGCAACTTAAGCATGTGATCTATGTATGCACAAGTGAGTGATTATTTACAAAAAGTAAGTAAGAGTTCGAAAACTCTATGCACAATGAAAAGCATTCAAACCAAATTTTATTTACAAGAGTTGATTATAAGTGTGAAAACAATTTATGAGAAGAGTAAAGCATTTGAAGACAGAATTTATTCACATGGAGTGAAAACAGAAGTGATCAAGTCATTCTGACATGGAACTCAAAAATTCTCAAGATTTCCAAAAGATACCATAACCAGTGAACTAAGTTGGAAGCATTTTTTCTCGAAACATAAATTTTACCTTTTTCAGATTTTTTCAAAGAGAACCATGTGAGACAAAAATTTCAAAACAAATCATTTTCTTCCTCACCTTGAGATCCCAATGTTTACTAATTTCTTCGACCTCAAGGTACCCCTGCAAAATAGATTCTCAAGTTGGATGTTTGGGTACCCAAACCATCTTGGGTCCCGAGGGGTTAGTCCTGGCATGAACTAAAGATTTCCTATGTTTCTTAGCATGCCAATCATCATCCAATTTCTTAATAGAACAGTCATCCATCAAATGGCCATTCTGACCATAGTAAAAGCAATGCGAGGAATTTCTTTTCATAAACCGATTTTCATCATTTTTCATTAGAGAACATGTATCCATTACATGTCCACTTTCACCACATTAATAACATGAAAAATTATTCTTTACAGACCATGCATCATCATTTTCTTTTATGAAGCAGTTTTCAAAAGTATGACCATGTAGACCACAATAATAGCAATGATCATGGAAATTTTTCTTTGTGGGTTTTTCATGATCATGAGAGATTTCACAAATTTCCATTCTTGATTTTAAAGCACGTTCATCGTCAGATTTCAAGATGGAACAGTCATACATGTCGTGGCCAAAATTGCCACAGTAATAGCAAGAGACATTCATCCTTTTTCTTGATGCATGAGAGTGTTTAACAGAAGGAAGGTTTTCATGCATACAAGACTTAACAAAAGTAATTTTCTCTTTTTGATTTTCATTATCATGCAAACACAAGGATTCATTCAAGCTCTTCATTTCGCTCTCACACAATGCAAGTTTTTCATTCAACAGTGAGTTGACAGTTTTAACACTTGCTATTTCTTGCTCCAACATATGAAGATTTTCCAGATTATCACTCAAAACATATTTTCCTTTTTCAAATATGTGGATTTTGTCAACCAGAAGACCGTTTTGATCTTTCAATCTCTGAATCTCTGCAGCAAGTTTTTCATTTTGAAGTTTTTCAAATGAGTTTTCACTCATAGAGATATGTTCAAGTTCATTCATTTGAAAGTTCACATTTTCACCAACCATTCTACCAAAAGTTTCATTGTTTTCAAATTTGTCATTCAAATTTTTGAAGCTTTCTATTTCCTTTCTCAGTTCTTTCAACTTTTCAGAGTTTTCAGCATTCAAGGTGGCTTTTCCTTTTTCCAAAAGAAGCAGTTTTTCAGATATAGCGGAATTTAACATTTTCAGCTTTTCATTTTCTTCTTCAATGAGTTGAAATTCTGAAATTTTATCCTGTAAAGATTTGTTTTCAGATTTCAGATTTGCAATCGATTCTTTGAGTTCATTAACTTCAATCATGTAGGACTTGACAAGTTTCTCAAACTCTAAGCATTTCCCACATGAAGAGTTATCAACACAAGAATGTTCATTTTGAGCACACTTAACACATGGAGAGTTAACATTTGAACCATCATCAAGTCTCTTCTTTATTTTCCTATTTTCAGATTTTAAAACTTTGTATCTATCAGCAAGCTCATCATATGCCTCCATTAGTTCACTAAAACTTAATTCATCATCTTCATCAGAGTCAGAATTAGAGTTAGAGTTTACCTTTGAAGTCTCTTCACTTTTTCGCTCAATTTCTTCATTTGCCGCCAGGCAATTACCAATATTGCAACTATCTTTTTGGGCTTCGCGTAGCCCATCCCAAATCTCTTTGGCTGACCTACAAGAAGAAACAAAAGGAAGTACGTCAGCGCTCACTGCAGCTCTAAGAACATTCAAAACAAAAATATTATTACTGTTCATTCTTTTATGCTCATTGGTCCATCTTGATTCATTTTTGGGTAAGACATGTGTACCTTGAGTAATTAAATCCATAAGACTCAGATCAGTCTTTACAAACCAAGCACACAATTTTTCAAGCCATGAATCAAAATCAAAACCATCAAATATAGGAACAAAGTTCAAACTAGCCATCATGAATCGATCGTTTCTCCTAGACCGTGAGGTCCGTAGAATAAAAATCAGAGACTAGCTCTGATACCAATTGTTGGCCCAGATAGAGATGGCGGACAAGAAGGGGGGTTGAATTGTCCCCTTGACCTTAATAGCGGATTTAAAAATTCACTCTTAACTAAACATGATGGAATTAAAATTAACTGCGTTAAATAGCATGAACTCAAGTAGGATTAAAAGAATGCTCTCCATCTCTCCGATCACACACGGATATGCAAATCGAAGAACGATCTAACTATGCCCAAGTACAAATAGCAGAGGTAGCAGTGTGTAGTGGAGCAGTGAGTAAAAATCTATAAATTGACCTGTGAATGGAGATAGAGGAAATGGACAATCACACAGGCAAACCACATGCAACACGGAGATTTTTAGGTGGTTCAGGACCACGAGGGCTCCCTACGTCCACCCCTCACCCAACCGGGTGAGGCTTCACTACTCGCTACTGTCGTAGCAACACGGGGACGAACCCCAACCACACACACACGCTACTTCTGTAGCAATATCCACACACACACGACGGGGAACACACCCCGGACAATAAGCACACACGGAGACGCAGCTCCGTACACGATCCACAAGGGACGAACAATCAAAAGAATAAAAACAATTGGTATCAGAGCTAGTCTCTGATTTTTATTCTATGGACCTCACGGTCTAGGAGAAACGGTCGATTCATGATGGCTAGTTTGAACTTTGTTCCTATATTTGATGGTTTTGATTTTGATTCATGGCTTGAAAAATTGTGTGCTTGGTTTGTAAAGACTGATCTGAGTCTTATGGAATTAATTACTCAAGGTCCACATGTCTTACCCAAAAATGAATCAAGATGGACCAATGAGCATAAAAGAATGAACACTAATAATATTTTTGTTTTGAATGTTCTTAGAGCTGCAGTGAGCGCTGACGTACTTCCTTTTGTTTCTTCTTGTAGGTCAGCCAAAGAGATTTGGGATGGGCTACGCGAAGCCCAAAAAGATAGTTGCAATATTGGTAATTGCCTGGCGGCAAATGAAGAAATTGAGCGAAAAAGTGAAGAGACTTCAAAGGTAAACTCTAACTCTAATTCTGACTCTGATGAAGATGATGAATTAAGTTTTAGTGAACTAATGGAGGCGTATGATGAGCTAGCTGATAGATACAAAGTTTTAAAATCTGAAAATAGGAAAATAAAGAAGAGACTTGATGATGGTTCAAATGTTAACTCTCCATGTGTTAAGTGTGCTCAAAATGAACATTCTTGTGTTGATAACTCTTCATGTGGGAAATGCTTAGAGTTTGAGAAACTTGTCAAGTCCTACATGATTGAAGTTAATGAACTCAAAGAATCGATTGCAAATCTGAAATCTGAAAACAAATCTTTACAGGATAAAATTTCAGAATTTCAACTCATTGAAGAAGAAAATGAAAAGCTGAAAATGTTAAATTCCGCTATATCTGAAAAACTGCTTCTTTTGGAAAAAGGAAAAGCCACCTTGAATGCTGAAAACTCTGAAAAGTTGAAAGAACTGAGAAAGGAAATAGAAAGCTTCAAAAATTTGAATGACAAATTTGAAAACAATGAAACTTTTGGTAGAATGGTTGGTGAAAATGTGAACTTTCAAATGAATGAACTTGAACATATCTCTATGAGTGAAAACTCATTTGAAAAACTTCAAAATGAAAAACTTGCTGCAGAGATTCAGAGATTGAAAGATCAAAACGGTCTTCTGGTTGACAAAATCCACATATTTGAAAAAGGAAAATATGTTTTGAGTGATAATCTGGAAAATCTTCATATGTTGGAGCAAGAAATTGCAAGTGTTAAAACTGTCAACTCATTGTTGAATGAAAAACTTGCATTGTGTGAGAGCGAAATGAAGAGCTTGAATGAATCCTTGTGTTTGCATGATAATGAAAATCAAAAAGAGAAAATTACTTTTGTTAAGTCTTGTATGCATGAAAACCTTCCTTCTGTTAAACACTCTCATGCATCAAGAAAAAGGATGAATGTCTCTTGCTATTACTGTGGCAATTTTGGCCACGACATGTATGACTGTTCCATCTTGAAATCTGACGATGAACGTGCTTTAAAATCAAGAATGGAAATTTGTGAAATCTCTCATGATCATGAAAAACCCACAAAGAAAAATTTCCATGATCATTGCTATTATTGTGGTCTACATGGTCATACTTTTGAAAACTGCTTCATAAAAGAAAATGATGATGCATGGTCTGTAAAGAATAATTTTTCATGTTATTAATGTGGTGAAAGTGGACATGTAATGGATACATGTTCTCTAATGAAAAATGATGAAAATCGGTTTATGAAAAGAAATTCCTCGCATTGCTTTTACTGTGGTCAGAATGGTCATTTGATGGATGACTGATCTATTAAGAAATTGGATGATGATTGGCATGCTAAGAAACATAGGAAATCTTTAGTTCATGCCAGGACTAACCCCTCGGGACCCAAGATGGTTTGGGTACCCAAACATCCAACTTGAGAATCTATTTTGCAGGGGTACCTTGAGGTCGAAGAAATTAGTAAACATTGGGATCTCAAGGTGAGGAAGAAAATGATTTGTTTTGAAATTTTTGTCTCACATGGTTCTCTTTGAAAAAATCTGAAAAAGGTAAAATTTATGTTTCGAGAAAAAATGCTTCCAACTTAGTTCACTGTGTTGGCCCAGATAGAGATGGCGGACAAGAAGGGGGGTTGAATTGTCCCCTTGACCTTAATAGCGGATTTAAAAATTCACTCTTAACTAAACATGATGGAATTAAAATTAACTGCGTTAAATAGCATGAACTCAAGTAGGATTAAAAGAATGCTCTCAATCTTTCCGATCACACACGGATATGCAAATCGAAGAACGATCTAACTATGCCCAAGTACAAATAACGGAGGTAGCAATGTGTGATAGCGTAGTGATATAAAAACCTATGTATTGAACTTGTGAAGGGAGATAGAAGAAATGGCAAACACACAGGCAAAACCACAAGACACAGATTTTTAAGGTGGTTCGGGACCACGACGGGCACCCTACGTCCACCCCTCACCCAATCGGGTGAGGCTTCACTACCACGCTGCGCTACGGCAGCAACACGGGGACGAACCCCAACACACACGCTGCTTCCGCAGCAATAACCACACACGGGTAGGGAAACACACCCCGGACAGTAAACCACACGGAGACGCAGCTCCATACACACACACAAAGATATATTCTGAGTTTAACAAACAAAGAAGATATACAATAAATGCCCGTTGCAAAATATATATATCATGAAAACCATTTTAAGGGAATGGGAAATGATATGGAATGTTTTCCCTTTTGTTCTCCAGTAGCTTAAGAGGATCTTTTGTTGAAGCTCGGATTGGAGAAATGCTTATTGTTGAAGCTCGGATTGGAGAAATGCTTATCCGCAGCTGGTTGGTGTAGTAGGTCGTCCTCCTTGAGGATCTTGCATATATTTCATCAAATTCAAACTCCAACCATGTCTGCAACCACCAAGAACAAATAGAAGAAATAAAGCACTATACTCCAAGGCATATCTTGGTAGAAAGGGGCATGACAAAAGAATAAAAACAAATGTATCTATATATGAAACTCATTCCACCTAACTCCTTTAATGTCCCTCAACTCTTTATCATTCTCCTTCTTCACTATAAAAGCAGATGGAACAATAACCCCAAATCTCAAACAAGAATGTAGAAGGGAATGATTTATATATCCCCTTAACCTTCACACAAATAGGAGACAAGATAGAAGAGTGCTTCACAATGATAAAATAGGAGAGAAAGACTTAGCCCCTTTGATGGATGCGCCCAAGCCGGCGGCCGGTGAGAGGAGTAGCAACCCCTTCCTCTAGCATCAAGCTTGGGATCACGAGATGCGGTCGATGGAGGCTATATCTTCCTTCTCCACCGATGCAAACCCTTTCTCTTTATCCTCCAGTAGAGGGCGGTGCCCTCTTTCACGTTTTTCCTCTTCCCCTTTCTTCTTCCCTGCAGCAAATAGAGAATGTTAGCACATTGGGTGGTTTTTCGATCCAAAATCGCAAGCTACATATAGGGCAGATAAGAGTTGAACAAATGACCACAATACCCTTGCAAAACCCTAGCAAAACCACCCTAATATGTTCATTAATAACCCAAGGGTCTTAGTTTAAAATTTCAGCCCAATCGGAGGTCATTTGGATGGGTTTCGGCAATTTACGAAAAACCCGCACGTTGCTGCGAACAGGGGGGGTCGACCCACTTTGGAGGGGGTCGACCCATCTACTCCCAGAAGCTATTTTTTAGCAATTTTACAGGGGGGTCGACCCACTTGCAGAGGGGGGTCGACCCACTTTCAGCCAGAAGCTTAAAAACAGCCTGTTTGCCCAGGGGACGACCCATTGAGCATGGGGGGTCGACCCACTGACCTTGGGACCTTGAAAAATGATTCTTAAATGCATTCCCAATGATCTAAACATGCAATCCATTGAACCCAATCATTAATTAAAATATTTGGATCATGCATTCACATTTAGAACTAGTTTTGAGTCCAAGACCCAAAAGACATGTAATATGATTATGAAAGCATTGGTATGAGGCACATAAATATTTGATCACATTTTCAACTCAAGAACTTCCTCAAGAACATGCATAAATCACTTGGTAAAGTAACACCAAATCCAATCAAATATTGAATGAAAGAATAGAACTCAACATGAGCATGATGCAATATGAACTACAATTATCAAATTGACAATTTGGAAGCCAATTAACCCCAAAGCCATGAAGCATGAAGTGAGCCTAATCTCCCCACATGGAAATCCATCATAAGAGGGTTCTTACCTCGATTTTCAAGATATGTGGGCAGATCAAAACCTGCACTATCAAGTAACCCAGTTTTATGAGTGATAATCCAATATAGCTCAGAAACACATTTTCAACCTAAATCATTCCATCCACATTATAATGTGACATATTTGAGCCTTGCATGCTTAAGAACCTCAATATCATTTTAATACACCTAAGAATCACTCAATGCATTTTATCATGTCTATGCTTATAAGAACATGGTCAATGCATATGAGAAGATTTGGTAGGTGCCATGAAGAACAAAGTCCAGTGCATAACTTGTTTAGCATAGACAAACCAGGTTGGTGCATAACTTGTTTAGAAAACCAAGTTGGTGCAAAGATTGTTTAGCACACAAAGCACAAGTTGGTCCATATGTTGTTTGGCATAGACAAAGCAAGCTAAGCAAGTTGGTGCATATCTTGTTCAGAGCTAAAGATGTACCAAACATATATTGAACCTCGGTGCAAACAATATCTGAAACATGGATTATGAAGGTAGTTCAGAACAAACTGAACCTTCACACCAATGGACATTAAAACGTCAAGCATCTTTCAGTTCATTAAAAGAGTCATGACCCAAATTGTGAACATGATATAACCAAGTTAGATAGCATGGTTAGAGGGTCTTAAGAACATCCAATAACCTTGGATCACAAAGAATCATAAAAAACATGTTAAGCAGAAATCCACATGAAGTGTCCCATATAGGACATGCATGAAGGCACCAATACAAACACCAACATCAAGTGTCCCATATAGGATCATTGTGTTTGAACCACCAGTAAAACAAGATATCATAGTGTTAGTTTGTTTTACCATCAGGATGCCATAAAAACATAGACAATCAAGATTTCCACTTTGAAGTAAACACAAAACACACGATATATTGGAATCATCAAAACCATTGTCAAAGACAACGAGGGGACGCACAGAACCCAACAATCTCACCCTTTTTGATGATGACAATATATTGTGACAATTTAAAGTTCTCTCCCCCTTTGTCATTAGCAAAAAAATGGGGGACTTAGGGAATAGATACAGAGATTCAAAAAGTAGAGCACGAACCCAGCAATTTACTTCCTATGAAGGGAAGAGTATGAACTATGAACCACACAAGGTTTGGAATTTGACATGCAATCAACAGGTATGAGAATTCAATGCAAAATGGTCAATTTTTTGAATTTTTTCATTATATGTAGAACTAATTATTCACAAGTGTGTGATTTAACTAACCTATATGCAAAAATGAAACCTAGCTATGCACACAGTGTAAAATGCCAAAAAGCACATTATTCTCCCCCAATTGTCAAGAACAAAAGCCAACAGACAATGGGATTATGTAACCTAAAGATGCATCTATGCAAACTTAAATGTGAAATGAAGTATGCAAGCAAGCAAACAAGCAAGCATGCATTGGAGTTAAGCACACATACAGTACTATAGCTCCCCCTTAATGGGGTAAGGGGATAGCAAAAGAACAGTTCATTCAAAATCAAAATGTGAGATATGAACCATAATCAAAAAAAGGTAGTGCATTCATATATGCAAGGTACTACATAAGCCATGATAAGAACAAATTCAAGATATACAATCATCACAAAAATACCCAATTGAAATTTATGTAAATGAGCAATGAACTTCAAGTTTATATGGATATTAGCAGAGTTTCTAGAAACCACTAGAGGGTTATTTCCTTCCTACACTTCCATTTTGATCCTCGACTATTGGTAGCTTCGCTCAACCCCTTTTTGTTTTTCTTTTATTGGATTTCACTGTTCGGCGCGAGTCACCTCATGTGTCTCAATGGGGTTTCCCGGCTTACTAGGATTCATCACAAAATGTGGATTTTGTTTCACCTTTCGACGCGAGTTTCCTCATTTATTTCAGTGGGGATTCCCGGCTACTCAGTTAGACATACCACTTATTTCAGCATGCGGGGTAGGCAGCTTTTTCCTCACGATTCTCTCAATTTTCATGTAGAAATTTGTTTCCCATGAAGTGTTAAAAAGAATTTCTGAAATCTTTATCAATCAAAGTCATATGCATCATTTTGGAATAATGTATGGGTAATTGCTTTGGATGTAGAAGATGAATTTGCCTATACACAGTTATGACTCCCCCTAAATGTATGCACAGTTGAAATGAATCATCCTCCTTTGTATATGTCACTATTCACAAATGATTAAAATCACTGCATTTTATATAGCAAGGAGGTGAGGTCTTAGAAGATTTGCAAGGAATTGTGTTCTAAAAATATATACATGCATTCAAGCAAGGATATAGCAAACTATTCAAACAAAGTGATTTTCGGTACGCGGCGGGGAACATAGGTCCGAAGACCACCATCACGCATAGTGAAAGCTTCTGGCTAGACATACTCCAAATTTCCACAAACACTATTTTATATACCGAAAAATCATAGCAATCAAGCACACGAATATGAGGAATATGCAAATGTATGCAAGCAAGTGCAAATGTATGCAAGTGAGGATGTATATGATATGTGCAGCATGTTTTATGCAACTTAAGCATGTGATCTATGTATGCACAAGTGAGTGATTATTTACAAAAAGTAAGTAAGAGTTTGAAAACTCTATGCACAATGAGAAGCATTCAAACCAAATTCTATTTACAAGAGTTGATTATAAGTGTGAAAACAATTTATGAGAAGAGTAAAGCATTTGAAGATAGAATTTATTCACATAGAGTGAAAACAGAAGTGATCAAGTCATTCTGACATGGAACTCAAAAATTCTCAAGATTTCCAAAAGATACCATAACCAGTGTGTTGGCCCAGATAGAGATGGCGGACAAGAAGGGGGGTTGAATTGTCCCCTTGACCTTAATAGCGGATTTAAAAATTCACTCTTAACTAAACATGATGGAATTAAAATTAACTGCGTTAAATAGCATGAACTCAAGTAGGATTAAAAGAATGCTCTCAATCTTTCCGATCACACACGGATATGCAAATCGAAGAACGATCTAACTATGCCCAAGTACAAATAACGGAGGTAGCAATGTGTGATAGCATAGTGAGATAAAAACCTATGTATTGAACCTGTGAACGGAGATAGAAGAAATGGCAAACACACAGGCAAAACCACAAGACACAGATTTTTAAGGTGGTTCGGGACCACGACGGGCACCCTACGTCCACCCCTCACCCAATCGGGTGAGGCTTCACTACCACGCTGCGCTACGGCAGCAACACGGGGATGAACCCCAACACACACGCTGCTTCCTCAGCAATAACCACACACGGGTAGGGGAAACACACCCCGGACAGTAAACCACACGGAGACGCAGCTCCGTACACACACACAAAGATATATTCTGAGTTTAACAAACAAAGAAGATATACAATAAATGCCCGTTGCAAAATATATATATCATGAAAACCATTTTAAGGGAATGGGAAATGATATGGAATGTTTTCCCTTTTGTTCTCCAGTAGCTTAAGAGGATCTTTTGTTGAAGCTCGGATTGGAGAAATGCTTATTGTTGAAGCTCGGATTGGAGAAATGCTTATCCGCAGCTGGTTGGTGTAGTAGGTCGTCCTCCTTGAGGATCTTGCATATATTTCATGAAATTCAAACTCCAACCATGTCTGCAACCACCAAGAACAAATAGAAGAAATAAAGCACTATACTCCAAGGCATATCTTGGTAGAAAGGGGCATGACAAAAGAATAAAAACAAATGTATCTATATATGAAACTCATTCCACCTAACTCCTTTAATGTCCCTCAACTCTTTTTCATTCTCCTTCTTCACTATAAAAGCAGATGGAACAATAACCCCAAATCTCAAACAAGAATGTAGAAGGGAATGATTTATATATCCCCTTAACCTTCACACAAATAGGAGACAAGATAGAAGAGTGCTTCACAATGATAAAACAGGAGAGAAAGACTTAGCCCCTTTGATGGATGCGCCCAAGCCGGCGGCCGGTGAGAGGAGTAGCAACCCCTTCCTCTAGCATCAAGCTTGGGATCACGAGATGCGGTCGATGGAGGCTATATCTTCCTTCTCCACCGATGCAAACCCTTTCTCTTTATCCTCCAGTAGAGGGCGGTGCCCTCTTTCACGTTTTTCCTCTTCCCCTTTCTTCTTCCCTGCAGCAAATAGAGAATGTTAGCACATTGGGTGGTTTTTCGATCCAAAATCGCAAGCTACATATAGGGCAGATAAGAGTTGAACAAATGACCACAATACCCTTGCAAAACCCTAGCAAAACCACCCTAATATGTTCATTAATAACCCAAGGGTCTTAGTTTAAAATTTCAGCCCAATCGGAGGTCATTTGGATGGGTTTCGGCAATTTACGAAAAACCCGCACGTTGCTGCGAACAGGGGGGGTCGACCCACTTTGGAGGGGGGTCGACCCATCTACTCCCAGAAGCTATTTTTTAGCAATTTTACAGGGGGGTCGACCCACTTGTAGAGGGGGGTCGACCCACTTTCAGCCAGAAGCTTAAAAACAGCCTGTTTGCCCAGGGGACGACCCATTGAGCATGGGGGGTCGACCCACTGACCTTGGGACCTTGAAAAATGATTCTTAAATGCATTCCCAATGATCTAAACATGCAATCCATTGAACCCAATCATTAATTAAAATATTTGGATCATGCATTCACATTTAGAACTAGTTTTGAGTCCAAGACCCAAAAGACATGTAATATGATTATGAAAGCATTGGTATGAGGCACATAAATATTTGATCACATTTTCAACTCAAGAACTTCCTCAAGAACATGCATAAATCACTTGGTAAAGTAACACCAAATCCAATCAAATATTGCATGAAAGAATAGAACTCAACATGAGCATGATGCAATATGAACTACAATTATCAAATTGACAATTTGGAAGCCAATTAACCCCAAAGCCATGAAGCATGAAGTGAGCCTAATCTCCCCACATGGAAATCCATCATAAGAGGGTTCTTACCTCGATTTTCAAGATATGTGGGCAGATCAAAACCTGCACTATCAAGTAACCCAGTTTTATGAGTGATAATCCAATATAGCTCAGAAACACATTTTCAACCTAAATCATTCCATCCACATTGTAATGCGACATATTTGAGCCTTGCATGCTTAAGAACCTCAATATCATTTTAATACACCTAAGAATCACTCAATGCATTTTATCATGTCTATGCTTATAAGAACATGGTCAATGCATATGAGAAGATTTGGTAGGTGCCATGAAGAACAAAGTCCAGTGCATAACTTGTTTAGCATAGACAAACCAGGTTGGTGCATAACTTGTTTAGAAAACCAAGTTGCTGCAAAGATTGTTTAGCACACAAAGCACAAGTTGGTCCATATGTTGTTTGGCATAGACAAAGCAAGCTAAGCAAGTTGGTGCATATCTTGTTCAGAGCTAAAGATGTACCAAACATATATTGAACCTCGGTGCAAACAATATCTGAAACATGGATTATGAAGGTAGTTCAGAACAAACTGAACCTTCACACCAATGGACATTAAAACGTCAAGCATCTTTCAGTTCATTAAAAGAGTCATGACCCAAATTGTGAACATGATATAACCAAGTTAGATAGCATGGTTAGAGGGTCTTAAGAACATCCAATAACCTTGGATCACAAAGAATCATAAAAAACATGTTAAGCAGAAATCCACATGAAGTGTCCCATATAGGACATGCATGAAGGCACCAATACAAACACCAACATCAAGTGTCCCATATAGGATCATTGTGTTTGAACCACCAGCAAAACAAGATATCATAGTGTTAGTTTGTTTTACCATCAGGATGCCATAAAAACATAGACAATCAAGATTTCCACTTTGAAGTAAACACAAAACACACGATATATTGGAATCATCAAAACCATTGTCAAAGACAACGAGGGGACGCACAGAACCCAACAATAAATGCCCGTTGCAAAATATATATATCATGAAAACCATTTTAAGGGAATGGGAAATGATATGGAATGTTTTCCCTTTTGTTCTCCAGTAGCTTAAGAGGATCTTTTGTTGAAGCTCGGATTGGAGAAATGCTTATTGTTGAAGCTCGGATTGGAGAAATGCTTATCCACAGCTGGTTGGTGTAGTAGGTCGTCCTCCTTGAGGATCTTGCATATATTTCATCAAATTCAAACTCCAACCATGTCTGCAACCACCAAGAACAAATAGTCGGTGGAGAAGGAAGATATAGCCTCCATCGACCGCATCTCGTGATCCCAAGCTTGATGCTAGAGGAAGGGGTTGCTACTCCTCTCACCGGCCGCCGGCTTGGGCGCATCCATCAAAGGGGCTAAGTCTTTCTCTCCTGTTTTATCATTGTGAAGCACTCTTCTATCTTGTCTCCTATTTGTGTGAAGGTTAAGGGGATATATAAATCATTCCCTTCTACATTCTTGTTTGAGATTTGGGGTTATTGTTCCATCTGCTTTTATAGTGAAGAAGGAGAATGAAAAAGAGTTGAGGGACATTAAAGGAGTTAGGTGGAATGAGTTTCATATATAGATACATTTGTTTTTATTCTTTTGGCATGCCCCCTTCTACCAAGATATGCCTTGGAGTATAGTGCTTTATTTCTTCTATTTGTTCTTGGTGGTTGCAGACATGGTTGGAGTTTGAATTTGATGAAATATATGCAAGATCCTCAAGGAGGACGACCTACTACACCAACCAGCTGCGGATAAGCATTTCTCCAATCCGAGCTTCAACAATAAGCATTTCTCCAATCCGAGCTTCAACAAAAGATCCTCTTAAGCTACTGGAGAACAAAAGGGAAAACATTCCATATCATTTCCCATTCCCTTAAAATGGTTTTCATGATATATATATTTTGCAACGGGCATTTATTGTATATCTTCTTTGTTTGTTAAACTCAGATTATATCTTTGTGTGTGTGTACGGAGCTGCGTCTCCGTGTGGTTTACTGTCCGGGGTGTGTTTCCCCTACCCGTGTGTGGTTATTGCTGCGGAAGCAGCGTGTGTGTTGGGGTTCGTCCCCGTGTTGCTGCCGTAGCGCAGCGTGGTAGTGAAGCCTCACCCGATTGGGTGAGGGGTGGACGTAGGGTGCCCGTCGTGGTCCCGAACCACCTTAAAAATCTGTGTCTTGTGGTTTTGCCTGTGTGTTTGCCATTTCTTCTATCTCCCTTCACAGGTTCAATACATAGGTTTTTATCTCACTACGCTATCACACATTGCTACCTCCGTTATTTGTACTTGGGCAAAGTTAGATCGTTCTTTGATTTGCATATCCGTGTGTGATCGGAAAGATTGAGACCATTCTTTTAATCCTACTTGCGTTCATGCTATTTAACGCAGTTAATTTTAATTCCATCATGTTTAGTTAAGAGTGAATTTTTAAATCCGCTATTAAGGTCAAGGGGACAATTCAACCCCCCTTCTTGTCCGCCATCTCTATCTGGGCCAACAATTGGTATCAGAGCCCAGTCTCTGATTTTTATTCAGCGGACCTCACGGTCTAGGAGAAACGATCTTTTTATGATGGCTAATCTGAACTCTGTTCCTGTCTTTGATGGTTTTGATTTTACATCATGGCTTGGAAAATTGTGTGTTTAGATTTCTGGGATTGATCCTAAGCTTATAAAATTAATAACTCATGGTCCTCATGTTTTACCAAAAATTGAGTCAAGATGGACCAATGAACATAGGAAGATGAATTCTGATAATCTTTTTGTTCTGAATGCTCTTAAAGCTGCAGTATGCATTGAAAAATTTTCATTTGTTTCTGATTGTAGATCTGCCAAAGATATCTTGGATGGGCTAAGCAAAGCCCAAGAGGAAAGCTGGAAGGATGAGTGTCTTATGGCAACCAAAGAAGATGAAGGCCAAAGCGAGGAAAACTCCAAGGTAAATTCTAATTCTGATGAAGAAGATGAGCTCAGCTTTGAAGAATTAATGGATGCCTATGATGAGCTGCTAGATAGATATAAGGCATTAAAATCTGAGAATAGAAAAATGAAAAAGAAACTTGAAAAGACTTTTCATGAAACGTCTTCATGTGAAAAATGCATTGAGTTTGAAAAGTTAGTTGAGTCACTTGTGTGTGAAGTTGACAACCATAAAGAAACCATTTTATGTTTGACATCTGAAAATAAATCTTTATTGGCTAAAATTTCAGAACTTCAAAAAATTGAGAAAGATAATGAGAATATGAAAATACTGAATTCTACCATGTCTGAAAGATTGCTTTTGCTTGAAAAAGAGAAATGCATATCTACTGATGAGTTTGAAAAACTGATGGAATTAAGGAAGGAAATAGAAAACTTCAAAAATTTGAATGACGATTTTGAATCAAATAGAGCAATGAATGAAGTGTTTATTGATAACGTAAGTTGTCAATTGAAAGAACTTGAACACACTTCTATGAACAAAAATTCATTTGAAAAACTCCAAGATGAAAATAGTGCTTTGTTGATTCAAATCTCTTTGCTTGAAAATAGATTGAAAAATCTTGAAAAGGTTGAAAAAGGAAAAAGTGTGATTGTTGATGATCATGATAAGTTATTTTCTCTTGAACAAGAAATTGAAAGTTACAAGAGCGTCAATTTGTTGTTGAATGAAAAAATTGCTTCATGTGAAGAAGAGCTTGCTAATTGTGAATTGCATAATTCATCTTTGCAAAATGAAATCAAAACTTTGAATGAATCATTGCTTGTGCATGATAAAGGAGATCAAAATCAGATAAATGCTGATAATCACTCTTGTGTGCATGAAAAACTTCAAACTGTCAAATATGATCATGCATCAAAGAAAAGAAGAAATATTTCATGTCATTATTGTGGACAATATGGTCATGATATGTATGATTGTTCCTTGATGGAATTTGATGATAATGAAGCATTGAAATCACAATCGAAAATTGTTGATAACCCTAACGATCTTGATACACCAATGAAGAAAACATTAAATGCTCATTGCCATTATTGTGGAATACATGGTCATGTCTATGAAAATTGTTTCATGAAGAGAAATGATGATGAGTGGTCTTTCAAGAAAAATACCTCTTGTCATTACTGTGGTGGCTTTGGACATAAGATGAACAATTGTTCAGTAATAGAAAATGACGAAAAGTTGTCCATGAGAAGAAAATCCTTTCATTGTTATTACTGTGGCCTGAATGGACACTCAATGGATAATTGTTCCATGATGAGGGCCGACGATGAGTGGTATGCGAGGAGAAATGAAAAGAAAACCTTTGTTCATGCTAAAGCTAACCCCTCGGGACCCAAGATGGCTTGGGTACCCAAATCTTTGAAATGAGAATCTGTTTTGCAGGGACACCTTGAGGTCAAGAAACATCAACAAATAAGGGACTCTCAAGGTGAGAAACAAAATAATTTGATTTGAAGTTTGCTTCACCTAGATTTTCCTTGAAAAATTTGAAAAAAGTAAAAATTCTGTTTTAAGGAAAGTGTTACATTTCCATTTCACCGACTTTTGTCAACTTTTGGAGAAATTGAGATCTTTTAATTTTGATGAATAGTTGACTTGAATACTTCTTGTTGAACATCTTGTGAATCAACTCTTGTAAATACAATTTGGTTTGAATGCTTCTCATTGTGCATAGAGTTTTCAAACTCTTACTTACTCTTTGTAAATAATCACTCACTTGTGCATACATAGATCACATGCTTAAGTTGCATAAAACATGCTGCACATATCATATACATCCTCACTTGCATACATTTGCACTTGCTTGCATACATTTGCATATTCCTCATATTCGTGTGCTTGATTGCTATGATTTTTCGGTATATAAAATGGTGTTTGTGGAAGGTTGGATTATATCTAGCTGGAAGCTTTCACTATGCGTGATGGTGGTCTTCGGACCTATGTTCCCCGCCGCGTACCAAAAATCACTTTGTTTGAATAGTTTGCTATATCCTTGCTTGAATGCATGTGTATAATTTTAAAACACAATTCCTTGCAAATCTTCTAAGACCTCACCTCCTTGCTATATAAAATGCAGTGATTTTAATCATTTGTGAAAAGTGACATATACAAAGGAGGATGATTCATTTCAACTGTGCATACATTTAGGGGGAGTCATAACTGTGTATAGGCAAATTCATCTTCTACATCCAAAGTAATTACCCATACATTATTCCAAAATGATGCATATGACTTTGATTGATAAAGATTTCAGAAATTCTTTTTAACACTTCATGGGAAACAAATTTCTACATGAAAATTGAGAGAATCGTGAGGAAAAAGCTGCCTACCCCGCATGCTTAAATAAGTGGTATGTCTAACTGAGTAGCCGGGAATCCCCACTGAAATAAATGAGGAAACTCGCGTCGAAAGGTGAAACAAAATCCACATTTTGTGATGAATCCTAGTAAGCCGGGAAACCCCATTGAGACACATGAGGTGACTCGCGCCGAACAGTGAAATCCAATAAAAGAAAAATAAAAAGGGGTTGAGCGAAGCTACCAATAGTCGAGGATCAAAATGGAAGTGTAGGAAGGAAATAACCCTCTAGTGTTTTCTAGAAACTCTGCTAATATCCATATAAACTTGAAGTTCATTACTCATTTACATAAATTTCAATTGGGTATTTTTGTGATGATTGTATATCTTGAATTTGTTCTTATCATGGCTTATGTAGTACCTTGCATATATGAATGCACTACCTTTTTTGATTATGGTTCATATCTCACATTTTGATTTTGAATGAACTGTTCTTTTGCTATCCCCTTACCCCATTAAGGGGGAGCTATAGTACTGTATGTATGCTTAACTCCAATGCATGCTTGCTTGTTTGCATGCTTGCATACTTCATTTCACATTTAAGTTTGCATAGATGCATCTTTAGGTTATATAATCCCATTGTCTGTTGGCTTTTGTTCTTGACAATTGGGGGAGAAAATGTGCTTTTTGGCATTTTACACTATGTGCATAGCTAGGTTTCATTTTTGCATATAGGTTACTTAAATCACACACTTGTGAATAATTAGTTTTACATATGATGAAAAATTTAAAAAAAAAAATTGACCATTTTGCATTGAATTCACATACATGTTGATTGTATGTTAAATTCTAAACCTTTGTGTGGTTCATAGTTCATACTCTTCCCTTCATGGGAAGTTAATTGCTGGGTTCGTGTGCTCATTGTTTTCAATTCATATTTACCCTTGAGTCCCCCATTTTTTGCTAATGACAAAGGGGGAGAGAGCTTTAAATTGTCACAATATATTGTCATCATCAAAAAGGGGGAGATTGTTGGGTTCTGTGCGTCCCCTCGTTGTCCTTGACAATGGTTTTGATGATTCTAATATATTGTGTGTTTTATGTTTTATGGCATGCTGATGATAAACAAGCTAACACTATGATATCTTGCACGATAAACAAGCTAACACTATGATATCTTGTTTTGCAGGTGGTTCAAACACAATGATCCTTCATGCACACATCCTTTATGTTTGATGATAAACAAGCTAACACTATGATATCTTGCACGATAAACAAGCTAACACTATGATATCTTGTTTTGCAGGTGGTTCAAACACAATGATCCTTCATGCACACATCCTTTATGTTGGTGTTTGTATTGGTGCCTTCATGCATGTCCTATATGGGACACTTGATGTGGATTTCTACTTAACATGCCTTTTATGATTCTTTGTAATCCAAGGTTATTTGATGCTCTCAAGAACCATGTTACCTAACATTGGTTATATCATGTTCACAAATTGGGTCATGACACTTTTAATGAATCCATATAAATGATTGACACTGTGTGGCTTATACTGTGAAAGTTCAGTTTGTTCATGACTAAACTTGTAATTCATGAGGACCTTGATGATATGTTTTTTCATGTTGATCATAGTGATTTCTGAAACCTTGCTATTGAATGATTTGACTGGTGAGGTGATGAAACTTGTGTGTCATGCTTTCTACAGATGGATCCTTTACAATGCTCACAAATGGCTCATGCATATTTCTCATGACTTCTTAATGCCTTCCTTAAACTATCCTTTTGACACCTTTATCTCTGGATGGACTTTTATGAATACATTTTTTGAAGTTCTAATATTGAGCTCTCATGCATATTACTCAGATGTGAATTATGGTTGGCATTTCATGAATGGTCTCAAATTGAACTGAACATGAATAACTTGGACTGCATTTGAATTGCTGAATTGAACTTGAATTCTTGCACTGAACTTAAGAGTCTCGGTATGTTCATGAACCTCATGTTTGGGCTACTTTAATCATATTGAGCTTATGGAGAAAATGGTTTGAAAGGTTTTTCAGTATTCTTCACCACAAGTTGATGAGATAGTCATATGTGTATAAATGGCTTGAAGTTGGTTCATGCACATGATTGAATCTAAATTGATATGATGTTGAGTTATCTGAAATGCAGGTTCATATTGATATCATTCAATTGGAACAATGGTAAGCTTACCTTTCCATTTGCATTACCATTGCCTTCATAATCATATTGCATGTATTTTGGGTCTTGGACTCAAAACTAGTTCCATATGTTGATGCATGATCCAAATATTTTAATTCATGATTGGTTACAATGGATTGCATGTTTAGATATTTGGGAATGCTTCAAAATATCAATTTTTAATGTTTTAAGGTCAATGGGTCGACCCCCCCACTCAATGGGTCGACCCCTGGGCTGAAAATGGCCAAACTGCATGCTGTCTGCCAAGTGGGTCGACCCCCCCTGAAAGTGGGTCGACCCCCCCTGTAAAACATGCTAAAAACTGCTTCTGGTAGCAAGTGGGACGTCCCACTTGCCTAGATGGGACGTCCCATCTACGGTTCGCAGCAACGCGCGGCTTTTTCGTAAATTGCCGAAACCCATCCAAATGACCTACGATTGGGCTGAAATTTTACACACTTGCCCTTGGGTTAGTAATGAACATATTAGGGTGGTTTTGCTAGGATTTTGCAAGGGTATAATAGTCTTTTGCACAACTTATCTTGCTAATATATATAACATACGAATTTGGGGTTTTCATTATCTTTTTGGCTAACCTTGTTCTATTTGTTGTAGGAGAGAAAGAAGAGAGCTCAAGGAAGCTTCAATGCTAGATTCGATCTACATCCCTCGACATTTGGAGCTCGTGGAAGAAGAAGAAAAGGAGCGGATCATCAAGGGGATCAAGAGGACACTCTCAATGTCATCATCCGGCTATCCTCCGACCCGTGGCATAGAGAAGACATTCTATAGCCCTTGTTCTTCGATAGGAATTTCTTTCTACATCTTTTTGTGCTTAATTGAGTCAATCTCCTTAAGTTTCTAAAGTTGTATTGATCATATCCTTTGTTTCTAAACATCATGTCTGTGAGTGTGTGAACCGTCGGTGAACGATTGTGGAGTTATTGTGCCGCGGGCATTGCGGCTTGTGTGTGTGTGATTGTTCGTCCCTTGTGGATCGTGTACGGAGCTGCGTCTCCGTGTGTGCTTATTGTCCGGGGTGTGTTCCCCGTCGTGTGTGTGTGGATATTGCTACAGAAGTAGCGTGTGTGTGTGGTTGGGGTTCGTCCCCGTGTTGCTACGAAAGTAGCGAGTAGTGAAGCCTCACCCGGTTGGGTGAGGGGTGGACGTAGGGAGCCCTCGTGGTCCTGAACCACCTAAAAATCTCCGTGTTGCATGTGGTTTGCCTGTGTGATTGTCCATTTCCTCTATCTCCATTCACAGGTCAATTTATAGATTTTTACTCACTGCTCCACTACACACTGCTACCTCTGCTATTTGTACTTGGGCATAGTTAGATCGTTCTTCGATTTGCATATCCGTGTGTGATCGGAAAGATTGAGAGCATTCTTTTAATCCTACTTGAGTTCATGCTAATTAGCGCAGTTACTTTTAATTCCATCATGTTCAGTTAAGAGTGAATTTTTAAATCCGCTATCAAGGTCAAGGGGACAATTCAACCCCCCTTATTGTCCGCCATCTCTATCTGGGCCAACACCCTCGAACGTTCCATACTCACATTCGGGTTCGGACGCCGTGAGGCTACTCCGATTTTTGAGGGTCTACCCCAGAGCAATCCGATTGGTGACTCTCCTTTATCTCTGGCAAGTCCCGGTCCGGGGGAGGTGCTGCCGGATTCTCGCCATGGCCAAGAACGCCCAACAACAAGTGAACGAGTTGAACTGATGAAGAACAAAAATGAGGACTTTGTGAGCAAACTGTTGGAGTAAAACACTTAGACGTTCATACTGTTTCATCATAATAAATGATTAAAATGGTTAAAGCTCTTAAAACCTCCTTATTACCAGCTTAATCTATCAACAGAACGAGCAAATCAAACCTTGAATCAATCTACGGGTGAAAGGAAAAGAAAACGCAGTAAACAGGGCTTCAAAACAACCCCCATATAGCTATCCCGGCGCGAGTTAAAACGGTGCGGCCATTGTTCCACCGCGCCGCTTCAACCCTCCTCACAAAATCCCCCCATCTCTTTCTCTAAATGATAAAACGGCGTGCCCTCTCCCTTGCCCTCCATAAACGGTGCGCCCTCTCCCTTGCCCTCCATATCCGGCGTGCCCCCAATCTCCCCATTGAACATTAAAACGGCGCGCCCATCTCCATCTTATCGAAGCCCAAATACGGCGCGCCCCTTTGGTGACCACCTGAACCGACGACATAAACGGCGCGCTCCCTCCTCCCTTGCCCTCCAATTCCGGCGCGCCCCTTCACATCTTAACCCGGCGCCCCTTAACCGGCGTGCCCATCTTCTTGCAACTTGCTAATACGGCATGGCAAAAGAAAACTAAAAGAATGAAAAGAAGAAAGAAAACTATTGAAATTAAAGAATAAACGAGAGAATAAGGACTAAATCAGTAAACAAAATAGAAAGAATGGAATGGGAATAAACCACTTAATTCAATGATCAGAACGACGGCAATAGCATACCCCCCATAATTAGTATTCTCTTTAGGCCGTAAGGCCCTTATTCCCGGCAATCAATCAAGGGTGTTCTCCCGTATGGGGGATGTAAATAACGCCGTAGCCTTTACGGCACGGCGGGTTTCGGTCCCGACACGAACTACACAATTGTCTGATTAGTCAGATCGAGCGCACCATGGGCTTCCACGAAGCCCGAATAAATCGTCACTTTGTGACTGGCACGCCCTCGCATTGAATTAAGTGGTTTATTCCCATTCCATTCTTTCTATTTTGTTTACTGATTTAGTCCTTATTCTCTCGTTTATTCTTTAATTTTAATAGTTTTCTTTCTTCTTTTCATTCTTTTAGTTTTCTTTTGCCACGCCGTATTAACCAGTTGCAAGGAGATGGGCGCGCCGATTAAGGGGCGCCGGGTTAAGAATGTTAAAAGGGGGGGGGGGGGGGCGCGCCGGTTTAGCCACGCCCTGTTAGCAATTTGCAAGGAGAGGTGAGAGTAGAGGAGCGCGCCGTTTTTAGGCGTGTGGAGGAGTGGGAGGGGCGCGCCGGTTAGATGGATATGAAGGAGTGGGAAGGGCGCGCCGTTTTTAGGTGTATGAAGGAGTGGGAGGGGCGCGCCGTTTTTAGGTGTATGGAGGGCAAGGGAGAGGGCGCGCCGTTTTATCCTTTGGAGAAGAGATAGGGGGATTTTGTGAGGAGGGTTGAGGCGGCGCGGTGGAACAATGGCCACGCCATTTTAACCCGCACCGGGATAGCTATATAGGGTTGTTTCAGAGCTCTGTTACTGCGTTTTCTTTTCCTTTCACCCGTAGATTGATTCAAGGTTTGATTTGTTCGTTCTGTTGATAGATCAAGCTGGTAATGAGGAGGTTTTAAGAGCTTTAACCATTTTAATCGTTTATTATGATGAAACAGTATGAACGTCTAAGTGTTTTACTCCAGCAGTTGCACACAGAGGTCTCATTCTGCTCTTCATTAGTTCAACCCGTTTACTCGTCGTTGGGCGTTCTTAGTCTTGGCGAAAATTGGGCAGCACCTCCCCTAGATCGGGACTTGCCAGAGATAAAGGAAAGCCACCAATCGGATTGCTCCGGGGTAGACTCTCAAAAATTGGAGTAGCCTCACGGCGGTCCGAACCCAGATGTGAGTATGGAACGTTCGAGGGACAGCCTGCAAGAACGACCACAGCTCACGGGTGATGATCTCGTGGAACGGGACAGATGTAGGCCATAGGTGGCCATGAATGTTCACCCTTCGAACAGGTTCCCTCAGAGTTCATGCCATAGAAGGGCAAGCTTCTGAGGACCCCAGGTGATGTTGAAAACCGGGAGGGAGAAAACGGAAGAAAAGGGGAAGAGGTGAGAGCAATAGAATGCCGTTTACGCCCACAAGAGTCACTCTTTTATTCATCCTCAAGGGGAAAGGAGATCTACCCCTAAAGCACGGGAGAGAATACAACGGAGAAGATAAAAGAAAAGCTAAGTGTTGAGGTGGGGGAAAGAAGATACATCGGTGGGGGAGAAGGAGGGACAGAGCACAAGCTCTTCCCCCTCTCTCCCCTCTCTCTTTCTAACTCTCTCTCTTTTTTCTTCACCTTGCAGATGGGGATGGATGTAGCTTCCTCTTCTCTTCGGACGCTGGGAACCTTAGCCGAACCAACAGCCTTCCCTCTAGCCTCTTCTCTCTTCTTCTTCTGTTCCCTCCTATTGGTCCCTCCTCTCCTGTCTGTCCGTCTGTGTCTTGCAATGTAGCCCCCATTTTATATATTGGCCAGCCTGGGGAGGTTCCTGCCACCTCCACCTCGTCCGCGATGAAGCTCAGAGCTGACTGGCTGTGCTGGACACCGTTGATTCGTCTCGTACACTGTTGCTCGTCCGAGGATGGGAGGCTCAGAGATTTGTCGGAGCTTGCCTTGCTGCTGCTGCTTATGTGCTATCGAACGGAGGTAGAGGAAGGGCCATGGGCATTGAATGTTCTCTGCATGCCATAATGATGCAAAACAGAGCATCAGAGTGCAGATGGGATGGCTCGTTTGCGCGCCGGGGAAGCGCTTCAGAGAATAGAATGAGGGGTTAAAACGGCGCGGCGGAAAGTGCCCACGCCGGTTTTACCCCAAGTGCAATTGGCGCGCCGGTTCAACTTTCTGGCCTTCAAGATGGCCATGCCGTAGTAGACATATGGGCGCCGTTTTAATGCAATGCAAGCGGCGCCGTTTTAAGCATCAACGGGGGAGGCCCCTTCGACGGGAGCGCGCCGTGTAGCCAAAGGAAGAAGGGGGCGCGCCGTTTTAAGAGGGGGGGGCGCGCCGTTTTAAGGCACGCCGTTTTAGGGCCACTTCGCGCCGTTTTAAGCACCAAATGGATTCCTTTCGAAGTCGCGGCCATTTATATGAATGTCGGCATTCCCAGAACACTCTGGTTGCGACGTATGGCCTCCATAATATTCCGTTTGTAGCCTCTGGGACTCGGTCCCAGATTCTGCGTGACTTTCGGTGCATGCCGAGACTATGCCGGAGTTCTCGACTCTTCTCTGATTCAGCTCTCGGCATGGCCGGTCGGAGCCTTGTAGCTGTATCTTCTGCTTAGGGGGCTTCCTTAGCGGGTAGCGGACCACCAAGCGAGTTCTCGTCCTGATCGGGCGAGGCATGAGGTTTATTCGGCATTTCTATCTTCGACTCGTGCTCTATTGTGTAGACGCGAATGTCGCCATCATCATCATCGTCATTTTTTGGCGTCCACACCCGGCTGTAGCGAAAACCCGAAAGGGCGTTACAGGCAAAATCGGGTACCCCGCCGCGTGAAAACCCGAGAGGGCGCGTGGGCAAAAGCAAGAGGGGGCTGACTTCGGCGAAAACCCGAAAGGGCGCTTAAGTCAGTAATGTGATAAAAAAATGAATGAAACAAAAAATGAAAAAGATGTTATAGTAACGAGGCTATCCTCGTTCGTCATTCCATCTCCACCTACCTTTTCGACCCTTGTCACCATCGGCAAGATCGGTCGCTCCCTTTCCGATCCTTGTCACCATCGGTAAGACCGTCTACCCTTTTCGACCCTTGTCACCATCGGCAAGATCGGTCGCTACCCTTTTCGGTCCTTGTCACCATCGGCAAGACCGTCTACCATTCCGACCCTTGTCACCATCGGCAAGATCGGTCGCTACCCTTTCCGGTCCTTGTCACCATCGGCAAGACCGTCTACCCTTTTCGACCCTTGTCACCATCGGCAAGATCGGTCGCTACCCTTTCCGGTCCTTGTCACCATCGACAAGACCGTCTACCTTTTCGACCCTTGTCACCATCAGCAAGATCGGTCGCTACCCTTTACGATCCTTGTCACCATCGGCAAGACCGTCTATCTTTTCAACCCTTGTCACCATCGGCGAGATCGGTCGCTACCCTTTCCGGTCCTTGTCACCATCGGCAAGACTGTCTACCTTTTCGACCCTTGTCACCATCGGCAAGATCGGTCGCTACCCTTTACGGTCCTTGTCACCATCGGCAAGACTGTCTACCTTTTCGACCCTTGTCACCATCGACGAGATCGGTCGCTACCCTTTCCGGTCCTTATCACCATCGGTAAGATCGTCTACCTTTTCAACCCTTGTCACCATCGGCAAGATCGGTCGCTACCCTTTACGGTCCTTGTCACCATCGGCAAGACCGTCTACCTTTTCGACCATTGTCACCATCGGCAAGACCAACTACCTTTTCGACCCTTGTCACCATCGACAAGGTCGACCAGCATTTCTCCAAACCGGGGTCAGTAATGGGATTACTATAAAGTATATGCTATGCCTCTGAGTGGCACTCCCATCAGTTGTCCCGCCGATGATAAAGCTTATGCCGGATGGACCTCTCATCAGCCAGCAGTCATATTTCTGACGTTTCTTATCGGCAAGACTTACATCTGCGCCAATCTGGCAACCTCTGGAACCCCGGCACGCGGTGGAGCGAGGCCCCCATCCTTTCCTTGAAAGGGTGGACGCTCTCCTGTGGCGCAGACATGGGTATACTTCCAAGCAGGTCGCCAAAGTTGCCACAAGATGTGATAGAATACAAGTGCAAAGGTGGACACCTAAAACAGTAAAGGAAGCTTGTATTTCATTGTAAAAAAGAGGGGAATGAATACAAAAGGGGCCCTTCGGAGGGGATGAATTACAAAGGCATATCAGCTAAGACCGCCTGAAAATATCTATAAAGTCAATAAGCCCAACATGTGGAGCCGCTCCCAGTTCACGGAGCTGCGATTCTTCCTCCTGAATGCGAGTCACCTCAGTCTCTAGGGACGCGACTCGGCCCTCCAGTAAAGAAGTTTTCTCGAGGCCTTGGACTTCTGCAGCCTCCAGCCGTGGTATCTCAGCTTCAATGGTAGCCAATTTAGCCCGGAGTTCTTCTCGTCGGCTACATAGAATATGTGCCCGAGCAGTAGAAGCTTCAACATGACCTTTGCTCTTCTGAAGATCAGAGGTTAGAGACGTCAGCTCCGCCCGACAGTCATCTTTCTGCAGCTTGAGGGCCGCTAGCCGGTCGTTCATCACTCTTCCAAGAAAGTCCCGACGGTTTACAAATTTTAGCAAGAACAGCACCCGTTGGGTCCAGGTGTCCAAAGGACAGCCCAATGCCTACAGCCCGATTGTCAGTCGCCCGGCCACTTCCTTCAACTGGGAGTAAGATAGTGTCGACTGAGACTCCACAACCTGGCGCAACATCTCTAAATACTGCCAGACAAATTCCTCCGATGAAGAAAAGCCCAGGGAAGCTGTCGGAGCCACCTCAAAGGTCACCTCCCTATCTATGGAAGCCCATAAGCCAATATCTGGCTAGGAAGAAGAAGATGGAACGACCATCAGAGCCGAAGTAGCAGGTACCACGGCAGCATGCTCTTGCTCCGTCAGACTCCTTGAAGAACTCCCTTCTACAGGTGCTGGAAGAGGTAGAGGTTCCAACTCTATTTCTGGCACGGATGGAGCTGCAGGGTCAGGCGCAATGGTCATTATGGCCGTCGGGACAAAGGCAGAACCCCTTGATGGGTCAACTTCAGCTCTCATATCTGTTGCCGGCACCAGAGCGAGACTCTCGCCCAGCGGGCTCGGCTCCATTGATGATACTTCGGCAGCTGTGTGTATTCGTACTGGCACAGGACGAAGTATGGTAACTGCCTCTGAAGAAGACACGGTGGCCAGTGGTAGCATGTCCAAGGCCTCCGACGAAACCACGATGGCACTAGAAGGTGATACCAGAGGGTGAGTGGCGGCGTCAGGCTCCTGGAATAAGATTCCAGTAAGCACCAAGATGGTAGAAAAGAATGAAAAGATATGCGGCTCTGCAGAGGGGTGGGCAGAACTTACTATGGCCATAGCATCCATCTCTTCAAGCACCTGTATGGAAGATTCTAACTCTGCAGATGAAGCAACAAAAGGAGGGGTTATCTTCACCTCCATGTCTACCCGGCAAATTCCTCCGGCAACATTCCCTCAGATGATGTCACCGGCAACCTCGGAGGACTAAAGATCAAAGGACCGCTCAACGGTATGAAGGGTGCGGCTGTCCCTTTGCTGGCTACCGCAGGTGCTCGTTCGTCACCTTCTGAAGAATAATAGTCAATTTCTTCGTCAGAAGGGGAGGCAGAGATACTGGAGGAAATATCTATGCTGATCTCGGGTTGGCCCGTCTCCTCTGTCGCCTTGCGGGCCGCCGAGCGGGTGATTACACGCCGCAATGGGATAGCACCTTTCTTTAGCGTAGTCTTATGTCCTTCAGGCTGTGAAGGAGCATCCACGGCAGGCGCCTCAACCACTGTGCTAACCACTCCTGCCACTACAACAAACATATACATAAGGCAGGGCAAAAAGATCAATAAGAAGGAAAAGTCAGAAGGACAACAGTCACTTGGATCACCCTCGGCCTCACTGGTAGGTGTGGGAGAAGGGAGTCTGACATCCTCCTCAGCAGCGGGGAGACTCTCCCCTGTGGCTTCAACTGTTTTGGTCGCCCCTGCCATGGCTATGACAGAAGACCCTATGTCTCCCATCTCCGGGACGACCTCCTCAGCACGTGTGGTGGTGCCAACCGCTCCTTGAGCTGAGGTCAAACAAAGAAGACATCAAAGGAGTGGAGACGTCACGAAAAGAACACTCCTTTAGATCGCGAAGAAAAGTGATGTCACCTTCAGCTGCTTGCTGAGTGGCCTCTTTCTGAGCGGCAAACTGCTCAAATGACGGCACTTCAGGCAGAGGAGTCTTAGCCGAATCAGTCGAAGACTGCTTGGAATAAGTTTTCCGAGCTTTCTTTGCTCGGCCTATTGCAGCTTTCATCGCGGAGGCCGCTCTCTTTTTACCAGGTGGCAGTGCAGTAGTGGTCGGCACCGGTGCGGGAGCCTCAAAATATTCCGACTCCTGAGCCTGGGAAATGATTTTTCTATAAAGTCCCTGTTGCTTTATATCTGGACGGTCTGTCGAATGAAGCACATGCCGTTATAAAAGACTTGAGAAACAAACTACTCTACATGTCAACAGAAGAAGACTCACTTGCTCGGCCGTTGTAAAAAGACGAGAGGGGCCAATACTGATAAGCCACCTCCTTGCTTCGGGATGCAGCCTCCCGAACGAGCCAACACACGTCGCCAATTTTCTTACACTTCTCGACTAGGTCGGCCAAGTCCGCATGACCATGAGAAGCTATGCAATGATATAAGCCAAGGTGGTCGAAGCCCCAGACATCGGCATAATGAAAAGATACAAACAAAGGCTTGTCTAGAACACTTGCTACGAGACTATCAAGGGTCAGTCCATGGATATTCATCAAGACGAACAGCCAAGACGTGTGTTGATAATATGTCAGGGTTCTATCTTCTCTATTAACAAACGCCCGGTACGGGCAAAAGCGGTCAACCTCACACTTCCATGAAACTGCTTTGGAGAGCGGCTCCTCAATGGGGAATGGGTACTGTTGAAGCTCCAAGCGGGAACCACCAATCTGGCACAGATGTTCTAAATTCTACGTGAAAGTATCTTCATCTATGTCAGCAAGCACATGCACCAGCTGTTCAGTTGCTTCCTCTTTTGCGGCTTTCCTGCGTGCTATGTATGCCTCTACCTCCTTCGGATGTTGGGAGAACAGCCTCTTCAAATGGGCTTCTTCAATATCGAAAACTGGCCCAGGCTGCTGGCTCAGAAAGGTGCGCTCAGCTACATCCCAGCATGCCACCCTGGCATTGCGATAAAAGCCCGTTCGAGCATTCCACCACTTTATATACTCTTGAGTGACCTGAGGAACGCGGTTCGGCACCAGCACTCTGAAAACATTGGCGTCCCTACGGTGAAAGTAGTCCCACCAGGAGCGACCCTCAGCTACAACAGTCGAGCCGTGCTTCGACCTACTATCCAGAGGAAACAGGGCAACCGAAGGTGAGATGTGCTGATCATAGCCAAAATTTCGGCCAAACCTAAAAGGATAGTAGGGTTCTAAATGAACCACGCCCCCCTTTCTAAACACTAAGACACTGGGGGGAATTGATAAAGCCCAGTCAATGAGCTCAGGCTCCAAGATTGGCCGGGTCACGGTGTTGCCTGAAATGAAATGTGTGAAAGTCTCCACTGCCTCGAGCTTACATTCACGCTGGCGATTCACCAATGGAGCGGAATGTGCGGCCAAATTCCAAAAATGGATGGTCCCCGCTGAATCCATCGGAACCCTTGTCAGCCGGCCCCGGATGGAGAAAAGCTGATGAGACACGGGACCGGGCTCTGCACTAGCAAATTCTAGCATCATGGGGTACAATGTCACTGTCTGCAAAGTCCTAGGAGCCAGCTCTGGGAATAGGTTGCATACCCGGGCATTAAAGAAATGAAACGGCCCCACTATTCTGAAAGAGCGGGGGATCCGATGCCTATGAATATCTCCAAGAGATTTGTAAATCAGGCAAAGTGTTGCAGGACATAGAGCAAGCCGCATGCCCCAAGCCATCTGACAAGCCGGGTATATTGCCTCCGGCCTAATGACTATCTCATCTCCCTGTGGGAGGGCAAAAGTGCACAACCAGAAAGTGAGGTAAGCCGCACAATGTGTAAGGTGATCCGCCCCAGTGGGATTCGGTCCTCCGCGACTAATCCGTCGAAGGGAAGCGGGCAGCGCCGACTTGAACTTGGGTGGTCTGCTGGGCTTACCTGCAACAGGAGCTACATGGGGAAACTCACTGTACTTCAGAGGGCCGCCGAAGAAATACTTAATCCAATGTCCCACTCGAACTCTCAATTTGCTGCTCTTCTCTCGGGGCTGATACCCCTTCGAGGACCCCCTATTCAGTGCCAAGCAGAGGGAGCGATACGCTTTCATCAAGTACCGGTATGAGTAGCCAAAATAGTACTCGCCCTCACCGTCTGTCTCATCCTTGATGAAGTCATGAAGACAGACCTCCTCATAGGGTTCTCCATTGATCGGCAGACCCGACAGCTGTGACAGGCTCCAGAGGTCCAGAGAAGTTTCACCCTCCGCTGTATAGAAAGTATTGAACTGTGGGCAAAACACTTCAAACATGCCGCAGCACAACCCTTTCGAGATGGGGTACCTGAAACGGGATGCATACATGCTGTGATACACCCCGGCCCTGACCAGCAACGGAGCATACTCCTTCAGAACATATTCTGTGAATTCTACCGCTCCTACGCGGAAGAGATGGGCGTCGGTCACTTTTGTGTCAGCAAACCACCCAGCAGATAACTGGAATTTGAACTGGACATCTAGGTAGTTCAGGACGAATGGCTCGTCTCTATAGCCCCACTTGATGGGCGCCAAGAATAAACCATAGCTGGGTTTCTCTCTGTTGACCCGACCTGCAGTGGTGTCGCACCTAGCTGGTGTGAATTCTGGAGCCCGTGTCAGCATTTTCTGCTCTGCCTCCAGCTCTGTTACCCCCAAGATGGCATTCCACTTGCGCCGCTCTCCCGGACGATAGATGGTGTCTCCGTGATACACCGAGCCTTTCAAGCTGTCCCGGTCCACCAACATGGCCTGTTCCACCATCCGAGCCAGCATGACGTCTCTCTTCCCCGACACACTAAAAGTGCAGATGAATGGTGCAAGATGACGGTCCTTCGAGAAGTCTGGGCGATACCCGTCATCGCGATTGAAGTTCAGCCCTCCCTCAACGGTCACAACGTGAGATGAGGATACTGTATCTGTTTCAGAGTCAGAAGATTCATCGACTATGGCGATCCTCCCAAGACCCCGGTCCAGTTGTCCGACGTTCCTCCAAGTTACAACAGGGCCAGATGCCCTACCCTGGGAAGAAGCGTCGACATCAGCAGCGCCGGAAGCAACACGACTGGAAGAGGAGGCCATTTCAGCAGCTGCAGATAAAATCAAGGAAAAATAAGATGACATGAAGAGGAAAATAGATAAGAAAATTTCAAGAAAATTTTGACAGCATCTCCCCTTATCAGGAGCATGCCCAGAAGTCAAATAGGAGAACACCCACCAAGAGGGGGCAACTCCATAATAAAGAGGGACGTAGTCCCGAATGAGACCTCGTAGAGACGAGAGAAGAAGTGAAAAGGGGAAGCCCCTCACATCAATCGGCGCTGGGGTGGAGACTGGAGGGTGAAGAGAGAGAGAGCTCAGTTGAAAATGAGCTCTCCTCCTCCCTCTCGGCGCTAAATAGGGTGAAAACCCTAAGGCGCGCCGAGAACGCCTAGCGTCGAGACCGCATGTGACAAAAAGGCAAGCCGTCAGCCGCCCACGCCGAAAGCTCAGCAAAGAAAGGCGCGCCGAGCACCCCTCTATGCCAAGAATATCACTACGCCGAGAGCCCAAAGTGGAAAAGGCACGCCGAGACTATTTCCGCGCCGAGATGGGCGTGCCGGGATCGTCAGTGGCGCCGTTTGACTCATCCAGGGGTGCTACAATCAGAAGGTCAAATCAAAAATGCTGGTAGCCGTCCGAGTATACTTACAAAGTACTGGGATTATACAAACATAATGAAGACTTAGAGTCAAAAAAAATGAACAATGAGCAGGCGCAGACCTGAAGAAATTACGAGGTGTGGTGCAGTGTACACCCGCATGTCCCGTGTCACTCACCCTTCACTTACGCCACCTGCGGGTGGGGGGCATTTGTTGACACCTAAAATACACCAGGAGAGACCAAAGTAGACTCAGGGCTCTGAAGGCTGATCAGAGGTGCGGCTCCTGTGTCATCCTTGGAAGTTCTGAGAATCAGAATAGAAGAGATCCACTACCCCTAACACTTTGTCCGGCTAAAGCCATCTCTAGTTAGGCCGCTGCCCAGTACTACTATCATTCAGACAGTCAGGTTGATAAAACTATAACAAAATCCAGGCAACCATCTGCCTGCTGGAAAGGATCTTCAGATAATTCTGATGCTCGTAGAAAGGGATTCACATAGCCTCACAGCTGGTCGTGAATGCGAGATGTTAAGCAAAGCCTCGAATGAAATAGATATCTACTCTGAAAGCCCACTAAATCGGTGGGGAAGGCCCTTTATGTGAACCCTCACTTGGCGCCGGATGATGAAGAAGTGGGCCAAGCCCAACACAAGCTGAGGCGCGCCGAGAAACTTCTTGCTGGCGCGCTGGGGAGCTCGTGCCGAGAGGCTGAGGGCCATCCCTCTATAAAATCTGTTGCCCTTCGAGACAACAAAAAGAGAGAAGAGGAAGATAATAGAAAGAGAGACAGAAAAACAAAGAGAGAAAAAAATAGAGAGCAATAGCCACTGAAAGAAAAGGGAGCTCGAGAGCCCTCTAAGGAAGCTGGGGAGAAGAAAGAGTTGCAGTGATTCGAAGGAAGAGTCAAGGTGGGATCGACTTCAAGATGCCCTAAGGGGCTACAGTTTTCCCTTCCCCACATCTTTTCTTTGAATATCCCTTTCTTCTTTTGTGTCTGCTTTCGAGCATCTTTGCTTCAGTAGCATTGAATGCTAATGTAACCCTGTTATCAGGGATAGAGTTTACGTATATGTTTTTGGTTGGATTCTCTTTTGAGTTGAATTCATGTACGCCGTTCAGATGAAATAGTTAATAAAAGCGGGCTGAGTTTCCCCCCTTTCATCTTTTTTTTCTTCCTCTGCATCTGAGGCTTAATGTATGCAACGGATACCGCAAGCTACATATATCTCATAGTTTACTCTCCCAGATCTGCTGAAGGCTTCTCTACCGTGTTTCCTCGTAGCCTCGTATCCACGTCGAGAGCCTGAGACAGTCCATCTCATGGCTTCTCGTCGGTGAAATGAAGAGGGATAAATTTAGAAGTGGCCGTCCGTGGTTCTGCCCCCAGTGAGGCCCGAGAGGGAAGACTACCATCCCATTGGATTATACCCTCTCCGTAACCCCTTCAGTGGTTATCAAACCCTTGAATAAACCTTCTTTGCAAATCCCTGAATAAACCCTCCTTTAAGACTCCCAAAGCCCCTTGAAGCCTTCACCTCAAATCCCTTCAAAACATTACTGAGACCCTCATTTCAGAAGCCTTCCCAGCCTTTTGACGCGAGCCCCTCTCGGCGCGAGTCTCACACCGAGGACTGCCCGCGCCGGTGAGCTTCTTGTGTCGCGCCAAAACCTAATCTCTTTTTCACACTGAGACCTTCATACCTTTCATCCTGAAGACAGCCACCCTGATATGCTCGTGCCGATGCCTTCGAGCTATGCCGTCCTTGGTCACGATACCCTGTCCTTCTAAGGAGAAATACTATCCTTCCCTCGATCCTCATGGAAGCTACATCAAAGGGGTCAATTCCCCCTACATTCTGTCACCCCGTCAAGTCATGGAGGTCTGCCACTATATGTTCTCCATTGACTGTATAGGGGATATCAATGAATCCCACAACAGGTGGACAAAGTCCCTTAAGATTCAGATCCTCCTGGATCTCGGGCTACGCCCGGCTCTTCTTTTGGTTTCCACTCCGACATTTTGTGAGCGGATGACCTATAATACCCTTTTGGTACACTCCAAAATAAGGGGAGGTGCTGTCAAAATTCGTCCCCGAGCTTTACTCTATCGTATAGTATAATGCTTCCATTGAAATGATGAATCTAACCCCAACTGTGTGGCAGAGAGCTGAGCTATACTATCTCATGACACTTTGGCCACCACCGAGAAAGGGGAATATAAACATCACAATCACATGGTCTCCTTAGGCTTCATGTGGATGAACCTACCCTCACTCTCTATCCCACTCAAATACCACCATGAATAAACTCATGAAACCCCTATTGAACACAAAGGACCCCTTTGAATTCATAAAACCCCTCATAATACCTGAAAACTCAGAAACACCCTTTTATCGGCGCCACACAACTCCTGGCGCAGCCTCCTCTCGACGCCAATTTCACGCCGGGTGAGGGGCGCATCGGGGAGCTTGTCACGCCGACCTCCCTTCATTCCCAGCCACGCCGGTTGGCCTTCGTGCCGGAACCCATGCCGCGCCGTTTACCTTCATGCCGGAACCTATGCCGCGCCGTTTACCTTCGTGCCGAAACCTTAGCCGCGCCGGCTCCTTCCGTTGTTGGCCACCTATCATATACCCAACTTCTAGAAGCCCTGCCAAGTCCACCATCAGCCTGGACTTAGGAGCTTGACTCCCCCCCACATGCCATTATACCAGTCCCCATCATACCACGAGGGTTTCATGACTCTTCATCCATGTACGACGGAGCTATATTAAAGGGGTCTCACCCCGACATTCTACGCCATTAACCGTCGGGTTTTTCTTCCAACCCTATCGACCCTGGGAGTCTTGCCATTGCAAACCCTCCAGTGGTCCCTAAATGGGAACATCAACAAACACCATGGCAATGGACATTGTCCCATCACACTCAAATCCTTTTTGGATCTAGGGCCACGCCCGCCTCTCTTTTGGCTTCCATCCCGGCATTCCGTGGGTGGATGACCTATTTTCCCCTTTGGCATAGTCCAAAATAAGGAGATATGCTGCCGGATTTGCGCCATAACATTGTTATCATGTCCCGTATAGCATGGTTTTCTATGCATGTTTCGCATTCCGCTAGCGGAGTTAGCGTAATAGTCTTATCTCGATTTGCCCCCCGAGGCATCCTTTCTTGGAAACTAATCAAGGGTTGTCCTTCTTTGGAAGGGCGTAATTTACTTCGTATCCTTTGTGATATGACGGACTCCGGGTCTTGGCAAGAATATCACAATCGACTGACTGAGTCAGGTCGAGCGCACAATGAATTGTCACTCTGGTGACTGGCACGCCTAATAAACCAACCAACGAGGAATAAAACCACTCTCACACCCTCTTGACTAAGGATCCCTCCTATTCCTATCCCGGATGCATCACATGTGACTTCAAAGACTTTGGAAAAATCGGGTAGGCATAGGACCGGGGCTTGGGTCATCTTCCCCTTAAGCTCTTGGAAGGCTTTGGAGGCCGATTTGGTCCGTACAAAAGTCCCCTTTTTGAGACAATCAGTGATAGGGGCGGTGATGATGCTAAATCCTCGAATAAACCTCCTATAGATTGTGGCCAACCTGGTGAGGACACCAGAGCAAGAATACGGCTCGACTCAGAGAGCCGTCGGTACCGGACACGCAGCACGACTCGGTCGACACCGACCTCTTTGTGGCTGGGGGACAGTCTGGAGTCTCCCTCGGAACTTTGACACTTTAGTACGTATTTTTATACGTATTTGTATTTTGTACGTATTTGAGTCATATTTGTATTTTGTAAATATTTAGGTCATATTTGTATTTTGTACGTACTTGGTCGTATTTGTATTTTGTACGTACTTGGTCATATTTTATATTGTGTACGTCTTAGGTGTGTCTTTGGCATGTATTTGGGTTTGCATCATTTTGGGATTTCAAATTTCAAATGGGTTCGAATTCAAACTCCAAGGTGGGAGAATGGAGCCCATAGAATTTAAATTTCAAATGGGTCAAACACAAACTCCAAGGAGCAATGATGGAGCCCATAGAATTTAAATTTCAAATGGGTTCCAAATCCAAACTCCAAGGAGCAATGATGGAGCCCATAGAATTTAAATTTCAAATGGGTTCCAAATCCAAACTCCAAGGAGCAATGATGGAGCCCATAGAATTTAAATTTCAAAGGGATTCAAATTCAAACTCTAAGGAGGGAAGGTGGAGTCCAAGCTCTATATATTATCATGTACTCCCCCTCTTGAGGGATTTGATGAATAAATGAATGAAAATTGAGTTTTGGCCAAGAGCATTTCCTTCTTCTTCCTCCCCTCTAGGGTGTGACACCCTCTATCTCTCCTCCCTCTCTTCCTCTTCCCTTGGGAGCGACTCCTAAGGTCTATTACAGGTTTCTTGGATGCTCCACAGGTGGGAGGCGACCTCCCCATCTTTTGCTCAAGCCGGGAGTCCCATTGATCAAGGTTTTGCAACAAGCTTGGAGGAGATGGCCCTTGCTGTCCTGCGCCCAGATCTGGTTGTCTGCCTGCAGAAATGAGTCCGGAAGATAAGGTTGGCACCCTCCTTTCCCATCCCCAAACCCCATTGAACCCTTCTAATATTTTCTTCATCCCCCTGTCCCCCACGTTCCCTGAAAATTCCATAGCCAAATTCGTCCAGTAGCGAAAGTTGTCTTCATAGCACTTTTCCTTGCGCAGGCTGTCTCTGTGCAAACCTGTAGTAAACCAGAACCCAAAAGATCATGTTGTGACGCCCTCTTCCTGACATCTGATCGCATCGACCCCTTCTTCACTTCTCTTCCCCTACATGTCCTTTACCTCTCCTGAAAATACCACTTCCAATAGATATCGGGAAGAAAACCTCCCTTTGGACCCATTTTGGTCGCGCAGACTGCTCATGTGCAGTCCTACCGCTACAGTGCCAAAGCCCCTCCAAAGGAACGTTCCTCTATACGTCTTCAAATGACCTGAGATTTTCAACATTGCTTCAACACATACAAAACCATCCCATAGAATTTTATTGCAAGTGTCTGAGCCCCCGTTCCCTACTTATCCCATCCACCTTCATTGCTCTCAGTTCTGACTGCATTGGACTGCAGAACTGAATCCCATCTGTTTTCACTTTCCACGCCCAAAACCTCCACTACGTGCCACCCCACCACTGCTACCCAGTCATCCCACGACCCTCACCTATCCACCAGAGAAAACCCCGCCCAATTTGCCATCCGGAGGACCCGATTCAAGCCCAATCTTCGACCTGTGGTCCTGCTGCCAGAGGACAGACCAGAACGTGTAGGGCCTGTTGCAAAATTCGCAACATCACCTTCGGTACTCCGTTGTAGTCGCCACTTCACCGGTGTCCCTGGGACACCCCCACCAGCGCCTACGCTGAGTTTTGTGACTAACGGACGAGCAGAAGGTCACATGCCAGGGTCTTCGTCCAGCTGCTCTCCTACGCGCGCGCAGGCCGGCTAGCAGCCTGCCCCTCGCTCGCAACCACTCCGGAGGTTCCAGCCGGCGGCGTCGGCTTCCCTCGTCTTCCAGGAGGCTCACCATCCCCCACAGCATGCTACCAGGGACATTGGCGCCTTCCTCAGCCTCCGTGATGCGCCACTCTTGCTGCTGGTCCCAGTTCGTACCGACTCGCGGCGGCTCGCGTACGACGAGGTTCACCGACCCGGCACCCGTCACCCCATGTTTCACGACCCCAGGGTCCCGCTGTGTAGCCTTTTACCTCCCTGCGAGGAGTGGGCTGTGTTTGGTTGTACTCGTTCAGCATTGTACCAGGGATCGTGTGACTTGGCCGGGCTTCTTCCTCACGCCCCGAGCGTGGAGCTATGCGTCCACTTCTTTGCCTGGTTAGCTTGCTCTTTTAGTATTTTCTCTTGATGCCACTACTTGTGTGTTTAGTAGGTTCTTAGCCAGCTCATTTCCTTTATTCATTGCCGTGGTGAGAGAGTGTGACCGTCCCGTGACTCATCCGAGTCGCGAGTGTGGAGTCTAATCACCCTAGACCCTGCCGGTTTGTCAACCGCGCAGATCCGTGCGCTTCCCTCATAGGGGCACTTGCGAGCTTGAATTCTTGTTAGTTGACATAGTTCCTCTCTTGGGAACATTAGGTGTTGAGTCTACGCCGTTCAATCCATCGCAAAGTTGTTGGTCTTAGTTGTCCATTTAGTCGCGTCTTCACATAGAGTCCCAGTTCTCCTAGCGTTCCGCATCAAATTTGGTATCAGAGACATAGGTTGTCTAGGGTGCATTTGAGACTTCGTTCTACCCCCATTTTTCCCTTAGAGTCTTGCATTAGTTTGCATTAGAAAAAAAGAAAAAAAAATTCCCTTGCATTTAGTTCCATTACATGCCCACTCGGCGTGGTACAGATTACCAACACCCGGTCCCAATGGGTGACCCTAGGAATGCTGCCCCTAGTGACTTTTTCCTTCAGGATATGATGCAGGCTCTCATGAATCGGATAGATCAGTCCGATAAGAGCTTTAGAGATCATGCTGCATTCATGGAGGGCTGGATGAAGGCCATGGAGGACCGGATGGAGGCTTCCGACCGGACCATTCAAGGTCTAGTTGGATGGCCCAACCAGGATAGAGCTCCGTGTGAGGATGTCCCCGGGCAGGCCCAAGGCCCACTTGACCCTGCTCTTCAGCCCGTACACCCTAGGGCCAACGACCGGAGACCACGTATTCAGGAGTTTGATGGTTTTGGGTTCGATAATGAGGTTGAGGGTTATGGCCGTGCTCGACGTGGCTATAGGCCCCATAGGGATGACGAGGATGACCGTCTCCTTAGGTCCGTGCGCGCGGATCCTCCTACCTTTGATGGGTCCTTGGACCCTAAGATCTATGTTGATTGGGAGGCGGGTATGGACCGCTACTTTGAGTGGTACGAGATGACGGACCACCGGAGAGTCCGATTTGCCAAAATGAAGTTGCTATGGCAGGCACAGACCTATTAGAGAAACGTGGAGAGCCTGTTGATGCAGCAACATCAACCCCAGGTTAAGACATGGGATGATATGAAGGTAAAGCTCAGGCAAAAATACCTTTCTGCCACATACCGTCAGAGGCTTATTGATAGGTGGCAGGGTCTCAGCCAAGGGGATCGGACTGTGACGGACTACATCGCTGATTTTGATGAGTACTACTTACGATGTGGGGTCACGGAGGAGAGTGCCATGACCATCTCTTGCTTCCATCGGGGTCTGCGGCCGCACTACTAGTATGAGTTATTTCGCCGCCATGCCACGACCCTAGAGGAGGCTTATCAGGTCGCACTCGAGGTAGAACAGTTTGAGTCCGAGTTTGCTCCGGTCCAGCGCCTGGGACCCACATATCCTCGTGGGTCGGACCCTCGTGCTATGACTGGACCTTACCCTCGGGGACCTGTGGCCCGTCCACAGGAACCCGCTCGTCAGGACTTCACTGCCCCTAGACCTCATCCTCCCCCTCCGAGGGACTATCCCCCTCGACTCCAGGCTCTAGCCCCGGCCCCTCGGCCTCAGCAGCCCACCATTCCTACCCGACCCCAGCTTCCACCACCCCCGGCCCGTCGTGATGACAAGGGAAAGGGGCCGATGACTGGTGGAGCACCTCAGGGCACCGGGTCCCGTCATGAGTGTTATAGGTGCGGAGGGGTTGGTCATTATGCTGTTAGTTGTCCGACCCGATCCTCTTTGGTCATCGGAGATTCTTCGACCGGTGAGCTCGCACATGGTGTCGTATCCGTCAGTTATAAGGCTGACCAGGAGCTCGCGGAGGAATTCTTTGATGAGCTGCTTGAGGGCAAGCAACTAGATGTCCAGGGCACACAGTGCCAGGATGACGTTCAGCTGGGTGTTGTCAGGTGTATCTTGACCCAGCCGTTGGTGAGTGATGACTGGCGTCGCACCACCATTTTTCATACATTTTGTAGGCTGGGTGGGAAAGCCTGCAAGGTGATCATAGACAGTGGGAGCTGTATTAACGCTATCTCCACGGGTACTGTGACACGCTTGGGGTTGACCCCCCGTAGACCACCCTTCCCCTTATCGCGTGTCATGGGTAGATTCCACCTCTATCCCAGTAAGGCTGCGATGTCTGGTGCCAATGCAGTTCCATGCCTACCAGGATGGGATCTGGTGTGATGTGTTGCCTATGGAGGTAGGCAGTATTATCCTGGGAAGGCCCTGGTTATTTGATCGGGATACTACTCTCCATGGTCGGTCAAACACATGCACATTCGACCATAATGGCCAACGGATTACCCTTCACCCGTCCCACCGAGGAGTCCATCCATCCGGGGTCCCACTGGGCCTAGTACCCCGACCCTTCCTATTCCAGGGCCCAGTACCCCATTGCCAGCTCAGGCTACGACCTTGCCTCCGGATGTCCCCGCCCTGAGTGTTCCTCCGACTAGGAGGTTGATGCTAGTCAGCTCCCGGGAGTTGGAGCGTGACTTTGTTAGAGGGGACCCTATTTTTGCCATTATAGTCCGAGAGGTGGTTGGAGAGACGGAGAGTGATCTCCCATCTGATGTTGCTGATGTCCTTCGAGAGTTTACTGATGTATTTCCCGATGATTTACCCGAGGGTCTTCCACCTATGCGGGACATTCAGCATGCTATTGACCTGATTCCGGGGTCCTCATTACCCAATTTGCCACATTATAGGATGAGCCCCGCTGATCACGCTGAGCTTCAGCGTCAGGTTGAGGAGTTGATGACGAGGGGATCTCTCCGTGAGAGCATGAGTCCATGTGTCGTCCCTGCCTTGCTTGCCCCTAAGAAGGACGGTACTTGGAGGAGGTGCGTTGACAGCCGTGCAATCAATAAGATCACGGTAAAGTATAGATTTCTCATTCCCCGCTTAGATGATATGCTCGATATGATGGCGGGAGTCACTATGTTTTCCAAGATTGATCTGAAGAGTGGCTATCACCATGTGAGGATCAGGCCCGGTGATGAGTGGAAGATGGCCTTTAAGACCAAAGATGGTCTTTATGAGTGGCTGGTCATGCCCTTTGGGATGACCAATGCTCCCATCACTTTTATGAGGCGGATGACTCAGGTCCTTCGACCTTTGATTGGGGTCTTTGTGGTGGTATATTTTGATGATATCCTTATCTATAGCCGCACTCGGGAGGCCCACTTAGACCATCTACGGCAGGTCTGTCTTATTCTGAGGAGAGAGAGTCTTTATGCCAACCCTAAGAAATGCGCTTTCATGACTAGTCAGGTCACATTCTTGGGGTTTATCGTGTCTAGCGAGGGAGTCTCCGCTGACCCGGAGAAGGTCAGGGCCATAGTGGAGTGGCCCGAACCTCGTACTCTTCATGATGTCCGCAACTTTCATGGACTGGCGACCTTCTATCACCGCTTTATTCGAGGCTTCAGCTCTATCACGGCCCCAATTACAGATTGCATCCGAAAGGGGACGTTTGAGTGGACGAAGGCCGCCTCAGCCGCATTTGGGCTCCTTAAGGAGCGCATGACCCAATCACCTATTCTTAGACTTCCCGATTTCACGAAGGTGTTTGAGGTCTCTTGCGATGCCTCCGGGGTTGGTATTGGTGGTGTTTTGAGTCAGGAGACCCACCCCATTGCATACTTCAGTGAGAAATTGAGCGATGCTAAACTGCGTTATTCTACGTATGATAAAGAGATTTACGCAGTTGTGCAGGCCCTTCGGCATTGGAGACATTACTTGTTGCACCAGGAGTTTGTCCTATTTTCTGATCATGAGGCACTCAAGTATCTCCATGCCCAGAAAAAGCTCAATTCTCGTTACAGTCGCTGGGTGGAGTTCCTTCAGGATTATACCTTTGTGCTGAAGCACAAGGCCGGTGTGGAGAACCGGGTGGCCAACGCTCTGAGCCGTCGCACTTATCTTTTGACCACCATGAGTGTAGAGGTGGTAGGGATGGATAGGATGAAGGAGGCATATGCCGATTGTCCAAACTTTGGTCCGATTTATACCACCCTCCAGTCGGGGCCATCCCAAGAGCACATTGATTATATGTTGCAGGATGGTTATCTCTTTCGTGGGAGTCGCTTGTGTGTTCCACGGACTTCCGTTCGCGACTTCCTCACTTGGGAGATACATGCGGGAGGTCTAGCCGACCACTTCGGTCGGAATAAGACCATCGAGGCAGTCGAGCATCATTTTTATTGGCCTAGTTTGAAGCGTGACATTGCTCGCATTGTGGCCCAGTGTCGTACCTGCACTGTGGCCAAAATGAGGAAGCAGGTTTCAGGTCCTTATACTCCTCTTCCTGTGCCTGATAGGCCGTGGCAGGATATCAACATGGATTTTGTTTTGGGGTTTCCACGGACCGCCCGCAAGCATGATTCAATTTTTGTGGTGGTTGATAGATTTTTGAAGATGGCCCTCTTCATTCCTTGTTCAAAAACTTCAGATGCCTCTAGGGTTGCTCGATTGTTCTTCTCTAGTGTAGTGAGCCGATTTGGGCTTCCTAAGTCCATTGTGTCCGATCGAGATGTCCGGTTCACTAGCTACTTTTAGGAGACCCTTTGGCATTTGATGGGCACTCAACTCAAATTCTCCACAGCTTACCACCCCCAGACTGACGGATAGACTGAGGTAGTCAATAGAAGTTTGGGGAACCTCTTAAGATGTTTGGTTAGGGAACGCGAGAGGGACTGGGATTCGATTTTGCCACTTGCCGAGTTTGCATATAATGACTCAGTCAATAGGTCCACAGGAATGAGTCCTTTTGAGGTTGTTACAGGATATAGACCTAGGAAGCCAGTGGATCTTGTTCCCTTACCCATGCATGCTAGAGTGTCGCAGTCTGCAGAGTCGTTTGCCGAGCATGTTAGGGGTTTGCATGATGGTATTCATCGCCATATAGAGACCAGCAATGTGCGATATAAAGAGTTGGCTGACGCTCATAGACACCCCCGTGAGTTCCGGGAGGGAGATTATGTCATGATCCGGGTCAGACCGGAACGGTTTCCTTCTGGAGCTGTGAAGAAACTACAAGCTCGTGGTGCTGGCCCCTTTAGAGTAGTGAAGCGAGATGGATCCAATGCATATGTTGTTGACTTACCGGACGACTATGGTATCAGTTCCACATTCAATGTCTCGGACTTAGTCACATATAGGGACCCGGCAGTGATCCCTAGTGAGTTGTTTGGGCCTTCTCCACCCTTTGTAAGTGAGCCCTCCCCTGAGAGTCCACTTTCAACCCTGTCACCTCAGCAGCGTGAGCGGATAGAGTCTATACTGGATGAGCAGGTGACCACCACCAGGAGTGGCGCGTATCACCGCTACTTGGTGCGTTGGAGGGGACGGCCCGCGTCCGATGATGCATGGATCTCCCGGGCAGAGCTGGAGAGGTTAGATCCAGACTTGCTAGAGCGGTACCAGAGCGACAGAGACCCTTACTCGACAGGGTCGAGTTCTTCCCATCCGGGGAGAATTGGTGAGGACACCAGAGCAAGAATACGGCTCGACTCAGAGAGCCGTCAGTACCGGACACGCAGCACGACTCGGTCGACACCGACCTCTTTGTGGCTGGGGGATAGTCTGGAGTCTCCCTCGGAACTTTGACACTTTAGTACTTATTTTTATACGTATTTGTATTTTGTACGTATTTGGGTCATATTTGTATTTTATAAATATTTGGGTCGTATTTGTATTATGTACGTACTTGGTCGTATTTGTATTTTGTACGTACTTGGTCATATTTTGTATTGTGTACGTCTTAGGTATGTCTTTGGCATGTATTTGGGTTTGCATCATTTTGGGATTTCAAATTTCAAATGGGTTCGAATTCAAACTCTAAGGAGGGAGAATGGAGCCCATAGAATTTAAATTTCAAATGGGTCAAACACAAACTCCAAGGAGCAATGATGGAGCCCATAGAATTTAAATTTCAAATGGGTTCCAAATCCAAACTCCAAGGAGCAATGATGGAGCCCATAGAATTTAAATTTCAAAGGGATTCAAATTCAAACTCTAAGGAGGGAAGGTGGAGTCCAAACTCTATATATTATCATGTACTCCCCCTCTTGAGGGATTTGATGAATAAATGAATGAAAATTAAGTTTTGGCCAAGAGCATTTCCTTCTTCTTCCTCCCCTCTAGGGTGTGACACCCTCTATCTCTCCTCCCTCTCTTCCTCTTCCCTTGGGAGCGACTCCTAAGGTCTATTACAAGTTTCTTTGATGCTCCACAGGTGGGAGGAGACCTCCCCATCTTATGCTCAAGCCGGGAGTCCCATTGAGCAAGGTTTTGCAACAAGCTTGGAGGAGATGGCCCTTGCTGTCCTGCGCCCAGATCTGGTTGTCTGCCTGCAGAAATGAGTCCGGAAGATCAGGTTGGAACCCTCCTTTCCCATCCCCAAACCCCATTGAACGCTTCTAATATTTTCTTCATCCCCCTGTCCCCCACGTCCCCTGAAAACCCCATAGCCAAATTCGTCCAGTAGAGAAAGTTGTCTTCATAGCCCTTTTCCTTGCGCAGGCTGTCTCTGTGCAAACCTGTAGTAAACCAGAACCCAAAAGATCACGTTGGGACGCCCTCTTCCCTACATCTGATCACATCGACCCCTTCTTCACTTATCTTTCCCTACATGTCCTTTACCTCTCCTGGAAATCCCACTTCAAATATCCAACGGGACGAAAACCTCCCTTTGGACCCATTTTGGTCGCGCAGACTTCTCCTGTGCAGTCCTACCGCGATAGTGCCAAAGCCCCTCCAAAGGAACATTCCTCTATACGTCTTCAAATGACCTGAGATTTTTAGAATTGCTTCAAAACATACAAAACCATCCCCTAGAATTTTATTTCAAGTGTCTGAGCCCCCGTTCCCTACTTATCCTATCCACCTTCATAGCTCTCAGTTCTGACTGCACTGGACTGCAGAACTGAATCCCATCTATTTTCACTTTCCACGCCCAAAACCTTCACTACGTGCCACCCCACCACTACTACCCAGTTATCCCACGAACCTCACCTATCCACCAGAGAAAACCCCGCCCAATTTGCCATCCGGAGGACCCGGTTCAAGCCCAACCTTTGACCTGTGGTCCTGCTGCCAGAGGACAGACAGAACGTGTAGGGCCTGTTGCAAAATTCGCAACATCACCTTCGGTACTCCGCTGCAGTCGCCACTTCAATGGTGTCCCTGGGACACCCCCACCAGCGCCTACACTAAGTTTCGTGACCAATGGACGAGTAGAAGGTAACGTGCCAGGGTCTTTGTCCAGCTGCTCTCCTACGCGCGCGCAGGCCGGCTAGCAGCCTGCCCCCCGCTCGTGACCACTCCGGAGGTTCCAGCCGGCGTCGTCGGCTTCCCTCATCTTCCAGGAGGCTCGCCATCCCCCACAGAATGCTACCAGGGACATTGGCGCCTTCCTCAGCCTCCGTGACGTGCCACTCTTGCTGCTGGTCCCAGTTCGTACCGACTCGCGGTGACTCGCGTACGACGAGGTTCACCGACCCGGCACCCGTCACCCCACGTTGCACGACCCCCGGGTCCCGCTATGTAGCCTTTTAACTCCCTACGAGGAGTGGGCTGTGTTTGGTTGTACTCGTTCAGCATTGTACCGGGGATCGTGTGACTTGGCCGGGCTTCTTCCCCACGCCCCGAGCGTGGAGGTATGCGTCCACTTCTTTGCCTGGTTAGCTTGCTCTTTTAGTATTTTCTCTTGATGCCGCTGCTTGTGTGCGTAGTAGGTTCTTAGCCAGTTCATTTCCTTTATTCATTGCCGTGGTGAGAGAGTGTGACCGTCCCGTGACTCATCCGAGTCGCGAGTGTGGAGTCTAATCACCCTAGACCCTGCCGATTTGTCAACCGTGCGGATGCGTGCGCTTCCCTCATAGGGGCGCTTGCGAGCTTGAATTCTTGTTAGTTGACATAATTCCTCTCTTGGGAACATTAGGTGTTGAGTCTACGCCGTTCAATCCATCGCAAAGTTGTTGGTCTTAGTTGTCCATTTAGTCGCGTCTTCACATAGAGTCCCAATTCTCCTAGCGTTCCGCATCACAATCCATGGAAACTTCGGACCTCATGAAGGGTGTGGGGTTCCGGCCAATCAAGAATAGCTTGGACCTTCTCGAGGTCCATGGAGACACCCTTGGTAGACACCACAAATCCCAGGACGGTGATAGATGTGATCATGAAGTGACACTTCCCTAGGTTGGCAAATAGGCTCTGATGTCGAAGGACGGTGCAAACTTGCCTAAGGTGGTCAAGATGGGCCTCTTGGGACTGACCATGGATGAGAATATCATCAAAATAGACCACTAGAAAGACCCCAATGAACGGCCTAAGGACCTCCGTCATAAGATGCATGAAAGTACTTGGGGCTTTTGAAAGCCCAAATGGCATGACTAACCACTCATAAAGGACGTCCTTGGTTTTGAAGGCCATTTTCCACTCATCTTCGAGCCTAATCCTAACTTGGTGATAGCCACTCTTAAGGTCAATCTTGGAGAAAATAGTGGCTTCAGCTAGCATGTCAAGCATGTCATCAAGCCTAGGGATGGGGAACCTATACTTGACGGTGATCTTATTAATGACCCGGCTATCCACACACATCCGTCAGGATCCATCTTTCTTGGTTGTGAGAAGGGCCGGTATGGCACATGGACTTTTGCTAATGCGGATGAAGCCCTTCCTAATGAGCTACTCTATTTACCTCCGAAGAGCGGCATGTTCTGTGAGATTGAGGCGATAATGAGGAAGGTTGGGAAGGGTGGCTCCCGGAACTAGATCAATTGCGTGTTGCACGTCACGCATGAGAGGGAGTTGGTCCGGGAGTTCCTCTGGGAACACATAATGAAATTCTTCTAGGAGATGCCAGACTTCTATGGGATGGGGGATGGAGGGAGTAGGCTCTCCTAGATAAATGACCACCGCACATAAAGGTACCCCTTGAGCTATTTCCTCCTCAAGCTCTCTCTTGGTGATGAGATGAAGACCCTTGGTGAACCCCGATGTCTCACCTTGGTTGGAATTTTGGGTAAGGGATTGTGTTGGAGGGGTGGAGTTCCCCGAGGCTTGTGGTGTGGTGGGGTGATGTCCTTGAGGGAGTGTGTCCCTCTTGAGCATGGGATGTGGTGGGGAGGGATTAAGACGGATAGTCTTTCCCTCATACTCAAAGGTGCATGTGTTGGTCCTACCCAAAATAGTGGCATCCACATCATAAAGTCAAGGTCTCCCTAGTAGGATGCTTCCTACTTCCATGGGGATAACATCACACCATATTTGGCCATAGTAGGAGGAGAAGGTGAGGGGCACTAGGCAGCGAGTGTTGACCGGGATGGAGTTGTTGTTGATCCATGAGACCCCGTAGGGACTTGGGTGGGGAGTGATAGTCAGCCCAAGGAGCTTAACGGTGTCGGGAGACACGGCATTAACACAACTCCCTCTATCTAAGATCACTTTTCTCACATGACCCCCTACCTTAACAAAGGTGTGAAAGATTGAGGTTCGACGCCAGTCCTCCTCTTGGGGTTTGGTAAGGGTACACCTAATCACTCCTAGATGGGAGTCGGTAGATGTCATGGTGTGGTCTAGACCCGACTCATGGTATTGGGCCTCGTACTCCTCTTCCCAATCTAGTGAGGCTTCATGGATCTCCATAGTGCTCTCAAGTTCTCCTTGGGGTGGGGGAGCTTCTTCCTCCACTAGCAAACTAGACAACCCCTTGGATGGGCATTGCCCCGCGAAGTGCCCAAATCCTTGACATCTATAACATTGTTGGCGCCCTCTACCCGAGGTGGTCCCTCTTACATTTGGGCCCTTGGAACTCTCTTCCCTCCGTGGAGGAGGGTGGCTAGGGGCGACCTTGGTTGGAGTGATGGTGGGAGGGGGATAGTAAGGCTGTAATGGGGCATTCCCACTTGGGCTAGGGGCCTTCATAGGGGGGGCCAGGGTGGTTCGGGGCCCCATGCTTTTGGGATCGATCGGTCGGGGAGGTGCAAACCTAGGGATTCTAGAGAATCGTTCAACATCCCGAGCTATTTGGTAGGCTTGTTCAAGATTGTCGACATCTCTCATGAAAAGTTCCCTCTTGATGTGGTTTTGGAGCCCATTCCTAAATCGGGACAAGGTGACGGCCGGGTCCTCATGAACTCCACACTTCAAAAGATAGGAGTCAAATTTCTCAATGTATTCAACCACGGTCTTCCCTTCTTAGGTGAGACTTTGCCACTCGTCTAAGAGCATTTGGTGGTAGGATAGGGGTAGGTACTTGCTTCTAAGTTGGTTCTTCATACCTTCCTAAGTGTCAATTGGCTCTTCCCGCCTAACCCTCCTTAACCCCTCTTGGTTTAGCCAATAAGTCTTGGCTAATTTGGTGAGGTGCATCTTGGCCAACCTCACTCTCCTTGGGTCAGACATAGGGTACCATTCAAAGTATTGGTCCATGGCGGTCTCCCATTCTAAGTAGGCACTTGGTTCATGGGAACCGTCAAAGTTTGGGGCATCTACCTTGATCATCCTTAAGAGAGAGTTGTCCGGGTCGTCCCTTGGACGCCTTTCATTATGTTGGTGGTGGTGATACCTCTCATAGTCATGGTAGGGGTCAACATTCTTATCTTCCCTATCAATTTCAGCATGTGGATGGTGGGCTCTTGGACCATTATTCCTTGGGTGGTCATCCCGTGGATGCCTTTCATTAGGTTGGTGGTGGCGAGGCCTCTCATGGTCATGGTAGGGGTCAACATCCCTATCCTCCCTATCAATTTCAGCATGTGGAGGGTGGGCTCTTGGACCATTGTTCCTTGGGTGGGGCTCATGCTCTTCTAGCCGAGCAAGCCGAGTGGAAAGGGACTCTAGTTGGGCACGAATGGTGGCAAGGGTGGCATCCACCCGGTCCATTTCACCTTGGGGTCCCTCCCTACGGGCATCTTGATTGAGTTGGGGATTGGGATCCACAGGGGGAACCGAAGAGGATGGATCGGGTCGATACATGGCTCCACTACGGGTGGACATGCAAGGGAGGGGAAAGACTTGACGGATGGTTGACTCAATGTAATGGTCCTAGGACTTAGGCTTGATAGAGACAAGTCTAAACTTGCTCTGATACCAATTGATGTGACACACCCTTAGACCTAAACAAGCAAGCACAATTCACAACCGAAACGGACCGATATTGGCGGCCACTCACCCGACACTCACCCAAGTCCCGGGGTAACTCGGTGATACCGAGTGGAGGTTATGAGGGCTGGGCCCTTGCTGGTAGATGGCCAGCAAGGCCAAGGGTTTTCCCAAGGGTACGGAGGCCCGATTCAATGGGGCCGACCCGGGTGCCGAGGGCACGGGTTACACTCTCTTCCACGGCGGCCACTCGAAGCAATGGAGCTTGCGGACCGGGCGGTCACTCTCACGGACCAGCGGAGCTTATGAACTAATATTGAAAGGACAAACACTAAGGGAAGCAAGGTTAGAACACTTACTCGATCGGTTTGAAGAAACTGGTCCCGCTCGGAGACGTGGGCGAGCGGGGAAGCGTGGGTTCCCCACACGCTGCGCCAGAGTAGCTTGAACCTATTTTAAAGATTTACAACACTACTCTCCATGCAAGGGGGTGGAACAAGAGGAAGGGGAATCACTCATACATTCAAACACTACCTCCCGCAGGAAGGGGCTTTAAGCCGGCCAAGCGGGGAGGGGAAGAAACTGAAATAGAAGCCGAACGGAAGGACGACGCCGGTTCTGCCCGCTCTCTGGAACAGGGGACAGACAGTTGAAGTTGATGTTGCTACAGCCACTCCCGAATTTTTTTTTTAATGAGACCAGTGGGAACTCTTCGGAGCTTGATCAGGTTGACGTCCAATTTTTATGGAATTTCCTAGTTGACGGCGCTGGTCGGGGAAGGGCCGTAAACAGGGACCCTGAGTTCTAGTCTGGACGGCTACGGTACCACAGCAGCTGAAAGAAGAGGTCGCCACGAGTACTTCCGATCTCTGAATCAAGCGTGGTCAGAGTCGCTGGAATTGTTGATGAGTCCTCTTCTAGACGAGACCCACAGGAATGCCAGAAGATGTCGGAGCAGGAATGGAGAGCCCGAACAGTAGATAAGGGTCGGGTTTAGCCCCAGAGGGGACAGAACTGCGCACCTGGGGGAGAAAAATGAGAAATCACAGCTCCGGATGCCTAACGGGGTTCCGCTTCTTGATACTGGAAGTAGACTTGTTGTAGATGATCTCAGCCAAGCACTGCCTCCAGATCTTCAAGGGGTTGGCCGTGTGAGGCTCTGTAACTCACTTCAGGTTGATTGGCAGGAAGCAGATGCGCAGTCTGGGGAGATCGGCTCCTCCGGGCAGCCAAGAACTCAGAACGGGATGAGACCACCACCGTCGCGAAGAAGACAGGGAGACGCTTCCAACGGTACAACTTGGGCCTCCATAAATGCTGGGATGACGTCGTGGCCGGATCTGCAAGATACTGGTACTCTGCTACCTACGAACTGAGAAGTGCTGGTTGGAGATGGGAGGTGGGAGATGAGGTAAATGGGAGGGGAAAGAGGGTGGATGGGTGTGGAGGCAACCCTAGGCTGTTAGGGGGTCTTGGAGGGGGCAAACCAAGGTGAGTGAGGGGGAGAATGGGGGCAGGAAGGTGGTCTAGCAGGTGGTGAGAGAGAGAGATACGAATTTGGGACTAGGAGGTAGAGGGAGAGGGGTGGTGATTTCCCTATTTGGGGTGGTCCAAGGTTTGGAGGATGAGGGAGTGGAGGGAAAATAATTCAAATCTTCTCTTGGGAGATGGAAGATTGCATGGGGAAGAGGGAGGATTGTGTTGGGGAGAGTGGGATTATGTTGGGAAGAACACTATTCTCCTAGGGAGGAGAGATATTTGGTGGGATTTGGTGGGAGGGGAATGATGGCACCTAGGGGAGTGGAAAAGTAGTGGAGGTGGAAGCCTGGGTGGAGGATGAGGTGGAGGAGAGAGGTAGGATTTGAATTTGGGGAAGGGGGGAAAGAGAAAGAGAGGGGTGGGTGGGATTCTCTCCCTAGGGATTCTCACCCCACTAATGGATTCTCTCCACAAGAAACTTGAATTTTGAACTCACAAAATGGCAACTTTCATTGACATAAAATGGGGGGAATGGGGTCCTATATATAGGCAACCCATATTTTACAATAAGCCAATGACTTTTGGTACAATGACAAATAACTAAGGGGGTGGGGGGCGCCCCTGGGCCTAGCCCACTGAATTGGACCCAATAGCTAATCTAATCAACTTATTGACACTCAAACTTAGGAAAATAAATCAAAGACCTGGGGAAATGACTCAAATAAAAGGGAAAATACATCAAATGACTCAAATAGAAAGCTCAAAATGGATAATTGGGCCCACATAGAGTGAAGCCCGAGTTCAAACAACTCCGGGGTGTATGGACGACCCGAGCCAGAGGGAGTCGTGGGTGATGCCTCCATCAGTGGGTCCCCAAGAGGGTCTAGCCTATCCACCAAACTGCACCTGTCCGCTGTCACCTTGCTCGCGATGGAGTGGAAGGAAGGAAGGAAAGGGGCCTGGCCCCGAGAGAAGAAGAAGTGGTTGCGGACCCTCCGCGCCACGAAAGCTTCCGGGCCTGCGCCCACCAAGCCAACGTCCCTACTGTGGGATGAAGATTTCAGCAACCTGCCGAAAGGGCTCGGTTGGCTTACATCCCTCCTGCAGGAGGTCGACAACTGTCCCCCGTGCTACATCAGGAACGGGGTCGAGAAGAGATGGCCAATTTGATCAAGAACTATTTCTGAGGGCTAGGCAACCCCTCGCTTGGACAGCAGCGGTTGATGCAAGCAGCCGCAGCCAATGAAGACTACTACCCTTCAATGGCAGTTGAAGAAGATGCAGGAGAAAGGATGATGGTGTCGTCGGTTGATGACAATGACTATGATGACGGCTTTGAGATCGAAGCCGATGAAGCCGCCCCTAGGCGAGAAGAGACAAGAAGGCCTTCTGTGTTCGAGAGGCTGACCTTCTCGGAGCAAGCTAAGAGGAAGGTCCATCGACGGAGAAGAAGGATGTAGGTCTTCACCTGCAATATGGCTGGCACATTAAATCGATATGGTGGACTTCCCGAAGACCCCCGCGAGTTGGCTCAGTTGGTCGCGAGGCCAGGGCCGAATACTCGAAGAACAGAAGCCGCAAGGGAACTCCTGGCGGTAGCTAGAGGAAAACAACCCCTGGGCTATCAGCAGCGGAATGATGGAGCTGCTATCTTAACCGCCAATGTAGTAACGGCGGAAGAAGAAGATGACATCCTCCTCGACATCCTGCCCAAGGTTACGTCTAGAGAAGCAACGGAGGCTATCCCTAGCGCGGAAACTATGGACCCTACGGTCCTGATGCTACTTCAGAGATACCGGCAAGAGATAGACTTGCTGAAGAAACAGCTGACAGAGAAGGCTGAACAATCGTCAGCTTCCAAGCCGCCCGAAGTCCAGGGCGAGTCATCCCGGGGAGCGGTCCATCATGTCGACCCTCCGCCGCTCTATACCATGCCTCAGTCGTCAGAGTCGAGCCTGGCGACAACCCAGCAGTGGCCACCATAGTCGTAGCCGTTGATGCTGCCGGTGCTCCCCCAAGTGCACCAGACACCCCCACTGCTGTGTCCTCCACAAGCGACCACTCTGGTCACCCCGTACCTGCAGCCGGCACACTTCTATCCGGATCCAGTCGACCCCACGGTCATGAACCGGATGATGGTGGAAAGGATGATCGAGCTGAAGCTCGCAGAAAGAAGTGAAGGTGACTACGTCACATTTGATGCCTATCGGGTGCCATACCCGCAACATCATGCTGCCAAGCGGCTTCCCCCAGGGATCAGCAAGCCGCCCAAGTTTGACAAGTTCAATGGGAAGGGATCCCCGAAAGAACACGTCGCATGTTATATGACCGTCATGGGTGATCTGGCCACCGACGAGTCATACTTGTTGAAGTTTTTCAGGTCCTCACTGACAGGGCTCGCATTTGAATGGTACTCCAGCCTCCCGGCCAGGTCGATCAGCGACTGGTCGGATACACAGAGGAAGTTCAGAGAAAGATTTCATGTTACAGAGAGGGAGGTCACAGTGGCCGAACTCTATTCAACAAAACAGAGTACAGATGAGATAGCCCTCGACTATATCAAGAGGTAGAGGAACCTCGAAATGAGGTGCAAACGGCCCCCGCATCAGGAGGACGTGGTACAAATATGCAAACAGAACCTTAGGAGGGAGGTTCTGGAAAAGATGATTGGAATGGAAATACGGTCGTTTGACCGATTGAATAATGTAGTGGCTGAGGTGGAAGCCTTTTTGGCCAGACCTGTCCCTACATCAACCACCAGCACAACCCAGAAGGGCAAGGCAGTGGAGCGGTGCCCGGCGCCTAAAGAAGCAAATGCTCTTGACATCAAGGCGTTCAAACAACAGAAAGGTAAAGGCAAGAAGGCGGTCGCCCCACAGCCTGCAAAAGCCCCAGACGGCAAAGAAGGTCCCTCGCTGCGGGACAAGATGAAGAAAGCCTACTCCTTTCCGAAGGACAAGACCAGGTTTCTGTTCGATTGGGTAACGGAATATGGCATGGTCACCCTGCCAGAGCCAAAGAGGCCGGAGGACCTGAAGAGAAGAGACAGCCCAAGATTCTGTCGCTACCACAAGATGCTGGGGCATCCAATCGAAGATGGCTATGTTTTCAAGGACATCATCGAAGGGATGGTGAAGAAAAATGAAATCGAGTTGGGAGAGTACAAAGTGGACCCTCCTCAACCACATGAAGTCCCTCTGAGGAGGGCAGGAGTCAACATGATCTCCCTATACCAGGCATTGTCCGAGGAGATCTCTGAAGCAAGCACACGGCACACCTATGAAATTAATTTCTTGGAGCCCGTGAAAGAACAACAGGGATGGCAGCAGGTCCCTGTGAAGCATAAAAAGAAGAGGGCACCCCGCCCGAAAGTGGGGGCACATGTCTGTGGCCTCACACCACGACCTGCTCCGCCGGTTGTAGCATCTGTGTGGACAACTCCACCTGCAGTCATCAGGATACATACACGTAATCGGAGGAGATAGACTCCGTTGCCAGTGGTCGAGGAAACCAATCCTGGGATCCCGTAGACTACAAAACCTTATTGAAGGGCTAGATGAGTATGTGCATCCTGAATTAAAGCCCTTGCTGGTGTAGGACCATGTCCCATGGCAAGAATTGGAGCAGCTCTCACTTGGGCAAGAGGAGGGAGCTGATGCAGCATCCGATAAGGAGGGATGTCTATTCTGGGGGCAGGCGCCTACTGAAGCAAAGAAGAAAAAGAAACAAAAGAAGAAGAAAAGAAAGGCTGTTAAAGCCGATGAAGTGCAGGTTGTCTCCTGCAATATCCTCTCAGCATTCTTCAACCTGCTCGGCGAGGAGGAAGAAGAGGAAATTTGCTTCACACCCCCTGTTGAGGGAGGCAAGGCCGAAGCCATGACTGCTGCACATGCAACCCGGTCAGGCCAAAAATGGGGGCGCCAGCCGCCGCCCAACCACAACATTATATTCAGGGGAGAACAGCCCTACACGACACTACCCCCGGAGGTCAAGGGAGTCCAGATCCCTCCTCCGCCAGGCCTATATAATAAGAGTGGGGGCAAGGTAGTCCCTTCATTTATTGAATTCATGAAGTTGTTTAAGGGGAAGCAGCCGTGCCGGGAGGCTAACCCTGCACCCAGGGGTGTTCACCTGCAGCCAGCACAGTCTGCCGAAGCCCCGAATACAGATGGAGTTTGCCCTGCAGCGGCTAATGAAGAACACCAAGGATCTGGTGCTAGCCAGAAAGGTGTCGAGTCCGAGGCAGATGAAGCAGGTCCATCAGGGGCTGCAACTCAGGACTCTCCCAAGCTCAGGTGGGCTGAAGAGATGAAGCTTTCCAATGTCCGAGCTGGGAGCCGAATAATGAAGCGACTCAAGAAGCTCCCTGCTAGATTTACAATTTGGGAGATCCTCTCTTTGAGTGAAGAGACTCGACAGGCGATCATCACCGCTCTGCAGATGCCTGCTCATTTTGAGACCTGCTTGGCTGAAGCACTACCAGAAGCCAGCATGACCTTCACTCAAGAAGACATGCTTCTACCTACCATCAGCCACAACATGCCGATGTACATGAAGGGGCACCTGAATGGGAGGGAGCTGAACAGGATTCTGGTCGATCCTGGTGCAGCTGTCAATATTCTGCCCTACAGAATCTACGAGAGGCACCACTTCAACGTGCGTCTTAAGAAGGTCAGGGATATGCGTATCGCCGGCTTCAATAAAAAATGTGAAGTGTCGATGGGGGTGGTGGAGTTCACACTTACCCTGGTGGATTTCACTACGACGGTGCAGTTCCATGTCATCGACTCCCGCACCTCGTACAAGGCACTGCTTGGCCGCCCATGGCTGCATGAAAATATAGTGGTGCCCTCCACGCTCCACCAATGTATCAAATACAGTCTCCAGGGGAAGGAGGAAAGGATATTTGCTGACCTCCACCCGTTTGAGGTATTTGAATGTCACTTGGCGGACGCCAATCTATATGTGGGGTCCTCTCAGAAGACCTCTGAAGTCAAGACCCCCGTAGGGGCATCAAGAAGCTCGTCCAGAGATAACTGGTATCCACCACCGCCGCGCGGATACGTCAAGGCCAAGGCGGTCTCTCATATCACCGTATCCGGGGACATGGGCAGAATAGCACCCCCAGCTTTGTACCCCAAAGCTAATGAAGTGCAGCTCGATCGGCAGCACAACCACATTGGGGTCCCTGACGGCCTCACCAAGCCGATTCCCAGCCTTGATAACCCCACTGTCGAGCCTTTCAAAGCTTGGGAGGTGGCGCAGATAGATGGGCCCAGCAGCTTGTTCTACACAGCTAAAGAGCACCCTATTCGGGAAGACACAGATTGTTGCCTGCCCGAAGACATAGAAAACATGTCAGTTCCCATTCGAGGTCCGGCGTTCACAACTGATCGGATGGCCAGGATGTTCCAAAAGCAACACATCCCCTCTAATCAATCTCATAAAAATAAAGAAGCTTTCCAAAAAATATGGTGTACTGCAAGTCTGGATAAGGAACTGAGGCGCGTCTCTCAGCACCCTGGGTTGGGCTTCACCCTGGAAGAATATTACTACAGTGGGCGATACGAGGTGGACACCATCTCCGTCTTCTACCCTGCTGAAGATAGCCCACTGGGGGCAACCTTTGATGAATACCCAGCGAAAGCTGAATATACTGAGCCGGCTCGACCCAGAAATCAAGAAGCGGAGGCCATAATTCCTTGCCGATGTTGGGAGCAGGTCTATCCCGAAGAGGCGGCCCTTCAAGCCAAATTTGACAAGGCTAGCAGCAGCGAGGCCGAAGATGTTGAAGAGGTAGGGATCTCTCCCTCCAGTGGAGTCCTACCAATGATGACCTCAGCACCTCTCGTGCCAATCGGGGAAGCCTCAGCCGATTCTGATCAAGAGGTATATGCTGCCGAGGAAGGAAATGCCATTTCTATCAAAGGTATAACTGCCCCAGAAGGCGAGACCTCCTCACCTTCTGCTACAGGACTGGGAGTCCGCCCCATCCCGGTAGTAAACAACCACCAGTCTGTCACGGCTGCAACCCCATCTACAGGGGCTGAGGCTGCTCTCTCGCCCTTAGAAATTGCAACGGCCGTGGACTTGCTGATAGAACAATCTGCACAGCTGCTACTGAATGAAGCAGAGGACTCCCTGGAGGCTCTGAAGATGTCAAATGAGGAGATCGAGGTCCTCGACCCTGAAGACGGCATTCCAGATTTCATCAACCTCCAATCGGCACCTCTGGAGATAGAAGATGGAGGCCAAGCTACAGTCGACAAGCTGATAGAAGTCAACCTGGGAAGCGAGGAAGACCCTAGGCCTACCTTCCTCAACGCCCAGCTATCCCCAGAAGAACGGGAGCTATATATCCAGCTGCTGCAAGATTACCGGGACTGCTTCGCATGGACTTACAGAGAAATGCCAGGTCTGAGCCCTGCAGTTTTGCAACATGAGCTGGTAATTAGCCCTGAAGCCGAGCCAGTGAAGCAACCACCACGGCGCATGAGGCCGAAGCTCATCACTCAGATTTGTACAGAAGTCGACAAGCTCATTGACGTGGGATTCGTCGAAGAAAATCAGTACACCACGTGGCTGGCAAATATCATCCCCGTGAAGAAGAAGAATGGACAGATCCGGATATGTGTTGACTTCCGAGATCTAAATAAAGCATGTCCCAAGGATGACTTTCCGGTGCCAATAACGAAAGTCATGATTGATGCTACAACCGGCCATGAGGCCCTGTCATTCATAGATGGGTCATCCAGCTATAACCAGATATGGATCGCGGAACATGACCGGGTCCACACCGCCTTCGGAACCCCTAAAGGCATCTATCACTATAAGAGGATGCCGTTCGGACTAAAGAATGCCGGCGTAACTTATCAGCGCGCAATGACCAAAATATTTGATGAGTTACTCTACCACAAGGTCGAATGCTACATAGATGATCTGGTGGTCAAAACCAGAAGAAAAGAAGACCATCTGCAGGACCTCTGAATCATTTTTCAGAGGCTGAGGCAGCATAAATTGAAAAAGAACCCTATGAAATGCGCGTTCGGAGTGTCGAGCAGAAAATTCTTGGGTTTCATTGTCAGATACAAGGGAATCGAGATAGACCCCGCAAAGATCAAAGTAATTCAGGAGCTACCTGCACCAAGGAACCTCTCTGAGATAAGATCACTACAGGGCCGCTTGGCTTATATCCGACGGTTCATTTCCAATTTGTCAAGGCGATGCCAGCCTTTCCACAAATTGATGATGAAGGATGTTCCCTTTTACTGGGATGAAGATTGCCAGATAGCCTTTGACAAGCTGAAAGACTATCTGAAGACTCCTCCAGTGCTGGGCGCACCGGTGAAAGGTCAGCCGTTGATATTATATATAGCGGCCACACACAACTCTCTGGGGACAATGCTGGCCCAGAATAATGAAGAACGGAAAGAACAAGCCCTCTACTACCTCAGTCGGAGATTGGTTAGAACTGAGCAGAAATATACTTATATTGTGAAGGCCTGTCTGTCACTGGTTTTCAAAGTCAAGAAGCTTCAACACTATATGTTGTCGCATGAAGTCATCCTGGTATCCAAAGAGGACCCGCTGAAATATATATGTGTCCCAACCGGCACTCAAAGGTTGCTTGGGCAAATGAGCAGTGATCCTCAAGGAGTTTGATATCTCCTATGTGCCGCAAAAGGCTGTCAAGGGCCAGGCTATTGCAGACTTCTTCGCTGAGAATCCAGTGCCGACTACTGTCCGCTGGAACTGGAGCTTTCTGAAGATGAAACCCTGGAAGCCGCTCAAGTACAGCCCTCCTTGTGGCAGCTGTATTTTGATGGCACTTCCAGAATTGACACCTCGGCCACTGGGTCAGCCAGGGTCAGAGCAGGAGCAGGCATAGTCCTGAAGTCTCCAAAGGGGGAGGTCGTGCTCACATCTTGCTCGATAAACAAGCCTTGCACAAATAATGAAGCAGAGTATGAAGCCCTGATAATCGGGTTGCAGATTGCACTGTCCATGGGAATTCAGATGCTGGAAGCATTCAGAGACTCCATGCTAGTTATAAAATAGCTGGAAGGAGAGTTCGATGTACGGAAGCAAGAGCTCCTCCCATACCATTAGTTGGCAACCCGCCTGATGTCAAGATTCTACTTCATCAGCATCAAGCATGTCAATTGAGGACAGAACGCTCAGGTGGACGCCCTCGCTAAATTAGCCAGTTCTTTGGTGATCTCGCCAGACACAAGCCTAAACATAACAGTGATCAACCGCCGGTAGGTCCCCAGTGTGACAGAGGTCTTGGCTGATGAACAAGAGAATGAGGTGGCAGCCGTCGAAGAGGTTCAACAGCCTGATTGGCGAGAACATCTCCTACGGTGGTTTCAGCACCAGCAGCTCCCAAAGGAGAAAGAACAGAGAATGAAACTCCTAAGGGTCAAAGACTCTTACGAGATGAGAAATGGAACCCTGTTCCGAATAATGGTAGATGCTTGAAGAAAAGTTCTGCTCCATTGTTTGTCTTCAGCAGAAGCTGGGAAGGTGATGCAAGAAGTCCACGCGGGTTCAGCTGGAGCGCATCAGACCGGCCCGAAAATAAAAATTGAGATAAAGAAATTGGGTTACTATTGGCCCACTATGTTTGATGACTGCTGTAAGTTCGCCAGGGCTAGTAAGAAATGTCAAGAGCACGCCAATGTGTCAAGAAGACCGCCAGTGCCACTACACCCCACCATACCGAGTTGGCCGTTTGCTCAATGGGGCATGGATGTGGTAGGGCCACTGCCAGCATCTTCATCAGGGTGTAAATACATCTTAGCAGCTACGGATTATTTCTCCAGATGGGCGGAGGTAGTAGCACTAAGAGAAGTGACGGGAGAATTGGTTGCAAGATTCTTTCGGCAAAACATAATATTCCGGTTCGGGATTCCTAGCCGAATTATCTCTGACAACGACAGCCATTTCAGAAACCAAAAGATTTATCGGCTAGCTGATAAATACAAGATTGACTGGAGGACAGCGTCCCCCTACAACCCTCAAGCCAATGGACTTGCAGAAGCCTTCAACAAGATGCTTTGCACGTTGCTGGCAAAGATCGTCAAGTCCAATAAGAAGGACTGGAAAGAAAAGATGTATGAAGCGCTTTAGGCCTATCGTACCATCTATAAAACCCCAACCAGCTGTTTGCCATTCTCCCTCATATACGGGTCAGAGGCTGTGGTGCCGATTGAATCAGAAGTCCCTTCACTATGAGTCGCTATCCAACATGGACTAGTCAGCAGTAAACAAACTCATACAAAAAGAAGATTGGAAGGGTTTGCCAAGCTTGAAGGAAAGCATCTCCGTGCGCAACAAAACATTCAACTTTACCAAGCTCGCATGGCCCGTGCCTTCGATAAGCTGGTCAAAGGTCGAGAATTCAAGAAAGGAGACCTTGTAATGGTCAAAAGGAGAGAGGTGATGCCTTCCAACCCCAAGGGTAAGTTGGTCGAAAACTGGGTCGGACCATATATCGTCCACCGAGTATATGAAAGGGGTGCCTACATCCTCATACACCATAAAGGAGTCGTCCAGTTCTTTCCCCTCAATGGAAAGCATATAAAGCTGTATCACACGGTGCAACCAGTGTTCCCTGAGTAGTCGGGATACCTTCACTTTGGTCTAGTGGCACTCCGCCCTGATCAAGCTACCCCTACCTTGGTCTAGTGGCACTCCGCCCTGACCGAGCTACCCCTACCTTGGTCTAGTGGCACTCCGCCCTGACCGAGCTACCTTCACTTTGATCTAGTGGCACTCCACCCTGATCGAGCTACCCTTATCTTGGTCTAGTGGCACTCCGCCCTGATCGAGCTACCCTTATCTTGGTCTAGCGGCACTCCACCCTGATCGAGCTACCCTTACCTTGGTCTAGTGGCACTCTGCCCTGATCGAGCTACCTTCACCTTGGTCTAGTGGCACTCCGCCCTGACCGAGCTACTTTCACCTTGGTCTAGTGGCACTCCGCCCTGACCGAGCTACCTTACCTTGGTCTAGTGGCACTCTGCCCAGATCGAGCTACCCCTACCTTGGTCTAGTGGCACTCTGCCCTGACCGAGCTACCTTCACTTTGATCTAGTGGCACTCCGCCCTTATCGAGCTACCCTTATCTTGGTCTAGTGGCACTCCGCCCTGATCGAGCTACCCTTACCTTGGTCTAGTGGCACTCCGCCCTGGCCAAACTACCCTTACCTCGGTCTAGTGGCACTCTGCCCTAACCAAACTCGCATAATATCAACAACATTGCCATTACGGGCCTTACGCCCAAATCGGCGTAAATCTATCCCTTGCGTCAACATTGCCTTCGTGCTGACGAAAAAACCCTCCTTCTTGGCGCAAGACTTTATGTCCTAGCTGACCCTTATATAGCATCACCATTGCGGGCCTTACGCCCGAATCGGCGTAAATCTATCCCTTGCGGCAGCATTGCCTTCGTGCCGACGAATAAACCCCCTTCTCGGCGCAAGACTTTGTATCCTAGCCGACCCATATACAACATCGCCATTGCAGGCCTTACACCTGAATCGGCATAAATCTATCCCTTACGTCAGCATTGCCTTCATGCTGACGAATAAACCCTCCTTCTCGGCGCAAGACTTTGTGTTCTAGCCGACCTTTATTAACAACATTGCCATTGCGGGCCTTACACCCGAATCGGCTCAAATCTATCCCTTGCATCAGCATTGTCTCCTTGCTAACAAATAAACCCCTTTTCCTCGGTGCAAGAGTTCGTGTCCTAGCTGACTTTCTCAACATCCTTCTGTTATGTGAGCAAAAAAGGAAAGAAATGAAAATGGGGCTAAAAATAGAGATACCCCGCCGGCTTTGTTCCTAAACCAGGACAAGGGCAAGAATGGCTATAACCCGGCTATGGTGAAAACTTGAAAGGGCGTTGGAGGCAAAATCGGGTATCCCGCCACGTGAAAACGCGAAAGGGCGCGTGGGCAAAAGCAAGAGGGGGCTGGCTTACGTGAAAACCTGAAAGGGCGCGTAAGTCAGTAAAGTGATAATCTAAAAAAAAAGAAGTTCCTCTTTAATCTTCTCCTAATGAGGCTCCAAAAAAGGGACGACCATCAAAAGTCCCACATGAGATCTCCTAACAAACCCATGTTTGACCCTCGTCATCATCGCTGAGATCGGTCGATCTCTACCTTTAACTCGGACCTTCCGTCCCTGTTAATGAACATATCCTTTGCTTCGACATGTAACCCATGTCGACGAACAAACCCAGGTTCGACCCTCGTCATCATCAGCGAGATCGGTCGATCTCTATCTTTTAACTTGGACCTTTCGCCCATGTTAATGAACACACCTTTGCTTCGACATGTAATCCATGTCGATGAACAAACCCAAGTTCGACCCTCGTCATCATCGGTGAGATCGGTCGATCTCTACCTTTAACTCTGACCTTCCGTCCCTGTTAATGAACATATCTTTTGCTTCGACATGTAACCCATGTTGACGAACAAACCCAGGTTCAACCCTTATCATCATCGACGAGATCGGTCGACCCCTTCCTTTAATTCGGACCTTTCATCCCTGTTAATGAACATACCTTTGCTTCGACATTTAACCCATGTCGATGAACAAACCCAGGTTCGACCCTCGTCATCATCGGCGAGATCGGTCTACCCCTACCTTTAACTTGGACCTTTCGTCCCTGTTAATGAACATACCTTTGCTTCGACATGTAACTCATGCCGATGAACAAACCCGTCTTCGACCCTCGTCATTATCGGTGAGATAGGTCGGCCTCTATCCCTTGACTCGGACCTTTCGTCCCTATTGAGAGCTATATAGCCTTTGCTTCGGCATATAACCAATGTCGACAAACTAGACCAGGGTCCGACCCTTGTCATCATCGACAAGGCCGGTCGGCACTCTAGCACGCAAGCTCTCCCGTGTTCGGGATCCTCCACGAAGTACAGAAAAAAAGAAAGAAACCAAAAATGGGGTTAAAAATAGAGATACCCCGCCGGCCTTGCTCCTAAACTAGGACAAGGGCAAAAAGGGCTATAACCCGACCGTAGAGAAAACCCGAAAGGGCGTTGCGGGCAAAATCGGGTACCCCGTCACGTGAAAACCCTAAAGGCTGCGTGGGCAAAAGTAAGAGGGGGCTGACTTTAGCAAAAACCTGAAAGGGTGCTTCAGTCAGTAATGTGATAAAAAAAATAAATTGAAATGATGATGAAGTAACGAGGTTACCCTCGTTCATTACTCCACTTTCGCCTACCCATCCTTTCGACCCTTGTCACCATCGGCAAGATCGGTCGCTACCCTCTCGGTCCTTGTCACCATCGGTAAGACTGGCCATCCTTTTCGACCCTTGTCACCACCGGCAAGATCGGTCGCTACCCCTCTCGGTCCTTGTCACCATCGGCAAGACCGGCCACCTTTTCGACCCTTGTCACCATTGGCAAGATCGGTCGCTACCCTCTCAGTCCTTGTCACCATCGGCAAGATCGGCCATCCTTTTTGACCCTTGTCACCATCGGCAAGATCGGTCGCTACCCTCTTGGTCCTTATCACCATCGACATGACCGGCCATCCTTTTCAACCCTTGTCACCATCGGTAAGATCGGTCGCCACCCCTCTCGGCCCTTGTCACCATCAGCAAGACCGGCCACCTTTTGACCCTTATCACCATCGGCACGATCGGTCGCTACCCCTCTCGATCATTGTCACCATCGGCAAGACTGGCCATCCTTTTTGACCCTTGTCACCATCGGCAAGATCGGTCGCCACCCCTCTCGGCCCTTGTCACCATCAGCAAGACCGGCTATCCTTTTCTACCCTTTTCACAATCGGCAAGATCGGTCGCCACCCCTCTCGACCCTTGTCACCATCGGCAAGACCGGCCATCCTTTTCGACCATTGTCACCATCGACAAGATCGATCGCTACCCCTCTCGGTCCTTGTCACCATCGGCAAGATCGGCCATCCTTTTCGACCCTTGTCACCATCGGCAAGATCGGTCGCTACCCCTCTCGGTCGTTGTCACCATCGGCAAGACCGGCCATCCTCTCGGTCCTTGTCACCATCGGCAAGACCGGCCACCTTTTCGACCCTTGTCACCATCGGCAAGATCGGTCGCCACCCCTCTCGGCCCTTGTCACCATCGGCAAGACCGGCTATCCTTTTCGACCCTTGTCACCATCGGCAAGATCGGTCGCCACCCCTCTCGATCTTTGTCACCATCGGCAAGACCGGCCATCCTTTTCGACCCTTGTCACCATCGGCAAGACCGGCCACCTTTTCGACCCTTATCACCATCGACAAGATCGGTCGCTATCCCTCTCGGTCATTGTCACCATCGGCAAGACCGGCCACCCTTTTCGACCCTTGTCACCATCGGCAAGATCGGTTGCCACCCCTCTCGGCCCTTGTCACCATCGGTAAGACCGGCTATCCTTTTCGGCCCTTGTCACCATCGGTAAGACCGGCTATCCTTTTCGACCATTGTCACCATCGGCAAGATCAGTCGCCACCCCTCTCGGCCCTTGTCACCATCGGCAAGACCGGCCACCTTTTCGACCCTTGTCACCATCGGCAAGATCGGTCGCCACCCCTCTCGACCCTTGTCACCATCGGTAAGATCGGATACCTTTTCGACCCTTGTCACCATCGGCAAGATCGGTCGCTACCCTTTCGGCCCTTGTCACCATTGGCAAGATTGGTCGCTACCCTTTCGGCCCTTGTCACCATCAGCAAGATCGGTCGCTACCCTTTCGGCCCTTGTCACCATCAGCAAGACCGATCGCTACCTTTTGACCCTCATCACCATCGGCGAGCCCGATCAACTATCCTTTAACTTGGACCTTCCGTCCTCGTTAATAGACAAACTACCATTGCTTCGACATTTAAACCATGTCGATGAATAAACTGCACTCTCAACTTTCGTCACCATCGGCGAAATTAGTGGGGCACGTCCACCTACTCTACCCATGTCCCACCTTGGTCAAAGCTCGATTTCGGGAGTAGTTAATCCGCGGTGGAGCGAACACCTCACCCCTTCGCTGAAGGCGTGAGCGCTCTCATGTGCCAGTAACATACATCCCTGGACTGAGTTAATCGACTAGAAGGAGAAAGAAAGAAGTCATGATTGAAGCAACAAATAAAGACATTTCATTGATATGAGGTGTCAGAATACATCCATACTCGGGGCATTCCCCGAGATACATGAGCTCCGAAGACAAAAAGGAGCGAAACTAAAAAAAAGAGAGAGAGAGAAGCAAGGGAAAGCTACTGTAGAGGACGCCGGAAAATGTCTTCCAATTCCAAAAGGCCCAGGGAAGGATACTGAGTCAGCTCTTGCAACCGAGATTCGGTAGCTGTCAGTTCTGATAATTTTTCATCTAGAGAGGCGAGTTGTCCTCCATCTAGGTCAGCTTCTTCTGTGGTCTGTGATAGCTTGGTGTGATAATTAAACGCAGATCCAGAGGGGGGGGTGAATGGATCTTTCAAAGAATTTTACCCAATTTAAGTTCTACCGCTTAGATGTGCGGAATTAAAAGCGGATGCAGATATAAACTGAGAAAACTTAGGAAGCTATTGCAAAGCAGTCCAATAGAATAAACTCACACTCGATCCTAAACAAACATCTAGTGAGCGCAGCAGAGAAGTGAACACATAAGCCAAACAAACCACAAAAGAACACCAGGCTTTTTAGGTGGTTCGGTCCAAAGACCTACGTCCACCCCTCACTCCCAACCGGAGTGAGGTTTCCACTAGTAACACTAGCACAGCAGACTCAGTCTGCAACAAATGCTGCCAAACAGCTTGACAAGGGGAACGACCTTCCCTCTTCCTCCCAACCGGAGGGACACCCCAAGTGACTCCCAGCCACTTGGAAACCAGAGACACACAGTCTCTCTTCCTCCAAACCGGAGGGAACACCTAGTCTTGCAACCCACAAGAATAGAACCGGAGGACCAATCCTCCCTTCCTCCAAACTGGATGGGAACCTAGAGACCCAAGTCTCTCTTCCTCTGAAACCCAGAGGGAATCACAAGTGACACCAAGTCACCTGCAAACTAGAGGTCTCGGACCTCTCTTCCTCCCAACCGGAGGGACCCCTGGACTTGAAACCTACAAGCCCAGAACCGTAGATAAATCTCGCTTCCTCCAAATCAGAAGGTAACCCACAAGTAGCACCCAGCTACTTGCAACCGGAGATAGCAATCTCCCTTCTCCTGAACCAACAGGAGGGACCCCGACCTCTCTACAGAGTATCGGAAAGACTAGATATCAAATGAAAAGGTAAACAGAAAATAGAGTCACAGCGACTGAAAAGCTGTAAATGAAATACAAGGAATGTGGCTCTCGTAGGAGCTGACTGGATTGGATCTGATCCAAAGTCCAATAGGCAGATCTGCAACTGAAGCTTCTTTCTTCTTCTACACGAGCCCTCTCTCTTTTTCTTTTTCTTCTTCTGCTGGATTTCTCGATCTCTCTTATGCTCTCTGGCTCACTCTTCTTCTTTCTTCCTCAACTGCTCTCACTCTCTTTCTTTCTCTTTTTCTTCTTCTTCTCTGTTCTCTGTATCGTGGAGGCACTCACTGCTCTTCTATTTTTCTTGATGGCTCACTGCTCTTCGATCCACTTCAGCCGATGGAGGAAGCTCCATATTTATACCAGCAGCAGGCAGCTAGGGCTAATGCTCTTTTCGATTCCCACCCAAGCTTCAGTCCACGTGGCGGCTTCTCAGCATCTTGGATCACGTGCTAGATGCCAGCCTCATATCACGTGCCCAGACACCTGCAGGTTTAATGAAGAGTTCAGTCGGTGTACAAGCCATAGGCTGTATAGACTTTATATAAAAGCAGCAGTGTATAGACTTAAGATGTGATAACAAGTGTATAGACTTGAAGCCTTGAGAACGAGTGTATAGACTTGAACTTAGAAATGAATGTATAGACATTAGAACAGCATATGAGCAAGTGTGTACACTGAGAGAGTGTATAGTGTTGAAGTTCTTCATGCGAAGCTCAGTGTATAGACTTGCAGTGTGATAACAAATGTATAAAGTTGAAGCAATGGAAACGAGTGTATAGACTTCGATCAATATGCATCAGACGACTCTGTATGGACTGAAGACCCTTAGCCAATGTATAGACTTCAAGTGAAGACCAATGTATAGACTTCACGTGAAAGCCCAATGTGTAGACTTGAGCTATGCAAGCTACAGTGTCGATGTATGGACTTTGTGAATGTTCAGACTTGAATGCTCGACCAGTGTACAGACTTGCAGAGCCGAACCCAATGTATAGACTTGAGGAATTGAAGCCAATGTACAGACTTGTCGAATGGCTCAACAATGTATAGACTTGGTGAACCACGGTCCAATGTATAGACTTTGCAAAACAGAGTCCAATGTATAGACTTGGCAGGTTGAACCACTGTACAGATTTTGAAGTCGAAGATAATGTGTAGACTTACGTTCGATCATGACTGTATAGACTTTACAGTGCTCAAAGGCAATGTTCAGACTTGCAAGATTGAGACGCTGAATGAGACGGTGGAGTCTGTATAGACTTTGCTCAAACGATCAGATGTATATACTTGGAAGCCCTGAACCATTGTATAGACTTGAACTTGAGACGCTGACAAAGACGATCGGATGAACAGACTTGAAAGCAATATGAGACGCAAAGGAAGACGCACCGATGTACATACTTGCTGAACGAAACTAAGACGCTACGTGAGACGGTGCACAAGACGCTGAGTAATGTATAGACTTGAAAGAACTCCAAGCGATGTATAGACTTTGAAATGCTTGAAGAGGATGTACATACTTCATGAGACGCTGCATGCCAATGTATTGACTTCATGAAAAGCACACGATGCAATGTGTGGACTTGGTGACTCATGCAGACAGACGAGTGTACAGTCTATGCCATGCTCACAGTTAAGCAATGTACCAAGTTCTGAATGAGCAGTTCTGAATGAAGTAAACACATATGACATCAATTTGTCATCATCAAAACACACGTAAACTATGTCATCATCAAAACATAAGTAAACACATATGACATCAAACATATGAGAGTCATAGTGTTTGTCATCATCAAAACACAATATCCAACAATCTCCCCCTTTTTGATGATGGCAATACTATGAGTCTTATGAATGAAATAAATGGAATATTCAGACTAGACTCATCAAAGTATTCTCCCCCTTTGACTTCATCAAAAAAAAATAATACTTTGATAATCTAGTGATGTCATATGAGACACTCAAAATAATTCAGCAGATGAGGGCAACACAATATCAGAATCATTTAAATCAATTCTCCCCCTTAGTCAAACAACTTATGCAGTCATGCATATGCAACAAATACTCCCCCTTTGACATGGCAGAAGATATAGAGCTATTGCAGACAAACAAATTGATCAGACAATCTAGCACATTGTCCCCTTATGCATATAGTGTCTCAAACAGACCAGAGAATTCTGCCCTTATGATCCATGATGCAAGAGAAATCTACAAGGATGAACTCTGGTTATCCAAAAAAATTTCTGAGAGTTGTGCGTCACATAAAAGAGAACCAATGTCAATCAAAACACATTGATAGAGTGCAATATGATCAGAAACGTTTTGAAGGTTGAAACCAATTGAGATGAAGGGAGAATATCAACAAAAACACAGGGACACTCAAGAATGCTGACTAGATTTCCCCCTTTAAGAAAGACACTCAGCAAGATAGGAAAGCTCCCCCTGATTAGATGATGGAGTGAAGCCAATTGATATAGTGAAGTGATGAGCATCTATCAGCAAAACACAGACTGTAATCACAGTGAATAAATGAGGAAGACATATTTTCTTTAGCACACCAAATTCATAAATCTTTGTAAACGAATTTCAGATTCTTCAATTATAATAGATTATGAATGAGTTTAAACTGACCATCATGATTTAAGAGAGATGTATTCAAAGTTTATCAAGAAAATTCAATACTCATATCTGAAACACCTTTTAATAAAGGTGAACCAACAACTCATTTGATATTCATGTTTAACCTCCTTCCATCTTACTCATTTAAATTCAGTGACTCCTATGGAAAATACACAAGATCATATTGAGATTAAACAGAAATAAATGAGACTGAGCTTGTCTTTAGATTTTCAGAATTTTCTGATACCAATTGAGCAGCACTTATTTTTCCTGAGCAATTTTGGTTCAGTCAACACCTTTTTACATAAGGCACAGCACGTCTTAGGTGAAGGGACCCAGTTACTCAATGTGACAACCGTATTGCCTCTCAAAGAGAACAGAGTTAGTAATTGAGTATCTTTTTACATGATGAGACACCTTGATCAGAGGCCAGAATCCCCAGTTACTCAACACAACCATGCCATTGCTCTGCCAGATTTTCAACCATATTGAAAAGAGGTAACTATGGCACATCATGACATGGGCTTACTCTATTTCATTGATAGAAAACTCAGTTTCTCTGTGACCACAGTCATTGCTATAGCTTTAAATTTTAACTGTTTTCAGATTCTTCAAACAAAGCTCAGTACACTTGAAATGATTAAGAATAATACTTTCTACATGTATGTTAACCAAAGAAAGCCATGTCTTTTAAAATTTCATATTTCAGAAAGTTTTGCATGAAATTCATGAGGCAATTGGTTAAGATTTGTTAAGCATGATGATTCAGATATTTTCAAGTCTTTTACATCAAAAATTAGAAAATACATTAGGCTTTAATCAATTTGATTTATCAAAACATTCTTAAGCCAGTATAATAGAAGATTCTTCTTTTCAGAGTGTCTGATTTATGCCTAGGGTGCACTGATTAAATCTTTCCTCATTCGGCTGAATCAATGACATTGTCAAGAGAAATTAGCAGAGAGCAATTCTGATACCAATAGTTGAGAGAATAGAGCAATTCAGAAGCCAGCATTAAAGACTAAAAATCAGTCAGATTAGCTTTGACCAGTCTTGACAAGATATGAAGAAATGTGTATGATAGGAATAAGCTACCAATTGAATTCATAGTAGACAGAATCAATGGCTGAGTCTGGAATACAGACAGATCAGCTATATCAGTGTAGACAACATAGAATTCAAGTGAACCACATATTTGCCAAGAATGGATCAGATTGCTAGACAGAAGGAGTTCAAGAGGTGAAGAGATGAAACAAGAATGCTCCCCCTATCTAGATGCAAGGAATCAAAGTTTTTTTTTGATTTTTCAATGTAAGGAAATGCAATGCAACTAACTACATGTATGCATTCAGCAAATGAGATTATCAGAATTATGCAAACATCAATCAAACTCCCCCTTACAAAGTGCATGATATGCAATTAAAGCATTGAAACATGATTTCAAGGTTTATGCTCATTCAGACTGCCCTATAAAGAGATATGACCCATGGTACTAGGCGAAAGACTTGGTCTACAAGACCATCTCACACATAGTAAGAACCTCCAGACAGATTTCCCTGCCTTTTAGTAGCTTATTATTTAATATACTATTGTGGTCAATCATGATAGTGCATCAGATTTTTCAATGGCAGCATATGCAGGTTCAGACAATCATTCAAACACAAATTATGTGAAAGAATTCTTAATCAGGTAGTTTCCATCAAGAGAGTTGAGTGCAAAACATACAATTCAAATAAGGAGAGTTCAGAGAATTCAAATTTGACAATGTTGAACTTAAAGAATGTGCAAAAACAGATTTAACATGCTATGCAGTAAATCTAAGAACAAGAAGTGCAGAGAATTTATCTGAAAGGGGCTTTATCAACTTGGATGCCTTGGTTTGTTTTACCCCTCTTTATTCCTCAGTCCAAGGCACACCTGCAAAGTTTTTGATCATCTTGATCCTGCAGGGACCCAAGCAGCTTTGGGTCCTACGTTAGCTCTAACAGGTATTCTAAACATTTTCATAGCAACATTATCATCAAATTTCATCAGTGAATAGTCATCCATAGAATGTCCAAATTTTCCACAGTATCTACATGAAATGGCTGGTGTTTGATTCTTATGATGCATATTAACAGCAGGGTGATGTTTATAAACATGTTCATAAGATTTTCTGTTATATGCATAAGCAGTTTGATGCTTGTTCTTAACCATCCAACATTCAACAGATTTATGGCCTAGCTTCCCACAGTTATAGTATGAAAATCTTGCAAATTGTTTTGCAGGGAATTTGACAACATAGGGATTAATAGTGTTCTTCTGAACATGCCAACAGTTCTTGACCGTATGGCCATTCTTCCCACAGTGAGAGCAAGCAAAATAATTTATTCTATGAAAACCTGACCAGCATTCAGTGGCCTTGTGACAAGTCTTGTTGTAGTTAAAACAAGTGATGTGCTTGTTCATTGAAGTAAATTTGTTCTTATTAAAACCATGTTGGCTTGCAGAGAATTTAGCATGATATGGATGAGATGTTTTCTTACCACTTGCAAACCAGCATTGTGTAATTGTGTGTCCTAATTTGCCACAGTGAAAACATTCAATTTTCTTTTTATGAGATGAAGGATTTTTATCATGAAATTTCCTAGCATTCATATCATCCTTCTCCATCAATTTACGCTCATGCATCAGATGTCACAATTTGTGACAGTAGTGACATATCATCTTCTTCCTAGATGCATGTGAGTGTTTTTCAGTCTTTTTCTGATTTTTGTTCTGTTTTTCTATTTTCTTAGCCTTGTTCTGAGGTGGAGATGAAGTAGAAGGATTTTCTTGTTCAGAGCATTTAACAAAAACTATTTTCTGTTTGTTTCCATCAACCTTCTTTATACCAACAGGAGTGTCTTTGTCCTTTTTCTGTGAGTTTTCACCCTTTTTCTGTTTTGGAGTTTGTTCCACAATTTTGGGTTTCACAGTGGACTTTTGTGTAGTGAATTGAAAAACAGAAGGACCAGCAGTTGTGTTTTGATCAGAAGCTTTTACAAACACAGTTGAAGTTTTATTGCTATTGATCCTTTTGTTTGTTGAACTGTAACCCAGCCCCTCTCTCTGAGAGTTATCACTCTTTCCCAGAAGTTTATTCAGATTGTCCTTTCCCTTGACAAATTTTGATAGAGAATTTTTCAAATCTTTAATCTCAGAATTCAAATCAGCAATTTTAGCTTCATATTTGGACAAATCTATTTCACAGGAAATTACTTGTTGATGCAAGGCATCATTCAGACTTTTGAGTTTTTCTACTTCCTATTTTAATTATATTTCCTTATCAGCTTCAGATAGGGACTTGTAAAGATCATCAACTTCTTGTTGAAGGGATGTGATAGTAAGCTCATATCCAGCTATTTTCTGTTCACTACAACTGACATTTCCATTTAACATTAAGTTGATGGTTTTTAGACTCTCAATTTCTTGTTCTGCATCCACCAACCTATCAGAATTATTCATGCTCACACCCTTGCCTTTTTCAATTGTCAATAGCCTATCTGATAGTTGGGTGTTTAGATGATTTAGCTTGTTGATTTCCTCTTTCAATTTCCTATTTTTCTCTAGGAGATCATCATCAAACATCCAATCATCTAAGGAAGACTGACATTCATAAAAGTTTTCCTATTGTTTCTCAGATTGAGGTTTGTTGAGAATTTTCTGAAGCTCTAGATTCATTATTCTATCAGCCTCCATTTTTTCAGAAATCAATCTGTTTTCTTTTTCAAGACTCATCAATTTGTGTTCAAATTCCTTGGACTGGTTTTTGAGTCTTTCATTTTCAGATTTCATATCTTCAGCTTCAGTTTTCTTTTCTAGCAATGATTTATTTTCTTCTTTCAGAGATTTGATTAAATCCTTTTGAAGTTTATCATCAGAATCAAATTCATTTATCAAGTCTCTTAAAGTTGCACAAGCATTGCAAGCATTTTCAGATTTCATTTTTTCAAATTCAGAGTTGACACATTCTAATTCTCTCACCAATTTTTCATTCTGAACTGCATTATAGTGATGAACCTGATCATCAATTAAACTAAGCCTCTCCTTTAGTTCAGAAATTTCACAAGCAAGCTCCTGATTCTCCTTTTTGTGTAAACCAATTTGTTTCATAAGGGTTTGTTTTTCAGATTTCAAATGATCTAGATTTGTAGTAATAGAATCAAAATCTTGTAGTTGTCTTCTAAAAATTTCATTTTCAATTTTTAGAATTTTAGGGCTTTCACCTCGAGATTTAGCATTCTCATGATTCTTTAGCTCCTTTTTCAGACTTTTATACTTCTTCCCTAGTTTTTTTATAGGATCTTGTCAGATTGGCATATGCATCTTCCCAGTCATCTAAAGAAAAATTCTCGAAAGGGTTTACCTCCTCATCATCATGTTCTTCGGATTCATCTTGATCACTGCCATGGTTGCTCTTGTCAGCCATCAGGCAGCTGTCCTCATTCATCCTCTGAGCTATCTTCAGCTGATCCAGAATGTCTTTAGCGGACCTGCAGTCATAAAAATAAGAATGTAGAGCCTTGTCAGTGGCTTCTTTCATTAATTTCAAAACTTTCTGATTCTCTTCATTTCTCGATCTGTGACTTTTAGTCCATTTGGACTTTTCTTTCGGCAGTCTGTGAGGACCATGTGAGATTAACTTCCACAGATCCGGATTCATCAAATTCACATAGTTATGTAGAATGCTAACCCATGAGTTAAAGTTAGAGCCATTAAAAATCGGTGGAGAACCCATTGAATAAATCGGTAAGCAAATTAATGCAGCAAAGAGTAAAATCAGAAATGCACCAAGGGACAACAGGATCCTCTGTAGATCGTTGGACCTGATCAATCAGAGAACCTTGCTCTGATACCAATTGATAGCTTGGTGCGATAGATAAACGCAGATTCAAAGGGGGGGTGAATGGATCTTTCAAAGAATTTTACCCAATTTAAGTTCTACCACTTAGATGTGCGGAATTAAAAGCGGATGCAGATATGAACTGAAAAAACTTAGGAAGCTATTGCAAAGCAGTCCAATAGAATAAACTCACACTCGATCCTAAACAAACATCTAGTGAGCGCAGCAGAGAAGTGAACACATAAGGCAAACAAACCACAAAAGAACACCAGGCTTTTTAGGTGGTTCGGTCCAAAGACCTACATCCACCCCTCACTCCCAACCGGAGTGAGGTTTCCACTAGTAACACTAGCACAGCAGACTCAGTCTGCAACAAATGCTTCCAAACAGCTTGACCAGGGGAACAACCTCCCCTCTTCCTCCCAACCGGAGAGACACCCCAAGTGACTCCCAGCCACTTGGAAACCAGAGACGCACAGTCTCTCTACCTCCAAACCGGAGGGAACACCTAGTCTTGCAACCCACAAGACTAGAACCGGAGGACCAATCCTCCCTTCCTCCAAACCGGAGGGGAACCTAGAGACCCAAGTCTCTCTTCCTCTGAAACCCAGAGGGAAGCACAAGTGACACCAAGTCATCTGCAAACTAGAGGTCTCGGACCTCTCTTCCTCCCAACCGGAGGGACCCATGGACTTGAAACCTACAAGCCCAGAACCGTAGACAAATCTCCCTTCCTCCAAACCAGGAGGGAACCCACAAGTAGCACCCAACTACTTGCAACCGGAGATAGCAATCTCCCTTCTCCTGAACCAACAGGAGGGACCCCGACCTCTCTACAGAGTATCGGAAAGACTAGATATCAAATGAAAAGGTAAACAGAAAATAGAGTCACAGCGACTGAAAAGCTGTAAATGAAATACAAGGAATGTGGCTCTCGTAGGAGCTGACTGGATTGGATCTGATCCAAAGTCCAGTAGGCAGATCTTCAACTGAAGCTTCTTTCTTCTTCTACACGAGCCCTCTCTCTCTCTTTTTCTTCTTCTGCTGGATCTCTCGATCTCTCTTCTGCTCTCTGGCTCACTCTTCTTCTTTCTTCTTCAACTGCTCTCACTCTCTTTCTTTCTCTTTTTCTTCTTCTTCTCTGTTCTTTGTATCGTGGAGGCACTCACTGCTCTTCTGTTTTTCTTGATGGCTCACTGCTCTTCGATCCACTTCAGCCGATGGAGGAAGCTCCATATTTATACCAGCAGCAGGCAACTAGGGCTAATGCTCTTTTCGATTCCCGCCCAAGCTTCAGTCCACGTGGCGGCTTCTCAGCATCTTGGATCACGTGCCAGATGCCAACCTCGTATCACGTGCCCAGACACCTACAGGTTTAATGAAGAGTTCAGTCGGTGTACAAGCCACAGGCTGTATAGACTTTATATAAAAGCAGCAGTGTATAGACTTAAGATGTGATAACAAGTGTATAGACTTGAAGCCTTGAGAACGAGTGTATAGACTTGAACTTAGAAATGAATGTATAGACATTAGAACAGCATATGAGCAAGTGTGTACACTGAGAGAGTGTATAGTGTTGAAGTTCTTCATGCGAAGCTCAGTGTATAGACTTGCAGTATGATAACGAATGTATAAAGTTGAAGCAATGGAAACGAGTGTATAGACTTCGATCAATATGCATCAGACGACTCTGTATGGACTTGAAGACCCTTAGCCAATGTATAGACTTCAAGTGACCAATGTATAGACTTCACGTGAAAGCCCAATGTGCAGACTTGAGCTATGCAAGTTACAGTGTCGATGTATGGACTTTGTGAATGTTCAAACTTGAATGCTCGACCAGTGTACAGACTTGCAGAGCCGAACCCAATGTATAGACTTGAGGAATTGAAGCCAATGTACAGACTTGTCGAATGGCTCAGCAATGTATAGACTTGGCGAACCACGGTCCAATGTATAGACTTTGCAAAACAGAGTCCAATGTATAGACTTGGCAGGTTGAACCACTGTACAGACTTTGAAGTCGAAGACAATGTGTAGACTTGCGTTCGATCATGACTGTATAGACTTTACAGTGCTCAAAGGCAATGTTCAGACTTGCAAGATTGAGACGCTGAATGAGACGGTGGAGTCTGTATAGACTTTGCTCAAACGATCGGATGTATATACTTGGAAGCCCTGAACCATTGTATAGACTTGAACTTGAGACGCTGACAGAGACGATCGGATGAACAGACTTGAAAGCAATATGAGACGCAAAGGAAGACGCACTGATGTACATACTTGCTGAACGAAACTAAGACGCTACGTGAGACGATGCACAAGACGCTGAGCAATGTATAGTCTTGAAAGAACTCCAAGCGATGTATAGACTTTGAAATGCTTGAAGAGGATGTACATACTTCATGAGACGCTGCATGCCAATGTATTGACTTCATGAAAAGTACACGATGCAATGTGTGGACTTGGTGACTCATGCAGACAGACGAGTGTACAGTCTATGCCATGCTTACAGTTAAGCAATGTACCAAGTTCTGAATGAGCAGTTCTGAATGAAGTAAACACATATGACATCAATTTGCCATCATCAAAACACACGTAAACTATGTCATCATCAAAACATAAGTAAACACATATGACATCAAACATATGAGAGTCATAGTGTTTGTCATCATCAAAACACAATATCCAACAGTCTGAACCTCCAGGCGCTCAGTCTCCGGTAATTCAGCTTCGGCCCTGGCAAGTTCCGCACGCAGTTCCACTATACGGGCTGTGAGAAAGGACCGGCGGTCTGATGTAGTGCTAGCAACATCTCTTAGTTGCCCCATGGTCCCTCTCAGCGAGGTGGCGGCAATTCGGCAATCAGCCTTCTCCAATTTTACAGCTGCCAGCTGATCGGATACCTCCCGGTTAAGGTACTCCCGCCTGTTGGCATGCTTCAGCAACATGGTAACCTACGAGGTCCAATCATCCATTGGGCATCCGAATGCCAATAATGAGCGGGAGAGGTGTTCTATCAGACTCCTTAGCTGCGCATAAGTCAAGCCTGGGGAAGCCGACATGGCTCGCTAAAGATTATCTAGAGACTGCCATACCATGTCACTAAAAATTGTAAACCAAGTGGCAAAGTCTCGGGAAGCTGAAAGTCCACCTTGCTGTCCACCTCGGCCCAGATATCGTCATTCACCCCGGAGGACGTCGACGTCATGGTTTGCAGGGCACCAGCGTTGGACTCGGCAACGGCAGCTGATATAGTTAGAAGAGTCTCTACTACAGTAACCTCCTTGCTTGCCCCCTGAGATGAAGTCGTGATGGCCATCTCGATAGCCGAGGATACTCGCTCCTCGTGTACAGTCCCACTGGCTCCTACGGAAGAAGATTCCTCAATGATGGCCAAGGCCTTAGAAGCATTGGCCTCTTCTTCAACAATTTCTCCCGCTTCTATCTCCGGGAGGCTACTCTGCTCCAGCAGCAATTCTTTGCCGACGGCTGGGGCTTGAGATTCCGTGACTTCGGTCGAGCCACCAATTTCAACAATTGCTCCAGGGTCCTCTGAGGCCGCTGCTGCGGCATAAGTCTGTGGAAGTCGTAAGGCAATGGGCCGTAGAACTGGTGGAAAGGTTGGTTGGCCCATGCCTAAGTCCGGAAGAGGTATGTGAACCGTCACAGTTGGCGGCACCACCTCAGCCTGCATCACATATATGTACGTCAGCCAGCTGGCTTGGAAATAAAAAGAGGGGCTGCTGGCGGGTATCAGAACACTTCCTACCTCGACCGACACTATATTTAGGCCTCCAAGAGTGGCCTCTGACGGTTCCGGCCCTCCTCCTGTGAACGGGTATGATGGCCCGTGCTCGATTCCTGGTAGCCTCGGAGGGCTGAATGTCAAAAAGTCACTTCTGTAAGCTGAAGAAGCCCCAACATCTTCAGTTTCTGTATCAGCCGGTGGAAGCTCGTCGTCACTGGAGCCACCACCGTAATCAACCCGCTCGGGGGAGGAAGACTCTTCGGCCTGCTCCTGAATCTCCAGCATCTGAGCAGGTGCCGTACTACTAAGAGTGGCTCCCTTAGCCGGAACCTCCTCAACATTTTTTGTCTCAGGAGCATCAGCTTGCTGAACATCTTGGGATTCTTCCCTGGAAGTCACCTGCTCTCCAGCAACAGCTTCTCCCACGACCTCAACTTCAGGGAGCATCGTCAGTCGAACGTCGACTGGAAGCAAAAGCAATAAACAGTCAAGACTTGACTAAAGGCATGGTGGGCCACCGAGCTCTATAGACAAGCTGCAAGCTACCTTCCATCTCCTGATGGGGTGTTGGTGAAGGTAGCTCCCTTTCAACAAAAGTTGGAGGGGCTTCCTCCTCTCTCTCTCTGGCCGCGTCACCCGTCACCGCCTCCAGCTCAACAACGGCGGAAACAGTGCCAGCAGCTGCAAAAAGATGATCAGCCAAAGCGGTAGAAATAAGCAAACAAGCCACAGAGGAACAAGAAGTTATCTTCATCTTCGGGCCCTTGTGTCCGAGCGGCCTCAAACTCAGCAAACGAAGGGATTCGGGGAGGAGCGACAGTTGGTTCCTCTTCAGCAGCCTTCCTCCAGCGCGCTCGTGTAGCACGGCTGTCCGCCTTCTTGGCCTTCTTGGCCTTGCTAATGGCCTCCCCGACCTGGGACCAGGTTCACTTCCACGAATCACCAGGAGGTAGTGGCGTCGTGGTCGGAGCTGGCTCCGGGATGTCAAAATATAAAGGCTTCTACGCCTTAGAAATCAGCTCCCTGTAATGTCGAGTCACCTCCACAGAGAGGTGAGCTGAAAAGGTGCATAGGTGAGAAAGATGCATGCTGAATATGAAAGAAACAGCTTGAAGCTGAAACAAAAGACAAGCATACCTGGCGGCCCTGTGTATCGGGGAGTGAGCGGCCAATAGAATACTGGGAGCGCCTTGTCTCGGGAAGCTGCCTCACGAACAAGCCAGTAGACATCACCTATTTTCTCACTCTTCTCAACCAGCTGTGCCAAATCTTCATGGCCGCGAAAAGATAAGTGATAATATAGGCACAAGTGGTCCAACCCCCAGCCATCAGCATACTTAAAGGAGATTAAAAGCTGGTGGTCCAAGATGGATTCTAATGATCCGGTAATTGAGAGCCCTTAAGAATGAAGCAGGGTAAATATCCAGGGGGTATTGGAATACAGGCCTTCCTGTCTATCCTCCCTCCTGATGAAAGTCCTATACGGATGAAGATGGTAACCCTCCGGACGCCAGCTCGCCACTACCGGAAGAGACTCCTCCGCTGGGATGGGGATCGTCTGAAGGACTATCCGCTCACTGCTAACCCGGCACAACCCCCAAAGTGTCTTCACATAATCATCCTTTTGAATTTCTGGCATCTTCGGGTCAGCCTTGGATGACTGACACTTTGCAGCCTTCCTAGCTTCCAAATATTCCATTACTTCTGTATTGGACTAGGATTTCAACTTCTTCAAGTAAGCCGGATCAATGTCCAAGGCAGGTTCTGATTGAAAATCTATAAAACGCCGCTCAGCAACATGCCAGTAGTCTTTGCGGGAGGTCCGGTAGAAACCTGTACGGGCATTCCACCACTTGATAAAGTTCGGAGTTACTCTGGGCGAACGAGCAGGGGATGGCACCATGAAGGACACATCTTCCCGGCGGTGGAAGTAATCCCACCATGTACGAGCTTCATCTGTGGTCGTCTGGCCGGCTCTATGTCTGCTCGGAAGATTAAACCGCGCCGAGGAGGAGGGGATGTTCTGGTCATACCCAAAATTCCGGCCAAAGCGAAAAGCTAGTACGGCTCTAGTCACAACAAGCCGCTCTTCCTGAAGACAAGGACACTGGGGCGAATGGCCAGTGCCCAATCAACCAGCTCTGACTCCAAGATTGGCCTTGTGCTCTTGGTGCCAGCGAGCGGATGAATGAATTCTTCTGTCTCGAACAAGCGGCACTGCCGCATCTTATTCACAAGGGGGCTGGAGCTAGCTGCCAAACTCCAGAAATGTAGAACTCCTGGCGAATTTGTCAGGACTATGGTAAACTTCCCCCGAATAGCAAAAAGCTGATCTCCCATTGAAGACGGCTCAGCACTAGCAAACTCGATCATCCTCGGCACAGGACGATCGGACTGAAGCGACCGGGGAGCTACCTCAGAAAACAAAGTGCAGACCCAGGCGTTGAAGAAATGCATCAGACCAACTGTCCGTGATTTCCTAGGGATGCGTGATTTGTGCAGATCCCCCAGCATCTTGTAAGTAAGGCATAAAGTCACTGGGTATAGGGACAGCTTCAATCCCCAGGCCATCAAACAAGCAGGATAAATAGCCTCTGGCTTAATTACTGTCTCGTCCCCCTGAGGAAGAGTGAACGAGCAAAGCCAATAAGTCAGATACGCAGCATAGTGCGTGACTGTGTCAACCCCTGTGGGGTTTGGGACTCCTTACCGCCCTCTCCTAGAAGTGGTGGGATAGGTTATCTGGCAACGGGCCCTCTTCTTTCGCTTCACTACTGTCGGAGCAACTGTGGGGAAGTCTTCGTATTGCTGCTCCCCACCAAAGAAGTATTGAAACCACGTGCCCATCCGCACGCGCCTTTTCTCACCAGGCTTCCGCGCTTCCCGGGAATCAAGCGTCAAACGCAGCAGGGTGCGGTATGCCTTCATCAAATAGCGATAGGCGAAGCCTGTGAAGTATTTGCCTTCACCGTCCATCTGGTCCTTCAGCTAGTCCAGAAAACAAACCTCTTCATATGGCTCCCCGTCTATCGGCAAGCTGCTCAACTAGGACAGACTCCAGAGATCTAGCGAAGTTTCTCCCTCTGCAGTGTAGAAAGTATTGTATTCTGGGCAGAAGACTTCGACCATCCCGCAACACAGACCTCGGGAGATTGGGTATCGATACCGAGAAGCATATACGCTCTCATAAACACCGGCATGCACCAGGATTGGAGTGTACTGCCGTAGTACATAATCTGTAAATTCAACAGCTCCTGGTTTGAAGGCGTGGGCGTCGGTGGCTTTAAGCTCTCCAAACCACCCCACTGACATTTGATGCTTGAAGCGGACTGCCAAGCAGTCCAAAAGAAAAGGCTCATCTTGATACCCCCATTTCAGCGGGGCGAGGAATAAGCCATATATGGGCTTCTCTCTGTCAACGCGCCCGGCAGTCTCGTTCCATCGGGCTGGCGTAAACTGCGGCGCTCTTGTCAATAGCTCGATCTCCGGAGTCAGCTCCTGCACACCGAGAATGGCACCCCATTTTCTGAGTTCTCCGGGAAGATATATCGGCATCCCCGAAATGACTGACTCGTTCAGACTATCTCTGTCCGCCAGTAAAGCTCCCTCAGCTCGACGGACAAGAATTATATCACGCTTTCCGTGAAGGTTGAAGCGTGCAAGGAAGTCCATCAGATGCTTGTCCTTGGGGTGGTCCAGTCTGACGCCATCCCCTCGCTCATACTTAAAATGATTACCGTTGAGAATCATCAGGCGGCTGGTGTCAACGGTATCTGTCTCCGAATCCGAAGACTCTGCCACCACGGCTATCCGCCTGGACCCCCGATCAAGGGAATGGACATTCTCCCATGTCACGGCAACGCGGGACACAGAGGAAGAAGAACCGGATGCCATGTTATCTGCAAGACAGCATCCAGAAGAGAACAATCAGAGTCAGAAGTTGGTTAATTGAGGCAAGATTTCTGACAAAATTTTGGCAGAGTCTCCCCAGCCCGGGAATTTGCCAAAAGAGAAGCGGAAGCCGTCTACTAAGGGAGCGGCCCCTAAAAGTAGCCATAGGCATTAAGCCAAGGCCAAATGGGACACCCGAGAGATTTAGCTCCGAGGACAAGTCCTACCAGAAGCCTCCTGGGGCCCGAAGAACGGGTTTGAAACCCAAATAGAAAACACTCCACTCACCCCTAAGAAGCTCGCCCACGCCCTCAGCTCGCTCGGCGTCGTAGGAAGAGAAGAAAGTGAGGAGAGAGAAATTTCTTTTGCAAATGAACAGTTGTGAAGAGATTTGAAACGGATGAAGCCCTTTTATAGTGAGGCTCCAACCACCTTAAAACGGCGCGCCCCAGAGCGCGCCGATTTAACAAGTTTGCGCACCGTTTCAACCGGCGCCGTTTTAACCCAATGCAGAAAAGGGAGCACCGCTTTAAGTGGCGCCATTTTAACAAGCAAAGGCAAAAGGCGCGCCGTTTTAAACGGTGCCGTTCAAGCCTCCGACCGTGTCGAATAAGCATCCAATGCCGGAATTGAGTGCCGTTCCGAGCTCCCGTCACCAGAGGAGATCAATCCAGACGAAGCTCATCCGTCGATCCTGCTGCACTCTTGCCTCGCTTGCAACACCCACGTCTGGGGGGCATTTGTTGGCACTCAAAATGTGACGAACGGCGATCGTGCCGCAAGGACAAATGGCACGGCCTACTGAAGCGCAGAAGCCGAGGAAGAACAACCTACTGAAGACTTCTCGAGCTGCCAGAGCCTCGAGTCACCTGGAACGAGCACCGGGGACTTCACCTCGGGAGAGTCGAGATGAATCCACAACCAACTGGCAGTGCGACCAAGCCTGCCTAATGATTCGGCATCGACTCCGTCGTGCCGCTACCCTACACCCATCGCCCGACCAAGGACGACGGTCTACCCGATGGCTCGCCACCTGAATGAAGACTCTCCCAAGGAAGAAGAATGCCATCGATCCTTCATAAAAAGGAACCGGAGGCTCTGGCAGCGGAAGGTCCCGATCACCCCACACGGGTTCGACTTCTCGCTATATTGGGTCCGTTAGTGGCCGAATGATCGCCAGTCAAGGCGGAATTATCCCGGATGCCATACCATCCTGTAAGGAAGCTTTGAGCACAAGTCAGGCCAAGCCGGAAGCACAAATCATTGTGCCGAAGGCCGTGTCAGCAAAAAACCCGCGTGCTCAAGCCAAACACGCACTGAGTTTGGATTAAGGCCCTACATTGTACCGAGAGCTTCATCAACGCCCCGTGAAGGTTTTCCAAGGACCGCGGCGAGAGGAATCATCAACGATGACCTCCAGAATCATCCCCGGACTCATCGACTAGCCTTCGGCAACCGAACGAGGTTAATACGGCGCCATGTTCACCGGTGCGCCCCTTAAACGGTGCCGTTATCAACGGCGCTCAAAACACCAAGAAGGGGGCTGTTCCCCGGCGCCAGGTTCCCCGACGCGCCCCTCCATGGCGCCGGATCAACTTGGTGTTATAAAAACACCGCTTGTTCGACCACAAAAGAAAAAAAGAACAAGAGGAGCACGGAGAGAGAGATCGAGCCATAGAGCCTCCACCAATCAGAGCTTCGGAGGGGAGGGTTTCTTGAGAGAAAAGCTTCCTCCGAGGGTTCTCTTGCCGCCGCCATCCTCCGCTTTGCACGAACCTCCCGGTGCCGGAGAAGAAGATTGTCTACTTCCTTGTTTATTTAGGTCATCGTGATTTCTCTGTCGATCCCCCTCCGTTTGGGTTTCTTCTCCGATACAATGTAAATGAGCAAGGGGGAGGAAGGCGATGATATGAGCCTTTCTTCCTCCCCCTTCTCACCATCTTTCTCTAATCTCCCTTCTTACCTGCAACTCCTCCCGTGGGGGTGATGTAAACGATGCCCGAGCGACAATGCCTACATCGAATGATGTGGTTTGTTGTGAGTTCTTTGTGAATGAAAAATATATGTGCATACGTGCTGATGGTGTATGATTGGTGCCGTCTATTCTCTGTTTCTCTTTGCGTTTTCTTTTCTTGGCCATGGAACCGGCGCCGTGCTACAGTGCTGGCGCCCAAATGAACAGTACGCCATCTTGGCTCTGTCTGTGCGATTGGCTAATTCCCTGTGCGTATGTTCATCGGATTCGCTTTCTCGACGCCGCAGTTGCCCTTGTAACTCATGGGCTATAGCAATCTACCCCCTCCCCGGGGGTTTCTCTTCCGCTCGAATGCTAAAGGATTTCACCGCCAGAGGTACATGCATATGTGTGTTCCTCCAATCGGTCTTGGGCCGCCTTCTTATCATTCCCCCTGTTCTCGACCATGAACATGAGGAGATGAGGCCATCCCTGTACTCCTCGCCATCGTTTTCTAAGCATCGTCTGATGAACGCTGCATTAACCTGTTAACATTTACATGCGTATATATATATATATATGCATACCTACAGGCATTAACATCAGTCTGCTGACTGTGCAAGTCTTCCCACCGTGCCGTTTTGCCGCTTCATTAGTGAGATTCGGTGACCCAGGGAGGAGGAACATTCCCCTGATTTCTCATCCTAATTGCTCGGTCTGCAGGAGTCCATTTGCCAATAATGGATCTCTGAAGGCTAGTGAGTGCACATAAATTGGGTTAATCCCAACACTTCAAATCCATAGCCCCTAGTGGGCCTTGTGGTGGCCGTGAGACGGATGCCCCTCGTAGGCTGGCCCTCGGGGTTTTCCTTCACTATCGATCGTCCCGACTTGGACGTGGTATCGACTCGGGTCACGTGCCCCTCGTAGGCTAGCCCTCGGGGTCTTCGCTTGATGCGGGACGGACCACGGACTCGACTCCAATTGGATATGCAACCCTCAGACTCTAAACAAGCTCGCGATCGTCCCTTATCGAGGGAAGCGTCGGACGTGCACGGTTGAGAAATCGGCTAGAGGTAGGGTGGTCAACTCATAATTTCATGCTCGGATCGGGTCACGGGACGGTCACGCTCTCTCTCGCAACAGCGGTGATATAAAAATATAGCGAGCTACGATCCTAGCACATGCTCTCTAGCAGCGGCATATAAAGCATATACGAATAAAACAAATGCCGAGGAAAGGAGCGAATACGATACCTCCACGCGCCTGGCGTGGGGAAGACGATCCCGACCGATCTCGTACTCCCAGAACAAATATTACACAATAATTACAGAAAAAAATTACTGCCCACTCCACGCAGGGAGGTAAAGGGCGACACAATAGGGCCCGGGAGTCACGGGTTCGGGTTGACAGGTAGCTTTTTGTGTAGCTTCAGCGGCACTCGTACTCACGACCGCAGGACCCACGTGCTGGTCATTGGGGTCGTGTGGGGCCGGGGTGGCACCACTGTGGTGGGGACGCCTGGAGGGGCGCTCCCTGGGACGGCGCGGTGCTGGTTTGCCGGCCGGAGGCCGGGTGGCTCCGATCTCCACTCGCCGGAGTTGCTGCCCACGGATCTGAAGCTGTTGTTTTACAGCGCGCGACCCAACGAGAATGGATGCTGCGATCACTCCTGGTGTCGGATCGACACAGAAGAGGTATCGTTGGAAAGCTGACTTCAAATCCTTCGATCTATGGCCAGAGAAAGAAATTTGAGTTTCCCGTTGATGGCCTTTGTCGAATTTTCAAGCTGCTGACTCACATGATCTGAAAACTCAGGGCAGAACCAAGTTTTCCTGAGAGTTGGCATTGACCATGATGTAGACCTTCGATTCAGAAGATGAGTTCTTCATGAAAGTTGTGGAGGCTGAAGAGAGGAAAACGAGGATATATCATATGCAAGATTTGGTGGAAGTTCCGATTTTTGGGGGATTTTATACTGACTCTGGGTCGGATCTGGACAACAGAAATAGATCTGAATTAGGGGGAAAGACTCAATTTCTAAAAATAGGTAGAAGGGTTTTGAAATTCAACGAAAATTTTTGGTGGAAGGTGATGGTGGACAAAACCTCTAATAAATTTGGGGATTCCAACAAAAATCAAAAAGGGGGTCGAAATGGGTAAGAACTAGGCTTCTGCTACACAGATCTGAAAAGGGACAGATCAGGAAGACAGAAAGATACAAAAATAGAAAAAATTAAAACGAACTCTGAATGACGTGATGTTTTTACTGGAGGTTGGGAATCACAAGAGGAACCAACCCTGAAAATCTCAACTCCAGATGATGTCGGAGTTGGGATTCAAAATTCACGGAGTAGACCTCTATCCAGAAAAATAGAACCTGGATAGCACTTCGGTAGATCGCTCGCAGTGGCTCGATGGCGGCACGAACGGCGGCGGCGGTGGCACAGAATGAACTTAGATGTGGAGGGGCTAAGATAGAAGGGTTCACAACCCTGAAATACAGAGGATGGAAAATGAAAACTTGAGGGGAAGAGAGGGGAGAGGGCACACCCTTCTTGCTTCAAGTAATTTTCACATAATTTCTTCATTAATATCTAATGACACTATACATAGGCTTATATAGAGAATGGCAAGGGTTGGGGGGCTGGGAAATTCATGGGAGAGAGGCCATTTTCTTCCACCATGTGGTCAAAAATCCAAAATAAATAAATTACATATGGAGGGGACACTCCTTTGACTAGGTAGGTAAGGTAGGTGGCCTCCTTTTGACATTTTCAACCACTTGTCTCCCATGTGTCCAATTGACCTTCTAGATCCCACCTAGGACTTTGACCAGCCCCACATGGACCCATATGGCTTATGTGGACCAATGGGGAAGGAGTGAGGGCCCCCTTGCTGGACCTACTAACAATTTGCACAAAAATCTAAAGAATCCAAGGGAATGACACATTGGCTTATAAAGCCTTACAATTGCGCATATACTTTCCCAAGGATATAAAAGTAAATAAAAGGACTCAAATACAAAAAAAAAAAATGTACATGCTCGGAGTTGATTCCCATCAATTCTCCCCGGGTGGGAAGAACTCGATCCCGTCGAGTAGGGGTACGGCTGCTCGAGTCGCTCCGACGGATCCGTCACCGTGCCATGTAACGCGGGTACGCTCCACTCCACGTGACCGTCACCTGCTCATTCCGTATATACTCGATATGCACAAGCTGTTGTGGGAACGAGGCTAGAGGTGGACACTTCGGGTGGGGTCACTCTCAAAGGGAGGAGGCAGCTCGAAGACTCACTAGGAATTACCGCTGGGTCCTTATAGGTGACTAGATCCGTGTATAGATGTAGAGCTGATCCCATACTCTTCTAGCAAGTCCACTTGCCTCACACTCATAGGAGATCGACAACGAGCTTGCACAAGACACATGCAGACCCCTAACAAGCTAAACACAGACTCACACACATGATCCTAGGCAAACGTAGACACTCTTAGTACTACTACGACGGACGATAAGAGACACAAACACAAGGGACATACGAAGGAAGACTCGATAAGGAGGACGATCACCATCTACATACACTAAGTATAAAGAAAGAATAACCCACAACTTAATGCCATGAGTTCCATCCCTCATCAACTGTCTCCGGTTTGAGAAGACTCGTCCTCGGGTATAGAAATGTGGGAGGATCAGGGGGTGGGTGACGGGAATATAATCCGGACGTCTAGTGTGAAGCACGACAAAAATGAAGTCCGGACACTGTCTCTCGTACGCATGGTAGAAATCAAACCATATCGTGTCAACATAGGGTGTCGACAGTGGTACGGTAGTCTCCAGTGGTTGCGCTACCGTAGGAGAGACGGGTAAAAGTGGGATGGCGGGATCCACCGAGGATAAGGTGGACGAAATAGACGGGTCTGGGATGACCGGTGTGAGTGGGGTGACTAACAGCCCCTGTCCCTCAATTGGCTCACTCTCTCGCCCAAAAACATCAACGTAGTACTCCTCGACCAACTCTTGGTCAGCCTCATAACTTACTAGAATGAGCCCGGGTGGGACATCCTCGGTATGTGTGTCCTCTATGGTAGGGGAATGTGAAGGACACTGATCGGAGAAATGACTAGGACCCACATGGTTGGGCTCTGGGGAAGGTAGTGGACATGAGTCTGTAGGCGGAGCATACTGATAGGGGTGGGTGGTTGGTGACACAAAGGTGGTCGGGTGAATGCCATCGTGGAAGACAAACTCGTCGGGTAGGTGAGGTGGATATAAGGTGCAGGTCCACCTATCCCGGTCAAATGTCGCTCTTCTCTCTTCCAACCATGGTCGTCCTAATATAATGCATGGTCCTGCTAGTGTACCAATATTGCACCATGCGCCATCACAATAAAAATCGGAGCCGATCATCCTTTCGAACTCGACAAAAGCAAAATCACCATCGCGGATAATCTCGCCCGTCTTGGAGAGGGACTCCACGATATCAAGAGAAACCCAATTATCCGACTCCCTATCGGTGAAATAGAGTTCCGTTGTGGACCTATTGGGTAGAGTGGCTTTAGTAATGAGATGGGTGAAACCAAAGGATCGGGCCATGATGGCATTGAATTGGGCCACAAAGGATGACCACTCGGACGTATGGTCTTGGGGATCGGCCATGGGTAGCGGACATGCAGACACACGATCACAAGACCGGACTCTCGTGAACTAGACATGACCCTACTATGCGATGTAAAATTGGAATGCAGACTCGACTATACACCTAGACTTAACCAAAACTCGGTACGTGGCGGAGATAATCGATCCAAAGATCACTCACGCAAGTGTGCAGCCTTCTCGATAGGCGTAGCCTAACGTTCAGACATCACCTTTTGGTATACCGGTTAATGGTATGCAAATGCAACCTAGACCGACTTGACGATGACTAGACGTAAATGCCACTTTTTTTTTGATCTTAAACACCCTAGACTCAAACTCGCTCTGATACCAAATTGATGCAGGACGGACCACGGACTTGACTCCAATTGGATATGCAACCCTCAGACTCTAAACAAGCTCGCGATCGTCCCTTATCGAGGGAAGCGTCGGACGTGCACGGTTGAGAAACCGGCTAGAGCTAGGGTGGTCAACTCACAATTTCGTGCCCGGATCGGGTCACGGGATGGTCACGCTCTCTCTTGCAACAGCGGTGATATAAAAATATACCGAGCTATGATCCTAGCACATGCTCTCTAGCAGCGGCATATAAAGCATATACGAATAAAGCAAATGCCGAGGAAAGGAGCGAATACGATACCTCCACGCGCCTGGCGTGGGGAAGACGATCCCGGTCGATCTCGTACTCCCAGAACAAATATTACACAATAATTATAGCATCAAATTACTGCCCACTCCACGCAGGGAGGAAAAGGGTGACACAATGGGGCCCGGGAGTCACGGGTTCGGGTTGACGGGCAGCTTTTTGTGTAGCTTCGGCGGCACTCGTACTCGCGACCGCGGGACCCACGTGCTGGTCAGTGGGGCCGTGTGGGGCCGGGGTGGCACCACTATGGTTGGGACGCCTGGAGGGGCGCTCCCTGGGACGGCGCGGTGCTGGTTCGCCGGCCGGAGGCCGGGCGGCTCCGATCTCCACTCGCCGGAGTTGCTGCCCACAGATCTGAAGCTGCTGTTTTACAGCGCGCGACCCGATGAGAATGGATGCTGCGATCACTCCCGGTGTCGGATCGACACACAAGAGGTATCGTTGGAAATTTGACTTCAAATCCTTCGATCTATGGCTAGAGAAAGAAATTTCAGTATCCCGTTGATGGCCTTTGTCGAATTTTCAAGCTGCTGACTCACAGGATCTAAAAACTCAGGGTAGGACCAATTTTTCCTGAGAGTTGGCATTGACCATGATGTAGACCTTCGATTCAGAAGATGAGTTCTTCATGAAAGTTGTGGAGGTCGAAGAGAGGAAAACGGGGATATATTATATGCAAGATTTGGTGGAAGTTTCGATTTTTTGGGGATTTTATACTGACTCTGGGTCGGATCTGGACAACATAAACAGATCTGAATTTGGGGGAAAGACTCAATTTCTAAAAATAGGTAGCAGGGTTTTGAAATTCAAAAAAAATTTGTGTTGTAAGGGGATGGTGGATAGAACCTCCAATAAATTTTGGGATTCCAACAAAAATCAAAAAAAGGGTCGAAATGGGTAAGAACTAGGCTTCTTCTACACAGATCTGAAAAGGGACAGATCAGGATGATAGAAAGACACAAAAATATAAAAATATAAAACGAACTCTGAATGATGTGATTTTTTTACTGGTGGTTGAGAATCAAGAGAGGAACCAACCCTGAAAAGCTCAACTCCAGATGATGTCAGAGTTGGGATCCAAAATTTACGGAGTGGACCTCTGTCCAGAAAAATAGAACCTGGACAGCACTTCGGTAGATCGCTCGCGGTGGCTCGATGGCGGCACGAACGGCGGCGGCGGCAGCACAGAATGAACTTAGATGTGGAGGGGCTAAGATAGAAGGGTTCACAGCCCTGAAATACAGACGATGGAGAAGGAAAACTAGAGGGGAAGAGAGGGGAGAGGGCACACCCTTCTTGCTTCAAGCAATTTTCACATAATTTCTTCATTAGTCTCTAATGACACTATACATAGGCTTATATAGAGAATGGCAAGGGGTGGGGGGCTGGGAAATTCGTGGGAGAGAGGCCATTTTCTTCCCCCATGTGGTCAAAAACCCAAAATAAATAAATTACATATGGAGGGGACACTCCTTTGACTAGGTAGGTAAGGTAGGTGGCCTCCTTTTGACATTTTCAACCACTTGTCTCCCATGTGTCCAATTGACCTTCTAGATGCCACCTAGGACTTTGACCAGCCCCACATGGACCCATATGGCTTATGTGGATCAATGGGAAAGGAGTGAGGGCCCCCTTGCTGGACCTACTAACAATTTGTACAAAAATCCAAAGAATCCAAGGGAATGACACATTGGCTTATAAAGCCTTACAATTGCACATATACTTTCCCAAGGATATAAAAGTAAATAAAAGGACTCAAATACAAAAATAAAATGTACATGCTCGGAGTTGATTCCCATCATCGCTCCCACTATGAGTCGTGCTATCCGTCTATTCGCCACCCACGCACTCGGTGCCCCTAGCAGGCTAGCCCTCGGGGTTCTCCTATCCATTCGGGATTGCCGGCCGCCGTTGCGCCACCCGGCTTTCTAGGGGTTGCTCTGCCATGTGAGTACTCCCCGCTTCTCCCTGACAATCCTCCGGGATGGGGAGACGCTGCAAAAATTTTAGCTCGAATGAGTTTGACTCGGAACGATCGCCGCACTTGAGTACGAACCTCGCGCGAGCCTATGACTTGACTTCCGGACGGTCCAGGGCCGATCCGTTGAACTGCTGATTTAAGAAACTCCCAAAATCTTTCAAGAATTTGTTAATAAGTCCAAAAATAAATCAATCAAATTTTGGTTTCTGTGAAATAGGGCTAAACCGACGTCGTCGACACTCGGCGCGCCTTAATACGGCGCGCCCTATTCCGGCGCGCCAGGAAGGTGGCGCACCGTTTTCAACCCATTCCCTATACATACGGCTGGTGGCGCCATTTTAACCTACACCTACGTTTCCCGCGCCATTTTAAGCTCTACACCTACGCGTACCATGCCGGTTTCGTTCCGAATCACGTCGTCGTGCCGTTTCAATCCTCCCCTCGCCTCCGGGGTGATTTCCAATGCTAATAACGGAACCAAATGAACCCTGTGTTCGGTAAACTGAATAAATTGGCTTGTCTGAACCTGAATTAGTTAGTTTTATAACTTCATCATCATGTTTCAGTCTAAGCATTCATGTTGCATCAATGTATGCTTGAGTGCGTGGGCCCTCGGTATATCAAATGGCATTGACGGAAAGCCGGGCAACGCCTGACGAGAAGCTCTTGCCATGCGTGATGGCGGTCTTCAGACATATGTCCTCCGCCACGTATTGAAGGTTCCGCCCTAATAAACCGTGCATGGTAGAGTACGATATCCTGCATGATCATCTGCACCCTTTGCATTCTTTATCCCGGCCTCGACAGCCCATTATCTCAGCAATTAATCAAAGGTTTTCCCTCCTCGCGAGGGATGTAATTAACGCCATGACCTTTATGGTATGGCGGACTGCTGGTCCCGACCGAATCTCACTCTCGCCTGACATGGGTCAGAATGAGCGCATAATAAACTCGTCACGTACGTGACTGGCACGCCCGCGCAGTCAATCAGTCAGTTAATTACCAGTTAATTAATTATTTGATCGACGCATGAATATACCAAAATAAACCCCTGGTAAAAATAAACCTCGAAACAGAGGGCCAGCCACGGGTGGTGGCAGCCCTAGCGTACGCGGGCCGGGACATCTGGCTTCACTGCCTGAACGTCATCGAGCCACTCTACTATCGCCTGATCATGAGGACGGTGTGCGTCCACCAGCTAGAGGTTGAGTTCCTGGCGAGAGAGAGACCGGAGGAGCGCATGGGATGCCACGCACACGGGCTTGCGATAGAGATAGATTGGAGCACCCGGGCCGTGGACTAGATCCGAGATTGGATGAGGCAGGGGCGAGCGGCGCGCACCCGAGCTGCTAGCGACGAGGCCTAGCTGACAGCCTATGCCCGACGCTACGGAGACCAGGTCTTCTATGGTGCACGACGATCGGTATGATTCTAGACTCATACTTTCTAAAAATGCTTATGATTATGATGCTTACTAATGATGGACACTCTACATGCAGCTAGACCCCCAGGGATGGATTGCGGAGCTCCAGGGGTTGCTCCACTCGACGGTTTAGCAGCGAGACGAGCTCCAGTGCTCCCTGGACCTCCTGGTAAGCTTCAGCCTTAGACCTAAAAATGCGATATTTATGCTTAAATGAGACTGACATGATTCTAAATGCAGCATGCCGAGGGAGCCCAGCACCGGGTGCCAGACGCACCGTCTTCCTCCTCACAGCCACTAGCAGATCGGGCCAAGCGAATTGCAGATTTTACGCGGGCGTAGCGTGAGCTAAGGAGGCCGAGTGTCACGCCCCGAGCGCGGAAGGAACCCGATATGTGTGACAAGTTTATATCAATCATGTCAATCAGAGCATAAGTGTATTCGACACATAGACAGAGTGCGCAAAAGTAGAGATAACCAAGTCCTTTATTCATCATAAAACTTCAAAGTATTTCTATTACAAACTTTCCATAGAGAAACTTAGAACACTCCTGACACAATAAAAGGAAAATTACAATGATTGACTCAAGAAAATAAGAAACAATCACGACTAGATAACGACACGGAGAGTTGGATTGGCTCTACACTCTTCACTCTTGTCCATCCCCATCCGAATGAGCTTTGTAATCGGAGTTACTTGAAAAATAGGGGAAAACACTAGGTGAGCGAACGCTCAGTAGGAATTATATCTCAAGTGCTAACTTGCTTTAAGTAAATTACATGTTACATGAATGCAAGTATAGCTATGTGTGTTCGCATGAAACGACACTAGAGAGAGTGTATAGCAAGAGATAATTGAGTGAACTAGCAAGTCTTTCAAGAATTCATGTCAATATATATCGAGATGAACAAGCATGTATATTTATCAAGTCATGTCAAGAATTGGCTATCACGTTATCAAGCAAGCAAGTAAATACCCTTTCCGAGCCACACAAGTCATGTCATGTCAAGTCAAGTACAAGTACAAGATTGTGGAATGTCATTTATCTAGAACGATGAGTACTTCGGTGCAATACCACACCGTGATCAATAATAGCTCCCATGGGCAAAAGTACTTTCGGGTGCTCCTCCTAGAACCAGATCGGGCCCTATATGCGCAGGCATTGGGTCATGTATTTTTGACATCCACTATGGTTATAGCCAATATAGAATTCTAAAGGAATGAACTTGTAGGAATTTAAGGTAGATCTTGTGGAATAGAATCACAAGGATAGAACTTTCATGTAAGGACATACTACGGTCAAAACGGTACAATCATGATACTCATTGAAAACTGGGGGGATTTGGCTCCGTAATGGGTGCCATGATATCAAGAATAAGTGCTCATATTCACATGGTTGCTCGTTCTTTGTACATGATAAGGTAGAAAGAATCTGTGTCTACATAGAGGCGCATAATCCTTAATTGATAGCAATGGTATGGTTTCCCATTCCATTAACTTAAGAAACATTCTCACGGTATCCAAATAGCATACCATGAGGGCTGGTCTACCATGTTTCTTTAGAGTGACATGGCAATTAAAAAGTGTCATGGGTTTTAATGGTACAACTTGCTCGGTGGCCTTGAGGGAATCCAAGGCTTCGCGTAGACTTACGAAGGTCTCTATGATAAAATCACTAGTCCAAAGGAAGGAATATCCCGTGGAGGGCTCATCTATCACCGAGAAATAGTGGGGTAATCGATAAAACATCGAGAAACGTGGGACTATATCTACGGACTGAGATGCAGTGCCATATAGATACCCACTAACTTGGGTTACAAGAAATCATTCGAGAAAAACAGTGAACAGGTAAAATGGCGCCTTTGCTAGTGCCATTATTTCTTTAAATAAAGTATTTCTGTTAAGGCGTTCCATTCAGGATTTCATTATTACAATTACATAACTAAATCTGGAAAAATTCCTGCTTAGGGTGAATGGCGCCCTGGCAGCAGCCATCTTTTCTAAATATAGCGCCCAGGTCAGGGGCGCTATATCAAACAGAGACTTGGTCTCAGCCGTTGTTTCACCCATGTGTAAATTGGTCATCAATAGTAGCACTTTTTCAAATAAATTAATTTTGCAGGAATGAACACATGGACAGGTAGAGAAAAATAGCAGGATTCTAGCAGTGTACTCATGCATTAGATTAGACATCAGGATTCATGGTTATTAAATTTTAAACATGGTGAATTTCTTAAATCTCTACATGAATAACGCATGTAACTACAGTCGTGAAATCAATTGGTGCCCCTGTAAAGGTCACCCTTCTCCTGAAACTCATAAAACGTAACCGGAACTACTGAAAACCAATCTAACAGACCTATATGCATGCTCATGATCTGAAGTTATCAGGTTGGGCTTGGTACTTGAGAACACCTACCTTGTGGGTTGATTCCAATCGATGGTTGACAGAACGTGGGTTCGAGGATATAATAAGAACAACTACGAGCAGCACTTGATCAGCACAGCAGCCGTAAGAAGAAGATGAGCTGCAGCAACTACAGCTTCAGAGGAAGATGACGTTCTTCCTTCCGTTCACAACAACAGAAGGAAAAGAAAGAAACAGTCTACAAACGCAGCACCTCTTTCATCCAGAAGAACGAAGCTTCCCCTACGAAGCCGTAGTGAGCGTCGTGTGAACAAGAGCAGGACGCCAGAGGAAGATGAAACACGGCAGCAGCAGCAGAAGAAGCAGGGGCTTCTCCTCGTTCATGTCGTGGGTAGCAGTCGAAGTAGGCAGCAACCTCGTCTAGTCAAGAGGAAGAGGCCAGTAGCAGAAAAAGAAACGTCAGAGTATTGCAATCAGAGAAGCAATAGTCGGGGCTTCGTTTGATGGAGGCAGGGTATTTATAGAGTAGAGAATCCTAATGGGGTCTTAAGAGTTCTATTAGGATTTAAAGTTCCCACGTAAGGAATCCTACTGTGTTTACAATTTCCTCATAATCAGAACCTTCCCAACCAGCATCCTACTTCCCAGTTCGAACAAAACACCGCAGTCGGGGTTCCCATATTCATCCTTAGGTAAATAGCGCCCATTTAAAGGGTCTTCATTTCATGAAATGGTGCCTTAACCAAGGGCGCCCTTCATTGTGTACAGACACATCCATATCCTTGGAACATAGTGCCCATACATAGTCTTAGAAAATAGCGCCCATACATGAGGGCTCTATTTCTCAAAATGGCGCCTTAATAAGGGGCGCCCTTTCCCTTGGCCCATTTGGGTTTAAGTGTAAGGCCCATTTGTGTATGTGGTGTTGTGTATGTGATCTGGGCCTTGGCTAATTTGTTTGTTTTAATTTTATTTAAGAACTTCCATTCCTATAATTTGTCAGGGTTGCTACATCCTCCCCCACTTAAAAGAATTTGGTCCCCAAATTTAATCGTATATAGATGTGGAGGGTGCGGAGTACATACCATTCGTAAATAAGTCCGAGAATCTATTCTTCATGGATTCTTCAGTCTCCCACGTGGCTTCTTGTTCTGAGCATTTGCTCCATTCAACCTTGATCATGGGAATTGTCTTGTTTCTTAGTGTACGAACCTCGCGAGCATGGATCTTCAATGGCTTTTGTTCATATATGAGATCCTTTTGTATCACCAGGTCTCCATGATCTATGATATGGAATGGATCGTGCACATACTTCTTTAACCTAGATATGTGGAACACATTGTGAACTTTAGACAATTGAGGGGGTAAGGCGCTGCGGTAGGCAACCTCGCCAACTCTTTTCAATACTTCAAAAGGACCGATGTATCTTGGTGTAAGCTTGCCCTTAACACCAAATCTTCTAATTCCTCGCCCTGCAGAAATTTTAAGAAAGACGTGGTCTCCTACTTGGAACTCGAGGTCTCTCCTTCTTGTGTCGACATAAGTCTTTTGTCTAGACTGAGCCATTTGAAGTCTTTCTCTAATTAGCTGGATCTTTTCTGTGGTGTCTCTCACCATGTCTGGGCCTAGTAGTTGTTTCTCGCCAACTTCATCCCAGCACAAAGGTGAACGGTAACTTCTTCCATATAATGCTTTGAAAGGTGCCATTTGAATGCTTGCCTGGAAACTGTTGTTGTATGCAAACTCGACCAAAGGCAAGTGATCATACCAGCTCCCGCCGAAATCAATGATATAAGCTCTGAGCATGTCTTCTACTACTTGATGTGTTCTTTCGGTCTGACCATCCATCTGAGGATGAAAGGCTGTACTACAGTCTTGTCCCCAACGAATGTTGTAGACCCTTCCAGAAGTGAGAAGTAAAGGGCGGATCTCGATCAGACATGATTGAAACAGGAACTCCATGTAGTCTGACTATTTCCTTGATATAAAAGGTGGCAAGGACATCAACTGACCATCGGCTCTTGATTGGCAGAAAGTGAGCTGACTTGATCAATCAATCAATGATGACCCATATTCCATCATGACCTCCCTTAGATTTAGACAGACTCATTATAAAGTCCATACCGATATCCCCCCACTTCCATTTGGGAATATCTAGAGGATGTAGCTTACCAGTAGGCTTTTGGTGTTCCTCTTTGACTTGTTGGCATGTGAGACAACGAGACACAAAGTCCGCTACCTCCCTTTTCATGTTGTTCCACCATAAGGTCCGTTTCAAGTCTTGGTACATCTTGGTAGATCCGGGATGAATCGTGTACCTTAACCTATGAGCTTCTTCTAATATCTTCTTTAGTTCTGGACAATCTGGTACACAAGTTCTTTCTCGGAATAATAACCTTCCATCTGATGCTACCTTGAAGTCTGGTTGTTCTTCTAGCTTACCCTTGATTTCTACTAACACCGAGTCGCTGCCTTGAAGTTCTTTTATCTCAAAGAGTAGATCCAATTGTATCCTCATGTGTGATAGAGTAATACACGGTTTCTCCTGGTCCATACTTATATTAAGTTTAGAGAATTGCTCTAGCAATTTCCACTCTTGAGTCATACAGTTGGCTAATAAGGCTCTTGGCTTTCGACTAAGGGCATCAGCTACATGATTACCCTTTCTAGGATGATATTGTATTGTGAAGTTGAAATCCTTGACATATTCGAGCCAACGTCTTTGTCTCATATTTAATTCCTTCTGAGAGAAGAGATACTTGAGACTCTTGTGATCATAGTACACAATGAACTGTTCTCCATAGAGGTAATGTCTCTAGATCTTTAAGGCAAACACTACCACGGCCAACTCTAAGTCATGAACCAGGTAGTTCTCTTCATGCTTCTTTAATTGTCGGGAAGAGTAAGCTATGACTCTTCCTTGTTGCATTAACACACATCCGAGGCCAATGCCAGACGCATCGGTATATACCTCGAATTTCTCTCCCTCAATTGGTAAGGCTAATACCGGGGCAGTAGTCAAGTGATCCTTTAGAGTTTGAAAGCTTATTTTATAATCTTCGCTCCATTCATAACGAATCTCCTTACGAGTTAGCCTAGTAAGAGGCACGGCGATTTTAGAGAAGTCCTTGATGAATCGCCTATAATAGCCAGCTAGGCCTAAGAAGCTTTGAATCTCGGTAGCATTGGTTGGCCTTTCCCAATTCTTCACAGCTTCTACTTTTGATGGATCTACTGATATCCCATCCTTGAAGATTACATGTCCTAATAAGGACACTTCCTCGAGCCAGAACTCACATTTACTGAGCTTTACATATAACTGATTTGTCCTCAATATCTGTAATGAAATCCTCAAATGCTCTTCATGTTCTTCCTTGGTCTTAGAATAAATCAATATGTCATCAATGAAGACCACAACAAATTGATCCAGATGAGACCTAAATATACTATTCATTAACTGCATAAAGGCTGCAGGGGCATTTATTAGTCCAAAAGGCATAGCAACAAATTCGTAGTGCCCATACCTGCTCCTAAATATGGTCTTATGAATGTCCTCATCTTTGATTCTCAGTTGGTGGTATCCCGACCTGAGATCAATCTTCAAGAAATACTTGGATCCAGATATTTGATCAAATAATTCATCGATCCTCGGTAGTGGATACTTGTTCTTGATCGTGAGGTGGTTCAACTGCCGATAGTCGATGCATAGTCCCATTGATCCATCCTTCTTCTTTTCAAAGAATACAGGCGCTCCCCACGGGGAAGTGCTCGGTCTGATAAATCCTTTCTTCAAAAGTTCCATCAATTGCGCCTTTAATTCCTTGAGCTCGGCAGGGGACATCCTATAGGGTGCCTTAGAAACTGGACCCGCACCAGGGACAAGGTCGATGGGGAAGGCCACTTCTCTTTGCGGGGGTAATCCAGGAAAATCCTCTGGGAACACGTCAGGAAACTCCCGAACTACTGGAATGTCTTCTATCTTGGACTCCTTAGTCTCTTTTATGGTGACAAAAGTAAGGAAACATACACTCCCTCTCCTTATTAACTTACTAGCTCGGAGGGCCGAAATAATGGGTGACTTGTTTCAACTCTTTGGGCTAGTGTAAACAAGTTCCGGGAATTCCTTAAAAGTAACATTGCCGTTACGGCAATCTGCAACTGTGTTGTGGGTGGACAGCCAATCGGCTCCTAGTATGACATCATACCCTTTCAAATCTAGGCATATCAGGTCAGCATGTAGATTTTTCCATTTTACCACAACTTTACAATTCGGGTAGTAATGTGTATGATGTGAAACCACTACGGGGTATGCAGCAAGCAAAAGTAATCTTAGGACCTACTCCGCATTCACAATCACATAACAATTAAGTTGATAAATCAGGGCCAAAAAGCCGTCGCACACACGTGAGCCCGGGGTGACTAAGGATGCTAGGGGGAGGTGATGGATCAAGACCCTTGCTGGTAGAGTGCCAGCAGGGCTAGGGTTGCCCTCCCGAGGGTACGTAGCCCACGCTTATGGGGCTGGCCGGTGCCAATTGGGGCACTAGGTCCCACTCACTCACTTTAACCACGGTGACCACACTATGATGGTGGCTCCGGGATCGAACACTCGCTCGCATGCACAACGGAGCTATGTCTACGGATATTAAATAAACAGACACTAAGATTAATGGAGCAAAGTTTAGAGTTCACCTGGTTGGTTTGAAGAAACCAACCCCGTTCGGAGACGTGGGCGAGCGGGGAAGTGTGGATCCCGCACATTGCGCCGATGCAGCTTGAGCTGTTTAGTACATGAACTACTCCTCACGCAGGAGGGTTGGATGGATGGTGGAGAAATTAAACTTACATCAAACACTACCTCCACGCAGGGAGGGGCGCTAAGCTGGACAGGCGGGAGGGGGAAACTCGCCAAGGATGACGGAACGGAAGCCGACGTGGATCTGCCCACTTGCTGTGCGAAGGGACAGGATGCCGCTGTTGCAGTCGTAGTTCATCCTCAGGAATTTTTCCGGTGACGAAAGCAGAGGGGATTTCTTTGTAACAGGGGCTGGGACACCTCTGAATTTTATCGAATTCTTCTGACATCGTCGCTGGTCGTGGTGGAGGCTCGAACAGGATGAAGGAATCTGGGGCTGGCGGCTTCAGATCGGAGGCAGTAGGATGCAGAGGTTGTACTGTGGGCTCCCGACCTCCGAATCTCAATCCGTCAGAAGCTCCGGAACCGTGGTCGAGCCCTCGTTGCAGCAAAACTGGCGGGGAGGCTGCCGGAGGTCAGGGTGTCCTGGGGGACGCCGATGAGTGACTGTTGGTCGCAGAAGACTGGTGAGGGCAGTCCTGCGTGACTGAAGGAGAAAAATCAGAACTGGGGCTCCCTGACGCCGAATGTACTTCTGCTTCTTGCTCCTGGTCGGGAACAGGGGGAGGAAGATCTTTGAGGAAGGAACTTCAGTCTAAATCCGTCTCTGTAGATCGTGGTTCTGCTTCTGGTCGGACTCAGGTGCTCTGCAGATGGGTCTTGGAGCAGTCGGAGGAGAAATGGCTCTCCTGGGCAGTCCCGAACTCGGATTGGGACGATTCTTTCTCGCCTGCGTAGTGGACTGGACGACCTTTCCAGAATGGTAAGATACGCCCTCAGATGTCGCCGTATGAATGCGGGGGAGCTTCTGTACGACGGACCTTCTTCTGTCACCTGCAGATGTGACCTAAAGAATGGGATGGAGGTGGGGTTAGGTTAAGGGGGATGGAAGTTTTGGTAATGGAGGGAAGTGGGAGGTGTTTGCAGATGGGGGGAGGAATGTGTGGGGGTGAGGAGAGGGGCGGAGCAGGTGGAATGGGGTGTTGGAGGGTGGAGGGGAGTGGGGGCCGAAGCTACAAGGTGGGGGTGGTGGGTTCGGCCAAGGCAAGGGAGAAGTGTAGGGAGAGAGGGCTGGTGCGCAACTAGTGGTGGGGGGGGTTGTGGATGGTCAAGGGATATGAATGAGGGTGTGGGGGAGTGGGAAGGTTGCTTGGGGAAGAGGGAGGGGTGTATTGGAGGTGGGGAAGGTGTATGGGGAATAGGAAGGGTTGCTTGGGAAGTGGAGGGAATTGATGAGAGTTAAGTGGCCTAGGGGAAGTGAAGGGTTGGAGGGTGAGGTGGTAGCTGAGGTGGCAGGGGGAGGGGGAGGTGAAAGGGCTGGTTCACCCAAGGGATAGAGAGAGAAGGGAGAGGAGAGAGAGGGGGTTCGCCCCTTGGAGGAAGAGAGAGAGAATGAGAGAGCTAGAGAGAGGAGGAGGGTGCAATTATGCTTAATTTCTCAAATATTCATTAGCTATCACAAGTGGAGTTGGGGTCCTATATATAGGGATCCCAACATTTACAAAAAATCCTTGGATAAACTGCTAAAAGCAAATAAGCAAGGGGGTTGGGGAAGGAAGAGGTCGCCCATGGGCCAGGCCCATCTAATTGGGCCCAAATGACCCCCAGCCTAGCAGACTTAGATAAATAACGTGACGACCTAGGACCATGACTCAAAATAAAGATAAGTACATGAAAATGACTCAAGCAGAGGAGAAAATACATCAAGATGTCCATAGTAACAAACTCCAGTGTCGCCGAGGACCCGTCAAGTCATGCAGTCGCAGCCTATCTGTCTCCAGAAGGGAGAGAGGTGTCGAGCCAGAGGGAACTCTGGGTGATGTCCCCATCAACTCCCCCAGGCTGTGGAGAGCTCGACTCTGTCGAGAAAGGGTCCTCTCGGCTGCGGTAATGCTCCAGGAGGTCGGGGTCCAGCTGCTGAAGATCCTCCCTGCTCACCCATGAATCATATGAAGGGGGCCGGCCCTTCCACCTGACCAAGTATCGCTCGTATGCTTTGCTCCGGGTGATAGTGACCTGTTCATCCAATATCCGCTCTATTTGCTCCCGTTGGCCCCTCTGGACGGGTGGAACTCTCTCATGGGTGGTGGCTCCCTCAGAAGATGGAACAGGCTCAATTTCCTTACTAGGTGTCACCGTGGGTCCCCTATATGGCACCAAGTCAGCCACATTGAATGTGGGACTTACTGCGTACTCCTCGGGGAGGTCCAACACGTAAGCGTTTGTGCCAATCCTCTTTAGAACCTGGAAGGGGCCTGATCCACACGACCTCAGTTTGGAGACATTCCCAGGAGAAAGCCTCTCAGTTCTTACCATCACATAATCACCTACGTGAAACTCCTGGTGGCGACGGTGAGAATCGGCCGACTTTTTATATACCTCATTGCTTTTGTTAATGTGTTTGCGGATTTCTTCATGCAATTCCTTCATGTGTTGGGCAAACGACTCAGCACTAATAGACACTCTAGCATGTGGTGGCAAAGGAATGAGATCTGTAGGCTTTCTAGGTTTGTACCCATGCACAGCTTCGAATGGGCTCATCCCTATCGACCTATTCACTGAATTGTTGTATGCAAACTCTGCCTGGGGTAATATGAGATCCCAATTCCCGGGGCAATCCTTAACAAGACACCGGAGTAGATTCCCAAGGCTCCTATTAATGGCTTCGGTCTGTCCGTCAGTTTGAGGGTGATAGGCCGTGGAAAATTTGAGAAGGGTCCCCATTAGGTGCCAGAGAGTCTTCCAGAAGTAGCTGGTGAATTTGACATCCCTATCAGAAATGATGGTCTTGGGTAGTCCATGGAGGTGAACTACCTCATCGAAGAATAGGCGGGCCACATGAGAGGCGTCTGAGGTTTTAGAGTAGGGGATGAAATGGGCCATCTTAGAAAACCTATCCACTACTACAAAGATTGAATCATGCCTTTTTTGAGTTTTAGGTAGGCCTAAGATGAAGTCCATGCTTAAGTCCTGCCAAGGACGGTCAGGGACAGGGAGTGGTGTGTAGAGGCCAGTGTTCTGCCTTGTTTGTTTGGCTGAGGCACATATCTGGCACTGGCCTATAATTTTGGCTACGTCCCTTTTGAGACTTGGCCAGTAGAACTGACCCTCAACCAAAGCAATGGTCTTATGTACCCCAAAATGCCCAGCAAGGCCTCCTGCATGTAACTCCCAGATCAGGAAATCCCGTAGAGAGGTTCTAGGTATGCAAAGTCTATGGCCTTTGAAGATGAACCCGTCCTCTAAGATGAATCCTTAATGTTCCCTAGGTGAGAGGGTGGACAGAGTGGTACGGATTGGACCAAAGTCCGGGCAATCAGAATACTCTTCCTTGAGTCTTTCAAATCCTATGACTTCTACCCTAATGGTAGCTAGCAAGGAAATTCTCCTACTGAGGGCATCGGCAGCACGGTTTTCACTTCCGGCCTTATGTTTGATTACAAATGTGTAGGCCTGGATGTATTCGACCCATCGGGCATGCCGAGCATTCAGTTTCTACTGGGAATTGAGGTATTTCAGGGCCTCATGGTCAGAGAATATGACAAATTCTTTAGGCAAGAGATAGTGTCTCCAATGCCGGAGGGATTGTACCACGGCATAAAATTCCTTGTCGTAGGTGGAGTATCTCATTCTGGCATCACACAACTTCTCACTAAAATAGGCCACTGGGTGTCCTTCCTGGCTAAGGATCCCGCCAATTCCTACCCCGGAGGCATCACAAGTCACCTCAAAGACTTTGGAGAAGTCAGGGAGGCATAATACAGGGGCTTGGGTCATCCTCTCCTTGAGCTCTTGGAAGGCTCTAGTTGGGGACTTGGTCCACACAAAGGTCCCCTTTTTGAGGCAGTCGGTGATAGGGGCTGTGACTGTGCTAAACCCACGGATGAACCTTCGGTAAAAGGTGGCTAGCCCATGAAAGCTCCGGACTTCATGGAGAGTGCGGGGTTCCGGCCAATCGAGGATGGCTTGGACTTTTTCAGGGTCCATGGATACTCCTTCGGTGGAGACAACATACCCAAGGAAGGTAATGGACTTTGTCATGAATTGACATTTTCCAAAATTGGCAAAGAGGCTCTCCTTCCTAAGAGTGGTGCAGACTTGCCTAAGGTGACTGAGATGGGCTTCTTTGGACTGGCTGTAGATGAGGATGTCATCAAAGTAGACTACCAGGAAGACTCCAATGTAGGGCCTAAGGACCTCGGTCATAAGGCGCATAAAGGTGCTTGGGGCATTAGAGAGCCCAAAAGGCATCACCAGCCATTCATAAAGCCCATCCTTGGTTTTAAAGGCTGTTTTCCATTCATCCCCTAGCCTTATCCTAACCTGATGGTAGCCACTTTTGAGGTCTATTTTGGAGAAAATGGTGGCCCCGGCTAGCATGTCAAGCATGTCGTCAAGCCTAGGTATAGGAAACCTGTACTTGACCGTGATCTTGTTGATGGCCCTACTGTCGACACACATCCGCCATGTCCCATCTTTCTTAGGTGTGAGGAGGGCTGGGACAGCACAAGGACTCTTGCTAAGATGAAGGAAGCCTTTTCTTATGAGTTCCTCCACTTGCCTCCTTAGTTCAGCATGCTCAGTGGGGTTGAGGCGGTAGTGGGGAAGGTTTGGGAGGGTGGCCCCGGGGACAAGATCAATGGCATGTTGGACATCCCTCATGGGTGGCAGCTGATCGGGAAGTTCCTCGGGGAACACATCCTTGAATTCTTCTAGGAGGGGGTGGATTTCCACAGGGTGGGGGTTGGAGGGTGTTGCCTCCCCTAGACAAAGGACAATAGCACACAAGGGTGTTCCTTGAGCTAGTTCTTCCTCGAGTTCTTTCCTAGAGATGAGGTGGAGGCCTTTGGTGGGACCTTCATAGGTGGACGACTTACTTGTTGGTTGGGTTGGGGGTGATGTGATCCCTGGGTTTTGAGGTGGCGTGGGAAGAATTCCCTTGGGGGGTGGGTCCTTTCGGGGTGAGGAAAGGTTGAGGCGAATGGTCTTCCCCTTGTGTTCAAAGGTGCATGTGTTCGTTTTCCCATAGATGGTAGCATTAACATCATATATCCAAGGTCTCCCTAGAAGGATGCTTCCTACAGCCATAGGTATGATGTCACACCATATTGGCTCTTGGTAGGAGAAAAAAGTGATGGGGATAAGACAACATGTGTTGACGGGTAGGGAATAGTTGTTTATCCATGAGACACGATATGGTTTGGGGTGGGGTGTTGGGGTAAGTTCTAGGAGCTTGACGGTGTCCGGGGACACGGCATTGACACAACTTCCGTTGTCTATGATAACCTTCCTAACATGGTCCCCGATTTTGATGAAGGTGTGAAAAATGGAAGTCCTCCTCCAATCATTCTCTTGTGGTTGGGTAAGAGTGCACCTTATAACTCCCAAGTGGGTGGAGTGGGGGTCATCTCCTACACCCTCCTCAAAATATTGCTCCTCGTATTCCTCTTCCCACTCTAAAGTAGCCTCGTGTTCCTCAATAGTATCCTCCTGGGTTTCTTGGGATGTGGTAGGTCCGCCCTCAATAACAAGGCTCGACATCCCCTTGGAAGGGCATTGGGAGGCTATGTGGCCATAACCGTGGCACTGAAAACATTTAATCATACTACTTCCTGGGGTCTTCCCTTTGGATGCTTCCTCCCTTCGGGAAGGAGGGTTGAGTGGAGTGGTCTTTGTGGGGGTGGGAGTGGTTGGTTGGGGGTAGGGTCGAGTGGGGGTGCTCCCATTGGGAGGAGGAGGTGTTCTTAACAGAGGAGGTAGGTTGGGACGGGGTCCCGGGCCCTTGGGGGGGGCAAACCTAGGATTCCTAGCAAATCTCTCTACATCCCGGGCTATTTGATAGGCAATTTCCAAGCTATGCACTTCCCTCATAAAAAGCTCTCGTTTGATGTGGGGAAGGAGACCATTCCTAAACCGGGATAAAGTGACGGCTGGATCTTCAACCACACCACACCTTAGGAGATATGAATCAAACTTTTCAATATACTCTTCCACGGTCTTTCCCTCTTGGGTAAGGCTTTGCCATTCATCAAGAAGAAGTTGGCTATAGGAGATGGGAAGATATTTGTTCCTAAGTTGATCTTTCATGTCTAGCCAAGTGTTGATGGGTTCCTCACGCCTGATCCTTCTTTGGTTTTCTACCTTTAGCCAATAGGTTTTGGCTAGTTTAAGGAGGTGCATCTTGGCCAACCTAACCTTTCTCTCCTCGGACATGGGGTACCACTCAAAGTATTGGTCCATGCCATGCTCCCATTCTTTATAGATACTAGGGTTGTGAGACCCATCAAAATTAGGAGCTTCCACTTTGATCATTCTTAGTAGGAATTCATCATGATCTTCACGTGGTCGCCTTTCATAGTATCGAGGATGTGGGGCTCTCTCTTGCTCACGATACCACTCATCATCTAAGTCTTCCCTCTCATGCTCAACCCGCGGAGGAGGAACTCTTTGGGCATGGTTCCTAGGTGGGGCCCTAGCTTCTTCTAGTCTCTCTAATCGGGTGGAAATTCCATTCATTTGCTCCGTGAGGACTTGGATGGCAGCCTCAATTCGATCCATAGGAGTTTGGGGAACTTCCCTTGGGATGTTTTGGTTACCATGAGCATTGGGATCCATTGGTGGGTTGGAATTAGAAGGATCAGTCCGATATATGGTACCCCTACGGGTGGACATGCACAATGATGACAAAACGGGATAGAAATGCAATTGCCCTTGGACCTAGGCTTGTAGAGACAAGTCTAAAACTTGCTCTGATACCAACTGATGTGAAACCACTACGGGGTATGCAGCAAGCAAAAGTAATCTTAGGACCTACTCCGCATTCACAATCACATAACAATTAAGTTGATAAATCGGGGCCAAAAAGCCGTCGCACACACGTGAGCCCGGGGTGACTAAGGATGCTAGGGGGAGGTGATGGATCAAGACCCTTGCTGGTAGAGTGCCAGCAGGGCTAGGGTTGCCCTCCCGAGGGTACGTAGCCCACGCTTATGGGGCTGGCCGGTGCCAATTGGGGCACTAGGTCCCACTCACTCACTTTAACCACGGTGACCACACTATGATGGTGGCTCCGGGATCGAACACTCGCTCGCATGCACAATGGAGCTATGTCTACGGATATTAAATAAACAGACACTAAGATTAATGAAGCAAAGTTTAGAGTTCACCTGGTTGGTTTGAAGAAACCAACCCCGTTCGGAGACGTGGGCGAGCGGGGAAGTGTGGATCCCGCACACTGCGCCGATGCAGCTTGAGCTGTTTAGTACATGAACTACTCCTCACGCAGGAGGGTTGGATGGAGGGTGGGGAAATTAAACTTACATCAAACACTACCTCCACGCAGGGAGGGGCGCTAAGCTGGCCAGGCGGGAGGGGGAAACTCGCCAAGGATGACGGAACGGAAGCCGACGTGGATCTGCCCACTTGCTGTGCGAAGGGACAGGATGCCGCTGTTGCAGTCGTAGTTCGTCCTCAGGAATTTTTCCGGCGACGAAACCAGAGGGGATTTCTTCGTAACAGGGGCTGGGACACCTCTGAATTTTATCAAATTCTTCTGACGTCGTTGCTGGTCATGGTGGAGGCTCGAACAGGATGAAGGAATCTGGGGCTGGCGGCTTCAGATCGGAGGCAGTAGGATGCAGAGGTTGTACCTTGGGCTCCCGAGCTCCGAATCTCAACCGTCAGAAGCTCTGGAACCATGGTCGAGCCCTCGTTGCAGTAAAACTGGCGGGGAGGCTTCCAGAGGTCGGGGTGTCCTGGGGGACGCCGATGAGTGACTGTTGGTCGCAGAAGACTGGTGAGGGCAGTCCTGCATGACTGAAGAAGAAAAATCAGAACTGGGGCTCCCGGATGCCGAATGTACTTCTGCTTCTTGCTCCTGGTCGGGAACAGGGGGAGGAAGATCTTTGAGGAAGGAGCTTCAGTCTAAATCCGTCTCTGTAGATCGTGGTTCTGCTTCTGGTCGGACTCAGGTGCTCTGCAGATGGGTCTTGGAGCAGTTGGAGGAGAATGGCTCTCCTGGGCAGTCCCGAACTCGGATTGGGACGATTCTTTCTCGCGTGCGTAGTGGACTGGACGACCTTTCCAGAATGGTAAGATACGCCCTCAGATGTCGCCGTATGAATGCGGGGGAGCTTCTGTACGACGGACCTTCTTCTGTCACCTGCAGATGTGACCTAAGGAATGGGATGGAGGTGGGGTTAGGTTAAGGGGGATGGAAGTTTTGGTAATGGAGGGAAGTGGGAGGTGTTTGCAGATGGGGGGAGGAATGTGTGGGGGTGAGGAGAGGGGTGGAGCAGGTGGAATGGGGTGTTGGAGGGTGGAGGGGAGTGGGGGCCGAAGCTACAAGGTGGGGGTGGTGGGTTCGGCCAAGGCAAGGGAGAAGTGTAGGGAGAGAGGGCTGGTGCGCAACTAGTGGTGGGGGGGGGGTTGTGGATGGTCAAGGGATATGAATGAGGGTGTGGGGGAGTGGGAAGGTTGCTTGGGGAAGAGGGAGGGGTGTATTGGAGGTGGGGAAGGTGTATGGGGAATAGGAAGGGTTGCTTGGGAAGTGGAGGGAATTGATGAGAGTTAAGTTGCCTAGGGGAAGTGAAGGGTTGGAGGGTGAGGTGGCAGCTGAGGTGGCAGGGGGAGGGGGAGGTGAAAGGGCTGGTTCACCCAAGGGATAGAGAGAGAAGGGAGAGGAGAGAGAGGGGGTTCGCCCTTTGGAGGAAGAGAGAGAGAATGAGAGAGCTAGAGAGAGGAGGAGGGTGCAATTATGCTTAATTTCTCAAATATTCATTAGCTATCACAAGTGGAGTTGAGGTCCTATATATAGGGATCCCAACATTTACAAAAAGTCCTTGGATAAACTGCTAAAAGCAAATAAGTAAGGGGGTTGGGGAAGGAAGAGGTCGCCCATGGGCCAGGCCCATCTAATTGGGCCCAAATGACCCCCAGCCTAGAAGACTTAGATAAATAACGTGACGACCTAGGACCATGACTCAAAATAAAGATAAGTACATCAAAATGACTCAAGAAAAGGAGAAAATACATCAAGATGTCCATAGTAACAAACTCCAGTGTCGCCGAGGACCCGTCAAGTCATGCAGTCGCAGCCTATCTGTCTCCAGAAGGGAGAGAGGTGTCGAGCCAGAGGGAACTCTGGGTGATGTCCCCATCAGTGTAATATCGGATTCTTCTCTTCGTCCATGCATTGCATAACACAGAATATTCTTTCTACTTCCCTAAGCCAGTGCTCGGCATCATCGGGGTCTGATGAGCCAATAAACTTTGGTGGGTTCATATTTATGAAACTACGGTGGAGATCACCCGCTCCACCCACTCCACAGTTGGCCCCGCCTTGTGCCACTTGCTGTAGCGCATGTGTAATGCCTTGAATAGTGTGTTGCATATTACACCACTGGGCACGTTCGGTGACCATAGTCCTACAAGAAATTTAAGTAACTATAGTAATATATATAAGGTTAATGCAAGGGTTTGAGTTCCTAAGTTGACTTAAACCCATGGTTCTACCCAATCTCACCGGGTAAAGGCATAACCTATCCTTGGACTTGGGTTTCCTAGGAATTGAATATCCTAGGCTCTGATACCACAAAAACTGTCACGTCTCGAGCGTGGAAGGAACCCGGTATGCGTGACGAGTTTATATCAATCATGCCAATCAGAGTATAAGTGTATTCGACACATAGACAGAGTGCGCAAAAGTAGAGATAACCATGTCCTTCATTCATCATAAAACTTCAAAGTATTTCTATTACAATCTTTCCATAGAGAAACTAAGAACACTCCTGACTCAATAAAAGAAAAATTACAATGATTGACTCAAGAAAATAGGAAACAATCATGACTATATAATGACATGGAGAGTTCGATTGGCTCTACGCTCTTCACCCTTCTCCATCCCCATCCGAATGAGCTTCGTCATCGGAGTTACCTGAAAAATAGAGGGAAACACTAGGTGAGCGAACGCTCAGTAGGAATTATATCTCAAGTGCTAACTTACTTTAAGTAAATTACATGTTACATGAATGCAAGTATAGCTATGCGTGTTTGCATGAAACGACACTAGAGAGAGTTTATAGCAAGTGATAATTGAGTGAACAAGCAAGTCTTTCAAGAATTCTTGTCAATATATATCGAGATGAACAAGCATGTACATTTATCAAGTCATGTCAAGAATTGGCTATCACGCTATCAAGCAAGTAAGTAAATACCCTTTTCGGGTCACGCAAGTCATGTCATGTCAAGTCATGTACAGGTACAAGATTGTGGAATGTCATTTATCTATAACGACGAGTACTTCGGTGCAATGCCACACCGTGATCAATAATAACTCCCATGGGCACAAGTACTTTCGGGTGCTCATCCCAAGACCAGATCAGACCCTATATACGCAGGCATTGGGTCATGTATTTTTGACATCCACTATGGTTATAGCCAATATAGAATTCCAAAGGAATGAACTTGTAGGAATTTAAGATAGATCTTGTAGAATAGAATCACAAGGATAGAACTTTTATGTAAGGACATACTACGGTCAAAACGGTACAATCACGATACTCATTGAAAACTGGGTGGATTTAGCTCCCTAGTGGGTGCCATGATATCAAGAATAAGTGCTCATATTCACATGGTTGCTCGTTCTTTGTACATGATAAGGTAGAAAGAATCTGTGTCTACATAGAGGCACATAATCCTTAATTGATAGCAATGGTATGGTTTCCCATTCCATTAACTCAAGAAACATTCTCACGGCATCCAAATAGCATACCATGAGGGCCAGTCTACCATGTTTCTTTGGAGTGACATGGCAATTAAAAAGTGTCATGGGTTTTAATGGTACAACCTGCCTGGTGGCCTTGAGGGAATCCAAGGCTTCACATAGATTTACGGAGGTCTCTATGATAAAATCACCAGTCCAAAAGAAGGAATATCCCGTGGAGGGCTCATCTATCACCGAGAAATAGTGGGGTAATCGATAAAACATCGAGAAATGTGGGACCATATCTACGGACTGAGATATAGTGCCATATAGATACCCACTAACTTGGGTTACAGGAAATCATTCGGGAAAAATAGTGAACAGGTAAAATGGCGCCTTTGCTAGTGCCATTATTTCTTTAAATAAAGTCTTTCTATTAAGGCGTTCCATTCAGGATTTCATTATTACAATTACATAACTAAATCTGGAAAAATTCCTGCTCAGGGTGAATGGTGCCCTGGCAGCAGCCATCTTTTCTGAATGTAGCGCCCAGGTCAGGGGCGCTATATCAAACAGAGACTTGGTCTCAGCCGTTGTTTCACCCATGTGTAAATTGGTCATCAACATTAGCACCTTTTCAAATAAATTAATTTTGCAGGAATGAACACATGGACATGAAGAGAAAAATAGCAGGATTCTAGCAGTGTACTCACACATTAGATTAGATATCAGGATTCATGGTTATTAAATTTTAAACATGGTGAATTTCTTAAATCTCTACATGAATAACGCCTGTAACTACCGTCGTGAAATCAATTGGCGCCCTTGTAAAGGTCGCCCTTCTCCTGAAACTCATAAAACATAATAGGAACTACTGAAAACCAATCTAACAGACCTATATGCATGCTCATGATCTGAAGTTATCAGGTTGGGCTTGGTACTTGAGAACACCTACCTTGTGGGTTGATTCCAACTGATGGTTGATAGAATGTGGGTTCGAGGATATAATAAGAACAGCTGCAAGCAACACTCGATCATCACAACAGCCGTAAGGAGAAGATGATCTACAGCAACTGTAGCTTCAGAGGAAGATGACGTTCTTCCTTCCGTTCACAACAACAGAAGGAAAAGAAAGAAGTAGTCTGCAAACGTAGCACCTCTTCCAGCCAGAAGAACGAAGCTTCCCCTACGAAGCCGTAGTGAGCGTCGTGTGAACAAGAGCAGGACGCTAGAGGAAGATGAAACATGGCAGCAGTAGTAGAAGAAGCAGGGGCTTCTCCTCGTTCACATCATGGGTAGCAGTCGAAGTAGGCAGGAACCTCGTCCAGTCAAGAGGAAGAGGCCAGTAGCAGAGAAAGAAACGGCAGAGTATTGCAATCAGAGAAGCAATAGTCGGGGCTTCATTTGATGGAGGTAGGGTATTTATAGAGTAGAAAATCTTAATGGGGTCTTAAGAGTTCTATTAGGATTTTAAGTTCCCACGTAAGGAATCCTACTGGGTTTACAATTTCCTCATAATCAGAACCTTCCCAACCAGCATCCTACTTCCCAGTTCGAACAAAACACCGCAGTCGGGGTTCCCATATTCATCCTTAGGTAAATATCACCCATTTAAAGGGTCTTTATTTCATGAAATGGCGCCTTAACCAAGGGCACCCTTCATTGTGTACAGACACATCCGTATCCTTGGAACATAGTGCCCATACATAGTCTTAGAAAATAGCGCCCATATATGAGAACTCTATTTCTCAAAATGGCGCCTTAATAAGGGGCGCCCTTTCCCTTGGCCCATTTGGGTTTAAGTGTAAGGCCCATTTGTGTATGTGGTGTTGTGTATGTGATCTGGGCCTTGGCTAATTTGCTTGGTTTAATTTTATTTAAGAACTTCCATTCCTATAATTTGTCAAGGTTGCTACACCGAGGCCGCTCTTGCTGAGAGGGTAAGCAAACCACCCTTCCTCCTTGTGAATTTCATGATTAATACTGCAAGAATGATTTATGAGATGAATGCATATGTAGGCGAGGGATTTGGTAGTTGCGCTAGGTGAGGCTACCCGGCAGAGGGAGTAGGCCGAGTGCTCCCGTGTCGAGGCGGAGCAGCTCCGTGCAGAGGCAGCACGCCTCTGTGCAGAGATGGAGCGATCCTGTGTTGGGATGCTGGAGGTGACAATGGCGGACCGATACCATGCCGTGGCAGAGCGGCCCGTATAGAGGCGGCGGAGCAGAGGGGAAAGGTGCGGGCGTTGAAGGAAGCCCTGCGACTTCTAAGCGGGAGGCTAGAGCACAGCAGGACTCAGAGTGGCGCGCCCAGCGTCGCCTATCGAGACTACCTCACGGGTTCCTCCGGCCATTGGAGGAACGAGGACGAGGGGCGTCGGCGACGCCGGCGTGAGGAGGGGAGCACCTCCATGGCGCCACCATCGAAGCGCCATGAGGGAGTAGGAGAGAGGGGCGACCCTGGAGAGGGACTGACCTGATGTACTATATGAGATGTATGCACATATGACTTTAGTGGAATGACATGATTTTTTGTTTGTTTTGGTTTTTTAGCTTTTTCTGATGAATGCGTGCACACTGACACTAACTAATCCTAACTTAATAATGACTCCTACGAATGACAGCGTGGGAGTACAAAAGAGAGCGAGATAAAAGGAAAGAGAGAGAGAAACTTAGGTATGGTGGGATTTTAGAAGGAAAACTAAGATAGTAGAGAGAAACGGTCGCAGCAAGGCCGCTAAATGAGCTTGTCGGTCCCAAGATAGGCCGCTAAAGACTGAACGAGCCCCAACTGAATGAATGATGAAGACGGTTCATTCCAGACCGCAAGGCAGGAAAGACGGTCCCATTAGGACCACTTTAGAATGAAGACAGTCTAGCCAAGACCGTTTAACCATGCAGATGGATAAGAATGTGAGCGGGGATGGAAACGGTCATATGACGACTGCTAAGGGTGAGTAGCGGTCGCTCGATTGACCACAAAGGCAGAAAGACTGTTAACTCCAATCGGGACTCTCTTGGAGAGTCCCAATCCATGGATAAGCCTACCCAACCACGCTAAGAGCGATCCTAACCTTGATTGGGCCTATCCCAACTCGATCCTAGTGGCTGAAGGTTAAGGACTTAGGCTCTATAAGTGGGGGGGCTCTCAAATTCGTAACTCACACCAAACCCCTCTTTCTAGCCTTGAAAATCTTAGTGCAACCACCCAAATCAATATGAAAAGGGCTCTTGAGGCCAGCACAATGGGGGAGAGCTCCTACAACGGGCCACAACCAGCTCGGAAGGAGCGTGAGGTGCTACAACGGCTGACTTCCATTCCTAATCATTTGAGAACCAATCCTTTACGAGAGGTAAGCTTTATCAATTACTTTTTAAATTTGTTGAAATTGTTTTTCCAAATCCTTATATTGCTTATCTCCTTCTCCCCTTTCTTTCTTTCTTTCTTTCTTTCCATAGCTTCTTCCTGGCCCTAGGCGTTACTCCAACTTAAAATGGGTGGCTCCCATGGTCCGTGAACTTCCACTAGATGTGATTTCCATCCTAAGAGCCTGGCACCTCCATCCATTACTTGTCTTGACTAAAAATTACCACAAACTCTCACTCGATTGGCACAGTATTTTAGCTTTAGTGGAGATATGGCATCCTCAGGCCCACACCTTTGTCTTCCCTACATTCGAAGCTGTCATTCTATTAGAGGAAGTTGAGACATTGCTAGCCCTTTCTAGGACTAAGGTAGGGGATGAAGACTTGGTGTGTCATACAGTTGCCCCCATAGATCCCTCTCTCATTGATGGGGGCATCAAAGGCAAATGGGTTGTATTAGTGTGTATTAGTTTGTATTAGTGTGTCTTATGGGTTGTATTGGCTTGTAATTGTGTGTTTTTTGATTTTTTTTTTCATTTGGACTCCTTTGTAAGGCTTTTAACAAGCCATTGGGCCACATTCTATGTAGAATACATCAATGGGTTGTATTTAGAAGAGTCCATTAAGGGGTTGTATCATATTAGACTTAAGGCCCTCATAATGGACCTTAAAGTCACTTAAGGTCCAAGTGGGCTTCTCCCATTCATGGGCCACCTAGGTTTGGAAGGCCCATATGCTATGTATGGGTTATTAGGCTTGGGGTGGCCTTGGACCAACTTGGCCCAAGATAGGCCCATGAAGGGGTCGCCCCCTTCTTTGTCTTATTAGGCAAGGTAGGTGAAGTTTGAATAGATTATGTGAATGTATTTTGACCACATGGGAGAAATACTTTCTGAAGTCCCGCGATCAGTGACACCCAAGAGGGGGGTGAATTGGGTGTTTACCAATTTTATGAAAACTTTTGGCCTTTTCAAAATATGTGATACAATGTTAATCAAGAGGTTCAAAACTGTTTGTTCACAAATTAGATTTATCAAACTGAATTGGATGATGATATAGATTATGTAAGATATACGAGGATAAATCCAGAATCACAATTATACTAACACTCACGTAGAATGGAGGTAGAAGAAAAGGACCAAATCACATAATACAAAACACAATGCACAGTGATTTTTAAGGTGGTTCGGATGCAACGACAGTAATCCTACGTCCACCCCTCACCAAACTCGGTGAGGCTTCACTCGGGGATAAATCCTCAAACGGAGACGACGCTCCAAACACACACGCAGGACGACACCTGCCCACACACACGGGGTCGCGCCCCAACACACACACACACACACGGAGACGAGGTCTCCAACACAATACAACAAGCAGATCACCAACACAAACACCCGCTGCCACAAGTGCAACAATCCACACACACGAGACAGAACGGATCTAAAAGACCCCCACACACACAAACGCAGATCTAGGAAGGTCCACGCACACACACGAATCAAATACGACACACACACACACGACCACGGATCCAACAAAGATCCACACACACACAAGTTCTTGCAGTTTATGATGAACACAATTACAACTTCCAAAACATAAAGATGATGAGGCTTATTTTAAAAAACTCCTGATTTGGGTTCCTTTTGAATGTATGATGCAGATCTTGCGTTGATTCCTTCTTTGCTTGAATGGCTTTGGATGGGTTGTGAAAACCTTGTTCTTTCTCCCTTTGGTAGTCTTCCCTTGATATCTTGCTTGCTTACTTACTTCTTCCCTTCTTCCTCCTTGGACGGTCTCCCCTTGATCTTCCTTGAATGCTTGATTGATTCTTCTCTCCCTTGTAGGTTGCTAGCTTCACATTTGACTTAAAACACCTTGAGATGGATGAAGATCTTGCTGCACGAGGTACTGTTCATGGAGCTACAGTACCCTCTTTTTCCTCCTTGGATAGCCTCCTCTTGATCTCACTTGAAGCCCTCTTGGATGGTTAGAGTTATTAGCTCCAATGAGATGTTTTATAACCTTTGAATGGTCCATGGACAACCTCCAGACCAGATCCACAAATCCCTCCTAGATTGGGGGCAGTGGGATTAAAGAAATGGGTGAAAGAATCCTCTCCACGAGCTTGAAATCGAAGTCAACAAAAGGGGGCTCGGGGCTGGCGGTCGACCGAAGGTATGGGGCGATCGATCGGAACCTGCTGCAGCCAGAACTTTTAGGCTCTGGCAAAACCGATCGACCGGCCCTATAGTGGTGGTCGACCGAAACTTGTAAAATCTTATGTTTTTCATTTCTGGAAGAACCGGTCGACCGGATGCCTAGGGGCGGTCAACCGCTACCTGTAAAAACTGGAGTTTTTAGGCTCTGGCAAATCTGGTCGACCGGCCAAGGTGTGTTGGTCGACCGGAAACACCTATACCTGCAAAAAGGAAGTGTTAGCTCAAAGAAACATGTCCATAATTCAAGATATTCATGTACTTATCAATTACATGTATTTTTGGGTTTGGTTTATGCCTTAGACCATTTGAGCATTTCTAAATTTTGTTCTGGGGGCTCCGCCTTCGGAAACCCCCGCAAGGGGCGCTGCCCCCTTGACCCCCGCGACCTGACCGGGCAGGTCGATCCCCGCGACCTGACCACGCAGGTCGATCCGCAGGCGAGGGCGCACGATGGCCAGAAGGGTTTCAAGTTTAATATGCATGAATGAGGTGTATTAAGGAGAGGTATATGAGATACATATTATGAGATCGATGCTAAGATAAGGTAAGAGTCTCACCAATGGTTCTTGACATTGTAATGACATATACCACCTGTTCTTGATTATAGAGGAGCAGGGTGAGTATCCACACGTTTGGTTCACTAGGTGACTGCCATGAGTTTAATCCTGCAAGCAAGATAGTCAGGGTTAATACCATGCTTGTTCACATTAAAGAGGTTATGAAACCTCTTGCCTCTTGTAAAACCAACATATGCAAACCAAGGATCAAGATCATGTAACTGTTGCCATTGCCATCTCAATCATACATAGATAACAAGAGCATGAGTAATCAACCTCAAGTTTAGTTAACATCACTTAATCACACATTAAATTTAGTTATCATCAAAACCATAACTTAACAATCACAACAATCATCAAAATCATAACTCAACACTTTCTCCTATCCCCTTAGTGCCCTTTCCAACCCTAGATCTGAGGGCATTTTGAGTCATTTTCCATTTATTATATAAGGCATGTATTTTCATTTTTTGTGAATTAATGAAGAGAAAAATTTTGAATTTGGTTGGAGCAAAAGAAGGGTGTGCCCTCCTCCTCTCTCCCTCCCCCTCTTGCAGATGGATTTCTGCTAAATCTTGGTTGTGATGCCCTTCTATATTCTCCTTAGCCCCTCTGATTTTCATTTCTGCTGCCGCCGCCATCACACCGCCATCGCGCCGCCGCCACCATTGTCGGAGTTCTGTCTCCATCAGGATAGAACCTCACCTACAAAATTTTATCTTTTTTTCTGGTTGTCTGTTCGAGCCCTAATTTTGAGGGTTTGTTCTATCCATCTCCCTTAACCTCCAGTTCAAATTTTATGTCATTTGGAAGTCATTTGGTATTTTTCCCATATTTTTGTTTATCCTCTCAGTAATCCTCTGAGACCAAACTGATACCAAACTGATGCGGGACAGACCACAGACTCGAGACCAATGGATATGCAACTCTCGGACTCTAAGCAAGCTCACGATCGCCCCTTATCGAGGGAAGCGTACGGACGTGCACGGTTGAGAAACCGGCAGTGAGCTAGGGTGGTCAACTCATAAATTCGTGCCCAGATCGGGTCACGGGACGGTCTCGCTCTCTCTCGCAGCAGCGGTGAAATAAATATATCGAGCTAATGGCCCTAACACATGCTCTCTAGCAGCGGCATATAAAAGCATATACAAGAATAGCAAATGCCGAGTAATGGAGCGAACACGATACCTCCACGCGCCTGGCATGGGGAAGACGATCCCGGCCGATCTCGTACTCCCGGAACAATAATTAATTAAATTATAGCAATGATTTACTGCCCACTCGACGCAGGGAGGTAAAGGATGACACAGCGGGACCCGGGAGTAGCGGGTTCGGGTTGACGGGCAGCTTCTTGTGTAGCTTCGGCGGCACACATACTCACGATCGTGGGATCCACGTGCTGGTCCGTGAGACCATGTGGGCCCGGAGCGGCACCGCTGTGACGGGGACGTCCGGAGGGGCGCTCCCTAGGAAGGCAACACGCTGGTTCACCTCGTGGAAGGCGAGGAGGCTCCGATCGGTGTGATTTGGAGTTACTGGCCACGGATCTGAATTCTGTTTTAGATCTGCACGTCCCGATGAAAACTGATGTTGCGATCAGCCCCGACGTCGGATCGATGCACAAGAGGTACTGATGGAAAGCTAACTCAAAATCCTTCGATCTATGACTAGAGAAAGAAATTTGAATTTCCCTTTGATAGCCTTTGTCGAATATTCAAGCTGCGGGTTCACAGGATCTAAAAACTCAGGATAGAAGTGCCTTTTCCTGAGAGTTGGCATTGACTGTGATGTAGACCTCCGATTCAACTATTGAGCTCTTCATAAAAGTGGTAGAGGGCGAAGAGAGGAAAATGGAGATATATTTTATGAAAGGTTTGGTGGAGATTTGACTGGGAAAAAGTATTTTCTAATACTGGGTGGTCGGATCTGGACAGCAGAAACAGAACTGAATTAGGGGGAAATACACAATTTCTAAAAATAGGTAGAGTACTTTTGAAATTCGATGAAAATTTGTGGAGGATGGGGATGGTGGACAGAACTTCCAGTAAAATTGGAAATTCAAGAAAAAATCAAGAAGTGGAGAAAAAGGGTGAGGGTGGCTGTGACATAGGACAGAGATATGGCAGATCTGGTGGACTGGAAAGCATGAAAATGGAAAAATATAAAAAGAAAGGTAAATGGCGGGATAATGATTTTGGAGGTTAGGGATCAAGTGGGGAACCAACCTTGAAAATCTCAGCTCTAGAGGATGTCGGGGTTGGGAGCTAAAATTCCCGGAGTAGGACTCTATCCTGCCAAACAAAACCTTGGACAGCACTTCGGATCTTGCTTCGCGGTGGCTCGATGGCGGCACGAACGGCGGCAGCGACAATAGAGATAGAATCTAGATGTGGAGGGGCTAAGATAGAAGGGGTCTATACCCTGAACTGCAGAAGGAGGAGGGAGGAACCAAAGGGAGAGAGAGAGAGGGGCGCAGGTTGCTCTTCTTGCACACAAACTTTTCTTCTTCATTAATTCACAAAAAATGGAAATACATGCCTTATATAATAAATGAAAAATGACTCAAAATGCCCTCAGATCTAGGGTTGGAAAGGGCACTAAGGGGATAGGAGAAAGTATTTCTCCCATGTGGTCAAAACACATTCACATAATCTATTCAAACTTCACCTACCTTGCCTAATAAGACAAAGAAGGGGGCGCCCCCTTCATGGGCCTATCTTGGGCCAAGTTGGTCCAAGGCCACCCCAAGCCCAATAACCCATACATAGCCTATGGGCCTTCCAAACCTAGGTGGCCCATGAGAGGGAGAATCCCACTTGGGCCTTAAGTGACTTTAAGGTCCATTTTGAGGGCCTTAAGTCCAATATGATATAACCACTTAGTGGACTCTTCTAAATGCAACCCATTGATCTATTCTACATGGAATGTGGCTCAATGGCTTGTTAAAAGCCTTACAAAGGAGCCCAAATGAAAAAAAATCAAAAAAATTCCTCAGTATTCCCCACATATACCCCCTTCCACCATAATTTTCGTGGAGTCTAGAAAAATCATTTTCCCTTCGGTCAAAGGTCAGTTTTAGTTAAAACACAGTCTGCCCTGTGTGTCTGTCAGTCCGGGTCAGAAAAAAACTCAGTCTTGGAGAGCCTCCCATTTCTCATCCCTTCGTTGGATCGACCTACAAAATTTATATGTGGTATATATTGGAGTCCTCTTTCCAACCCCACCAGTTTCACCTCGATCCGATTTCGGATCTGAGAGAACTAATTTTTTCTGCCGAGGCGCACAAATCTATTTTCTATGCAGATCAGAAAATTCAGTCCGGGAATAATTCGTGCAAAAATATCAAAAGTCAACTTATGGAATCGCCACTTCAGGGAGTCGATCAGGGGCATCCCGCCATCGTCCCAGCCAAGCAGCGCCTACAGAAGACCTCAGGAGGGCATTGTTCCTTTGCAATCCGCGCCTTGCTATCCAGCGAGTCAGAACCGAGTCGGTGTAGTATCGAGTCGGCGCAGGACCGAGTCAGACCAGCATGCCAAGTTTGTGCCATATGCACCTCCAGATTGCTGCCCGTCAACCCAGGGTCGGTCCTCCCTGGCCCCACTTGTAGCCCTTTATCTCCCTGCGTGGAGTGGGCAATAGATTTCACTATTGTAACTAAATTTTTACCGTTGTTACCGGGAGTTACCGTAACTGGCCGGGAACGTCTTCCCCACGCCCGGAGCGTGGATGTAAACTCGCCCCACCCTTTATCGCATTTTGCTTATCTTGTATATCTTTGAATGTCGCTGCGAGTGTAGGTTTCTAGCTCGACATATATTGTTATCACCGCTGCAAGAGTGATTGAGTGTACCGTCCCGTGACTCGATCCGAGTTAACGTGGGAAGGCCGATACCTGAGACTCACTGTCGGTTTCTTAACCACGCACTGTCCCACATCTTCCCTCGCTTACGGGCGATCGCGAGCTAGAGTCCCAGGTCGCGTGTCCGTCCCGCATCAGTTTGGTATCAGAGCGCCAATTGAGTCTAAGGTGTTTAAACCAAAAAAAAGTGTCATTTACGTCTAGTCATTGTCTAAGTCACTCTAGGTCGCACTTGCATCCCATTAATCGGTATATCAAAAGGTGTTGTCTGAACATTAGGCTACGCCTATCGGGAAGGTCGCACACTTGCGCGAGTGATCTTCGGATCGATTAACTCCGCCACGTACTGAGTCTTGGTTAAGTCTAGGTGCATCATCTTTGCTTTAGTCCGTGCTTGCATTAGTCGGTGTCTCCTAGTCCGTGTGTCAGTTGCATGCCCACCCGTCGAGGCACCCCATACTCACCCCCACCACCACCTATGGCGGATCCCCGAGCCCCTAGTCTCGATGCGTCGTCGGTGGCCGAAATGTTCCAAGCCCTTATGGGGGAAATGCGAGGGTTGAATACACGCATGGATGGGTTAAGTACTCGAATGGATAGAATGGACGGGTTGAGTATGCGGATGGATGGCCTAGGCACCCGTCTGGAAGAAAGGAGGAAGGCCTTAGAGGATAAGGACATCGAGTCGGACCAGTCCGTTCAGGGCCTGGTAGGGAGAGTTGCCACATTAGAGAGAGCCCCAGCCGAGGTACCCCCGAGAGCTCCAGTTGAGTCACCCCCTCCACCTACACATGGTCAACAAGAACCGGGTCAGCAACCTGCTGCCCCAAGGGATAAAGGGGTAGATGTTAGGAGGCATCTATTCCCCGAGGTGCAAGACTATGAGTCCGAAGATGAAAATAGGGGATACAGACGTGACTGTCGTGTTCAACGATGGAATCGTGATGAGGATGAGCGGGCCCTCAAGACCGTTCGTGCCGACCCTCCCACTTTTGACGGGTCCTTGGACCCAAGGGTATATCTTGATTGGGAAGTCGGTATGGACCGATATTTTGAGTGGTTTGAGATGTCGGACCAACGGAAGGTCAATTTTGCCAAAATGAAATTGGTAGGGAAAGCTCAAACCTTTTGGAGAAACATGGAGAACCTGCTATTTCACCATCAGGAAACCCAAGTAGAGACGTGGGAAGTGATGAGGTCCAAACTTAGGAAGAAGTACCTCCCTGCCACTTACCGCCAGCGTCTCATAGACAGGTGGCAGAGTCTTACCCAAGAGATCGGTCCGTCTTCGAGTACATCGCCGAGTTCGATGAATACTATTTGCAATGTGATGCCATGGAGGAGGATTCCCTTACTGTCTCCCGATTTCGGCATGGTCTACGATCGCACCTACGGTATGAGCTTCTCCGCCGCAAGGTGGACAAGTTGGAGGATGCATACCAAGTTGCTCTAGAGATGGAGCAATTCGAGGGAGAGTTCGAGTCTATTCAACGGTTGGGCCCTGTTCCTCTCCGTAGTGCCGAGTCACGTAGCTCCCTAGGCCCATACCCGAGGGGTCCCATGACTCGACCTCACGAGCCTACCCGTCAGGAGCACTTCGCTCCTAAACCTCATCCTCCCCCGTCACGGGATCCACCTCCACCCCTATTGCCCACGGCACCTACAGCTCCACCCCTGTTGCCTACACCCCCTGCCCGTCGAGAGGATAAGGGTAAGGGCCCACTTCTCTGAGAGAGTAGTAGGTCTCGACTACAGTGTTTCCACTGTCATGGGTTTAGCCACTTCGCCAACCAATGCCCCTCTCGTGCCACTCTAGCCCTAGGGGTAGGAGAAGCCTCGCCTTCTGGGCTTGTACATGTCAGCTACGAGGTCGACCCGGAACTAGCTGATGAGCACAAAAGTCTGGAGGAGCCTACCGACACTCAGGATCCGGCACTTGGATGATAGCCACCTGGTGGGTGATGTCATTACATTAAGTCTAGGGTAATGCATGAGTCAATTTGTTTCTTCTTTGTGTGGTTTGCATATGTGTGTTAGTACATGGTGAGTCTGCATGTGTCTTGTGCAAGCTCGATGTCAGTCCCTTCTGCGTGAGAAGCAAGTGGACTCGCTCGAGGAGTATGGGATCAGCTCTATATCTATGCCCCGGATCTAGTCACCTACATGGACCCAACGGTGATTCCTAGTGAGTCTTCGAGCCGCCTCCTCCCCTTGAGAGTGACCCCACCCCGGAATGTTCCACCACTAGCCTCTTCCCGTAGCAGCATGCCCATATCGAGTATATACGAAATGAGCAGGTGACGATCACTTGGAGTGGAGCATACCCGCGCTACTTGGAACGGTGATAGATTCATCGGAGCTACTCGAGCAGCAGCACCCCTTACTCGACGGGGTCGAGTTCCTCCCACCCAGGGAGAATTGATGGGGGCATCAAAGGCAAATGGGTTGTATTAGTGTGTATTAGTTTGTATTAGTGTGTCTTATGGGTTATATTAGCTTGTAATTGTGTGTTTTTTGATTTTTTTTCATTTGGGCTCCTTTGTAAGACTTTTAACAAGCCATTGAGCCACATTCCATGTAGAATACATCAATGGGTTGCATTTAGAAGAGTCCATTAAGGGGTTGTATCATATTGGACTTAAGGCCCTCATAATGGACCTTAAAGTCACTTAAGGCCCAAGTTGGCTTCTCCCTCTCATGGGCCACCTAGGTTTGGAAGGCCCATAGGCTATGTATGGGTTATTGGGCTTGGGGTGGCCTTGGACCAACTTGGCCCAAGATAGGCCCATGAAGGGGGCGCCCCTTTCTTTGTCTTATTAGGCAAGGTAGGTGAAGTTTGAATAGATTATGTGAATGTGTTTTGACCACATGGGAGAAATACTTTCTCCTATCTCCTTAGTGCCCTTTCCAACCCTAGATATGAGGGCATTTTGAGTCATTTTCCATTTATTATATAAGGCATGTATTTCTATTTTTTTGAATTAATGAAGAAGAAAATTTTGTGTGCAAGAAGAGCAACCTGTGCCCCTCTCTCTCTCCCTCTAGTTCCTCCCTCCTCCTTCTGTAGTTCAGGGTATAGACCCCTTCTATCTTAGCCCCTCCACATCTAGATTCTATCTCTGCTTCCGTCGCCGCCGTTCGTGCCGCCATCAAGCCGCCGCGAAGTAAGATCCGAAGTGCTGTCCAAGGTTCTATTTGGCTCGACAGAGTCCTACTCCGAGAATTTTAGCTCCCAACCCCGACATCATCTGGAGCTGAGATTTTCAGGGTTGGTTACCCACTTGATCCCCAACCTCCACAAAAAGTATCCTTCAATTCACCTTTCTTTTTATATTTTTCCATTTTTGTGCTTTCCAGTCCACCAGATCTGTCAGATCTCTGTCCTGTGTCACAGCCACCCTGAGTTTCACCCTTTTGCTCCACTTCTTGATTTTGTCTTGAATCCCCAATTTTACTGGAGGTTCTGTCCACGATCCCCATCCTTTAAAAATTTTCATCAAATTTAAAACTCTCTCTACCTATTTTTAGAAATTGTATCTTTCCCCCATATTCAGTTCTGTTTCTGCTGTCCAGATCCGACCACCCGGTACTAGAAAATACTTTTCCCCAGTCAAATCTCCACCAAACCTTTCATCAAATATATTCCCATTTTCCTCTCTTTGCCCTCTACCACTTTCATGAAGAGCTTAACACTTGAATCGGAGGTCTACATCGCGGTCAACGCCAACTCTGAGGAAAAGGCACTTCTATCCTAAGTTTTCTGATACTGTGAACCAGAAGCTTGAATATTCGACAAAGGCCATCAACGGAAAATTTAAATTCCTTTATCCGGTCATAGATCGAAGGATTTTGAGTTAGATTTCAATCGGTACCTCTTGTGCGTCGATCCGACGTCGGAGCTGATCGTAGCATCAGTTTTTGTCGAGACGTACAGATCTGAAACAGAATTCAGATCCGTGGGCAGCAACTCCAAATCGCACCGATGGGAGCCTCCTCGCCTTTCTCGAGGTGAACCAGCATGTCGCCTTCCTAGGGAGCGCCCCTCTGGACGTCCCCGTCACAGCGGTGCCGCTCTGGGCCCACACGGCCCCATGGACTAGCACGTGGGTCCCACGATCGTGAGTACGTGTGCCGCCGAAGCTACACAAGAAGCTGACCGTCAACCCGAACCCGCTACTCTCGTGTCCCGCTGTGTCGCCCTTTACCTCCCTACGTGGAGTGGGCTGTAAATCATTGCTGTAATTTAATTAATTATTGTTCCGAGAGTACGAGATCAACCGGGATCGTCTTCCCCACGCCAGGCACAGGGAGGTATCGTGTTCGCTCCATTACTCGGCATTTGCTATTCTTGTATATGCTTTTATATGTCGCGGCTAGAGAGCATGTGTTAGGGCCATTAGCTCGATATATTTATTTCACCGCTGCTGCGAGAGAGAGCGAGACCATCCCGTGACCCGATCTGGGTACGAATTTGTGAGTTGACCACCCTAGCTCACTGCCGGTTTCTCAACCGTGCACGTCTGTACGCTTCCCTCGATAAGGGGCGATCGCGAGCTTGCTTAGAGTCCAAGGGTTGCATATCCATTGGTCTCGAGTCCGTGGTCCGTCCTGCATCACTCATTCTAGGGGAATTCTTACCCAACTCTAAGGATGTTAGGACCATTATTAGTTCCCAGCACATCCATTTGCTTCCCATGGCCCAGTGGGTTACTGCTCATTGTAAGAACAAATGTGGATGGAATGAGGCTATAGCCAAAGCAGCTTATATTTGTCTGTGTGGGGCCATACTTTTCCCTACCACTGACCACTTCCTTGACATACCAAATCTGAGCATTATCAGTGGGTTGTGGAGAGGGTTGTCTATTTCACAGGCTATTCTTTCTTACCTATACGAGGGCTTTAGTTCAGCTTCCCTTGGTGGGCCTCTCTTCGGGTCTATGATTTTGCTAGAGTGTTGGATGGGGGTTAGATTGAAGTTCTTACCCAAGGATGACATTTCTTCTCTAAGTCGGATCTTTGGGAGCCACCCACTTTTCTTCATTGGGGGCGCATTCGGGTTTCCCCAGCAGGTCGAGTGCAGGACAACAGACAGGAGGACCAGAGATGATTGGCGGATCTACTTCAACACCCTACCCCTTGATCGATTGGTGATGCACCCAGCTTTCCTTGTTGGTACTACCCTTAGGGTTTCTGGAAGGCTTGGGTTGGACTTCAGGCTCATGGGGAACACCACCTTGGCGATGTACAGCCCCCACAGGTGCTCTCTACAGGTTGGACTCCCGCGCACCATGGTTCCAGCACTACCCCACCTACCCGCTCTATAGGCGAGAGGACTTGGGACGGAGGAGGACGAGCAGGTGGTCATGGGCACGCTGATCATGTGGGAGACCAGCAAGATGTGCATTCTACCAGCAGAGGTGACCGAGATTCGGGAGGAGTACCAGCTTTATTTGAGAGAGCTACGCGAGATCTGACCTCGCGTGGATGCCCGATTGAGGATTGAGTGATTTTAGCATGATGTATAGGGATTGATAGCTTGAATTTGATGCTCTTGAGATTGAATAAATGAAAGAATTTGATTGCTTTACCTATCGACTTGCCTCTCTTTTCTTCTCATATGTGCGGTTTGATATGACTCTCGGGAATGGAAACGGCCAAGGTTAGGACCGCCACATGAACGAGACGGTCATGATATGACCGCTACAATGAGAGAAATGGTCTTCAATAGGCCGCTACTAGATAGACATCTGAGTGAGCCAGCAAGCTCCTGGCTAACAGTCCTCGGGAGAGAAAAATGGTCTATCGGGGAACCGCTGGATAAGAAGATGGTCAGTGTCTGACCGCTTATTTTTGTGAAATGGTCTCTTTTAGACCGCAAAAGAATAGGAATAAGAAAGAACTCATGCATTTGGGCTCCGAGAAAGGGCGGCCTATCCAATGACCGCTGAAGGATGGGACAGCCAGGAGATGACCGCTAATTGATTACGAACGGCCCTTAGAAGACCGCAAACAAGTAGATATGAGAGGAGTCCATGGGCTTTATGGTTCGGGTCTTGCGGACTTGTCTCTGCACACACTAAACAAAGAAAACAGGTCAGATCTATTTTGCACTTAACCACTTTTCGAGGGTAAGCCTGATGTGAGACCAATTCTTGAAGTTTGGTCAAAGGGTTAAGCCCTAGGCAAACAAATGACATAAAGTGAAAATGCAATGCATGCCTTGAAATGCAGGAAAGAACACGTGATGGTTTAGGAAAATATTTGATTTTTTTGTTTGAGTTTTAAAAATATTTGATTTTTTTAGTTTTGAAAATATTTGATTTTTTTTAGTTTCTGGAAATATTTAATTTTTTTGAGTTTTGACAATATTTGATTTCTTTGAGTTTTGATAATATTTGATTTTTTTGAGTTTTGAAAATATTTGATTTTTTTTGAGTTTTTTTGACAATATTTGATTTCTTTGAGTTTTGAAAATATTTCATTTTTTTTGGGCTAACTAAAACTAGGCGAGGAGAATCTTAACCCATGTCGTTAGGAATCTTCTAAAACATACCGTGCGCTCAAGATGACAATCCCTTGGCCAGGGGTCCAGTGCGCATGATGATGCCTTTCCCAGGGCCATACCCAAGGTAGGATCTAGTCTTTAGGGAGAGAGTGGAAGAAAAATTGGGGACAAGCCTTTCATTGGGATGGGAGATGTAGTGGACCTAGGGTCACAGGATTAATCCCACATCGGATGTCGAGAAAGCAATCGAGTGCTTATAAAGAAGGTCTTCACCTCTTAACCTAAGATGGCCTTTTTACAAGGATAAAACCCTAGCCGCCCTTCGGTGTGGCGGGGACAATACCTCTTGGGGGTACTAAAAAGGTTCATCTCGCATCTACAAAGTGACGCCATCTGTCGGAAACCTGAGTTCTTACTCGCTTGCCTTCTAAAGGGGGGGCTTGTGTAGTGGACCTAGGTCACAGGATTAATCCCACATCGGATGTCGAGAAAGCAACCGAGTGCTTATAAAGAAGGTCTTCACCTCTTAACCCAAGAGGGCCCTTTTACAAGGATAAAACCCTAGCCGTCCTCCGGCGTGGCCGGGACAATACCTCTTAGGGGCACCAAAAAGGTTCATCTCGAATCTACAGGAGATATCAGGGCTCGACTTATTTCTAGGGCGCTACCCCTCAAAGAGTAGGTCTATTGCGCCGCGACTTTGTGTCTTCGATTTTATGACTTTCATTGATTTTGATACACACATGATGCTACACAACCCTTCACCATTTTACGCGAACCTCGACTCTTGCCTTAGGAGAAGTAGGCCCGATTACTAGGATCAGGGGCATTTTTCATGGTATTTACTCTTCTTCTTCCTTCGCCTTTTTCCCTTTTTATTTTTTTTGTTTATTTTTCTTCTCTTTTTTCCTTTTATTCTTTCTTTTTTTGAAGACTGCCCCTATTTGAGACCGCTCTCGTATCGGGGATTGCCTAGGCCGGTTGTTTCATCCATCATTCTCTTGCCCCTACGTTCGACCGAAAAAGAAAAGTAAGGACCTTCACCTCCCCCGAGCATGGCCGAAGGAGAAATGGTGTTTTGTAAAAAGGAAGACCCTGACCAAAGGTGTCGTGTAGTGTATGGTTCCTGTGCTAAAGAATCTTCTTTAGTGATTAAGGGAAAGACACCTCGCCACCCGGTTATCGTTAGCCAGACTCTTTAAGGATAAAAATGCTTGAGATAAAGCCCATTCCATGCGTGTGACAATTCCTCACCCTTGGCGTTAATTAAACGATAGGCGTTCCCATAATAAACTTCCTTAACAACGAATGGACCCTCCCAGTTGGGTTGCAGCTTAGACCTAGAACCACCTGCTTTAATAAATTTACGTTTCAAAACCATGTTACCCACTTGAACTTATCTTTCAATAACCTTCTTTTGAAAATGACGTGAGACGCGCTTTTGATAGACAGAGACATGATTGGCTACGTTAAGACTCTTCTCGTCCAAGAGTTCCAGCTGGACTAGCAACGCCTCTCGACGCTCATCGAGATTAAATTCTTTATCAAGCTGCACTCTTAGGGAAGGGATCAAAATCTCATATGGAAGTACCGCGTCCATCCCATAGGTGAGAGCAAAAGGAGTTTGCCCTGTGGGAGTACGGACGGAGGTGCGATAACCCCATAGAGCTACGACTAACCTTTCAGGCCAATCAGAAAATTTATGCGACTCGCATGTTTTCTTAATGATTTTAAGAAGGGTCTTATTCGTGGCCTCGGCTTGGCCATTGCCTTGAGGGTAATATGGAGATGAATGATGTAATGAAATATTAAATTTCTTACAGAGGTCCTAGAGTTCTTGTGACACGAACTGAAGTCCGTTTTCGGTGACGATGTCGCTTGGCACTCCAAATCGCGAGATGATATTCTTCAGGATGAAGCGGCAAACTGTGGTTGCTTTGATTTCTGTGTAAGCTTCGGCTTCAGCCCACTTGGTGAAATACTCAGTAGCGGTAAGGATAAAGGATTTTTGCTTGACCTGAGAGTTAGGATTACCCAGCGGGCCTACAATATCAAAAGCCCACATAGAGAATGGCCAAGGAGCAGGAAGAGGATGGAGGGAGAAAGCGGGAGCATGAATCTTGTCAGCATGAAGTTGACACTGAACACACCTACGGACATAAGTGGAACAATCTTGTTCAAGGGTTGGCCAGTAATAGCCCTGCATAATAATTTTCTTTGCCAGCACCTGACCATTGACATGCCCTCCACACTCACTTGAATGAGCCGCTTCAACGACCTTCCAGGCCTCATCATCGTCTAAACATCTCATAAGAACTTCGTTAAGGGTGCACCTATATAATTCTCCAGCAACAATTGTGTATCTCGAGGTGACCCTTCTAATGGCCTTACGCCACTCTGCGTTAGCCGACTCTGGGAATGAACCATCCCTACAATACATCTTAATTTCATGGTACTAGGGCAGCTCCTCCTCTTCCAAGATCTCTTCCAATTCTGTCAACGATACCTCTTTCACACTTTCCCTCTCGGCCTTCTTCTCCACGGATTTCCTAAGGTCATCAAACCAGGGATCCTGAAGGGAAGGAGCATCCAACCGCTGGACCACAATGGTCTCAGTAGAGTGACTGAGAGGAAAGGATAGGGAAGAAGCAAGCGATGCAAGTGCATCGGCAAGAATGTTTTGAGATCGAGGAGTATGAATGTAAATCAATTGGCGGAACTGCATAGCCAAGAGAGTGACCAAATCTTGATAGGGTTTGAGCTTCGAGTCATGGGTGCGATAGTTAGAAAGGACTTGGCGTAGCACCAGCTGAGAATCTCCTATAATGTTCAAATATCGCGCGCCTAAAAGATAGGCGTACTTCAATCCAGTGAGGAGAGCCTCATACTCGGCTATATTATTGGTAGCATGAAAAGAGATCTGATAAGCAAAAGGAATGGTTACTCCTTCCGGAGTGAGGAGGACAGCGTCGATCCCTCAGCCTTTAGAATTAAGTGCACCATCAAAGTGTAGAGGCCAGAAGGGATGAGTGAGAACGGCAAGGTGTTCGTCAGGAAATTCATCCTGGATGGAATCCGTGCAAGGAATAAGCAAATGGACAGGATGTTCAACGATGGTGTAGCCCTTTACTGCCTACTGGATGATGAATGTGATATCAAATTGGGAGAGAAAACTCTGCTAGCGAGCCAATCTGCTAGAGAGGACATGTTTTTCTAAGAGGTAGCGAATTGGGTCCATTCTAGAGATTAACTTAACTTCATGGGCAAGGAAATAGTGTTTCAGTTTCTGAGCTACCCATGCCAATACTGCACAGGTCTTCTCCATGGTAGTGTATTTGGCCTCTACAGGGTTGAACAACCTAGAGAGGTAATAAGCTGCCCTTTCTCTCCCTTCGTCGTCTACTTGCGTCAGGATAGCTCCTAGGGAGTCCTTAATGATAGAAATGTATAAGATTAGGGGTTTCCCTGGGACAGGAGGTTGCAGAACCGGGGTATTATCCAGATAAACCTTTAGATCTTCATAAGCCTTCTGACATTCTTCATTCCATTCAAATTTGACCCCCGCCTTAAGTAGTTCATAAAATGGTCGGCACCTTTGAGAATGCTGCGATATAAATCTCCGAATGAACTGCAGACAACCGATCAAACCTCGAAGTTCAGTAATGTTCTTTGGCAGGGGCATATCCATGACAGCCTTTGCCTTGTTAGGATCGATCTGAATCCCCCTTTTGCTAACTATGAATCCTAGCAACTTCCCTGAGGATACTCCGAAGACACATGTAGACACGCCAAAATTGACGTCACTGTGAGTACATCTCATATTACCTTGTAATGCCCCAATTTGACCCTCAAATTACCTTTGTTTGAGTGGTTTTTCTCACTTTTCTTGGATTTCTCCTTTTTTTTCTCCCTTTTCTCATTTTTTCCTATTTTTCTCTATTTTTTTGGATTTTCTGGGCATTTTTCTCTATTTTTATGAATTTTCCAGATATAACGACTTGAAGAGGGGCGTCATTTCATTTTAAAAAAATCAAAAGAAAATAAAAGAAAATTGACGACACATGCATCAGGCATCAATTCTACTTGTTTTACAATTTTTCTGAATTTTTTCGAGGATTTTTCAGATTTTGTTTGGAATTAACGACATGTGAAAAGATGTTATTTTGATTTTTAATAAAATAAAAAGTAAAAAAAGTTTAATTCAAGACATATGGGGAGGGCGTCACTTTCATTTGAATATTTTAATATTATTTTCAACCCCCTTTAAGAGGTGATTTGGTGACCTTCCGGGTGTCAGAAAAATACGCAAAAATAGTCATTGGAATCAGCACAGTGTGATGCACCTCCACCTAAAAAATGGGAAAATAATGTTGAGAAATGAAAAATGGCCCTATTTTGAATATTTTTGAATTAACGACGCTAAACCGGACGTCAATTTAATTGACGCCCGGGCACATGGTCGTCCATTCTTTTTGGCTGTTTATCATCTGGATTAACGCCCCTGTCCCCGTCGTCTTTTTTAATTAACTCCTTCCACTCAGGCGTGTTTCACAATTTTCAAATAAAAGAAAGATCTATTTCTAAAATGATTCAGGAATTGATGCCTTTGTCCAAGGCGTGTTTTGAATTAACACCCTTCTGAAGGTCGTCAATTCATGAATTGACGCCCCTTTCCAGGTCGTGTTTCAGCTTTCATGTTCTAATCGAACGCAGCCCTTCCCCAAAGAGTCCCTGCTTTGTTTGGTCACGTTTCTCGATTGGGAACTCATTCCTTCCCATTTTGGACTCTTGCCCATTCTTATCTTTCTATCATAAGTGAGTCTGCCCTTTTAATAGAGCTCCTGCGGCTCTGTTAGCGGGATTCGGATTTTTTTCAATCTTTTACAGGAGGCTGCTGTTGCTGTTGGTTGAAGGAGGAAGCCCTCCTGCACTGCAAAGCTTCATCGATCGAGGCTTCCTCCCTATTGAATATCAAAGCCAAAGGCTCAAACGCAGGCCTTTCTTATTTCTCAACTCTTTTTCTTTCTTTTCTTCGTACATATGCATGCATACTACATCTTCTCATAATTTCTATTACTCAACCACGTTGAGTATTTTCCGTAGTGCAACACTTGCACTTTTTCTTATTTTTATTCATCTTCTTTTCACATCATTCATCACATATTATCCTACCCTTTTGCATAGGGGTTTAAAGGCCAACACCCACAAGGTGTGTTCTTTTCCATTATTTTTCATGCTCATCCTTATTGTGAATTGGTGCTACACTCACCTTGATTTCTAATCCATATCTTTATTGGTGTTTGTTAATTTTGCAAGGGTAATCATAAAGAGAAACTCTCTTCATCGGCCGGCCGATCGGAAGAGAAAGGAAAGCACTCTCAATCCCCGCTTCTTTAAGGTATTTTTCGCTATCCCTCCACATTATTGTTTATATTTTTGAGGCCCTCGCGTCTCTGGCGATCACATCTCCTATTTTGCACCTCGTGCATGCTTTTTCTTCTCATGCTTTTTCTTCTTTGTTCTAAGTGGATTTTTAATTAGATCTACAAATTGGCGATCACGGTGGGACTCCTTTTATTTTTTTTCATTTGATTACCCTTTCCCTTGGGCACCCACGTGTGCCATCTCCCCTTTTGCACCCACGGTGCGCCTCCTTTCGTGCTACACGTAGTACCTTCCCCACTTATGATTGGCTAATTTGTTGGATTTTATTTGGAAATTCCACTTATCCAAAATTTTGATGAGCATGTTATACTCTGTTGCATGTTATTGATTGCCATGATTATACTGTGACTGTGATTATCCTCCTGATTGGTTTTTGCTGGCCGGTAGAGGGCTGTTTCTGGAGACAAAAAGAATTAACGCCCCTCATAGAGGCGTCTCTTGTCATAGAAGCGCCTCTCCACAAGGCGTTTCTTTAGTTGGCCGTGCGTGCCCCTAGATTTGACGCCCTCACCCAGAGGCGTTTCTTTCATTTGTAGCGCCTCCCTCTAAGGCGCGTTTTTACCCTGCCTGTGGGCTCCCACAGTGATTCACGACCGTCACACGGTCGTCTATTTTGTTTATAGCGACCTTCCCCAGGTCGTTTCTTTCCTGTGTTTTTTCAGAGCCGTGTTGCATTGATTATTATACTGATTGCTCTGGCTTATTGTTTGATTCACTCATATCCTGCTGCATTCATCCACTTGCATTGGTTTGGGAGACCTCCTCTCCCCACATCTTTAGGAGCCACACACCCTCTTGGTGAAGGAACGGCCCTCCATTGAGCGCTCCGTCTCTTTGGACTGGAAATTCCTAAACCAAGCCTCCGTAAGTCCCCGCACCCGTGGATTCCCTCACGGACGCCGGACAGGTTGTACCCTTGAAGTCCCGGGTTAGTTGGCCTAAGCATGGTGAGAGAGTGTTCCTAGTTGGCATCGAAGTTAAACCTCATTTGAAACTAGGTTCACCCCTTGAGTGAGCATATCTATTTGCAAAAGTCATTGATTCACCAAAGTTTAAGTAAAGCAAAATCACTATTCCAACTTGTGTGCTTCTTTGCAAGTTATTTTTGCTTGAAGCATTGATTGCATAATGGCTTACCTTGATAGACAAAACAACATGTTTAATCTTAATTGTGTTCATGAGGATGCACAACCTAGCACATCCTATACTCCTCAATTTCAACATGCTCAACATAATTCTCACCATACTTTCAAGGGACCACGTCCTCATGGTTATGGTCATACCCGACCCATGGGCAATGTCCAACCTCAGGGTCCCTCACCTCAATTGCAAGCCACTACCCCCACGGGACCGTCTCCTCCCAATGATGAGAAGGTCTCCCAAATCTTGCATGCATTAGATCATCTCACCCCTCAACAAATCCAAGCCCTTAAGGCCATTGTTGAGAGTGCATCTCATTCATCTCATCCTTCTTCTAACCCTACGCGGGTGGCCCATCACCCCCTTCCCTCTTCTATTCGCATGCCTACTCGGGTGGCCCATCACCCATCTCCTCCTATTCACCCTTCTCCTCGGGTGGTCCGACACCCGCCTCCTTCTATTCCTCCTCCACCACGGCACCAAGGCCCATCTATTCCTTGCAATCCGGCCCATCCGAGTTCTTCTATGGGTCCTCCCATTAATCCCCTTCCGCGGCCTTTTTATACGACCCCTCCTTCAAGGCCCTGCCAACCCTATGTTACTCAGGTCACACCCCTCCAGCAAACTCTTATTGGCAAAGTCACTCTGATGGAGGAACAATTAAAGAGGGTTGCGAGCCCACGGCCCGCTCCTCCTACTCCAGTCAATCCCCTTCACGCTGCTCTGAATGACATTACCAAGATGGAGAAAGAGTGGAAGGATAGGAGGGATGACTATGGCGTCGGTGATTCAAGCAAGCAAGGGCCGACGATTGAAGAATTTGAAGCACATGACGATGAAGTTCCGCAGGCACCCCTTCCGAGTTTCCTTCGCTTCCCTCTCCCTCCACTACCATTTGATGAGCCCCCTGCTCAGGACGAAGCTACCATCCCTAATCCAACCCCCGTTTATGAGACTAATTGGTGTTACGATGATGGGTCGATATTCCAATCACCCGCGTCGGCACCTCTTGAGTCCCCTTCCATTCCTAACACCGCTCGCCCCGTTCGGCTTTTTCCCCGCACCAAACCTCCACCAGTTATGTTAACCTTTACAACACCAGCCTCTCCCGAGCCTTCTACTAAACCTCCACCCATTAAGCCATTAGCCTCTACACCATCGGCCTCCACCAAGTCTACCATCAAACCTTCCCCAATTAACCTCCCGTTACCGCCACCTCGGCCCTCCATTACACCTGTAACCCCAAACCTAGCCATACCTATTCCACCACTTAACCCTTCACCCTTACCCACGGTTAATCCTGAGCAGGATCCACCCCTTTTTGCACTCGAGTCAACCCCGACTGCTTCCGAGCAAAGGGAGAAGCTCGACGTGTTTGAACCTCCACTTCCACTCATCCTGTCTCCAACACTTTCCATTACACCGTCACCATCCACTGAGCCTTCCGCCTCCGCTTCACCTTCCTCTACTACTCAGAATGGGGGGCTTTCATCAAGCACTTGTGCCGAAGATGATCAGGAGTCGGGCAAGAAGGATTTGGCCACGACCGAGCTATTCAAGATGCAAGAGTTTATTTGCCGGATACCAATCCGGGTTGTTGTGCCAAGCATGATCAAAAGGGCCGAATCCCCGCCGCTGCTCGCCAAGAGAAGAGAATGTCAAGCGTTGATGCCGTATAAGTTTGTGCCCAAGGGCAGGGCAGGGCACCCCTTGTTCCAACTTTCAAATCCTGAATTCATTCTTCCATACAAGGGGCGAATGCCCATTTTTGTCAACATTCTTTATATGCCGCAATCAATGGACATGGCAATGCTTCCTGTCCCAACTTCCCAACTCCCTCACATTATTACTCTCCACTCTTCAAGAGGGTTGTCATTTATTATTGAAGCTTCTTTCTTTGGGCCGATTGGCTATACACTTTCACTGCTGTGGAGGGGCAGTTATCTTGGTGCTAAGGGGCCTTCCACTCTTTTATCCACCTTCCATTCAACTCCACCCATATTCTCCTCTGTCACCGATTCTTCATGGGCCACTCCAGGGGTAAGGAGGAGGATCTCATCCTCTCGCCCTTCACATTCTTCATGTTCTTTGCATCTCATTGCATTTACGCATGCACTGCATTCATCGCATCCATCCTATTGCATGCAATTGCACTTCTTCTTTCCCGGGTTTCCGGACCAGTATCTTCCCCGCCTTCCGGCACCTCCGGATATCCCGCATTTCCCATCTTATTCATCTTCATTGCTCGGGCATTGTCCCCTTTCCAATCTCTTCTCAGGGCATCGCGCCCCTTTCCAACTCCTACACCCGGACCCTCCGGATTTCTCCTTTATCCTGCTAGGGCATCGCGCCCTTTTTCATCTCATTCTCCCGGAATTTCCAGACTTCCTTCTTGGGCATCGCGCCCCTTTCCATCTCATTCCTCCGGAACCTCCGGATCTTTCTCTTCCCCCAGGGCATCGCGTTCCCCTTTCTGCTATTTCCCTGGCACCTCCAGGTGTTTTACCCCTCCTTTTAGGGCATGACGCCCTTCCTGATTTCATCCCTCCGGAACCTCCGGATTCTCCATCTTATTCTTTCTATCTTTTTCTAGGGCATGACGCCCCTTTCCATTTGCTTCCTCCGGAACCTTCGGACCCTCCATCTTTCTTCCGATTCATCTTTCTGCTCTTCGAGGGCATCACATCCTTCATTTTCTTCCTCCTCTTCCATCATCTTTTTCCATATTTCTTCCCAGGGCACCGCGTCCCTCGATATCTTATCCCTCTAGAGCCTCCGGATTCCTCCTATCACGATTCTCCTCCTCTGCCACCAGACCCTCCAGATCCGCCTCTTTCCATCTATCAATTTCTTTATCTGATTCCCCCTAATCTTGGGTCCGACCCAACTTCTTCCACATCCGCTGCCTTGGGCATCTGCCCATTCTCTCACTGCTTTCGAGGCTTTAGTCCTCACTCCTCCTTCTAATTCTCCGCTTCTTCTGTAGACCTTTCATGTGATCAGGGTCTCCACGCCTTAGTGAGGGAGTTCTAGCCCTCACCTCTCTTCCTTTTCTCCTTATTCGTCTGAGTCTGGTCTTAGCACCACTCCTTCTTTTTAAGCCACTTTCAAATCCTTTGCTTTCAAATCCTTTGCTTCTGCTAAAGAGGATTACCCCACGATGATCAACCTCGCCTCTGATAGTTGCTTCTACAAAGGTTGCAAGGTAACATATTGGCGTAAGTACACATTTTTATGATAACATTATCTCATTGCTTCACACATGATTTTTAAAAATGAAGTGCTTCTTAACAAGATTAAGAGTGGTATTTTAGGCCTTTATCCTAGGTCGTATCTTTAACTAAATCTCATAAAAGAGTCTTTAGGCTTGCTTCTGCAGCACCATTGGTTAATAAGAACCCCGCGCTGGGAATTCGACATTCTTTCCCGCTTGTTAAGAGCGACCCTTAGCTGGGCACCGCACACACTTCACGGCGCCCTTTAGCCGGCTCCTTTGGATAAAACACCGTTGCTACTTTGGCCATGCCATGAGAATTCCTGAAAGTCTTTTCTCTTCTTTACTCGGCCGAATGCAGGGACAAGAGGTTGACGGATGAGATGACCAACCTCGGTAATCTCCAATACGAGAGGAGTCTCAAATAGGGGCAGTCTTGACCCAAAATCAATATGAGTTATCATATGAGTTTTAATGATATATATCTCGCCAGAAAGGGCTATTATGAAAATCAAGTCAAAATTTTGATAAAGCAAAATTTTGAATTATGGCATGACAAGAGTGGCAAAGTCCCCGCAGGGAAAACTTTGGTCGTATACATGTCAAGGGTCTAAAAATCAAAGGCACAAAGTCCCGGCACAACAGACTACCTCTTTGAGGGGAAACACCTTGGAAGGAATTCAAGTCCCGACATCTCCCATCCTGCATAAAGCTTATCCTCAATTATTCTTATCTTCTCCCTCTAAGACCGAATGTTTCTCGGGTATGGCCTTGGTAGGAGCACCGTTAATCAAGGGCAGTCAGTCGTAGGGCGCCACCCTTCAATGCACGCTCAGCTTTGGGCAGTTTTTAGCGAAAGGGGAAGGAACAAGGACCCCTAGCCAGTGGTTTAAAAAACACCCTTTGATGCTGCATTAACGAAGCCTAAACCAAAATCCAAAAAAAATTGAATATTTTATTTTCCAAAATCCAAAAAAAATTGAATATTTTCTTTTCCAAAATCTAAAAAAATTGAATATTTTCTTTTCCAAAATCCAAAAAAAAATTGAATATTTTCTTTTCCAAAATCCAAAAAAATTGAATATTTTCTTTTCTAAAATCCAAAAAAATTGAATATTTTCTATTCCAAAATCCAAAAAAAATGCATTGTATTTTTCTGATGGTATTTTTACAGGAACAATAACTTTACAAGGACCAAGAACACGGGATGAGTCCTCTCCATTCATTACCATCTACCTTTTGATTCTCCCCATATTCACAATGATCACATCTCTCCATACTGGGCATTAATCGATTATTCATCTCCAAATCTTTTTTATCAAATCTTGCTAATCACTCCGCCGATGGGCATTATCAGATCTTGATCATTCAACTCCAAATCTTGATTAGCCAAGTTGTCATCCTCATGACAAACGACAAATAATGATGCTATGCTATCTATGCTTTAATGATGCTATCTATGTTATTCATGCCTTTCACGCTGTGCACACTTGAATGCTATTCATGATATGATACATACATGCTATTGATGCTTTGATTCATGCTATGCTTGCTATGCTTAAATGCCTTATTCATTGCTTGTTATCTTTTATATCTTGGCTGATGAATCTTTGAGCGCAGGAAGAGGCTCTTGGTCCCACCGACTGGGCATCATCATCCAAGCCCCACGGTGCTTGCACCTCATTTCTCTGTTCCCCCATGCTTATTGCTCCATCTCTCCCTGTATGCATTCCTACTATATGTTACATACGCTATTAGATTATATCAAGGACCTTGTGGCTTTGGTAAATCTGGAATTTGAGTTCCCCTTCATCAAAAATGATGACGATTCCAGAGGCATCTTAGTCATACGGATAGGCCGTTGAGCCGTCCAAGACTGGGGATGATGGTTCCCTTTTACGAGTTGGTGCGCGGATAAACGGGCTTCGGCTTAGTATCAGCTCGCAGAATGAGTTTCTTGACCCAGTCTTGGCAGTTTAACAATATTATCCTTGATTATCTTATATTTTAATTTGTTTTAATTTTTCCTTTTAAAACCCAGCATGCATTCATGTAGGACTTTGAAACAATTTTTAGAAAATCATTCTGATAAGCTGATTTTGAGGGTTAAAATTGATCACTATTTTCCAAGATATGAGATATTCCATGCCGAATTGTGTCCTCAGTTCGTTTTGTCGCTGTTTTGGGTCATTTTCTCAAAAGCTCTTTGTTTAGATTTCTATCATCTTATTTCAATCCTTTCCCTTGATCCACCTTGGCTGCAGCACGTCCACATTGGCTGGTAACCGCTCCCTAATGGTGAAACCTACAGGTTTGTGACCTAGGGTACTTCCACCGCGGTGGAAGTTGATCATTCTCCGTCGTGCCCGCGTGCACACTCCTCCCTCTTTTATCCAAACATCGTTGATTTCATTGAATTTCTCGAGATTACTTCATCTTGAGCTTTTGATTTCATTCTCATCAAGTGATGTTGATTGCGTGTCTCATCACACCTTGGCATCTACTTTTCAGTTTGCTCTGCTCCCTTGCAAAGCAGACGCCAAGGCGGGGCAGCTGTAGACACGCCAAAATTGACGTCACTGTGAGTACATCTCATATTATCTTGTAATGTCCCAATTTGACCCTCAAATTACCTTTGTTTGAGTGGTTTTTCTTACTTTTCTTAGATTTCTCCCTTTTTCTCCCTTTTCTCATTTTTCCTATTTTTCTCTATTTTTCTAAATTTTCTGGGCATTTTTCTCTATTTTTATGAATTTTCCAGAAATAATGACTTGAAGAGGGGCGTCATTTCATTTTAAGAAAATCAAAAGAAAATAAAAGAAAATTGACGACACATGCATCAGGCGTCAATTCCACTTGTTTTATAATTTTTCTGAATTTTTCTGAGGATTTTTCAGATTTTGTTTGGAATTAACGACATGTGAAAGGACGTTATTTTAATTTTTAATAAAATAAAAATCAAAAAAAGTTTAATTCACGACATATGGGGAGGGCGTCACTTTCATTTGAATATTTTAATATTATTTTCAACCCCTTTAAGAGGTGATTTGGTGGCCATCCGGGTGTCAGAAAAATACGCAAAAATAGTCATTGGAATCAGCACAGTGTGATGCACCTCCACCAAAAAAATAGGAAAATAATATTGAGAAATAAAAAATGACCCTATTTTAAATATTTTTGAATTAACGACGCTAAACCGGACGTCAATTTAATTGACGCCCGGGCACATGGTCGTCCATTCTTTTTGGCTGTTTATCATCTGGATTAACGCCCCTGTCCCCGTCGTCTTTTTTAATTAACGCCTTCCACTCAGGCGTGTTTCACAATTTTCAAATAAAAAAAAGATCAATTTCTAAAATGATTCAGGAATTGATGCCTTTGACCAAGGCGTGTTTTGAATTAACACCCTTCTGAAGGTCGTCAATTCATGAATTGACGTCCCTTTCCAGGTCGTGTTTCAGCTTTCGTGTTCTAATCGAACGCAGCCCTTCCCCAAAGAGTCCCTGCTTTGTTTGGTCACGTTTCTCGATTGGGAACTCATTCCTTCCCATTTTGGACTCTTGCACATTCTTATCTTTCTATCATAAGTGAGTCTGCCCTTTTAATAGAGCTCCTGCGGCTCTGTTAGCGGGATTCAGATTTTTTTCAATCTTTTACAGGAGGCTGCTGTTGCTGTTGGTTGAAGGAGGAAGCCCTCCTGCACTGTAAAGCTTCATCGATCGAGGCTTCCTCCCTATTGAATATCAAAGCCAAAGGCTTAAACGCAGGCCTTTCTTATTTCTCAACTCTTTTTCTTTCTTTTTTTCGTACATATGCATGCATACTGCATCTTCTCATAATTTCTATTACTCAACCACGTTGAGTATTTTCCGTAGTGCAACACTTGCACTTTTTCTTATTTTTATTCATCTTCTTTTCACATCATTCATCACATATTATCTTACCCTTTTGCATAGGGGTTTAAGGGCCAACACCCACAAGGTGTGTTCTTTTCCATTATTTTTCATGCTCATCCTTATTGTGAATTGGTGCTACACTCACCTTGATTTCTAATCCATATCTTTATTGGTGTTTATTAATTTTGCAAGGGTAATCATAAAGAGAAACTCTCTTCATCGGCCGGTCGATCGGAAGAGAAAGGAAAGCACTCTCAATCCCCGCTTCTTTAAGGTATTTTTCGCGATCCCTCCACATTATTGTTTATATTTTTGAGGCCCTCGCGTCTCTGGCGATCACATCTCCTATTTTGCACCTCGTGCATGCTTTTTCTTCTCATACTTTTTCTTCTTTGTTCTAAGTGGATCTTCTTTAATTAGAATCTACAACACACTTCTTCGGGTTCATCTTCAATTTATACTCCCGAGCCCTTTGTAACACCTTGGCCAAAATAGCAGGGTGTTCTTCTTTCGACCTTGATTTCACCAGAATGTTGTCCACGTAAGCTTCCATATACACATGCATCATGTCGTGGAAGATTGCCATCATCGCCCTTTGATAAGTGGCACATGCATTCTTCTGACCGAAAGGCATAACCACATAACAATAAATACCCCAGGGCATGGTGAACGAGATTTTCTCCGGGTCTTTTGGAGCTAGATGGATCTGGTTATATGCTGAATAACCATCCATGAATGAGAGGGGTTCATATCCGGCAGTATTGTCCACCAATACGTCGATATGTGGCAGCGAAAAATTATCTTTGGGACATGCCTTGTTTAGATCCCTGAAATCAATGCAAATTTGCACTTTTCCATCTTTCTTCATAATAGGGACTATGTTTGCCACCCACTAAGGATATAGAACCACTCGAATAAACCTGGCCTTATGTAATTTATCAACTTCTTCCTTCATCTTCAAGGCCATGTGGGGGTGAAATCTTCTCAGCTTTTGCTTCACGAATCTTGCCCCTAGCTTAAGCACAAGTCTATGTTCTACCAAAGAGGGGTCAAGACCGGGCATGTCCTTATAGGACCAGGCAAAGGAATCACTATAATCCCTCAAAACCTTGACCAATTCTTCTTCAACCTGATGAGGGAGATTAGCGGAAAGGAGAATGATTCTAGGATCCTCTTTAGTTCCAAGATTTATTTTTTTCGTAGACTCATCCACTACTGACGACGGTTCATCAAACCTCTTCAAACCTTGTACATACAAGTCAGCAATGTCACTTACGCCGATGTCCTCAAAATTGATCGGGTCTTTCTCATCCACGATCTCGTAAACACCTAGACCGTCATCGCTCCACACCCCTTCTTGCTCCTCATCATCCTCTAGGACGATGGCTGTTTCTACAAACTCTGGGCACTTAAGGAGGGCATGACAGCGTTGAGCTAAATCATGGAGGAACCTATCAGGGATAGATTTGGAGTAACGCATCATCGGGCGCGTCGCAAGCGTGGAAGGACTAGAAATTTCAGAACAAGAACCTATCTCTATAGACTCTACTACCCTAGGAGACTCGAGAGACTCTAATCCTAGCCTACAAGGGACAGAACCAAGCAAACCTAATGGAAGAAGATCAGGCACCTCGTGCCCCTAGGAGGAGGACAAATCAAAAATGGCATTGTTCTCGACCAAAATCTCCGTTTTAAAATTGGCATTTTTTTTTGGAGACTGATGGAGACCATGCAACAAGATGGATAAGAGGGGGAAGGAGGAGGAGGAAGCGTGAGAGGATAGAGGGATGGAAAAAGGACATCAAAGAAGGGATCGGAGGAGGAGAACCACATGCTTGAAAGATCAACCGATGGGCAACGCCCACATGGACATGTCACAAACAAAAATTCAGTTGGCATTTCCACCAACAACGGATCAATCATGATGGGGGGTGAGCGGGGTATAAACTCCAGCTTTTGAAAAAGGGAAGTAAGGTGGGAAGGGGACCTAGAAAAGGCAATAAGTGAGCTCTCCCCTTCCCGCGGACTTTGGGCTGGCTTTCCTAGTGAGTATTCCACAATCGGCATCTCCGGGTTTACCGAACAGCTTTCTTCATGAAACAACTTTTCAAAATCCTCACAAAAATCCTTCATATCATCGACCGGCCCCTTCGGTGGTAGTGGCAGGCCAGAAATAATGTAAGCAGCATCTTTCTTCTCATCAGGACGAGGCAGTGTCTACAAGGAACCAGGCTGCAATGGTCCCTTTACAAAATGTTGCTGATAGTCCCATGTTAGTGGTAGTGCATCTTCCAGAACCGACAGCGACGACTCTCGATAGCCTAGGCCTCGCCTACTCATCTTTCTGCCCCTCGAGATGGGCTTAGTTCGCCCCTGTAGCTGAGCACCGAGACCCATGCCTGGCTTATAGCCTAATTTTAATATCATATTCCAGCCTTTAGGGTCCATCATCTTAGGCTTCATCTTGATGTTGATCGGCACGACGGCTGGCTTGCGGTGTGCATAAGCCCATGGGAAATCGAGGTCCATCACCGAAATGACAGGCTTGTTACTGGGCCAGAGAGTTGGTAATATCTTATTAGAGATGGCCTCGACTGTCTGGACTGTGGATATGCTCTTAACTTTTACCACCCGCCCTTGAAATTGGAATTTAAGGCACTGGTGGGCGGTAGACAGCACTGCATGAGGGTTGTCAGTCCATAGATGACCCAGGATAGCTTTGAACATCGGGTCAATGTCTAGCACATAAAATTCCACGGGCATTGTCAACGGCCCGAGCTCAGCTTGGATAGTTATCACCCCATGACAGGCCCTCCTTGAGTTGTCGTTAGCTGCAATAGTAGTCGGAGTGGGCCTTAACAAATCTTCAGAAATGTTACATGCACTCAGGGTGCTAAGGGGACAAACATTTATGGAGGCTCCTATGTCTACCAAAGCTGCATCGATAGCCACCGTATTCAAGGTGATAGAAATGCAGAGCGGCATCTGGCGTGCCTCAGGAGGTGCCAATTCAGATTCAGAAAAGGAAATGGTCGGCCCCTTAGTGATCGTGGCCAAAGCCGAAGGTAGACTGTCTACCGCCATATCCTCGTTTACCAAGACCATATGTAAGAAATCCCTTAAAGCATCTTGGTGTAACTTGGACCTCTTAATTAATTCAAGTACTGAGATCTTAGCCCGCATCCTATCCAAGTGATGTAATAATTCATACTGCGTGCCGGGCAAAGGGTCCACTTCTTCCTGATCAACAGCCTGCTGTGGGAGCTGGGGATTGGGTGCAGGTGCACCAGTGGTGGGGTAGTTCCGATGAAATAGATGCCTGCTCCGGAGGGCAAGGTTTTATGCCGACATGGCATCGGATGGGCTCATGGAGAGTGATTTAATGGGCCCAACAGGGTGGACAAGTGGGGTAGAAGTAGAGGTTGTGGGTGAAATGGGGATGACGAGGGTAGAGGCAGGCTTAACAGGCACCGCCAAGAAGATGATGGGCGAAGGGTTAGGCAAAGAGGTGGTAGTGGAGGGTGTAATGGGTGTTGGCGCAAAGATAGGTGAAACGTTGGGCGATGCGGTGGGTAGAATGAGAGGTTTTGGAGGAATAGTGGATGCGGCGGAGGTCGCGGTGGTGGGTTGAAGGATAATGGGGGTAGAAGGCGAAGGGAACGGGTGATAAGTATGGTGGAGGGCCATGAGCTGAGCTGACGAATCGTCATCATAAGACCACTCAGCATTGGGAGCTGGGCAGTGAACAATATTGACTAGAGCCGGTGTCGGCGGCTGAGGTTGTGGAGTAGCTGGATGGTTGGGCATCGGATTCTGATGAATCCCCAATTCCTGCGCAGGCTACTGCTACTGCTGTGGTGCTATCTGTTGTTGCTGCTGCGACTGCTGTCGTCTTCTTTCCTCGATATCTATGATAACTTTGTGCATATCAGCCCAGTCGATGCGCTGCCCTTCATGCAGGTCGTAAACGAGATCTTTGAACTGGAAGCATCTCTCAATCGTGTGCCCGGGCTGCCAGTGGAAAATACAGTATTTAGACTGGTCAACGGCCGGGTTCCAATTCGGCTGTTCCGGAGGAAGTTGTAGAGCCCCAGCGGACATGAGGGCGGTGAAGATATCTAAAGGGGTTTCAGGCAAAGGGGGGTACTGGGCTCTTTTAGGACGTGGACGTGGTGATGCATAGCCGTTAGGTGAAGGGACGTTCTGGTACTGGGGTGGCTGCTGTGGCTGCTGGGGAGCAGGGAAGGATGATTGGGCGTTTTGGGGAGCGGGGAACTGAGGGTTGTGAGGAGGTTGCTGGAAACGGGGTGGAGCGGACTAGTTGGCGGATTGGAAATTGACGGCCTGCACTTGTTCATTTGTTTGGACCCCCAAGGTGACTGGCCCCTGGGGCTTTTTAGTGTATTTGGGCTTCTGGGATTCAAAGAGGGTGTGAATAGGGGAATCCTTAAATTGGGTCTAGATGAACCTGGCCCTACTATACAACTGGTGCACGCTAGTAATGTCGTTCATGGCCAAAATGTTCCTGAAGGTAGAGGTGGCATTAGAAATTAGGAGCTTGACCTTCTCTTCCTCTAGAATGTGGCCGGGCACACGGGCGGCCATCTGCCTCCATCTATCAGCATACGTGGTGAAATCTTCATCAGCCTTCATCTTCTCGGCCACTAGATCAGTGAATGAATATTCTAGGCTAACCTGGTCCTCAAATCTCTGAATGAATTTCTCCTTCACGACCTTAAAACTTGCTGCATCTTCCAAGGGCAATGCATAAAACCACTCCAGGGTGACCCCGTCCAACGAGCAGCGGAACAAATACGCCATGAGGTGATCATCGTACTAAAATTGTGCCGACTCGTATAAAAAGTCCCTCACATGGATGTAAGGATTACCATTCCCATCGTACTTCCGGTACGTGGGGAGCTCTGACTGAGGAGGGAAACGGATATTGTGAAAATTGGGAGCGGGGACGTCAGCCAAGGACTGTGGGCCGACCCGCTTCTGAAGGAGGTCAATCTGTTGCTGCATGGCAGCCCACTTGTCGAGGAGTTCCCGCTCACGGGATGGAAGAGGCAAAGTAGAAGGAGCGGACCCGGTGTGAGGTGCCGAAGGATAAGTGGGTGTAAAGGGAAGCCCATAAGAGGGATATTGGGCCAAGGAAGGCCCCATACCCGAGTAAGTCAAGTGGGTAGCCCTATCCTGAGAGCGCAGAAGATCAACCGGGCCAATAAGGGCCTGCGGCACTGGTGGAATGGACCCATAAGGGTCAACCTGAGAAGATGGAAGGAGCCCAGCCTTCCCTTTGTCCAGAATTTGATGGGCCGAGTTAGAGGACATGCCCGCCTCTAGATTTGAAAAACGAAGAACCCTAGGTTGGACCGGGGTTAGATCAATTGGAGCAGCAAAGGAAGCCCCAGGCCCATTAACCATGGACTGGGAAGCAGAGGTAGCAATAAGGCCCTGCGGAATAGAAGGAGGTGGGGCACTCGAGCCCTACAAAGTTTGATAAATGACCTGAAGCTAGGCTGGATCTAGTTGGGCCATCATCTGAAGGATATGACCGGTAGAACCTTGAGTAGGAGGGTTTGAAATGGAGGGTTGACCACCCTCAATGACAGTAGATAATGGAGGGGCGGACCCCTGAACAATGACCCTGGGTGGGTCCTCTAGGAGGCCCTGAGGAAGGGGATCCTCACGGGGCTGAGAGAAGTCGTAAGCTGACATGATAGAATCGAACAGTGGGTTGAAGTAAGAAATGAAGGAAGGACTACCCTTAGGAGAAGATTCTATAAACGGAAAACAACTCCATATGCAACGTGGTACCTAGCACAAAGATGACAACAACAAACAATAAGCACAATTTGATGACTAACAAGATGCACAAACAAGAGAGGAGATAAGAGGCAACCAAGGTCAATCAAGTTACAATGATGCATAGAAAATTTTAATTTGTTTCTCCTTTTGGAACTTAAATGATTTGAATTAGATCAAAGTTCTCTCCAAAATAGGATTGCTAAATAGGGGTGGATTTGGGGACTTGGTTGACTCTATGTGTAGACTCTCTCTCATGGATGCAACCTAAACACGGGATGGCAAAGCCTGCCCGGCATCCGTGTGAGAATCCACGGCTCACGGGGACTTACGGAGGTCCCGGATAGGATCACCTAGTCGACTCCAAGGAATATGGAGGCGAGAGGATCTCCTACCAAGATAGGTATGCAACTACTATGATAAAATTATATGACCCTATGTGCACCGGAGTGCATGCAAATTCTAGCCTAAAATTAACAAGCAATGATCAAACAATGCTACAAATATGGCAACAATAATATAAACATGAATGATAACCAGGGGGAGATAAATAACACCCAAAACAAGTAGCGAGATGTCAAAAAATAGAGCACAAGTATGAATCTCGAGATGCACTATGAGGAAATAACAGTCTGTTGGGAGACCGCACAGGGAGGGAAACGGTCCTGGGAAGACCGCAATACGCCAGGGAGCAGCAAAAAAACAAGACACATAAGCTAAATTGAACAGTAACAGGAATCATAAACGCATACCTGAGTGGAAGAAGCGGTCTGATGAATGACCCTCACCTGCATAAAAACGGCCCTAACAGGACCGCAACAAGTAACAGACACACAAAACAAACGACAGGGACTAAGGGGGAGCGGACGTACCTGAGGCGGAGCAAAGTGGTCTATCGACCAACCGCTGGACACCAAAAATGGCCCACAGAGGACCGCAATCAATCCAGAGAACAGAAAATGACAGGAAATGAAACGGCAAATCCGAGGGGACTAAACACTGACTCAAACAAACACAGAAAAATAGGGCAACAATGTCAGAAGCACGATGGGCATAAGGCGTCCCACCGTGATCGCCAAAAAATAGGATGTAGATATCTTTTCTAATCCAAAGAAAGATGTGCGAGTGTGTGTGAGTGAATGGATATAACTAATGTGGCATCAAATGGAACATGGAAGGAAATCAATAATGCAATGAAACCAATCACCCGCGTAAACAACCAGATCATGATCGCCACCAAGATGAATAGTGCAAAGAGAGGCGCACTACGTACCTTGGAAAAAAGAAATGGATGAGGACACTCGCCAAACCAAAGCAGCGCTGGTGCAGGATGAAGATGGTCCTTTGACGACCGCTGAAGGGTGAAAACGGCCGGACGATAGGCCGCTACCAGCACTGAAGCAGAGCGCGGGAAGAAGGCCTAGGTGTAGAACTTGGACAGTCTTCAATCGGCCGCAAGCAGAGGAGAGACAGTCTGAGGATGACTGCTATCTCTAGAAGACGGTCAGAGGTAGACCACAAAGGCTTCCAGAACTCAAGCTGGGGAACTCAATCCTCCACCCCTTCCAGCCAGCCAGGAGGGATGGGCCTCGCGCTGAAACACCTGCTGACCTGCAGAACAAAACAAATGACGAATGAAAATGACCCAAATTAGTTTATGAAAGTGTAATATCTATAAGTGGTAACGATGAGTGAAACACATAATTAAAATGGGAAATACCTGGGGGTTTGGGTTTTTAACCCCCATGGGGTGTGGAAAATAATAGGAGGGTGAAAGTATGCTAGAATGCTAGTGAAAAACGTAGAGAAAAATGAAGGATAATGGTGATGAAATGACTAAAAGACGTGACCAAAACCGACTTAAACTATGACTCAAAATGGGACAGAAATGGACTACTCCCTGGACCAAAGGCTTAGAGGACGTAGAAAGCCTTTCTTTCTGACTGGATTGCACTCTGAAAAGTGGCAGCACTTCGACGCGAACTCTGAATCTTCCCCCCCTCGCAGCCATGAGCCAAGGGTTCTATTTATAGACCCTTGAAACCCTAGCTCGAATGGAGGGCTTTTGGGCAGGAATTAGACCTCGATTACTTTGAATAAAATGAAGATAAAACTCCCAGCTGCCAACCGGATCAAACAACACCCAATTTGGCAAAGAATCTGCAGAGAAATCCATGGATGAAGCAACCATTTTGACCACGTATTGAGAGAAAAACGGCCCGTCGACGTAGGAATCTCGGTTGATAGAAACGGTCCATCGATAGACCGCCCAGGATGCTAAGCGGCCCATCGGCCGACTGCTATTCCTCTGGCCATTAGAAAATAAAAAAGAAGATAATTATGCTCATTTATCCAAAGACCAAGTCAAAACAAGAATTCCCGCCAAGTATAAACGGTCCTTGACAGACCGCCGCCTTCACGGAACGGTCTATCGTGAGACCGTTTACAAAAACAACAGGTCGACGTAGAAAAGAGATAGGTCTATGCAAGAAAGGGATATGTCGACGCAAACCAGAAAAAATGATCATCCAATAGACCGCCACCTTCATGGAAAGGTCTATCGTGAGACCGTTATTAAGGTGGTCGTTTGGAAAGAAAGTAAATAAAAGATAAATATGCATACTCAGCCCAAAGACCAACCAAGTTCCATTAGGCCCAAACTCGAGAAAACACGGGAGCAAGCCCGGCCAGGGAGAAAGATGCCCATAAAATAGGCCCAAGAACCATCAGAAAATGGCCCAATAAATGATGGACAACTTGGGACATCATAAATAAAGGCAAGAAAAAGACTCAACTCGAAGGTACAAAATGGGTGTCAACATTCCCTACTCCGGAATTTCTGGGTTCTGCTCCTGATTCTTCTCCGACCATGTCGGATGATCACTCCCCTTCTCCCTTATATTTGCAGCAATCCTCTCATTGCTTTCTATTCTTTCTTCCTCACCTTTCGGGGTCGTCACCCTTTCTCATGTTGTTTTCGAGGCTTTAGCCCACCTTGATCCCGACTGATCTCTATTTATTCTGTATCTGGTTCCTTGTTATCAAGGTCTCTGTGCCCTAGGGAGGGAGTTCTAGCCCTCATCTCTCTTCCTTTTTATCCTTCTTCGTCCAGTTTGGTGTCTGTCGCTCCTTCGTGTCAAGGAATCGTCAACCCCTTTGCTATCCTTTCCATTTTGGTCTTGTCAAGCAAGGAATACAAAGCTCATGCTACTCAAAGCTCGATGATCAAGATCTCGCTTCAGGACGCTGGCTTTCATTCTGTGGATGTGCAAGGTATCTTTATTTTGCGTACGAACATGATATCATCACTGTTACTTCTATTATTCATGTACGCATGGTTATAATGTTGGTTCCTCAACACGTTTGAGTGGCTTAGTTTGAAGTCTTAGTTAAGTCAAAATTTTCAGTTCGCTTCTGCAGCACCCTTAGGCTGGTGATAGCTCCCCGCTTGGAGTCTATTTCTTTTCCCCGATCGTTGAGGGTGACCTTTTAGCATGGTTTTCACACACTTCACGGCAAGGTATAGCCAATCCCTTTTGAAGCATATCATTACTGCTTTAGCCATACCATGGGTATGCACAAAGGCCTTTTCTTTTCTCTGCTCAGATGAGTACAGGGGTAAGGGATTGATGGATGAGATGCCCAACCTAGGTGCTCCCTAATATGAGAGAGGTCTCAAATAGGGATAGTCTTGACCCTTAAATATGAGCTTTCATGAGAAATCTAGCCAATGAGGGATATCAAGAAAATCAATCAATCAATATCAAAATTATAAATCGAAGGCATGACAAGAGTGGCAATACAGTTCCCCGCGGGACGTCATGAGCCCGGTCGCATGCGTGCCTAAGTAGAATGGGTCTCAAAATCAAAGACACAAAGCCCCGGCGCAACAGACTTTATCTTTGAAGGGTAGTGTCCTAGAAGGAATTCAAATCCTGATATTTTTTATCATGTATTAAGCTTATCTCCAATTTTTTCTTCTATTTCTCCCTCTTAGGCTGGGTTGTATCACAAGCATGGCCTTAGTAGGGGCACCATTCTTTAGAGGTGATTGGTTATGACAAGTCACCCTCAAATGCATGCCCTACTCAAGGGAAGTCCTTAGCGAGAGGGGGGGGGATAACGACTCCTGGCCAGTAGTTTAAGCTTGTCTGGGGGTGCTGCAGATTGATATTTTCAAAAAAAAAAATTTTAAAAAAATCAAAAATTCAAAAATTCAAAAAAATCAAATATTTTAAAATCTAAAAAAAATAAATATTCCAAAATCTAAAAAAATAGATATTTCAAAAAATAAAAAAAATAAATATTATCAAAAAACCAAAAAAATCAAAATATCCAAAAATATTTGTTTTGAGAACAGATATGTAACTTGTTTGTTAAGTGTGCAGGTTACAGGTGTTGAGGCTTCCATGCTCTTTATCTTTCGTTCTGTTTCCTATTCACATCCTTATGATATGTTCTTCTTTTCTTCAACCTTATTCCTAGATCTGTTCTAGAGCTCATGTCCTTCTTAGCTTTTGCTTACATCGCTTTATCATATCTTCATGAGAGGGCTTGGCCTTACGATTGTGAACCTCGTAGTTCTGATTCATCTGATCTTGGGTTTGGTTGAAGGGCGTATTTGTTATCTTTTGTCCTCCCGTGTAGCTGTTGTCCCACGTGTTGTCGTCCCACATGTTGTCATCCCTCTGTGTCGTCCCACATGTGTCTTTTGTCCCCCGTGGTTGTCGTCCCATGTGTCTTTGTGTCACCGCATGTTGGTTGTCCCACCGTGTCGTGTTGTCTTGGCCCACCGTGTCTCACAGTCCCACGCTCATTGTTTGTTCTTGTGGTGTTTTGTCTATGTTATTTTGTTATGTTGTTATGTTTCATTTATCTTTGTTATGTTTAGTTCATCTTCATGCTTATTTTATTGTTTGTGTCTTATATGCAAAATCAAAAAATGTTGTTTCGCCTACGCAGGTAAGTCAGATATGGCTTTCTATCCCTTCTCTTCGTTGCATTACTACATGGTATCTACATTATTATAGCCTCTCCAGGACCGGCTGGTTCTCCATGTATTCTAGGATCTGATGTTCCCCTTTACCAAAAACAATGATGATCTAGGAGCATACGGTTAATCGTTGGATAGGCCGTTAGTTTGAGCCAGGTGGGGGACGATGGACTCTGTCTCGCACGCCATGGTTGCAAGAAGACTCTTGACCTCGTCTTGCTCGGTCTAGTAATATTATCCTTGAGTGCTTTATATTTTCTCTTTCTTGGCATTCATTTTTATGATTTCTTTATTTTTAGCGCAACATGCATCATGTCATCTGTGAGCATTCACGTCTCGTAATTCTTTCAAGGTTTCTCCTTAGTAATGGTTAATTGCACTTCAACTCTCTTGGATAAGAGATCCTTATTCCACTCCAAATTTGAACGTTTTCTCTGATCTGCCCGCTTGGTCTGGTTGGCCAGCGTGATTCCTGTCTAGATTTTATCTCAGTTTCCTTTTCAACTTTTCAGCTTTTACCTTTTTGATCCTCTCATTGTCTATGGATTGTGTCCCCTAATGAGGTTAATCGTGTTTCCTTTTCCTCCTTTTCATTAGTCAGTTCTCCAGACATGTTTCATCCGCGTCATCCGTTCCTTGTGATTAGTTTGACATTTTCGGGAGAATTCCTGTCGCTTGTTGGTTATGACAGGTGTCTTTTGCTTGATGCCCACTTTTCAGTTCTCTCCGCTTCATCTCTGCTTCATCTCCACTTCTCGTCGTTGTTACTTTCGCTCCATCTCCTTTCCATTTCACCTCCGCGTCACTTTCGCTCGCTCCCTTGCAAAGTGGACATCAAGAAGGGGCATCTGTTGACACCCGTTTTAAGCCTACAAGTCGAGTTATTTCTCTTATTCACCCTTCATGATGTCCCAAATTTCCTATTACTTAGGGGCCTTTCGTGGATGGATTTTGAGCCCATTTTATCATTCCCTAACCTTTGAGTCTTGGAGATTATGATTCCATCAAGCCCTGAAGCTTGTTTTATCAGTTTTCGGCCTTTTCTAACATCCCAAGTCGACTTAAGACCTATCCGAGTAGACTTCTGTTGCCAACAAATTAAACCACTACAAAGTCCTGAACGCGGTTGGTCGACCGACCGCATCTTCCCGTCTCTTGGTGAAGAGTCCTGCACGCGTCCGTCTCTATTTTCCGCCATCTGGGAGTCCCTTTTGGGGCTATTTTCTTAGAAATCATCCCTCCAGTTCGAATTCTATCCCTCCTAGGCCATTTTCCCCACTATTATCTCGAGGATTATCACATAAAATCAATTTATTTCTGGCTTTATCCCCAAAATACGAGGGCGGGTTTTCAAGGGTTTCTGCACTTTATTTATAGACATCCTACTGCGCCTGCGGGAGAGGGGGGCATTTCTTCGGTTTGGGGTGAAGCCATGCTACATCGCCAACTCGTTTCCTCGACCCCAGGCTGTCCAGGGGAGTATTAGCTTTATTTTCATCGGCTTAGGGCTTTCTTTCCTCATTCCGGTTCTTAGTTCTTCGCACTCTCTTTTCTCAGTTTATCACTTTCTGCACAGTTTTCTGCATACTTCTGCACTGTCCTACACTTTTGCATGTTTTTCATCTCCTTTTCCCGCAGTTATACAGCGTGTTAATTCATTTTCTTCATTCATACACATACACAATACACACACCTACATTTTCACCCTTTTACAGGGGTTAAAAACCCTCCCCCGGTGCGTTCTCCCTCAATCTTTCATGCTATTTTATACATTCCGGATAGATGCTACATGCATGTTTCTAATGGGTTTTTATCTCTTGTCTTATCTTTGATTCGTAGGAAAGCAAGGAAGAACGTGAGGCCCTCATCTTCTGGCTGGCTAGAAGGTGAGGAGGTGTGATCCACGTCGTTTCCCGCACCCGTTTCTTCATGCGCGATCAAGTCTTAGCGGTATTCTTTGGCAGCATTCTACATCCTTCTTTCCAAGGTACGTGGCGCCATTGCATCCTTTTCCCATACCTTTTGGCGTTGTCAACCCTTGGTGGCGATCATGACACGTTTCTTCATCTCTTATCGCCCCTTTCCTTTCTTACATTGCATGCATACATGCTTATTGCATATATTGTCTAGTTTGGGGCGGGTGGATTAAATATCTGCAATCGTTTGGCAAAGTTGCTTCCACTAACTACCACCAAGCTCTCGCATCCTTCTCTAATTGTAAAGTTACCAAAAGGACCTTATCTTGGTTTGAACATTGCATTACCTAAAAAATTCTCTCCATCTCCTTAGTCCATTCTTCCGCCATGTTAGGATCAGGGGTTCCCTTAAACCTAGAGGGATTGAGACTCTGAAACTCACGATGCAACTCTCCAGCTCCACGATTTGCTCCACCCTGGGCTACTTGCTGAAGAGCCTGGGTCAAACCCTGAACCGTCCTTTGCATCCCCCGCCATTGCGCACGCTCGGCTGCCATTGCTAGCTATCTAACCCTACAAGACAAACCGTGCAAGATTAGGCAAATTATTCTCCTAAAATTTGTTAAGCCATTTTTTTCTTATAAGCCTATTTTTTTTGCATTTAACCCATGGTTCTACCCAATCTTACTGGGTAATAATAGGATTGAACCTATAACTTATGGTAACCTTTAGTCAAGACCTAGGGTTTAATAAACCTAGGCTTTGATACCACTTTTGTCGCGCCTCGAACCGATAGCAGTGGAAACTAGTTGGAACATGGCAGCGAACAGTCATGATTAATCAGAGCAAACCTCATGACTCAAATACAAGGCCAGACAATATTGACAAAAATATCATTCTTATTAATATCAAAATGTGAATATTACATCTGTGACTCAACTTACATTAATAAAAGAAAAAGACTCAATATTTCACTTAATGAAAGGATAAAGACTCAAAGACAGGACAAGACTTAAGAAAATAAAAGACACCGACTCGATTCTCCAGAGCACTCATCACTCTTGCCCTTCCCTGTCTGATTGACTGTCTTCGGCATTATTACCTAAAAAATGTTAAAATAGGCTGGATGAGCGAAAACAAGCTCCATTCTTCCAGCGACACTTCTCAGATCGATGACCTTCATTCCCGCAATACTTGCACTTCTCTTCCTTAGGCTTATTGCCGTTCAGAAGGCCATTCCCCTCATTGGGTATTACGCCCGAGAATTTTCTAAGAATTTTTTAGATTTAAACATAATTATTTAAGACCATAAATGGACTTAATAGGCTATTTAAAGAGAAATGGGATTTTTAAATTAAATTGGAAGAGCAATTAATAACTAAGCTCTTCGGCCCGCTTGAATTAGGCCCATAAACCCAGTCCATTAGCTTTAAGGCTCAAACCCAACTCTAGAACTGTCCTTAGGATAAATCTCCAGCTTAATAAGATAACTAGGGGATAATTATAGAGGAATTTGATTTTTATTCAAACTCTGGTGCCAAAAGGAAATGGCGGTCTATCACGAGACCGCTACCTACAAGAGGCGGTCCTCAAATGATCACAATCTTCTTCGTAAACCGTGAATGATAGAAGCGTGAAAAAACAAGATTTTTCCCATCCAAATCACTTGGGATCGAAGCTATCTGGCATGAGAAGCTATCCAGGACTCTTAGGGATTGAATTGAGCCCAAAATAGGACTCTATTTCAACCTAATCTAGTAGCCCTAACTCAACCTCTGTAAATAAGCCCTAACTTTGACCCACGCGAATCCTAATGTTGGCTCGTGAAGTTCGAAGATAAGGAGGCACTATCTCAGGTCATTCCTTTTGAAGATTTTGTTCTCTTTTGTATTGTCTAACTTCCCTCTAAATTTTGTGTTAGGAGGTTAAGCCGTTGAGAAGATAGAACCCTCGGAAGTTGCTGGTTTCCTGTAGTTTGCACAGGAACGAGTTTTCTCCAAGAAGGAATAGGACATTAGAATCCCTAGACGAGGTAAGTTCAAGTTGTACCTTTAGAACTATTTGTTCCCCTTCGAATCTTCTACCTATCCTCCAAGTCTCATGAATTTAGGTCAAGGGATTCAAGAGATACAAGGCCATCAAGTTGCGGTTTCTACGCAGGACGCACAAGAACCAGCACCGTCTTCCAGCCCAAAATTTGAAGTCTAGAGCTTTATCCAGAGGTAGGTTATCTCATGAACGGCTTAAATATCAAGTTAGGATTGAAACCCCTCAATTCTCTCATGATTTCATGAATTATACATGGAGTATTTTACATTTTCCTATGATCGCGCATGTATAGTCTTCATAGCATGTTATCCTTGCACCTTAAGAAGGAAAGATGAAAACTTTGGCTTAGTTCAAGCAAACCCATGTTTTTCCATGATTTAATTTTATCATAGCATTTTTTATATCTCAGCCCAGCATGTTTACCATGCTTAGTTAGCCATAGATTATCCCTATACCTCGGTTTTCATTTTTGCCTGCTAAAGACAGAAAACAGTCCATCAGAGACCGCTACCCTCAGATAGCGACCGTGCGATAGACCATAGCTTGATGATTGCGGCCTTATCAAGACCGCAACTTGTTTCCTGTATCCAGTTTATATATATGTATATCCTTAGTCTACAATGATAGAAACCATGCCTTAGCCCTGTCATTTCTGGCATTGTTCCATGGTTAGAAGTGAATTCATGATTCTTACTACATTTTGTTTTATGTTAGCATGTGTTAACTTTATTTTCATGTATATTAATTTCATGCCCAAAAGTCCTATAGTTTTTTATTAAAGCTATTTTTACATGGGTTATACACTTATTTTACGGATGTATTGATCGCTGTTTTCTACAGATTCCATCTCATCTATGAGTCTTTCTTAAGTACATGACACGTATTCTGGTATGATGTCATTAGTTACACTTTACACTTATAGACACACTTTTTTGGACTTGTGAACCTCTCCGCTCGATATTCCTTCTATCGGATTAAGGGATCATATTTCAAGACCTTTGTAAGTCTCCGCGAGCCTGAGATTCCCACTAGGAAGCCGAGCAGGTTGTACCCTCAAAGCCCATTTGTTTAGAAAGCACTCAAGTGTATCGGCATTTTCTGCATTCTGGACAAGATAGCGGACCTCTGGAGACCGCCACCTTCTGGTAGCGGCCCCACCATGACCGCCACTTTCCAGAGTTTCACTGTGTCAACCCTTCTTTTGTCTCTGCGGTTGACTCTGTCAAGAAACAGTCTTGACATTACCGCCTCCTTTAGGTTGTGGCCAGGACATGACTGCCTATTCAAGAAACGGCCCAGATAAGACTATCTTTTGTTCCAGTGTTCTTAACCCAAGGTTTGGCCACGGGTTGATTTTCCTATTTTCCTATATGGTCTACTTATTGTCTAGAACTTAACACCTTGTTCAATAAGTTATTAATGAATTATCAAAATTTTAATAATGCGCCATTATGCTGTCAGTTTCCTTCCGTGGCATAACCTTGTCATTAAATCATCCTTGATCTCATGTTTCATATTTGGTACATTCTTACTATTGTGTCCTCCCTATGTCTTGATGCTAGCAAAACTGGTTTTGATGATTGGCAAAACTGTGTGTTGTGCTGTCATTTCTTCAAGTCACTATAAGTCTTTGTTTTCAAACTACATTCATGCACATAGAGGTCGATGCAACAAAAATCATTCGTCATTAACAGGTCGATGCATCTTCATGCATTTAGGACACCAGGTCGACGCATCAAAGATCTTCATATTCATCAGGTCGATGCATCTTGTGCATTCTCTTAAAAGCAAGGTTGAAGCAATAATGTCTTGCCTCGATGCTTCAAGAGATCTTTATGGTTTATTGCGGAATAGGTCGATGCGCCCCTATAGTACGTCGATGTTGCAGTATCTGTTGTACTGGCTTTTACTTTGACAGGTCGATGCAATACGAACGGTGCGTCGATGCACCTGTTGATGTTCTTGTATCAGGTTGATCTGTTTTGTTAAACAGGTCGATGCACCTAGCTGAGGAATCGACGCATCTGTATACCTTCATGCTTTCATATGCCTTATTCTCATGAAAAATGCATGAGCCTGCATTCCTTGAATACTTGTTACAATATCTCATGAGCTATATGATGATAAGGTTGATGATGAAGTTCTATATTTGTTTTGGCAGGAATATCAAGATGAGAGCATCCAAAGTGTTCTGATGTATATTCGAACACTCAGACTGTTATGTTCCTGAAATTGAAGAAGAAAAATTAACCTCAATCGAAGAGAAACTTCAAAGTATGGAAAAGACTTTTCACTGCGAGTTAAGTCTGATGAAAAGCTGGAAGTTGAAGAACTTATATGGTCACATGGGTTCGTAAGAGAGCCCTCTTGGCACGTGATCCAAGGTAGATGCCCAGCACCTCTGTGATTCCTAAAGGAAGAATCTGCCACGTGGAATATCCTTTCTATTTATCTGACACGTGGACTCTCGATCAGCTCTTTTCCAAAAGCGCTCCTTTGGCGGGAGTGTTCCCTCCACACGCCCAAAAGGAATCTTGTGGGGACCACAAGAATCAAGCTCGCTGGATAAAAGGCATCTCGTGTATGGGATTTAAAAAAAAGAGAGAGAAATCAATCGACAGAGAGAGGAAGGCAGAGGCTAAGAGCGTAAGGGTCTTAGCAGAAGTGTGAGAGAGAGCTACTGAGAGACAGAGTATCAGAGAAATGATAAGGAGTCTGAGAAGATATAGTGAGAGGAGAAATTGAGTATAGCTGAAGATTCTTTAAGGAGTTATTGAAGTTTCAATTTTTGGATCAGATTCACAATCGACTGCTCAATCGAGCTACATTTTTTTCATTACTGTCGATGCTTTTGTTGTTTCTTTCGTTTTTCTTTTGAATCATTGTAAGCTGTGTATTAGCGGACCAAGCTATGTGGCAGTGGAGCAAGCCGTGTTGCTCAGCGGTTTGTAAGCTGTGTAATCAGTGGAATTTAAACTGTGTTCAGCGAAAGCCTCACTCGATCAAGTGAGGGGTGGATGTAGATCTCAGGATTAAGATCGAACCACCTTAAAAATCTCGTTGCACAGTGTGATTGTTTGTGCTTTTTTGCTTCGTGTGTTCTTCCTTCAACAAAGTTTAGTTAATCATTTGCCACATCAGTTTTCCTTTCCGCAAATATTTTTAACTACTGTAGAATGGGAATTTGGGGTTGATCTATTCGCCCACCCTCTAGATCATCCTATTCGTTCACCTCATTTCATCACTTGGTATCAGAGCCTAACTCCCCTTAAGGGCTTTACATCCCGGAGAGACCTGGTGTAATGGATGCTAGTGGTCACATAGCTGATGGTCATTCTATTAATAAGCCCCCATTCTTCAATGGAACTGATTATGCCTACTGGAAGAATCAAATGCAGGTATTCCTAAGAGCTCAGGATCATGAGATCTGGAAAGTGGTCAGTCGAGGTTCCTTTGAGCTTCCAGAAGATGAAGACATCTGGACTCGGGAACAAGTTAGAAGATCAAATCAGAATTGGAGTGCGATGAACATTATGCAGTGCGCTCTGCATCCCACCGAGTTCTCCAGGGTGTCCTCCTACTCCACAGCTAAAGAAATGTGGGATCGATTACAGGTAATATATGAGGGAACATCAGAGGTAAGGGAAACCAAAGCGAATATGCTAATTTATGAGTATGAAGCTTTTAAGATGAGATCTGACGAAAGCATTTCTCAGATGTATGCTAGGTTGATGCAGCTCACTAACAGTTTAAAAAGTCTAGGTAAAGTATATAGTGAGTATGAGCTGGTCCGGAAGATACTCAGATCCTTGACTCCAATCTGGCACACCAAGGCTACGGTAGTGGAGGAGTCCAGGAATCTGGCCAGTACAAAGGTTGATGAACTTATTGGCTCTCTGATGACATATGAGCTGAGCCTTAAGAGAGTCGAGGACAATGAGAAGAAGAAGAAGCCCCTGGCTCTTAAAGTAAGTTCAAGCAACAAAGGGTCATCTAGCGAGCATAGTTCATCTAGTTCTGAGGAAGACTCAGGTGAGTTTGCGATGTTGACCAGAAAGTTTAAAAAATTCTTAAAGAAGGAAGGTAAGAATTTCAGGCGGAAGTATTTCTCTGGTAAAAGACAATCTAGATTTAAATCTGAAAATGTCAAAAAGATTGACAGTGTTGTATGTTATAACTGTAGGAAATCAGGGCACTTGAAGGCTGATTGTTCTGAACTTCAAAAAGAAAAGCTGCCTAGGTGGAAGAACAAGAAGGCCATGGTTAGTACCTGGAGTGATGAAGAAGAAGATGAAACTGGAGAAAGCTCATCCGAAGATGAGAAGCTGTGTTTGATGGCTAGAAGAGAAGATGAAGAAAAGGAAGATGATGAGGTAACTTCCCCATTTGAACACTACACTCATAGTGATTGGGAAGAAGCTTATACTGAAATTTTAGATAAGTATGATGATGTTCGCAGAGAAAATAGACATTTAAAAAAGAAAATAAATTCACTTGTTCATGATACTACCTTGAATGATAGGATTGCATGCTTAGAAACTAAGAATTCTGAATTAAAAAAATCTTTAGCTGAAACTAATGAATATAAAGTTGAAATGAATGAGCTGAGATGCCAAAATGAAACTCTGAAAAATGTCATTGATGAACTAAAAATAAAAAATGCAAAGATTTGAAGAAGAAACTCACACTTCATTGGAGAAATATGAAGCTGTTAAAGGTGTCAATGAAGAACTAAAAAGAACCATTGAAAATTTTGAATAAGAAATCAATTACAAGAAGAATTCCATTGAGGCCATGACTCAAGGAAAAGAAAATCTGAAGGCAATACTTGGAACAAAAGTGAATTTCAGGAGAGAAGGGCTAGGTTTCAATCCAACTAATAAGAAAAGGTTCGATGTTAAAATCACTTCATTTGTTGCTGAAAAAGGAAAAGGAAAACACAACCCATTAATAAAAATGAATTGTGAAGAAAACAGTCATGAAAAAACTGTGAAGAATAACAAACAAAATGATGTGAGTACCAAGGACAAGGGCAAAGGGAAGGTGAATGAGTCTAGAGAACCCAGCACACACACTACTGCATATAAGTCCAAGTGTCAGAATAGGAACATGTCAGGTCGATGTGACCACAACGGTGCATCGACTCATTATCCATTCACGAACATCTCAAATGTTAAATCGGGTATAACAGGTCGAGGCAGCTACTCAGTGAGGTCGGTGCAATAGAATTACCAGAACTATAATCCTCACTGGGTGCATCGACGCTACACTTGGAATGCTTCAATGCAGCACAGATTCAGGTCATTTGACAGTCAGGATTTTTATAGGATATCTCATCCTAAGTTTATCCAACCAAGGATATCTAGTACACCCACTAATCCTAATGCTCTTTGGGCCAACCACTGGCACAAAAATTCACATGTCTTTGAAAATCAGCATGCTGCACAAAAGCTAAAACCAACAAAACCTCAGTTTGTGCACAACAAGCAGAATAAGCAGAAGAATAAAAAATCCACAACATAAGTAAAATCACAAAGCCAAATGTGGATACCCAAACAAATGCGGTCTTATTTGAATAATTTGACTGCTGTTATGGGACCCCAATAGTTTTGAGTTCCAAAATCTATTGCCTGATTATGTTTGCAGGTATGCCTGGCAGCCACTCATAATAGATGGTACCTTGACATTGGCTGCTCCAGGCACATGACTGGGGACAAAGAAAAATTATGTATGCTGGTCGAAAAGGATGAAGGTCATGTCACCTTTGGTGGAAATACAAGAGGCAAAATCATTAGATCGGGTAAGGTTGGTAAGTGTCTATCTTGTTGCATTGAAGATGTTTTACTTGTTGAAGGTCTAGCATACAATCTACTTAGCATTAGTCAATTATGTGATAAGGGCCATAGAGTTATTTTTGACTCTCATGCATGCACTATTTTTGAACCTAATTTAGAAACAGTGAAATTTATTAGAAAAAGGGTCAATAACATCTATATGGTAGATTTAGATGATGCCGCCCACATTAATCTGTGTTTCACTATAAATAAAGATGACCTAGCATGGCTTCGGCATCGTAGGTTAGGTCATGCAAGTTATAATGTGCTGCATAAATTGACAAAATTCTGCATGGTCAAGGGTCTACCTGAAGTCTCTTTTAAAAAGAACAATAAAGTATGTGAGACATGTACTCAAGGCAAACAGACTAGAAAGTCATTTAAATCCAGAACTGAAAACATGTCTTCAAAACCTTTTGAGCTAATTCATATGGATCTATTTGGACCCACTAGATCAGCTAGCTTAACTAGAAGAAGATATGGATTTGTTATCGTAGATGACTTTTCTAGATATACTTGGGTATTTTTCTTGACTCACAAAAATGAGACTTTCAGTGAATTTTAGGAATTTTTCAACAGAATAAAATAGGATGGTAAGCACTCTATCTCCAACATTCTATCAGACCATGGTGGTGAATTTGAAAACTCACTGTTTGATTATTTTTGTAGGAACAATGGCATAAACCACCGATACTCATCACCAAGAACTCCAGAACAGAATGGAGTAGTTGAAAGAAGAAACAGAACTTTAGTGGAGATGGCTCGAACACTGCTTGTGGAAAGCAACTTGCCAAGAAGGTTTTTGGCTGAAGCTGTAAATACATCTTGTTACATCATAAACAGAGCCATGGTAAGACCTTCTACCAAAAAGACACCATATGAAATAATGAAAGGTAAGAAACCTTCACTTGCTTATTTCAAGGTCTTTGGGTCAAAATATTTTATTCATGTAAACTCTAAAAGAGATCTTGATAAATTTGAAGCTAAAAGTGAACCAAGGATTTTTCTGGGTTATTCTGAACATTCTCAAGCATATAGAGTTTATAATCTGAAAACTGAAACTGTTGAAGAATCTCCTCATGTTATTTTTGATGAGTCATTTGATAAATCTGAAAATAATGCTTGCAGGAACATTGATGAAGGACAGATTCTGGAGAATAAAGAAGAGCAAAGAAGTCAAAATGAAGAACCAAGGAATTTAAGTGAAATTGAAGGGTCAAGAGTTCAAGGTGAAGTAATTGCCAACTCCGGTAATCCACTTACCAATATTCATGTGTTAAGGGATCATCCTTTGGAAAACATTATTGGTAACTTGAATGAACCTCCTAGAACCCGATCTCATTTCAGATTAAATGAAGAACTTAATACTTTTGCTCTTGTTTCACAAATAGAACCCAAAAACATTGAATGTGCCTTAAAAGATGAACACTGGATTAATGCTATGCATGATGAACTGCATCAATTTGAATGGAACTAGGTTTGGCGCCTAGTTCCCAGACCAACCCATGGTTCAATCATAGGCACAAAATGGGTTTTCAAAAATAAAACTAATGAAGAAGGAAAAATAGTTAGAAATAAGGCTAGGCTAGTGGCACAGGGCTATAATCAGGAATTTGGGGTAGATTTTGAAGAATCTTTTGCTCCTGTGGCCAGGCTAGAAGCCATTAGAATCTTACTTGCATTTGCATGTAGCTTAAGAATAAAACTCCAGTAAATGGATGTTAAGAGTGCATTTCTAAATTGCCTAATAAAAGAATATATTTTTGTTAAGCAACCACCAAGATTTGAATGCATCGACTTTCCTTATCATGTGTACAAGCTAGACAAAGCTTTATATGGACTGAAGCAAGCTCCCAGGGCCTGGTATGACCGATTGAGTTCATTTCTCATAGGTAAAGGATTTTCAAGAGGTGAGGTTGATCAAACTCTATTCACTAAAGTTGATAACAAAGATATTCTTGTTGTTCAAATATAAGTAGATGATATAGTCTTTGGGTCAACTAAATCATCCATGTGTGAGGAATTTTTAAATCTGATGACAAATAAATTTGAGATGAGTTTAATCGGAGAACTGAAGTTTTTCCTTAGATTGCAGATTCATCAAACTTCAGAAGGAAGCTTCATCACTTAGGCAAAGTATATCAAGGATCTTTTGAAGAAATATAAGCTGGAAACCTCAAGGCTATCACTGCACCAATGGGTACATCAACAAGTCTTGATGCTAACCCGGAAGGTAAATTGGTAGATCCCAAAACATTTCGTGGTATGATCAGATCCTTACTTTACATCACTGCCTCTCGTCCAGATATTCAATTCTTTATATGTCTCTTTGCTAGATTTCAGGCGAGTCCTAGGGAATCTAACATGAGTGCTGTAAAAAGGATTTTTAGATATCTTTCTGGCACTTCTGATATGGGTTTATGGAATCCTGCTAAATGTGAGCTAGACCTTGTAGCCTACACTGATGCAGATTATGCAAGATGTAGATTAGATAGAAAAAGTACTAGTGGGTATTATCAATATTTTGGGGGTTGTCTAGTGTCTTGGGCATCTAAGAAGCAACACACTATTGCACTTTTCACTACTGAAGCAGAGTATGTTACAGCAGGGAATTGTGCAGCCCAAGTACTCTGGATTAAACACCAACTTCATGACTATCACATAAATCTTGGTTGCATCCCCATATTATGTGATAACACAAGTGCTATTTCTCTAACTAAAAATCATGTCCATCATTCCCGGACTAAGCACATTGAGATAAGAGACCACTTCTTAAGAGATGAGGTAAATAAAAAGGAAATTGAACTAAATTTCATTGAATCAGAAAAACAAATTGCTGATATTTTCACCAAGCCTCTTGGTAATGAAAGATTCAATTTTTTAAGAAGAGAACTTGGACTGTGTAAATTTCAGCATGATGATTGATTACTTGATACTTATTGTATGCAATATGTGCCTTCTTAGTGTCATTGAAGTGCATGTGATCAAGGTTGTAAACTGATGTTGCATGTGGTTTAGGTTGTCATTGTATACAGTGTGTTGCATTTAATAAGTATTTGACCTCATCGGTATATCAAATGGTAAGCTGGGAGAAGGGCAGATATCTTCTGTCTAGAAACCCACGCTATGTGTAGAGGACTATCCTCCGCCATGTACCATGGGCCAATTGTGTGTCTCAGATTTTGCATATTATTTTTGAATCATGTCATTCTAATCTCCTGCATATGTTACATTTAAAGCTCAGTCATACAATGCATGTAGATAGAGGGAGTTAGACAAGGAATATTGTGTCAAATGCATCTGTAAGCATCTGTCTCATGTATTGTTTGCATCTAGTCAGGGGGAGCTCATGTCAGACATTGCATGTTTGAGTTAATGTAATTTTCTTTGTGTTTATGATTTTGATTATGTCCAGATTAGTCGACCGAACTACTCTTTTCGGTCAACCGAAATCTTGATTGCTTCTTCTTTGATTAAACTTCATGTTGACTTAAAGCTTCCTTGAGTCGATTTCATTTTGCCATCCAAGAAATTCAATAAATTCTTGCCATCTGTGTCTTATCACATGGTATCTCTTTCATATCACTTATTGGACTTACTCTTAATATGCTAATCTTCATATCTCTTTCATGAAAAGTTTTAAGATATATCTATCTTTGCTGACTCTTGCTAAATTCTTTCACCTTATTGAACTTGAAATAATTACAATTTGATCTTCAATTCATTAATCTGAGCTATTAGATTAAGGAATCTTCTCTTATAAGAATCTGTAATGTACCTTGACTAAACTGATGGTTTAAGTCTAATGAATTAAAGAAGTTTAAAAATTGAATTCAATGAAAAAAGGTGTATTCTACACTTAATAGGTCTCAACCATTTCTCACATGGTATGTCTTGTGCAGTCTCTCAGACTCTGAAAATTTACAGTTCATGGTAAACTTGGTTGAGAAATCTGGATCATGTATTGTTCTTAAACATAAAACTATCTGAAAATACCACAGAGCAGCAATTTATCAAAAGTGTGTTTCAAAGCTCAATTGGTAGAGCTATGGCTAGAGATCATCGAGAAACTAAGTTCTTCATCAAAGAAATGGAGGAAACTTATGTCATGAAGTGTCTCAGCTATCTTTATTCAAAAATTGAAACAAGATGGTTAATTTCACTAAGTAACTAGAGGTACTGGCATCTAATCAACATGTACCCTTATGTAAAAAGGTGTGAATTATACCTGATTGTTCTGAAAAAATATGAGCCACAAGAAAAATTTAACAAATTTGACCAAAGGTGAAGAAACATGTTGTAACCCTTTGGTGAAAAAATCAGAATTGTCAAAATATGTTTAATCTCAATACACGTATATGGTCACTCCTAAGAGCATCACTGATTTTGTTTGAGTAAGATGAAGTGAGATTAAACTAGACATCACCATGTAGTCGTGGTTTATTGCTATTAAGTGTTCGTGTCAACTTATTCAAAGAATTTCATTGATAAACATTAGATTCATCATTCTTAAACCAGACTTTATATGGGTTGCATTATTAGAAGTCTTATGACTGAAGAATCTGAAAATTGAATGCTTAATTAATGAAGGCTATTTCAGATTGTGAATCTGTTCAACTGTCTGCTCTTCGTGGATTGTTCATTTCTGCTCACACTCTACTCAATTGTCCTTGAATTCCTAACTGTCACTCATTTCAATTTGTTCCTCTTATCGGATTCTTTCTACTCCTTGTATTTTGCTGATGTCAAAGGGGGAGAGAATTTCTTGAGTGAGTAAGGAGTTATCTGAGGGAGTTATCTAAGGGAGAGAGAAATTCATGAGTCGTCAAGAGAGAAATTGATGGTTCACATTCTCACATTCATTCTTACATTCGTGTGTCATTTGTACTTTTTGACTCACAGTGTTGCCATCATCAAAAAGGGGGAGAATGTTGTGTCCTCCCTAGGTCTTGATGCTGGCAAAACTTGTTTTGATGATTGGCAAAACTGTGTGTTGTGTTGTCATTTCTTCAAGTCAGTATAAGTCCTTGTTTTTAAACTACATTCATGCACATACAGGTCGATGCAGCAAAAATCATTCTTGATTAACAGGTCAATGTATCTTCATGCATTTAGGACACCAGTTCGACGCATCAAAGGTCTTCATATTCATCAGGTCGATGCATCTTGTGCATTCTCATAAAAGCAAGGTTGAAGCAGCAATGTCTTGCCTCGATGCTTCAAGAGATCTTTGTGGTTTATTGTTGAACAGGTCGATGCACCCCTATAGTACGTCGATGTTGCAGTATCTACTGTACTGGCTTTTGCTTTGACAGGTCGATGCACTACGAACGGTGCGTCGATGCAACTGTTGATGTTCTTGTATCAAGTTAATTTGTTATGTTAAACAGGTCGATGCACCTAGCTGAGGCATCGACGCATCTGTATACCTTCATGCTTTCATATGCCTTGTTGTCATGAAAAATGCATGAGCCTGCATTCCTTGAATACATACTATAATATCTCATGAGCTATATGATGAAAAGGTTGATGATGAAGTTCTATATTTGTTTTGGCAGGAATATCAAGATGAGAGCATCCAAAGTGTTTTGATGTATATTCGAACACTCAGACTAATATGTTCTTGAAATTGAAGAAGCCAAATTAACCTCAATCGAAGAGAAACTTCAAAGTATGGAAAAGAATTTTCACTGCGAGTTAAGTCTGATGAAAAGCTAGAAGTTGAAGAACTTATATGGTCACGTGGGTTCGTAAGATAGTCCTCTTGGCACTTGATCCAAGGCGGATGCCCAGCACCTCTGTGATTACTAAAGGAAGAATCTGCCACGTGGAATATCCTTTCTATTTATCTGACACGTGGACTCTCGATCAGCTCTTTTCCAGAAGCGCTCCTTTGGCGGGAGTGTTCCCTCCACACAGCCAAAAGGAATCTTGTGGGGACCACAAGAATCAAGCTCGCTGGATATAAGGCATCTCATGTACGGGATTGAAAAAAAGAGAGAGAAATCAATCGACAGAGAGAGGAAGGCAGAGGCTGAGAGCGTAAGGGTCTTAGCAGAAGTGTGAGAGAGAGCTACTGAGAGACAGAGTATCAGAGAAAGGAAAAGGAGTCTGAGAAGATATAGTGAGAGGAGAAATTGAGTATAGCTGAAGATTCTTTAAGGAGTTGTTGAAGTTTTAATTTTTGGATCAGATTCACAATCGACTGCTCAATCGAGCTACATTGTTTTCATTTCTGTCGATGCTTTTGTTGTTTCTTTCGTTTTTCTTTTGAATCATTGTAAGTTGTGTGGCAGCGGAGCAAGCTGTATTGCTCAACGGTTTGTAAGCTATGTAATCAGTGGAATTTAAGCTGTGTTCAGTGGAAGCCTCACTCGATGAAGTGAGGGGTGGATGTAGATCTCAGGATTGAGATCGAACCACCTTAAAAATCTCGTTGCACAATGTGATTGTTTATGCTTTTTTGGTTCGTGTGTTCCTCCTTCAGCGAAGTTTAGTTAATCGTTTGCCACAACTCTTTTCCTTTCCGTAAATATTTTTAACTACTGTAGAACAAGAATTCGGGGTTGATCTATTCACCCTCCCTCTAGATCATCCTATTCGTTCATCCCATTTCATCACTTACCTTGATATTGTTGTCATAAAACTATTATTTGAATTGTACATTATTGGCCAAAACTTTATTTATATCTCGTGGAAGTAACTTTATTTATAACTTGAAGATGCAAGAGCGGGCATGGACAATGTCCAAGGGCTCGACGCTAGTCCCCTCGACAGATAGCCAGAAACATACTATAAACCATGGGATATGATGAGCACTAGGGTCGCATTACGCCGGAAGTACGTTTTTATAAATAGGTGAAATCCATGAGGCTATCTTATTATATGCTTACTAGTATATTCTCGTTACATGACTTTCTAGTGCATAGCCTTTATGGTTATGAAAAGTACATTCTCGTTCATGAAAGGCCAAGTTATATTCATGTTATATTTGTTCTCAATCTTGCTCTCAATTTACATGAACTCTCATATTTTTTATGTCTTCATACTTGCGATGTTACTTTGGCTTATTGTCGTATGATTTATCGCATTTCATTTATCTTACGTCCTATAGCTAAAATGTTAATTATTTAAACTTGCCTTCATGTTGATACAAAGATACCTACTAGCCAAGTGTGCTCATTCCGTACTTTTTCAATCCTTTTCAGAAAACTCGAGTGAGTCAGATTTGTACTATGCTAGTGATGGGTCCGAGAGCGAATGATGGTTCGAGAGAAGACTTAGAGTTGTCAAAGAGTCTAGTCATGGTTGTGTAATTTCATTTTTATTGAGTCTAGAGAATCTTAATGTTAAATGAGTCAAGAGTCAACATTATGTAAACTTTTGATTATCATCAATAAAAGTTAGTTTTGTCAATTCTTGTGCATTCCTCTTTATGTGTGAATGTTTAGCGCTCTGATTATTTTGATTGCGAGAGGCTTATCTTGCTGGCTGTTCATGTCCCCGATATTACTTTGGATGTACATATATCTCGGGGCGTGACAGTTAAAGTGGTATCAGAGCCTAGGCATAAGTAAGTCCTAGGAAAAAGTCATGTCATAGGCTAAGTCCAAGGTTAAGGACACACACCTATGAACTAGGAAAGAAAAATCCAAACCCATGTGAGAATTGGGTAGAGTCGGGATAAGATAGTTAATTAAGAAGGTTTACCTAAGATAAATTCTTAAATTCCAAAGGAAATATCTAAGTGTTTATTTTCTCAGGTACCATATTCTCGCAATGCCTCACCATGTAAACTGGGACCAGATGCAACAAACTATTGCGGGTCTTACCTAGGGCCTTTAAACGATGGCCCAAGCTGGCGCGAGGGCTGGCGCGGGTAATTTACAGGGGAATTTTTGGAGTTTGAATCCTCCATAATTCTCGGGATCCTCCAACCTCGATGAAGCAAAAAACTAGATCGACGAGATGACCCAGATCTTTGAAGTTATGCAATGCACCGACCAAGAGAAGGTCTATCTTGCCACTTTCCAGCTAAACAAGGATGCACGTACTTGGTAGAATGCCACCTCGGCACAACCTGAAAATGCTCAGCCTACATGGGATGCATTTCTTACACTCTTCCGAGCAAAGTATTTCTCTAAACATGTTCAGGAGAGAAAGGCTCCGGAGTTTACCTCTTTAAGGTAAGGAATGATGTCCGTGGCGTAGTATGAACTTCAATTCTCCCGTATAGCCCTTTATGCTCCTCACTTGGTTAGCACCGGCTTATTAAAAGCTAACCGGTTCATGGACAACCTAAGGCCAGTTTTTATTTCTCAATTTGGACCTCAAAATATTCGTACTTATACGAAAATGGTCCAACGGGCACATTTATGTGAAAGGACCTTGGAAAAGGTCGAGAAATTCAAGGGGAAGAGCGAGGAGTCAAGCCGTAAATTTGACAAACGTGGAAGAAAAGAGGAAAGGTTTAGTATCAAAGGGACTCACCAGCCCCGTGACAACAAGAAGAGATCTCGTATTGGCGACGGGGGTAGCAATGGCAAAGGCAAGAAAATCAAGGAGGAAGAAAAAGCTGTGACAACTACTTACACATTCTGTGAGAAGTTCAGCCATTCGGATGAAGAATGCTGGAAGCGTCTTGGCGCTTGCTTAAGATGTGGAAGTAGGGAGCATCGCATGCCTGATTGCCCCCTAATGAAAGAGCAACCCTCAAGGAATGACGGTGGACGTAGGCGGCAGGCCCGTTTGAATGCCGTAATGGAAGAAGAGACTACAGAAGAAGGAGAGCTAATTGAATGTACCATTTAAATTTATTCACATCCTGCTTTCATGTTATTTGATATTGGTGCTTCTCATTCCTTTATTTCTAACACTTATGCCAAAACCTTACCAATTTTACCTCTTCCTTTACCTTCAGATTTAACCATGGTTACACCCTTAGGTTCTGGAACGAAACTTAATACATACTACCCCGATAGTAAGGTTACCATACAAGGCCACAATCTCCCTGCAAACCTCGTATGTCTTGACATGGAAGGATACGATTCCATATTAGGAGTAGATTGGCTTTGTGACCATTATGCCGACATGAATTATCGCAATAGGAGGATTTCTTTCCACAAACCTGATTCCCCAATATTTTCTTTACTTAGCATTAAGTATAGGAAGCATCCTACCCTTATTTCTTCTCTTCACGCCTGTAAACTCATCTCGCAAGGCTGTGAAGCTTTCCTTGCTTCCATAGTTATTACCGAGTCCAAGGAAATCCTTATAGAAGAAATCCCTGTCATAAAGGAATTCCCTGATGTCTTCCCTTCTGATTTACCCGGTCTACCACCCGAAAGGGAAGTCAATTTCTCTATTGAACTCACGCCTGGAGCAGCACCTGTGTCAAAAGATCCTTACAGGATGTCCCCCATGGAGCTCAAAGAATTAAAGAGACAACTTCAGGAGTTGCTGGAAAAAGGCTTCATTCGACCTAGCACATCCCCTTGGGGTGCGCCGGTCCTATTTGTCAGAAAGAAGGATGGATCCCTCAGACTGTGCATTGATTATCGACAGTTAAATCAACTAACCATCAAAAACAAGTACCCACTGCTACTTATTGATGAACTGTTCGACCATATCTCTAGTGCAGTGTATTTCTCTAAGATTGACCTAAGGTATGACTATCATCAATTGAGGATTAAAGAGGAGGATATTCACAAGATGGCTTTCCGTAGCAGATACAGACATTATGAGTTCGTAGTTATGCCATTTGTGTTAACCAACGCCCCTGCAACATTTACTCAACTCATGAACGATGTTTTCAGACCGTATCTTGACCGATTTATGGTCGTATTCATTGATGGCATCCTTATATATTCGAAGATAAAGGAAGAACATGAAGAACACCTAAGAATTGCCTTACAAACATTAAGAGAGCAGCAACTCTATGCGAAGCTAAATAAATGTGAATTCTGGCTAAAGGAGGTTTCATTCCTTTGCCATATTATTTCTAAAGAAGGTATCGCTGTGGATCCTTCTAAGATAGAAGCTGTCAAGAACTGGAGCCGACCAATGACTATATCTAAAATTAGAATTTTCCTTGGTCTGGCTAGTTATTATCGACGGTTCATCAAGGATTTTTCCAAGATCGTCGTCCCTTTAACAAGGCTTACTTGAAAAGAAAATCCCTTCGTATGGACAAAGGAGTGTGAGGAGAGTTTCTTGACTCTCAAAGAACATCTCACCACTGCACCCATTCTGGCACTGCCTGTCAAAGGTGGTGGATATGAAGTGTACACGGATGCATTAGGCATTGGCCTAGGGTGTGTTCTTATGCAAAATGGCAAGGTGATTTGCTATGCCTCGAGACAACTAAAGTGGCATGAGGAAAATTATCCAGTTCATGATCTGGAGCTAGCTGCCGTTATATTCACCTTGAAGATCTAACGTCATTATCTTTATGGATAAAAAATCATGGTATATTCAAACCATGAAAGTCTGAAATATCTTTTCTCTCAAAAGGAGTTAAATATGAGACTAAGGAGATGGCTGGAATATCTCAAGGACTTCGATTTCGCCATTTAATACCATCCAGGCAAGGCAAATGTTGTAGCTGACGTGCTTAGTAGGAAACCAATGGGAATGTTAACCAGCCTCATGAAAGGTATGACTAACCTCATTGTTAAGTTTGCTCAGTTAAATCTAGACATTGATACGGAAAAAGAAGAGTGTTTCATTGCCAATATCTGGTCGCAACCGACATTAATAGAAGACCTGGTCAAGTTACAAGATAACGACCCCACATTAATGAAGATCAAAGCAAATATTGATCAACGACCGGAGTTTTTGATCTCAACCGATGGAAGATTATTGTTCAAAGATCGAATCTGCATACCAGATCATGCTGATACTAAGAAGCTGATCATGGAAGAAACTCATAAATCAAGGTATGCCATTCACCCTGGTGCTACCAAAATGTATCAAGATCTTAAAAGGAATTTTTGGTGGCCCAATATGAAGAGAGAAGTGGCGGACTACGTATCACGCTACCTCACTTGTCAGCAGGTTAAGGCGGAACATCAAAAGCCCACTGAAAAGTTACATCTCTTGAAAATTTTTGAGTGGAAATGGGAGAGTATAGGGATGGATTTCATCATGGGCCTACCTAAGTCAAGAGGTGGGTATGATGGTATATGGGTGATCATTGACCGCTTGACCAAATCGGCTCACTTTCTACCTATTAAAAGTCGATGGTCTGTAGATATCTTGGCTGCTTTGTGCATAAAAGAAATTGTGAAATTACACGGGGTTCCTATTACCATTATTTCAGACCGAGACCCTTGATTCACGTCTCAATTCTGGAAAGGTTTACAACATTCATTAGGGATCCGGTTGAATTTCAGCACTGCATTCCATCCACAAACTGATGGTCAAACTGAAAGAACCAATTAGGTGGTGGAAGATATGCTTAGGGCATGTGTAATTGATTTTGGTGGAAGTTGGCACGACCACTTGCCTCTAGTGAAGTTTGCTTATAATAATAGCTATCAATCTAGCATTCATATGGCACCGTTTGAGGCACTGTATGGTAGAAGTTGCCGTTCACCTATATATTGGGATGAGGTTGGAGAAAGACAACTTCTAGGCCCTGATCTTGTTCGGGATACAACCGAAAAAGTGAAGCTGATTAGAGAGAGACTCCAGATGGCTCAAGATAGACAAAAGTCGTATGCTGATATCAAGCGACGAGACCTGGAATTTCAAGTGGGAGATCATGTATCCCTCAAGGTTTCTCGAGGTCGAGGAATTCGGAGGGTCGACATCAAAGGCAAGCTCACTCCAAGATTCATCGGCCCTTTTGAAATTCTTGAAAGGGTTGGCGAGGTTGCTTATCGGCTAGCATTGCCTACACAACTATCTGGTGTCCATGACGTATTTTATGTCTAGATGCTTAAAAGGTACGTCTATGACCCATTCCATATCATAAGTCATGACAATTTGGTGATCCAAAAGGATATGACATATGAGCAAAAATCGATCAAAATTATTGATCGAGAGATGCGTCAACTTCGGAATAAGACTATTCCCATGGTCAAAGTTCGATGGAACAAGTGCACAGACTAAGAAGCCACATGGGAGACCAAAGAAGCTATGCGCAAGAGATTCCCGAAATTATTCGATTGTAAGTATACTCTCTACAAAACTCATACAATGAATTTGGGGACCAAATTCTCTTACGTAGGGGAGGGTGTAACGCCCAAAAATTTTCTAGGAATTTTTTGGATTTAAATATAATTATTTAAGAGCACAAATGGACTTAATAGGCTATTTAAAGAGAAATGGGCTTTTTAAATTAAATTGGAAGACCAATTAATAACAAAGCTCTTTGTCCCGCTTGAATCAGGCCCATAAACCCAGTCCATTAGCTTTAAGGCCCAAACCCAACTCTAGAACCGTCCTTAGGATAAATCCCCAGCTTAATAAGATAACTAGGGGATAATTATAGTGGAATTTGATTTTTAATCAAATTCTTGCGACAAAGAAAATGGCGGTGTATCGCGAGACCGCTACCTACAAGAGGCGGCCCACAAATGACCGCAATCTTCTACTGAAACCGTGAATGATAAAAGCATGAAAAAACAAGATTTTTCCCATCCAAATCACTTGGGATCGAAGCTATCTGGCGTGGGAAGCTATCCAGGACTCTTATGGATTGAATTGAACCCAAAATACGACTCTATTTTGACCTAATCTAGTAGCCCTAACTCAACCTCTATAAATAAGCCCTAACTTCGACCCACGCGAACCCTAATGTTGGCTCGTGAAGTTCGAAGGTACGAAGACGCTATCTCAGGTCGTTCCTTTTGAAGATTTTGTTCTCCTTTGTATTGTCTAACTTCCCTCTAAATTTCGTGTTAGGAGGTCAAGCCGTTGAGAAGATAGAACCCTCGAAAGTTGCTGGTTTCCTATAGTTTGCACAGGAACGAGTTTTCTCTGAGAAGGAACAGGACATTAGAAGCCCTAGACGAGGTAATTTCAAGTTGTACCTTTAGAACTATTTGTTCCCCTTCAAATCTTCTACCTATCCTCCAAGTCTCAAGGATTTAGGTCAAGGGATTCAAGAGATAGAAGGCTAGCAAGTTGCAGTTTTTACGCAGGACGCACAGGAACCAGCACCGTCTTCCAACCCAAAATTCGAAGTCTAGAGCTTTACCCAGAGGTAGGTTATCTCATGAATGGCTTAAATATCAAGTTAAGATTAAAAGCCCTTAATTCTCTCATGATTTCATGCATTATACATAGAGTATTTTACGTTTTCCTATGATCGCACATGTATAGTATTCATAGCATGTTATCCTAGCACCTTAAGAAGGAAAGATGAAAACTTTGGCTTAGTTCATGCAAACCCATATTTTCCATGATTTAATTTTGTCATAGCATGTTTTATATCTCAGTCTAGCATGTTTACCATGCTTAGTTTGCCCTAGATTAGCCCTATACCTCGGTTTTCATTTTTGTCTGCCACAGACAGAAAATGGTCCATCAGAGACCGCTACCCTCAGATAGCGGCCATGCGATAGACCGCAGCTTGATGATTGTGGCCTTATCAAGACCGCAACTTGTTTCTTGTATCCAGCTTATATATATGTATATCCTTAGTCTAAGATGCGGGACGGACAGAGGGACCGACTCTAAGTGATGCGCACCTCGGACTCTAAGTGCAGACGCGACCAGCAACATACGAACAGCAGAGACACTTTGGCCAGACACTAAGAGTTCCTATGGGCTATGCATCGCTAACAGAAACGCAAGCTCACTCGTCATCCCAAGCGAGGGAAAGCGTGGATCCGCGTGGTTGAGAAACTGGCAGAGTCAAGCGTGGTCGACTCACTTCCGTGCACGGATCGAGTCACGGGATGGGTCACTCTCTCGCTAACAGCGGTGACATGAACTCATGGGCTAGATTCCTAACGCACGCAGCAGTGGCATACGATCATATACTAAGTAAGCAAATGCCGAGAAGGTGAGATCATTACCTCCACACACCCGGCGTGGGAAAGATAACCCCGGCCAAATCCGTACTCCCGGTTAACAATTTTCACTGCGGTACAAATTTTTGACCCACTTCACGCATGGAGGTAACAGGTCACAGGTGGGGCCCAGGAGTATCGGGATTTGGGTTGACGGGTAGCATCGTGAGTCACTCCGTCGGTGCCGAAAGTCGCAAGTGGGTGCTGTCCGGACGGCGCATTCGGTGGGTCCGCGGGGCCCACGTACTGCTCGATCCTCCGGATCTGGCGGGGTGGGTCCCGTTGTGAATGGGACACCTGGAGGGGCGATTCCATGGACGACGGTTGGACTGAAACACCAGACGGTGGTCGATCAGCTCCGATCTCCAAGTGTTGGAGTTGCTGCCCACGGATCTAAAACTCTGTTTCAGACCCGCACGCTCCAACGACAGAAGCTGCTGCGACCAGCACCGACGTCGGATCGGTGCAAAACTGGTGCCGTTGGAAAGCTGACTTGAAATCCTTCGACTCTCTGTTGTTCCAGAAGTTTTGTTGGGGCCGTATTTCTGATGGTGGAATTTAGAATCGGACTGCTCCCAGTCTCAGAAAGCTCAGGATAAAAGTGAATTTTCCTGGCAGTTGGCGTTGACCAGATAGAAGACGTCGAATCTAGATGTTGAGCTGTTCATGGAAGTTGGAGAGGGGGAAGAGAGGAAGACGGGGATTTTTTTTGTGGAATTTATGGTGGAGGTTTGGTTAGGGAAAAGGATTTTCTAACGCTAGGTGGTCGGATTTGGACAATGGCAGATAGAACTGACTTGGGATTTGACAGAAATTTTAGGAAAATGTAGACGTGATCGATAAATCTCCAAAAAAATCATGGAAGAGGGATTGAGTGGACAAAATCCCCAATAAAAATTATAGCTCGTTCCGACATGGGGAAGGTTGGTTCATGGATGAACTACCAGGTTGCTGTAATGGAAGACAGAACCTTGGCAAACCTGGAGGGTGGGGAAACACAAGATGGGAAAAATGGGAAATGAGGACTAGAAAATTGGAGAATTTTTATGGGATGTGGGATTGACCTCCAGAACTCACCCTAAAAATTGGAATCCAAACGATCATGAGGTTGAGAGCAAAAATTCCAAGAAGAGCCTGCTGTCTCACGATTGGCATAAAACCGACGAAGACGGTGGCGGTGCAACGGCGGCTCGATGGCGGCGGTGGCGGCGACGATGAGGAACTTCACACCAAATAGATGAGGCTTCACACCTCAGAACACAGCCTTCCCAGCTGCAAGAAGAGGAGAGGAGAGATAGAGAGGGGCGGCCCTTGTTTGAGCTCCAACAAAATTCTGAATTTTTATGCATTAATTCTACCAATAATGGGAAATACAAGGGATATATAGAAAAGGCAAAAAGACTAGTTCTATCCCTAGATTTAGAATTGGGAAGGGGTAAAAGAGGGAGTTCACATTTTATTCTCCCATGAATTTTGACTCAATTAAAATAAAAATACAAAACCATTATACTATAATAAAAATGGGGTGCCCCCTTGACTTATATGTTTCCACTTGGACTTTTTCATCATTTGTCCCCCCCTTGGTCCAACTCTTCTAGAAGCCCACCTTAGAAGGTTGACTGACCCCACATGGGCCCTAGAGCTGAGGTGGATCAATGGGAGAGGGGGTAGGGGCCCGCGGGACCCAGGTGGTCCCAAATTACAAATAAACCCATATTACAATCCGAATTACAATCCGAATAAAACCAAATAAACACACATTACACACAAATAAAATCCCAATAAATACGATAAATATAAGGACTCAGAGCGGAGACTCCAGACTATCTCCGAGCCAGAGGGAGGTCGATGTAGCTCTCGTGGTGCTGCGCGTACAATACCGACGGCTTACCGTATCGTATCTCTCGATAGCTCTGGTGTCCGCACCAATTCTCCCCCGGTGGGAGAAACTCGACCCTGTCGAGTAAGGGTCTGCATCGCTCTGGTAGCGCTCCTGTAGGTCTGGATCTATCCTCTGCAGCTCGGACCGGGTGATCCAAGTATCTTCGGTGGCGGGTCGCCCTCTCCATCGCACTAGGTAGCGCAGGTTGGATCCACTCCTGGTAACAGTCACCTGCTCATCCAGTATATGATCTATATGCTCTCGCTGCCGTGGAAATGTGGCTGGTGGTGGACACTCAGGTGTGGGATCACTCTCAATGGGGGGAGATGGCTCGAAAGGCTCACTAGGGATCACCGCTGGGTCCCTATAGGCAACTAGATCTGACACATTGAAAGTTGAGCTTATACCATATTCCTCGGACATGTCCACAACATACGCATTGGATCCAATGCGTTTCAACACTCTAAATGGACCAGCTCCGCGAGCTTGCAATTTCTTTACGGTTCCAGAGGGAAACCGTTCAGGTCTTACCCTGATCATGACATATTCACCCTCTTGGAACTCACGGTGGTGTCGATGGGCATCGGCTAACTCCTTATACCGTGCATGGCTGGCCTCAATGTAACGACGGATGTCGTCATGCAGATTCCTAACATGCCTAGCAAATGACTCGACAGACTCAGATACTCGTGCATGAATGGGCATGGGGACGAGATCCACAGGCTTCCTAGGCCTACGACTTGTGACAATCTCGAATGGACTCATACATGTAGACCTATTTACCGAATCATTATATGTAAACTCTACCAGTGGTAACATGAGATCCCAATCACCGACACGGTCCCTGACAAGACACCTCAAAATGTCACCCAGACTCCTATTGACCACCTCGGTCTAACCATCTGTTTGGGGATGATATGCAGTGGAAAACTTGAGGTGAGTACCCAACATATGCCACAGTGTCTTCCAAAAATAACTGGTGAACCTAACATCACGGTCAGACACTATGGTACAAGGCAATCCGAACTTGCATACCACATGTGTAAGGAAAAGGTGGACTACCCTCGAAGCATCCGAAGTCTTCGAGCAGGGAATAAAAAGGGCCATCTTCGAGAATCGGTCAACTACCACATAGACTGAGTCATGCTTCCTAGAGTTGCGTGGCAATCCTAAGACAAAATCCATGCTAACATCATGCCACGACGCATCAGGCACGGGAAGAGGCATATAAAGGCCCGAGCTTTGCTTCATCATTTTGGCCGTAGCACATGTACGGCACTAAGCTACAATGTGAGCAACATATTGCTTCAAGCTCGGCCAATAGAATCTGTGCTCAACAGCCTCAATAGTCTTATTTCGACCAAAATGGTTGGCTATACCTCCCGCGTGTAGCTCCCAGACTAAGAAATCACGAACCGAAGTTCGGGGAACACAAAGCCTGCCTCCTCGAAAGAGATACCCCTCCTGAAGCACATAATCATCATGGTCTCTTGAGGGTCCGGCCTAGAGAGTGGTATAGATCTGACCAAAGTCAGGACAGTCAACATAAGCCTCTCTCATCTTCTCTAGCCCTATGACCTCGGCACTCATGGTAGTCAGCAGACATGCACGCCGACTCAAGGCATCAGCCACCTTGTTCTCCACTCCAGCCTTATGTTTAAGCACAAATGTGTACTACTGGAGATACTCAACCCATCTGCTATGACACACATTAAGCTTCTTTTGGGAATGGAGGAACCTCAAAGCCTCATGATCGGAGTACAAGACAAACTCCTGATGTAATAGATAGTGCCTCCAATGCCTAAGAGCCTGAACAACTGCATAGAATTCTTTATCATAAGTGGAGTATCACAGTTTCGCGTCATTCAGCTTCTCGCTGAAGTATGCGACCGGGTGGGTCTCCTGACTCAACACTCCTCCAATCCCTACACCCGACGCATCACAAGAGACCTCAAACACCTTCGAGAAATCTGGTAATCGAAGGACCGGTGTCTGGGTCATGCGCTCCTTGATGTCCTTGAAGGCAGCAGCGGCGGCCTTCGTCCATACAAACGTGCCCTTCCTAATGCAGTCCGTGACCAGGGCAGTGACGGAGCTAAATCCGTGGATGAAACGACGATAGAACGTCGCGAGGCCATGAAAACTACGGACATCATGGATCGTGCGGGGTTCCGGTCACTCAACAATGGCCCAGACATTCTCCGGATCAGCGGAGACCTCGGTACTAGACACAATAAAACCCAAGAAGGTAAGCGGAGAAGTCATGAAGGCACACTTCTGTGGGTTGAGAAACAACTGCTCTCGCCTCAAGAGTAGGCAGACCTGCCGAAGATGGTCCAAGTGGTCCCCTTTAGTGTGACTGTAGATAAGGATATCATCAAAATACACGACCACAAAGACTCCAATGAATGGTCGAAGGACCTGAGTCATGAGTCGCATGAAGGTGCTAGGGGCATTGGTCAACCCAAAGGGCATAACCACCCACTCATATAGACCATCCTTGGTCTTAAATGCGGTCTTCCACTCATCACCTGGCCTAATCCTCACCTGATGGTAGCCACTCTTAAGATCAATCTTTAAAAAGATTATGGCACCTGCCATCATATCAAGCATATCATCAAGGCGGGGAATAGGGAACCTGTACTTCACGGTGATCTTGTTGATGGCACGACTATCAATACACATTCTCCATGTGCCATCTTTCTTTGGGGCGAGTAATGCGGGAACAACACACAAACTCATGCTGTCCTGAATAGACCCTCTCTGCATCAGCTCATTGACCTGCTGCTTTAGCTTGGCATGTTCCGTGGGACTCATGCGATAGTGGGGGAGATTGGGCAATGAGGAGCCCGAAATCAGATCGATGGCATGCTAAATATCCCGCATAGGTGGGAGTCCCTCGGGAAGCTCCTCGGGAAAGATATCAGCAAACTCCTGCAGAACGGGAATGACATCGGGTGGGAGCTCGCCCTCGGACTTTTGCTCCACTGCTCGGACCGTAATGGCAAACACAGGGCTGCCCCAACTAGCCTCCCGCTCCATTTCTCCGGAGCTAATCATCATCAACCTCCTAGTCGAGGGCTCGCCTATGCTCGAGGTAACGGTCATGGACCTAGCTGGGGATGGGGTACTAGGTCTAGGGATGGAAGGTTCCGGAGTACTAGGACCAGTAGGACCCCTAACTGAAGGCCTCTTGGGCTGAAGGGGGTGGAGGGTAATCTGCTGGCCACCATGGTCGAACGTACAGGTGTTCGACCGGCCATGGAGTGTAGCATCCCTATCAAATAACCATGGCCTACCAAGAATAATACTGCCCACCTCCATGGGGATGACATCACACCAGATCTCGTCACGGTAGGCGTGGAACTGCAGTGGGACCAAGCACCGCAGCCTGATCGGAATGGAGGTGGAATCCACCCATGATACTCGATAGGGGCAAGGATGATCCACGGGAGTAAGACCAAGATGAGAGACAGTGCCCGTGGAGATTGCATTGATACAACTCCCACTATCGATAGTCACCTTACACACTTGTCCACCCAGCCTACAGTATGTATTGTTGTGCCCATTGTGCTTTGTTGATAATGTGGTGTTTTAATGATAGCAACATGAATGAGTCACCATATTGTTTTGCTAAGAACATCACATTGAATGATAGCAACATGAATGCATATGACTGATCTGTTCTGTGGAGAATGCATGAGTGTGCTTTGTCTGATCTATTCATTGCTATAGTCTTTGTGTTTAGCATACACTGCATCAGTGCAATATCTTTGTGTTTAGCATACACTGCATCAGTGCAATAACAGTTGCTGCATGCGTCTGTTAAGAAGTCTATACATTGCACTGTCTCACTTAGCGTCAATGCATAAGTCTACAGATCTCTCCATAGCAAGTATGCACATCGGCTGCACAACACACGCAGGTCTACACATTGCACACACACACAAGTCTACACACTATATTGCTCGCACAGGCAATGTCTATACTTCGTGTTGCAAGCACGCATTCAAGTCTGTACAGCTGGTGAGGTCCGTCTCACTCAGCGTCTCAAGTAGACTTGAAGTCTGTACATCGTCCGTCTCACTCAGCATCTAAAGTGGACTTGAAGTCTGTACATCATTCATCGTCTCAACTTGCGTCTCATGACTTGAAGTCCATACATTGCCTTGCTTAATGCTAAGTCTATACACTGCAGCATGCATTGTCTCCAAGTCTGTACAGCGTCCAGCGTCTCATGCAGCGTCTTATGCCAAGTCCATACATTGTCCATCAGCATTTAGAAGTCTATACATCCACCGTCTCAGTTGAGATCTGAAGTCTGTACATCCACCGTCTCAGTTGACATTAGAAGTCTGTACATTCACCATCTCAGTTGAGAGTTGAAGTATGTACATCCACCGTCTCACTTGAGCTTCAAAGTCTATACACTTAGCGTCTCATGCATATGCGAAGTATATACATCGCTGCTTTAGCCAAGTCTATACATCGACACTTGTTCATGCATGTTAGCAAGTCTATACATTCTTCTGTCTCACTTAGAGTCTATACATTGCAGCTGAGTTAAAGTCTGTACAGCCCTTGCTTTGCCAAAGTCTATACATTGTGAACTCTCAAGTCTGTACAGACCTTGCTTTGCTCAAGTCTGTACATCGTCCAGTTGTCTTTGGCAAGTCTATACATCGTGAAAGTCTATACATTCCTCATTGCCTTGCTTCATGCTTCAAGTCTGCACATTCCTTTCTCAAGTCTGTACATTGCATCGGTTGTTCATGCATTATCTCTAAAGTCTGTACATTACATTGCATGAAGTCTGCACATTCCACGCTAGCGAAGTCTGTCTAAGTCTATACATTGCTTCTTCATGCATTGCACGAAGTCTGCACATTGTGTGCTGCATGCTCACCAAGTCTATACACTGGCTAGTCTGCACAAGTCTACACATTCCATAGCACTGCATATATGAAGTCTACACATGCCATAGCACTGCATATATGAAGTCTATACATGCTCTAGCGTTGCATATATAAAGTCTGTACATGGCATGGTTTCGCATTCTAAGTCTATACATCTATTGTGTCTTGTGCATGCATCATTCAAAGTCTGTATAGCCTGTGTTCACAACACAAAGTCTGTACATCGTTCTGCTTGCACAAACGCCAAGTCTATACATTGGCTTTGCTTGTGTTGAGCTATGGTTTTGATGATAACTAAACTTCATGTGTGATGGAGATTGTTGAGCTATGACTTTGATGATAACTAAACCTCATGTGTGATGATAGTGGTTTTGATAATCACAACATATTGTGTGCTTGATTAGTGGAAAACATCTTCATGATAAATGAACTCACATGTGGCTATATTATCTTACAGGTTGCTTTACTAAAACATCTTCATGATAAACGAACTCACATGTGGCTATCTTATCTTGCAGGTTGCTTTACTAAGTAGGTTGATGATTGAATCATGCATGCTGCACATTAGTCTTTGGAGGTTTCATGTGAAGACTATGCTTCTCAGTGAAATGGTTGAGTCCTTATGGATATGAAATTGATTGTATGGCCTTGTGTTGTGTAAATGCATAGCCATTTCATTACATGCTCTGTTGAGGATTTCCTCTGGTTCTTGTATATCATGAATGCATGAGTGATGGCTCCTAGTCATTCTGATCATATGGCTTAAATGCTTTGAAATGGTTGAAGGGAGAACTGGGTTGAAGTTGGGATCTTCAGATTCATTGGTTGAATATTAACTTGCTTCTAAATTCCCGGAAAGTGAAGGTTAATATTTCCCACATTATGATGGATTCAAGGTAAGAATTTATATTGGAATCCATGGTGACACTCTTCTAATCTTGAGTTGAAAAATGGGTTCTCAAGTGCTTTCATACAGATCTTTCATGTGGATTCTTATATGCCTCATGATAATACTTTCGTAATCATATTTCATGTCATTTGGGTCTTGGTCTCAAAACTAGCTTCATATGTTAATGCATGACCCATATATTTTGATCTTGATCTAACCTCTTGGTTTATCATATTTTTCAGGATGCAAAATCATTGTTGATCTTCATGGGATTATGGTAATATTTAATCAATTGTTTCCCTTTAGTTTGATGGAGGTTTTAGTTATTTTTCAAACTCAAACTGTCTTACAGTCTTCACCATTTTCAATCCAACCATTGGATCTCCCTTCTAAAAATTTTATGTTATAGCTCTGGGAGTCCTCTTTCCAACGCTTCCAGTCTCGCTTCGATCGGAGTTCGGACCTAGGAGAATTAATTCTTGCCGCCGAAGCGTGCAGAGCTGTTTTTATGAAGCTGCCTGAAAGGGTCGACCCCTCAAGAAAGGGTCGACCCCTGTAAACCAGAATCAAAATTTGTTCTGTTTGGGTTCTGGAAACCCAAGGGTCGACCCTTGGGGTCGACCCCTTGAATTCTGGAAACCCGAGGGTCGACCCCAAGGGTCGACCCATGTAAAACAGAACACAAAATCCATTCTGTTTGACTTCTGTATGCCCAAGGGTCGACCCCAAGGGTCGACCCCTACAGGTCCTCTTGCTGTTTTTGTTGAACCAGAACCTGTTTCTGAGAGGGTCGACCCCTGGGGTCGACCCATGAACTTCTGGACCTCTAGCACAGCACGAGGGTCGACCCCAAGGGTCGACCCTTCTGTTCTGGGCGGAGCCGGTTTTGTTGACTTGTTGGTTTCGAGCCACATGGGCTTATACAGCTGTTAGGGTCTCCGGGAATCACTCCATAATATATGGATCTGGTCCCTTGAACGTCCCTTGACCTGTCTACGAGTATAAATCATCTTGCTAAGGGTGTAAACCCTAAGGGATTTTCTTATACACTATTTTCAGGTTTCTTTCTAACCCTTCTTTGTGCAGGTCGCAGCAGCCACCTCCAGCCCTTGTTCCTCTTGTGTTTGTGCGTGAATGTGAAGGGAAGAAGGAGGATTCGAAGTTCCAATCAACCCTCTACTGCTGGCTGCGAGTGAAATCAAGATTCAAGCTCATCCGATTCAAGATTGTCAAGAACGTCTTCCTGCTGCACAAGTGTTCGATTAAATTCCGAGAAGAGAAAGGGGGAGCTTCTACAAGGATAAATCATTCTCTCTTCACACCTTTCATTCTGATTCTTTGAGTTTAAACTTCAGCATATGTTGTAATCTTTATCTCAGATATTTGTGTGTGTGTGGATCATTGTTGGATCCGTGGTCGTGTGTGTGTCGTGATTTATTCGTGTGTGTACGTAGGTCTTCCTAGATCTACGTTTGTGTGTGTGGGTGTATAGTTAGATCAGTTCTGTATCTTGTGTGTGGTTTGCTACACTTGTGGCAGTGTGTGTTCGTGTTGGTGATCCGGCCATCGGATCGTGTGTGTGTTGTTATTCCGGTCGTTGGACCGTGTGGGAGACTACGTCTCTGTGTGTGTGTCTGTGTTTTGGGGTGCGTCCCCGTGTGTGTGTGCAGGCGTCATCCTGCGTGTGTATTTGGAGCGTCGTCTCCGGTTGGGAATTTATTCCCGAGTGAAGCCTCACCTAGTTTGGTGAGGGGTGGACGTAGGGAGCCCGTCGTGGTCCCGAACCACCTTAAAATCCCTGTGTATTGTGATTTGCTTTGCGCACTGGTTTGGTTTATTTTGTGTATCCATCTATATGATCGTGTGGGATCGGTGAACTTGAGAGAATCGGTTTAATGGCTTAACCAACTTCCTTAATTCTGTTATATGTCATTAACTCCACCGTGTGCACTCGTCTTGTCTCATAATGTTTGTTGTTATCAAGCTTGCCAGATCAACAGTTTTGGGTGTTTTAATTGTTGTCTCATTGCCTTTGATAAAAGGTCAAGAGTTTTATTTAAAATTGTAGTCACCCAATTCACCCCCCTCTTGGGTGTCATTGATCGAGGGACCCAACAATTGGTATCAGAGCTAAGGCTCTAATTTGATAGATCTAACGATCTAGAGTTATCCGAATCAATGACTACCATGATCTACACCTTGAATTCTTCACCCGTGTTTGATGGCTGTAATTTTGATTTGTGGTTAGGAAGGTTGTGTAGTCTAGTCAATTCATACGACCCTAAGCTATGGAAGCTTATTTCACATGGTCCTTATGAATTGCCTAAAGACAAAAGTGTTTGGACTGCAGATCAAAAACTTAAACATGATCAAAATGGTTTGACTCTAAAATTACTTATTGCTGCAGTTGACTCTAACTATTTTCCTTTTGTCTCCCATTGCAGATCTGCGAAGGAAATATTGGATGGATTAGCAGACCTCAAGGAGGAGCTTAAAGATAGATGTCTTATAGCGGGCACGAGTGAACAAAGGAGTGGTCAGCCAAGTGAATCGAGCTCAAGGGTAAACTCTGATTCTGATTATGAAGATGATTTTAACTATGAAGAATTGTTGAATGCTTATGAAGAGCTTGCTGAAAAACACAAGAAGTTAAAATCTGAAAACAAAAAATTGCAAAAGAATGTAGGTCAAAATAAAACTGATTCCTCTTGTAAAGAATGCTTACACCTTAAGGAATTGATTGATGGTTACATGTTTGACATTGAAATTCACAAAGATCAAATCTCTTCCTTGAGAAATGAAAACAAAGAGCTGAGAGAGAGAGTTAGTCTTATGAACAATGGTCAAAACTCATGATAAAAATCTTGAAATGGAAAATGAGAAACTGAAGGAATTGAACAATACCATTTCTGAAAAATTGCTTATTTTTGGAAAAGGAAAAGGTTTGCTTGTTGATCAATGTAAAGAAATGCATGTGATGAAACAAGAAATGGAAACCTACAAAATCATCAACACCCAACTACATGAACAAGTCAAGACTTGTGAAAATAAGATGGTCTCCTATGAATTGCACATTTCATCACTTGAAAAAGAAATTTCTGATTTGAATGCTTCTTTATCTAGATTTGTCAATGGTCAAGAAAACTTGGATAAACTGTTGGGAATGAAAGTAAACTTTCAAAGAGAAGGGCTGGGGTTCAATCCTGTGAACAAAAAGAAATTTGAAAGTAAAATATATACTTCATTTGTTCATGACAATTGTGCACCTACCACCTCCACATCTTACTCCCAGCAACCCACTGTATCAAGAACCCAATCAAATCAGAAAAATAATGTGAATGTCCAAAAGCTTCAAAAAGAAAACAAAAATCAGAAAATCAACATGCATCAAAAATCCAAAAATGCTGCTAGCATCTCCATGCATGTTGAACATACTTCTTCCACACACACACAACCACCTAGAAAGAAATTCTCATGTTTTTATTGTGGAAAATATGGGCATGCCATGCATGCTTGTTTTATGAGAAAGAATGATGATTTAGAAGCATGTAGGAAAAGAATGAAACCTTTTGCAAATGGGAAACAAGAGTGGAACAAAAAATCACATGCTTCAAAGAATCCTCGTGCTTTTAAGAACTCAAAGTCATGTTGCAACTACTGTGGTAAATTTGGACATATGGTGCATGATTGTTTTCTGAAGAAAATTGATGATTTGAATGTTGTTATGAAGTGGAAGCCACGTGCCAAAGATGCTGCTAACCCACAAGGACCCAAGATGGTTTGGGTACCTAAGAATGCCAAATGAGAAATTTATTTTGCAGGTGTGCCTTGGGAATGTAAAGCATGAAATCTATTTTTCTCACGAAGGTAAGGCACACAAGTGGGATAAATCAGGTTAAAAGAAAAAACCAAAACTGAAATTTGAAAATTCAGGTGATATCCCTCTCACTCTCTTCAGTAATTATGTCATTGTTTGATTCATATTGTACTGAATTGTCTTGTGTTAATGCACATGTTTGTTCATGCATTCCATCCATAGATAGTTGCATACACGTGTGCATATCATCCTCATATAGCATCTTGTTGAAGTGGTGCTTTGAAACCATCAATAAAGTTCACTACATTTGTTGAGCTTGCATGCACTCTCATGTTTGCATACACCCTTTCACATATTATCTTGCATAAGTTGAACATTGTGAAGTCATGTCATAATGCATAGCATTCCTCCTACCTTCATCACCCTTGACTACATAGTATATCAAATGGTGACATGTGGAAGGACAGGTTATGCCTGTCTGAAAGCTATCACTACGCGTGAGGTGATCTTTGGATCTAAGTTCTCCGCCTAGTACTATGAGTCGTTTACTTAAAAGGCTTCATATGACATTGGATTGTTACTGAACATCTTGCATTCTTGCACACACTAAGGGGGAGCAACCACATTCTTCATATGAGCTTAGTGTTTAAGGTTCACACATGAGTCATGCATTGCATCTTGAGCTATCTAGTGGATTTTGGTTGTTAAAATAATTTGTTATGCCAAAGTTAATAAATTTGAATCAAAATTGACAGATCAATTCTTGTTGTTCTTGGATACAGATTACACTCCCAAAATCCAAATGCTGGTGGGCTGGCCGTGACCAAGTTTGAATCAAATGAGGAATACCTTGCAAGGATGAAAATGATAAAAATTTTCTCAATCCACCACTGGGAGATAGGAAGTGATTTTGATAGTACCCAAGACATGGTATGAAAAGTGCGCGTCTCTGTTAACAAAGGATGGGTTCAATAGGTGAAAGACTTGGAAGAAAAAGGATTCTCAAGGCAAAGGTAAGAAAGTAAAATCTGAAATATCAACCCCTGTGAGGTTGGCAATCTCAGTGATTGAAGGCTTCCAATCTTGTCTCCTGAACCAAGGTAATTCAACCTTGTTAAATCATGCAATGGTCTTTTTATCACTTGGTGATACCTTTAGATGACAAGTGTTGATTCTAAAAACTTGAGTTGTCATTTACTAGCATGCTGTGACAAATTGGTTGAATCTAGTTTGATGTGATGAACATACTTAATTGATTTAACAGAATGAATCCTTGAGATGAGTTATGTGACTTGAAAATATGTTTGTGATTATATGATCCATACATTTGACTTTTGGATGAACTCTCATTTCAAAACTTGTGAAAGATCTTTCAAAATCTATTTTTGAACAATTCTGAAATTTGGGTTGCACTGCTTACTTTTGATCATTTATTCACCCTCATTCATAAAGGTCTTGTCATAAACAATGTTTGCTGATTCATGGATTGAATGTGGATGAACTTAATAAGAATTATGTCACACTGACTTGGAAATGAAAGCTCTCATCTTCTTTTTACATCATATCCTTCATTCTCATACAGTAATAGGCTGCATGCATCAGAATCCAATGCATTAGGTGCATTTAGTTCTCTCAAATGAAAAACCAAAAACACACACCTTGCACCCATGTTAATTTCTTCATTGCATTAGAACTCATGCATTCGTCACACTTAGTTCATTCGTTTGGCATCCATTCAATTTGTATCAAATTGACATCACATTGCTCGCATACATGTCATAGTGCATTTGCATAAACTCCCAATGTGTGCTTGTGTGTTATTATATGCTATTCACCCCCATCCTTGAAAATTCTATGACATTATGCATTCTTGATAAATAATGTTGCATTTGAGTCATTATTGGTGTGCTTCATGTTGTACACTTTGGGGGGAGTAAAGTGCATCTATTTAGGGGGAGTTGTATTGTTATGTATTCATGGTATTTTCGGTATACATGCTGAATCAAATTCACACAATTCATGCACAGAATATGAAAATGAGTGTTAAGAATAAGGATATATGTTTTTCTTTTCAACACTCTCGAGATGTTAAACTTGCTGCATGTATGTTGAAGAGACAGTTGAGGAAAAAGCTGCCTACCTATCTTTGTTGAAAAATCTGAAATGAAAATGAACGGTAGAGCAATGCTTGGTCTCACTGAGTAAACTGGGCACATGTCACCTGAGACGTGATGTGGTTCATATCTGAAAAGTGTGGACTAGTACCTCTGTTCAAAATGAGGTGAGATGGTTCAGTATTCTAAGTAACCGGGGATTCTGGCATGAGCTCCATGCGTCTACTCGCGTAAAAAGGAATCATTTTGGACCTGATCACTCTTTAAAAATTCTGACTATCATGTGGTACTGGTTGAGTTGAAAAAATGATGGTGAAAACTCATTGTGGTAGAGCGAAGCCTCCAATACGCTGCTCTCAAAATTGAAGTGCAGTCTGTAAAATGTCTCCCTGTGTTGATCTGAAAATCTAAATATCCATATTGAAACTATCATTTTTCATGTTACTCACTTACACATTTGAGAATTTGATTTAATATGTATTCAGAAAGTTGATTGACTGCATTAGCAATTGCATTAATCTCCTATATGATTGGAAAATCTCCCATGTGCTACACATGTGTATTCCGATTGTCATGACTCTCTTGCATCTTTCCTATACCCATCCCTTCTTAAATAAGTACGGGGGAGCAGTGTTGCATGTATATATATGTATCTATTTGTTTGCTTGTGTATGCATCTCACATACCATCACATGCATAAGTTGCATCTCATGCATTTCAAACCACAAATCAAAAATAAAAAAATCTGGAAAATACTGAAAACCAAAAATTGAGTGAACTTCCCATGCTATTTACTTGCTCAATAAATTCTTGTGTTTGCTTGGCAAATGGGGAGAAAGATTGGGCATAACCAAGTAATCAACATTTGATATCCTCTCTAGCCAAAAATTGGTTCTCGAGTCCACAATTGGTGTTTCCCATCCTTTCCATGAACCCATTTATTTATAACTTACTCCTGCTTCATCAGAATTTCAAATGTGGGTTACTGTTCCTTGCACTTTTATCATGCTACAATGTGCATCTCCACTGTTTCTTCTTCATGAGGGAGTATGATTGGCATTACCCCGCTTTTTGATAATGTCAAAGGGGGAGAAATATTTCATGTGATTCATGCTTGTTAGATTCATGATTGGGGTTTCATGATTGGGGGAGAACAACTTGCCACTCGTTTGTCATCATTCATCACTAAGTTTGTCATCATCAAAAAGGGGGAGATTGTTGAGCTATGGTTTTGATGATAACTAAACTTCATGTGTGATGGAGATTGTTGAGCTATGACTTTGATGATAACTAAACCTCATGTGTGATGATAGTGGTTTTGATAATCACAACATATTGTGTGCTTGATTAGTGGAAAACATCTTCATGATAAATGAACTCACATGTGGCTATATTATCTTACAGGTTGCTTTACTAAAATATCTTCATGATAAATGAACTCACATGTGGCTATCTTATCTTGCAGGTTGCTTTACTAAGTAGGTTGATGATTGAATCATGCATGCTGCACATTAGTCTTTGGAGGTTTCATGTGAAGACTATGCTTCTCAGTGAAATGGTTGAGTCCTTATGGATATGAAATTGATTGTATGGCCTTGTGTTGTGTAAATGCATAGCCATTTCATTACATGCTCTGTTGAGGATTTCCTCTGGTTCTTGTATATCATGAATGCATGAGTGATGGCTCCTAGTCATTCTGATCATATGGCTTAAATGCTTTGAAATGGTTTAAGGGAGAACTGGGTTGAAGTTGGGATCTTCAGATTCATTGGTTGAATATTAACTTGCTTCTAAATTCCCGGAAAGTGCAGGTTAATATTTCCCACATTATGATGGATTCAAGGTAAGAATTTATATTGGAATCCATGGTGAGACTCTTCTAATCTTGAGTTAAAAAATGGGTTCTCAAGTGCTTTCATACAGATCTTTCATGTGGATTCTTATATGCCTCATGATAATACTTTCGTAATCATATTTCATGTCATTTGGGTCTTGGTCTCAAAACTAGCTTCATATGTTAATGCATGACCCATATATTTTGATCTTGATCTAACCTCTTGGTTTATCATATTTTTCAGGATGCAAAATCATTGTTGATCTTCATGGGATTATGGTAATATTTAATCAATTGTTTCCCTTTAGTTTGATGGAGGTTTTAGTTGTTTTTCAAACTCAAACTACCTTACAGTCTTCACCATTTTCAATCCAACCATTGGATCTCCCTTCTAAAAATTTTATGTTATAGCTCTGGGAGTCCTCTTTCCAACGCTTCCAGTCTCGCTTCGATCGGAGTTCGGACCTAGGAGAATTAATTCTTGCCGCCGAAGCGTGCAAAGCTGTTTTTATGAAGCTGCCTGAAAGGGTCGACCCTTAGGGTCGACCCCTCAAGAAAGGGTCGACCCCAAGGGTCGACCCCTGTAAACCAGAATCAAAATTTGTTCTGTTTGGGTTCTGGAAACCCAAGGGTCGACCCTTGGGGTCGACCCCTTGAATTCTGGAAACCCGAGGGTCGACCCCAAGGGTCGACCCATGTAAAACAGAACACAAAATCCATTCTGTTTGACTTCTGTATGCCCAAGGGTCGACCCCTACAGGTCCTCTTGCTATTTTTGTTGAACCAGAACCTGGTTCTGAGAGGGTCGACCCATGAACTTCTGGACCTCTAGCACAGCACGAGGGACGACCCCAAGGGTCGACCCTTCTGTTCTGGGCGGCGCCGATTTTGTTGACTTGTTGGTTTCGAGCCACATGGGCTTATACAGCTATTAGGGTCTCCGGGAATCACTCCATAATATATGGATCTGGTCCCCTGAACGTCCCTTGACCTGTCTAGGAGTATAAATCATCTTGTTAAGGGTGTAAACCCTAAGGGATTTTCTTATACACTATTTTCAGGTTTCTTTCTAACCCTTCTTTGTGCAGGTCGCAGCAGCCACCTCCAGCCCTTGTTCCTCTTGTGTTTGTGCGTGAATGTGAAGGGAAGAAGGAGGATTCGAAGTTCCAATCAACCCTCTACTGCTGGCTGCGAGTGAAATCAAGATTCAAGCTCATCCGATTCAAGATTGTCAAGAACGTCTTCCTGCTGCACAAGTGTTCGATTAAATTCCGAGAAGAGAAAGGGGGAGCTTCTACAAGGATAAATCATTCTCTCTTCACACCTTTCATTCTGATTCTTTGAGTTTAAACTTCAGCATATGTTGTAATCTTTATCTCAGATATTTGTGTGTGTGTGGATCATTGTTGGATCCGTGGTCGTGTGTGTGTCGTGATTTATTCGTGTGTGTACGTAGGTCTTCCTAGATCTACGTTTGTGTGTGTGGGTGTATAGTTAGATCAGTTCTATATCTTGTGTGTGGTTTGCTGCACTTGTGGCAGTGTGTGTTCGTGTTGGTGATCCGGCCATCGGATCGTGTGTGTGTTGTTATTCCGGTCGTTGGACCGTGTGGGAGACTACGTCTTTGTGTGTGTGTCTGTGTTTTGGGGCGCGTCCCCGTGTGTGTGTGCAGGCGTCATCCTGCGTGTGTATTTGGAGCGTCGTCTCCGGTTGGGAATTTATTCCCGAGTGAAGCCTCACCTAGTTTGGTAAGGGGTGGACGTAGGGAGCCCGTCGTGGTCCCGAACCACCTTAAAATCCCTGTGTATTGTGGTTTGCTTTGCGCACTGGTTTGGTTTATTTTGTGTATCCATCTATATGATCGTGTGGGATCGGTGAACTTGAGAGAATCGGTTTAATGGCTTAATCAACTTCCTTAATTCTGTTATATGTCATTAACTCCACCGTGTGCACTCGTCTTGTCTCATAATGTTTGTTGTTATCAAGCTTGCCAGATCAACAGTTTTGGGTATTTTAATTGTTGTCTCATTGCCTTTGATAAAAGGTCAAGAGTTTTATTTAAAATTGTAGTCACCCAATTCACCCCCCTCTTGGGTGTCATTGATCGAGGGATCCAACAGCTTGCACGAGCTGAAGTCTATACATTGTCCACTTGCAGCACTTGCAAGTCTGTACAGCGGTTGCCTTCATGCCCATTAAGTCTGTACATTGTCTTGGTGTAGGCGTGGCAAGTCTGTACATTGCATCGCATGCCCTGCACGCATTGCAAGTCTATACATTCGTTGTGCATAGTCCATGAGCAAGTCTATACACTCTTCAAGGGCATAGTCCATGCATTTAGATCAAGTCTACACATTGCAGCTTGTGGTTCATTCGTCTAAGTCTGTACAGCTTGTTCCTCATACAAGTCTGTACATGCATTAACTGTGAGCATGGCATAGTCTGTAGATTGTCTTTGCTTCACGCATGACTAAGTCTATACATTGTGCATTGTTCAAAGCAGAGTCTGCACACTCATTGTCAGCAAGTCTGTACATTGATGTAGCACGCATGCAGAGTCTATACACTCATAACCTTAGCCATTGCATTCTGTGCTTCAAGCCACACTAAGTCTATACAGTCTGTGTGTTTCATGCATTTGTGCATCGTTCACTCTAAGTCTATACTTTGCTGTCGCATTGCGAAGTCTATACAGTGCAAAGTCTACACATTGCACATTATATACTATAAAGTCTGTACAAGTTGTCGACATTAAACTGATAATCCTATTCGACTGTCTGACAGGGACTCCTTGCAGAGCTTAATGAAAGGCACGTGATCCGAGGCTGGAAGGGCTGACAGGAAGATGACACGTGGCCAAAAACATATGGGTGGGAAATGTGGAAGACACGCGCCCAGTGCTGCTCTTGCTGGAACTGATTATAAAAGGAAGCCTTCTTCCACAGAAGAAGACTGATCGACTGAAGCAGAGGAGAGCCTGCACGATCCAGTAAGAAAGAAAAGAGAAGAAGAAGAAAGAGTGTGAAGAGAAAGACAGAGAAGAAGAAGAAGAGAAAGAAAAAGAGAGTGAGAGATCGAGAGCAGAGAAGAAGAAGAAAAAGAAAGGGGAAGAGAGCTCGTGAGTTGAGAAGAGAGAAGACTTCATCAAATAATCTATCTCCACTGGAAGTTGGATCAAATCCAATCCAGTCAGCTCCTTGTGAGCCACATTCGTGCTTCATTGTTTACAGTTTTTCGTTGCTGTAGTTTCTTATTTTTGCTTTCCTTTTAAACCTTTCTTCAAGCTGTCTGTCAGCAGTGCAAGCTGTGATGCATAGTGGCGAGATGGATACCTCGGACAGGTTAAGCTGTAGTCCCCAGCGGATGGCAAGCTGTGTTGCCAAGCAGATGGCAAGCTGTGTTGCCCAACGGTTGTATGGCAAGCTGTGATGCCCAGCTGTTCAAGCTGTGAGTCAGCGGAATCCACACTCGGGTTTGAGTGTGGGGTGGATGTAGGTCTGGAGGACCGAACCACCTAAAAATCTTTTGTGCACTGTGGTTTGAATTTTCTTATCTGATTGGCGCTAGATGAATGCTTAGGGACGATATGGTTTGATTGCACACTATGTGTTCGAGTGTAGCTTTGAGAGTCCTTTGACATTGTTCCCGAGTCACTAGTCAGTTCATCTATAAGCATATCACTTGACTTAGTGAATCTGAATTCCGTAATTGCTTATTGGACTTCTGTTAGTATCAGGAAGAATTTTTAATTGGGCGAAATTTTTAAGGGGAGATTCATTCACCCCCCTCTGAATCTACTGCACCGAACCCGACACTTGGTATCAGAGCGGGTCGCTGACCTAACAGATCTAACAATCTGCAGAGGATCCTGCTAGCTTTTGGTGCATTTCAGAGTGGGTCTCTTGTGTTCTGTGATTTGTTTCACCGGTTTAGTGTCTTGATTTGCTCGTCTGATTTCGGTGCATTCATCATATCTTGATGGCTAATCCTCCGATATTCAGAGGTTATAATTTTGATTCTTGGTTAGAAAATTTTCATCGGTATGTAAAATTTACTGATCCTAATCTTTGGAAGGTAATAACTCATGGTCCACACAAATTATCAAAAGATAAATCTAGATGGACTGAGAAGGATAAATTGAAAGACACTATCAACACTAGAGCATTAGTTTTAATGAAAGAATCAATTGACAGAGCTCTAATCAAATGTATTTTTTCTTGCAGGTCTTCCAAAGAAATTTTAAAAAAACTAAAGCTTATCAGGAATCACAACAAATGCTTGATGGTTGATCGGAGAAAGGATGATGAAGAATCATCATCTCAGGTAAGCTCTGGATCCGAAGAACTTTCGATTGATGATCTATGGAATATAAATGAGGAACTTAATGATAGATGTGAAAAATTAAAATCTGAGAATAAAAGATTGAAAAAGAAATGTGATCAGATAAATTTGAAAGCTCCCTGTGAAAACTGTCCAAATTTGAAACAATCTTATGATACATGTATGCTAGATGTTCAGAACTTTAAGAAGCAAAATGGTTCTCTAAAAATTAAAAATCAAACATGCTTGGACAAGATATCAGAACTTGAGAATCAGCTGAATGAGAAGAAAAATGAGAATCTAAAAAGCATGCAAGAGATGACTGAAATTAATTCTGTAATGGACAAACTAAAGCTTGAACATGCTGAAGTTCAAAAAGAAAATGAAGATCTCAAGGCTAGTCTGAATAAAATCAACAAAGAAGGTCTGCATGTTTCCTCTCTAAAATCAAATTACAATATGTGCTTGGCTCTAAGAGAACGTAATGAAGATCTTTATAGTGAGAATGAATGGCTGAATAAACAAATTGCCTCATTTAAAAAGGATCACAAAAACTTGGTCGCTGAGAAAATTAAAGTGGAGGAAAGAGAAGAGGAACTAATTGAAAAATTGGAGCTGATGTCTGGAAGAGAAAGATGTGCTGATAATGAAATTCAGGCTAAAAATTTTGAGGAATAAAACACTGAACTGAAAGCTGAAGTTGAAAAATTGAAATGGTTGAACACTGGTATGTCCGAGCAACTTCTCATGTTAAAGAAAGGAAAAACTATCTGTGATGAAGAATCAAAAATCTTGAGCAATCTGGAACAAGAAGTTGAGAAGTATAAAACTGTAAATAAAGTCTTAAGTGAATGCGTTAATTGCAGTGAACAGGAGATAGCCAGTTATGTACTCCACATTGCTTCTTTGGAAGATAAAATTCATGATCTGGAAAACTCAGCATCCAAGTTTGCAAAAATTGAAAGAAAAATAAAAGATGTTGTGAAAAGGAAGGATGATAATTCAAAAGGGGGAACAAATTGCACTTCTGATGTTAAGGAAATCACTAAAAACCAGCTATATGCCACTTTTGTGCAAAGCTCTGATGTAGCCGGTACCTCAAAGCAATCCCCAAAATAAAATAAAAATTAGAAATCACCTTCAATATCTGTATTTTAGTTCAAAGCCCAGAAAAATGAAAAGCAAACAAAAATTGTTGAGAATGATCAGAAATTGAAAAGGAAGGGTCAAACAAAGAAGGTAAAGAATATTTCTAGGTACACCCTAAGATCTGCCAACTCGGTTGAATTTAATGGGTCAATGCAAAATGCTCATGCTTCATGTACTCATTCTCATGCATCTAGTCAGTCTGTTAGTAATCATGTTGCCAGGAAATCACAAGTGTCATGTCATTATTGTGGCAAGATAGGGCTTGTAATGGATGATTGCAGACTGTTGCTTGAAGATGAGCATGCTGGTAAAGCTATGCATTCTAGGAATTTATCTGATAGAAACTATGTCACTAAGAAATCTGATGCATCTTGTTATTACTGTGGTAGGCGTGGCCATCTAATGAATGCATGTTTTACAATGAAAGAAGACAACAATGTGAATTCTAAATTTTTTACACATGCTCATGGCCCACATAGATATAGATCTATTTCAGGCCAGCATATTATTTGTTTCACTTGCAACAAGCCTGGGCATAAGGCAAATGAGTGCTGGTCAGGAAATCATTGGGGTAATAATGAATCGAGAAGCAAGCATCTTAAATGCCTTGAGTGTGGGAAATATGGTCATGCAGTCAAGGACTGCTGGCATGTTCAGGGAAATCATATTAACTTCAAATCTGCTAAATTCCCAAGAACAAAAATTGTAAATATTTCATGTTTTAACTGTGGCAAGGTAGGTCACAAGCATGTTGAATGTTGGTCATCTGGTAATAAGAAACAAAATGTTCATGTAAACAACAGAACACTTCATGCTCAGTTTCATAGGTCTCATGCTGCTGTTGATATGCACCATAGGACCAGAAAATATGTTGTTTCATATATTTGGTCATTTCATGAATAATTGTTACCTGATGGAGTATGATAATAATGTTGCTAAGAAATTGTTCAGAACACCTGTCAGAGTTAACTCGGGACCCAAGGCTGTTTGGGTCCCTGTAGGATCAACTTGATTAACATGTTACAGGTGTGCCTTGGAATGAAAAAGAGGGGTAAATAAACCAAGGCACTCAACAGGAAGACCCCAGGATTCTGCTTTTCAGGTTTGTTCTGAATACTCATCTTAAATTCCATCATATGAAATTGTGAACTTGAAATGATTGCATATCATGTTAACTCTTTTGTGCATCATCTAACTGAATCTAATTGAAAATCTGAAATGCACATGGAAATAATTGTAGTTTATCTCTGAATGCGTTACATATCTATGTCATGATGCATGATATGTCAAACTCCCTGCATGTTGTATTGCACTGATTTGCATGACCATCATGGTATATTAAATGGAACAGTGCTGAAGGGCAGATGGAGTATGTCTGGATGCTACTGCCATGTGTGAGGTGGTCCTTGGACCAAGTCCTTTGCCTAGTACCATGGGTCAAGTCATATAGAGCAGTGTATTGCATATCATGTTGATCTGTTGGTGCTAAACTGAAGTTTTCTGAAATATGAATTGAACAATCATGCTTATGGTAATTCTCTTCTGTCTAATTTGCATGAATCATATCTGATTGAAAAATTTGATATCATATGATGTGCTTTCAATACATTTCATGCATACAGTCAGGGGGAGTCCAACTATTTTTGATCAATCATATTGCTGCTTATGTTTTATCCTTCACATCATGCACTTAGTCAGGGGGAGCTCAACTTGTCTTGACCAACCATTCTGCTGCTCATGCCTTGCTATTGTCATGATGAATCTAGACAGAGGAAGTTTTCTGATTATCTCATTCACTTTCACCTGAAATCCTCCTGTCTAGTTTATTGGATCTTCTAATGCTCTCAGTTTAGTTCAATTGAATGCTCTGCTGTCTTCACCAAAATAGCTGATCTGTCTGAATTCCAGACTCAGCTACTGTCTGTTGATAAACTCTCTTCTAATGCTATTCTCTATTGGTGATTGACTCTTCCACCAGCTTATACTCATCCTTCATATATCTCTTAGTTGGTGTGACTGATTTGGTTCTACTGTTAATTGTTGATCAGCTGTGTCTGTATTCGGTCTAAGGATCTTAAGTTGCATGTCATGCAATTCAGTGTGAGATCTTTGTAGAAATTCCTATCATATAGGTTTAAGAATTACCACTGAATCAGACTGATATAAGATTAATGTATTCTTATATTTGTAATTAAATGAATTGAAAATATTTGAATGATAAGCTTTAATAAATCTTAACCATCTATGTCATAAAAACCTTAGACTCACTCATCAGATATCTGAAAATTTGAAATCAAGGCTACTTTGGTAGAGATACATAGAGTGAGTACTGTGGTTAAACATTAACTTGAGAAATGTTGACTAAATAAAAAATTGTGAATTCAGAGCAATGACTTGGTCACCGAGAAACTGGGTTCTTTATCAATGAAATAAAGTAACTTATGTCATGAGGTGCCATAGTTATCTCTGGTAAAAAATTATTGAAAAACCTGACAGAGCAATGGCATGCCTATGTTGAGTAACTGGGGATTCTGGCCTCTAATCAAGGTGTCTCCTCATGTAAAAAGATACTTATATTGCTAACTCTGTTCTCGAAGTTGAGAGGCAATGACAGTTATCACACTGAGTAACTGGGTCACTTCACCTGAGACGTGTTGTGCCTCATGTAAAAAGGTGTTGATCAACATAAATTGCTCAGAAAAAATATAATGTGCTTCAAATGAAAATAAATTGAAAATTCTGTCAACTCATATTCTTGTAAAAAGTGTTTAACATCAATACTAATCTATATAACTCTTAAAAGAGTCATTGAGATCATGTGTGTAAGATAAAGATGATTGATTTTGAGTGTTATCTGTCTATTTGATTCACCTTTATTAAAACTTAGATTCAGATATGAGTATTGAGTTTAATTTGACAAATTTGGTATACATCATAATTAAATCAGATTGGTTAAGTTGCCACTTCATAACCCTTTATGATAGAAGAGTCTATTCTTCTTAAGACTTATTGTAGTGGTGCAAGCATTAAAATCCCTTATGATCAGATTCTTTCCAGACAGCCTGATCAACATAAATCTTGCTATTGATCATTCATTGAGATGTCTTGTGATGATTATTGTCTACTCTTACCTTTCTATCATCAATCACTTTACTCTCCACACTATTGGAATCTTCCAACTTGTTTTGCAACAAGTTCTGGTTCTGTGGATTTTCCACCTGTTTCATTCTGTTCATGCATATGTGAGGTGCCACAACCAGAGTTCAGATTGTTTGTAATGGCAGATTTCAAATTGATTTATTGGATAACCAGAGTCCATTCCTGTGCTTCAGGGGGAGTTATGGATTATCTGCATTTAAGGGGAGAGTAGTCAATCATGCATATTGATAGGGAGAGAGATGTTTTCTTGTCATAAGGGGGAACTCTATTTCAGTGAAATATGTTTCATTCTCTGTATTTGTGTGCTGAATTTTTTCTCTCAAACTATCTCCTTTTTGCTTATGTCAAAAGGGGAGATGACGAGTCAGTGTGACTCATTATGTTGCCATCATCAAAAAGGGGGAGATTGTTGTGCCCATTGTGCTTTGTTGATAATGTGGTGTTTTAATGATAGAAACATGAATGAGTCACCATATTATTTTGCTAAGAACATCACATTGAATGATAGCAACATGAATGCATATGATTGATCTGTTCTGTGGAGAATGCATGAGTGTGCTTTGTCTGATCTATTCATTGCTATAGTCTTTGTGTTTAGCATACACTGCATCAGTGCAATATCTTTGTGTTTAGCATACATTGGATCAGTACAATAACAGTTGCTGCATGCGTCTGTTAAGAAGTCTATACATTGCACTATCTCACTTAGCGTCAATGCATAAGTCTACACATCCCTCCATAGCAAGTATGCACATCGGCTGCACAACACACGCAGGTCTACACATTGCACACACACACAAGTCTACACACTGTTTTACTCGCACAGGCAATGTCTATACTTCGTGTTGCAAGCACGCATTCAAGTCTGTACAGCTGGTGAGGTACGTCTCACTCAGCGTCTCAAGTAGACTTGAAGTCTATACATCGTCCGTCTCACTCAGCATCTAAAGTGGACTTGAAGTCTGTACATCATTCATCGTCTCAACTTGCGTCTCATGACTTGAAGTCCATACATTGCCTTGCTTAATGCTAAGTCTATACACTGCAGCATGCATTGTCTCCAAGTCTGTACAACGTCCAGCGTCTCATGCAGCGTCTTATGCCAAGTCCATACATTGTCCGTCAGCATTTAGAAGTCTATACATCCACCGTTTCAGTTGAGATCTGAAGTCTGTACATCCACCGTCTCAGTTGACATTAGAAGTCTGTACATCCACCGTCTCAGTTGAGAGTTGAAGTATGTACATCCACCATCTCACTTGAGCTTCAAAGTCTATACACTTAGCGTCTCATGCATATGTGAAGTCTATACATCGCTGCTTTAGCCAAGTCTATACATCGACACTTGTTCATGCATGTTAGCAAGTCTATACATTCTTCTGTCTCACTTAGAGTCTATACATTACAGTTGAGTTGAAGTCTGTACAGCCCTTGCTTTGCCAAAGTCTATACATTGTGAACTCTCAAGTTTGTACAGACCTTGTTTTGCTCAAGTCTGTACATCGTCCAGTTGTCTTTGGCAAGTCTATACTTCGTGAAAGTCTATACATTCCTCATTGCCTTGCTTCATGCTTCAAGTCTGCACATTCCTTTCTCAAGTCTGTACATTGCATCGGCTGTTCATGCATTGTCTCTAAAGTATGTACATTGCATTGCATGAAGTCTGCACATTCCACGCTAGCGAAGTCTGTCTAAGTCTATACATTGCTTCTTCATGCATTGCACGAAGTCTGCACATTGTGTGCTGCATGCTCACCAAGTCTATACGCTGGCTAGTCTGCACAAGTCTGCAAGTCTATACATTGGCTGCTGAATGCTCTTCAAGTCTACGCATTGCACCTTGTGGGTCATTCGTCTAAGTCTGTACAGCCTGTTCCTCATACAAGTCTATACATGCATTAACTGTGAGCATGGCATTGTCTGTACATTATCTTTGCTGCACGCATGACTAAGTCTATACATTGTGCATTGCTCAAAGTAGAGTCTGCACACTCATTATCAGCAAGTTTGTACATTGATGTAGCACGCATGCAGAGTCTATACACTCATAACCTTAGCCATTGCATTTTGTGCTTCAAGCATTTCCAAGTCTGTACATGCTTTGTCTTCGCATTGCAAAGTCCATACATTGCAAAGTTTACACACTGCAACGGTGAGCTGCATGCACTGCATCAAGTCTATACAACGTCTGTACATTACACACTATAAAGTCTGTACAAGGTTTCAGTCTTAAACTGATAATCCTATTCGACTATCTGACAGGGACTCTTTATAGAGCTTAATAGAAGGCACGTGATCCAAGGATGGACGAGGTGCCCAGGATCATGACACGTGTACAGCAACAGGCTGAGATGCTGCCACATGGTCAAGGCCTTTGGGCGGGAGATGTGGAAGACACATGCCCTATCCTCTGCTGATGCTATAAAAGGAAGCCTTGTTCCTGAGAAGAAGGCTGATCGAACAGATAGAAGACTTGAAGGAAAAGCAGAAGTGCAGAGAGCCCGTTCGATCCAAAAGAGAAAGAAATAGAGTGAAGGAAAGAAAGAGAAAGAAAGAGAGACAGAGTGATTGAGAGAAGAAGAGAAGTGCAGCAGAGAAGAAGAGAGATAGAGAGAGAGATAGAGAGTTAGAGGAGAAGAAGGGAAGCTGCTTGAAGATCTGTTCCTGCTGGAGCGTGGATCAAATCCAGGCCAGTCAGCTCCTTGAGAGCCACATTGTGCTTCATCTTTTACAGCTTTCAGTCGATGTTGTTACTTGCTTTTGTTTTTCTTTTCAAACCTTTTATCAAGCTATTAGTCAGCGGTTTTGCAGAGGAGGATTCCTCTGGATAGCAAGCTGTGTTGCTCAGCAAGCGAGGTGGATTCCTCGGACAGCAAGCTGTGTTGCTCAGCGGGGTGAGGTGGATACCTCAGACAGTAAGCTGTGAGGCTCAGCGGGTTGTAGGCAAGCTGTGAGGCCCAGCGGTTCAAGCTGTGAGTCAGCAGTAATCCACACTCGGGTTGAGTGTGGGGTGGACGTAGGTCTGGAGGACCGAACCACCTAAAAACCCCTTGTGCACTGTGGTTTGATTTCTTCTATCTGACTGGTGCTAGATGCATGCATAGGCATGAGGATTGTATTCATCTCATTGCTGTGCACATTAGATGTTTGCTTAGGATCGCTCTACATATCTGCAATAGTTTTTTTAATTCCGCATCTCTGATTGCATTAGATTTAATTTGAGCGAAGTTTTTAAAGGGGAGATTCATTTACCCCCCCTCTGAATCCATAGCACCGAACCCAACATGTATGAAATATGGTGGTCCGACGCCAGTCATCACTGGCCTGTGGTCGGGTGAGAATACACCTGACGACCCCGATCTAGGCATCATCGAGATGCTGAACCTTCTGACCATCATCTTCATTCTTAAAGAATTCGTCAGCTAATTCTTGGTCCGCCTCATAGCTGACTGCCACAAGCTCGGAAGATGAGGTGTTCCCGACCTGTGTGTCCCCAATGACTAGAGATTGACGCGTGGGACACTGGTTGGCAAAATGGCCAAACCCATTCCAGTGAAAACAATGCTGTCGTGACCCACTAGGCTCCCCAATCAAAGGTCCCTTACCTTTATCCTCCTGACGGATAGGGGGTGAAGGTAATAAGGGACGCGCAAGAGGTGCGGGTGCCGGCAGACGGGCTATGGGTGCCGGAGGTTGTTGGGGATGAGGAAAGTCCCTCGAAGGTGGAGGGCGAGGCCTAGGGGCGAACAGCTCCTGACGAGCGGGCTCCTGAGGACAAGCCATGGGGGCCCTCTAAGGATATGTGCCTGAAGAGCCACGTGGCTCGACACTACGTAGAGGGAAGGGGCCTGACCGTTGGGTAGGCTCGAACTCGGCCTCGAATTGCTCCAATTCGAGAGCGACCTGATATGCTTGTTCCAAAGTGGTCACATTGCGGCGAAAGAGTTCATATTGATAATGTGGCCGCAGACCACTTCGGAAGCGCGAGATGGTCATGGTGCTCTCTTCCGTCACTCCACACCGCAAATAGTACTCATCAAACTCGGCGGTGTACTCAGTGATGGACCGGCTCCCCTGGGTGAGACTTTGCCATTTGTCTATGAGACATTGGCGATATGTGGCAGAGAGGTACTTCTGCCTCAATTTGGTTTTCATCTGATCCCAAGTACCGACCTGGGGTTGACGTCGCTGCATTAACAGGCTCTCCACATTGGTCCAATAACTTTGGGCCTGCCCATGTAACTTCATCTTCGCGTATCGAACTCTTCGGTGGTCTGTCATCTCAAACCACTCGAAGTACCGATCCATCCCGGCCTCCCAATTTAAATAGACATTCGGATCCAGAGACCCGTCAAATAGGGGAGGGTCCGCACGCACGTTCCTAAGAACGAGATCATTGTCATCATCACGATTCTGTTGTTGGTTTCGACGACCGTAACCCCCAAGTTCATTATCGGAGGCGTAATCATCTACCTCATGCACTTGCTGCCTCCTATCATTTGCACCTTGAGCCCCTTGAGCATCAGGTTGCTAAACCTGCTCATGTTGGCCATTAGTTGGCGCGGGTTGCACCGCCACGGGGGCCCTCTCTAGGACAATAATTCTCCCCACAAGACCCAGAATGGATTGGTCCGATGCTTCGGCCCGATCCTCTAGGGCTTTCATCCTCCCTTCTAGATGCGTTCCTACGCCATGTAGATGCGTACTAAGGCCATCCATACGTGTATCAAGACGATCCATGAGCGCTCGGAACATCTCAGCCGTCGAGGGCTCATCGGAACTACGGGCTAGAGAATCCGCCATAGGTGGTGGTGGCGATTAATGGGTGCCTTGATGGGTGGGCGTGCAACTGACACACTGATTGGGTACACGGACTAAAGCAAATATGAACCTAGACTTACCCAATATCGGGCACGTGGCGGAGTTACGGGATCTGAGGATCCTCTCGCGCAAGTGTGCGGCCTTCCCATTAGGCGTAACCCAACGTTCGGACAACACCTTTTTATATACCGGGTAAAGGATGCAAATGCGACCCAAAACACACTTTTTTTTAAAAAAAATAATGATGATCCTAGACTCGACTTAGACCGTGCAAGACTTATGCAACGACTACCCTAGACTCGACTCGCTCTGATACCAAATTGATGCGAGACGGATAGAGGGACCGACTCTAAGTGATGCGAACCTCGGACTCTAAGTGCAGACGCGACCAGCAACATACGAACAACAGAGACACTTTGGCCCGACACTAAGAGTTCCTATGGGCTATACGTCGCTAACAGAAATGCAAGCTCACTCGTCGTCCCAAGCGAGGGAAAGTGTGGATCCGCGTGGTTGAGAAATCGGCAGAGTCAAGGGTGGTCGACTAACTTCCGTGCTCGGATCGAGTCACGGAACGGGTCACTCTCTCGCTCACAGCGGTGACATGAACTCACGGGCTAGATTCCTAATGCACTCAGCAGTGACATACGATCATATACTAAGTAAGCAAATGCCGAGAAGGTGAGATCGTTACCTCCACGCACCCGGCGTGAGAAAGACAACCCCGGCCAAATCCATACTCCCGGTTAACAATTTTCACTGCGGTACAAATTTTTGACCCACTCCACGCAAGGAGGTAACAGGTCACAGGTGGGGCCCAGGAGTATCGAGATTTGGGTTGACGGGCAGCATCTTGAGTCGCTCCGTTGGTGCCGAAAGCCGCAAGTTGGTGCTATCCGGACGGCGCGTTCGGCGGGTCTGCGGGGCCCACGTACTGCTCGGTCCTCCAGATCTGGCGGGGTGGGTCCCGTTGTGAATGGGACACCTAGAGGGGCGATTCCTTGGATGGTGGCCGGACTAAAACACCGGACGGTGGTCGATCGTCTCCGATCTCCAAGTGTTGGAGTTGCTACCCACAGATCTGAAACTCTGTTTCAGACCCGCGCGCTCCGACAACAGAAGCTGCTGCGACCAGCACCGACGTCGGATCAGTGCGAAACGGCTTCCGTTGGAAAGCTGACTCAAAATCCTTCGACCCTCTGTTGTTCCAGAAATTTTGTTGGGGCCGTATTTCTGATGTTGGAATTTAGAACCGGACTGCTCCCAGTCTCAGAAAGCTCAGGACAAAAGTGAATTTTCCTGAGAGTTGGCATTGACCAGAGGGAAGACGTCAGATCTAGGTGTTGAGCCGTTCATGGAAGTTGGAGAGGGGGAAGAGAGGAAAATGGGGATATTTTTTGTGGAATTTATGGTGGAGGTTTGGTTGGGGAAAAGGATTTGCTAACGCTGGGTGGTCGGATCTGGACAATTGCAGACAGAACTGACTTGGGATTTGACAGAGATTTTAATAAAATGTAAACGTGATCGATAAATCTCCAACAAACTCATGGAAGAGGACTTGGGTGGATAGAATCCCCAATAAAAATTATAGCTCGTTCCGACATGGGGAAGGTGGGTTCATGGATGAACTACCAGGTTGCTGTAATAGAAGATAGAACCCTGGCAGATCTGGAGGGTGGGGAAACACAAGATGGGAAAAATGGAAAACGGGGACTAGAAAACTGGAGAATTTTTATGGGACGTGGGATTGACCTCCAGAACTCACCCTCAAAAATTGGAATCCAAAAGATCACGAGGTTGAGAGCAGAAATTCCGGGAATAGCCTGCTATCTCGCGATTGGTAGAAAACTGATGAAGACGGTGGCGGTGCAACGGCGGCTCGATGGCGACGGCGGCGGCGACGACGAACTTCACACCACATAGATGAGGCTTCACACCTCCGAACACAGCCCTCTCGGCTGCAAGAAGAGGAGAGGAGAGAGAAAGAGGGGCGGCCCTTGCTTGAGCTCCAACAAAATTCTGAATTTTTATGCATTAATTCTAACAATAATGGGAAATACAAGGGATATATAGAAAAGGCAAAAAGACTAGTTCTATCCCTAGATCTAGAATTGGGGAGGGGTCAAAGAGGGAGTTGACATTTTATTCTCCCATGTGTTTTGACTCAATTAAAATAAAAATACAAAACCATTATACTATAATAAAAATGGGGCGCCCCCTTGACTTATATGGTTCCACTTTGGACTTTTTTCATCATTTGTCCCCCCCTTGGTCCAATTCTTCTAGAAGTCCACCTTGGAAGGTTGACTGACCCCACATGGGCCCTAGAGCTGAGGTGGATCAATGGGAGAAGGGGTAGGGGCCCGCGGGACCCTGGTGGTCCCAAATTACAAATAAACCCATATTACAATCTGAATAAAACCAAATAAACACACATTACACACAAATAAAATCCCAATAAATCTGATAAATATAAGGACTCAAAGTAGAGACTTCAGACTATCTTCGAGCCAGAGGGTGGCCGATGTATCTCTCATGGTGCTACGTGTACGGTACCGACGGCTCGCCGTATCGTATCTCTCGATAGCTCTGGTGTCCGCACCAGTCTACAATGATGGAAACCATGCCTTAGCCCTGTCATTTCTAGCATTATTCCATGGTTAGAAGTGAATTCATGATTCTTACTACGTTTTGTTTTATATTAGTATGTGTTAACTTTATTTTCATGTATATTAATTTCATGCCCAAAAGTCATATAGTTTTATGTTAAAGCTATTTTTACATGGGTTATACACTTATTTTACGGATGTATTGATCACTATTTTCTACACGATTCCATCTCATCTATGAGTCTTTCTTAAGTACATGACACATATTCTAGTACAATATCATTAGTTACACTTTGCACTTATAGACACACTTTCTTGGACTTGTGAACCTCTCTGCCAGATATTCCTTCTTTCGGACTAGGGGATCATGTTTCAAGGCCTCCATAAATCTCTGCGAGCCTGGGATTCCTACTAGGACGTCGAGCAGGTTGTACCCTCAACACCCATTTGTTTAGAAAGCACTCAAGTTTACCGGCGTTTTCTGCATTCTGGACAAGATAGCGGCCCTCTCGAGACTACCATCTTCTAGTAGCAGCCCGACCATTACCGCCACTTTCCAGAGTTCCACTGCGTCAACCCTTCTTTCCTCTATGTGATGCGGGACTGACAGAGGGACCAACTCTAAGTGATGCGAACCTCGGACTCTAAGTGTAGACGCGACCAGCAACATACGAACAGTAGAGACACTTTGGCCCGACACTAAGAGTTCCTAAGTGATGTACGTCGCTAACAGAAATGTGAGCTCACTCGTCGTCCCAAGCGAGGGATAGTGTGGATCTGCGCGGTTGAGAAATCAGCAGAGTCAAGGGTGGTCGACTCACTTCCGTGCTTGGATCGAGTCACGGGATGAGTCACTCTCTCACTCACAGTGGTGACATGTACTCACGAGCTAGGTTCCTAACGCACTCAGCAACGGCATATGATCATATACTATCTAAGCAAGTGTAATGCCGAGAAGTTAAGACCGTTACCTCCACGCACCCGGCGTGGGGAAGACAACCCCGGCCAAATCCACACTCCTGGTTAACAATTTTTACTGTGGTACAAATTTTTGACACACTCCACGCAGGGAGGTAACAGGTCACATGTGGGACCCAAGAGTGTCGGGATTTGGGTTGACGGGCAGCATCTTGGGGTCGCCCCGACGGTGCCAAAAGCCGCAACTTGGTGCTGGCTGGACGACGTGTTCGGCAGGTCTGCGGGACCCACGACTGCTCGGGCCTCCGGATCTGGCGTGGTGGGTCCCGTTGCGAAGGGGACACCTGGAGGGGTGATTCCTTGGACGGTGGCCGGACTGGAACTCCGGGAGGTGACCGATCGGCTCCGATCTCCAAGTGTTGGAACTGCTGCCCACGGATCTGAAACTCTATTTCAGACCTGCGTGCTCTGGCGACAAAGCTCGCTGCGACCAGTACCGACGTCGGATCGGCACGAAAATGGCGCCGTTCGAAAGCTGACTCGGAATCCTTCGACCCTCTATGGTTCCAGGAATTTCTTCGGGACCGTACTCTTGATGGCATAATTTAGAACCTTACTAATCTCTGTCTCAGATCTGGCTAGATAGAAGTGGAATTTCTAGAGAGTTGGCATTGAGCGTGACTCAAACGTCGGATCCAGGGGTTGAGTTCTTCATGAAAGTTGGAGAGGTGAAAGAGAGGAAGACGGGGATATTTTGTTTGTAATTTATGGTGGATGTTTGGTTGGGGAAAACTATTTTCTAACACTGGGTAGTAGGATCTGGACAGTGGCAGACAGAACTGAGTTGGGATTTGACAGAGATTTTAAGAAAATGTAAACGAGATCTATAAATCTCAAAAAAATTCATGGAAGAGGGCTTGGGTGGACATAATTCCCAATAAAAATTATAACTCGTTCAGACATGGGGAAGGTGGGTTCATGGATGAACTACCAGGTTGCTGTGACAGAAGGCAGAACTCAGGCAGATCTAGAGTGTTGGTAAACACAAGGTCGGAAAAATGGAAAATGAAGGCTAGAAATTTGGAAAATTTTTAGGGAACGTGGTATTGACCTCCAGAACTCACCCTCAAAAATTGGAATCCAAAAGATCACGGGGTTGGGAGAAGAAATTCTGAGAAGAGCTTGTTGTCCCGCGATTGACAGAAATCTGACGACGAGGGTGGTGGTGCAACGGCGGCACGATGGCGGCGGCGATGGCGATCTCACGAACCGATAGAAGAGGCGTCTCACCTCAGAACACAGCCGTCCCAGCTGTAGAAGGGGAGAGAGGGGGAGAGAGGAGGAGAGAGGGGCGCAGCAAGCTTGGAGCTCCAACAAAATTCTCAATTTTTATGCATTAATTCCAATCAAAATAGAAATACAAGGTACTTATAGAAAATGTAAAAAGACTAGTTCTATCCCTAGATCTAGAATTGGTGGGGGGGAAAAGGGGGAGTTCACAATTATTTCTCCCATGTGGTTTGGACCAAATAAAATAAATTACAAGCCTAATAAACTATATTATACATGGGGCGCCCCCTTGACTTCCTTGGTTCCAACTTTTGAAAATTTTCACCCTTTGTCCCCCCCTTGGTCCAACTCTTCTAGAAACCCACCTTGGAGGGTTGACTGACCTCACATGGGCCCAAGAGGTGAGGTGGATCAATGGGAGAAGGGATGGGGGGCCCGTGGGACCCAGGTGGTCCCATTTTACAAATAAACCCAATCTACTATTCTTATTACGATCCAAATAAAACCAAGTAAACACATATTACACACAAATAAAATCTCAATAAATATGATAAATACTAAGACTCAATGGGGAGACTCCAGACTGTCTCCGAGCCAGATGGAAGCCGATGTAGCTCGAGTGATGCTCCGCGTACGGTACCGACGGCTGGCCGGTTCGTGCTTCTCGCTCGCTCTGGTGTCCGCACCACTATAGTGTCGACTCTGTCAAGAAACAGTCTTGACGTAACCGCCTCCTTCAGATTGCGGCCAGGACATGACCGCCTATTCAAGAAACAGCCTAGATAAGATCATCTTCTGTTCCAGTGTTCTTAACCCAAGGTTTGGCCACAAGTTGATTTTCCTATGTTCCTAGATGGCCTTTTGATTGTCTAGAACTTAACACCTTGTTCAATAAGTTATTAATGAATTATCAAAATTTTAAGAATGCGCCGTTATGATGCCGATTTCCTTTTGTGGCATAACCTTGTCATTAAATCATCCTTGATCTCTTGTTTCATATTTGGTACGTTCTTACCTTGATATTGTTGTCATAAAACTATTATTTGAATTCTACATTATTGGCCAAAACTTTATTTATATCTCGTGAAAGTAGATTGATTTATAACTTGAAGATGCAAGAGCGGGCACGGATAATGTCCAAGGGCTTGATGCTAGCCCCCACGGCAAATATCCATAAACATACTATTCGCCCAGAATAGATGGCGGATAAGAAGGGGGGTTGAATTGTCCCCAGTCTAGATGGCGGATTTTAAAAACAATCTAGACTAATTATAGCGGAAACAAAATTAACTATGTTAATTAGCCTAAACTGAGCTTAAGTGAGATTAATGTTCACTCAACCTTTCCGATCTCACACGAACATCCAACCAACAAGTGATGAACAATAACTGATAACAGATAGCAGAGCTAACGAAGTGTGATGGTGCAGTGAATAAAAATCTATAAAAGAGACCTATGAATGGAGGTAGGAGAAATGGACAATCGCACAGGCATCCACAATGAACACAGAGATTTTTAGGTAGTTCGGGACCACGACGGGCTCCGTACGTCCACCCCTCACCGAAACCCGGTGAGGCTTCACTAACACGCTATGAGATGTATCAACCATGGGTACGAAGCCCCAAACACCACACAACCACGCTGCTTCGGTAGCAATCCACACACGTAGGGCCTGGCCCCAGGACGATGCCACTACAGCACACACACACACACCGTCGGGGAACACACCCCGCACACAAATCCCACACAGAGACACAACTCTATCTACATACACAAACTAGGGGAAACTTACCCCACAATGAATCCACACACGCGGAGACGCAGCTCCGCCCACACACGGCAATATTCTAAGTTTGACAAAATAAAAAGATATACCATGATCACCCAAATTTTAATCTATCCTCAGATAAAAGAAAAGAAATGAGAGATGAAGAAATCCCCCTCAAATCTGCTATGAATCCCGTCCATTTGGGTAATAGGGTGCACTGGAAAGTTTGTCTGCGGAGCGGAAGCCGACCAAGCTCGCAGGAGACGCCCAGGGTAGGATCTTCAGCAACCTCGTTCAGATCTAGGATCATATCGGCAGAGATAGACTTGTTGATGCGTCCTCTTGATCTTCCTCTTCTTCCTCCAAGTAGATGCGACACCGTCACTGTGAGACCCGTTAGTTATGGATCCTTATTGGTATCAAAATATAAATTAATCCATGAATTTAGCAAATTTTAATGGGCTTAATGGGCCATTTCATGGGAATTTAACCATTTATATGCTATTTTAGAAATCCAATTGGGCATTTATCCAATTTTGCTCCTTTGGGGGCTCTTTAGCAATTAAAGGTTTAAAAACAAAAAAAATATATGTCAAACCCTTTTTCTCCAAACCCACGAAGGAACCCCCCCTCATTTCTCCTTTTCTCTCCCCCTCTCATTCTCTTCCTCTCCATCGTGCTCTCTCACCCTCTCGGCGGTGCGGCCATCCCGAGTCGTGGCAGGAGGCGTGGGAGGCGTCATCGGCAAGCCCGAGATGCGAGGAGTGCGTTGACGTCGTCGTGGTGGCGAACTGCGGCGCGTGGAGGTGGGAATGCGCAAGGGAAGGTGCGACTCCCCTCGGCTTGCATGGCGGGATAATGGTGTTTTCATCGCAAAATAGGTAGGGGGATGGTTACCCGACCTTGTTAGAATCGTTTTCCTGCCCATGCCCATCGTCTTTATGTCTTAAACAGCATGCACATCGTCGTTATGTCTTCGGAGCATGAACATTGTCTATTTATGTTTTAATCCTTCCATGCCCATTGTACTTATATTTTTAGACATATAACTGCTGTGGAATGATGGTGGAAAGGCAAGGAACAGGTTAAAAGTTCGATTCCCATCGATTTGGATCAATTAGGAGGGGATCCCGTTGCAATCCCCATGTTTTTGGCACTCTGGTAGGGTAGCGGTCCTATCAGAGACCATTTATGGAAACCAGTATGGCGGTGGACCTTAGAGGTCCACAGATAGACCGTTTCACACCTTGTAGCGGTCCACCCATAAACCGTCTACTGACTTTAGTGGCCGAACCTTCGACCGCGTAAGACCGTTGATCGGTAAGGCGGTTTAGTTTAGCGGCCCATACTTGGACCGTTTCCCTCACTGTAGTGGTTTATCGTACAACCGCTTATGGACCCTTCGCGGCCCAAACATCGACCGCGTAAACACTTTAAACCTCTATGGCAGTATGAGCCTTGCGGCCCATTAGTAGACCGCTTAGCATCGTTTGGCGGTCAGTCGTTCGACCATTTGCTACTGTAGCAGCCCTATATTAGACCGTTTCTTTCCTGTAGATTTCTAATTCTATCTTCTTCAGTTAATTATGTGTTTAATGATGCATGATCACCATGTTTATATATTTTTATAAACTGTGGCACATTTTTATATCCCAATAGAATTGTCTTCTCTTTCCTTGTGATGGAACCACTAGTCATAGCCCGACGACCTCTAGTGTCGGCCCACCTGGGAGAGGTAGCGGGGTAGTCCCGGTTTACGATTTTTTAGCTAGTTTCCGTGGGCCCCCTTGCTTGGCAGTAGCATCCTACTGGGGGGGAAAACTAGCTAGAGGCCTGGCTCAAGGGATTGAGCCTATGTGTGCACACGTGGTCAGGGGCTTGGACTGACACTGACGAGTGTGACCTTGACTAGTTCTTGACTTCGGTTACTGTTACGTGTCTCGCTTGCCACGATCTAGGCTTATGTAGATACTTGAGACGCAGTATAAGTCATCAGTGGACGCGTCTGGTTTTCTTTCTGGTGGTCCTTTCTTTCTCCTGTCACTTGGAATTGCTGAATTATTATTCTATTGGTAGATTATGATTCTCGAGTTTATTTATTCATGTGAATATTAAATAGCATTTAGTTAGCTGTCTTTAATTTATTCACATGCATGCTAAGCTTTATCTCCGGTCATTTCCTTTATGCTATTGCATGTTAAATGGCTTTATATTTTAGTTGCGCGGTAGGGATCCACGTGAACCCTACTGAGTCTATGTTGTGAGACTCACCCTTCCTTTTCAGGTGAGCCGGAGCAGCAGACCGCCAGTTTCTCCCGTGCTTTTGGCGGGAAGTCTTAGACGCCAGTTGTGGTCGGTCCTTTTGTCAGTCTTTTGTTCCCTTTTGGCTGGGGTATGTCCCGTGTAGTTGTTATTTTGGCTCTTGTATAGTGTCGGACTTGTGATGTATGGATCTGGACTATTATGTATATATCACTGGACTCTTATATCTAAATATATCACTCTGATATTTTAAATTGCTTCCGTTTAAAATTGTTATTTTATAATTACGCGTGTAATTCCAATTCATTATGCACCTCCTCAACCAATCCTCTCAACCCTTACGAGGCCTCATCAGCCTCTTGGGTGGTGTCTTCAAGTTCTTGGTATCGATTTATCGGTATCCGGATCTCCGGGTTGTTACAGTTGGTATCAGAGCGGTGTTGGGGTGATGTATAAGGAATTGAAACTGTAATAGTCCATAACAAGTCCATGTGTACCACTATTGCTAGCTTAGGTTGTTTTCCATGATTATTTATGATTTCCTTGTTGTGTGTTTCTTGTAAGCAGTGATTGCAATGCCGCCTAGATGGAGAGGCCGAGGTCGTGTCCAAGGTAATGTGCCTCGAGATGTTCAAAGGGAAGAGAGCGATACTTCACCTCCTCTAGCGAATGTTCGAGGGCAAGGCCGTGTTGACCCCGCTGTTGGTGAAGACGTAGTTCCTCAAGGTGGTTGTGGTCGAGTTTTAAAGGAGCTTCTTCTTTTCCACTCACCGACATATGAAGGACAAGCTGATCCATATGCGGCAAGGGTTTGGCTGGACGCAACGTTGCGTGTATTCTGTTCTATGGAGTGCACTAAAGATGAAAAGGTGATGCTTGCTACTTTTCAGTTGCAGGGGGCAGCACTCGCCTGGTGGACCACGGAGTGGGAGGTGACCTTCAAATCCCGTCCTCTTCGACAAATCTCATGGCAGGAGTTTGTGACTTCATTCGAGCGAACATATAGTACGGCCTATCTCCGAATGGACAAAATGCATCAGTTCATGGAGTTGGCGCAGGGTGAGATGATGGTTTTGCAATATCGGAACAAATTTATGGAATTGGGTCGGTATGCTCCTCATATTCTTGCTGATGAAGGGCTGAAGACTGAGCAATTTTTGCGTGGTTTGAAGCCAGACCTGAGGCAGCCTCTAATTGCAACTAGAGTAGCAGAGTTAGATATGGCTTATCAGGCAGCAGCAGCTTTAGAACTTGATATGGCGAGATCTCAAGGACGAACCCAAGTGGAGCCAGTGCAGCACGTGCAGCAGCAGTAGGATACTAGTCAATCAAATGTGACGGGAGTACCTTCTTCTATTCCTTTTGCCAGTGGTACTTCCTTTACGAAATCCTAGTTCAAGCGGATGTTCAGAAAATCCAAGAAGCAGTATGATAAACAAGCTTCCTTGAGTACTATGCAACAAGCAGCACCCTCTTCTTTTCAGCGACAGGGATCGGCAGCTAGCCAGCCAAGACCGTGTCCGAGGTGTGGTGGTAGCCATCCGGGTAGACCATGTTCGATGCCCGTAGTGTGTTTTTGGTGTGATCAGGTGGGGCATGTGGTCTGTGATTGCCCGTAAAGGCCGAAGTAGCCTGTTCAGTTTTCACAGTTTTCACAACCACAACAGTTCCGACCTCCTCCACCACCACAATCTCAACAGTTTCCTCAAGCTTCAGGAACGTCATCATAGCAGTCTACTGCAACTAGGAAGAAGCAAAAAGGGAGAGTCACGCATATGACTCGTTCTGAAGCAGTTACATCCCATCTTGTTGAAGGTACTATTATGATTTATGGCCATGCAGCTCGTGTTTTATTTGACTCAGGTGCTTCTCATTCATTTATCTCTGAAGATTTTATTGCTTGTATTAAGGAGCCGACATCTGAGATGTCTTGTGAGTTGTTAGTTGAATTGCGTTCTAGGGAGTATATGTTCACTCCTTTCTGTCTTGAGGAGACTCCTATTGTGATTGGGAATCAGCAGATGCCAGCTAGGTTGTATGCATTGAAGCTGGTGGATTATGATGTTATTCTGGGCATGGACTGGTTAGAGGAATATAGAGCCGTGGTTGATTGTAGAACAAAGAAAGTTTATTTTCAGCCATTTGGGAAAGTAGCATTCTATTTCCAAGGTATTCGATCTCGTTCTTCTCGCTTGCTTATTTCTGCTATTCGAGCCTGTAGATTACTTAATGCAGGTTGCCAGGGATTCTTTACTTTCGTGGTTGCTGTCGAGGCACCACAGCAGGAGATAGATAATATTCCTGTGGTTTGTGAATTTCTTGATGTGTTTCCTGATGAGTTGCCAGGCTTACCTCCTCAGCGAGAGATTGAGATGGTAATTGAATTAATTCCAAGTACGGCACCTTTAGCAAAGACACCTTACCGTATGGCTCCAGCAGAATTGAAAGAGTTAAGAGCACAGTTGTTAGATTTATTTGAAAAAGGCTATATCCGTCCTAGCTTTTCTCCATGGGGTGCTCCTGTCTTATTTGTAAAGAAGAAAGATGGAAGCCTGAGACTATGTATTGATTATAGACAATTGAATCAGGTGACTATCAAGAATAAATATCCTTTGCCTAAGATTGATCATTTATTTGACCAACTTCAGTCGGCCAGTGTCTTTTCCCGAAATGATCTTCGATCTGGTTATTTCCAATTGAGGATTAAGGAATCTGATGTGGAGAAGATGACTTTTAGTACACGGTATGGTCATTATGATTTTTTGGTTATGCCGTTTGGGCTAACCAATGCTCCAGCAGCGTTTATGGACCTGATGCAGCGTGTGTTTCATCCATATCTGGACCAGTTTGTGGTGATCTTTGTGGATGACTTTTTGGTCTATTCTGCTTCTGAAGAAGAACATGTTCAACATCTCAGGGTAGTATTGCAAACTCTGCGAGATCACGTGCTTTATGCAAAATTCAGCAAGTGTGAGTTTTGGCTTCGAGAAGTTCATTTTCTAGGCCATGTGATTTCTTGCGACAGAGTTGCAGTTGATCCTGCAAAAATAGAAGTTGTTCTTCAATGGCAGAGCCCTAAGACTGTGACATAGATCAGGAGTTTTTTGGGTCTTGCTGGTTATTATAGAAGATTCATTCAAGATTTTACACAGATTGCCGTGCCAATGACTCGACTGACTCACAAGGATGTGCCATTTGTGTGGTCAGATCAATGTGAACAGAGCTTCAATGAGTTGAAAAGGCTGCTCACTACTTCTCCAGTGCTTGTTTTGCCTTCTGGCTCGGGTGGATTTGTGGTGTGTACGGATGCTTCTCGAGTGGGCTTGGGTGCAGTGCTTATGCAACATGGTAGAGTTATAGCTTATGCATCCCAGCAATTAAAATAGCATGAAGAGAATTATCCTACTCATGATTTAGAGTTAGTAGCGGTGATCTTTGCACTGAAAATCTGGAGACACTATTTGTATGGTGAAAAATTTGAGATCTTCATAGATCATCAAAGCTTACAATATGTGTTTTCTCAAAAGGACTTGAATCTTTATCAGCGCAGGTGGATGGAGTATATGAAAGACTATGATTTTATTCTGTCTTATCAACCTGACAAGATGAATGTGGTGGCTAATGCACTGAGCCGGAAAGTGCAGGTTAGTCATTTAATGATTCATGAATGGAAGTTGTGGGAACAGTTTCCTTGCGAGACATTCAGAGTGAAAATTCATCGTGATCCGATGGTAGCAGTTTGTGCTAGTCTAGTGATGACTCCATCAATTTACCAGCAGATCAGAGAGGCACAGCAAGCAGATTTTGAATTGTCCCGCATTGTGTTATTGCCTGATGTGAAATTGGATGATGAGTCAGTGGTCAGCTTCAGAGGTAGGCTTTATGTTCCAGTTGATGATTTGTTAAGGACTACCATCTTGCGTGAAGCCCATGGATCCCGTTATGCTATTCATCCCAACATTACAAAAATGTATCAAAATCTGAAAAGGTAATTTTGGTGGCCAGGTATGAAGAAAGATGTAGATGATTTTGTGTCTAAAAGTCTGACATGTCAACAGGTGAAAGCTGAGTATCAAAAGCTTGGAGGAATGCTTCAACCCTTAGAAATTTCGATGTGGAAATGGGATCACATCACTACTAATTTTATTGTGGGTTTGCCTCGCACTTCTCAAGGTTATGATGGTATTTGGCTGCTAGTTGATCGTCTTACTAAGACAGCAAGAATGTTGCCGATCAAGGTTGCGTGGAATGTGCAGAAATTGGCGGAGCTGTATGTTGAAAAGATTGTGCCATTGCATGGGATTCCAATATCTATTGTGTCAGATCGTGACCCGCGTTTTACTTCTGGCTTCTGGCAGAGCTTTCAAAAGGCATTGGGTACCGAATTGGCATTCAGTTCAGCATACCATCCTTAGTCTGATGGTCAGTCCGATAGGACTATTCAGACATTAGAAGATATGCTGCGATCATGTTGTCTGGAGTGGCAGGGTTCGTGGAGCCAACACTTGCCATTGGTGGAATTCGCTTATAATAATAGTTATCACTCCAGCATTGATATGGCACCGTATGAAGCTTTGTATGGGCATCCTTGTCGTACACCGTTAAACTGGTTTGAGGCTGGTGATCGACCGTTGACAGGACCAGATGTGTTTCATGTTTCTCAGTTAAGGAAATATATTCCTGATGCATCTCACGTGTTAGATGATTCGATGTGGCCTGAAGTGACAATAGATTTATCCACGCCAGAGTATCCAATCCGAATTGATGATCGTCGTGAGCAACGACTGAGGAATAAGGTGATCCCTCTGGTAAATGTAGTATGGCAACGCCATTCGGGTAACGAGGCTACTTGGGAACGTGAAGATGAGATGCGTCAGCAGTTTCCTTTCTTATTTGATTAAGGTATAATTCTTTCAGTTCTCTCCTAGTGCTTCCGTTTAAATTTTGAGGATGAAATTTCTATTAGGAGGGAGGGACTGTGAGACTTGTTAGTTAACGAATCCTTATTGGTATCAAAATATAAATTAATCCATGAATTTAGCAAATTTTAATGGGCTTAATGGGCCATTTCATGGGAATTTACCCATTTATATGCTATTTTAGAAATCCAGTTGGGCATTTATCCAATTTTGCTCTTTGGGGGCTCTTTAGCAATTAAAGGTTTAAAAACAAAAAAAATATATGTCAAACCCTTTTTTTTTCAAACCCACAAAGGAACCCCCCCTCATTTCTCCTTTTCTCTACCCCTCTCATTCTCTTCCTCTCCATCGTGCACTCTCACCCTCTCGGCGGTGCGGCCAACCTGGGTCGCGGCAGGAGGCGCGGGAGGCATCATCGGCAAGCCCGAGACGCAAGGAGTGCATTGACGTCGACGTGGTGGCGAACCGCGGCGCGTGGAGGTGGGAATGCGCAAGGGAAGGTGCGACTCCCCTCGGCTTGCATGGCAGGATAACGGTGTTTTCATCATGAAATAGGTAGGGGGATGGTTACCCGACCTCGTTAGGATCGTTTTCCTGCCCATGCCCATCGTCTTTATGTCTTAAACAGCATGCACATCGTCGTTATGTCTTCGGAGCATGAACATTGTCTAGTTATGTTTTAATCCTTCCATGCCCATTGTATTTATGTTTTTAGACATATAACTGCTGTGGAATGATGGTGGAAAGGCAGGGAACAGGTTAAAAGTTTGATTCCCATCGATTAGGATCGATTGGGAGGGGATCCCGTTGCGATCCCCACGTTTTCGGCTCTCTGGTAGGGTAGCGGTCCTATCAGAGACCGTTTACGGAAACCAGTATGGCGGTGGACCATAGCGGTCCACAGATAGACCGTTTCACACCTTGTAGCGGTCCACCCATAGACCGTCTACTGACATTAGCGGCCGAACCTTCGACCGCGTAAGACCGTTGACCGGTAAGGCGGTTTAGTTTAGCGGCCCATACTTGGACCGTTTCCCTCACAGTGGCGGTTTATCGTACAACTGCCTATGGACCCTTCGCGACCCAAACATCGACCGCGTAAACACTTTAAACCTCTATGGCGGTGTGAGCCTCACGGCCCATTAGTAGACCGCTTAGCATGATTTGGCGATCAGTCGTTCGACCGTTTGCGACTGTAGCGGCCCTATATTAGACCGTTTCTTTCCTGTAGATTTCTAATTCTATCTTGTTCAGTTAATTATGTGTTTAATGATGCATGATCGCCATGTTTAAATATTTTTATAAACTGTGGCAAATTTTTATATCCCAATAGAATTGTCTTCTCTTTCCTTGTGATGGAACCACTAGTTGTAGCCCGACGACCTCTAGTGTCGACCCACCTGGGAGAGGTGGCGCGGTAGTCCCGGTTTACAGTTTTTTAGCTAGTTTTCATGGGCCCCCTTGCTTGGCAGTAGCGTCCTACTGGGGGGGAAAACTAGCTGGAGGCATAGCTCAAGGCATTGAGCCTGTGTGTGCACACGTGGTCAGGGGCTTGGACTAACACTGACGAGTGTAACCCTGACTAGTTCTAAACTTCGGTTACTGTTACGTGTCTCGCTTGCCGCGATCTAGGATTGTGTAGATACTTAAGACGCAGTATAACTCGTCAGTGGATGCGTTTGGTCTTCTTTCTGGTGGTCCTTTCTTTCTCCTGTCACTTGGAATTGCTGAATTATTATTCTATTGGTAGATTATGATTCTCGAGTTTATTTATTCATGTGAATATTGAATAGCATTTAGTTAGCGTCTTTAATTTATTCACATGCATGCTTAGCGTTATCTCTTGTCATTTCCTTTATGCTATTGCATGTTAAATGGCTTTATATTTTAGTTGCGAGGTAGGGATCCACGTGAACCCTACTGAGTCTATGTTGTGAGACTCAACCTTCCTTTTCAGGTGAGCCGGAGCAACAAACCACCAGTTTCTCCCGTGCTTTTGCCGGGAAGTCTTAGACGCCAGCTGTGGTCGGTCCTTTTGTCAGTCTTTTGTTCCCTTTAGGCCGGGGTATGCCCCATGTAATTGTTATTTTGGCTCTTGTACAGTGTCAGACTTGTGATGTATGGATTTGTACTATTATGTATATATCACTAGACTCTTTTATGTAAATATATCACTCTGATATTTTCAATTGCTTATGTTTCAAATTTTTATTTTATAATTGCGCATGCAATTCCAATTCATTATGCACCTCCTCAACCAATCCTCCCAACCCTTACGGGACCTCATCAGCCTCTTGGGTGGTGAAGGGGCGTGATCTCGCGCTTGTCCTGAGCTGGGAGGATGATCATCGAATAGTAAACTACAGAGAAAGGGAAACGGATCAGGAGGCCCAGGGATGGTTCCTTAGGGAAAACCCTCCGATGCCTAAGTCAGTAGAGCAATGGTGGAAGGTATGGAGGGAGGTAGAAAGAGGTGCACGAGATCCCCCAACACCAAGGTGGTGAAGTGGTTCCTGCTCAGGGGATTTTAGGCGTGTATTGCCCTTACCTTTCACTGGAGGGAGTCCCTGGTTTATATAGTGTGCTCACCTTATGAGTCTCGTAAGCTGAGGAGTTTCAGGCGGGAGTTACGTCCTCATCGTGGGATCTTTACGTCCTCATCGTGGGATCATGGGTCCCTTATCCTCATAAACTCCTACTCATAAAGGGCTCTCAACGGCAGCGTGGATAAGCAATCATCAGTCGGTCCAAGCATAAAAGGTGCCAACCCTGTCCGGGCGATAGGCATAGCTCGGATGAAGTTAGGTCGGAGTGGGCGCAGAGCGCTTGCCTCTATCCCGATGAAGGGATAACTCGGGCATGGGTCTTCCTCCGTTCTGACGCTTGGGCCTTCCGAGCCTAAGGGCCGCTGAGGAAGGGTGGGATCCCGAGTAATCTTTATTGGGCTTTTTAGCCTAAGTGGGCCCTATGGGGCTGTCACTTGGATGAGCTGAGCCTCGTTTGATCCTGATGGACCTAGTTCGGCTGCTCTTAGATGGGCTACAGAAATCCCCCTCTCCACTTGTCCCCCTCCTACTCCCGAGCTTTAGTAAGCTCGGAAGAGTAGCTATTTGGGGTCTTGGACCAGCGTGGCTCAGGTGGGTGGAGATATGGCGGTGTTAGGAAGCCACGTGTCGTGGTCACCTGGGCCCGTATTAATGATGATCCTGACAGATTTGAACTAAAGGGGCCCCCTTTTCTCGGAGGTCGGAACGACGCGCCGCCTCCCGCGTGGGGATATAGGCGTTGGGCGCTTGTTGTCATTCCAGACTCCCTCCGTCTTTAGGGTTTTGGCTCTCCTCCGTTCTTGCTTTTGGGGCTCTTCGATGCGCCGTGAGGATGCGACGGAAGAGCAGAGGCTTGCAGCGGCGTTCGAGGAGTTGGCGGAGATAACCGTAGAGGCAGTCCGGCGGCTTCCTCCTCCCCCAGAATCTTCAGGGTCTCGAGATCGCCTTTCCTTAAACTCTTCTCCGGTTTCCATGGCGGACCGGCGCTCGGATGTTGAGGAGTGGGAGGATGAGCCGGTGGTGAAGGCATCGATTCCAAACTGCAGCGAACTGGGGGAGGCGGATGTGAGAAGGCTGGAGCACCAATATCGCCTGCCCTATAAGTTCTGCTTTGTCGCAGCTTCCTGTGGACACCAAAAAATGACGATGATGATCATGGCGACATTCGCGGCTACACATTAGAGCGCGAGTCAAAGACAGAAATGCCGAATAAACCTCATGCCTCGCCCGATCAGGACGAGAACTCGCTTGGTGGTCCGCTACCTGCTAAGGAAGCCCCCTAAGCAGAAGTTACAGCTACAAGGCTCCGACCGGCCATGCCGAGAGCTGAATCAGAGAAGAGTCGGGAACTCCGGCATAGTCTCGGCATGCACCGAAAGTCACGCAGAATCTGGGAACGAGTCCTAGAGGCTACAAACGGAATATTATGGAGGCCATACGTCGCAACCGGAGCGTTCTGGGAATGCCGACATTCATATAAATGGCCGCGACTTCGAAAGGAATCCGTTTGGTGCTTAAAACGGTGCGAAGTGGCCCTAAAACGGCACTCCTTAAAACGGCGCTCCCCCCTCTTAAAACGGCGCGCCCCCTTCTTCCTTTGGCTACACGGCGCGCTCCCGTTGAAGGGGGCCTCCCCTTTTGATGCTTAAAACGGCGCCACTTGCGTTGCATTAAAACGGCGCCCATATGGCTACTACGGCATGGCCATCTTGAAGGCCAGAAAGTTGAACCGGCGTGCCAATTGCACTTGGGGTAAAACCGGCATGGGCACTTTCCACCGTGTCGTTTTAACCCTTCATTCTATTCTCTGAAGCGCTTCCCCGGCGCGCAAACGAGCCATCCCATCTGCACTCCGATGCTCTGTTTTGCATCATTATGGCATGCAGAGAACATTCAATGCCCATGGCCCTTCCTCTACCTCCGTTCGACAGCACATAAGCAGCAGCAGCAAGGCAAGCTCCGACAAATCTCTGAGCGTCCCATCCTCAGACGAGCAGCAGTGTACGAGACGAATCAACGGTGTCCAGCACAGCCAGTCAACTCTGAGCTTCGTCGCGGACGAGGTGGAGGTGGCAGGAACCTCCCTAGACTGGTCAATATATAAAATGGGGGCTACATTGCAAGACACAGACGGACAGACAGGAGAGGAGGCACCAGTAGGAGGGAACATAAGAAGAAGAGAGAAGAGGCGAGAGGGAAGGCTGCGGGTTCGGCTAAGGTTCCAAGCGTCCGAAGAGAAGAGGAAGCTACAGCGATCCCCATCTGTAAGGTGAAGAAGAAAAAAGAGAGAGGTGAGAGAGAGAGAGGGGAGAGAGGGGGAAGAGCTTGTGCTCTGTTCCTCCTTCTCCCCCACCAATCTATCTTCTTCCCCCACCTCAACGCCTAGTTTTTTTCTTTTTTCTTCTCCGTTATATTCTTCCCTGTGCTTTGGGGGGGGGGGGTAGATCTCATCCTGTACCTCTCTTCCCTCCTTTCCTTCCCCTTGAGGATGAATAAAAGAGTGACTCTTGTGGGCGTAAACGGCATTCTATTGCTCTCACCTCTTCCCCTTTTCTTCCGTTTTCTCCCTCCCGGTTTTCAACATCACCTGGGGTCCTCAGAAGCTTGCCCTTCTATGGCATGAACTCTGAGGGAACTTGTCCGAAGGGTGAACATTCATGGCCACCTATGGCCTACATCTGTCCCGTTCCACGAAATCGTCACCCGTGAGCTGTGGTCGTTCTTGTAGGCTGGCCCTCGAACGTTCCATACTCACATTTGGGTTCGGACCGCCGTGAGGCTACTCCGATTTTTGAGGGTCTACCCCGGAGCAATCCGATTGGTGACCCTCCTTTATCTCTGGCAAGTCTCGGTCCAGGGGGAGGTGTTGCCCAATCTTCGCCAAGACTAAGAACGCCCAACGACAAGTGAACGGGTTGAACTGATGAAGAGCAGAATGAGGCCTCTGTGAGCAACTGCTGGAGTAAAACACTTAGACGTTCATACTGTTTCATCATGATAAACGATTAAAATGGTTAAAGCTCTTAAAACCTCCTCACTACCAGCTTAAATCCATCAACAGAGCGAGCAAATCAAACTTTGAATCAACCTACGGGTGAAAGGAAAAGAAAACGCAGTAACAGAGCTCTGATACAACCCCATATAGCTATCCCGACGCGGGTTAAAACGGCGTGGCCATTGTTCCACTGCGCCGCTTCAACCCTCCTCACAAAATCCCCCTATCTCTTCTCCAAAGGATAAAACGGCGCGCCCTCCCTCATTCTCTCCTTATTGAACTCTTAAAATGGCGCGCTCCCTCCTCCCTTGCATCATGTTAAACTGGCACACCCCTAGTGTCCATCTAACCGGCACGCCCCTCCTCTCTTCCTTCATATCCATCTAACCGGCGCGCCCCTCCTCTCCTCCTTCATATCCATTTAACCGGCGCCCCCCCCCCCCCTTTTAACATTCTTAACCCGACGCCCCTTAACCGGCGCGCCCATCTCCTTGCAACTGGTTAATACGGTGTGGCAAAAGAAAACCAAAAGAATGAAAAGAAGAAAGAAAACTATTGAAATTAAAGAATAAACGAGAGAATAAAGACTAAATCAGTAAGCAAAATAGAAAGAATGGAATGGGAATAAACCACTTAAATCAATGATCGGAACGACGGCAATAGCATACCTCCCCCCCCCCCATAATTAAATTTTGTTCCGAGGGCGCTGCCCCCGAAAACCCCCGCAAGGGGCACTGCCCCCTTGGCCCCCGCGACCTGACCGGGCAGGTCGAACCCCGCGACCTGACCGCGCAGGTCGATCCGCGTGTGAGGGCACACGTTAGTGAGCTCGGGCTATGCACTTAATAATTCACTCCCTCGGACTGGGTGCAAAGAGAAAATCAACGACGCCTTATGGTATCGGACGTGGTTTACGGAATTTTCGACATGGCCATAGTTCGAAATCATCTCCGGCCGACAGTCTATCAACTTGACCCATTTCTACCGGGATCCAATCCCGTATTCTCATTAAACTTGCCTTGTTCGTGGCAGACATTCACATGGTTTTGTCACCGTCTTTTATACTACAAACACGGACCTTCGTCCGAACATGAAGTGGCCCGTGAGTGGCCAACATAGTCTGAACATTCACATCCCGAGATGGGTTTCTAGCATAGTTCATCTTTCACTATTCTCCTGCATTATTAGTATTCTCTCTAGGCCGTAGGGCCCTTATTCCCGGCAATCAATCAAGGGTGTTCCCCCGTATGGGGGATGTAAATAACGCCGTGACCTTTACGGCACGGCGGGTTCCAATCCCGACACGAACCACACAATTGTCTGATTAGTCAGATCGCGCGCACCATGGGCTTCCACGAAGCCCGAAGAAATCGTCACTTTGTGACTGGCACGCCCTCGCACTAAATAAATGAATTAACCCTGATCAACAACCGAACAGATCCCCCCTCCGAATTTTAGTGCGTCCACACTTCCCTATACGAGACGAGCCTGGACTCTCGTACATGCCACATCTGTACTTTTCTCCTATCGTGGAAGGGTGGATCCCGCCTTCCTTTCTAACCTTTTGTTCTTCAGCTTCTCAATTTTTTCCTATTGGCGCCCATTCAGTTGGTAGCCAACTCTTATCTCCTCCTTTCCGCCTTCCGCATTCTCTGTCGCCAGTGTGGAGTTCCTCCTTCCATGGACCTCTTTCATTATTTCTTCGAGTTGAAAGCACATCCTTCGGCTGGGAAGGGCTTCTATTTCATCCAGGCGAGGCGGAATAGGAGCTGTATCTCCTTGGCGGCGAAGGATTCCTCGCATAAGGGGTGGAAGACTCAATTCTTCTGGGTGGGGATTTGTTCAGTGGAGGAAACCTGGAAGTGCCTAGTAATCCCCAATTTCCACCCGAATATCCGTCCCCGGCAGGATGAGTTCCCTCCACATGTGGAGAGATACACAGCCATCTTGCTGAAGCACCGCCAATCCACCGAAGAGCTGGTTACTCCAGAGAATGTCGAGCGGTGTCTTCTTATGCGGCTGCATCCGTTGGGCTCAGGTGCCATAAACTAGGTTCTCCTCTGAATGTGGGGATCATCTTTCTTATCCTGAATATGCCTTCCTCTTCGTGCAGACACCAGGCGGGAGGCTCTGAAGGAGGCCGCAGTGGTGATCGAGCTTGGTGATGACTCGACTGCTGATGAATCGGCTGCTCCCATGGGTCGCTCCCGAACCAGAGATAAGGGCAAGGGAGCGGCCCAGGGTGAATCTTCCAAACCGCAGGGGTCCAAGCGCAAGGACCCCATGGAGGGTATGGTCCGGGCCTCCGCGAGGGCCAGGAAGCGGGCCAAGAAGGCCGGGGTCGTACCCGCAATTGAAGGCGACCTTACCGCGGCTCGCCCCTCCGCCGAGCATGATGGGGCCGACCCTACCGGGCGAGCTCTCCCACCCGCCGAGCCAGAGGGGGCCGAGGGGGTTGGGGCTGCCCCTACGGGCGGTTACGATGCGGGCTCGGTTCTTCCTTTGGCCGAAACCGAGGGGGCCGAGGGTGCTCCTGCGACTGGCAACGGTGCCGACCCGACTCTCCCCTTGGTAGGAGCCGAGGGGGCCGTGGCCGAAGCTAGGGCTGCAGGTGGTGGTGCAGGTGCCGAGCCGGTCCAGGTTGAGGGGCCGCAAGAAAATCCGGCCGAGGCGCGAGAGGCAACGGAGGCTGGGGCTCAATCCGAGCCACACGGTGGGGTGCCAGGCGATGGGGGGTTCTCCATTCCGGCGGCCTTGGAGAGGCTTGGTATCTCGGGCCCTCTGCACCAGGTATGCCGCGGTATAGCCGCGAAGGTGAGGGGGGGAGGTAGGTAGTACTCTCCGTCTGTGGCCCTTGCTGGGGTTATGGAGGGCGGCCTGGCCCTGGCCCAGATGGGGGCTGCTCTGGCAGAAGCGTACGCTCGGTCGGAGTGGGAGCGAGCGAACCTAGCCTGGACCCTTGGTGGGTCTGACAGGAGGTTGGCTCGGCTTGCCGAGGAGCTTGATGGGCTTCGGCGGGAGCTTTCCTCAGTTAGGGAGTCGGCGCGGTCGAGCCAGGTGGAGACCCGGGCGCTAACCAAGCAGCTAGCCAAGGCCCGCGAATCACTCGAGAGGAAGAGTAGGCTTCTCAAAGAGGAGCGCCTTGTACGCGTTGAGCTGGATGGCTGGTGGGAGACCGAGCGTGCAGAGCTGGTAGACCGAGCGGAGGAAGTCGAGCGCCTTCGGCGGGAGGCCGAGGCTGATCGGGCCGAGGCGGAGAAGCAGGTGGTAGAGGCCGAAGAGCGGACGGCTGAGGTCGAGTGGAAGTCAGCTGAGGCAGAGCGGAAGGAGGCCGAGCTCGCTGGTAGGGTGGGATCGGCCGGGGCGGAGGCTCTCGAGCAGTACAAGAGCTCAGAGGCCTAATGGGTCGACCTTAAGGAGGCTGCCCTCCTCTACTACGAGATAGGACTTCGTCGGGGCATCCGCAAGGGGTTCAAGCAGGGCTACGACCGGGCCGTCTCTTACGCCGAGGAGCATGCATCCGGAGTAGTTGACTTCCCGTCCGGGCAATGTTATGACTCGGACTTGTCATCCTCCAGTTCCTCTACTTCGGCGCATGATGAAGAGGATCACGGGGGCTCATCGTCCGAGGGGTCGCCAACTCCGGATGCCTTGGGAGGGCACGCAACCAAGGCAGTTCCCACGCCGGTGGGGTCAGTGCCAGGGTCGGCCGTCGCCGAAGATGCCGGGGGCAGACCGCTCGAGCCCTCTACTTCTGGGATTCAAGGTGGGCCAGAGGCCTAATCTATCTGCTTTGCTTCCTCATTTTGTATGTCTCTTTCCATTTTGAAGGAAAAAAAGCTTCTTCTTTTGTGTATAAATAAATAAGGCAATAGCGTTATGATGAAGACTTATCTGTTCCATATCGCCATTGCCGTATCTTGTTCAGCGTATCTGCAGTGGTTGGAAAGAGCCCATACTTTCTGCGTGGATCTCTCCTGATGGTTGGGTGAGCGTCTGACAGGGTGTCTTTCCGTTTTCTCATGCTTTGAATGCCTGGCCGCTTCGTGTATCCCGCTGGGGCGGAAAATGAGAAGTCTGAGGTGACCGTTCGTAGGGAGGAATCCTTTTGGCGTGTTTTCGAGGAGAGAATCATTTAAGGCAAATAGCCTCCCTTCGCCTATAAAAGGTCTGAAGGGCGTCCCTTCCTCTCCACCGCTTAGGAGTTTCCCTGACAGTCTTTCCTCATTCCTTCTTCACGTAGCGTTGTGCCGTTGTGTTTGGAGCATGGAGGACGCTCCGGAAGATGAGGCGGCCAACGACGGGGGGCAGAGAGTTCTTGATGCTTCGGATTTAAAGAGGGTTCGACGTCCGGCGGACGGACTTGAAGAGGGTTTGACGTGTGGAGGCACGTCATCTTCTCTTTATCAGTTCTGGCAGCGCTTGCAGGGGGGCGAGATGGTGGACGGATGGGGGCATCAGACATCCCAGCCGAGGAAGCCAACTAAGCTCCCTCCCTTCCGGACCTTCCCCTGCCTCCTCGTCCAGCTCTGCTGGTTTCTTTTTCTTTCTCGCAACCTCTTTTTCCCTCTTCTGCTCTTCCCATCATTTCTTTCACTCTTCGGAGGGTGCCTGCGCTCTCTTTCTTCCAAAGAGTTGGCAGGTTGGCGGGGAGGATGCTTTCATATGCATTCCCTCTCCCCCTTCTCTTCCAAGTTTAACTTGGAAGGTAGCCTTCTCCTTCCCAATCCCTCTGTCACCTTTGTCCCAAGCTACCCGAGCCAACGGGGTTGACTATCCTTTATCCTAGCCAATTTCTACACGAGGCAGAGTCAATGGCTGGACGCAGGAAGGTCATCCGAGTCAGTCGAGCGATGGGCTCTTACGACGGTGCCAGATGGATTTTTTGCTTTTTTGACATGTATTTTCTTGGCTTCGGCCTTCCTGATGTACAACCGGGTTGTTTGAATAAAAGAAAAGAGCCTTTTATTTTATCTCATGTCGTTTGCACAATGTTCAGTATTCAGAAGTAGAACTTGTGTAATGTAGTTGCGTTCCAGGTCCGACGGATGAGCTCTCCTTCCATCGTGGATAGACGGTATGCTCCTTCTCCGAGAGTCTCGACCACTCGGTAGGGGCCTTCCCAATTAGGGGATAACTTGCCTGCCGCCTCAAGTGGTCGAGAGGCTTCAGCTTTCCTGAGGATGAAGTCTCCCGGTTGAAAGTGTCTGTCTCAGACTTTGGCGTTGTAGTATCGAGTGAGGCGGCGTCGATATTTCGTTGCTCTAATGCTGGCAATCTCTCGGACTTCATCTGCTAGGTCGAGGTTTTCGAGCAGTTTCTGGTCGTTTGCCTCGGACGAGAAGCAGATGACTCGGAGGGAGGGGTTGCCAATCTCCAACGGGATCACGGCCTCGGTACCGTATACCAGCTGAAAGGGGCTTTCACCGGTTGTCGTTCTGGGAGTCGTTCTGTGTGACCAAAGTACGTTCGGCAATTCCTCAAGCTAGCTGCCCTTGGCCTTGCCGAGCCTAGTCTTGATGCCTTTTAAGATAGTCTTATTGGCATTTTCGACCAGCCCGTTAGCCTGAGGGTGGGCGACCGAAGTGAAGTGATTGCGAATGTTAAGGTCGGCTCATCTGTCTCGGAAATGACGAGAATCAAATTGCTGACCATTATCGCTTACTATCACCCAGGGGATGCCATAACGACAGATGATCGACTTCCAGATGAAATTCCAGATGACTGTCTCGGTGATCCTCGCTGTGGCTTCGGCCTCGATCCACTTAGTGAAGTAATCGATGGCGACGACAATGAACTTCTTCTGGGCCTGGGCCGTGGGGAACGGCCCGAGGATGTCGATTCCCCAGCGAGCGAAAGGATAAGGCTCGGCTAGGGTGACGAGCTCTGTTGCTGGCTGATGGACCAAGTGGCCAAATTGCTGGTAGCGGTCACAGTGTTGTGTGTAGGCCGAGCAGTCGTGCTGCAGGGTGGCCACCAATAACCTTACCGTAGCAAGATCCTAGCGAGCGACCTTCCCCCTAAATGCACTTCGCACAGACCTTCGTGAACTTCTTTGATCGCTCGGTTGGCTTCGTCGGTGCTGAGGCACTTCAAGAGAGGGCCGGAGAAGGATCTCCGGTAGAGAGTGCCATCCAGAGGGACGAATCGCCGAGCTTGGTACTTCAATCTTCGGGCTTCCTGAGGGTCGGGAGGCTCCTAAGAGTCTTGAAGCCACGACAGATAGGGGGTACGCCAGTCGCTTGGGGAGGCCGAGTCAACAGCTAGGAGCTCCGAATCGATGCTCGGTCGCTCTAGCTCTTCGAGAAGGACCGATCGAGTACCCTCGGGGTCAAGAGAGGAGGCCAGCCGAGAGAGGGCGTCCGCTCGGGAGTTTTCCTCCCGAGCTATTCGGACTACCTCAAAACTCTCGAACTGTTGTGCCACGGTCTTGACCAGCTGGAGGTATTTGATCATCGGTGCTTCTCGAGCTTCATAATCACCGTTGACCTGGCTAGCGACCAGTTGGGAGTCAGTGTGAATCCTCACTCGCTCGGCCCCTAACCGCCGGGCCACGCGGGCTCCCGATATGAGGGCCTCATACTCGGAAGCGTTGTTAGATGCTTGGAAGTTGAACTTCAGGGTGTACTGTAGCTCCGCTCCTTCGAGGGACTTCAGGAGAATCCCGGCGCCGCTCCCGGCTGAGTTGGAAGATCCGTCGATGAACAGTTCCCAGGTCGGCCCGGGCGCGGACGGAGATCTTTCTTCAGTCGGGATGGTGCTCTCGGTGATGAAGTCAGCGAGCACCTGGCCTTTGATAGCTGAGCGAGGTCGATACGATATATCGTAGGCCCCGAGCATGATGGCCCACTTGACGAGGCATCCCGAGGCTTCAGGGTGAGCGAGGATCCTCTTCAACGGTTCACCGGGCAGCACAGTGATGGAGTGCCCTTGGAAATAGGGTCAGAGGCGCTTGGCCGAGCTAACCAATGCTAGCACGAGTTTCTCGGTTGCGGGGTACCTCTTCTCAGCCTCATTGAGCACCTTGCTAGTGTAGTAGACCGGTCTCTCGACTCTCGAGTCATTTCTGACTAGGACCGAGCTAACCGTAGATGGAGTCGCCGAGAGATAGAGATGCAAGGCTTCACCTGGGACAGGCTTGGAAAGCATCGGGGGCGAAGCCAGGAACTCCTTAAGCTCGGTGAATGCTTTTTGGCATTCCTAGTCCCATGCGAACGTAGCAGATGCCAATTTGGGCCCCCTCAATAATTTGAAGAAGGGCAGGCACCGTTCGGCCGCACGGGACAGGAATCTACTGAGTGCAGCAATGCGCCCGGTGAGGCGTTGAACATCTTTGATGCAGGTGGGTGGGCGCATGTCTAGGATGGTCTGGACCTTGTCGGGGTTGGCCTCGATCCCACGCTGGGTGACTAAGAAGCCCAAGAACTTCCCGGACCTTACTCCGAAGGCGCACTTGGCAGGATTGAGCTTCATGTTGTACTTCAGGAGGGTGTCTGATGGGAATCGACGCCGAGCATGTACATTTTATTTTGCATTTATGTTCTTTACATTATTTGTATATCCATGGGAAAGTATAGGCGCAATTGTACGGCTTTATAAGCCAATGCGTCATTCCCACGGATTGTGTGGGTTTCTACGTAATTTGTCAGTAGGACCAGCAAGGGGGCCCTCAGCCCTTTCCCATTGGTCCATGTCATCCATGTGGGGCTGGTCAACCATCCTAGGTGGCCATCTAGAAGGGTTGAATGTCAATTGTCCACATGGGGGACAAATGGACATGAAAGTCCAAGATGCCACCTACCCCCCTCCCCTTGGTCAATAGGCCGCCCCCCCTTTTAATTTATTTTTATTTTTTGTGTGTTGGTCACACTTCATCTCAGCCATCCATTCCCCATCCCTAGATCCAAGGGTGGAAATTTGATTTGATGTATGGCATATAAAAGGGTGTATTTTCCAATTGGAAATTAATGAAGAATAGAAAAAATTGTGTAAGCCAAGGAGCCTCTTGCGCCCCCAGCCCTCTCCCCTCTGGTTCTTCCTTCTCCAACCCCCAATTCTAGAGTGGATCATCTCTATCTCTCCCCCTCAATCTCTGAGTTCATCTCCGGTGCCGCAGCCGCCATTCGTGCCGCCAACGAGCTGCTGCGACGCGGATTCTGAAGTGTTGCCAAGGTTCTGTTTTACAGAACAGAGGTCTACTACGAGAATTCCTGCAATCAACTCCGACATCTTCTTGATCGGAACTTTTTAGAGGTTGTTCTCCACATGAAAACCCATCTCCACAAACAATTTCACGTCCAAATTCCTTCTTTTGATATTTTTACATTTTCAGTCTTCAATCTTCCCTAGATCTGTCAGCTGTCTGTCCACTGTAACAGTCCACCTGAGTTTCCCATCTTCTACCCCTTTTGTGATTTTCCCTAGGACTCCCAATTTTACTGGGAGTTCTTTCCATCAACCCCTCCACCCACGGTTTTTCTAGATTTTTGATCAGCCCTCAACCTATTTTATAAAAAATCATTTTCAGAGCCATCTACAGAGCTGTCTACCAGTTTCCAGATCCGACCACCCTCCAGTATTAAAATCCTAACAAATCATAGCCTCCTCCAATCCGTTCATAAGAATTATTTTCGTCTTCCTTGTTCAAGTCTCTACAACTTTGGTGAAGAGCTCAAGAGCTGAATCGAACGTCTTCCTGGCGGTCAATGGCAGTTCTCAGACAACTCGCCTGCAGATCTGAAAGGTTGGGTACTGTACACCAGGAGCTTCAAAATTCAATAACATCCAGATCCGCACAGATCCAGATCCTCTATCAGGGTCTAGATTGTAGGGTTTCAAGAGAGCTTTCCAACGATAGCTCATGTGCCCCGATCTGACATCAGGATTGATCGCAGTGGCCGTTCTCGCCGGAGCGCGCGCCTGAAAATAGAACCGGCAGATCCGTGGCCGTTGATTCCGACCGGTGCCGAACGGAGCTGCCCGGCCTCCGATCGATGTTCCAGCATGCTTCCATCCCAGGGAGCACTTCCCTAAGCGTCCCCACTACAGCGGTGCCACCGGGTCGCACACGGCCCATCCGGACAGCACGTGGGCCCCACGGTTGCAATTACGGGTGTGGCCGAAGCTACGCGTGAAGCCGCCCGTCAACCCGGAATCGGTCCTCCCGGGCCCATTTGTGTAGCCTTTTACCTCCCTGCATGGAGTGGGCAGTGATTCATTGCTGTAACATTTGTGTGTTAATCGTCCCGGGAGTACGAGTTCGGCCGGGTCCGTCTTCCCCACGCCGAGAGCGTGGAGGTATCGTATTCGCTCTTACACTCGGCATTTCGCTTATTTCCTTATATGCTTTATATGCCGCTGCTAGAGAGCATGTGTAGGGACGTTAGCTCGTAATATTTATTTCACCGCTGCTATGAGAGAGAGAGCGTGACCGTCCCGTGACCCCATCCGTGCACAAAAGAGAATTGACCACCCTAGCTCTTGCCGGTTTCTCAACCGTGCACGTCCGACGCTTCCCTCGTTAAGGGACAATCACGAGCTCATCTAGAGTCCGAGGGTCGCATATCATTTTGGAGTCGAGTCCATGGTCCGTCCCGCATCAATTTGGTATCAGAGCATGTTTGAGTCTAGGGTGTCAAAAAAAAAGTGTCATTTACGTCTAGTCATTAGTCATTGTCTAAGTCGTGTTTAGGGTCATCATTGTTTTAAGAAAAAAGTGTGTCTTTTTGCATTGCATCCCAATAACCCAGTATATCAAAAGGTGTTGTCCAAACGTTAGGCTACGCCTATCGGGAAGGCCGCACACTTGCGCGAGTGATCTCGGATCGATTAACTCCGCCACGTGCCGAGTTTTGGTTACGTCTAGGTTCATCATCTTGTAGTGTGCATTTGCATTAGTCGGTGTCTCCTACTCCGTGTCTTGCATGCCCACTCGTCGAGGTACTCAATACTCACCCCCACCACCACCAATGGCCAACCCACAGGATAACTCGGGAGACCTTCTCTCCTTACGCGATGCAATCATGGCCCTCATAGATCGGATGGATCAATCCGATGCAACCTTTAAGAGCTTCTTGGACCGCATAGATGGTCGGTTTAATGCAATGGAGGAAAGGATACAGTCATCCGATAGATCCGTCCAAGGCCTGGTCGGACGGTTGGAAAGGATGTCCCACGAAGACCCTCCTAGAGTGGTCCAAGACCCACCCCCACCTGCCCAGGCGGCTGCCCAAGGCCAAGCCATTCCCATAGCCCAGGCCCAGCCTGTCCATGTGGTCCAAGGCCCGCCCGCACTTGCTCCTCAGCCACCACAGGCTCCTCCACCCGCCCCTCCTCGGGTTCCCGAACTACCGCATCGTGACCTTGGTCTCGAGGACTATGGGTCCGACAATGCCTATGAGGGGTATGGTCAACACCGTCGTGGCTTTCAGCCACAAAGAGATGAGGATGATGATAGTGTCCTTAAGACCGTGCGAGCGGACCCTCCCTCTTTCTACGGGTCTTTGGATCCGAAAGTCTACCTAGATTGGGAGTTCGGCATGGACCGTTACTTTAAATTGTATGATATGTCGGAGCACCGAAGGGTCCGATTTGCCACCATGAAGCTCATGGGACAGGCGCAGACTTATTGGAAGAATGTAGAGAGCCTGCTACTTCAGCGGCTAGAACCCCCGATTGACACATGGGCCGAGATGAAGAATAAGCTTCGGCAAAAGTACCTTCCTCCCACTTACCACCAGCGACTCATCGATAGATGGCAAAGTCTTAGCCAAGGAGACCGGTCCGTCTCCGAATACATCGTTGAATTTGATGAGTATTTTCTACGATGTGGTGTCACGGAGGAGAGTACCATGCCCGTTTCCCGCTTTTGACGTGGTTTGCGGCCACACTACCAGTATGAGCTTTTCCGCCGCAATGCCAAAACATTGGAAGAGGCATATCAGGTTGCTCTCGAGCTGGAGCAATTTGAGGGAGAGTTCGAGTCTAGCCATCAGTTGGGCCCCACCCCTTTCCATAGTACCGAGCCCCGTCACTCATTAGGCCCACATCAACGGCCTCCCATGGCTCGACCTCAGGAGCCCACCCGTCAGGAGCACTTCGCTCCACGGCCTCGCCCTCCCCCACCCCGGGATCTACTTCCGTCCCAACCACCGGCACCCGTTGATGGAGGCATCACCCACGACTCCCTTTGGCTCGGGTCCACTTCTTCACACTCGGGAGCTGGTTGAGTTTGGGCCTCACTCTATAAAGGCCCCTTATCCATTTTGTAGCTTTCCTTTGAGTCATTTTGATGTATTTCCATTTTATTTGAGTCATTTCCCTTGGTCTAGCACTTATTTTTCTATGTTCTTGTATCATCATGCTGTCTAATGTGGCTATTGGGCCCCATTCGTTGTGCTAGGCCCATTAGCACTCCCACCCCCCCTTGGTTATTTGTAGTTGTTTATTTTGTCAGGGACTTATTGTAAAGAGTGGGTTGCCTATATATAGGACCCCACTCCCCTCATTTGAAGTTAATGAATGATCAAAATCCTTTTGAGTTAAACTTGCCATTTGAGTTCAAATTGGAGTGATTCCTCTAGTTTTTGGGTGAGAGACCCTAGGGGAGAGATTCCCCACCCATTCCCCTCTTAATCTCTCTATTTCACCCCTCTTTCTCTCTCCTCCAACCCCAATTCCAAATTTCCTTCTCTCTCCTCCCCTCCCCAACCACCTCCACTAGCCACCCACCTCCTTTAATGCCCTCCACTTCCCCATGGCCTCTATTACTCCACCTCCTAGTTCTTAGGTAGAAATCTCCACATTCCAACACCATTCTCCACCTTCCAACCAAATCTTCCCCATTCCAATACAAGCATCCCACTTTCCCACATAATCTCCCACCTTCCAAAGCCATTTCAAAATTTGAAATCCCTTCCCTCCACTTGCCTTGGCCGCCCCCTTCCTTTACCCTCCCCCAAGCCAAGTTCGCCCCCCTCCACTCCCCATTCCCTCTCTCACATCCTCATCCTCCTCTTCCACCTGCTAGCCCCTGCTCTCAGCCATTCTCCCCTCATTCTCCAACCCCTATAGCTCTCCACTCCACCCCACTAGAACCCCCATTCATCCTTAGGCCACCCCTTCACTTCCCCTCCACCAAAGAAGCCACCCCTTCCTCTCATTTCTTCTTGCAGATTGGAGCTGTGCAGACCAGAAAGTCAGCCCCTGTTGCAGCATCGCCCACGGATTCATCCTGGTGATTCTGAAGGCGTAACCTACATTTCTGGAAAGGTCCCTCTGTCTTCTTCGCAGGCGAGGTGGAATCAACTCGTTCCGAGGTCGGGGCCAACCGTAGAAGCCGTTCTCCCACGACTGCGCAGAGAGGTCTTCATCCTGGACCAGAGCCTGAGAGATCATTCTGCCACGACGAACCCCAGCGGATTCAGGCTGAAGTTCCTTCATCAAAGTTCTCCCTCTGCCAGTCCTCTTCCAAGATCAAGAAACAGAACCTCGTTTGACTGCCGGAGGAAGGAGTTACGAATTTTCTCCCCCAAGCTCTCCAGTTCTATCTCCTGCTGTCTACTCCGACCAGTGCCCACTCTTCATGGTACACCGTCCGTTCTCGACTTCTGAATGCAGCCCCGTCACCTCTTGTTGAAAGCAGCTTCAACCACGAAGACAATGCCACTGGTTTCGTGCTGATCGGAGCTCGGGTGGGCGCACAGTGACCTCTGCAATTTTCTGTTCCAGTCCAGACTGAACCTACGGCCGGATAGAGGAGTCTCCTTCCAGTTGCTGGTGCGGCCACCTCCGACCCTCTGAGTATCCCCAAAAATTCTGGAGTCTTCCCTCTCAAGTCAGGAAGCTTTAGAAGGTGGTTGCCTCAATTTGGGGTCCGTACGAGTCCGAGGCAGCCGGCACAGCGACTTCCTGTCCAGAATTCAGATAGCAGCTGCAAGTTCCCTAATTTCCCATTTCTCTTCATTTCGGTCCGATATCCCCACCCCGCTTGGCCGGCTGAAGGCCCCACCCTGCGTGGTGGTAGTTTTGAATGTAAGACCTTAACCCCTACCCCAAGATCCCCCCTCCTGCGTGAGGTGTAGTTTTGTCATTGGTTTGGGCAGGTCAAGCGACACCGCCGCGGCGTGTGGGGAACCACCGCCTCCCCGCTCGCCCTCGTCTCCGACCGGGACCGGTTTCTTCAAACCGGTCGAGTAAGTGCCTCTTTCTTGCTCAATTAGTGTTGCTATTTCAATATTTGATTCATGCGCCGCTGAATTTGTGAGGAGCGCCCGATCCTCAAGTCCACGACTTAAGAGTGATCGCCGTGGGATAGTGTGAACCGGTGCCCTTGTGCACTTTGTCGGCCCCAATTGAATTGGGCATCCACCCTTGGGGAGTCGATCCTTGGCCTTGCTGGCCCTCTACCAGCAAGGGCCCTTTCCCATAATTCACTCTTGGCATCGCCAAGTCACTCCGGATATAGAGTGCGACGGGAGAGCGGTGGCCCATTAAGGCCCATTTGAATGCTTAATTGTGCTTGTTTGCCTAAGTCCAAGGTCGTGTCACATCAAGTGGTATCAGAGCAAGTCCTTGACTTGTCTCTATCAAGTCTAAGTCCTACGACCTTTGCATAGTGTGTCCAACCACTTTGGCCCTTTGTCTTGCATGTCCACCCGTAGTGGTGCTAGCTATCAACCCGGTTCATCGTCTTCGGCTCCACCAATGGATCCCAATCCTCACCAACTCAACCAAGATGTTCCTAGGGAGGGACCCCAAGGCCACATGGATAGGGTAGATGCTGCCCTCACAACCATCCTTGCCCAACTAGAGTCCATTACCAACCGAATTGCTCGGTTAGAAGACCAAGAGTTCCGCCCAAGGAACAATGAGCCTAGAATTCCCCCTCCGCATGATGAGCCTCATAGAGAAGATCCTCACCCAAGGATCAATGAGCCAAGAGCCCCTCCACCACATGGTGAGTTCCATAGGAATGGTTTTCCCCAAAGGAACCAAGGCCCAAGAGTCCACCCTCCACATGTAGAGCCTCATAGGGATGAGTTCCACCCAAGGAACAATGGCCCAAGAGCCCATCACCCACATGCTGAATTCTGTAGGGAGGATATGGACCATGACCATTATTATGATTATGAGAGGCCTCGCCCCCCTCAAAACCATGACCGGCGTCCACGGGATGATCCGGATGACCCCCTTTTAAGGATGATCAAGGTAGAGGCCCCAAACTTTGATGGTTCACGTGAACCTAGTGTTTACCTAGAATGGGAGACCGCCATGGACCAATACTTTGAATGGTACCCCATGTCCGACCAAAGGAGAGTTAGATTGGCTAAGATGCATCTCACTAAGTTGGCCAAAACCTATTGACTAAATCAAGAGGGTCTAAGACGGGTTAGGCGGGAAGAGCCTATTGACACTTGGGCGGACATGAAGAACCAACTTAGGAACAAATACCTCCCCCGAACCTACCACCAAATGCTCCTAGATGAATGGCAAAGCCTCACCCAAGAAGGGAAGACCGTGGTAGAGTACATTGAAAAATTTGACTCCTATCTTCTAAAGTGTGGAGTCCATGAGGATCCGGATGTCACCTTATCCCGTTTTAGGAATGGGCTTCAAAGTCACATCAAGAGGGAACTATTCATGAGGGACGTTGATAACCTTGAGCTAGCTTACCAAATAGCTAGAGATGTGGAAAGGTTTTCTAGGAATTCCCGATTTATCCTTCCCCGACCCACCGACCCCAAAAACTTGGGAACACGTCCCCTTCCACCCACTCCCATGAGAGCTCCTAGCCCAAGTGGGAATGCCCCTTTAAGGTCCTACAATCCTCCCCCACCCATCACTCCAAACAAGTCCGCTCCTAGTCACCCTCTCCCACGGAAGGATGACAACCCCAAAGGCCCAAGTGTAGGAACCACCTCGGGAAGTGGGCGCCAACAATGCTATAAGTGTCATGGGTATGGTCATTTTGCGGGGCAATGTCCATCTAAGGGGTTATCTAGTTTGCTTATTGAGGAAGAAGTTCAACCCCAAAAGGAACAAGAAAATGACGTTGAGGAACATGAAGCCTCACTAGATTGGGAAGAGGAGTATGAAGCCCAATATCTAGAGTCGGGTCTAGATCACTCCACTCCTTCAAACAACTCCCATCTAGGAGTCATTAGGTGCATCCTCACCCAACCTCAAGAAGAGGATTGGCTCAATCTTCCACACCTTTATCAAGATAGAGAACCATGTGAGGAAAGTAATCTTAGATAGTGGTAGTTGTGTTAATGCCGTGTCACCCGACACCGTCAAGCTCCTTGGGCTTACTCTCACTCCCCACCCAAGTCCGTACCGGGTCTCATGGATCAACAACAACTCCATCCCGGTCAACACCCAATGCTTAGTGCCTCTCACTTTCTCTTCCTACCATGGCCAAATATGGTGTGACGTCATACCCATGGAAGTGGGTAGCATCCTTTTAGGAAGACCTTGGCTCTATGATGTGGATGCCACCATTCTAGAAAGAAGCAACATATGCACCTTTGAGCATGAGGGTAAGACTATCCGTCTTAACCCCTCCCCACCTCGACCCATGCCCAAGAGGGACACTCTCCCTCAAGGATCACACCCCACCACTCCACAAGTCTCGGGGAACTCCACCCCTCCAACCCAAGCCCTTATCCAAACCCCAAAACAAAGTAGAACCACGGGGTTGACCAAAGGAATTCATCTCATCACTAGGAAAGAGCTTGAAGAGGAAATTGCTCAAGGGGTGCCTTTGTGTGCGGTTGTCATATGCTTAGGGGAACCTACCCCTTCTAACCCCCATCCCATAGAGATCCAACAACTTTTGGAAGAATTCCATGATGTGTTCCCGGAAGAGCTCCCGGACCAACTCCCTCCCATGCGTGATGTGCAACACGCAATCGATCTAGTGCCGGGAGCCACCCTTCTAAACCTTCCTCATTATCGCCTCAATCCCACGGAACATGCCGAACTTAGGAGGCAAATAGAGGAACTCATTAGGAAGGGCTTCATCCGCATTAGTAAGAGTCCATGTGCCGTCCCGGCCCTTCTTACCCCCAAGAAAGATGGATCATGGCGGATGTGTGTGCATAGTCGGGCCATTAACAAGATTACCGTCAAGTATAGGTTCCCCATCCCTAGGCTTGATGACATGTTGGATATGCTAGCCGGAGCCACCATCTTCTCTAAGATAGATCTCAAGAGTGGTTACCACCAAGTTAGGATAAGGCCCGGGGATGAGTGGAAAACGGCCTTCAAGACCAAGGATGGTCTCTTTGAGTGGTTAGTCATGCCATTTGGGCTTTCTAATGCCCCAAGTACTTTCATGCGTCTTATGACGGAAGCACTTAGGCCTTTCATTGGGAACTTTCTAGTGGTATACTTTGATGATATTCTCATCTATAGCCAAACCCATGAGGCCCACCTTGACCACCTTAGAAAAGTTTGCACCGTCCTCCGGCAAGAAAGCTTATTTGCCAACCTAGGGAAGTGTCATTTCATGACCACTACCATCACCTTCCTAGGATATGTGGTGTCAACCAAAGGAGTCTCCATGGACCCCGACAAGGTCCAAGCTATTCTAGATTGGCCGGAGCCCCACACCCTTCATGAGGTTAGGAGTTTCCATGGGTTGGCCACATTCTATAGGAGATTCATTCGAGGGTTTAGCACTATCACCGGCCCAATAATTGATTGTCTCAAGAAAGGAACCTTTGTTTGGACCAAAGTCGCCTCTAAAGCCTTCCTTGAGCTTAAGGAAAAGTTGACCCAAGCCCCGGTCCTATGCCTTCCCGATTTCTCCAAAGTCTTTGAGGTCACTTGTGATGCATCCGGGATAGGGATAGGAGGGATTCTTAGTCAAGAGGGACACCCGGTCGCCTACTTTAGTGAGAAGCTATGTGATGCTAGGACTAGATACTCCACCTATGACAAGGAGTTCTATGCCGTGGTCCAATCCTTCCGACATTGGAGACATTACTTGCTTCCCAAAGAGTTTGTCATCTTTTCCGATCATGAGGCCCTCAAATACCTCAACTCCCAACAAAAATTGAATGCCCGACATGCCCGATGGGTTGAGTTTATCCAATCCTACACCTTTGTCATCAAACACAAGGCCGGGAGTGAGAATAAGGCCGCGGATGCTCTTAATAGGAAGATGTCCTTGCTATCCACTATCCAAGTGAAAGTGATTAGCTTTGACAAGGTCAAGGATGAGTACCCTAGTTGCCCCGACTTTGGGCAAATCTATGCCAACTTGACCACTCATTCTAGCAAGGAGCATGAGGGATTCATGTTAGAGGATGGGTTCCTCTTCAAGGGGCCAAGGCTTTGCATTCCCCGGACCTCTCTTCGAGACTTCTTGGTTTGGGAATTACATGCCGGAGGGTTAGCCGGTCATTTTGGGGTCCACAAGACCATTGCCTTAGTTGAGGGTCAATTTTATTGGCCAAGTCTCAAAAGAGATGTAGGCAAAATAGTAGGGCAATGTCGCACATGTGCTTCGGCCAAGCAAGTGAAACAAAACACCGGCCTATACACCCCACTTCCCATTCCCGACCGACCATGGCAAGATTTGAGCATGGACTTTGTCCTAGGCTTACCCAAGACCTCTAGGAAGCATGACTCCATCTATGTGGTGGTTGATAGATTTTCCAAAATGGCCCACTTCATCCCATGCTACAAAACATCCGATGCCTCCCATATAGCCCGGTTATTCTTTGATGAGGTAGTCCGCCTCCATGGGCTGCCCAAGACCATAGTCTCCGATAGGGATGTCAAATTCACTAGCTATTTTTGGAAGACTCTTTGGCACATGATGGGTACCCTCCTCAAATTCTCCACTGCCTACCACCCCCAAACAGATGGTCAAACTGAAGTGGTCAACCGGAGTCTAGGGAACCTCCTTAGGTGTCTTGTTGAGGATCGGCCAGGAAATTGGGATATCATCTTACCACAGGCTGAGTTTGCATACAACAATTCCGTCAATAAGTCAATAGGGATGAGTCCATTTGAAGCCGTGCATGGGTACAAACCAAGAAAGCCATCCGACCTCATTCCCCTTCCCCAGCATGCTAGAGTGTCCATGTCTACCGAGTCTTTTGCACAACATATTAGGGAATTGCATGAGGAAATTCGTAAGCACATTGGCATGAAAAATGAGGCATATAAAAGGTTGGCTGATTCTCACCGGCGTCACTTAGAGTTCCAAGTGGGTGACTTTGTGATGGTAAGGACGGAGAGGCTCTCCCCAGGAGCCCACTCCAAGTTGAGACCACGTGGGACTGGGCCCTTCCAGGTCTTGAGGCGTGTTGGTGCAAATGCTTATGAGTTAGATCTCCCCGAGGATTATGGGGTAAGTCCTACGTTCAATGTCGCCGACTTAGTGTCTTACAAGGGCCCCACGGTGAGACCTAGTGAGGAGATTGAGCCAACTTCTTCCTTTGAGAGAGCACCCACCTGTGAGAAGAGTCCACTAGCCAAGAGAGCTCAGCGCGATCGCATTGAACGAATATTGGATGAGCAAATCACTACCACCCGGAGCAAGGTATATGAGCGCTATCTCGTCAGGTGGAAGGATCGGCCTCCGTCGGATGACTCATGGGTGAGTCGGGAGGACCTCCAGCGATTGGATCCGGACCTCCTCGAGCGGTACCTTAGCCGGATGGACCCTTACTCGACGGAGTCGAGCTCTTCACGGCCCAGGGGATTTGATGGAGGCATCACCCACGACTCCCTTTGGCTCGGGTCCACTTCTTCACACTCGGGAGCTGGTTGAGTTTGGGCCTCACTCTATAAAGGCCCCTTATCCATTTTGTAGCTTTCCTTTGAGTCATTTTGATGTATTTCCATTTTATTTGAGTCATTTCCCTTGGTCTAGCACTTATTTTTCTATGTTCTTGTATCATCATGCTGTCTAATGTGGCTATTGGGCCCCATTCGTTGTGCTAGGCCCATTAGCACTCCCACCCCCCCTTGGTTATTTGTAGTTGTTTATTTTGTCAGGGACTTATTGTAAAGAGTGGGTTGCCTATATATAGGACCCCACTCCCCTCATTTGAAGTTAATGAAGGATCAAAATCCTTTTGAGTTAAACTTGCCATTTGAGTTCAAATTGGAGTGATTCCTCTAGTTTTTGGGTGAGAGACCCTAGGGGAGAGATTCTGTAAGACCCCAAATTCTTTAGAAATTTATTTAGAGAGTTATTTGTAATTATTTGGAATTTATTTGAAATTATTCGAAATTAATGAGAATTATCCAAATTAATTAGATTAATTAATTAATTAATAGAATAAGTCATTTTTCTACTATTTTCTAAAAATCCCCAAAAATCACATCTTGTAGAATTAATTTTGTTTATCAACTTTGTCTTTTACAATTAAGCCTAATACAATCGTTTATTAAGCCGAATTAGCGAACTAATTCTTCCGAACTTAATATTTAATTAATTACGGAATAGTAGAAGTGGAATTTTATTTACCATATAAAAATTCATAAAAATAGTAATTAAATAATAGATGCTTCGACTAACACTTTTATCTTCTTGGAGTAAGCCTAATTAAATCATTATCTAGGCCTAATCAGTGGATTAAGCCTGACTTATAACCCACCTAACCCAAATTCGAATTTACTATTCACCCAAACTTTGAACATCAAATTCGAGCTTGATTCTCAACCAAATGGGGTGATTCCAGAGGCAAATGAAAGGTATTACATAAAGGAACATTTACCCTCAATCAATTTGAGGTAAACTTAGCCCCAAAATGTGCTGCCGACATAGTTTGGTCAAGTCAAGGATTTCGGCACCGTTTCTAAACTCGTAGCTTGCAGCAGCAAATACTCCCAATTCAGAAGGCTCCAGAAGCTCTATGAGCTATCAAAATGAAGCCCTACGAGTCTTCTTTCATTTGGCTGCTGTGGGGTTCGCTGAAATTTTGGATCTGGAGAGATCTAGTTCGATTTGTGGAGGTCGGTCAGTAGGCCGTTGGCTTCCCTTCATCCTTCTTTGATCAATCGATTGAGGTAGGAATTCTCAACCAAATCTTGATCATGAGTATAGCAAATTGTACCTCTCATCGAGCTCTTTCCATTGGTGGCAAAAGCCCCAATTTTCATTAGGTATCCGAGGAGATATCGAAGTTTTAGTGAGGTGCTGTCAAGTTATTCTTTATTCTAGGTTTCGAGTTCCTTCTTCAATTTGAGGTAGGTGATAACAGCCCAATTTCTAATTAACATACATGAATGTAATCAATAGCATGTTAGCTTTCTTTTGACATCAAAATCCCCAATTTTTATAGATCATGTCTAGAGTATTTTGTGTGTTATTAGAAGCATGCTAGCAAGCTAGACTTCACTTGTGTTCTTCATAGAATAGGATTTATTTCATTGGATTCCTATCGAAATTCGTGATTTAAAATTGTGTTTTATGACCCTAGGATGTATATTATTGACCCTAGAGTCTATGGTTATGATCCCAATACATTTAGACCCCAAATTCTTGGAGTTTTTCATCGCTTTTTGGGTCTGGAAACCCAGGGGTCGACCCGTGGGTCGACCCATTTCCACCCTGCAAGCAGCAGCAATGCTGCCTTGCATGGGTCGACCCAATGGGTCGACCCACGGCCTGCAGGGGTCGACCCATGGGTCGACCCATGCACCCAGAGCAGGGGGTCGACCCAATGGGTCGACCCATGAAGCCTGATTTTGAAGGGGTCGACCCAGGGGTCGACCCATCCCTGGAATTTTTCCAGGGGTCGACCCAAAGGGTCGACCCATGCAGTGTAAACCCGTTTTTTTTATGATTTGACCTGAGGATCAATCCGGATCATCGGGGAATCAAACCATTCAACCTAAACACTTTGAAAACTACATTTTTGAGGAACTAATGACCTATTCATATACCCCTCTTGATTTCAAATTTGGATTGGTTCCTACATGCAAACTTAGCATAAAAACGCACCGTTTACCATCTTCATTTCAATGCATACAAGATTAAATAGAAACTCACTTAATTAATGGTTAATGGTGTAACTAAATCTCTGTTAATGCATTCTTTTTCACTCCTGTGAGAGCTTGTTCTTTACCTTGATAACTTGTTCTAGCTTATTGGCACTTTGGCTAATACAAATGATAATGGTTACTCATGATATCTTAACTTGATGATTAGGATTAATATGTTGATTAGCTTGTTTGATTGCTGCTGTTGTACAGTAGCGCAGCACGATTAACTCTTGTTGTGACTTGATTTCAATCTCCTTGATGATTATACTTACCTTGAAATTCTGGAAATGAATCTCCTTCCTACTTGAAGTTGTTATTGCTACTTAGTTTAAACCTTAGAATTCTGGCCATAAACTGTGGAAGTCTAGATTCGTGGGATCTTTGATCCAAAGAAATCAATGCCTGGCAAACAATTAAGGGCTCGGTTTGGTCCTGGGAAGAGCGCCCGAACACTACGTGTACCCCTGGGAGGTGAATGACTAGGTGTGGCATTTGGCACCAGTACTTGACATGTGTTAAATCTAGGATTGTCCACTACTCTCTCCACTACTCTCTACATTACTTTCTACTACTTTTCACTTTCCACTCGTCACTGTTCTATACTCTACTTGTGGTTACTGTACTTGCTCATTACTTGGACGTGGAAATGAAATTACATACGTGCTTGACATGACTTGAATCGACTTGATATGGCCAACTTTTTATCGTTATCTCCTGTAGTAAATTCTTGTCTTACTATTCTATTCATTATATTTCTTGACCTTGCAAGATCTTTGAATTTCGTTTCGTGATATCATCGTTATCTTTTTATTGTTTTTATCATTTGTAGCATGACATTTTGAAAATGTAATTAAACTGTTAATCACTTATACATGTCTGTTATTTCCTACTGAGCGTCAGCTCACACCCCGTTGTTTTTCCCCCCTTTCCAGGCTTTTCAGGTGACGCGCTTACCGATGGGGAAGGGCAGGAGTGATGTCCTGAGTGTATCAGTTCTAGTGTGTTAGTAGTGTGTTATCTTTGTTAGTTGTGTTTGGAGATCATTTAGTTTCAGTTTGTTATTGAGTTTTAGTGGTTGATTATTCCAGTTGTATTAAGTTGAACTTGAGGATTATTGTATTAGTCGTGGTTTATTATTAATCATTTAGCATTTCCATCTTGTAGCACTTGTGTATTGTTTTAGATTTAGTTCCCTCTCTTGCTAGCGTGTCCCTAACTGTACGTCCCGATACTTCCGCCTTGTTCGGGGCGTGACAGTTTAGTTGGTATCAGAGCCCTAGGTTTCACATTCCTAGGTTTCCTAAGTTTAAGTTTTCTTGCATTGCATCCCAATAATCGGTATATCAAAAGGTGTTGCCCGAACGTTAGGCTATGCCTATCAGAAAGGTCGCACACTTGCGCGAGTGGTCTTCGGACCGATTACCTCCGCCAGGTACCGAGTTTTTGGCCGTGTCTAGGTGCACTAGATCCCTAACCTTGTAAAAGTCTAGGACCTGACCTGTGAGATTGGGTAGAACTTGGGTTAAGTTCGTTTCTTAATCGTGTAATTATCTATCTTATTTGAACCTAAGTAACCTATTTCTCGTGTAGATGGCAGCTGATCGTGCTGAATGGAGGAACCTGCAACGTACGGTTCAAGGCCTTACTCAGGCCCTTCAGCAAGTAGCTCAGGCAGGAGCGGCACAGCATGGCACCGGTGATCTATACCGGAACTTCCGCGGAATGAATCCGCCTAGATTCGCTGGTTCGACTGACCCTGACCAAGCCGAGCACTGGCTAGACGAGATGGGGAGAATCTTTGAAGTTATGCAATGCACCAACCAGGAGCGTGTCCTTTTGTCCACATTTCAACTGGAACATGATGCACGTACTTGGTGGGATTCTATCAAGGCAACTCTCGGAGATCGGCAGGTTATGTGGGAAGAGTTCGAGGAATTCTTCAACAGCAAGTATTTTTCCGATAGAGTGCAAGAGAAGAAAGCGGCAGAGTTCACGGCCTTGAAACAGCGAGGTTTGTCCGTGGCAGAGTATGAGGCTCAATTCGCACGGCTTTCTCGATATGCTACACATCTCATTTCCACCGAGAAGATGAAGGCGAAGCGCTTTCTCAATGGTTTGAAGCTTCATTATATCAACCAATTGGCGCCGATGGAGATTTCCACTTATTCCGATATGGTAAGGAAAGCACAAGTTCTAGAGGATACTCTTGAAATGACGGAGAGAATCCGTGGGAAAGGCACCAAGAAAGAATTACCTACGGGTTCCGGGAGTGTCAAACCCGGGTATACCAAGAAGAGGCCTGTTAGTGGACCTGGTTCGTGGAGCGGGTCTGGATCATGGAAGGGCAAGATGCCGAGGCATGAAGACAAGAAGCCTGGCCCTATTGTTCCATTCAAGGGCGTGTGCAACTATTGTGATCGTCCGGGTCACAAGATAGAGGAGTGCTGGCGCAAGCAAGGCGCATGTTTACGATGTGGAAGCAAGGAGCACCGTATCCCCAATTGTCCTCTCATATCGGAACAAGCTACACCGGCAAAACCTCTAGTCTTCAAGAAACCACAAGGCAAGCTTCAAGCTTTACATGAAGATGAAAATGGGATTTCTGATGATGGCGGACTCGTCGAAGGTACCCTTACTATAATCGATAAGCCCGCATTTGCTCTCTTTGATACTGGTGCCACACATTCTTTTATTTCACGGAGATTTGCTAAGTCATTAGCTGTGGAACCTGTTTTGATGAAAACTCCGTTAGAGATTTCAACCCCTATTGGCACTAGATCAACAATCCAGTATTTCTATCCTTCTAGTAAGGTTATGATTGGTGAACAGAACTTTCCAGCAGATTTGGTCTGCATGGATATGAAGGATTATGATGTAATCCTAGGAGCAGATTGGTTGGCCAAGTATGAGGCCAATGTTCACTGTAGTTCTAGCTCAGTGACTTTTACTGGACATTCTGGTTTATCTTTTACGGGAGTCAAGCACCATAACTCCGTACCACTCATTTCGGCTCTTCGAGCTGATAAGCTTTTAAGGCATGGGTGTGAGACTTTTCTAGCCTTTGTTTGTGCAACTCCTGAGCAGCAGATGGAGATCAAGGACATTCCTGTTGTCCGAGATTTTCCTGATGTCTTTCCAGAGGAACTACCAGGACTTCCGCCTGAGCGGGAAGTTATCTTTTCTATTGATCTTATTCCTGGCACAGCTCCTATTTCTAAGGCTCCTTATCGTATGTCTCCTGCCGAACTGAGGGAACTGAAGCAGCAACTGATGGAATTACTCGAGAAGGGTTTTATTCGTCCTAGTACTTCTCCGTGGGAAACCCCTGTGTTATTCGTCAGGAAGAAAGATGGTTCGATGAGGTTGTGCATTGATTATCGGCAAATAAACCAGTAGACTGTCAAGAACAAATATCCCTTGCCGAGGATTGACGAGTTATTTGACCAGATAGCAGGAGCTCAATATTTCTCTAAGATCGATCTTCGATCTGGATATCACCAGTTGCGGATTAAGGAAGAGGACATTTATAAAACAGCTTTCCGCAGCAGGTATGGTCATTTTGAATTTGTCGTTATGCCTTTTGGCCTAACGAATGCTCCAGCAGCTTTCATGCAGTTGATGAACGATGTATTTCGGCCCTATCTTGATCAATGGGTCATGGTCTTTATTGATGACATCTTGATCTATTCCAAGAGTGAATTGGAGCATGCTGAGCATCTGAGAATGGCGTTGCAACTATTGAAAGATCATCAGCTATATGCTAAGTTCAGTAAGTGTGAGTTCTGGCTACAAGAAGTGTCCTTTCTCGGACATATTATCACCAAGGAAGGTATTTCTGTTGATCCTTCGAAGATTGAGGCAGTGAAGAATTGGGAGCAGCCTACTAGTGCAACTGAAGTTAGAAGTTTTCTAGGCCTGGCAGGCTATTACCGAAGATTTATTCAAGATTTCTCCAAGATTGCAGTACCTATGACAAGATTAACCCGCAAGGAAAATAAGTTTGATTGGTCAGATGATTGTCAGCGAAGCTTTCAGACTCTGAAGGAGTGTTTGACTACTGCACCTGTTTTGGCTTTACCTTCTGGTGAAGGAGGATTCGTTGTTTATACTGATGCTTCAGGTATTGGCTTAGGCTGTGTACTCATGCAGCATGGGAAGGTGATTGCCTATTCCTCTAGGCAGTTGAGGAAGCACGAAGATAATTATCCTGTTCATGATTTGGAACTTGCTGCAGTCGTGTTTGCTTTAAAGATATGGAGGCATTACTTATATGGAGAAACCTTTACAGTGTTTTCGGATCATAAGAGTTTGAAGTATTTATTCTCTCAAAAGGAACTCAACATGAGGCAGCGGAGATGGTTGGAGTACTTGAAAGACTTCGACTTCTCGATTGAGTATCATCCTGGCAAAGGTAATGTTGTGGCAGATGCATTAAGCCGGAAGCCGGTAGCTAGATTGTCAAGTCTCATGTTACAAGAATGGAGATTGTTGGAACAATTATCTAGTCTGGATCTCAATATTGACAATGATCGGATCTTGATTGCTCAGATTCAACTTAAACCTGAAATATTGATAGAGATCAAGTCCTTGCAAGATAATGATCCCGAGTTGGTAGAGATCAAGGGAAGCTTGAGTAGCAGACCTGATTTCATGTTGGCCGATGATGGTAGATTATTATTTAAAGGCAGAACTTGTGTTCCGGATGAGGCTACAATAAAGAACAACATTCTTGAGGAAGCTCATAGATCCAGATATACCATTCATCCTGGAGGCACTAAGATGTACCGAGATTTGAAAAGGTCCTTTTGGTGGCCGAATATGAAAAGAGAAGTTGCAAATTTTGTGAGCAGATGTTTGGTATGTCAGCAAGTTAAGGCCGAACATTTCAGACCAGCAGGGAAATTGAAACCACTCGACATACCCCAATGGAAGTGGGAAAGTATTGGCATGGATTTCATTATGGGTCTACCTAGGACTCGTGGTGGATTTGATGCGATATGGGTGATTGTCGATCGATTGACAAAGTCGGCTCATTTCTTACCAATTAAGTCCAAGTGGACGATTGATGTATTGGCTGCTTTGTATATAAAGGAAGTGGTGAGATTGCATGGTATCCCAGTGAATATAGTATCTGATCGAGACCCCAGATTTACTTCACATTTCTGGAAGGGACTGCAAGAGTCTTTGGGTACTCGTCTGAATTTCAGTACTGCTTTTCATCCACAGATAGATGGACAGACTGAAAGAACCAATCAGATAGTGGAAGATATGCTGCGAGCTTGCATGATTGATTTCGGTGGTAATTGGAGTGAGCATTTGGCATTAATTGAATTTGCTTACAATAACAGCTATCAGTCTAGCATTCAGATGGCTCCTTTTGAAGCACTATATGGTAGAAGTTGTCGTTCCCCGTTGTGTTGGGACGAGGTAGGTGTGAAACAGTGGCTTGGACCAGATCTTGTTTCGGAATCATCACAGAACATCCGTGTTATCCGAGACCGGTTACAAGTAGCCCAGTCAAGACAGAAGAGTTATGCCGACAACAGGAGAAGGGCATTGGAATTTCAGGTTGGCGAGCATGTGTTCTTAAAGGTCTCTCCGACGAGAGGGATCCGAAGATTTGGCATTCATGGCAAGCTGAGTCCGAGGTACATTGGTCCATTCGAGATTCTAGATAGAGTGGGAGAGGTGGCATACAGACTGGCTTTACCACCGCATTTGTCTGGCGTACATAATGTTTTCCATGTGTCTATGTTACGGAAATATGTGTATGATCCCACTCATATCATTCAGCAAGTGGATTTTGAACTGAAGGAAGATTTGACCTATGAGGAAAGACCTGTCAAGATTCTGGACCGGAAGCATCAGCAACTCCGGAATCGTTCGATACCGATGGTCAAGATTCAGTGGAGTCGGCGTGGGACCGAAGAAGCTACATGGGAGTCTGAAGAGACTATGCGAAAGCGGTATCCCGATCTATTCTAGGTGAGTGATATTTTTCTACTCTCAGTTTTAGTGCAGTGAATTTGGAGGACCAAATTCCTTTAAGTAGGGAAGGGTGTAAGACCCCAAATTCTTTAGAAATTTATTTAGAGAGTTATTTGTAATTATTTGGAATTTCTTTGAAATTATTCGAAATTAATGAGAATTATCCAAATTAATTAGATTAATTAATTAATTAATAGAATAAGTCATTTTTCTACTATTTTCTAAAAATCCCCAAAAATCACATCTTGTAGAATTAATTTTGTTTGTCAACTTTGTCTTCTACAATTAAGCCTAATACAATCGTTTATTAAGCCGAATTAGCGAACTAATTCTTCCGAACTTAATATTTAATTAATTACGGAATAGTAGAAGTGGAATTTTATTTACCATATAAAAATTTATAAAAATAGTAATTAAATAATAGATGCTTCGACTAACACTTTTATCTTCTTGGAGTAAGCCTAATTAAATCATTATCTAGGCCTAATCAGTGGATTAAGCCTGACTTATAACCCACCTAACCCAAATTCGAATTTACTATTCACCCAAACTTTGAACATCAAATTCGAGCTTGATTCTCAACCAAATGGGGTGATTCCAGAGGCAAATGAAAGGTATTACATAAAGGAACATTTACCCTCAATCAATTTGAGGTAAACTTAGCCCCAAAATGTGCTGCCGACATAGTTTGGTCAAGTCAAGGATTTCGGCGCCGTTTCTAAACTCGTAGCTTGCAGCAGCAAATACTCCCAATTCAGAAGGCTCCAGAAGCTCTATGAGCTATCAAAATGAAGCCCTACGAGTCTTCTTTCATTTGGCTACTGTGGGGTTCGCTAAAATTTCGGATCTGGAGAGATCTAGTTCGATTTGTGGAGGTCGGTCAGTAGGCCATTGGCTTCCCTTCATCCTTCTTTGATCAATCGATTGAGGTAGGAATTCTCAACCAAATCTTGATCATGAGTATAGCAAATTGTACCTCTCATCGAGCTCTTTCCATTGGTGGCAAAAGCCCCAATTTTCATTAGGTATCCGAGGAGATATCGAAGTTTTAGTGAGGTGCTGTCAAGTTATTCTTTATTCTAGGTTTCGAGTTCCTTCTTCAATTTGAGGTAGGTGATAACAGCCCAATTTCTAATTAACATACATGAATGTAATCAATAGCATGTTAGCTTTCTTTTGACATCAAAATTCCTAATTTTTATAGATCATGTCTAGAGTATTTTGTGTGTTATTAGAAGCATGCTAGCAAGCTAGACTTCACTTGTGTTCTTCATAGAATAGGATTTATTTCATTGGATTCCTATCGAAATTCGTGATTTAAAATTGTGTTTTATGACCCTAGGATGCATATTATTGACCCTAGAGTCTATGGTTATGATCCCAATACATTTAGACCCCAAATTCTTGAAGTTTTTCATCACTTTTTGGGTCTGGAAACCCAGGGGTCGACCCGTGGGTCGACCCATTTCCACCCTGCAAGCAGCAGCAATGCTGCCTTGCATGGGTCGACCCAATGGGTCGACCCACGGCCTGCAGGGGTCGACCCATGGGTCGACCCATGCACCCAGAGCAGGGGGTCGACCCAATGGGTCGACCCATGAAGCCTGATTTTGAAGGGGTCGACCCAGGGGTCGACCCATCCCTGGAATTTTTCCAGGGGTCGACCCAAAGGGTCGACCCATGCAGTGTAAACCCGTTTTTTTTATGATTTGACCCGGGGATCAATCCGGATCATCGGGGAATCAAACCATTCAACCTAAACACTTTGAAAACTACATTTTTGAGGAACTAATGACCTATTCATATACCCCTCTTGATTTCAAATTTGGATTGGTTCCTACATGCAAACTTAGCATAAAAACGCACCGTTTACCATCTTCATTTCAATGCATACAAGATTAAATAGAAACTCACTTAATTAATGGTTAATGGTGTAACTAAATCTCTGTTAATGCATTCTTTTTCACTCCTGTGAGAGCTTGTTCTTTACCTTGATAACTTGTTCTAGCTTATTGGCACTTTGGCTAATACAAATGATAATGGTTACTCATGATATCTTAACTTGATGATTAGGATTAATATGTTGATTAGCTTGTTTGATTGCTGCTGTTGTACAGTAGCGCAGCACGATTAACTCTTGTTGTGACTTGATTTCAATCTCCTTGATGATTATACTTACCTTGAAATTCTGGAAATGAATCTCCTTCCTACTTGAAGTTGTTATTGCTACTTAGTTTAAACCTTGGAATTCTGGCCATAAACTGTGGAAGTCTAGATTCGTGGGATCTTTGATCCAAAGAAATCAATGCCTGGCAAACAATTAAGGGCTCGGTCTGGTCCTGGGAAGAGCGCCCGAACACTACGTGTACCCCTGGGAGGTGAATGACTAGGTGTGGCATTTGGCACCAGTACTTGACATGTGTTAAATCTAGGACTGTCCACTACTCTCTCCACTACTCTCTACATTACTTTCTACTACTTTTCACTTTCCACTCGTCACTGTTCTATACTCTACTTGTGGTTACTGTACTTGCTCATTACTTGGACGTGGAAATGAAATTACATACGTGCTTGACATGACTTGAATCGACTTGATATGGCCAACTTTTTATCGTTATCTCCTGTAGTAAATTCTTGTCTTACTATTCTATTCATTATATTTCTTGACCTTGCAAGATCTTTGAATTTCGTTTCGTGATATCATCGTTATCTTTTTATTGTTTTTATCATTTGTAGCATGACATTTTGAAAATGTAATTAAACTGTTAATCACTTATACATGTCTGTTATTTCCTACTGAGCGTCAGCTCACACCCCGTTGTTTTTCCCCCCTTTCCAGGCTTTTCAGGTGACGCGCTTACCGATGGGGAAGGGCAGGAGTGATGTCTTGAGTGTATCAGTTCTAGTGTGTTAGTAGTGTGTTATCTTTGTTAGTTGTGTTTGGAGATCATTTAGTTTCAGTTTGTTATTGAGTTTTAGTGGTTGATTATTCCAGTTGTATTAAGTTGAACTTGAGGATTATTGTATTAGTCGTGGTTTATTATTAATCATTTAGCATTTCCATCTTGTAGCACTTGTGTATTGTTTTAGATTTAGTTCCCTCTCTTGCTAGCGTGTCCCTAACTGTACGTCCCGATACTTCCGCCTTGTTCGGGGCGTGACAGATTCCCCACCCATTCCCCTCTTAATCTCTCTATTTCACCCCTCTTTCTCTCTCCTCCAACCCCAATTCCAAATTTTCTTCTCTCTCCTCCCCTCCCCAACCACCTCCACTAGCCACCCACCTCCTTTAATGCCCTCCACTTCCCCATGGCCTCCTTTACTCCACCTCCTAGTTCCTAGGTAGAAATCTCCACATTCCAACACCATTCTCCACCTTCCAACCAAATCTTCCCCATTCCAATACAAGCATCCCACTTTCCCACATAATCTCCCACCTTCCAAAGCCATTTCAAAATTTGAAATCCCTTCCCTCCACTTGCCGTGGCCGCCCCCTTCCTTTACCCTCCCCCAAGCCAAGTTCGCCCCCCTCCACTCCCCATTCCCTCTCTCACATCCTCATCCTCCTCTTCCACCTGCTAGCCCCTGCTCTCATCCATTCTCCCCTCATTCTCCAACCCCTATAGCTCTCCACTCCACCCCACTAGAACCCCCATTCATCCTTAGGCCACCCCTTCACTTCCCCTCCACCAAAGAAGCCACCCCTTCCTCTCATTTCTTCTTGCAGATTGGAGCTGTGCAGACCAGAAAGTCAGCCCCTGTTGCAGCGTCGGCCACGGATTCATCCTGGTGATTCTGAAGGCATAGCCTACATTGCTGGAAAGGTCCCTCTGTCTTCTTCTCAGGCGAGGTGGAATCAACTCGTTCCGAGGTCGGGGCCAACCGTAGAAGCCGTTCTCCCACGACTGCGCAGAGAGGTCTTCATCCTGGACCAGAGCCTGAGAGATCATTCTGCCACGATGAACCCCAGCGGATTCAGGCTGAAGTTCCTTCATCAAAGTTCTCCCTCTGCCAGTCCTCTTCCAAGATCAAGAAACATAATCTTGTTTGACTGCCGGAGGAAGGCGTTACGAATTTTCTCCCCCAAGCTCTCCAGTTCTATCTCCTGCTGTCTACTCCGACCAGTGCCCACTCTTCAGGGTACACCGTCCGCCCTCGACTTCTGAATGCAGCCCCGTTGCCTCCTGTGGAAAGCTACTTCAACCACGAAGACAATGCCACTGGTTTCGTGCTGATCGAAGCTCGGGTGGGCGCACAGTGACCTCTGCAATTTTCTGTTCCAGTCCAGACTGAACCTGCGGCCGGACAGAGGAGTCTCCTTCAAGTTGCTGGTGCGGCCACCTCCGACCCTTTGAGCATCCCCAAAAATTCTGGAGTCTTCCCTCTCAAGTCAGGAAGCTTTAGAAGGTGGTTGCACTCAATTTGGAGTCCGTACGAGTCCGAGGCAGCCGGCACAACGACTTCCTGTCCAGAATTCAGACAGCAGCTGCAAGTTCCCTAATTTCCCATTTCTCTTCATTTCGGTCCGATATCCCCACCCCGCTTGGCCGGCTGAAGGCCCCACCCTGCGTGGTGGTAGTTTTGAATGTAAGACCTTAACCCCTACCCCAAGATCCCCCCTCCTGCGTGAGGTGTAGTTTTGTCATTGGTTTGGGCAGGTCAAGCGACACCGCCGCGGCGTGTGGGGAACCACCGCCTCCCCGCTCGCCCTCGTCTCCGACCGGGACCGGTTTCTTCAAACCGGTCGAGTAAGTGCCTCTTTCTTGCTCAATTAGTGTTGCTCTTTCAATATTTGATTCATGCGCCGCTGAATTTGTGAGGAGCGCCCGATCCTCAAGTCCACGACTTAAGAGTGATCGTCGTGGGATAGTGTGAACCGGTGCCCTTGTGCACTTTGTCGGCCCCAATTAAATTGGGCATCCACCCTTGGGGAGTCGATCCTTGGCCTTGCTGGCCCTCTAGCAGCAAGGGCCCTTTCCCATAATTCACTCTTGGCATCGCCAAGTCACTCCGGATATAGAGTGCGACGGGAGAGCGGTGGCCCATTAAGGCCCATTTGAATGCTTAATTGTGCTTGTTTGCCTAAGTCCAAGGTCGTGTCACATCACCCGTTGCCCGTTTCCCGGCTCCCATAGCCCATCCACTGGCACCGGCACCCCCACCACTATTGCCCAAGACACCTACACCTCCACCATTGCTGCCTACACCCCCTACCCGTCGGGAGGATAAGGGTAAAGGCCCTCTTATCGGGAAGACCAGTAGGTCGCGAGTGCAGTGTTTCCACTGTCACGGGTTTGGTCACATTGCCAGTGAATGCCCTGCTCGTGCCACACTAGCCCTAGGGGTTGGAGAGTCCTTGCCATCTGAGCTTGAACTTGTCACTTATGAGGCCGATCAGGCACTAGCTGATGAGTACTATGCCTTGGGGGAAGAGCTGGCCGGCTCACCCGCCGCCCAGGATGCAGCCACTTAGTAGGCTTGATGTTACCATCTTAAGTCTAGGGTCATATATGAGTCAGTGTGTTTTCTTTGCGTGATTTGTTTGTGTGGTGTGTTTTGAGTTGATTGTTTGTGTGTACTGCATGGTGAGTCTACATGTGTCTGCATGTGTCTGGTGCAAGCTCGTTGTCGGTCTCTTATGAGTAAGAGGCGAGTGGACCCGCTTGATGAGTATGGGATCGGTTCTACATCTATACCGGGATCTAGTCACCTACAGGGACTCAGCGGTGATTCCTAGTGAGTCTTTGAGCCGCCACTTCCCCTTTGAGAGTGCCCCACCCGGAGTGTCCACCTCTAGCCCATAGCAGCTTGTGCATATCGAGTATATATGGAATGAGCAGGTGACGGTCACTTAGAGTGGAGCATACCCGCGCTACTTGGCACGGTGACGGATCCGCCGGAGTACTCGAGCATCCATACCCCTACTCGACGGGGTCGAGTTTCTCCCACCTGGGGAGAGTTGATGGGAATCGACGCCGAGCATGTACATTTTATTTTGCATTTATGTCCTTTAGTTTATTTTTATATCCATGGGAAAGTATAGGCGCAATTGTACGGCTTTATAAGCCAATGCGTCATTCCCACGGATTGTGTGGGCTTCTACGTAATTTGCCAGTAGGACCAGCAAGGGGGCCCTCAGCCCTTTCCCATTGGTCCATGTCATCCATGTGGGGCTGGTCAACCATCCTAGGTGGCCATCTAGAAGGGTTGAATGTCAATTGTCCACATGGGGGACAAATGGACATGAAAGTCCAAGATGCCACCTACCCCCACTCCCTTTGGTCAATTGGCCCCCCTCTTTTAATTTATTTTAATTTTTTGTGTGTTGGTCACACTTCATCTCAGTCATCCATTCCCCATCCCTAGATCCAAGGGTGGAAATTTGATTTGATGTATGGCATATAAAAGGTTGTATTTTCCAATTGGAAATTAATGAGAATAGAAAAAATTGTGTAAGCCAAGGAGCTTCTTGCGCCCCCAGCCCTCTCCCCTCTGGTTCTTCCTTCTCCAACCCCCAATTCTAGAGTGGATCATCTCTATCTCCTCCCCCTCAATCTCTGAGTTCATCTCCGGTGCCGCCGCCGCCATTCGTGCCGCCAACGAGCCGCCGCGACACCGATTCTGAAGTGCTGCCAAGGTTCTGTTTTACAGAACAGAGGTCTACTACGAGAATTCCTGCAATCAACTTCGACATCTTCTTGATCTGAAATTTTCAGAGGTTGTTCTCCACTTGAAAACCCATCTCCACAAACAATTTCACGTCCAAATTCCTTCTTTTGATATTTTTACATTTTCGGTCTTCAATCTTCCCTAGATCTGTCAGCTGTCTGTCCACTGTAATAGTCCACCTAAGTTTCCCATCTTCGACCCCTTTTGTGATTTTCCATAGGACTCCTAATTTTACTGGGAGTTCTTTCCATCAACCCCTCCACCCACGGTTTTTCTAGATTTTTGATCAGCCCTCCACCTATTTTATAAAAAATCGTTTTCAGAGCCATCTACAGAGCTGTCTACCAGTTTCCAGATCCGACCACCCTCCAGTGTTAAAATCCTAACAAATCATAGCCTCCTCCAATCCGTTCACAAGAATTATTTCCGTCTTCCTTGTTCAAGTCCCTACAACTTTGGTGAAGAGCTCAAGAGATGAATCGAACGTCTACCTGGCGGTCAATGGCAGTTCTCAGACAATTAACCTGCAGATCTGAAAGTTTGGGTACTGATGCGGGACGGACTCAGGAGACGACACTATATGGTGCCACCCTCGGACTCTAGATGAAGACGCGACCAGCAGCACACACCAGGGAGACACTAAGCCCGACACTACGAGCTCCTAGTGGTAAAACGTCGCTAACAGAAGTGGAAGCTCACTCGTCGTCCCAAGCGAGGGAAAGCGCGGACCGTGCGCGGTTAAGGAACCGGCGGAGGTCAAGGGTAGTCCGACTCAACTTCCGGACTCGGATCGAGTCGCGGGACGGGTCACTCTCACTCTCACAGCGGTGAAATGGACACACGGGCTAGTACCTACACTCTCGGCAGCGGCAAAAGACCGTATACTAGCTAAGCAAATGAACGCCAAGAGGTTCGGACCATTACCTCCACGCTCCCGGCGTGGCGAAGACAACCCCGGCCGAATCACGGACTCCCGGTTAAACAATATCACAGCAATACAAAGATTTGACCCACTCCACGCAGGGAGGTAAAAGGTCACATGTGGAGCCCGGGAATCACGCAACTCGGGTTGACGGGCAGCATCTTGATGTCGCCCGGCGGTGCCGAACTCCGCGTTTTAGTGCTTTCCGAACGGCGGGTTCTGCGGACCCGTGGGGCCCACGGGTGGCGCTGGACTCCGGATCTGCAGGAGTGGGTCCCACTGTGATGGGGACCCCTGGTGGCACGTCTCCACGGAAGGCGGTCGGCCGGGCACACCGACCGGTGGCCGAACAACTCCGATCTCCAAGCTTTTGGAATGCGGCCCACGGATTTCTGCTTGCTGTTTTCAGGTGCGCGCTCCGGCGAAAACAGCCGCTGCGGTCGATCCCGACGTCGGATCGGGACGCATGAGCTATCGTTGGAAAGCTCTCTTCAAATGCTTCAATCTAGACTCAAAGAGATCTGATGGATCTAGCCGGATCTAGACTTTAATGAATTTACAAATCCCTGTTGTACAGTAACCGAGACATCAGATTTACAGGGTACTTGTCTGAGAACCACCGTTGACCGCCTACTTGCCGTAGGAATCAGACTTCAAGCTCTTCTTCAACTTTGTAGATAATCAAACCATGAAGCTGGGAAAATTTTTAGAATTGGATTTGGAGCTGGTGGTGATTTGATAGGAATTTTGGAGTGTCTGGTGGTCGGATCTGGGAACTGGCCGAAAGTACTGTAGCTAGGACTGAGAACGAATTTTAGAAAATATGAAATGGATGAACCAAAAATTAAAACAAATGGTGGATGAAGGGATGGATGCAAGGGACACCCAGTTAAATTGGGCGAACCAAAGAAAATCAAAAAAGGGACCTAAGACTTGAAACTCTGGGCGGGTGGAAATGGAAACAGACAGTAGACAGATCAGGAAACTGTGATTGGACGAAAATCAAAAAATACCAAATGAGATCTTTATGACCAACCAAAATTCTGAGGACGTGCGGGACACCTCTGGGACATCCAGTAAAAGTTCCAGCTCGATCTGAGGCGGTGGCTGAGACTGGAATTTCGTGGAAGTGGCTGTGGTACTGCATGGACAGAACTCCGGCGAAGGCGATGGCGGTGCGGTGGCGGCTCGTGGCGGCGGCGGCGATGACCGGAACTGATAGGGGAGGAGTCACACCTCCAGAGGCAACCTTCACAGCTGCAAGGGGGAAGAGAGGGGCGCACCAAGCTGGAGCTCCAACAATTTCTTGATTCCAAATGGCATTAATTCATCAAAAATGGAAATTACAAGCATATATAGGTCACCAATCTAATCAATCCTCCACCGTTGGATCTAGGGGTGGGAGATTGAGGGCTAGGATTGCATGTGACCATCCACACAAATGAAAATTAAAAAAAAATAAAGGGGGGGGGCGGCCTATTGACTAGAATGGCAAGGATGTGGAAGTTGGACTTGGTAGGTGGGGGTAGGTGGCCTCTCATTTGGACTTTTCAAGTCCATTGTCCCCCATGTGTCCAAATACCATTCAAACTTCTAGATGCTCCCATGTGGCATGTTGACTGGCCCCATGTGGGACCCTAGGCTGAGGTGGCCCAATGTGGTGGGGCCCGGGGGGCCCGTGGGGCCCACGGGGTCCGAAATGCTCGTAAGCCCCTATTACACTCAAAATGGCAAACCGAATGCAACGAAATAAATACAAATTACACACACATAAAGTCTAGCTAAATATAATAAATGGGGAGGCTCAAGGCGGAGTCTCCAAGCTGTCTCCGAGCCAGATGGACGCTGAGGTGGCTCGTGTCGTGCTCCGTGTGCGGTACCGGTGGCTCGGTGTGTCGTGCCGATCAACAGCTCGGGTGTCCGCACCAATTCTCCCCGGGTGGGAGAAACTCGACCCTGTCGAGTAAGGGTCTGCATCACTCCTGGATCGCTCCAAAAGGTCCGGATCAATCTGCTGCAACTCACCATGTGTGATCCATGTGTCCTCAGTAGCGGGCCGTCCTCTCCATCGCACTAGGTAGCGCGGGTAAGATCCACTCCTGGTAACCGTCACTTGCTCGTCCAGTATACGATCTATATGCTCACGCTGCCGTGAAAAAAGGGCTGGAGGTGGAAGTGGACACTCAGGTGTGGGATCACTCTCAAGGGGAGGAGATGGCTCAAAAGGCTCACTAGGGATCACCGCTGGGTCCCTATATGCAACAAGATCCGATACATTGAAGGTAGAGCTTATACCATATTCCTCGGGCAAGTCCACAACGTACGCATTGGATCCAACGCGTTTCAACACTCTGAATGGACCGGCTCCGCGAGCTTGCAACTTCTTAACGGTTCCAGAGGGAAACCGTTCAGGTCTTACCCTGATCATGACGTATTCGCCCTCGTGGAACTCTCGGTGGTGTCGGTGGGCATCGGCTAACTCCTTGTACCGTGCATTGCTGGACTCAATGTGACGACGGATGTCGTCATGCAAACTCATAACATGCCTAGCAAATGACTCGGCCGACTCCGACACTCTAGCATGGACAGGCATGGGGACAAGGTCAACGGGTTTCCTAGGCCTACGACCTGTGACAATTTCAAATGGACTCATGCCAGTAGACCTATTCACCGAATCATTATATGCAAACTCAGCCATAGGTAGAATGAGATCCCAATCCCCAATGCGGTCCCTAACAAGACATCTCAAAAGATCACCCAGACTCCTATTGACCACCTCGGTCTGACCATCTGTCTGGGGATGGTATGCAGTGGAAAACTTGAGGTGCGTACCCATCATATGCCATAGTGTCTTCCAAAAATAGGAAGTGAACCTAACATCACGGTCAGACACTATAGTGCGAGGCAACCCGAACTTGCACACCACATGAGTAAGGAATAGGCGGGCTACCCTAGAAGCATCCGAAGTCTTTGAGCAATGGATAAAGAGGGCCATCTTCGAGAAACGGTCAACCACCACATAGACCGAATCATGCTTCCTGGAGGTACGTGGCAATCCCAAAAAAAAATCTATGCTGACATCCTACCACGGGGCATCAGGCACGGGGAGAGGCGTATAAAGGCCCGAGCTTTGCTTCTTCATTTTGGCCGTAGCACATGTACGGCACTGAGCCACGATGTTAGCAACATCGCGCTTCAAGCTCGGCCAATAAAATCGATGCTCCACTACCTCAATAGTCTTGTTCCGACCAAAGTGGCCGGCTAGACCTCCCGCATGTAGTTCCCACACTAGGAAATCTCGAACCGAAGTTCGGGGAACACATAGCCTGCTACCTCGAAAGAGGTAACCCTCCTGAAGCACATAATCATCATGGTCTCTCGAGGGCCCGGCCTGGAGAGTAGTAAAAATCTGACCGAAGTCAGGACAATCAACATAGGCCTCCTTCATCTTCTCTAGCCCTATGACCTCGGCACTCATGGTGGTAAGAAGACATGCTCGCCGACTCAAGGCATCGGCCACCTTGTTCTCCACTCCAGCCTTATGTTTTAGCACAAAGGTGAACTGCTGGAGATACTCAACCCAACGACTATGACGCGAATTCAGCTTCTTTTGGGAATGGAGGTACCTCAAAGCCTCATTATAAGACAAACTCCTGATGTAATAGGTAATGCCTCCAATGCCTAAGAGCCTGAACAACTGCGTAAAACTCTTTATCATATGTGGAATATCGCAGTTTTGCATCATTCAGCTTCTCGCTGAAATATGCGATCGGGTGGGACTCCTGACTCAAAACTCCTCCTATCCCAACACCCGACGCATCACAACAGACCTCAAACACCTTCGAGAAATCAGGCAGTCGAAGGATAGGTGTCTGGGTCATGCGCTCCTTGATGTCCCTGAAGGCAGCAGATGCGGCCTTCGTCCATACAAATGTGCCCTTACGGATGCAATCCGTGATCGGGGCAGTGACGGAGCTAAATCCGCGGATGAAGCGACGATAGAACGTCGCAAGGCCATGAAAGCTGCGGACATCATGAACCGTACGGGGTTCCGGCCACTCAACAATGGCCCGGACCTTCTCCGGATCGGCGGAGACCCCAGTACTAGACACAATGAAACCCAAGAAGGTAAGCTGAGATGTCATGAAAGCACACTTCTGTGGGTTCGCAAACAACTGCTCTCGCCGAAGAAGTATACAGACCTGCCGAAGGTGGTCTAAGTGGTCCCCTGTGGTGCGGCTATAGATAAGGATATCATCAAAATACACCACTACAAAGACTCCAATGAAAGGTCGAAGGACCTGAGTCATGAGCCGCATGAAAGTGCTAGGGGCATTGGTCAACCCAAAAGGCATGACCAACCACTCATATAGACTGTCCTTGGTCTTAAATGCGGTCTTCCACTCATCACCTGGCCTAATCCTCACCTGATGATAGCCGCTCTTAAGATCGATCTTCGAAAAGATAGTGGCACCTGCCATCATGTCCAGCATGTCATCAAGGCGGGGAATAGGGAACCTGCACTTCACGGTGATTTTGTTGATGGCACGACTATCAATGCACATTCTCCACGTGCCATCCTTCTTCGGGGCGAGTAATGCGGGTACAGCACATGGACTCATGCTGTCCCGGACAGATCCTCTCTGCACAAGCTCATCGACCTGCCGTTTAAGCTCGGCATGCTCCGTGGGGCTCATTCGATAATGAGGAAGATTGGGCAAAGAAGAGCCCGGAACAAGGTCGATGGCATGCTGAATATCCCGCATAGGTGGGAGTCCCTCGGGAAGCTCATCGGGGAATACATCAGCATACTCCTGCAGAATGGGAACAACCTCGGGTGGGAGCTCACCCTCGGAGTCCCGCTCCACCTCTCGGACCGTAATGGCAAACACCGGACAGCCCTGACTAAGCTCCTGCTCCATTTCCCGGGAGCTAATCATCATCAATCTCCTCGTCGAGGGCTCTCCTGGGCCAGAGGTAACGGTCATAGCCCGAGCTGGGGATGGGGTACTAGGCCTGGGAACGGAAGGCTTCGAAGTACTAGGGCCAGTAGGACCCCTAACAGATGGGCTCCTGGGCCGAACGGGTTGGAGGGTGACCCGCTGGCCATCGTGGTCGAAGGTACAGGTGTTCGACCGACCATGGAGTGTGGCATCTCGGTCGAATAACCACGGCCTACCAAGAATGATACTTCCCACTTCCATGGGAAGAACATCACACCAGATCTCGTCACGGTAGGAGTGGAGCTGCAGCGGGACCAAGCACCGCAGCCTGACCGAAATGGAAGTTGTATCCACCCATGATACCTGGTAGGGGCAAGGGTGGTCTACGGGTGTGAGACCAAGACGAGTGACAGCGTTCGTGGAGATTGCATTGATACAACTCCCGCTATCGATGACCACCTTGCAAATTTGCTTTCCCAGCCTACAGAATACATGAAGGATAGTGGTCCGACGCCAGTCATCACTGACCTGTGGCTGGGTGAGGATACATCTGACGACCCCCACATGGGTATCGTCTAACTGCTGGGCATCCTGGGCCTCACCTCCCATCTCATAGTACTCGTCAGCTAGCTCTTCATCTGCCTCATAGCTGACTAACTCTAGGCCCGCAGGGGTGGTATCCTCAGCCTGTGTGTCCCCAATGTGAAGAGATGGGCGAGTGGGACACTGGTTGGCGAAATGGCCAAACCCATTGCAGCGATAACACTGCTGCCGTGATCCACTAGGCTCCCCAATCATAGGTCCTTTACCTTTATCCTCCCGACGGATAGGAGGCGTAGGCAACAAAGGACGTGCGGGTGGTGCAGGTGCCGGTGGACGGGCTATGGGTGGGGCCGTAAGATGCTGGGGACGAGGAAGGTCCCTCGGGGGTGGAGGGCGAGGCCTAGGAGCAAAGGGCTCGTGGCGAGCGGGCTCCTGAGGTCGAGCCATGGGGGCCCTCGGATATGTGCCAGATGAGCCACGGGACTCGACACTACGAAGGGGAAAGGAGCCCAACCGATGGGGTGACTCGAACTCGGCCTCGAACTGCTCCAATTCGAGAGCAATCTGATATGCCTGCTCCAAAGTGGTGGCATTGCGGCGAAAGAGTTCATATTGATAATTAGGCCGCAAACCTCTCCGAAAGCGGGATATCGTCATGGTGCTCTCTTCCGTGACCCCGCACCGCAAATAATACTCATCGAACTCGGCGGTGTACTCGGTCACGGATCGGTTCCCTTGGGAGATGCTTTGCCACTTGTCTATAAGACGTTGGCGATATGAGGCAGGAAGGTACTTCTCCCTCAATTTGAGTTTCATATCATCCCAGGTACCGATTTGGGGTTGACGTCGCTGGTTGAGCAGGCTCTCCACATTGATCCAATAAGTTTGGGCCTGCCCTTGCAGCTTCATCTTCGCATATCGGACTCTTCGGTGGTCCGTCATCTCAAACCACTCGAAGTACCGGTCCATACCGGCCTCCCAATCTAGATACACCCTAGGGTCCAAGGACCCGCTAAAAGTGGGAGGGTCCGCACGCACACCCCTAAGAATGCGGTCGTCATCCTCGTCATCACGATTCCGTCGTTGATGACGACGACCGTTACCCCCGTGATCATTGTCGGAGGCATAATCATCCACTATAGGCGCCTGTTGCCTCCCGACATCCTCTACCTGAGCCCTTGGCACAGCGGGTTGCTGCACCGGCTCTTGTTGGCCGTTCGTCGGCGCGGGTTGCGTCGCTACTGGGCCCCTCTCTAGGACGGCAATCCTCCCAACAAGGCCTTGAATGGACTGCTCCGAAACCCCGGCCCGATCCTCGAGGACCTTCATCCTCCCTTCTAGACGCGTCCCTATGCCATCCATACGCGTACTAAGACCATCCATACGCGTGTCTAAACGATCCATGATGGCCCGGAACATCTCGGCCGTGGAAGACTCATCGGAACTACGGGCTCGGGAGTCCGCCATAGGTGGTGGTGGCGAGTATTGGGTGCCTCGACGGGTGGGCATGCAAAGACGTACGGACTAGGTGACAACGACCGACTAATGCAAACACACTAAATGATACACTTAGACCTAATTGCAATTTGAAAACACTCCTTTTTTTGGTATTTTGAAAGAATGCAATTTAAAACACTTTTTTTTTTTTGAAAAGAATGAGACTCGACTACACCCTAGACACGGCCAAGACTCGGTACGCGGCGGAGGTAATCGACCCGAAGGTCACTCGCGCAAGTGTGTGGTCTTCCCGGTAGGCGAAGCCTAACGGTCGGATAACACCTTTGGATATACCGAGTGAAGGTGTGTGTGGGGTAACCTTAGACTATGCAAGACTTATGCAATGACTACCCTAGACTCGACTTGCTCTGATACCAAACTGATGCGGGACGGACTCAGGAGACGACACTATATGGTGCCACCCTCGGACTCTAGATGAAGACGCGACCAGCAGCACACACCAGGGAGACACTAAGCCCGACACTACGAGCTCCTAGTGGTAAAACGTCGCTAACAGAAGTGGAAGCTCACTCGTCGTCCCAAGCGAGGGAAAGCGCGGACCGTGCGCGGTTAAGGAACCGGCGGAGGTCAAGGGTAGTCCGACTCAACTTCCGGACTCGGATCGAGTCGCGGGACGGGTCACTCTCACTCTCACAGCGGTGACATGGACACACGGGCTAGTACCTACACTCTCGGCAGCGGCAAAAGACCGTATACTAGCTAAGCAAATGAACGCCAAGAGGTTCGGACCATTACCTCCATGCTCCCGGCGTGGCGAAGACAACCCCGGCCGAATCACGGACTCCCGGTTAAACAATATCACAGCAATACAAAGATTTGACCCACTCCACGCAGGGAGATAAAAGGTCACATGTGGAGCCCGGGAATCACGCAACTCGGGTTGACGGGCAGCATCTTGATGTCGCCCGGCGGTGCCGAACTCCGCGTTTTAGTGCTTTCCGAACGGCGGGTTCTGCGGGCCCGTGGGGCCCACGGGTGGCGCTGGCCTCCGGATCTGCAGGAGTGGGTCCCACTGTGATGGGGACCCCTGGTGGCACGTCTCCACGGAAGGCGGTCGGCCGGGAACACCGACCGGTCGCCGAACAACTCCGATCTCCAAGCTTTTGGAATGCGGCCCACGGATTTCTGCTTGCTGTTTTCAGGTGCGCGCTCCGGCGAAAACAGCCGCTGCGGTCGATCCCGACGTCGGATCGGGACGCATGAGCTATCGTTGGAAAGCTCTCTTCAAATGCTTCAATCTAGACTCAAAGAGATCTGATGGATCTAGCCGGATCTAGACTTTAATGAATTTACAAATCCCTGTTGTACAGTAACCGAGACATCAGATTTACAGGGTACTTGTCTGAGAACCACCGTTGACCGCCTACTTTCCGTAGGAATCAGACTTCAAGCTCTTCTTCAACTTTGTAGATATTCAAACCATGAAGCTGGGAAAATTTTTAGAATTGGATTTGGAGCTGGTGGTGATTTGATAGGATTTTTGGAGTGTCTGGTGGTCGGATCTGGGAACTGGCAGAAAGTACTGTAGCTAGGACTGAGAACGAATTTTAGAAAATATGAAATGGACGAAACAAAAATTAAAACAAATGGTGGATGAAGGGATGGATGCAAGGGACACCCAGTTAAATTGGGCGAACCAAATAAAATCAAAAAAAGGACCTAAGACTTGAAACTCTGGGCGGGTGGAAATGGAAACAGACAGTAGACAGATCTGGAAACTGTGATTGGACGAAAATCAAAAAATACCAAATGAGATCTTTATGACCAACCAAAATTCTGAGGATGTGCTGGACACCTCTGGGACATCCAGTAAAAGTTCCAGCTCGATCTGAGGCCGTGGCTGAGACTGGAATTTCGTGGAAGTGGCTGTGGTACTGCGTGGACAGAACTCCGGCGAAGGCGATGGCGGTGCGGTGGCGGCTCGTGGCGGCGGCGGCGATGACCGGAACTGATAGGGGAGGAGTCACACCTCCAGAGGCAACCTTCACAGCTGCAAGGGGGAAGAGAGGGGCGCACCAAGCTGGAGCTCCAACAATTTCTTGATTCCAAATGGCATTAATTCATCAAAAATGGAAATTACAAGCATATATAGGTCACCAATCTAATCAATCCTCCACCGTTGGATCTAGGGGTGGGAGATTGAGGGCTAGGATTGCATGTGACCATCCACACAAATGAAAATTAAAAAAAAATAAAGGGGGGGGGGGGGCGGCCTATTGACTAGAATGGCAAGGATGTGGAAGTTAGACTTGGTAGGTGGGGGTAGGTGGCCTCTCATTTGGCTTTTCAAGTCCATTGTCCCCCATGTGTCCAAATACCATTCAAACTTCTAGATGCTCCCATGTGGCATGTTGACTGGCCCCATGTGGGACCCTAGGCTGAGGTGGCCCAATGTGGTGGGGCCCGGGGGGCCCACGGGGCCCACGGGGTCCGAAATGCTCGTAAGCCCCTATTACACTCAAAATGGCAAACCGAATGCAACGAAATAAATACAAATTACACACACATAAAGTCTAGCTAAATATAATAAATGGGGAGGCTCAAGGTGGAGTCTCCAAGCTGTCTCCGAGCCAGATGGACGCTGAGGTGGCTCGTGTCGTGCTCCGTGTGCGGTACCGGTGGCTCGGTGTGTCGTGCCGATCAACAGCTCGGGTGTCCGCACCAGGTACTCTACACCAGGAGCTTCAAAATTCAATAACATCCAGATCCGCTCAGATCCAGATCCTCTCTCAGGGTCTAGATTGTAGGTTTTCAAGAGAGCTTTCCAACGATAGCTCATGTGCCCCGATCCGACATCGGGATTGATCGCAGCGGCCGTTCTCGCCGGAGCGCGCGCCTGAAAATAGAACTGGCAGATCCGTGGCCGTTGATTTCGTCAGGTGCCGAACGAAGCCGCCCGGCCTCCGGTCGACGTTCCAGCGTGCTTCCATCCCAGGGAGCGCTTCCCTAAGCGTCCCCACTACAGCGGTGCCACTGGGTCGCACACGGCCCCTCCGGACAGCACGTGGGCCCCACGGTTGCGATTACGGGTGCGGCCGAAGCTACACGTGAAGCCGCCCGTCAACCCGGAATCGGTCCTCCCGGGCCCATTTGTGTAGCCCTTTACCTCCCTGCGTGGAGTGAGCAGTGATTCATTGCTTTAACATTTGTGTGTTAACCGTCCCGGGAGTACGAGTTCGACCGGGTCCGTCTTCCCCACGCCGAGAGCGTGGAGGTATCGTATTCGCTCTTACACTCGGCATTTCGCTTATTTCCTTATATGCTTTATATGCCGCTGCTAGAGAGCATGTGTAGGGCCGTTAGCTCGTAATATTTATTTCACCGCTGCTGCGAGAGAGAGAGCGTGACCGTCCCGTGACCCGATCCGGGCACAAAAGAGAATTGACCACCCTAGCTCTTGCCGATTTCTCAACCGTGCACGTCCGACGCTTCCCTCGTTAAGAGACAATCATGAACTCATCTAGAGTCTGAGGGTCGCATATCATTTTGGAGTGGAGTCCGTGGTTCGTCCCGCATCAGTGTCGAAGGTTTCCGCTAGGTCGGTGAAGTGGTCCTCGGCCTTGGGGGTCTTCACGAGCATGTCGTCAATATAGGCCTCGACGTTCCGACCGAGCTGTCCCTCGAACATATGATTGACCAGCCTCTGGTACGTGGCTCTAGCGTTCTTCAACCCGAAAGGCATCCGGATGTAGCAGTGTACGCCGAAGTCGGTGATAAAGGTGGTCTTCTCGATGTCTTCGGGGTGCATTCTGATCTGATGGTAACCTAAATAGGCATCTAGGAAGCTGAGTATCTCATTGCTTGAGGTTGAGTCAACCAGTTGGTCGATGCTTGGTAATGGATAGCAGTTCTTTGGAGTAGCCTTGTTCAAGTCAGTGAAGTCCACACACATTCGCCACTTTCCCGAAGCTTTTGGCACCAGGACGACGTTAGCCAGCCACGTCGGGTATAAGACCGGTCTAAAGAGACCAGTCTCTTGCCCCTTGGTGACTTGCTCCTTGATGATCGCCTGCTTCTCTGGTGCATGCTTCCTTCTGCATCGTTGCACGGGCTTCATGGTTGGGTCTAGGTTGAGCTTATGCATCACCGTTTCCTCCGGTATCCCAGGGAGTTGATCATCAGACCATGCGAAGACCCGGATGTACGCGGAAAGAAACTCTTTATATTGCTGTTGAACCTCAGATGTTAGGTCGGCTCCGATCTTCACTCCTAGGGTCGGGTCGTCGTTTAGGAAAACCGCTAGCAATTCGCCTCCAGGCTCAGCGGTTGCGAATTTTTCCTCGACTTCTCGGGGGCCCTTGTTCTTCCCGTCCGACCTTGTGACTTCAACCGAGATATTATAGCACCTTCTGGCCATGGCTTGGTTGCCTCAGACTTCCCCCAGCCCATTTTTGGTGGGGAACTTCATCTTTTGGTGATAGGTAGAAAGCACTGCTTTTGTTTGACTGAGGATTCCCCGGCCGAAGATTGCGTTGTAGGCTATCATACCTTTGATCACTATGAAGTCCACCAAAACCGTAATGGTTTTGGGTGGCGTGCCGAGAGTAACCGGCAGGCTTACGGCTCCTTCGGGATAAGTGGACTGGCCATTGAACTCGCACAGGGGGGTTTGGATCGGGTGGAGTTTAGACGGATCCTCCCCCATCTTAAAGAAACATTCATAGGATAATACATCAGGGGCACTTCCAATGTCAACTAGAATCATGTCTACGTTACAATGGTTTATTGTGGCTGATATGACTAGGGCGTCGTCATGCGGGGTGCTTAGCCCTTCCAGGTCTTGGTAAGTGAAGACTATGACCTGGGGCTCACTCGGCGGGGCCCTCGGAGGCTCGATGGCTCGGCTCGCCCGCTCAGCATGACGCTTCCTTCCTCGGCCACTATCTCCTCCTGATGCAGCTCCTCCAGCAATGACGTTGATGTGGACCCCTCGGGGGGCGTTGTCGATTTCCTCTAGGGCGCCTCGGTCTTCCTTGTGCTGGAGGAGCTGAGCCATCGAGCCTTTGATGTCTTCATATATTTCATATACCGGAGCGGTTAGGGGAGTGTACCACTCGTACTTCCTGGACGATTCTTTATGCTCCCCGTCTCGGTTTCGCCTCTTTCCTTGGCCCAAACTTGGCTCGGGTGCCCGCTTCTTATCCCCCTCCCGACCCGAGCCAGTTGCGTCTCGGCATGCGCTGAGCACTTCTTCGCACTCGGCATGGCGCAATGCCAGAGTCACTAGCGCAGCAAGGGTCGAGGGAGGGTGGAGGACAAGTTCGCGACAGAGGTTCTCATCACGGGTGCCCCCGGTCAGTGCGGTTATGGCCGAGGCCACGTCCAAGCGGGGGATCCTCAGGGCTTTCGATTTGAATCGGATAATGTAGGCCCGAAGCTTCTCCCCTTGCGCCTGTTTGAGGGCCAAAAGCCCCGCTACCGACCTTGGGGGACCGCTACCGGCGAAACTCTCCTTGAATACTCGTCCGAATTGCTTGAAGTCTCGGATGGATCTGGGGGCGAGGGCCCGAAACCATGCTTGGGCGCCTTGGACCAAGGTGGTCGCAAAGGCTCGGCACTTGATGCCGTCGGACGCTCCATGAAGGGTCATCAGGGCGTCGAAGCTGTCGAAGTGGTCGGCCGGGTCACCCTGGCCGTCGTAGGGCTTGAAGGTCAGGATGGAGGCTCTGGGAGATACCTCTGCCTTCAAGATATGGTCAGAGAACGGGGATCTCTCCTCGTCTTCTGGTTGAGAGGTCTTCTGCAGGACTCGTAGGGCGCGCTCCTGCTCTGCGAAACGCCTCTCGAATTCTCGCAGTCAGAGGGATAGCTCCGGCTGCCGCTGCGCCATAGGGCTGAGGGGGCGTGATGGCAGGCTATCCTGGCGCTCCCTAGGGACTTCGGTCTCCGGGAGGGGACGGCGTGCCCCATGCTTACCCCGTTTTGCTGTGGAGGAAGCCTCTTGCTCCGGAGGGGGGGCTTGTGAGGGTCCTCCTGCTTTGTTGCGAATAAGCTGCTGCCCTCGGAGGGTGAAGCGGCCTCCGGCTGTGTGCTGGGACATGTTCTCGCGGGGAGGGCTCTCCGGAGGGGCGCGTGACCTTCCATCCCTGGCCGCCTGGGTCCTCATGAGTTCCACGAGGACATCCAGTTTCGCGTTGAGGGCTTGGAAGGGGTCAGCACCGCCGTTAAGCGGTAGCCCTGCCGCGGGGGGAGGGGGCAGTCCGTCGGCGGGAGTGCTGGCACCGGAGGGGGGGTTTCGGGAGGCTTGAGAGGGGCCTCCCCACGCCGCCACCATGGCCTTTCCCCTGTCACCGAAGGACCTCCTCCCTAAACTTCTTCGCACCATATTGGTTCTTTGATCATTTCCCACAGACGACGCCAGATGAAGGGGCGTGATCTCACACTTGTCCTGAGCTAGGAGGATGATCATCGAATAGTGAACTGCAGAGAAAGGGAAACGGATCAGGAGGCCCAGGGATGGTTCCCTAGGGAAAACCCTCCAATGCCTAAGTCAGTAGAGCAATGGTGGAAGGTATGGAGGGAGGTAGAAAGAGGTGCACGAGATCCCCCAACACCAAGGTGGTGAAGTGGTTCCTGCTCAGGGGATTTTAGGCGTGTATTGCCCTTACCTTTCACTGGAGGGAGTCCCTGGTTTATATAGTGTGCTCACCTTATGAGTCCCGTAAGCTGAGGAGTTTCAGGCGGGAGTTACGTCCTCATCATGGGATCTTTACGTCCTCATCGTGGGATCATGGGTCCCTTATCCTCATAAACTCTTGCTCATAAAGGCCTCTCAACGGCAGCGTGGATAAGCAATCGTCAGTCGGTCCGAACATAAAAGGTGCCAACCCTGTCCGGGCGATAGGCATAGCTCGGATGAAGTCAGGTCGGAGTGGGCGCAAAGCGCTTGCCTCTATCCCGATGAAGGGATAACTCGGGCATGGGTCTTCCTCTGTTTTGACGCTCGGGCCTTCCGAGCCTAAGGGCCGCTGAGGAAGGGTGGGATCTCGAGTAATCTTTATTGGGCTTTTTAGTCTAAGTGGGCCCTATGGGGCTGTCACTTGGATGAGCTGAGCCTCGTTTGGTCCTGATGGACCTAGTTCGGCTGCTCTTAGATGGGCTACAAAAACCCCCCTCTCCAGGTGGCATCTCCGAGTTCTTGGTATCGATTTATCAGTATCCAGATCTCCGGGTCGTTACACTCACCCTCGTTCTCCTTCTCCTGCAAGGAATAGAAACGTTTATCTTAAAAAGGATTATTCTCGTCGAACCAAAATGCAGGTACATATACCCAGCAAAAACAACAACAAAAAGACATATTAGCCCATGCTAAAAACCCTTCCCAATCACACATAAACATGTGTAGAAACCCTAGGGGTAATGTGGTAAAATACCATGGCAAATGGATCCCAAAAATTGGGTTTCGAAACCAAGTTCGCAGACCCATTTTGGATCCGCCAGGCCAGGTGTCGACACCTGGTGTCGACACCAGTTTGAGAGAGTTCTGTCCCTTTGAGGAAAAATAGACCTAGTGTGTAGGTGTCGACACCTGGTGTCGACACCCAGTTAACTGGGTTCTGTCCAAGTGAAAAGGAAGCCCCCAAGGACCCAGGTGTCAACCCCAGGGGTCGACACTTGCAGAGGGTACTAGGAAAACTACTTAATGCAATGACTTTAAGCCCAAAAACATTATAAATGAATCAAACCCAATCTAGGCACATGGAAATTCATTTAAACATAAACTCATACCATGGATTCAGTAGACTGTAGGCAATTTGAACCTGCATCATTTAGTGACTCAATTTCATATCAATCTTCAAGCAATGCAAATAAATGCATAATCACATTGTCATAGCTTCACCAACATGCATGTTCTTATATTGAAATGTAACCACATACAAGAATTTTGATTCATATACATCCAGCCAATTCAATGCATAAGCTTCGCAATCTAAAACTTGCTTCATACATGTAAGAGTCATTTCTTGTTCAAATCCTGCCTTATTGAATCAATTCACACATGAATATCACATGCTTCTAACCAATTTTATACACAAGCTCACATGAAATTTAGATGCAATCCAAGGCATGTAGAGCAAATTGAATTCAATTAAATCACACATGGACTTCATGAGCTCTCCATAGCAAGTCAAACTAATTTGATTAGTTATCTAACCATGTCACTTTCAACTCAAGGATTCCCATTTTCTACACATGCCTTACACATCAAATATGATTCAATCAAGCAACACATGAGTTCCATTACACACCAAGACTATCAAGATCAGTCCAAAAGTTCCAAATACAGTCCAATCATTCAAAGTTCACTCTAATAATTTCCAACTCATTTAAAGGCAGTCTAAACCCAATTTCTCATGCAGTCAGATATAGAGTGTCAAATGAAAAACCATTTCAACAAATGTCAAAAGCTTAGTTCATTGAAGAGCAACAAGAAATCCACAATAACCAAATGAGTATACCGGATATCCATATTTCACCATGACCAATCATGAGCTAATGAAATGGGTTTCACCTCTGAAATCATGGAACCCATACAAGTTCAGTTCAAAAATAGTTAAGGGCAGTCCAATGCAAGCTTAACATTTAAAATGATCATTCTTACCTTTGGCATTGATGCAGCAGTTTGGATTTCTATTAACCTTTTGATGAACCCAGGGTAGCTCAGTTCATACTTAGGAGTTAAAAGTATGCCATATGAGCAGGTGTCAATTACCTGAACCTTTGTACAGTCACCCCTGTCATACATATATATAGAATAATCAATGTTAGCGATTCATTCATAATTTAGGATAAGGAGTCCAACGAATTTCATCTATGAACCATCTCCCTCAACTGTGACCTACACAATAATCCATAGCCAGTTTAGTCTTTGTAGTAACACAGGGATGCTATTCTTGTGTAAGCAATAACAGAATTTTGCATATCAAGTAAACATCCATTAACCAATTCAAATCATTCAATAACAAGGTTCCAGAAATCATCATGTTCAACCATCATATAGTTCACCTGAACTCTGGAAAGACTGAAAGCAAATTCTCACACATTGTATAAGCCAGAAGGCCCATCCAGCAAACCATTTGAACACCCACTGAAAAGCACAATTTTCAGATGAATGCTCCAAAGTCTCATGAACAGAATGCTTGAGACACCATCAAAAATATATTCAAGAAGAGCCATTGCTTCTCAACCCAGTAAAGCAACCTGCAAAGTAAGATAGCAACATATGAGCTCATTCATCACAAACCTTGTACACACAAATGTCTCTCTACACACACGCAAAGCACACAACATTTTGTTATCATCAAAACTATTACCAAAGACAAAGAGAGAGCGTATCCAACAATCTCTCCGTTTTTGATGATGATAAAATATTGTGGCACCAAAACTCTCTTCCCCTTTGACATTATCAAAAATGGGGGACTAGAGGATCAAATGTGGAGTTTTCAAAAATGAATGGGATAGAAATATAAAGTCAATGGCGCACGAACCCAGCAATAAACCTATCATGAAAGGAAGGTGTGTGAACCATGAACAACAAGCAAGAAGATAAAATTTAAAGTGCAATGCGCAAGATGACTGTAATATGTGCAAATGCTTCATTTGCGAACAGTATGCAGGGTGTATGACCCAACTATGCACAAGGAGTATAACAAGACTAAACTATATGCAAATGTTATGCTAAAGAGCACATTATTCTCCCCTTATTGTCACAAACAAAAACTAACTGACAATGGGATTATATAACATGTTATTTACATGTATAGTCTAAAGATGCATCAAGGTGAAATGAAGTATGATATGTATAAAAAGGATCAAGCAATCAAGCACTCAAGCACGGATAATAAGATATAAGAGCAAGAAAGTCCCTTAGGGACATGTTTAAGAACAATGCTATTGATTATGGAGCATGATGTGCATGAATAATACTAAGAGGGTCGTGCTTACAAAAAGATAGTACTGCATTACCCATGAAAGATGACAGATTCATAAAGTACATTCACACAATCAAACCCAAAGTGTATATGTGAAAATTGAGCAATGAATTCTATCAAATTTTCCAACGAACACTGAAAGGAGCCGTTCCTCCATACACTTCCATACACAATGCTCGAGTATTGGTAGCTACGTATAACCCCATTTTTTTATAAAATCTGAAAGAGTGACTAACCTTTTGACGCGAGTTGTACCCTTTGTCTCAGGGGTACTTCCCGGTTACTCAGTTTCATCAATCATTTTAATTACGGATTTTGTCACTTTTTGACGCCACACTTATTTTAATTGTGGATTTGCTTCATTTTTTGACGTGAGTTTCCTCCTTTGTTTCAGGGAGGATTCCTGACTACTCGGATCCGCGTGCCACTTATACAAATTTTTGGTGGGACAAACAGCTTTTCCTCACGAGACATGTGATTTCCATATAGAGATACAACAACCCTTTGGAGTGTTGAGTGGAATAACTGTAATCCTTATTATATTGAATCATTTATCTCAAAAAGTGCAACGTTGTGTGGGTGGTTGTACTGAATGTAAAAGATGAATTTGTCTCGCCACAGTTATGTCTCCGCCTAAGTGTATGCACAGTAATGAAATGAACCTCCCCCTTAATATGTGCAATGTAACAAACATGTCTAAATCAAAGTAATTTTATTTAACAAGGGACAAGGTCATAGGAGGAATCAAAAAGAGAGGTGATATGTTATATACACTCAAACATGCACTGAGATAAGATTTTCACACAAGTTGATTATTGGTACGTGGCGGAGAACGTAGGTCCGAAGACCACCATCGCACATGAGGAAAGCTTCCAGCTGGACATAATCCAACCTTCCACAATTGCCATTTGATATACCAGAAAATCATGACATGTAAGCACACAAATATGTCAAGTCTGTGCAAGTATATACATGTAAATGGACAGATGATCGAAGACTTTCTTTATTTACAAGTATGCAAATATATGCATGATATGTGCAATATGTATAATGCAATTAAGTGTGTGTTCTAAGTATGCAAGACTGAATTGTTATTTGCAAAAAGTGATTAAGAGTATGAAAGACTTTATGTACAGTGTAAAGCATTCAAAAACTAGATTTATTCACAAGATGTGCAACGAAAAATATGCAGAACTATCTTAATCACCTAGTCATCCAACCTACGAATCTCAGCAGTAGAGTCGCCATCTCAGTAATTGCCAAAAATCAACAAAACAGGAATGCAATTGTTTAAATGTGAACTCCAGACTCAATTTTTACCTTTTCATACTTTTTAAGAAGAACTTAAGCAGAATAAATTTCAAAATCAAACTGTTTTTCTTTCTCGCCTTGAGAGTCCTTTATTTATTGACTTTCTTTGGACTCAAGGCACCCCTGCAAAGTAAATTCTCATTTTGAAGACTTGGGTACCCAAGCCATCTTGGGTCCCGACGGTTAGTTCTAGCATAAGCAAATGTATTCTTATATCTCCTGGAACACCGATCATCATCATATCTCATTGTGGTACAGTCATCTATTGAATGACTATCCTGGCCACAATAAAAGCAGTGAGAAGATTTTCTTTTCATAAACCATTTATCATCATTTTTCATTAAAGAATAATTATTCATTATGTGTCCAACTTCACCATAATAATGACATGAAAAATTCTTTTTTAAAGATCACTCATCATCTCTTTTCTTTGTAAAGCAATTTTCAAAAACATGACCATGTAATCCACAGTAGAAACAATGAATGTTGAGGTTCTTCTCTATGAATTTCTCATGATTTTTGGAACCATCAACCATTTTCACTCTTGATTTTAATGCTACATCATCATCCAATTTCATCAAAAAATAATCATACATTTCATGTCCATATTTACCACAGTAAAAGTATGAAACATTCATTCTTTTCCTTGATGCATGATCATATTTAGCAGTTGGAAGTTTTGCATGCACATAAGAACAATCAATGACATTTTTCTATTTTTACTTTTCTTTATCGCACAAGGACACAGACTCATTCAAACTCTTGATTTCATTTTCCAATGTTGAAATGTGCATTTCAAGATCAGCAATCTCTTTTTCACAGGAAGTGACCTTTTCATTCAATATGACATTGATAGTTTTCTGACTTTCGATTTCTTGCAACAATACATGCACTCTCTCAGAGTCATCAACAGATATGCATTTTCTCTTTTCAAGGGCAAGCAATTTTTCAGACATAGTTATGTTTAAATACTTCAACTCTTCATTCTCCTTAGCAAGTTTATCATTCATAATCAATTCATTGCACAAATCATGATCAATAGAATTCAATTGTACTTTGTTTCTTAGCTCATTTTTAATTTTCTCCATTTGAGTAATTTTATTCTTAAGAGCAGAATTTTTATTTCTCAGACAAGCAATTGTCTCTTTGTGGCTATAAACCTCAAGCATGGAAGACTTAATTCCTTAAACTCAGCACATTTTTCACATGAGAAATTGTCAACACAAGAGTTTTCAATTTTATTTTTCAATTTTCAATTTTCAGATTTTAATACTTTATATCTGTCAAACAATTCATCATAAGCATTTACCAATTCATCATAGCTAAGCTCATCTTCTCCATCAGAGTCATAGTTTACCTTTGAACTCTCCTCGCTTTGACGCTCAATCTCATTGTTTGCCACGAGGCACTCACTATTGCAGTTTTCCTCTTGGGCTTCGCTTAGCCCATCCCAGATCTCTTTGGCTGACCTACAAGATGAAACAAAAGGAAATACATCAGTGTTCACTACAGCCTTAAGAGCATTTAAAACAAAAAGATTGTCAGAATTCTTTTTCTTATGCTCATCAGTCCACCTTAACTTATCTTTTGGTAGAACATGAGGACCGTGAGTAAGTAAATTCATAAGCTTCGGATTAATACTAGAAATCAAATACAGAGTTTTCCAAGCCATGATATATAATCAAAACCATTAAAGATAGGAACCAAATTCACACTAGCCATCAGGAGTAGATCTTTTCTCCTAGACCGTGAGGTCCGCTAATGAAAATCAAAGACTGCGCTCTGATACCAATTGTTGGCCCAGAATGGATGGCGGATAAGAAGGGGGGTTGAATTGTCCCCCAGTCTAGATGGCGGATTTTAAAAATAATCTAGACTAATTACAGTGGAAATAAAATTAACTACATTAATTAGCCTAAACTTAGCTTAAGTGAGATTAATGTTCACTCAACCTTTCCGATCTCACACGAACATCCAACCAACAAGTGATGAACAATAACTGATAACAGATAGCAGAGCTAACGAAGTGTGATGGTGCATTGAATAAAAATATATAAAAGAGACCTATGAATGGAGGTAGGAGAAATGGACAATCGCACATGCATCCACAATGAACACAGAGATTTTTAGGTGGTTCGGGACCACGACGGGCTCTGTACGTCCACCCCTCACCGAAACCCGGTGAGGCTTCACTAACACGCTACGAGATGTAGCAACCATGGGGACGAAGCCCCAAACACCATACAACCACGCTGCTTCGGCAGCAATCCGCACACGTGGGGCCTGGCCCCAGGACGATGCCACTGTAGCACACACACACACCGTCGGGGAACACACCACACACACAAATCCCACACGGAGACACAACTCCGTCTACACACACAAACTAGGGGAAACTTACCCCACAATGAATCCACATACGCGGAGACGCAGCTCCGCCCACACACGGCAATATTCTGAGTTCGACAAAATAAAAAGATATACCATGACTGCCCAAATTTTAATCTATGCTTAGATAAAAGAAAATAAATGAGAGATGAAGAAATCCCCCTCAAATCTGCTATGAATCTCATCCATTTGGGTAGTAGGGTGCGCTGGAAAGTTTGTCCGCAGAGTGGAAGCTGACCAAGCTCACAGGAGACGCCCAGGGTAGGATCTTCTGCAACCTCGTTCGGATCTAGGATCAGATCGGCAGAGATAGACTTGTTGATGCGTCCTCCTGATCTTCCTCTTCCTCCTCCAAGTAGATGCGACGCCCTCACCCTCGTTCTCCTTCTCCTGCAAGGAATAGAAATGTTTAGCTCTAAAAGGATTATTCTCATCGAACAAAAATGCAGCTACATATACCCAGCAAAAATAGCAACAAAAAGACATATTAGCCCATGCTAAAAACCCTTCCCAATCACACATAAACATGTGTAGAAACCCTAGGGGTAATGTGGTAAAATACCATGGCAAATGGATCACAAAAAGTGGGTTTCGAAACTAAGTTCGCAGACCCGATCCGGATCCGCCAGGCCAGGTGTCAACACCGGGTGTCGACACCAATTTGAGATAGTTCTATCCCTTTGAATAAAAATAGACCCAAGGTGTAGGTGTCGACACCCAGTTATCTGGGTTCTATCCACGTGAAAAGGAAGCCCCCCAGGGACCCAAGTGTCGACCCAAGGGTCGACACTTGTAGAGGGGACCAGGAAAACTGCCCAATGCAATGACTTTAAGCCCAAAAACATTATAAATGAATCAAACCCAATCTAGGCACATGGAAATTCATTTAAACATAAACTCATACCATGGATTCAGTAGACTGTAGGCAATTTGAACCTGCATCATTTAGTGACTCAATTTCATATCAATCTTCAAGCAATGCAAATAAATGCACAATCACATTGTCATAGCTTCATCAACATGCATGTTCTTATATTGAAATGGAACCACATACAAGAATTTTGATTCACATACATCCAGCCAATTCAATGCACAAGCTTCGCAATCTAAAACTTGCTTCATACATGTAAGAGTCATTTCCAGTTCAAATCCTGCCTTGACCACTTTGATATTGAATCAATTCACACATGAATATCGCATGCTTCTAACCAATTTTATACACAAGCTCACATGAAATTTAGATGCAATCCAAGGCATGTAGAGCAAATTGAATTCAATTAAATCACACATGGACTTCATGAGCTCTCCATAGCAAGTCAAACTAATTTGATTAGTTATCTAACCATGTCACTTTCAACTCAAGGATTCCCATTTTCTACACATGCCTTACACATCAAATATGATTCAATCAAGCTACACATGAGTTCTATTACACACCAAGACTATCAAGATCAGTCCAAAAGTTCCAAATACAGTCCAATCATTCAAAGTTCACTCTAATAATTCCTAACTCAGTTAAAGGTAGTCTAAACCCAATTTTTCATGTAGTCAGATATAGTGTGTCAAATGAAAAACCATTTCAACAAATGTCAAAAGCTTAGTTCATTGAAGAGCAACAAGAAATCCACAATAACCAAATGAGTATACCGGATATCCATATTTCACCATGATCAATCATGAGCTAATGAAATGAGTTTCACCTCTGGAATCATGGAACCCATACAAGTTCAGTTCAAAAATAGTTAAGGGCAGTCCAATGCAAGCTTAACATTTAAAATGCTCATTCTTACCTTTGGCATTGATGCAGCAGTTTGGATTTCTATTAACCTTTCGATGAACCCAGGGTAGCTCAGTTCATACTTAGGAGTTAAAAGTATGTCATATGAGCAGGTGTCAATTACCTAAACCTTTGTACAGTCACCCCTATCATACATATATACAGAATAATCAATGTTAGTGATTCATTCATAATTTAGGATAAGGAGTCTAATGAATTTGATCTATGAACCATCTCCCTCAACTGTGACCTGCACTATAATTCATAGCCAGTTTAGTCTTTGTAGTAACACAGGGATGCTATTCTTGTGTAAGCAATAACAGAATTTTGCATATCAAGTAAACATCCATTAACCAATTCAAATCATTCAATAACAAGGTTCCAGAAATCATCATGTTCAACCATCATACAGTTCACCTGAACTCTGGAAAGACTGAAAGCAAATTCTCACACATTGTATAAGCTAGAAGGCCCATCCAGCAAACCATTTGAACACCCACTGAAAAAGCATAATTTTTAGATGAATGCTCCAAAGTCTCATGAACAGAATGCATGAGACACCATCAAAAATATATTCATGAAGAGCCATTGCTTCTCAACCCAGTAAAGCAACCGGCAAAGTAAGATAGTAACATATGAGCTCATTTACCACAAACCTTGTACACACGAATGTCTCTCTACACACACGCAAAGCACACAATATTTTGTTATCATCAAAACCATTACCAAAGATAAAGAGAGAGCGCATCGAACCCAACACATACTATAAATCATGGGGTATGATGAACACTAGCGTCACATTACGCCGGGAGTACTTTTTTTATAAACGGGTGAAATCCACGAGGCTATCTTATTACATGCTTGCTAGTACATTCTCGTTACATGACTTTCTAGTGCATAGCCTTTATGGTTATGAAAAGTACATTCTCGTTCATGAAAGGTCAAGTTAAATTCATGCTATATTCGTTCTCGATCTTGCTCTCAATTTACATGAACTCTCATATCTTTTATGTCTTGATACTTACGATGTTACTTTGGCTTATTGTCGTATGATTTATCACATTTCGTTTACCTTACATCTTAGAGCTAAAATGTTAATTATTTAAACTTACCTTCATGTTGATACGAAGATACCTACTGGGTAAGTGTGCTCATTCCCTACTTTTTCAATCCTTTTCAGGAAATTCGAGTGAGTCAGATTCAGACTATGCTAGTGATGGGTCCGAGAGCGAATGATGGCTCGAGAGAAGACTTAGAGTTGTCAAAGAGTCTAGTCATGGTTATGTAATTTCATTTTTCTCGAGTCTAAATAATCTTAATGTTAAATGACTCAAGAGTCAACATTATGTAAACTTTTGATTATCATCAATAAAAGTTAGTTTTGTCAATTCTTGTGCATTCCACTTAATGTGTGAATGTTTAGCGCTCTGATTATCTTGATTGCGAGAGGCTTATCTTGTCGGCTGTTCATGTCCCCAATATTACTTCCGATGTACATATATCTCGGGGCGTGACATTGGGCCTCTTGTTATGATTGCCTAGCTTCTTCTTTTCCATCCTTACCTTAACTTTGTCGGATAATTCTATGGCATCCTCCAATAATTGAGCTCTCCTAACCATCTTGGCGTAAGATTGGATGTCCATCGGCACCAATTGGGGTATGTATTGCAACCACAATCCATTCAAAAATCGCTTGGCCTTCTGTTGGAACCCTAGTTTTAATGATGACACACTATGAATCATGTTGAGACAAAAATGCATAAGAACCACTCATATTGAACAAGCCGTTTATTTATTTAAGTGTCAAAACTTGGGTCGATGAATGTTCACGTTTTAGTTAGATAAGGTCGATGCACATTCACACTTTCTTCACATCTGGTCAGTGCACACTTCTGCATTACGTCTGTAAGGTCAATGCATATTTTAGGCTTAAGTCTGACAGGTCAGTCTATCAGGTCGATGCATCCCTATACTATGTTGAACATAAGGTCGATGCATGTACTTGCATGAAGTCACACAGGTCGGTGCATACTTACACACCAGCAATGTATCAAGTCGATGCACATTATACCTTGAGTAAAGCAAGGTCGATGCACATTGTACCTTGTGTAAAGCAAGGTTGATGCATATTGCATCTTGCATAAAGCAAGGTTGATGCACATTGTATCTTGAGTAAAGCAAGGTCGATGCACATCCTTACACTCATTCTATAAGGCCGACGCTCATGCAAGTATAATATACATCAGGTTGATGCATGTTTTTGCAGCGTGTTCTACAGGTCGATGTGCGCCTTGTAGCATGTTCTACAAGGTTGATGCACTTTCTTTAACATGCTGTACTTGGTCAGTGCACATGAAGAGTCTAGGTCTGTGCACATGTTGAGACCAGGGTCGGTGCATTTTTAGAATTAAAGTCATTAGGTCTGTGCATTGAGTCTACACTTTAAAACATTTGCATAATCATACATTCCTTGATCTGAGCATCTGATTTTCACTAAGTTGTCTAAGTATGCATTCTCTTGAGTAATAATGATGAAAAATGTGTTTGACGAAATGACTTATTTCTTATTGACAGGGATTCAGTCAAACACTTAAAGGACAGAGAGTAGCAGAGACTTAAGTAATCACGTGTTCCCAGAACTAACTTAATCAGACACATGATCCAAGGCAGCCAGTTCTTCAAGATTGGTCAGCCACGTGGTCTCGCCTCATTTTCAAGATCTGACACGTGGATCCACTCAAGCTACTTTTCTGACAAGGCATTGGTGGGAATCCTCCCTCCACACACCGAAGCCACATTATCAAGTTCGCCTGCATATATAAAGGGGGATCTCTGAGAAGAACAGTAGTTAAGAAGAACATAAGAAAAGAAAAGTGATTATTGAGAAGAAGAGAAAAGCAACGAAGCTAAGTGCAGAAAGAAGAAGATATTATGAGGGGAAGAAATTAGAGGAAGTGAAGGCAATCGAAAAGGAAGAGATTTGAGAGCAGTGAGAGCATCTGAGAGAAAAGTGCTGAAGAGTGTGAGAGTTAGCTGCAGAAAGAAGGAGAAGTTTCAAAATAGAGCATCGGAGAAGTGGAGAAAAGGAAAAGAAGGGAGAGCTACTACAGTCATGATTTCTAGATCAGATCTAGAATCATTTGCCCACTTTGAGCTACAGTGTTTTCCCTGCTATATCTATTCATCGTTTTCAGTTCTTTGTATTTCTCTTTCATCGTTGTTTTTTCAAGCTGTAAGTCAGCGGGCGAGGTGTGATCCTCGGACAGCAAGCTGTGTTGCTCAGTGGGTTAGCAAGCTGTAAGGCTCAGTGAATCAAGCTGTTAGTCAACGGTTGTAGGGATTCATCCCCGAAGCTGTGGATCAGCGGTCAAGCTGTGTGTCAACAGAAGTCACACTCAGGTGCGACTGTGGGGTGGACGTAGGTCTCAAGATTGAGACCGAACCACCTAAAAAATCATTGTCCTGTGTGTGATTGCCTATCTGTTCATTGCTTTGCGTAGATGCATGATTAGGACCGCTATCTGTTTGGTTTCAAGTATGAATGCAATTTCACTCTTATGATCTGAGTGAGTCATCAACCAATCAGTTGTTGCGTCCCTGTGGTTCTAAAATTTTGATGATGACAAATATTATGACTCATTATATAACTTTGACGGATTTATTACTAATGTCATCATCTTCATATATCAGTATGAAAATCTGTCAGAATAGGTTTTAAAAATGACTCAAAGCAATGACTGTTCAAAAAGGTGATAGATTGTCAATGCTGGTGACAAGAAGGTCAACGCCAGGTAGTCAGTGCATAATTCATCTGTCAAGACAGGTAAGGTCAATGGACTTTTTAGTCTGAAGCATACAGGTCAGTGCATACACTACTTATCATTAAGGCTTGCATGTTAAGGTCATGCATATGCAAGATCTTGTATTAAGAGGTCGATGCACATTTTTGTTAGCCAGCATCTAAGGTCGATGCACATTTTGCATCATGCACACACAGGTTGGTGCACATTTTGTTAAGTCAATGTTAAGGTCGATGCACATTCTGTATTGTGCATATAGAGGTCGGTGCACATTGTGCCTTGTGCAAAACAAGGTCGATACACATTCCCCTTGGGCATATAGAAGGTCGATGCACATTGCATCTCTGTATAGAGAAGGTCGGTGCACATTCTGATTAGCTGCATTAAGGTCGATGCACATTTTGCATCGTGCATAATAAGGACTACACACATATCAGCTTGTGCATACATTCAAGTCTATGCATGTTTCCTAGTCTGTGCACATGGTGCATCAAGGTCCACGCACATGTACAGACTGAAGTCTGTGCACATGTTAAGGTCTGTGCACATCTCCTCTTAGCACAAATGAAGTCTATGCACAATCTCCCTGTGCACATATAAAGTATGTGCACATTCTACCTGTGTACTTATAAGGTTGATGCACATCCATTCATCATGTGACCAAGGTCTGTGCACATTTGCTCAACATGTTACCAAGGTCTGTGCACATTTGCACAATTGCCCTACAAGGTCTGTGCATGTGTGCATCTAGACTTATATGGTCTGTTCACATTTCCACATTTGCATAAAAAGGTTTGTGCTCATTTTCATATACGCATTATAAGTCTGTGCATATTGTACTATGAAGTCTGTGCATCTTTCATACTTAACTGAAATTCATTCATATACAGTGACTCTCATATCAATAGGTCAAAGCACATTAGTTATCCATTCATGGTTACAATGTGTTTGACAAAATGCCTTTTAGTTTGTTATCAGGAACTTAAGTGCGCAGAGGGTCAAGTCACGTGGCTCGAGACTCAACTTAAACAGACACGTGATCTATGGTAGCTACAGGTGATGACACCCGTTTTATGACCAATGAGTTGGGTCATCTCCTTATCTATTTTATGATGTCCCGAGTTATTCACCGCTTATTGGGTCATTTTTGGTCATCTTTCTGGGCTTATTTTATGGGTTATTCTCCCTGGTTGGGCCTAGTTCCTTTGATTTATTGACATTTACAGCTTATTGGGCCTGGATAAGGGCTAATAAGGATTTTATTGTGGATTAACTTGGAGATTTATTGGCCTTTATCTCTTTTGCCACGTTTACCAGCCTTGCGATCTATCGCACGACCGTTTGGTGAGCGTTGGCGGCCCTTTGCTAGACCGTTAGGCAACAGAGGGTCATGTTGGGTTTCTTCTGTCTTATCTCTTTCTAGACGATTGAGCCATGCGGTCTATCATTCGACCGTTTATGGAGACTTGCGATCTATTGCAAGATCGTTTGGGGAGACAGAGAGTCCTGCTCTGTCTGTTATTTCTCTCTTTGGCCGTGGTCGAGCTAGAGTCCTTGATTTGTTTATTTCTCTCTAGATAGAGGCTCTCAGAACCTTCTGTTTGTTTCTGTGGACTCTTGGTAGTATTATCTTAAAGGTTTATCCAGATTCAGGCCTATTTTCGTGTCATTATCTCTCCAACTCAAACGTAGGGTTCGAGGGTCTATAAATAAAGCCCTTGACTTCATGGCTTGAAGAGGAGATTTCTGGAGTTTGCCACGAAGTGCTGCTACATTCTGGAGCGAGTACCAATCAGGGAGAAGTCCTTTCTACGTCCTTAAGACTTCTTGTAGCAACCCGTATAAAATTAAAAGAAATAAATTTATAATAAACTAAAAGATTAAGCGAACAAATGAAAAAGGTTAAAACAAGAAGAACAAAGCCCTGATGAAATTAACGCCTTGGAGCAAGGCGCTACTTGACAAGAAACGCCCTCACCTAAGGCGTGTTTTTAGAAGGGACGCCCACATGTCAAGGCGTCAAATCTTAAAACAACCAAAATTACATAAAAAGGCAAGTATTTGAAACGCCCTTTGCTTGGACGCGTTTCCACAAGGAACGACGCATGCCAAGGCGTCAATTTAAAATTCGACGCCCTAGCGTAAGGCGTTAATTCCATTCCAGTTTCGTTCGAACCGAGAACTTATCCAGGGTAAGTTGATAACTATGAGAAAGAGTTCGAATATAGTAATAACTCTATCATGGAAGTGTTACTTCCAATCAAACACTAACCTTATTAGGATTTCCAGAATCCTATAAAAACCATTGACTATCAAACCCTAAAGCTATTTGGTCGATCTACTGCTGCTACGGTACGTAAAGAACAGCAGTTCTTCTTATCTCTTTTTATCATTACTTTCGGTTGCATGAAGAATTAATGATTCTTCATCTCTCCTTACAGGTTAAGAAGCCCTGATGTTCTGAAGAACAAGAGTTCTTCATCCGGGTAAAGTTATTCTCTTTACCTTTAGTTCTGGATGTGTAAGGTGAAGAAACTAATATCAGTTTCTTTTTTCTGTAGGACTTACAGCAAGTTGATCAGTGAAGAACAAGGATTCTTCATCAAACGATCTCTTCATCTGCATCATCTTTGCTTGGTGCTGCTGTTAAGTTCGTTGAGGTTCAGAACCCGTCACGTTCATCTTCAGATTATTATTATTAAGGTAGGTTTTCTCAAGCACTGTAGCCCAAATCACCATAATAACTATGTTAAACCATATATATTAGTTCATGCATATAGTTTTCGCGAGTTTTAAATGTTTCTATTATTGGAAAGAAACGCCCTTTCCAAGGGCGCTACTTTAATACGCGACCCAGACAAGGGCGCTACTTTGAAAGAAACGACCATGACCAGGTCGTCAATTCCAGATTCGACGCCCTGTACACGGACGTCAATTTTCTCAATTGTTAATTACCCATGTTAATTATCCAATATTCACTTAAACATGATTCTAAATCAGTGCATGATCATATTTACTTGAATCCCGATATTTTTCCTGTCATGACCATGTCTCTTGTTTCTGGAAATTATAATACTTGAAATCTGAAAATTCTTTAATTCACGACCCTGTAGAGGTCGTCTCTCACTTGACTAACGCCCCTGTTCAGGGCGTGAATTGAACAGTAACGCCCCTGTCCAGGGCGTGTTTTTGATAAATTTCTGAATATATATATGCTGCAAAAATAGAAGTAAAGAATGGACGACCACTGTATACGTCGTCAAGTTGTAAATAAACGCCCCTCACCAGGGCGCGTTTTTGGTAAAATACTGAAATATTGAAATTTTGCAAAAAAAGAAAATAGATAAACACCCTTACTGAAGGCGTTAATTACTTGAGTAGTGACTTTACTTAAGTCGTTATTTTCCTGTAAAAATGTTTTTACCGATTTCTGATAAACGATGGTATCAGTATATCTATATATATGTATATCGGCACTATATCTCCACTCCGTGAGTATAGTCCCACGTTTTCATGATGTTTTATCGATCACCCTCAACTCTCATTGACATACGAGCTCTCCATTGGACATTCCGTTCCTTTGGACTAGCGAGTTAGTCATAGAGACCTCCGTAAGACTCCTCGCCGCCTTGGATTCCCTCAAGGCCGACTGAGCTGGTTGTACCCTAAAAACCCATTACACTATTGAATGCCATGTCACTCTAAAGAAACATGGTATACCGGCCCTTATGATATGCAAAGAGTATATCATGAGAATTCTTAATGGGATGATGATATCATGCCATTTGTTGATGTTCTTGTGGACCTCAATTCTATAATAAGAATGAGGGTATCTTGCCTATGATATACTGTTCATGTGGACCTCAATTCTATAAAAAGAATGTCCATACTTGTTTGTCATGGTGCCCGAGTTAAGGGAACCTAATTCCACCTAGTTTCATCGATAAATCGTGTTTATACCATTATTATCACCTCTCTATGTCCAATGTTATATTTTTGGACTCCATTCTCTCATCCTACGTATCTACAAGCTTAAAATGTTGAAATTCCATATTGGCTACATATATATACAAGAGTGGATGTCAAAAATACATGATAAATGCCTGCGCATATAGGGCCCGATCTGGTCCTGGGAGGAGCACCCGAAAGTACTTGTGCCCATGGGAGTTGAATGATAAGGTATCTGGCATTATACCGAGTGCATGACTAGCTTGATTGGACATTCCACACAAATCTTGTACTTGACTCGTGCTTGACTTGACATGACTTGCGTGACCCGAAAAAAAAGGGTAATTACTTGCTTGCTTGCTACATGATAGCCAAAGTTCTTGACATGACTTGCTAAAAAGTACTTGCTTGAATATCTGTTATCTTTTCTTGAAAGCTCGTGACTAGTTCATCTTGCTATCTTATTGATATACTCTCTTTCTACCTTGTCGTTTTATACAAGCATGCATAGCTATAGTACATACATGAAAGATGTAATTATTTAAACCCCTTGCTAAGCGCTTGAGATATAATTTCCTACTGAGCGTTCGCTCACTCCGTGTGTTCCTTACTTTTCAGGTAATTCTGACGGCGAGGGAAGTCAATCGGATGGGAATGGTCAAGAGTGAAAGAGATAGAACTTCTCCAAGTGTCATCTAGTCTTTTTCCTATTTTCTTGAGTCAACTATGTACTTTTCCTTTTTAATTGAATAGAGTATTAGATTTGTAATAGTCTATCCATTATGAAATAAAGGATTGGGTTACCTTTCTATTTTCCTCATCTCTGTTTTGGTGTCGAATACACTACTACTCTGATTGACATGATTGATATAAACTCGTCGCGCATATCCGAGTATCTTCCGCGCTCGGGGCGTGACACTTTTTGTGGTATCAGAGCCTAGGGTATTCAATTCCTTGAAAAACCCAAGTCCAAGGATAGGTTTTAGCCCTTTAACCAGTGAGATTGGGTAGAACCAAGGGTTAAAGTTAACATAGAATGCTAGTCTTTAAGATACAAATCACATATTAATCTAGTTATTATAATTGTAGGATAATGGCTGCCGAACGTGCTCAGTGGCGCAACATGCAGCGTACACTGCAAGGCATGACTCAAGTGCTGCAACAAGTAACACAAGGAGGTGGACAACGAGCAGGAAGTCTCCACCAGACTTTCAAGAACATGAACCCGCCTAAGTTCACGGGTTCTACTGATCCAGATGACGCTGAACACTGGATTAGGGAAACAGAATGAATATTCCGTGTTATGCAATGCACGGATCAAGATAAGGTCTTATTAGCTACTTTTCAGTTAGAAAGGGATGTTAGATGCTGGTGGGAATCAATAGAGGCTACTATAAATCAAGATCAAGTTTCGTGGGAGGAATTCGTTGAACACTTCAACGCAAAATATTTCTCGGACCGAGTTCAGGAAAAGAAGGCTGCAGAATTTGTTGCATTAAAGCAACGATCTTTATCAGTGGCCGAGTATGAGGCCCAATTCTCTAGATTGTCTCGGTATGCTAAGCATCTAGTTAGCACCGAGAAAATGAAAGCTAGGAGGTTTCTTAATGGGCTCAGGCCCCAAGCTATTACTCAACTGGCGCCGATGGACATTCAAGTCTACTCGGAGATAGTACGCCGAGCTCAACTATTAGAAGATGCCACGGAACTGTCTGATAGGATTCGTGGTAAGGATAAGAAGGAACAAGTTACAGGATCGGGTTCCTTTAAACCCAACTTCAAGAAGAGGCCTAGCAATGGAGGTATTTCCTCGCAAGAGCAAAAGTTCAAGAAGACCAAGCCCTTCTCTATCACCACTACCTCTCCAAATACAGTGTGCAAACATTGTGATAAAGCGGGTCATAGAGCAGAAGAATGCTGGAGGAAACTAGGAGCATGTCTCCGTTGTGGGAGTCGTGAGCATCGGATTCTCGATTGCCCATTACTTAACGATCAAGTCGATGTCGGGAAACGCCCAGTAACCAAGAATGCTCGTCTTCATGCAATCAAGGAGACCGAGCAAGAAGAAGAAGGCAGCTTAGTGGAAGGTACATTGAAAGTTTGTTCCAAGAATGCATATGTCTTAATTGATACTGGTGCATCACATTCTATTGTTTCTAAGAAGTTTGCTGACCCATTACCCCTAGAACCGGAATGGATAAAGTTAGTTTTGTCTACTCCTCTGGGTGATGAGACTGATATTACACATCATTACCAAAACTGCGAAGTATCGGTTCAGGGTAGAAATCTCCCTATTAATCTCATATGTTTAGATCTAAAAGAGTATGATGTTATACTAGGGGCAGATTGGTTATCCAAGTATCAGGCAACGGTTGATTGCCGCAATAGTAAGGTTACATTCAAGGAATTTCCAGAACTAATCTTGACTAGCCCCAAGGGTCGGAGCAGATCCCCTCTTATTTCAGCTCTCCGAGCTAGCAAGCTCATCAGGAAAGGATGTGCATCTTTCCTTGCCTTTGTCACAGTTAAAGAAGCTAAGGAAGCTAAGCTAGAAGACATTCCAGTGGTACAAGAATTTTCGGACGTATTTCTGGAAGATTTGCCAGGATTACCCCCGCAAAGAGAAGTGGCCTTCACCATTGACTTAGTCCCTGGTGCTGGTCCGATTTCAAAGGCACCTTATAGAATGTCACCTGCTGAACTCAAGGAGTTAAAGGAGCAATTGATGGAACTCATTAAGAAAGTATTCATTAGACCAAGTACTTTCCCGTGGGGAGCGCCTGCATTATTTGTAAAGAAGAAAGACGGATCCATGAGGTTATGCATCGACTATCGACAATTGAATCATCTCACTATCAAGAACAAGTATCCACTGCCGAGAATCGATGAATTGTTTGATCAAATTTCAGGATCCATGTACTTTTCCAAAATTAATCTTAGGTCAGGATATCACCAACTAAGAATCAAGGACGAGGATATTCATAAAATCGCATTCAGAAGCAGGTGTGGCCATTATGAATTTGTTGTTATGCCTTTCGGACTAACGAATGCCCCTGCTGCCTTTATGCAGTTAATGAATAGTATATTCAGGCCTTATTTAGATCAATTCGTGGTGGTCTTTATTGATGATATATTGATTTATTCCAAGACCAAGGAAGAGCATGAGGAACATTTGAGGATTGCATTACAAATATTGAGGACAAACCAATTATATGCAAAACTTAGCAAGTGTGAATTCTGGCTTGAAGAAGTGACTTTTCTCGGACATGTTATATCAAAGGATGGCTTGTCTGTAGACCCATCAAAGGTTGAAGCTGTAAGGAACTGAGAAAGACCGACCAATGCTAGCGAGATCCGAAGTTTCTTAGGTCTTGCCGGCTATTACAGGCGATTCATCAAGGATTTCTAAAACATCGCCGTGCCACTTACTAGGTTCACTCGCAAGGAGATCCATTATGAATGGGATGAGGAATGTGAAAGAAGCTTCCAAACTCTCAAGGATCATCTTACTACGGCTCCTATCTTAGCATTGCCAATTGAAGGAGAAACGTTCGAGGTATACACTGATGCTTCTGGCATTGGCCTCGGGTGTGTTCTAATGCAACAAGGGGAGGTTATAGCCTACTCTTCTCGTCAATTAAAGAAACATGAAGAGAACTACCCCATCCATGACCTAGAATTGGCTGCGATAGTATTCGCACTGAAGATATGGAGACATTATCTATATGGAGTGCAGTTTACTATATACTCCGACCACAAGAGTCTCAAATATCTCTTTTCACAGAAGGAACTAAATATGAGGCAAAGACGATGGCTGGAATATCTCAAGGACTTCGACTTCAATATACAATATCATCCCGGAAAGGGTAATCATGTAGCAGATGCCCTTAGTCGAAAGCCGAGAGCACTGTTAGCCAATTGTATGATTCAAGAATGGAAGTTGCTGGAACAATTCTCTGAACTCAATATAAGCATGGACACGGACCCTAGATGTGTCACATTATCTCATGTAAGCATACAGTCAGATTTATTGTCTGAAATACAAGCACTTCATAATGATGATCCTACATTAGTAGAAATCAAGGGCAGATTAGAAGGACAATCGGATTTCCAATTAGCTTCTGATGGAAGATTAATGTTCAAGAATAGAACTTGTATACCGGACTGCCCAGAATTGAAGAAGAAGGTCTTAGATGAAGCTCACAGATCAAGATATACAATTCATCCTGGATCTACCAAAATGTACCAAGATGTAAAAGAAATTTTTGGTGGCCCAACATGAAAAGAGAAATAGCAGACTACGTATCACGCTGTCTCACATGCCAACAAGTCAAGGCGGAACACCAAAAGCCTGCTGGAAAACTACATCCTTTAGATATCCCTAAATGGAAGTGGGAGGATATTGGTATGGATTTCATCATGAGTTTATCTAAATCAAAAAGAGGACATGATGGAATATAGGTTATCATTGACCGATTGACTAAATCAGCGCATTTCTTGCCAATCAAGAGTCGATGGTCAGTTGATGTCTTAGCTGCACTATACATCAAGGAAATAGTCAGATTACATGGTATTCCTATTTCAATCGTGTCTGATAGAGATCCCCGTTTTACTTCTCATTTTTGGAAAGGACTACAACAGTCGTTGGGGACGAGACTTAGCTTTAGTACAGCCTTTCATCCTCAAACGGATGGTCAGACCGAGAGAACCAATCAAGTAGTCGAGGATATGCTAAGAGCATGCATTACTGATTTTAGTGGAAACTGGCATGGTCACTTGCCTCTGGTCGAATTTGCATATAATAATAGCTACCAGGCAAGTATACAACTGGCACCTTTTGAAGCCTTATACGGAAGGAGTTGTCGATCACCCTTATGCTGGGACGAAGTTGGAGAGAAACAACTGTTAGGTCCAGACATGGTAAGGGACACTACCGAGAAGATACAATTGATCAGAGAAAGACTACAAGTTACTCAGTCTAGACAAAAAGCTTATGCCGACACGAGAAGAAGAGATCTTGAATTCCAAGTCGGAGATCATGTATTTCTCAAGATATCGCCTGGACGTGGAATACGAAGATTTGGTGTTAAGGGCAAGCTTACACCAAGATTTATCAGACCTTTTGAGATACTAGAAAGAGTTGGTGAGGTTGCTTATCGCATCGCATTGCCACCTCAACTGTCCGAAGTACATGATGTGTTCCACATATCTATGTTGAAGAAGTATGTGCATGATCCATCACATATTATTGAGCATGGAAATCTAGTAATCCGGAAAGATCTCACATACGAGCAGAAGCCCATAAGAATACTAGATCGAGAAGTACGAACCCTAAGGAATAAGGTTATTCCTATGCTAAAAGTACAATGGAATAAGAATTCAGAACATGAAGCTACATGGGAGACCGAGGAATCTATGAGGAAGCGATTTCCAGAGTTATTTTAGAAGGTATGAACTCTACACTCTCCATATGTAAATATATGCTATGAATTTGGGGACCAAATTCTTTTAAGTGGGGGAGGGTGTAGCAACCCGTATAAAATTAAAAGAAATAAATTTATAATAAACTAAAAGATTAAGCGAACAAATGAAAAAGGTTAAAACAAGAAGAACAAAGCCCTGATGAAGTTAACGCCTTGGAGCAAGGCGCTACTTGACAAGAAACGCCCTCACCTAAGGCGTGTTTTTAGAAGGGACGCCCACATGTCAAGGCGTCAAATCTTAAAACAACCAAAATTACATAAAAAGGTAAGTATTTGAAACGCCCTTTGCTTGGACGCGTTTCCACAAGGAACGACGCATGCCAAGGCGTCAATTTAAAATTCGACGCCCTAGCGTAAGGCGTTAATTCCATTCCAGTTTCGTTCGAACCGGGAACTTATCCAGGGTAAGTTGATAACTATGAGAAAGAGTTCGAATGTAGTAATAACTCTATCATGGAAGTGTTACTTCCAATCAAACACTAACCTTATTAGGGTTTCCAGAATCCTATAAAAACCCTTGACTATCAAACCCTAAAGCTATTTGGTCGATCTGCTGATGCTACGGTACGTAAAGAACAACAGTTCTTCTTATCTCTTTTTATCATTACTTTCGGTTGCATGAAGAATTAATGATTCTTCATCTCTCCTTACAGGTTAAGAAGCCCTGATGTTCTGAAGAACAAGAGTTCTTCATCCGGGTAAAGTTATTCTCTTTACCTTTAGTTCTGGATGTGTAAGGTGAAGAAACTAATAACAGTTTCTTTTTTCTGTAGGACTTACAGCAAGTTGATCAGTGAAGAACAAGGATTCTTCATCAAACGATCTCTTCATCTGCATCATCTTTGCTTGGTGCTGCTGTTAAGTTCGTTGAGGTTCAGAACCCGTCACGTTCATCTTCAGATTATTATTATTAAGGTAGGTTTTCTCAAGCACTGTAGCCCAAATCACCATAATAACTATGTTAAACCATATATATTAGTTCATGCATATAGTTTTCACGAGTTTTAAATGTTTCTATTATTGGAAAGAAACGCCCTTTCCAAGGGCGCTACTTTAATACGCGACCCAGACAAGGGCGCTACTTTGAAAGAAACGACCATGACCAGGTCGTCAATTCCAGATTCGACGCCCTGTACACGGACGTCAATTTTCTCAATTGTTAATTACCCATGTTAATTATCCAATATTCACTTAAACATGATTCTAAATCAGTGCACGATCATATTTACTTGAATCCCGATATTTTTCCTGTCATGACCATGTCTCTTGTTTCTGGAAATTATAATACTTGAAATCTGAAAATTCTTTAATTCACGACCCTGTAGAGGTCGTCTCTCACTTGACTAACGCCCCTGTTCAGGGCGTGAATTGAACAGTAACGCCCCTGTCCAGGGCGTGTTTTTGATAAATTTCTGAATATATATATGCTGTAAAAATAGAAGTAAAGAATGGACGACCACTGTATACGTCGTCAACTTGTAAATAAACGCCCCTCACCAGGGCGCGTTTTTGGTAAAATACTGAAATATTGAAATTTTGCAAAAAAAGAAAATAGATAAATGCCCTTACTGAAGGCGTTAATTACTTGAGTAGTGACTTTACTTAAGTCATTATTTTCCTGTAAAAATGTTTTTACCGGTTCTGATAAACGATGGTATCAGTATATCTATATATATGTATATCGGCACTATATCTCCACTCCGTGAGTATAGTCCCACGTTTTCATGATGTTTTATCGATCACCCTCAACTCTCATTGACATACGAGCTCTCCATTGGACATTCCGTTCCTTTGGACTAGCGAGTTAGTCATAGAGACCTCCGTAAGACTCCTCGCCGCCTTGGATTCCCTCAAGGCCGACTGAGCTGGTTGTACCCTAAAAACCCATTACACTATTGAATGCCATGTCACTCTAAAGAAACATGGTATACCGGCCCTTATGATATGCAAAGAGTATATCATGAGAATTCTTAATGGGATGATGATATCATGCCATTTGTTGATGTTCTTGTGGACCTCAATTCTATAATAAGAATGAGGGTATCTTGCCTATGATATACTGTTCATGTGGACCTCAATTCTATAAAAAGAATGTCCATACTTGTTTGTCATGGTGCCCGAGTTAAGGGAACCTAATTCCACCTAGTTTCATCGATAAATCGTGTTTATACCATTATTATCACCTCTCTATGTCCAATGTTATATTTTTGGACTCCATTCTCTCATCCTACGTATCTACAAGCTTAAAATGTTGAAATTCCATATTGGCTACATATATATACAAGAGTGGATGTCAAAAATACATGATAAATGCCTGCGCATATAGGGCCCGATCTGGTCCTGGGAGGAGCACCCGAAAGTACTTGTGCCCATGGGAGTTGAATGATAAGGTATCTGGCATTATACTGAGTGCATGACTAGCTTGATTGGACATTCCACACAAATCTTGTACTTGACTCGTGCTTGACTTGACATGACTTGCGTGACCCAAAAAAAAAGGGTAATTACTTACTTGCTTGCTACATGATAGCCAAAGTTCTTGACATGACTTGCTAAAAAGTACTTGCTTGAATATCTGTTATCTTTTCTTGAAAGCTCATGACTAGTTCATCTTGCTATCTTATTGATATACTCTTTTTCTACCTTGTCGTTTTATACAAGCATGCATAGCTATAGTACATACATGAAAGATGTAATTATTTAAACCCCTTGCTAAGCGCTTGAGATATAATTTCCTACTGAGCGTTCGCTCACTCCGTGTGTTCCTTACTTTTCAGGTAATTCCGACGACGTGGGAAATCAATCGGATGGGAATGGTCAAGAGTGAAAGAGATAGAACTTCTCCAAGTGTCATCTAGTCTTTTTCCTATTTTCTTGAGTCAACTATGTACTTTTCCTTTTTAATTGAATAGAGTATTGGATTTGTAATAGTCTATCCATTATGAAATAAAGGATTGGGTTATCTTTCTATTTTGCGCATCTCTGTTTTGGTGTCGAATACACTACTACTCTGATTGACATGATTGATATAAACTCGTCGCGCATATCCGAGTATCTTCCGCGCTCGGGGCGTGACACTTCTGGTCCAGGGAGTATTAAGTTCCGTTGGTTTAGTTTGAGTCTTTTCTCTTAGCTTTCCTCTTTCCCCTTTGCATTATCATAGCATATTCCCTCTTCCTCTTCCACGTTCTCTGCACTCACATCTCGTTTTAAACATCCTCTTACTCTTTTCCACGCCCCACAGGGGTTAAAAAACCACCAACCCCCAGGTATTCACCCTTCCTTTTATGCACTTTAGTTTAATTACATTATAGATACTACACTAGTCCAAGGCCTTATTGGGTTGTTTTTCTTTGTGTCTACATTTTTCTGCAGGTTTACAGGACTCAGTGCACGAGGCCCAGCTCTTCTGGCCGGCCAGGAGGGGTGAAGATTCAAAGTTCCACGTTGTTGTTCTGGGTGCTCTTGCGGTCGTTTGGAAGACCATTTGCATATCTCAGGCGGTCTATTGCGAGGCCGTTTACATTCTATTTGTGGTCATCTGGAAGACCATTTTCTTTCCCCAGCGCTTGGTTTTCTCTCTCCCGTGGGCGGGTGACTTCACTCGGCTCTTTCCAAGGTACATAGTGTAGTTTTACTGCGTTATTCACCTTGGTGGCGATCACACCTTCCTTTATTTGAGTATTGGTCATCTCTGTCATCATTTCTCTTGCTTTCTTTTTACTGTAGTTGCTCCACACCTACGGTGTGTGTTTGTCTTTTACTCCCTTGCTCTACGCCCCGGCGTGTGTTTTGTAGCACCCTCGATAAAGTAATTGAGAAAATTTAAAACTTCTTCCTAAAGAATCCTACATGAAGGCCTTATATAAAGAATCATACCTTATGAGGATTATTATATAAATGTACAAGCCAACATCACTTTATGCCATTATGGGTAGTACGTAGTGAACTTCTTCCTAAAGAATCCTACATGAAGTCCTTATATAAAGAACCATATCTTAGGAGGACTACTATATAAATGTACAACCCAACATCACTTTATGCCAACACATGGGTAGTACATAAGGGGGGTTTCCTTTTCCAACACAAAGGGAATGTGTGACCCTTTATCAGGGCGCCATTCACGAAAATGAAGTCTCCATAGAAGGCGCCATTTCCCTTGGGGCACCATCCCACTAAAGTATTAATATATATATATATATACCCCATGAAGGCCAACACGTGAAGGTTGCATTTTTGTCTAAAGCCATGAAGAATGGACGACCTCATGCAGAGGCATCATTAACATGAATAGATCACCCGATGAATGAGTGACCATTTACCAGGACGTCATTTCCAAAATGCTTCTAGAAGGTTGAGGCACAAAACAACCTCATTTAGCTGGCAAAGCACCATCCTCTACCATGGACAACAATGATCTAGGATCTTGTTCCCCAACCGGACCTGCAAGGCAATAAACCATTGCTTTACGTTGGCAACTAGATTTCCTACAACTAATTCCCTCCGTAGCACTGCCAGAGGCTACTTCCATCATCAGTGCTGCTTGCAGAAGGGAATATTTTCCTTCTTTCCCTCGAAAGACATGAAGGAGCGTCCTTCTTACACTCTACGTCCTGCTACTGGAGCTTTACAGTGGCAGAGAACATGTGGCTTCATCCTTAGATTTCTTATTCTTTCATCTGTACCACGTAATCACGTCAAAAGGTAGGTTTTCTCAAGATCTAGCCCAACCCGTAGCTAAAATAGGATAATACAACATGCTAGTATACTCCGTATGCCATGCCATGCAGCCTGTTCCTATAGCATGTTACACGGGTTTTTACTTAAACCAATTATAGCTTGTTACATCAGCTTTTGCATGTCTGTTACATAGTCTGTTATACTGATTTTATTGGATTTGAATATATCCTATCATACTAGTTTTTACAGCCTCAAATAATCATGTTTTAGCCCTAGTATATAACCTCTGTTACAATAGATACGTACATATTTTAAAAACCCAGAAAGTCCAGCCCTCAGGTGAATAGCGCCCCTAGTCAGGGCGCCATTTCCTGAAGAGGTGCCTCAAACCAAGGCACCATTTAATTGAAGACACTATGAAGTGTCATCAATTCATTTTCCATCAATTTTCAGAAATTATTAATCAACGCATTCAAAAATCTATAGCTATTGAACTAAACCATAAGATTCTTGCATGAATATATTTTTGTGATCATGATATTTTTCTCTACATGTTCATATCCTTGCTTCCTATTTCTGAGAAACTGTTACGATATGAATAGTGTTTTGAGTCACAGAATGTACATGCCCGGTGTAAATCACCTAAATTCAATTGGTGTCCCAAGCCATGACGTCAATTCTTAAAATGAAGTCACCCCGAGGAGACTTCAATTACATGAAGTCACCCCGAGGAGACTTTAATTAAATGAAGTCACCCGGGAAGACTTCAATTCATTAAATGAAGTCATCCGGGAAGACTTCAATTCTTCAATTAGTGACGCCCCAGGTGACTTCAATTAAATGAAGTCACCATGAGGAGGCGCCAATTCCATTTTTGAAAAAATATAAACACTGCATTAGAAATTTTATATCTATGGAATCAAAACCCAACAATTTTGCATGAGCATGATTCTAAACTCCCGAGAATTTGCTCTACATGTTCATATCCTTGCTTCCTATTTTCGAGAAACTTTTGAGGTATGAATAGTGTTTTGAGTCACAGAATATACCTGCCCGGTGTAAATCACCTAAATTCAATTGGTGTCCCAAGCCATGAAGTCACCCCGAGGAGACTTCAATTAAATGAAGTCACCCGGGAAGACTTCAATTCCTTAAATGAAGTCACCTGGGAAGACTTCAATTCATTAAATGAAGTCACCCGGGATGACTTCAATTCATTAAATGAAGTCACCCGGGAAGACTTCAATTCATTGAATAGTGACACCCGAGAAGACTTCAATTCATTGAATAGTGACACCCGGGAAGACTTCAATTCATTGAATGTTGACACCCGAGAAGACTTCAATTCTTCAATTAGCGACACCCTGAGGTGACTTCAATTAAATGAAGACCCCTCACAGAGACGCCAATTCCACTATATATATATATATATACATTTTCTAAAAAATGAAAAATTTGAAAGATTGGCCAACCCCCAGACGCCAATTCAGTTAGCTGCCAATCTTCGTTCTGATTCCTGATTTGTCTCGTGATTCGTATCGATATAACCCTAGTACATGTTCCTGCATCATATATGCCTTTGAACTCTATTCCTGGAATCTACCTTATACTCTTACAATGGCAACCCTTGAAATTCTATATTGGCAATAAATGAGAGTGGATGTCAAAAGAAATTCATGAAATGCTGTGCATATAGGGTCCGGTCTGGTCTTGGGAGGAGCAACCGAAGGTACTTGTGCCCATGGGAATTTATTGACCACGGTGTTTGGCATTACATCGAAGTACTTGCTTGACTTGCTTGACTTGAGACACTCCACACTTACTCTCTCTACTTGCTTGACTTGACTCGCGTGGCCCGGAACGGGCGATACTTGACTTGCGTGGCTCGAGAAAGGGCAAAATACTTGCTTGATTGAAATAGCCAATTCTATTGATACGTACTTGATATTACTTGCTTGAACACGAATTTTACTTGCTTGAAGATGACTCTTATTTGCTTGTACCTGAGTTCTTGCTTGCCCAAAAAGTGGCATCAACATCTATAAGTTCTTGATATCCTGCTTGACAAACACTTGAAATCATGCGATACTCTCCTTATACAGATCTTGATTCCTTATTATTCATCATGCATAGATTTACCGTATACCTGATTTTTCTTACCTGTACATCATGCATAGCTATACTGGTAATACATGTAACCTGTAAATCACTTAAAGATTGCTTGAACTTGAGATGTAATTCCTACTGAGTGATTCGCTCATCCAGTTGCTTCCTAACATTTTCAGGTAATTCGGATAGCGACATCCACCTAAATGGGAATGAGACCGAGTGAAGACTGCTAGAGTCACCAATCATCTAATGCCAGCTAGTCATGTCTTTTGATTTTCTTGAGTCCTTTTATGTATTTCTAGTTATATCTGTTTAGTTGACTGAAGCTTGTTAAGGCTTGTAGCCTACTATTTAGATTCGAGTAAGGAATGTCATGGGTTAGAATTTCCACCTTTTTGGTTATTTGGATAATTGTCATCTTGGACATTGGTATTATTTGGGAATTTAATCTTAGTTACGATTTAGATAATTTGCGCACTCTGTCTTTTGTCAAAAAAATATAAGTATACTGCTCTGATTGAATGGTTCTATATAAGCTTGCCACGACCCAGGTATCTTCCGTGCTCGGGGCATGACAGCCTTCGTGGTATCAGAGCCTAGGATTTTAGTTTCCTAGGTAAAACCCGAGTCCAAGGATAGTTTGTACCTTATCCGGTGAGATGGATAGAGCCATGGGTTAAGTTCTATAATGACTTTTGACCTTATAATTAAACCCGATCTTTATTATTCTTCAACCCTTTTGTAGGATCATGGCCGCTGAAAGAGCACAATGGCGCGAGATGCAGCGCACTGTGCAAGGCCTTACACAGGCATTATAGTAAGTGGCGCAAGGTGGTGCTAATTGTGGAGCCGGTGATCTCCATAGGGGTTTCCGTAACATGAACCCACCAAGATTCACGGGTTTGTCCGACCCCGAGGATGCCGAAAATTGGTTAAAGGAAATGGAACGAATTTTCTGTGTGATGCAATGCATAGACGAGGAGAAGGTTTTACTGGCCATATTCCAACTAGAGCAGGATGCTCGATGTTGGTGGGAATCTGTGGAAGCAACATTGCCAGAAGACCATGTCACATGGGATGAATTCGCAGAGCATTTTAACAACAAGTACTTCTCCGACCATATCCAGGAAAAGAAGGCTGTGGAATTTGCCGCACTTAAACAACAAGGCTTGAAAGTGGCCGAGTATGAGGCCCAATTTTCAAGACTGGCTAGGTATGCACCCCACTTGGTGTGTACAGAGAAGATGAAGGATAAAAGGTTCCTTAACGGGCTTCGGCCCCACTATATTACACAACTTGCACTGGTGGACATCCAAGTCTATTCGGAGATGGTTCGATGTGCCCAATTGCTAGAAGACGCCACCGAATTATCTGAAAGGATCCGAGGAAGGGACAAGAAGGAACCTGTCACAAGCTCAGGAAATTTCAAATCATCATTCAATAAGAAGCGGTTCTTCAATGGAGGGGAGTCCTCCAAGGGAAAGAAGTTTTAGTTGAATAACAAGCTATTCTCTACCACAACACCTTCTAAGGAAGTTTGCAAATACTGTGACAAACCTGGCCACAAGACTAAGGAATGTTGGAGGAAACTAGGAGCATGTCTCCGATGTGGGAGCCGAGAGCACCGAATCCCTAATTGCCCATTGATGACTGAGCAAGCCATTAAAGATGAGAAGCTCCCAGCAAAGAAGTAAGGCCGTCTGCAAGCTCTCCACGAGACGGAGCCCACAAAAGGTGGAATTGTGGAAGGTACTCTAACTATTTGTTCTAAAATTACTCAAGTTTTATTTGATACCGGAGCAACTCATTCATTCGTTTCCAAGAAATTTGCTGCTTCATTTTCTAAGAAACATGAACTGTTTGATTTGGTCATATCTACACCTCTTGGGAATGAGTCCGACATCACTTATCACTATCCAAACTGTGAAGTGATGATTAAAGGAAACAATTTACCTGCTGACCTGCTATTCCTAGATATGAAGGGTTATGATGTCATACTAGGTGCCGACTGGTTTTCCATATACCAAGCAACCGTAGATTGTCGGCATGGCAAGGTAACTTTTGTGGATTTTCCAGAGTTGGTTTACATTAGCCCTTGGGCTTGGTCACCTCTTATATCAGCCCTCCGAGCTAGTAAACTTATGAGTAAAGGATGTATGGCTTTCATAGCATTCATGATTGCCACGAAAGTCAAGAAGATTAAACTTGAAGACATCCGTGTAATTTAGGATTTTCCCGACGTTTTTCGAGAAGAATTGCCCGGCTTACCCCCGGAAAGGGAAGTGTCGTTCACGATCGACCTTATCCCTGGTGCTGGTCCTGTTTCCAAGGCACCGTATAGAATGTCCCCTGTTGAGCTAAAGGAGCTAAAAGAGCAGCTAATGGAGTTATTGAAAAAGGGTTTCATCAGGCCAAGTACTTCCCCATGGGGAGCACCCGTGCTGTTCGTCAAAAAGGACGGATCGATGAGACTATGCATTAATTATCGGCAGCTAAATCACCTTACAATCAAGAACAAGTACCCGCTGTCGAGAATTGACGAGTTGTTTGATCAATTATCTGGAGCTACATATTTCTCGAAGATTGATCTTCGTTCTAGTTATCACCAACTGAAGATTGAAGAAGAAGACATTCATAAAACTGCATTCCGGAGCAGGTATGGGCATTATGAATTTACTGTTATGCCCTTCGGACTAATGAATGCCCCCGTAGCTTTTATGCAGTTAATGAACAGCATATTCAGGCCCTACTTAGACCAATTTGGTGTGGTCTTTATCGATGATATTTTGATTTATTCAAAGTCTGAAGAAGACCATGAAGAACATCTAAAGAAGGCGTTGCAGATATTGAGAGAAAACAAATTATATGCCAAATTTAGCAAGTGCAAGTTCTGGCTAGAGGAAGTATCTTTCTTGGGCCATATAATTTCAAAGAATGGAATTTCTGTTGATCCTGCAAAGGGCGAAGCCGTGAAGAACTGGGAGCGACCAACAAATGCAACGGAGATTCGAAGTTTCTTGGGGCTAGCTCGTTATTACCGGCGTTTTATCAAGGACTTCTCCAAGATTGTTGTTCCTCTGACCAGGTTAACTCGCAAGGAAGTGCCTTATGAGTGGAATGAAGACTGTGAAAAGAGTTCCAAAGCTTTGAAGGATCTCTTGACCACTACTCCAGTCTTATCATTGCCAATTGAAGGAGAGAAATACGAGGTATATATCGATGCTTCTGATATTGGCCTCGGATGTGTATTGATGCAAAATGGAAGAGTCATTGCATACTCTTCTCGATAATTGAAGAAACATGAAGAGAACTACCCAGTGCATGACTTAGAGCTGGCCACGGTGGTGTTTACCTTGAAGATCTGGAGACACTATCTCTACAGAGAACAATTCACTATATACTCCGATCACAAAAGCCTCAAGTATTTATTCTCCCAAAATGACCTAAACATGCGGCAAAGGCATTGGCTCGAATATCTCAAGGATTTCGACTTCACTATACAATACCATCCTGGTAAGGGTAATTCCATAGCTGATGCCCTTAATCGAAAGCCAAGAGTAATTTTGACCAACTGTATGATACAAGAATGGAAGTTGCTAGAGAAATTCTCTGAGCTCAATATCAATACAGATGAGAAGAATGGGTGTATTATTCTATCCCATATGATTCCACATCCAGATTTGCTACCTGAAATTAAGAAGCTACAAGAAGAAGATCCCGCACTAGTGGAGATAAAAAGTAAGCTGGATGAGAGACTTGATTTCAAGCTGGCACCCGATGGTAGATTGCTGTTTCATGAACGGACATGTGTGCCCGACTGTCCCGAATTGAAGAAGAAGATTCTTGAAGAAGCTCATCGATCGAGGTACACGATCCACCCTGGAGCCACTAAGATGTACCAAGACTTAAAATGAACTTTCTGGTGGCCTAACATGAAAAGGGAGGTAGCAGACTTTGTATCTTGTTGCCTCACATGCCAACAAGTAAAGGCGGAAAATCTGAAACCCGCTAGAAAATTACATCAGCTAAATATTCCCAAGTGGAAATGGGAAGATATCGGCATGGATTTTATCATGGGCTTGCCCAAGTCTAGGAGCGGACATGATGAAATTTGGGTAATCATCGACCGCCTAACTAAATCGGACCATTTCTTACCCATCAAAAGCCAATGGTCAATCGATGTACTTGCTACCCTGTATATTAAGGAGATGGTTAGATTGCATGGAGTCCCGGTGTCAATTGTATCCGACCGAGACCCATGCTTTACCTCTCATTTCTGGAAAAGTCTACAACACTCTCTGGGGATAAAACTCAACTTCAGCACTGCTTTCCATCCCGAGACAGATGGATAGACGGAAAGGACAAATCAAGTTGTGGAAGATATGTTGAGAGCATGCATTATAGACTTCGGCGGAAGCTGGAATGACCACTTACCCCTAGCCGAGTTTGCATATAATAATAGCTATCAAGCCAGTATACAAATGGCACCTTTTGAGGCACTGTATGGCAGTTGCCGATCTCCAATATGCTAGGATGAAGTTTGTGAAAAATAAATTCTAGGCTCATATATGGTAAGAGATTCAACCGAGAAGATACACCTTATTCGAGAAAGGCTAACGACAGCACAGTCCAAGCAGAAATCTTATACTGATAACAGAAGACGAGATCTAGAATTTTAAGTCTGAGATCATATTTTTCTCAAGGTATCTCCCGACCGAGGTATTATAAGATTCAGGGTTAAAGGCAAACTAACACCAAGGTTTATTGGTCCATTTGAAGTGCTGGAAAGAGTAGGCGAGGTGACTTATCGCATCGCCCTACCTCCGCAGCTATCAGAAGTGCACAACATATTCCATGTTTCTATGCTGAAGAAATACGTGCATGATCCTTTCCATGTCATTGACCACAATGACTTAGTGATACAGAAGGACCTTACCTACGAGCAAAAGCCAATGAAGATCCTCGACTGAGAAGTTCGAGTTCAAAGGAATAAGACGATCCCTATGGTAAAAATCTAATGGAATCGATGCTTAGAATAAGAAGCTACATGGGAAACTGAGGAGTCAATGAGAAAGAGGTTTCCGGAGCTATTTTCAAAGTTATTATAGTCTGTGAGTACTTCGCACCCTTCCTATCTCCGTATATACAGTTGAATTTGGGGACCAAATTCTTTTAAGTGGGGGAGCGTGTAGCACCCCCGATAAAGCAATTGATAAAGCTTAAAACTTCTTCCTAAGGAATCCTACATGAAGGCCTTATATAAAGAATCATACCTTATGAGGACTATTATATAAATGTACAAGACAACATCACTTTATGCCATCATGGGTAGTACGTAGTGAACTTCTTCCTAAAGAATCCTACATGAAGTCCTTATATCAAGAACCATATCTTAGGAGGACTACCATATAAATGTACAACCCAACATCACTTTATGCAACCACACGGGTAGTACGTAAGTGGGGTTTCCTTTTCCAACATAAAGAGAATGAGCGACCCTTTACCAGGGCGCCATTCACCAAAATGAAGTCTCCACAGAAGGCGCCATTTCCCTTGGGGCCACCATCCCACTAAAGTATTAATATATATATATATACCCCATGAAGGCCAACACGTGAAGGTTGCATTTTTGTCTAAAGCCAAGAAGAATGGATGACCTCATGTAGAGGCGTCATTTACATGAATAGGATCACCCAATGAATGAGCGACCCTATACCAGGACGTCATTTCCAAAATGCTTCTAGAAGGTTGAGGCACGAAACAACCTCATTTAGCTGGCAAAGCACCATCCTCTACCATGGACAATAATGATCTAGGATCTTGTTCCCCAACTGGACCCGCAAGGCAATAAACCATTGCTTTGTGTTCGCAACTAGATTCCCTATAACTAAGTCCCTCCGTAGCACTGGCAGAGGCTACTGCCATCATCAGTGCTGCTTGCAGAAGGGAATATTTCCCTTCATTCCCTCGAAAGATGTGAAGGAGCGTCCTTCTTACACTGTACGTCCTACTGCTGGAGCTTTATGGCAGCGGAGAACGTGTGGCTTCATTCTTGGATTTCTTATTCTTTCATCTGTACCACGTAATCACGCCAAAAGGTAGGTTTTCTCAAGATCTAGCCCAACTCGTAGCTAAAATAGGATAATACAACATGCTAGTATACTCCGTATGTCATGCCATGCAGCCTGTTCCTATAGTATGTTACACAGGTTTTAAGTATAACATACTCTATAGCATGTTACACGGGTTTTACTTAAACAACTATAGCTTGTTACATCAGTTTTTACATGTATGTTACATAGTCATTTATACTGATTTTACTGGATTTGCATATATCCTATCATACTAGTTTTTACAGCCTCAATAATCATGTTTTAGCCCTAGTATATAACCTCTGTTACAATAGATACATACATATTTTAAAAACCCAGAAAGTCCAGCCCTCAGGTGAATAGCACCCCCAGCCAAGGTGCCATTTCCTGAAGAGGCGCCCCACGCTAGGGCGCCATTTCATTGAAGACACTATGAAGTGTCATCAATTCATTTTCCAACAATTTTCAGAAATTATTAATCAACGCATTCAAAAATATATATCTATTGAACTAAACCATAAGATTATTGCATGAATATATTTTTATGATCCTGATATTTTTCTCTACCTGTTCATATCCTTGCTTCCTGTTTCTGAGAAGCTTTTATGGTATGAATAGTATTTTGAGTCACAGAATGTACCTGCCCGGTGTAAATCACCTAAATTCAATTGGTGTCCCAAGCCATGACGTCAAATCTTCAAATGAAGTCACCCCGAGGATACTTCAATTAAATGAAGTCACCCCGAGGAGACTTCAATTAAATGAAGTCACCCGGGAAGACTTCAATTCATTAAATGAAGTCACCCGGGAAGACTTCAATTCATTAAATGAAGTCACCTGGAAAGACTTCAATTCTTCAATTAGCGACACCCCAGGTGACTTCAATTAAATGAAGTCACCATGAGGAGGCGCCAATTCCATTTTTGAAAAAATATAAACACCGCATTAGAAATTTTATATCTATGGAATCAAAACCCAACAATTTTGCATGAGAATGATTCTGAACTCCCGAGAATTTTCTTTACATGTTCAAATCCTTGCTTCATGTTTTCAAGAAACTTTTAGGGTATGAATAGTATTTTGAGTCACAAAATGTACCTGTCCGGTGTAAATCACCAAAATTCAATTGGTGTCCCAAGCCATGACGTCAATTCTTCAAATGAAGTCACCCTGAGGAGACTTCAATAAAATGAAGTCACCCCGAGGAGACTTCAATTAAATGAAGTCACTCGGGAAGACTTCAATTCCTTAAATGAAGTCACCCGGGAAGACTTCAATTCATTGAATAGTGACACCCAGGAAGACTTCAATTCATTGAATGGTGACACCCGAGAAGACTTCAATTAGCGACACCCTGAGGTGACTTTAATTGAAGACCCCTCAGAGAGACGCCAATTCCACTATATATATATATATATATATATATATATATATATATATATATATATATATATATATACACACATTTTTTGAAACATGAAAATTTTGAAAGATTGGCCAACCCCCAGACGCCAATTCAGTTAGCTGCCAATCTTCATTCTGATTCCTGATTTGTCTCATGATTCGTATTGATATAACCCTAGTACATGTTCCTGCATCATATATGCCTTTGAACTCTATTCTTGGAATCTACCTTATACTCTTACAATGGCAACCCTTGAAATTCTATATTGGCTATAAATGAGAGTGCATGTCAAAAGAAATACATGAAATGCTATGCATATAGGGCCCGATCTAGTCCTAGGAGGAGCACCCGAAGGTACTTGTGCCCATAGGAGTTTATTGACCACGGTGTTTGGTATTGCACCGAAGTACTTGCTTGACTTACTTGACTTGAGACACTCCACACTTACTCTCTCTACTTGCTTGACTTGACTCGCGTGGCCCGGAACGGGCGATAATTGACTTGCGTGGCCCGAGAAAGGGCAAAATAGTTGCTTGATTGAAATAGCCAATTCTATTGACACGTACTTGATATTACTTGCTTGAACATAAATTTTACTTACTTGAACATGACTCTTATTTGCTTGTACATGAGTTCTTGCTTGTCTGAAAAGTGGCATCAACATCTATAAGTTCTTGATATCCTGCTTGACAAACACTTGAAATCATGCGATACTCTCCTTATACAGTTCTTGATTTCTTATTATTCATCATGCATAGATTTACCCTATACCTGATTTTTCTTACTTGTACATCATGCATAGCTATACTGGTAATACATGTAACCTGTAAATCACTTAAAGATTACTCGAACTTGAGATGTAATTCCTACTAAGCAAATCGCTCATCTAGTTACTTCCTAACATTTTCAGATAATTCGGATAGCGACATCCACCTAAATGGGAATGAGACCGAGTGAAGACTGCTAGAGTCACCGATCATCTACCGCCAGCTAGTCGTGTCTTTTGATTTTCTTGAGTCCTTTTATGTATATCTAGTTATATCAGTTTAGTTGACTGAAGCTTGTTAAGGCTTGTAGCCTACTATTTAGATTCGAATAAGGAATGTCATGGATTAGAATTTCCACCTTTTTGGTTATTTGGATAATTGTCATCTTGGACATTGGTATTATTTGGGAATTTAATCTTAGTTACAATTTAGATAATTTGTGCGCTCTGTCTTTTGTCAAAAAAATATAAGTATACTGCTCTGATTGAATGATTCTATATAAGCTTGCAACGACCCGGGTATCTTCCGCATTTAGAGTATCACATTTAAGTCAAAATTAGCATTTATAAAAATCATATAAGTGCATTTAAGTCTAGAAGCTTACCGATGCATAAGGAAATACATCCATGTCATCCTGGATCGCCCGTGCTAAGCGTCGCAGCAACCCCGTGTCCCGAACCGCCATCGATCGCCTCGCGATGGGGATCCGGTCCGGATGTACCTCCTTTCCCCGCCCTAGGCCAGGGTGGTATAGGTAGCTCCATACCTGCATTAGTCAAATGTCAGATATAGCAAATCATAATCATAGAATAATCATAATCATAAGCATTTAGAGTCAAGTATTCTTACCTGAAGTAAAGGTGAGAAGCCGTCCAGCATCGTCTGTCGGTCAGTGGTGCTAAGTGAGTTGAACAAGAAAGCCAACGCAGCAGCGCCCCAGGCGTACTCCCCAACTCTGTCCAGGCCTCGCAGCAGTGGGAGGAGCCTGCAGCTCACTCTATCTGCCCTCGTCACAAATAGTAACTTCCCGAATAGCAGCATCAGGAAGCGACGCAGGATGACGTCTCCCTCTGGTCCCGGTCCCGCCGCCACTCTCTCTATGGCTCTGTCTATCAGCCTCCCGAGGTGCTCCTCAGGAAGCTCTCCCTTGACTATCGCCGCTCCTCTCAGCCCCAGGCTCTCCTGGAGCGTCGCTCTCGCCAGCATCGATGAATGGTGTCCCGGCATGTCATCTCCAAGTCTAGTAGCTCCTGTGCCAACTCTCGGTAGTCGGCATGTGTGGTCCCTATCACTGGCGCTCCATGCACCCAAAGTCTCGTAATTCATGCCACATCCTCTAGTGTCAGGATCATATGACCCCACAGGAATAGAAAACCTCTACTGATCGGGTCCCATCTCTCATGCAGCGCATACAGTAGCGCTGTGTCTATCCTCATCACCTCGATGCTCAACAGCTCACTGAATCCCATCATTGCTAGCCAATCTCTCTGGTAATCCGACAGCGCCAGGTACACGGCTCGGACCTGCAGCCAAGAGATCCTGGTCCGTCTCTTCCCCTGCATACATTTAAACATTTAAAATTAATCATTCATGTAGTTCATAATTCATGCATTACATTGCATTTTAAATTAAAAATAATAAAAATCACTCTGGTTCCCAAATGGTCGCTCCTGGACCGTTCCTTCCTCCCAAACGGTCATGCCTTGGACCATCTGGTTCCCTAGCAGGACCGCTAGGCACTCACCGTGAAGGCAGTGTTTGCCCCGTTTTCCCGAGCCATGAAAATGGCCTAAAAGGCCTTTACAACATTTCTATGGGTCCCCAGACCCATTCCCTTGCTATCCTACCCCCATGCATCATCTAGAAAAAATAAAAATTGGGTTTTTTCATCTTGGCCTACCTCCGACGACCGTCTCCCGGCCGGCACCTCCGGTGCCTCCTCGGCCGCAGGCTCATCGTCGCCCTCCTCCATAGCATCTCCAGGCTCTTCCGCCGCTGTTGGAAGTTCTTCCACCATGGTTTGGGCCGTCGGCCGCTCTTCCCCCTCCGGTGGGTTTGCCGCCACCGTGGGCGGTTCTTCTTCCTCTATTTGCCGCCGGAATCACCGAATAACCCTCTTTTTCACCATCTTAGGGGATGGGTGTGCGTGGGCTTGTGGTGGTCGCCAGAGTGACCGAAGTGGGGGTTGATTGGATGGAATGAGATTCAGAGAATGAGGAAAAACACCAGTTCTGTTTCTATTTTTTGAATTCGCTCAGAGCTATGCGGTCTATCGCCAGACCATTTATGCCCTCTTTGCGGCCTTCATCCAGACCGTTTTCTATCTGGGTCACCCTCATCGAAGAATGTGAACCGCCCTTGCCCAAGTGGTCTATCGCTAGACCGTGAGGGGTCTGTTTGCGGTCCTTTATTAGACCGTTTGCACTACTGAATGTTGTTGATTTGGAGTGCTATATTTGCTTTGATTCTTGGCTCTCTATTTATGAGATTCATGTCTTATTGATGCCTCATGCTCATTCTATGAATTTAATTGTTGATGGCTAACCTCTCTTATTGTCAAAAGCTTGAACGCCATCATGCCATCATTTCTCACCAGGCAGGTAAGTCAGGTAAGTATCTCGATCTCTGGTCCCTTAATGCATTACTATATGGTATCTATGATATATTACCTCGAGAATCGGCTGGTCATTCATGTGTTCTGGGATCTAATGTTCCCCTTTAACAAAAATGATGATGATCTAGGTGCACATGTTTAATCTTTGGATAGGCCGTTAGGTTGGAAGAGTTGGGGGACGATGGTTCTGTCTTGCACGCCGTGGTTGCAGATAGTGTCTTGACCTTGATTTGTCCGGTCTAGCAATACTATTATCGGGTATTTTTCTATTTTTTATTTACATTTGTTTTGATGATTTTCCTTTATTTTAGCCCAGTAGGCATCATGCGCATCTTTGAGCATTCTTGAGCCCTGATCTTTCCAAGTGTCTCAGTAATGGTGGATCACTATGTATCCATGATCTTGATTAAGAAGAGTTATTCCACTCTGAGTTGGAAGGTTTCCTTCGGTCTGTTTACTCGGTTAGGTTAGCTGAGGATTCCTGTCTGGAGTTTAGTTGCTCATCTCTTTACTTTTCCATTTTCTCCGACTGCCTATCAGCGGTGCGTTCCAGTGAGGTGGTTGGTTGTGTTTTTATTTCCTTTAGTTGTTAGTTCCTCCAGACATGCGTCATTCGGTTTGGCTGTTCCTTGTAATTGGTTCGAAGTTTTTCGGAAGATTCCTATTGCTCATTGGTTGAAGATGGGTGTCGGTTTACCTTAATGCCTGCTTTTCAGTCCACTCTGCTACATTTTTGCTTCATCTCCATGTTCCATTTTACTTTCGCTTCACCTCTACTCGCTCCCCTACAAAGAGGACGTTAAGGAGGGGCATCTGTTGACTCTCGTTTTATGACCAATGAGTTGGGTCATCTCCTTATCTATTTTATGATGTCCCGAGTTATTCACCGCTTATTGGGTCATTTTTGGTCATCTTTTTGGGCTTATTTTATGGGTTATTCTCCCTGGTTGGGCCTCGTTCCTTTGATTTCTCGACATTTATAGCTTATTGGGCCTGGATAAGGGCTAATAAGGATTTTATTGTTGATTAGCTTGGAGATTTATTGGCCTTTATCTCTTTTTCCACGTTTACCAGCCTTACGATCTATCGCACGACCGTTTAGTGAGCGTTGGCGGTCCTTTGCTAGACCGTTAGGCAACAGAGGGTCCTGTTGGGTTTCTTCGATCTTATCTATTTCTGGACGATTGAGCCATGCGGTCTATCATTCGACCGTTTATGGAGCCTTGCATATCGCAAGACCATTTGGGGAGACAGAGAGTCCTGCTTTGTCTGTTCTTTCTCTCTTCGGCCGTGGTCGAGCTAGAGTCCTTGATTTGTTGATTTCTCTCTAGATAGAGGCTCTCAGAACTTTCTGTTTGTTTCTATGGACTCTTGGGAGTATTACCTTCAAGGTTTATTTAGATTCAGGCCTATTTTCGTGTCATTATCTCTCCAACTAGAACCTAGGGTTTGAGGGTCTATAAATAGAACCCTTGACTTCATGGCTTGAAGAAGAGATTTCTGGAGTTTACCACGAAGTGCTGCTGCATTCTGGAGCGAGTACCAATCAGGGAGAAGTCCTTTCTACGTCCTTAAGGCTTTTGATCCAGGGAGTATTAAGTTCCATTGGTTTAGTTTGAGTCTTTTATCTTAGTTTTCATCTTTCCCCTTTGCATTATCATAGCATATTCCCTCTTCCTCTTCCACGTTATCTGCACTCACATCTCATTTTAAACATCCTCCTACTCTTTTCCACGCCCCACAGGGGTTAAAAAACCACCAACTCCCAGGTATTCACCCTTCCTTTTATGCACTTTAGTTTAATTGCATTATAGATACTACACTAGTCCAAGGTCTTATTGGGTTATTTTTATTTGTGTCTACATTCTTCTACAGGTTTACAGGACTCATTGCACGAGGCCCAGCTCTTCTGGCCGGCCAGGAGGGGTGGAGATTCAAAGTTCCACGTTGTTGTTCTGGGTGCTCTTGCGGTCGTTTGGAAGACATTTTGCATATCTCAGGTGGTCTATCGCGAGGCTATTTACGTTCTATTTGTGGTCATCTGGAAGACCGTTTTCCTTCCGCAGCGCCTGGTTTTCTCTCTCCCGTGGGCGGGTGACTTCACTCGGCTCTTTCCAAGGTACATAGTGTAGTTTTACTGCGTTATTCACCTTGGTGGCGATCACACCTTTCTTTATTTGAGTATTGGTCATCTCTTTCATCATTTCTCTTACTTTCTCTTTATTGTAGTTGCTCCACACCTACAGTGTGTGTTTTTCTTCTACTCCCTTGCTCTAGCTGGACTTCAGCGAAATACTTTTCTAAAAAAGAATTGGCGGGAGTGTTCCCTCCACACGCATCCTGAGCGAATCTGGTAGGGTCCACAGGATCAAAGCGTGATCCTGCCACATGGGAGAATCAGAATAAAGGGGAATCACACTCCTAATTCAATCTTCCTCCGGCACCCCTGTTCCTATATAAGAAGAAGGCTGCAGAAAGTTGCAACGCGCGGGAAAATAGAGAAAAGCCAGAGAGAAGAAAGAAGAGCCGCCAGAGAAGAAGCTATTGTGAAGAGTGAGCCAGAAGTTTGAGTGAGAAGAGAAAGTGAGCAGAGAAGGAAGAGGAAGAAAGAGAGCAAGCTTGACAAGAGGAATTTGTAGATTCTGAAGATCTGTTCTACTGGCCCTTGGATCAGATCCAAGCCAGTCTACTCCTGTGTGAGCTATATGTTTTAGTTTTCATTTCCAGCTTTCTGTTGTTGTGATCTATCTTTGTCTTTCCTATTTCTTATTTCTTCAAGTTGTGTGTCAGCGTTGCGGAGGATTAGTTCCTCTGGACAGCAAGCTGTGACGCTCAACTGTAGCAAGCTGTGATGCTCAGCGGAAGCCAAGCTGTAATGCTCAGCGGACACAAGCTGTGGGGCACAGTGGATGCAAGCCGTGATGCGTAGTGGATGTAAGCAAGCTGTGATGCTCCGCAGTTCAAACTGTTAGGCAGCAGTAAGCCACACTCAGGTCTGAGTGTGGGGTGGATGTAGGTGAAAACCGAACCACCTAAAATCCCTTGTGTTCATGGTTTGATGGCAAGTTTGTCTAATAATAGATGTATGCTTAGGAACATTATAGTTACATCTGGTTAGTCTTAATAACTCTGAGTTCACCATGTGGTTGCCTAGTGTCTGTGCTCTAACTGCTGCTTAGTGTTTCAGCAAGTTTGCTGAATGTGGTAGTCAAGTACTCTAGTGAGAATCACAGAAGAACATATGATTAAGTGTTTGAGTGTGAGTCTCAATAGAACTTCTATTTAGCTGAGCTTATATGATTCTATTTCGCAAGAGTTTATAATTACATTTTTAATTGGGCAAAGTTTCTAAAGGGGAGATTCATCCACCCCCCCTTTGAATCCGATCTGCACCATCTCATAGAATCAACAATTGGCATCAGAGCATGTCTCTGATTGATCAGATCCAATGATCTGCAAAGGATCCTGCTATTTTCATTTGGTGCATTGCTCATCCATTGCTTTTTAGCTAAGTACTTTGAATCGGTTTAACTATTTTTCAATGAGTTCTCCTCTGGTTTTTTATGGTTCTAATTTTAGCAGTTCGCTAGACGGCCTATGCGTTTACATGAATTCCATCGACTCTAATCTATGGAATTTAGTTTCAAAAGGCCCACATAAATTGCTTATGACCAGATTAAGTGGTCTGATGAAGATAGACTGAAGGATAGTGAGAACACTATGGTTCTCAATATTTTAAAAGATGCAATTAACACTGACATGCTTCCTTTCGTTTTCAGGTGCAATTCTGGAAAGGAAATCCTAGATGAGGTGATAGCTATCCATGAGCAAAAAGAAGAAGAATGTCTTATGGCTAAAAGAAGTGATCATAGCAATGATCAACAGGAGGAGACTTCATCTCAGGTAAGTTCTGGATCCGAAGAACTTTCATTTGATGATTTAGTCAATATGTATGAAGAGCTTACTGATAGATATAAGAAAATGAAAAAGGGAAATAAGAGGCTGAAAAAGGAAGTCGAACAAAACGTGCCCAATACCTCTTATGATTGTTCATCATGTAATAATTGCATATCATTGAAGGAATTGAATGAAAATCTTTTATCTGATGTTGTGTGGCACAAAGATTTGATTGCATCTTTAAGAGAAGAAAATAAGAATCTCTTGGATAACAACTCTGGAACGGAGAATGAAGAGATTGAAAATCTGAAAGTTAAAAATGATAAACTTCTAATGAAATTGCAAGAGCTGAATAAAATCAAATCTGAAGTAGGCAAATTGAAACTTGCGAATGCTGAACTTCAGAAGAACAATGAAAAATCTGAAGCTAAAATAAAGGAATTCAAGGAGAAAGCTTCAAACATATGTTCTATAGAGTCAGCCTGCGATAAATGTCCTCTCCTAAAGGAACTTAATGAAGGTCTCCACCTTGATATTGAATGGCAGAGGAAATTGATTGCCTCTCTTAAAGAAGAAAATAAAAATCTGTTAGATGAAAAACTTGAATTTGAACAAAGAGAGGAGAAACTGATTGAAAGACTGGACTCAATATCCAGTAGTGAAAAACATGAGGAAGAAATTGAGAAATTGGTAAAGAAGAATAAAAATCTCAAAGAACAGAATAAACAGTTCATGGTCTTGAACATTGTCATATCAGAAAAATGGTTGGCTATTGAAAAAGGAAAATGTGTCATGAATGAAAATAAAGTTGACAGTGAACAGAAATTGAAACATGAAATAAACACACTCAAAAGCTTGAATGATGTTTTACAACAACAAGTAATTATCTGTGAATCTGAGATTGCTTGTTATGAGGTTGAAATTGTACCTTTAAAATCTGAAATTCAAGATCTAAAAAATTCTCTGTCTAAATTTGTTAAGGGGAAGGCTAATTTGGATAAAATTCTTGGAACTAAAGTGAGTTTCCAAAAAGAAGGACTTGGCTACAATTCAGTCCATGAGAATCAACCTGAAAACAAAAAACTTACTACTTTTATGAGCTGGTCTGAGGCATCCAAAACATCATCTCCACCTGTTTTCTAATTCACTGCTCAAAGAACTAAAAACTAAAATAAAAATATAAAAGGATAGGAAAATAGAAAAAGAATGTGGATCTGAATAAATTCAAAGCTGTTCCTGCTAGTCCTGTTAATTTTGTCAATTTTGTGGATTCTGGTAGTTCAGTGCATGCTGCTCATAGGTCTCCTACTTACTCACATGCACATAGAAAAATTATTTTATGTCATTATTGTGGTAGGGCAGGGCATGTAATGCATGACTGCCATGTTATGAAATCTGATGAAATGTCTGCATCTAAGAAACTGAATGAATTTAAAAATGTCAATAATCATGCTGTGCAGGAAAAGAAACTTCAATGCTTTCACTGTAAAAGATTTGGGCATATAATGCATGATTGCTGGTTTCTTAAAAATGTTGAATTAACAGCTCAAAGAAACGTTACTGATCAAAGAAGGCCAAATTTGTTTTTAAACAAAAGGCCTCATTGCTTAAGCTGCAAGAGAATTGGCCATACAGTCAAGTATTGTTGGCATACTCAAGGGAAAAGATTTAATTCTAAATTTGTTAAATTCCCTGTAAACAAAATTGATTCTGGCAGAAATAAACATGTTCTTAAAAATAGATTTACTGCTTGTTTTAATTGTGGAAAGCCAGGCCATAGGGTTGCTAAATGTTGGCTGGCTGATAATAAGAGACAAACTCATCATGTTAACAAAAATATTCATGCTCATGCATATCAGTTTCATACTAATGCTAATATGCACAGAAAGAACCCAAAGTCGGTTACTTCATGTCATTACTATGGACAATATGGGCATTCTATGTATAATTATTCTATGATGAAATTTAATGATTCACTTGCTCAGAAAATGAGGAAAGCACCATTCAGAGGTGCCAATGTCTTTTCAGGACCTAAGACATCTTGGGTACCTGCCTTCCCAAAATGAGATTCAGTTTTTGCAGGTGTGCCTTGGAAGAAAATAAAAAGGGTGTTAAATAAACCAAGGCACTCAAGTAAGGTAAAACCCCATTTCTGCTGGTTACAAGGATATTCATTTGATTTTTTTTAATCTCTTTCAGATAGCTGCATTTCATGCTTAATCTGTTAAATAAAATCTCATGCATACATGTTCTTAACTGCTTTTACATTTGCACTGCACAATCTGAGTTTCTTCATATATTGAGTTGTCTGTGCACATATTTACTGAATACATGGTGAATTCATTTCTCATACACATGCATTTGTGTTTTATCATTTAATTGTGCTTCAACTGGTTGCATGTTGAGAGGAAGGTGAAATAAATTCATATGCATGGAATTTCATGTCTGTATACATTTTCACATAAGCATATCCAATCGAATTGTCTTGCATATTCTGAAATTGTTATGCACCTTCATGCATGAGTTCATGGTATATCAAATGCTTAAGTGCTAAAGGGCATATTAAGTCTGTCTGGAAGACCTAACCATGTGTGAGATGATCTTTAGACCAAGTTCTCCACCTAGTACCATGGGTCAAATGTGCACACAAAGTTGTTTAGAAACTCATCAGCAGAGCCAAATAATTATGCATACATGCTCACATCTGAACTTGACTTGTCCTTCATAAGTCTTCAAATGCATATCCTGAATTATCTGTGCATATATTGGACTGAGAGTGAATTGAATGTCACAGTCTGAAAATCTGAAATGCATGTGTTTTGCATGTGTCAACTGGATTTGTTTGACAATTGTAAATGTCATGATGCATGTCTCTCACAAACATTGAACATCTGCTGCATATAAGGTTCATCTGCACACATATATGTTTAGCAATATTGTTATGCATATAGGACTTCACTTGCACTATATTGTCATGCATGATCCTTTGGTATATGAAATGATAAGTTGGGAGAAGGGTAGATTTTTGTCTGTCTGGAAACTCACATCATGTGTGAGGTGGTCATATGACCTTAGTTCTCCGCCAGGTACCAAGGGTCAAGGTCTCATGTAGAGCAATCAAGATGATTCATATGCATAATTCATTCAACTCCCTACATAATTGTCTTTGCATCTGCTGCATACAGAGTTGTCACATATGGCATATAGATAGGGGGAGTCTGTCAAGTTAATTCTAGTGCTTGATGCATATTTGGTTAGATTAATCCCCTGCATGGTCTTCATGTCATATATGATAGTCTAATGCATAAAGTCAGGGGGAGTTTGTCAAAGGAGATATTGTATTTCATGCATATCTTGGTAAGGTAAAGTTCCCTGTATGGTCTTCATGTCTCATATGATTGGTCAATGCATCCAGTTGAGGGAAGTTAATGCATTTGCATACATATAGTTAACTGCATGTCATCCATATTGAAAATTCCAAAAAGTTTATTTGAGTGCATGCATTCAGGGGGAGCATAAGAAAAATTCTTGTGGTATCTAAAAAATTCTTGAATTGATGACTATCTCTACTCATACTGATCATCTTTGCTCTTCAAGCAATTCATCTCAATCATTGGTATCAATCGGTCTCACTTGCCTTCATCTATTTTGAAATCAGTTGAACTTATATCTTATTGTGTTTGCAAATTTATTGATTACTGCTCCTACATTTACTGAGGGGGAGCTACCTTGAAAGTATTCTGGGCTATCCTGTAACAACTAGACAGTATATAAAAAGGACTAGCTAGAAAGATAGGTCAAACCTATCAACAAAGGTAACCCTTGGTGAGTAGATCCTTGGATCCAACCTCCGCCAAGTATTGTTTCTAGTTGTGATTTTGTTTATCATCTCACCTTGCAATTCACATGTTTGTAACTGACATTTTCTGCCACTTATGTTTCAAGCTGGTATGTCTGAATCTTCTTATTGTTGAACTTTGAACATTTGTTATGCTCTCAGGTCATTGATCTCAAATAATTCTCATACCCTCTAAATCATTGACCTAAATTGCTGCACTTCTTAATAATCCTAATTAGAAGTGTCGACACCGTGAGTCGACATTATTTTGGAAATGATCTGTTTTATGGAGCTTGTGAGTAGATGTCAACACAAAGAGTCGACACTTTCATTGATGTATGTTTGATCAGGTTTTTGTTCTGATTGGTGAATTCAAGTCTTCACTATCTCATATCTTCAATTTTGTGACTGTCTCTCTGGAACTATCTGCTCTTGCTGTCACGCCCCGATGCGGAATCTCGGGACGTACGGTTAGGGGCAAGCGAGCAATAATTCCGAACCAATGCAAACCATTGCACAAAAGGTTGGAAAGGATAATAATCAGAGTTTTATTGATAATAAAGTTGAGTACACTGGGTAGAACAACTACATCCAAATAATAAGCAAAATACTAGAACAATCTCTCACTAATACTAAGGGTACAAACTGACTCAATAAACTAAAACTATCTCTCGATATCACTCCAGTCCATTCCCGACAAGTTCATCACCTGGAAAGAGGGGAAAAGTAGGAGTGAGCTAAACGCGCTCAGTAGATAACCACAAACAGGTTTACGTAATTAACCATTGATTTTCAATTTATATGAAATGCAGTAAATAAAGAATGACGATACGATAAAAGAAACAATGTAAAAGATATCTTGCAAGGTCAAGAAATATAACAATTTACCAAGTAATGAACAAGTAAAGTAACAGTAGATAATTTGGCCAGCAAGTATGTTACACATGTAACCAAGTAAATACGCACGAGTCAAGTAACAAGAGTTTGTCATAGACGTAACATGTCAAGTCAAGTATTCGGGTGCAATGCCTCACCCTGTCATAAACATCCCAATGGGCTCAATATCTTTTCGGGCGCTCTCCCCAGGACCAGACCGGGCCCTTATGATGCGTTGGCATTTCATTTCAATTGGATCACCGATCCCCCGTCTAGACATAGTCAATTATGGTCAATATAATCAGATGAATTTCTGTCGAGTACAAGATGTAAAGGACGACACTTGCCTCCTTTGATTCAAGAGTATAACCACGATGAAAAACTCAAAACAAGGTAGTCGTACGGCAAACACCGGGCCGTACTCACATGAGTAACGAGTCACGGGGCCAAGAATGAACGGTTGACAGTAAGCCGTTCGAGAGAGAGAAGTAAGTTCCGAAGAACGAATATACGAACCATTCGGGTCGTATTTTAAGAAATACGGTCCAAGAGAATCCGTATTAAGCATAACGATAATATCTAATTATAAGATAATTTATGCAAAATAGTCACCGGGTTGCCAATAACAATTAAACCAACCAATTTCAGTTTAATGTCCATTGATCAATTTCGGGCTCAAATATGACCGAAGATTATCCAAGGGTAATCGGTCAATTAATCAAGTTAAAACAATAGTCATGATGTAACCGTAATTTACCACGGTAAAAATGTTCTACGGTAAAATGTAAAGTTTACCGGATGGAGTGTCCGGCTAATTGGTCAAAGACTTGCCATAAGTCGGCCAGTAATTTTCTGGTTTACAGTAATTTACAGAAATTACCTATGGTAAAGTTTAGCTATTTACCATACTTATTCAATTTATCCAAAGTTACAAGTGAATTTCAATTATTTTCACTTTAAACAATTTATCAAAATAGATATTGCAAATAACAGAAATTTACTCATGTCATTATCTGTTATTTATGTGGATTGTCAATTTTTACTAATTAACATTGTTAAATGGGTCAAAATAGCAAAAACATCAGTTTTCTGGAAGTTAAACGGATGACAGTGGGCCGTTAAACCTACTGGCTGTAAAACGGTTATCATTGGGCCGTTTTATACAAGGCGGGCGGTTCTAATTGGGCCGTTTGTATAAGTCGGGCGGGCAGTTCTGAGCCGTCTAAGAGATAAAGCGGTCCGATTGGAACCGTTAATCCCTGTAACACGGGAACAGCGAAACAGAAGCATAAATCCGACGTTTTATGCATTTGAGTACGTAAATAAATAGAAAAGTACGGTTTCTACAAGCTAACATCATGCCTTTTCATTCCATTTATCAAATTCAAGGTTTGTGCCATGGTTACCTACCTTAACCGATGAAATAAGGAAAGATGAATGGGGAAGAAGATGAACAGTAGACTTGCAGAGCTTCTTCACAGCAGCAAGAACCCTTTTGTGTTTAAGAGATGTTTAAGGGGGCTTCCTCTACTTATAGGTTTGGAAGAGGAGTGTTTAATCCTCACACACGGTTTGGTCAGAGCCGCAAAATCCTTTACATTGTTGACAACGTGTTTCTGTCAACCAAAACACGGTTTCACGTGTTTCTCAAGGTAAGGTTAGCCTAATCTAAGCCTAATCCAAAAGATTAAGGAATGGTTAACTAAAACCACAATTTAATATTACTAAATGATTTTTAATGAATTGGACCCAAAAGACAAAATTACTAATCAAGACATGCTCTTTCATAATATGATTTTTATGGAATTTTATCACGAGGTTTATTGTTAATCTCCCAATCTTAAGATTAAAATAATAATTTAACCCAATGTTCAACGGTTTAGTCGATAGAGAGAGTTTCTGATTTTTACCGATGAAACTTCAGAAGACAAAGTTGCTAAGAAAAATACCCTCTATCAGATGTGATTTTTACAGATTTTTCTAGATTTTTCTAAGGTAGTTGTATTTTCGTATGAATAGTGTTTTTCGCGTTTTTAAGTCAGGCTTAAATCACTGATTAAGCCATGTAAATGATTTTATTAGGGTCAAGTACAGAAGACCAAAGTGTTTACCATGGTCTTTACTAATTAACTACCATTTTTAGGAATTTTTATATGATAGTCAAAATTTTTACTATTTACTATTTACCACAGTCACTATTCAACATTTACTATTTACAAATTTTAATATTTGTACAGAAACTCGGGGTCTTACACTTGCTCTCTTGACTATCATTGTCATACCTCTGAGGTTGTAAGTTTGTAATCAATGATGGTCATTTGCTTGGATATCTTGTCATATTCTGAAACTTATCTGAAAACACTGCTTATCTGCTAAACCTTGAATGTTTGCAAGATCATATCTTATGTTTGAACTTCAAGTCTCTTGCACATGGTGCATATTCCTGCTACTGCTTCTATTGATAAATTGATTGTTTCTTTAAACATACTTTCATATCTCTGAATTTCAGGAAGATTTCAATCTATGTATCTTGCTCATAAATCTGAAAAGTTAATTCAATGAAGAATCTTCTATTATACATATTTATGAATGTTTGAAAGATCAGATTGGTTTAAGTTTAAAGTAATCATTAAGGTTGGTTATAAATGCCTTGAAAATATCTGAATCAACTTTAATAAACCTTAACCAACTGTTTCATGTTAAATCTTGTCAAATCTGCTGAAATCTGAAAATGTTGAAATCATGAGTTTAATTGGTTGAAATACATGAAATATGTATTGTTATTAAACATCTGTCTATTCTGAAAAAGTCTAAGGGTTAAATCTTGTAAGAGCAATGACTTTGGTCACTGAGAAACACATGTCCAAAGGGTTGTGTCATGAGGTGCCTTAGTTAACTCTGCTTAGAAAATGATTGAAAAACAGGTAGAGCAATGGCTGGCACACTGAGAAACATATCTCACTCATCAAAGAAATGAGATGAGGTATGTCATTAGGTGAAAAGTTAACTCTGTTTATTTTAAAGCATGATTGTTAGTCAAACTAAGTACTTCGGAATATTGGCGTCCAAACAATGTATATCCTTTAGTTACAAGGCGTGTACTGAACTAGATTACTCGTAAGATTTGATAGAAAAAAATTATCTGCTTGATTAAATGAAAAATCTGAAAATGAATGCAAAGGATAAATTGCTAACCCTGGACAAAATCAAATGGTTTCATGGTTGTTTAACCTCAATACTTATGATTGTAATTCCTAAAGAAGTCATTGAAATTGATTGAGCAAGATGGAGGGAGGTTAATCAAGATGTTAATATGAGGATTTGGTTCATTTTTATTAAATCTTGATTTCAGATATGAGTACAGAACTTTATTGTCAAACCATGTATACATCATCTTTAAACCATGCAGCTCAATAAAGTTCATTCATAAACCCTTATAATGGGAGATTCTAGAAAAATTCCTAAGTTTGGATTTATGAAATTGGTACATTCTTTGAAAGTCTTGTTGAATTTCTCATGTGCTTGAAGCTCATTTGCTCAAACATGTGCTCGGTTTGCATTTACTTATTGAAATTCAAAACTCAGATTATGCACGCTGCTCTTCATACATTCCTCATGACCTGAACTTATTCTTGACTGCACATGTGACCTACTTCAACTGATAAAATTTGAATGTCCACCCATTGATATCAATGTCGGCTTGTCTCAATGTCTGCTTCAATTTGTGTCCCTGTGGTTCACTGATCATTCATTCCACTCCATCTGCTTCATACAAAAGAAGTGCATCTGTTCAGGGGGAGTTTAGTTAACAGTGAATCATCTTACATAATAGCACATAAAAGGGGAGATCTTATCAGCATCCTTAATGTTCCTTCCTTTTTGATGATATCAAAGGGGGAGAATTTTTGTGAGTCATTAGTTGGTTATGTTGGTCATTCTGTCTGTTGACTGTTGGTTATCAAAATGTTGTTGGCTGTTGGTTGTTCTGTCTGTTGACTGGTTGGTTGGTTATCAGTTTATTGATGCATTCTGATAGAATTATTCATTGCTCATTGTTTATGCTGACTTGATTATCCTGCTGAATTATTGCAATGACTCATAATATTGCCATCATCAAAAAGGGGGAGATCGTTGTGTCCCTGTGGTTCTGAAATTTTGATGATGACAAATATTATGAGTATGAAAATGGGGGAGATCGTTGTGTCCCTATGGTTCATTATATAACTTTGATAGATTTATTACTAATCTCATCATCTTCATATATCAGTATGAAAATCTGTCAGAACAGGTTTTAAAAATGACTCAAAGCAATGACTGTTCAAAAAGGTGATAGATTGTCAATGCTGGTGACAAGAAGGTCAACGCCAGGTAGTCAGTGCATAATTCATCTGTCAAGACAGGTAAGGTCAATGGACTTTTTAGTCTGAAGCATATAGGTCAGTGCATACACTGCTTATCATTAAGGCTTGCATGTTAAGGTCATGCATATGTAAGGTCTTGCATTAAGAGGTCGATGCACATTTTTGTTAGCCAGCATCTAAGGTCGATGCACATTTTGCATCGTGCACACACAGGTTGGTGCACATTTTGTTAAGTCTACGTCAAGGTCGATGCACATTCTGTATTGTGCATATAGAGGTCAGTGGACATTGTGCCTTGTGCAAAACAAGGTCAATGCACATTCTCCTTAGGCATATAGAAGGTCGATGCTCATTGCATCTCTACATAGAGAAGGTCGGTGCACATTTTGATTAGCTGCATTAAGGTCGATGCACATTCTGCATCGTGCATAATAAGGACTACGCACATATCAGCTTGTGCATACATTCAAGTCTGTGCATGTTTCCTAGTCTGTGCACATGGTGCAGCAAGGTCCACGCACATGTACAGACTGAAGTCTGTGCACATGTTAAGGTCTGTGCACATCTCCTCTTAGCACAAATGAAGTCTGTGCACATTCTCCCTGTGCACATATAAAGTCTGTGCACATTCTACCTGTGTACTTATAAGGTTGATGCACATCCATTCATCATGTGACCAAGGTCTGTGCACATTTGCTCAACATGTTACCAAGGTCTGTGCACATTTGCACAATTTCCCTACAAGGTCTGTGCATGTGTGCATCTAGACTTATATGGTATGTTCACATTTCCACATTTGCATAAAAAGGTTTGTGCTCATTTTCATATACGCATTATAAGTCTGTGCATATTATACTATGAAGTTTGCGCATCTTTCATACTTAACTGAAATTCATTCATATACAGTGACTCTCATATCAATAGGTCAAAGCACATTAGTTATCCATTCATGGTTACAATGTGTTTGACAAAATGCCTTTCATTTTGTTATCAGGAACTTAAGTGCGCAGAGGGTCAAGTCACGTGGCTTGAGACTCAACTTAAATAGATACGTGATCAAAGATAGCTATAGGCACATGATCCAAGGAGGAGTCACGCCTGGAGATTCTGCCACGTGGACTCCAGCTGGACTTCAGCGAAATACTTTTTTGAAAAAGAATTGGCAGGAGTATTCCCTCCACACACATCCTGAGTGAATCTGGTAGGGTCCATAGGATCAAAGCGTGATCCTGCCACGTAGGAGAATCAGAAGAAAGGGGAATTCCACTCCAGATTCAATCTTCCTCCGGCACCACTGTTCCTATATAAGAAGAAGGCTGCAGAAAGCTGCAACGCGCGGGAAAATAGAGAAAAGCCAGAGAGAAGAAAGAAGAGCCGCCAGAGAAGAAGCTGTTGTGAAGAGTGAGCCAGAAGTCTGAGTGAGAAGAGAAAGTGCGCAGAGAAGGAAGAGGAAGAAAGAGATTAAGCTTGACGAGAGGAATTTGTAGATTCTGAAGATCTGTTCTATTGGCCCTTGGATCGGATCCAAGCCAGTCTGCTCCTGCATGAGCACTATGTTTTAGTTTTCATTTCCAGCTTTCTGTTGCTATGATCTAACTTTTTCTTACCTATTTCTTATTTATTCAAGCTGTGTTTCAGAGTTGCGGAGGATTAGTTCCTCTGGACAGCAAGCTGTGATGCTCAGCTGTAGCAAGCTGTGATGCTCAACAAAAGCCAAGCTATAATGCTCAGCAGATGCAAGCTGTGGGGCACAGCGGACGTAAGCTGTGATGCTCAGCGGTTCAAGTTGTTAGGCAGCAATAAGTCACACTCAGGTCTGAGTGTGGGGTGGATGTAGGTGAAAACTGAACCACCAAAATTCCTTGTGTTCATGGTTTGATGGCAAGTTTGTCTAACGATAGATGTATGCTTAGGAACGTTATTGATGCGGGACAGAAGTGGGGGGGTCTTCTTCATTCTGCTCATAGTCGTGCTATAGCCTCCTAGCACCTTCTTGAAGAGCGCGCCATATCATCCAAGCGCGTTCTCAGACAGCAGCCCAGGACGACGGTGTTAGGATCGGTGCGGAGGATTCAGAGGGGGGGGGGTGAATGAATCCCACCCTTAAAAACTTTTCGGCTCAATAATAAAACTAGAACTCTAACAAAGCAAGACAACCAATCTGAAGAACAGGTAGAATATCTTTTTAAACCAAAGGTCAAATACGTAACCTGCGCTCAAATAAACAACTAGCGGAAGCAGCACAGATATAAACGAGAATGCAATGTAACCTGTGAAGTCGATAGGAGATATGGAGCAACCAACCACTGCATAGAGATTTTTAGGTGGTTCGGTCCACGGACCTACATCCACCCCACACTCAAACCGAGTGTGGCTTCACTAACAGCTGGGCAACACAGCTTGCCAACAGACGCTGATACATAGCTTACCCAGGGGAACAACCTCCCCTCTTCCTCCTACACGGAGGGAACCTCTAGCAACCCACGGTCACTAGAAACCAGAGACACACGTCTCTCTTCCTCTATACCAAGAGGGAACCCCACTAGTAGCAGCCCCGCTACCAGTGAACCAGCCAGTAGCACTTTGCTACCAGCAATCCACAAGAGGCCTGGCCTCTCTTCCTCCTAGCCCGGAGGGAACCCACAAGCAGCCCCCCTGCTGCTTGCAAACCGGAGATCAGATCTCCCTTCTCCTGTCCCACCAGGAGGAACCCGACCTCAGTCCAGATCGGAAGAACAATAGCAATAGGAGTATATAAAAAATAAGAAACATGAAAAGCACAGCAACGAAAGTTGGAAATGAACCACAATAGTCGTTCTGGATTTGATCCACGAATAGACTGAACATGTCTTCAATAGACTTCTCTCCTCTTCTTCTTTTCTTCCTCTTCTTTCTTCTTCTCAGCTCACGCACTCTTTCTGTTCTGCTCCTTCTCTCTTTCTTTCTCTTCTGCTCTCCTTTTTTCTCACGCTGTTCTCTCCTTCTTCTCTTCAACTCTTTTTCTTCTTGCCGGCTCACTCTTCTTCTATTTCTTCTTCTTCTCTTTTTGTGGATCGAAGGGCTTTCTGCTCTCCAGGCTTTTTCTTCGATCAGCCTCCATCTGAAGATGAAGGCTCCAATATATACCAGCAGCGGCTAGGGCGTGTGTCTTCCACATTTTCTGCCCAATACTTGGCCCACGTGTCAGCAACTAGAGTCAGGTGGCGTCAACTCACTTGCTCCAAAGGGTTGACGCAGCCTTCAAGGACATTCTACATCAAATCTCAAGTCTGCTGCGTTGACTCCATCAGCCTGCTGCGTTGACCCATCGGTGATCCAGTGATCAAGTCTTCAACAGATAGACGTGCTGCGTCGACGCTCTCAGCATGCTGCGTTGACGCATTGGTGTTCCTACATCTGAACTTAGATGGCTTTAGCCCTCTCACGTTTCGTGTGGAGTGCGTTGACGCATTGTGCAACTGCGTCCATCCTCTGGTCACCTTGTCGATCCATCAACCTGCTGCGTCGATGCCACTTGATGAATGCGTTGACGCACCAGAGTAATCCAGTAAGCCATTGGCTCTTCCTTTGTAACTGCTGCGTCGACGCTGCTCTATTTTGGCGTTGACGCAATGAAACAACTCGTGAGGGTCTCTGCTTCATGGAGTTAACATTGTGGATATCAGTGAAGGCTTCTTCAACTGATGCGTGGACGCTTTAAGCTCCCAGCGTCGACCCTGTTCCTTTCTAGCAACAAGAATGAAATCAAGTGAAAGTATTATTGAATGAGAATTTAATTCATCACTGAATTGAACATATCATTCATATCTCATGGTTGTCATCATCAAAACCAGGGGCACAACAATCTCCCCCTTTTTAATGATGGCAACTGTGAGGTGAATGCCATTAATGCCATTGCATCTAAACAACCATGGTTATTCATATCAAGCAAGGAGATTTAGATTAACAGGAAATCTATTCATTGACTGAATCGAGCATTAATTTTGTCGTCCATTCAAGTTTAAGACTTTACATCATTGAACCAGACAAAAAGAAGAAAACATATAGTTAGTCAGCAGGATTGATGCAGATGCAATGAACTCTAGATGCAATGAACTCTAGTTTAGATTCCAGCTTGACTTCATAATTCTCCTCCCCCTTTGACATCATCAGGAAGGGGGGTAGATGTGGGAGAGCTATGGAAAGTAACGATT